>CM051345.1:26214202-28614202 GCA_028015215.1 Gynostemma pentaphyllum | reverse complement strand
CACAAGCCCTCAACATGTCCTCCAGAATCTGGTTAACTCTCTCGGTCTGACCATCTGTCTGGGGGTGAAAAGCTGTGCTAAAATCCAGGCCTGTACCCATGGCTGAATGTAAACTCTGCCAAAACTTCGAGACAAAACGAGTGTCCCGATCTGATACTATCCTCACAGGCACACCATGTAATCTGACAATCTCCCGTAAATACAACCGTGCCCATGTCTCCACTGGGTAGGTGATCCTCCCAGGTATAAAGTGCGCGGTCTTCGTCAAACGGTCTACAATCACCCAAATGGTATCATAACCCTTGGGCGCCCTCGGCAAACCACCGATAAAGTCCATGGAAATCTCCTCCCATTTCCATTCGTGGCACACTCGGAGGGTTAAGTAAACCCGATGGACTCTTCCTCAAAGCCTTGACTTGCCGACAAGTCAAGCATCTACTAACAAAGTCCGCAATCTCAAGCTTCATTCCGGCCACCAATAGTGCTCTCTCAGGTCCCCTGTACATCTTCGTACTACCTGGATGTATAGAGAAGATAGAACCGTGAGCCTCCTCCAACAGTTCCCTTCTAAAAGTCGATCCTAAAGGCACACATAGCCTCTTACGATACATCGAGCACTGTCGTAGAGAAGGTAAAATGACTAGGAACATCCGACTCGACCTCTCTAAAACCGGCCTGCAAATGAACCTCATCTCTCTGTGCATCTATCATCCTCTGCCTCAAAGTTGGCCCCACTGTCAAACTAGCCAGACTCACAATGACCTCGGCAGTAAGCAATGCTATCTCAGCTCGTTCCATATCCCACCTCAATCTCAAAGGTAAGGCTGACAAAGCTGAAGAATGAGAAGACTTCCTACTGAGTGCGTCAGCCACTACATTGGCTCTCCTAGGATGATACTGAATGTCACAGTCATAATCCTTGACAAGCTCTAACCATCTCCGCTGTCTCATATTCAATTCCTTTTGAGTGAAGAAATATTTGAGACTCTTATGGTCAGTAAATATCATAATCTTCTCATCGTACAAATAATGCCTCCATATCTTCAATGCATGCACAACAGCTGCCAACTCTAAATCATGAGTCGGATATTTCTTCTCATGCTCCTTCAATCGACGAGAAGCATAAGCTATAACTTTACCATGCCGCATCAACACACATCCCAAACCATTGTGGGAAGCATCTGTATAAACAATCGGACCACCAGTCTATCAGCGAAACTAGAACAGTCTTGTCACAAGCCTCCTCTTGAGCTCCTCAAAGCTCCTCTCACAATCCTCAGGCCATACAAAATCAACCCCCTTAGGGTCAAACGTGTCAAAGTGAAGCAATCTTGGAGAAATCTTGCACAAACCGTCTATAATAGCCTGCAAGTCCCGTAAAAGCTGCGAATATCGCCCACACTCGTAGGTCTAGGCCGGTTAGTAATCGCCTCAATCTTAGAGGGATCAACGATACTCCTCTACTCGATACTACGTGGCCTAAAAATGCCACTTCCCTCACCCAAAACTCACACTTAGAGAACTTGGCATACAATCTCCGATCTCGTAGTAATCGTCGAACCTCTCGAAGGTGTATAGCGTGCAACTCCTCTGTCTTGGAATAAACCAAGATATCATCAATAAAAACAATCACAAAAGAGTCAATGAACCTCCTAAACACCGTGTGCATAAGGTCCATAAAAGGCCGCAGCGCGTTGGTCAAGCCAAAGGACATAACTACAAACTCATAATGTCCATAACGCGTCCTGAATGCGGTCTTGGGAATATCCTCATCCCGAATCCTCAATCGATGATAGCCAGGATCTCAAATCTATCTTCGAAAAGATAGTGGCTCCCTCAATCGATCAAACAAGTCATCTATCCTAGGCAAAGGATACTTGTTCTTCAAGTAACACCTGGTTCAACTCTCTATAATCAATGCATAAACGCATAGAACCGTCTTTCTTCTTCACAAACAACAGGGGCTCCCCACGGTGAAACACTTGGGCGTATAAACCCCAAGTCTAAAAGTCCTCGAATCGGCTCTGGAGTTCTTTCAACTCAGCCGGTGCCATACGATATGGTGCTTGGGACAATGGAGCTGTCCCAGGTGCAATCTCAATCTGAAAATCAAACTGTCTCACCGGTGGCAAACCGGGCAACTCATTAGGGAAGACATCAACGAAATCCCTCACTATTGGCACAGAACTCAAACTAGCCTCTGGTATAGAAGTGTCAACCACACTAGCTATATAACCCAAGGCTCCATCACTCAGAAGCATACTGGCTTCTAACATCGATATCAAAGTGGGTGCTACTCGACTACTAGTCCCACGAAAACGTAAACTGGTCCCACATGGACCCATAAAATCAACAACTCTCTCTCTGTACAATCAATAGTGGCACGATTAGGCGATAGCCAATCCATACCCAAAATTACATCGAAATCAGACATAGGCATGATAATCAAAGTAGCATGCAAACAACAACCCATAAAACACAAATCATCTGTGCTAATCATACTATCAGCAATAATAAACTTCCCCACTGGGGTCGAAACACGCATCTCAAAACCTAACGGTGCAGGCTCTAGCATAGCCGACTCAACAAAAGCAGAAGAAATAAAAGAGTGGCTAGCTCCAGAATCAAATAAAACAAAGGCCGAATGGCCCAAAAATCACAAAGTACCAAGTACCGGTAACTACGGCACTGCGGCCTCAGCCTCCTCTCTAGTAGCATAAACTCGGGCCTGATACTGAACAGGTGGAGGAGGTAACTGGCGTGGCGGTGGAGGAAATCTCGGTGGTGGTGGAGGTAAAATCTGTGGCGGCTGAACAACAGGTGGAAGTCTAAACTGCTGTGCCTGGCCACCCTGACCCCTACCTCTGAACTGTCCCTGCCTCGGTCCTGACCTCTGCCCCTAATCGGAGGAGCATACAAAGCAGGTGGTGCCTGATACGGTCTCTGCTGAGTACCCTGTGCCGGGTAACCATACTGTGGTGGCTGTGTCTGACGAAACCTACACTGTGCAGATCGATGACCCACCTGACCACAAGTATAACACCTCAGTGGTAAGGCACATGCCCCAGCATGATAACTAGAACAGTGATGGCAAAAGGGGAAAGGCAGTCCCTGTGCCCTCGGCTGTCTAAACTGAACTCCACCCCGAGCCTGCTGCTGATGCTGTCTCTGCTGTGGCGGTGGTACTCGACCGGCAGGGTCATCCTCTACCTTCCTCTTATGAGAGGAAGTCTCTCCAGTAGCAGCTAGTTTACCCTTCCTTTCTTCAGATGCCAAATCTAAAGAAAGGGCAAACTCTAAAGCCTCCTCGTAGGTAGTCGGACGCAGGGTGCGTAAAAGACCCCTAATCTCGGCTATCAGCCCTACCAAAAACCTCCTCATCTTGCTCTCAGGATCAGCAACCTGTCCAGGAGCAAATCTAGACAGTCGGTCAAACTCTCGCTCATACTCGGTCACCGAGCTATCACCCTGTTTCAGGGTCAGAAATTCCACCTCCAATCTATCTCTCAAATCAGCAGAATAGTATTTCTCATAAAATTTCTCACGAAATACCTTCCAAGTAACCTCCATAGTCAAAGAAAGTGATCTATGTAGGCCTCTCCACCAATATAGAGCATCATCTACCAAAGAATACGTACCACAATGGACCTTCAGATGGTCCAGGCACCTGATAAACTCGAAAGCTCTCTCAACTCTATCAATCCAGGAGCTCAAGAAAAGATGGGTCCAAAGACCTACCATTAAACTCACCAGGTGCATGTCTACTATACTCTCTCAAAAACCTAGCGGCCTCGGTAGATCCAACCTGATCAACTACCACATCACTGGTCTAGGTGGTGGTACAACAGCAATCCTGGTCTACCAGGATCTCGCAATAATCCCGGATAATCCTCCTCGGAAATGTAAACTCCTCGCCCCGAACCAGGTGGCGGTACAACAGAATCACGGCAAGGAGGTACTATAGGAATCACAAGGTGGAGGTGGTGGTGGAGGTGTAGGGCTCCGAGCTCGCCTCTACCTCTACCTCTACCTCTCACTCCACTCGTCTAGCCTCTCTTCTAGGAGGCATACCGAAATAAAGTCAATAAAACAAGATAAGTCACTTGTAAAAGAGGATTTACCACTCTTTTACCAAATCGAAATGAAATGCGAGTTTAAAGATAAGGTCTAGGAATACCTGGTGCTGCTGATCCCAGATGATGACTTTCGAGAATGGACTTAAAACAAAACATGAAATACAAACATGCATCGCATGTAGTCTACAGAACCCGTCGGCTCTGATACCAACTGTGACGACCCGTCACTTTTAAATAAATTAAAATCAGAGAAAACAGCGGAAGTCTTTTAATTTACGAAAAATTGGCGTGGTTTTGTTTGAAAATTGGCATACCGAAAACTTGTTTACAACCTAATTTTCAAATCTAACAAAATCTCATGGACTTTAAGTCCAAATCAGGAGTTCAAATATATAATATCATAAAACATCATCATTAGGCTCTTAGGAGCCAAATACAAAATACAGTTCCTTAAAGTTTATCAAATAAGACATAAACTTTACAAAAACCATTATTCCATCTCGAGGTCGGCATCCCTCGATCACGCAAGACCACCTCCTCCTCCTCGACCTCTAGCCAAGGCATTATCTGAAATTGGTTGTAATATCATGAGCTAACAAACTAAGCCCAGGTGAGAATAATAAGTATAAAAAGTAAAGATAGACCTCAAACTCGCATTTCGATTTGTGTCCAATTAACTGACACAATACACTCCTAAAGTCATCCAAACTCTAGGTGAATTCATTTTTACATTCTCTAAAGGATGATTCTACTAACTCTCGTAGTCTTAATCTCATCCAAATTCTTGTTATGACATAAACAGGAAAAGTAAATAACCTCTCATAACAATATAACATCTCGATCCTCTATCCAGGATATATATATATTTTCATCAATCATATGCATGAAATGCATGAAGAAGGAAATGCGGACAATCCCCGAAGGGTCCAACATCCGTACTTCTTTTCTTTCTCATTTTCATTCTTTTTCTCGAAGGAAATGCGGATAATACCCGTAGGCTCCAAAATCGTGTACTTCTTTTCTTTCTCATTTTTCATTCTTTTTCTCGGAAGGAAATGCGGATAATACCCGTAGGCTCCAACATTCTGTATTTCTTTTCTTTCTCATTTTTCATTCTTTTTCTCAGAAGGAAATGCGGATAATACCCGTAGGCTCCAACATTCTGTACTTCTTTTCTTTCTCATTTTTCATTCTTTTTCTCAGAAGGAAATGCGGATAATACCCGTAGGCTCCAACATTCTGTACTTCTTTTATGCGAGATGTCATGGTGCAATATGTCATGGTGCGAGATGCAATGATATGCTCGTACATACTTACAAAGTAAATAAAATAGAGTGCGAATAATAAAGTAACTGAATAAACATAAAGTAAAATACATAAAATAAATGACATTAAGTAAAAAGAAAGAAATAGATTGTATCCTCGGATGAACGATATGTCGATCGAACTCCAATATCAATAATAAAAGTACAATAATTACTTAAACGATTAACTATACCTTCCAGGATTCAAAACTTTCAATAAATCGAGGTTCTATTAATCGTTCTAATTACAAGTTGGATTCTTAACTTCCAATGATCCAACCTTAGTTTCGTATCGAATCTAACTTAGGATCTTCTAAGATTCAAGTCTTTCTCGAGAACTTCTAAGTTCTCCCTTGAAAGATTAACTTCTAATCCTAAGGGCACTAACTCATAACCCTCTAATCTTAGGTTCGGATTCTAATCTTAGTTTCAAACTCTTCAAACCAATACACTCATTTGCTTTCTATAGTTACTTTACATACTAATCATTCTCACCTTAATAAAAGTGAAGACTTTGCTCCTAAACACCGAAAGAGCAATCAACCACGCGGTTCGAAAACACCTACAAACGAATTATATCATACAATCAATAACGAAACCAACTATCGTTCAAACAACTACTAAACATACAAAGCAACGAAAATCCAATAAAACCCACAAAGAGGCCCACGGCCCTATCATCAAAAAAAGAGTTTCGGGGTTGGTTTTCCGGCTTTTTGGCAATTTAAATACATTTCGAGTTGGTTTTAAACAAATTCGATAATCCCGATTTCAATGGGTATCGATAAATAGGGTTTTCGAACATTAATCCCTTTCCCGAATTGAATTTAAACAAACATTCATTCATTAATTTCTAACCCAAAATCAAACCCAAAAGGGTAAATTTCAAACAGAAAGGGTTTCGACTGAAACTCGGTTTTAGGGTTATGAAATAGTTTCCAAAAACACGTAAAACTACTCCCGAATTGACAAACACCGAGGTTTCACGGCAAGAAATCGAAAGAAAACAAGTAAAACTCCATTAAAACACTATTTGGAGCTTAGGGTTTCAAGAGAAACTTACCGAGAACTCCGTGGATCTCGAGAGAAACGTGAGATGGGTAGGTGGAAAAGATTCGTATGACCGATACCTTTCCAATGGACCCGGAATCAAGTCGATCGGTTGAGAAATGAGCAAAAACCAAAATTGAAATAAAATGGGAAAATGGGGGAAGGAGGCTACGGCTTGGAGGAGAAAAAGGAAGAAGAAAATGACATTTTTGCTTGGTCAATTCCAATTTAAAGAGATAAATGAATAGTGATTTGACTTTTTAAGAATTTTGGAAATGACGGATACGTCCTTTTTATGACTTTTGACTTAAAAATCGCTCGAATCCTGATAATCTTAAACAATCCCAATGGTGATTAATAATTATTAATTGGCCCGTTAATAATTATTAATACCATTAAAACGTAATTAAATAAATAAAGCCATTAAAATGAAATAAATTACTAAATTCTAATTTAATAATAAATAAATGAATTTTAATTACTCAAATTAAAATAAAATAAATAAAAGTTTTTTTTTTATCACAAAATAACGGGACGTTACAGTCAACCCTCCTAAAAAGGCTTTTCGTCCCCGAAAAGTAAACTTACTAAGTGAAAAGCTGAGGGTACTTTGCTCGCATATCATCCTCACGCTCCCACGTAGCTTCTTCAGACACTTGGTTCCTCCAAAGAACCTTAACCAAGCGAATCGTTTTGTTTCTCAACACCTTTTGCTCGAATGCTAAAATCTCAACCGGTGTCTCCTCATAAGACATACTAGCATCCAAAACTATCGGCTCGTGATCAATCACGTGAGAAGGATCTGCCATGTCCTCCGTAGCATAGATACATGGAAAACATTATGAACTGCCGATAAACAAGGTGGTAAAGCCAATCGGTAAGCCACTGCTCCTACTCGATCGAGTATCTCAAATGGGCCAATAAACCTAGGACTTAGCTTACCTTTCTTCCCAAATCTCATAACACCCTTCATAGGTGCTACCTTCAAAAACACGTGGTCCCCTACTGAAAACTCAAGTGGACTACGTCGTTTATCTGCATAACTCTTCTGTCTGCTCTGGGCAACCCTCATCCTCTCTCTGATCAAGTCAATAGACTGACTAGTCAACTGTAACAACTCGGGTCCCAAAAGCCTTCTCTCCCCAACCTCATCCCAGTGAGCTGGAGATCGATACTTTCTACCATAAAGTGCCTCAAATGGTGCCATCTCAATAGTAGCCTGATAGCTGTTATTATAAGCAAACTCTACCAAGTACAACTGAGAATCCCAACTGCCCCCAAAATCAAGAACACAAGCCCTCAACATGTCCTCCAGAATCTGGTTAACTCTCTCGGTCGACCATGCCTGCCGGGGGTGAAAAGTCGTGCTAAAATCCAGGCCTGTACCCATGGTTGAATGTAAACTCTGCCAAAACTTCGAGACAAAACGAGTGTCCCGATCGATACTATCCTCACAGGCACACCATGTAATCGACAATCTCCCGTAAATACAATCGTGCCCATGTCTCCCCTGGGTAGGTGATCCTCCCAGGTATAAAGTGCGCGGTCTTCGTCAAACGGTCTACAATCACCCAAATGGTATCATAACCCTTGGGCGTCCTCGGCAAACCACTGATAAAGTCCATGGAAATCTCCTCCCATTTCCATTCTGGCACACTCAGAGGGTTAAGTAAACCCGATGGACTCTTCCTCAAAGCCTTGACTTGCTGACAAGTCAAGCATCTACTAACAAAGTCCGCAATCTCAAGCTTCATTCCCGGCCACCAATAGTGCTCTCTCAGGTCCCTGTACATCTTCGTACTACCTGGATGTATAGAGAAGATAGAACTGTGAGCCTCCTCCAACAGTTCCCTTCTAAAAGTCGATCCTAAAGGCACACATAGCCTCTTACGATACATCAGAGCACTGTCTGTAGAGAAGGTAAAATGACTAGGAACATCTGACTCAGCCTCTCTAAAACCGGCCTGCAAATGAACCTCATCTCTCTGTGCATCTATCATCCTCTGCCTCAAAGTTGGCCCCACTGTCAAACTAGCCAGACTCACAATGACCTCGGCAGTAAGCAATGCTATCTCAGCTCGTTCCATATCCCACCTCAATCTCAAAGGTAAGGCTGACAAAGCTGAAGAATGAGAAGACTTCCTACTGAGTGCGTCAGCCACTACATTGGCTCTCCCAGGATGATACTGAATGTCACAGTCATAATCCTTGACAAGCTCTAACCATCTCCGCTGTCTCATATTCAATTCCTTTTGAGTGAAGAAATATTTGAGACTCTTATGGTCAGTAAATATCATAATCTTCTCATCGTACAAATAATGCCTCCATATCTTCAATGCATGCACAACAGCTGCCAACTCTAAATCATGAGTCGGATATTTCTTCTCATGCTCCTTCAACTGACGAGAAGCATAAGCTATAACTTTACCATGCTGCATCAACACACATCCCAAACCACTGTGGGAAGCATCTGTATAAACAGTCAGACCACCAGTCCTATCAGGCGAAACTAGAACAGTCTTTGCCACAAGCCTCCTCTTGAGCTCCTCAAAGCTCCTCTCACAATCCTCAAGGCCATACAAAATCAACCCCCTTAGGGTCAAACGTGTCAAAGTCGAAGCAATCTTGGAGAAATCTTGCACAAACCGCCTATAATAGCTGGCAAGTCCCGGAAAACTGCGAATATCGCCCACACTCGTAGGTCTAGGCCAGTTAAGTAATCGCCTCAATCTTAGAGGGATCAACGGATACTCCTCTACTCGATACTACGTGGCCTAAAAATGCCACTTCCCTCACCCAAAACTCACACTTAGAGAACTTGGCATACAATCTCCGATCTCGTAGTCTCGTCGGAACCTCTCGAAGGTGTATAGCGTGCAACTCCTCCTGTCTTGGAATAAACCAAGATATCATCAATAAAAACAATCACAAAAGAGTCAATGAACCTCCTAAACACCGTGTGCATAAGGTCCATAAAAGGCTGCAGCGCGTTGGTCAAGCCAAAGGACATAACTACAAACTCATAATGTCCATAACGCGCGTCCTGAATGCGTCTTGGGAATATCCTCATCCCGAATCCTCAATCGATGATAGCCAGGATCTCAAATCTATCTTGAAAAGATAGTGGCTCCCCTCAACCGATCAAACAAGTCATCTATCCTAGGCAAAGGATACTTGTTCTTCACCGTAACACCTGGTTCAACTCTCTATAATCAATGCATAAACGCATAGAACCGTCTTTCTTCTTCTTCACAAACAACACCTGGGCTCCCCACGGTGAAACACTTGGGCGTATAAACCCCAAGTCTAAAAGTCCTCAGAATCGGCTCTGGAGTTCTTTCAACTCGCAGGTGCCATACGATATGGTGCTTGGGACAATGGAGCTGTCCCAGGTGCAATCTCAATCTGAAAATCAAACTGTCTCACCGGTGGCAAACCGGGCAACTCATTAGGGAAGACATCAACGAAATCCCTCACTATTGGCACAGAACTCAAACTAGCCTCTGGTATAGAAGTGTCAACCACACTAGCTATATAACCCAAGGCTCCATCACTCAGAAGCATACTGGCTTCTAACATCGATATCAAAGTGGGTGCTACTCGACTACTAGTCCCACGAAAACGTAAACTGGTCCCACATGGACCCATAAAATCAACAACTCTCTCTGTACAATCAATAGTGGCACGATTAGCTGATAGCCAATCCATACCCAAAATTACATCGAAATCAGACATAGGCATGATAATCAAAGTAGCATGCAAACAACAACCCATAAAACACAAATCATCTGTGCTAATCATACTATCAGCAATAATAAACTTCCCCACTGGGGTCGAAACACGCATCTCAAAACCTAACGGTGCAGGCTCTAGCATAGCCGACTCAACAAAAGCAGAAGAAATAAAAGAGTGGCTAGCTCCAGAATCAAATAAAACAAAGGCCGAATGGCCCAAAATCATCAAAGTACCAAGAACTACTGCACTGCAGCCTCAGCCTCCTCTCTAGTAGCATAAACTCGGGCCTGATACTGAACAGGTGGAGGAGGTAACTGGCGTGGCGGTGGAGGAAATCTCGGTGGTGGTGGAGGTAAAATCTGTGGCGGCTGAACAACAGGTGGAAGTCTAAACTGCTGTGCCTGGCCACCCTGACCCCTACCTCTGAACTGTCCTCTGCCTCGGTCCTGACCTCTGCCCCTAATCGGAGGAGCATACAAAGCAGGTGGTGCCTGATACGGTCTCTGCTTGAGTACCTGTCTTAGGGTAACCATCTTGTGGTGGGCGTGGTTCGACGAAACCTACATGCAGGATCGATGACCCACCTGACCACAAGTATAACACCTCGGTGGTAAGGCACATGCCCCAAGATGATAACTAGAACAGTGATGGCAAAAGGGGAAAGGCGATCCCTGTGCCCTCGGTCTCTAAACCGAACTCCACCCCGAGCCTGCGCCGATGTCTTGTCTCTTTGTGGCGGTGGTACTCGGCCAGGCAGGGTCATCCTCTACCTTCCTCTTATGAGAGGAAGTCTCTCCAAGAGTGACTAGTTTACCCTTCCTTTCTTCGGATGCCAAATCTAAAGAAAGGGCAAACTCTAAAGCCTCCTCGTAGGTAGTCGGACGCAGGGTGCGTAAAAGACCCCCTAATCTCGGCTATCGGTCCTACCAAAAACCTCCTCATCTTGCTCTCGGGATCAGCAACTTGTCCAGGAGCAAATCTAGACGATCGGTCAAACTCTCGCTCATACTCGGTCACCGAGCTATCACCCTGTTTCAGGGTCAGAAATTCCACCTCCAATCTATCTCTCAAATCAGCAGAATAGTATTTCTCATAAAATTTCTCACGAAATACCTTCCAAGTAACCTCCATAGTCAAAGAAAGTGATCTATGTAGGCCTCTCCACCAATATAGAGCATCATCTACCAAAGAATACGTACCACAATGGACCTTCAGATGGTCCAGGCACCTGATAAACTCGAAAGCTCTCTCAACTCTATCAATCCAGAGCTCAGCAAAAGATGGGTCCAAAGACCTACCATTAAACTCACCAGGTGCATGTCTACTATACTCTCTCAAAAACCTAGCAGCCTCGGTAGATCCAACCTGATCAACTACCACATCAGCTGGTCTAGGTGGTGGTACAACAGGCAATACTGGTCTACCAGCATCTCGCAATAATCCCAGATAATCCTCCTCAGAAATGTAAACTCCTCGCCCCTGAACAGGTGCCGGTACAACAGGAATCACTGGCGGAGGTACTATAGGAATCACAGGTGGAGGTGGTGGTGGAGGTGTAGGGCTCCGAGCTCTGCCTCTACCTCTACCTCTACCTCTCACTCCAGCTCGTCTAGCCTCTCTTCTAGGAGGCATACTGAAATAAAGTCAATAAAACAAGATAAGTCACTTGTAAAAGAGGATTTACCACTCTTTTACCAAATCGAAATGAAATGCGAGTTTAAAGATAAGGTCTAGGAATACCTGGTGCTGCTGATCCCAGATGATGACTTTCGAGAATGGACTTAAAACAAAACATGAAATACAAACATGCATCGCATGTAGTCTACAGAACCCGTCGGCTCTGATACCAACTGTGACGACCCGTCACTTTTAAATAAATTAAAATCAGAGAAAACAGCGGAAGTCTTTTAATTTACGAAAAATTGGCGTGGTTTTGTTTGAAAATTGGCATACCGAAAACTTGTTTACAACCTAATTTTCAAATCTAACAAAATCTCATGGACTTTAAGTCCAAATCAGGAGTTCAAATATATAATATCATAAAACATCATCATTAGGCTCTTAGGAGCCAAATACAAAATACAGTTCCTTAAAGTTTATCAAATAAGACATAAACTTTACAAAAACCATTATTCCATCTCGAGGTCAGCATCCCTCGATCACGCAGCACCACCTCCTCCTCCTCGACCTCTAGCCAAGGCATTATCTGAAATTGGTTGTAATATCATGAGCTAACAAACTAAGCCCGGTGAGAATAATAAGTATAAAAAGTAAAGATAGACCTCAAACTCGCATTTCGATTTGTGTCCAATTAACTGACACAATACACTCCTAAAGTCATCCAAACTCTAGGTGAATTCATTTTTACATTCTCTAAAGGATGATTCTACTAACTCTCGTAGTCTTAATCTCATCCAAATTCTTGTTATGACATAAACAGGAAAAGTAAATAACCTCTCATAACAATATAACATCTCGATCCTCTATCCAGGATATATATATATTTTCATCAATCATATGCATGAAATGCATGAAGAAGGAAATGCGGACAATCCCCGAAGGGTCCAACATTCTGTACTTCTTTTCTTTCTCATTTTCATTCTTTTTCTCAGAAGGAAATGCGGATAATACCCGTAGGCTCCAACATTCTGTACTTCTTTTCTTTCTCATTTTTCATTCTTTTTCTCAGAAGGAAATGCGGATAATACCCGTAGGCTCCAACATTCTGTATTTCTTTTCTTTCTCATTTTTCATTCTTTTTCTCAGAAGGAAATGCGGATAATACCCGTAGGCTCCAACATTCTGTACTTCTTTTCTTTCTCATTTTTCATTCTTTTTCTCAGAAGGAAATGCGGATAATACCCGTAGGCTCCAACATTCTGTACTTCTTTTATGCGAGATGTCATGGTGCAATATGTCATGGTGCGAGATGCAATGATATGCTCGTACATACTTACAAAGTAAATAAAATAGAGTGCGAATAATAAAGTAATCGAATAAACATAAAGTAAAATACATAAAATAAATGACATTAAGTAAAAAGAAAGAAATAGATTGTATCCTCGGATGAACGATATGTCGATCGAACTCCAATATCAATAATAAAAGTACAATAATTACTTAAACGATTAACTATACCTTCCAGGATTCAAAACTTTCAATAAATCGAGGTTCTATTAATCGTTCTAATTACAAGTTGGATTCTTAACTTCCAATGATCCAACCTTAGTTTCGTATCGAATCTAACTTAGAATCTTCTAAGATTCAAGTCTTTCTCGAGAACTTCTAAGTTCTCCCTTGAAAGATTAACTTCTAATCCTAAGGGCACTAACTCATAACCCTCTAATCTTAGGTTCGGATTCTAATCTTAGTTTCAAACTCTTCAAACCAATACACTCATTTGCTTTCTATAGTTACTTTACATACTAATCATTCTCACCTTAATAAAAGTGAAGACTTTGCTCCTAAACACCGAAAGAGCAATCAACCACGCGGTTCGAAAACACCTACAAACGAATTATATCATACAATCAATAACGAAACCAACTATCGTTCAAACAACTACTAAACATACAAAGCAACGAAAATCCAATAAAACCCACAAAGAGGCCCACGGCCCTATCATCAAAAAAAGAGTTCTGGGGTTGGTTTTCCGGCTTTTTGGCAATTTAAATACATTTCAAGTTGGTTTTAAACAAATTCGATAATCCCGATTTCAATGGGTATCGATAAATAGGGTTTTCGAACATTAATCCCTTTCCGAATTGAATTTAAACAAACATTCATTCATTAATTTCTAACCCAAAATCAAACCCAAAAGGGTAAATTTCAAACAGAAAGGGTTTCGATGGAAACTCGGTTTTAGGGTTATGAAATAGTTTCCAAAAACACGTAAAACTACTCCCGAATTGACAAACACCGAGTTTCACGGCAAGAAATCGAAAGAAAACAAGTAAAACTCCATTAAAACACTATTTGGAGCTTAGGGTTTCAAGAGAAACTTACCGAGAACTCCGTGGATCTCGAGAGAAACGTGAGATGGGTAGGTGGAAAAGATTCGTATGACCGATACCTTTCCAATGGACCCGGAATCAAGTCGATCGGTTGAGAAATGAGCAAAAACCAAAATTGAAATAAAATGGGAAAATGGGGGAAGGAGGCTACGGCTTGGAGGAGAAAAAGGAAGAAGAAAATGACATTTTTGCTTGGTCAATTCCAATTTAAAGAGATAAATGAATAGTGATTTGACTTTTTAAGAATTTTGGAAATGACGGATACGTCCTTTTTATGACTTTTGACTTAAAAATCGCTCGAATCCTGATAATCTTAAACAATCCCAATGGTGATTAATAATTATTAATTGGCCCGTTAATAATTATTAATACCATTAAAACGTAATTAAATAAATAAAGCCATTAAAATGAAATAAATTACTAAATTCTAATTTAATAATAAATAAATGAATTTTAATTACTCAAATTAAAATAAAATAAATAAAAGTTTTTTTTTATCACAAAATAACGGGACGTTACAATCATAAAAGACTCAGTAGGTCCAAACTATGCCCTACAAGTTTCTCAAAGTTCACCGTTCAATTAGATGGTCAAACACCATGTGAATTGAAATTCACCAAGCCATCTCATTATCTTATAGAAGTTACCGATATCACGGTCCATCAACTTCCTTTTATACTTCAATCGAATACCAACACTCCACCTTAGTGTTAGTCAATCTTGAAAATTTTCCAAATATGGATCTCGATAACTCGACCTCGAGTATAATCCAATTCAAATTAGCACATCATACCATGATAGTGACCAAACTAGGCCATTAACCAATTATCACAATCTTTAATGGTCCTCGTTGAGACTTATCACGTAAAGTCCTTACTTCCTTTTCTAAGTGGCAACACACTTTCCTTTCTGTACAACTATACTACCAGGATTTACCATTTACCATAATCCAACTTTTTCTACTCAACTTAGGAACTTATCCACTGAGTTAAGTCTAGGTTACTGGATTCGAGTTAGACCGATTTCTTTTCAACAATTTCTTACCTCAAACAGGTGTTTCATCTCTTAATACTAGGCTCCAGACAAACATGTTCCCTTGTACACCCAAAAAGTCAACACACATCTACTAAGACCACTACTTAGCAATTGTGTGACAATAATACTTTAATCAACTTTAAGGATCAAACGATCGATCTCTCGGAATATCTTATCTCCTTTACTTTGACATTATGTCAATACTCTTAATGAGGTGTATAACCTCCAAATCTGCACGGGATCATTCACTTTTTCGACACCTTTATCCAAATCTCAAAATGGTTCAAATAAACATAACCACATAGTGGTTGTACAAGGATGTGAAATATCACAAACAACATTAACTTTTAACAATATTCTCATAACTCTTCCAATATCAAAGAAATAAAGTATGAGAATAAGAGTTATAGGCATACCTGGTGCCGCTGATCTCAGATGATGACTTGAGAGTGGACTTAAAACAAAACATGAAAACAAACATGCATCGCATGTAGTCTACTGAACCCTAAGGCTCGATACCAACTGTGACGACCGTCACTTTTAAATAAATTAAATCGGAGAAAACAATGAAGTCTTTTATTTTAAGAAAATTTGGCGTGGTTATGTTTGAAAATTTGCTGACCAAAACCTGTTTACATCTTAATTTCAAAATCTAAAATACACAAGGAACATTAAGTTCCTATCCAAGAGTTCAAAATGATTAAAATCATAAATCAACGACAATAAGCTCTTATGAGCTAATTACAAAATACAAATCATCAAAAGGATATAAAGTTCACAAAACCATGTACATGGATTTTATATAACACATAGTCCATCTCCATCATCGTCATCCTCTCGATCAAGCGCGCACCAGCTCCTCTTCCACGATCCCAAACATTACCTGAAATGTTTGTAATATCATGAGCTAACAACTTAAGCCCAGTGAGAATAATAAGAATAAAAAGTAAGAATAGACCTCAAACTCGCATTTCTATTTGTGTCCAATTAACTGACACAATCTTTCCTAGAATTCACCAAAGTCTAGGTAATTCTATTCCATATTCTCCAATTGATGATACAAACTAGCACACTTAGTCTAATTGTTCATCCATTAACTTGTCATAACATGAGTAAGAAAAGTAAATAAATAAACTTTGCATAAATATAACATCTCGATTCTCTCTCTCGTTTATCAAATGCATAAAGTAATGAGTACATCTCGTAGGATACGCATTCGCATTTATGCATGAAGTGGAGGTAATGTGGATTTTTACATACTATCCACCATTATCCTTATATATGAAGTAGTGTGGGCAAATATGGCGTCCCACCAATACTTATGTATGAAGTAGTGTGGGCAATTATGGCGTCCCACCAAAACTTATGTATGAAGTAGTGTGGGCAATTATAGCGTCCCACCAAAACTTATGCATGGAAGTAGTGTGGGCAATTATGGCGTCCCACCAAAACTTATGCATGGAGGAAATGTGGACTTTCTCGTATTCCACCATTAACCTTTCGTTTTTCTTTCTCACTTTCTTTTCTTTTCAATAATGCGAGATGTTATGCATATGGTTGCATATGCTTGCAAAAGTAATAAAGTAAATGTAAATGATAAAGCAACCGAAACAAGCATAAAGTAAAGGGGCATAAAGTAAAGAACATAAAGTAAAGAGCATAAAGTAAAATAGATAGAATCCCGGATGAACGATATATCGATCGAACTCCGCTAACAATAATAAAAGTAAAGGTCAAAACATAACGATTAACCTAAACTTTCAAGGATTCTAAACTTCCAAATGATCCAAAGTTCTAAACTCCGAAACTAATCTAACTTAGAATCTTCTAAGATTCGAGGTTTTCATCGAGAAATCCTAAGTTTCTCGCTTAAAGGATTAACTTCAAATCCTAAGGCACTATCTCACATCCTCTAACCTTAGATTGGATTCTAATCTTAGTTTCCGATTCTACAAACCATCACACTTATTCGATTTCTATAATTACTTTAAATCCTAACTATTCTCACCTTAGCCAAATAATTCCAAATCTCCAATTTCCACGAAACAACCACCGAGCAATTGCACCTACAATTCACCGATTGTACAACATATTACAATTCATAACTAATATGCGAACAAATGTGCAATTTCGGGTGAATAGTGATTTCGGATGAATAGTGACTCGGGTGAATAGTGTTTTCTGGTGAATAGTGTTTTTCGAAAATCCGGGCTCAAAATCGTCATTTTTCATGATAGAAATTCATGATTTCAACTTCAAATCTCATTTATAATCAAAAACGAACAAAACCACCTAAAAAGTTTTGAAAACTTACTTTTTGGGACTTCGCTTAGGGAACGAGAAACTTCGAAAAGCTAGGTTGGATAGGTAACCCTCGTCCCTACCATTCCAACGCAACCGAAAACACAACGATCCGTCAAGAAACGAATGAGAAACGAAGAAAAGAATTTCTCATCCATGGTGGACAAGAGGAAGAGAAGAAGAAGAGAAAATTGATTTTTTGTCAACTTTGGTCATATTTAATGATAAATGAATAGTAATTTTAGATATTTTAAGAAATTGGAAATGACGGTTGCATCCTTTTATGACTTTTGACTTCTAAATCGAAACCCGATGCTTTTAAATAAATCTAAAGGTGATTAATAATTATTAATTGGCCTATTAATAATTATTAATGTCACCGAAACGAATTTAGAGCATTAAAACGAATTTCGGTCGAAATTAACTACTAAAATCGAAATTACAAAATAATAATTAAACTAAATACTTAAATTGAAATAAATAAATAAATAAATAACATTAAATAAATAAAATAAATAAATAAAATTCACTTCAAAATAACGGGATGTTACATTCTCTTAAGTTGCTTCTTAAACGAATTAATCGTATTTAAACGGATAAATAAGGTCTAACATTTTTTAATGTTATTATGATACTCCACTTTTTCTATCTAATCGTATACAATTGTTGATTTCGAAATTGATAATTAATATACTCCATTTGTTAAATTTAATATATCAATGACTTTCTTAAGCGTGTTATAAAGGAACCACGTATTTTAAAATAAGAATACAAGTTCTATACTCTATATATATATATATATATATATATATATATATATATATAATATGTCAATTTCAAATCTTCATTCTTTGGGTTAGTCTCCCTCCCCAATTTCTTATATTAAGGTGGGAAGATTTTCTTACAAATTTTTTTTCGCATTTGTAAGTCTAGCAAATTTTTTTTGTAATATTTGTAAAAATATCACCTCTAAAAAATATTTGTAAATATAGTGAATTTTGATATGATGTATTAGTGATAAACATTAAATTACATATTTGTACATTAAATTTAACAATGATACACACATTAATCACAGATTAACATAGTAAAAATTGCTATATTTATAAATACTTTTTAAAATTGATATTTTTACAAATATTGCATCAAAATCTACCACTCAATCAAATTTCTCTTTTTTTATTGATGTGGTTTTTATTGCTTACCACTGCCGATTGCGTAAATTGATAATTATATTCTCCATTTGTTAAATTGAAGACAATTTTTTAAGCATAAATGTAGAGTAGAATTAATTTAAAAGAAATTTTAAGGGATAATACCTTTTTTATATATGAGTCATTTCAAAAGTAATAAATGTTTTGAAATACTTCAGAAATGATATTTCTCCATCAATCTCACTCTCAAATTGGTAGGGATATCATTTTTCGAAAATTTAGAAAAGTTTTGTTATTTTTGAAAATATCAATTTTAAAATGTCATTTTGAAAAATCAGCTGAATTTATTTACTAAAAGACCAACCAATTGGGACATTTTGCGCCAACAAGAACATACCTCAAACATAGCTCAAGTATTTAAGGTCATACTTCTTCCCAAAAAGTCGAATATTTGAGTTTTTTCTTAACCAATTTGATCTGATATTTAAAAAAGTTGAGATTGGGGCATGTTGCACGCCATGAATATAGAACGCATAGTTGACTTCTAGAAAGTGAGTGAATGTTTGTATATTAATACTTTTTTAATACCGTCTAATGTGGTATATAGATATAGCGTGTCTTTAGTGTTTTATTTTAAAAGATATCAACAACCGTATGATTAATCAATTTCCAAATTATTATTCCACCAATTTGTTTGAACAAAATTAGAATATGTTTTGTCAGTTAAATTTGATAACATGTGAATATTATAACTTGGCAAAAATATCTATGCAGATCGTCTATGTATAGTATCTGGGCACATCGTCTAAGCACGGTACCTAGGCACATCGTGTAAGCACATTATCTGGTCATAAAGTCTACCCACCTGACAAGACATGGCTACGCAGTCTCCATCAAAGACCTACAAACTTGAGATCGAATACAATTTATCTGATTGGAAAATGGCACTTGGCGTAACCCGCAAGTGACATATAATTTGTGACGAACCGTCACTTTTAAATAAATTAAATCAGAGAAAACAGCGAAAGTCTTTTATTTTAAGAAAATTTGGCGTGGTTATGTTTGAAAATTTGCTGGCCAAAACCTGTTACATCTTAATTTCAAAATCTAAAATACACAAGGAACATTAAGTTCCTATCCAGGAGTTCAAAATGATTATAATCATAAAACAACGACAATAAGCTCTTATGAGCTAATTACAAAGTACAAATCATCAAAATGATATAAAGTTCACAAAACCATGTACATGGATTTTTACATATGTAAAGACTCGAATTTTCACAAAATGTTTAAATCAGAAGTAAAACAGCGGAAGACTTATTTTACAAAAATTTGGCGTGGATCCGTTTAAAATACGAATTCCCTAAACCTGTTTTTTTAAGAACACAACTCAGCAAAGTTTATTCACATATATTCCTACTCCAGAATATACTCAAATCAGAGAAAGTAAACTCAAAATATACATACAACCGACTTTAGGCTCTCATGAGCCACAAAATACAAGTTTTAAGACTTTATTTCAAGTTTATATGTATATAAAGCATTCCCAAAATGCACCAAACTTAGATTTACAAGTCCAAATGTCCATGAGCATCTACTCGAGATCACGCAGCACCACCTCCACGACCTCGTCCTCTACCACGAATATTACCTGAAAATAAAGTGGTGTAGCACCATTAGCAAACAATGGTAGTGAGAATAAGATGGATGCAAGCACTTTTATGAACCAAATTTCCTATCGGAGAATGTGTCCAAATAAACCTAAGTACTCTTGCACTACCCATTCAATATTCTAAGTACTTTACATATAAGATCAAACCATTCTACTATCTCGTAAATTCGGAAAGTAAACATTCAAGCCCGTAGTTAAAGTAGATACTAGTGCTTAACAAAGTAAATGACAAAGTAAATAACAAAGTAAATAACATCCGTGACCACTTGTCACCAATCATAACCATTCCGTGACCTCCGTGCATAACGATAATATGCATGCATAACGATAATATGCAAGTCACCAATCACAATCATTCCGTGACCTCAGTGCATAACGATAATATGCATGCATAACGATAATATGCAAGTCACTGTGACATCTATGCATAACGATAATATGCAAGTCAACGTGATATCTATGCATAACGATAATATGCAAGCATAACGATAATATGCAAGTCATCGTGACATCTATGCATAACGATAATATGCAAGTCAACGTGACATCTACGCATAACGATAATATGCAAGCATAACGATAATATGCAAGTCAACGTGATATCTATGCATAACGATAATATGCAAGCATAACGATAATATGCAAGTCATCGTGACATCTATGCATAACGATAATATGCAAGTCAACGTGACATCTATGCATAACGATAATATGCAAGTCAACAACCACAACCACTAAAATAACGTACTAACATGATTCTACACAAGAATCTCTCCCAAGTCCTTTTAACTATTCTAACACTAGTCAAGATAAAAGGAGTACATAATACTCTTCTCCAATTTCCGGATTCTCATTCTCCTCGAGAATCTAACTTAAACCACCAATAACATCTTACTTTATTTAGCAACCAAACTTAACTAAATTCCTTATACACTTTCCTTAACTCCCAAAATAACATGATAACTTGGAAAATTCTCTAGCCTAATAATCCCTCTTAACATCGATCTAACATAATCGTCAAGTAATTTGAAAGCATAAAAGTAATCATAACCATTTTAAACTCACCTTATAAGAGTAGTCAACTCCTAACCACCGGTTGGTCAAAAATCACGAACGATGCTCAAAACCTATAATTACAATACACCTAAAGTATATTAATTACTCGAAATGAACAACGATCGACACGATTCTAAATTAAAAGACAAAACAGCCCGTAATTAAAGCCAAGAGGCCCACGGCTCAAGGGGAAGGAAGAAAAGGAAATTGTTTTCCGGATTTCTAGCACTTTAAAGACAATCCGGGTTGGTTTAAGGTTACTTTGAAGTTTGGTAAACTCAATGGGTAAACCTAATTTAGGGTTTAGGTCAACAATTCAATCCCGAACAAATTAGGAAAGTCATTAAACTAAACAATTCAAAGTTCTCATCAAAAACCAATAAAAGGAAAATTGAATTAAAAGACTTTTGGCTCAAATCCGAACTTAGGGTTAGGGGAAAGTTCCTAGGAATGAATAAAACGACTTTCCCGATTGATATCAATAAGCCCCGATGAACGAAATCGAAAATTACAACTCAAAACCTCCATTGAACACTATTCACTTCTAGGTTTTGAATCTTTAACATACCTTTAGGCCTAGATAAAACGAGCGGAAATCCCGAAGAGTAGGTTGGAAATGATCCCCGGGCCAAGAGCTTTCCACAGGATCTAGAATCGACACGATCCGTCGAGAAATAAAGAAAATCAAAAATTTGAGGGGGGGGAGATGAAGCTCACGGCAGCAAGGAGCAAAAGAAGATGCAGAAATTGTGTTTTTTTGGCTAAGTATGGGTATTTAAAGGATGATGAATAGTGTTTTTGGGATTTTTAGTAAATCGGGTAATAACGCCTACGTTTCTCTTTTACTTTTGCCTTAAAAACGAACCCCGAACCACTTAAACTAGCCCAATGGTGATTAATAATTATTAATTGGCCTATTAATAATTATTAATACAACCAAAACTAAAATGGGCTAATTAAGCGATTAAAAAGGTTTCCGAACGAAAATAACTATTTAAATCTAAATAACTAAATCTAAATTAACTTTAAATAAATAAACACTTATATAAATAAAAAAAAAATTACCTCTAAAATAACGGGACGTTACAACATAACACATATTCCATCTCGAAATCATCATCCTCTCGATCAAGCGCACACCAGCTCCTCTCCCACGATTCCAAACATTACCTGAAATGTTTGGAATCGTGGGAGAGGAGCTGGTGTGCGATTGATCGAGAGGATGATGATTTCGAGATGGAATATAATGTGTTATGTAAAATCCATGTACATGGTTTTGTGAACTTTATATCATTTTGAGGATTTGTACTTTGTAATTAGCTCATAAGAGCTTATTGTCGTTGTTTTATGATTATAATCATTTTGAACTCCTTGATAGGAACTTAATGTTCCTTGTGTATTTTAGATTTTGAAATTAAGATGTAACAGGTTTTGGCCAGCAAATTTTCAAACATAACCACGCCAAATTTTCTTAAAATAAAAGACTTTCGCTGTTTTCTCTGATTTAATTTATTTAAAAGTGATGGGTAGTCACATAATTGAAAATCAACACATGGCCCAATCCCTACGCAACACGTGGCACGATGATGCCATCAACCTCATCTCCTATAAATAGGAGAAAAAATTCATTCATTAGGAAAAAACTCTCAAAGAGTTTTTTTATTATTACATCATCATATTCTGATTACAAATGACATTAGCATGGATTTTTATAGAATACAAACATAATAAAAAACGTTTCAAAACATAAAGATCTAATGGTTACAAAATTAAAGCAAAAACGGCTAGTAAATTTGATGCTAATGGCAAGTAAACTTATTGCAAATAACTAGTCTTGAAATCCTTGTAACCTCCATGTTTAAAGCACATAAAAGCTGATATTTAAGTGTCTTTAATCTTGGTAACAACGTTTCCCCATGTTTTGATGTCTTTAAGAAGCCTGCATTTAATGTATTAAATGATCTTCAGTTGCATTAAATGGACTTTAGTTCGAACTTGACCAGCATTTTATAAACTTGGCTTGAACTTGACTTGCATTTATTGATCTAAGGTTGATCATGATTTCAATTTTATTGATTTACACTATAACAAATTAGAGATATAATAGCTATAAATAATTACAATTTTACAAAAGGCTATTAAAAAAATAAAAAAATAAAAGGCGCATGACTAAATGTTATCTCGCACTCCTTGGTTTTGAGACAGAACGCCCCTTCTTTTGCAAAAAAAAAAAAAAAAAAAAAAAAAAACCTTGCTGCCACATTGTCTTTCTCGATTTGTTTTAGTTCTCATTCTCACATTGTTCCCCTACGGCCTACCCTATACTTTGCTTTTGATCTCCCACGTTAAGGCTATCCATCAACAGACATACAGAGTATTATAGATTCTTTTTTGTAACTTTATCTTGGGGAAAGGTCGATTGTCACAAATGTAACACGTACCTAATGATATGTTACATTAGATAGAAAGTTATGGTTGTATAGTTTTGTGTTTTTTATTATAAATGTAAGTAGCGTAAATGAACTTGTAATTTTATGGTTTTTATAGGATATCCTACTTGACTATGAACCTTCCAAATTTTATTTTCATTCATTTTTCCCTCTTGAGATTAATTTTTAAGGTTTTCAGGAATTGAACTTTTTACAACGAAAGCCTAGAGAAAATTGGGCTTGTTAGATTAGTTTGGAAAATAAATATCTCAATTCAAGAATGGTTGTGACGACCCGACTATTTTAAATAATTTAATTTAGAAAACACAGCGAAAGTCTTTATATTTTAAGAAAAAATGGCGTGGTTATGTTTGAAAATTGGCTAGCCAAAACCTGTTTACATCCTAATTTCAAAATCAAATAAAATCACAAGGAACTTTAAGTCCCAAATCAGGAGTTCAAAGACTTATAATCATCAAATAAAGACAATAAGCTCTTATGAGCTAAATACAAATGTACAAATCACAAAAATCCTTAAAGTTCACAAAATTAAATCCATAGACTTTTACAACCAATAGTCCATCTCAAGGTCATCATCCCTCAATCACGCAGCACCATCTCCTCTCCCACAACCTCTAGCCAGGGCATTACCTGAAATTTTTGTAATATCACGAGCTAACAACTTAAGCCAAGTGAGAATAATAAGAATAAAAAGTAAAGATAGACCTCAAACTCGTATTCTGATTCGTGTCCAATCAATCTGACTCAATTATTCATAAAGTTCTCCAAACTCTAGGTAAATTTCATTCTATACTTTCCAAAGGATGATATTACTAACACTCATGGTCAAATCCTCATCCATTAACTTGTTACAACATAAATAAGAAAGTAAATAAACTTTGCATAAAATAACATCTCGATTCTCTATCCATGATATATATTTCCATCGATCATATGCATGAAGGTAATGAGGACATCCCGTAGGATTCGCATTCGCCCTTTATGCATGAATAAAGGTAACGTGGACATTTCCCGTAGTATCCAGCATTCAACCTTATGAATGAAGAAGGTAACGTGGACATTTCCCGTAGTATCCAACATTCAACCTTCCTTTTCTTTCTCACTTTCTTTTCTTTTTCTTTGAAGGTGATGCGGACATTCCTTGTAGGATCCAACATTCTCCCCTTCTTTTCTTTCTCATTTTCTTTTCTTTTCAATGATACGAGATGTTATTTTATGCTCGCTAAAGTAAATAAACGTAAAGTGCGAATATTAAAGTAGCCGAAACAAGCATAAAGTAAAAGATATAATGTAAATAGATAGGAAATTCCAGTAGAACGATATGTAAATCGAACTCCGATAAAATAATAAAAGTAAATCCTATCTTAAACAATTAATCTATTCCTTCAAGGATTCTAAACTTACAATAAAAAAATCCAAGGTTCTATTAACCGTTCTATCTAAAAGTTTGGATCTTTTAACTTCCAATGATCCATCCTAAGCTTCGAAACGAATCTAACTTAGAATTTTCTAAGATTCAATATTTTCTTCGAGAACTCCTAAGTTCTCACTTACGAATTTACTCCTAATCCTAAGAGCACCAACTTACTTCCCTCTATTCTTAGATTCCAATCCTAGTCTTAGTTTCCAATTCTACAAATCATTATACTTATTCGCTTTCTAAAATTACTTTAAATCCTAACTATTCTCACCTTTGTAAAAGAAGACTTCGCTCCCAACGTCCGATAGAGCGATCAAGCAAAGTTCAAACCACCTACAATTAGAATTACATCTAACAATCAATAATTTACCAAATGACGATCAAACAACATCTAAGCGTACAAAACGATGAAAAACTCAACAAACCCCAATATGAGGATCCCCCCATGAAAAGTGGGTCTCGGGTTTGGTTTTCCGGCTTTTAGGCAATTTAGATGTGTTTCGAGTTGGTTTCAAGCAATTTCGATATTCCCGATTTCAATGGGTATCGATAATTAGGGTTTTTGAACAAAATGTAATTTCCCGAATTGAATTACAATAAATATTATTTCAATAATTTATAACCCATATTCAAACCCCTAAAAGGTAAATTTCAAACGAGAAGGGCTTCGACTGAAACTCGGTTTTAGGGTTATGGGTTTGTTTCCAAAAACACTTAAAACAACCCCCGTACTTAAAATCATCGAGTTTACCGGCAAGAAATCAAAGAGAAAAATCCATTAAAACACTATTTGGAGCTTAGGATTTCAAGATAAACTTACCGAGAACTCCGTATATCACGGGTGGCAAGCACGATGGTTGGGTGGAAATGAATCGTAGGACCGATATCTTTCCAACAGATCGAGAATCGATGCTATCCGATGACAAACGAACAAAAACCAAAAATTGGGAAAAAGGGGAAGGAGCTCATGGCATTAGGAGGAGAAAAGGAAGAAGATGAAGATGATTTTTGGTCAATTGAAGTCAAAGGAGATATTTAATAAGAGATGAATAGTGTTTGGATAGTTTTTAAGAAATTGGAAATGACGGTTGTGTCCTTTTTATGACTTTTGACTTATAAATCAAAACCCGAAGTTCTTAAACTACCCCAATGGTGATTAATAATTATTAATTGGGCCGTTAATAATTATTAATACCATTAAAATGAAATTAAACTAAAAAGAAATTAAAAGGACTTAAACCGAAATAAACTACTAAATTCTAAATTACCGATTCTAAAATAGAATTTATATGCTTAAATTAAAATAAAATAAATAATTTTTTTTTCACAAAATAACGGGACGTTACAATGGTGAAGGTTAAAAAATGTTTCTTTACATTACAAGAAGAAAGGAAAATGGTTTTCTATTTTTTATTCATTCAAGAACTATCAAAGTAAACAATCCAATATGCAAAATATTTAGAAGTTTAAATTTTAGACTTTAGGGAATAGATTTGCGCACATGGTTTTCTTGTCAGATTAACAATCTAAACAAATTGGTTTTTCATTTGATAACTCTGAGATTTCAAAGTCTACTCTTTGTGATCTCATCATTTTCTCTCTCTTGAGTTTAATATACTCTTAAAATGGTTGTTTTGATACTTGCTAATGTAGAAGAGAAGTTGCCTCATTTAGTCATGTTTATAGGCAAGTAAAAGACTGAAGTTGTGTTTTAGCCATCTCATTAAAAGTTTGAGATGTGTAATTTGCAATGTTTAGAAGAATCATAGATGTGTAATTATCAATGTTTAGAAAGTTTTAAAGTGACCTAGAACTTTTTTTTAGAGTCAATGAATATGCTTCTAGAAGAATTATAGATGTGTAATTATCCAATGTGTTATGTTTTTGTTGTCATTCTTGAAAATAGGATTCATATTTAATTTTGAAAATTCTTTTGTGCTTCAGGCTAAAATATGATGATCCACACATAGGAGCAAGATTGAGTTTCTCCTACAATGTATTCTAATTTTAGGATAATTTTCTCATGATCTAATTTTAGGAGTTTGAACATTTCTTGTTCTGCTATGCATTTATAGTTTGTTAATAAATTATTATATTTTCCTATTTTCCCCATAGCCATAGTTGGAGTAGAGAAATTTTGAATTGGTTCTCTCTCCTCCTACTGTTTTGTGTTGTCTTAAATCTAAGCGTACTGTTAATTTTCTTATTTTCATCATGGGATTTGGTTTTTCTTACACTACTTTGTTATTTGTTTGTTTTAATACTTGGCTGCTTGAAGTGTAGTTGGTGGGTCTTAAGTTGAGTGCAAATCCTATTTATTTGCGTACAATGCTTTAAATATTATATGACATGTGGAAGGTAAATTTTTATGCATGAGTTATTGATTACATAAGTGTATGGGATTATCTCATATTTTAAATAAGTCAATTTTAGAACACTGAGACTTTTGGAATATGTTTTTATGCACTTACATCATCATAAAAAAATGATGGTTTAATGCCTCTTTAACTAACCTGTATATGTATACAAGTCATTCTACCTTTCCATCATGTAATTTGTATAATTCTAGATAGAACTACACTTTATGCCCTATACCTAAATCTGTATGAATATTTTTCTAGAAAGATCAAGTTAGCAGATCAAAACTATTAGTAGACCAAGTAAGCAGTTTTAAATTCTTTTATTTAAATTTTTATTTAATTGATGCTGTATTGAATAATTTTTTAATGCTACTTTTTATAGGTCCATAAACAAAAGACTATTTCATAGCAATGGAGTCAAGAGGTCTGCAAGTAGTTGGGTTCTACTTTTGTTTTTGCAATTTGTACTTTTGAATATGTATCGAAAAGTGGATCGATCATTTTAGTACTCTTTTTTATTTTTGAACTGCATATGTTGTGTTTTTTGGGAAACAGATGAAATGTGATTGATGGTGGTTAAATTACAATGAGTTAAATTATGTACTTATTGAATCATTACATTATATTGGAAACTCAAGTTTGATTACAATTGTGTCTGGGTAAATATATATTACATATATTTTATAGTGATAAATAGGTTGAAGAGAAAATTTACTATTATCGTGTCTAAGTTAGTAAAGAAAGCTTGAAAACAAGGATACTGTTAAATTCTATTAAAAGCCTTTTGGTAAACCTATGATATATTTTATAATAGTGTTTGTCAAGGCTATGCTAGACGCTATAATACGTCCTATCGTAGCCTTTTTTAGGTCTCATAGTAAGTATAATAATAGCGTTTTATGAACGCTATCAAACGTTCTCTCGTAGCATGTTGGAAAGAATATAATACGTTTTTTATATTAGCGTGTAGCATAACATTGAAAAAAGGCTATAATAAGTAAAGGACTTTTAATCCCAGGGGCTGTTAGGGCTTTTTGTAAAATGCTATCGTATACCTACGATAGTGTATTTTCAAGGCTATCATAGGCCTTTTTTCTTGTAGTGTTAAGCTTTAACTTTGATGTTCCAATTCCATTTATTGATGTAGCTTGTAGCTTGAACTTGACATGATCTTGAAGAGAAATGAATGCAAGTCCGGAAAAGATCAACATAAAGGCTCCTTGATTCATATCAAACGACATAGCTATAACTGCTATGGTAGCTGGCTTGAAAGATGAAAAATTCTTGTGGTCTCAAGGCAAGAAAACACCTGCTACATACACAGAGCTCATCACCAGAGTGTAGAAATACATGAGCGCTAGAGAGTTACTCAGTGGCAGAGAAACTCCTAATGAAGGAGGTACTAGTAGAAAATCTAAGTATAAAAGAAACAGCTCAATATAAGAGCTCACCTAGAGGACTAACCGTCATGAAGATGACAAAAAAAGAGGCCGAGAGACCAACCTGAGAAGCTTAGCCTTCCTTTAAGAAAATTTCAAAAGTACACTCCCACCACGGTCCCAATAGAGCAACTCATGGAATTTCAATTTTTTTTATTTAAGTGGCCAGAAAAAATGAAGGTGGGAACAAACAAAAGGAACAAAGACAACTATTACCTCTTCCACAAGGACCATGGTCACTGTGACGACCCGTCACTTTTAAATAGATTAAATCAGAGAAAACAGCGGAAGTCTTTTATTTTAAGAAAATTTGCGTGGTTTTGTTTGAAAATTGGCATGCCAAAAACCTGTTTACATCCTAATTTTTAAAATCTAATAAAATCACATGGACTTTAAATCCCAATCAGGAGTTCAAATATTTCATATCATAAAACCCACATCAAAAGCTCTTATGAGCTAAATACAACATCAAAGTCTTTGAAATTCACAAAAATAATTACATAAACTTTACAACAAAAGAGTCCATCTCGAGGTCAGCATCCCTCGATCACGCAGCACCACCTCCTCTCCCTCGACCTCTTGCCAGGGCATTACCTGAAATTTTGTAATATCATGAGCTAACAAACTAAGCCCAGTGAGAATAATAATCATAAAAAGTAAAGATAGACCTCAAACTCGTATTCCGATTCGTGTCCAATTAATCTGACACAATCACTCCTAAAGTTCTCTCAACTCGAGGTAATTTCGTTTTATACTTTCTAAGGATGATATTACTAATAATCATAGTCAATACTCATCCATCAACATTGTTATGACATAAGTAAGAAAAGTAAATATACTTTGCACATCATACAACTTCTCAATTCTCTCTTTCATCTATCATAAACATGAATGCATGAGAGCATCCCGTAGGACTTCGCAATTGCCCTTTTGTGCGTGAATGAGGGGTAATGAGAACATCCCGTACGATCCCATTCAGCCTTATGCATGAGGAAGTAATGCGTCAATCCTGCAGGATACCATTCAACTCCCTATGTATGAAGAAGTAATGCGTCAATCCCGTAGGATACCATTTACTCCTTTTTCATCTAGAGTAATGAGCAAATCCCGTAGGATCCCATTCGTCTCTTTTTCACTTAGAGTAATGAGCAAATCTCGTAGGATCCCATTCGTCTCTTTTTCTTTCACATTCTTTCTTTTCTCCTGAAGGTGATGTGAACTCCACGTAGGGTTCATCATTCTTCCTTCTTTTCTCTTTCACTTTCCTTTCTTTTTCACTTTTATTTCTTTTTCACTTTCGTTTCTTTTTCACTGAAGGTGATGTGAACTCCACGTAGGGTTCATCATTCTTCCTTCTCTTCTCTTTTACTTTCGTTTCTTTTTCACTTTCATTTCTTTTTCACTTTCGTTTCTTTTTCACTGAAGGTGATGTGAACTCCACGTAGGGTTCATCATTCTTCCTTCTTTTCTCTTTCACTTTCTTTTCTTTTTCACTTTCATATCTTTTTCACTTTCGTCTTTTTCATGAATGGTGCGAGAATGGTATGATGCAATATGATATGCATATGCTTGCATATCCTTGTAAAAGTAAATAAATAAAGTGCGGAATTAAAATAGTTGATACAAGCATAAAGTAAAAGATATAAAGTAAATGACATAAAGTAAAATAGATAAGCATCTCGGACGAACGATATATAAATCGAACTCCGCTACAATAATAAAAGTAAAATCATAACGTAAACGATTAACCTAACCTTCAAAGATTCTAAACTTCCAATAATAATCCGAGGTTCTATTAACCGTTCTATAAACAAGTTGGGATCTTCTAACCTCCAATGATCCAACCTAAGCTTCGAAACGAATCTAACTTAGAACTTCTAAGGTTCAATACTTTCCTCGAGAACTCATAAGTTCTCACTTAAAGGATTAACTTCTAATCCTAGGGTACTAGCTCATTTCCCTCTAATCTTAGATTCGGATTCTAATCTTAGTTTCAAATGCTACAAACCTTCATACTCATTCGCTTTCTATAGTTACTTTAAATCCTAACTATTCTCACCTTAGCCAAATAAGATTTTCTCCAAATCTCCAAATTTCCACGAGTCAACAACTGAGCAAACGCACCTACAATTCACCAATTGCACAACATATTACAACTCATAACTAAGATGAGAACAAGTGTGCATTTTCGGGTGAATAGTGATTTTGTATGAATAGTGTTTTTCGAAAATCCGGGTTCAAAATCGTCAAATTCCATGATAGAAATTCATGATTTCAACTTCAAAACTCATTTATAATAAAAAACGAACAAAACCATCTAAAAAGTTTTGAAAACTTACTTTTTGGGACTTCCCTTAAAGAACGGGAAACTCCGAAAAGCTAGGTTGGATAGGTAGCCCTCATCCCTACCAATCCAACACAACCGAAAACACGACGATCCACCGAGAAACGAAGAAAAGCCAAGAAGAATTTCTTCTCATCCATGGATGAGAAGCTCACGGCAATGGCAAGGAAAAGAATGACAAGTTTTGGTCAATTTTGGTCAAAGTGGTGATTTTAAAGATGAGTGAATAGTGTTTTGGATATTTTTAAGAAATTGGAAATGACGGTTGCGTCCTTTTATGACTTTTGACTTATAAAATGAAACCCGATGCTCTTAAATAAATCTAAAGGTGATTAATAATTATTAATTGGCCTATTAATGATTATTAATGTCACCAGGCTAATTTAAAGTATTAAAACGATTAAAAAGAAGTTCAGGTGAAATTAACTACTAAAATCAAAATTACAAAAATAGTAAATAAACTAAGTACTTAAATTGAAATAAATAAATAAATAATAACATTAAATAAATAAAAATTCACTTCAAAATAACGGGACGTTACGGTCACACAACCTCAAAATGCTTCAATTTAAAAGAAGAAATTGAAACCCTCATTTAACGAGCATATTTGAAGGAATTTGTGAGAAGTAGAGGATCTATCCATGATCTTGAATTTGATCGGGGATACCAGGACCATGTCGATAAAAAATTTCCAAGCGGAGAAATAAGAACCATTTTTGGGGGCTCAACTAATGAAGAAGAGCCTAAGTCGAGGGCCATACCTGGTACAAAGGACAATGCTAGGTCACCTGAAATAGTAGGCAAAGGCATCAACATATTGATCAATTCTCAACTACTATCTTCTACTTCACCTATGATATGTCAAGCGACTTCGATTTTATTTCAACAATTTTTTGAGTTGTAGATTTTAGTTCCAATAAATTTCCCCCCCTTGTAAGAACTTTATCATTCAATGCAATGAGAAGCTTCATTTTCTACTTTATTATAAATAACGTGAATGAAAATAGATTAAAGGAGTGGGAGAAAGATGTCCACTTTGAAAGTCGCTTAGCTAAGCTCAAGTTAATATATTTTGAAAGAACCCTTAAACTTGAGTTCAATTTCAAGATATAGAGTTCTCCTCAAGTTGGGGCCGGTCACATGAATACACTACAGTAAAATAAATGTTCTAACTCCACCAAAGTGGGAGAGTTAATAAAAGGATAAAAAAAAATCTAAGTCTACTAAGGAGTACATGGCTCGCATGGGCTGCCCTCACTATAAGAATTTCGGGAATAGGTGACATCCTTTTGGCGTCACCTATTCAAATAGGTGATGCCAAAAGAGCTTCACCTATTGCCTAAATTTTGAGGAAAAAAATATTTTTTTATTAGTTGATTTCAAATAATATTTATAATACACCTATCAAATTTAAATAAAATATTACAATAAAAATATCACTAAATAGCTACATGAATTACAATATTTTTAAACAAAAAATTAAATTACATCATACTTAGACAATAAATCAAGAATTGCTAAAAGAACTTCAATCACCCTTCCAAAAATTAAATCAAACAGAACACAACACAAAAAACTCGCTCTCCTACAACCTTCTCGCCTTTATCTCGGAGATTGGCCAAACCATAGGGATAGACAAACCTGAAGAAGTCGAAATGTAATCAATTTTCCTCTTGACTCATCAATTAAAAACAACATAACTTGTAATTTAAGGATACGGACATATACGATCTATTTTATTGATCAACTTTAAAGAATAACAAATACATAGTTGATATGCATGAAAGAGATTAATGAACAACAACAACAAAGATAAAAGAAATCCATCACTACATGCCAAATTAAAGGCATTAAACCAAAAAGTTTAAGCTTCAAGAAAAATTAGCAAAAGAAAAATGATATCTATCCCACCATTGAAATAAAAGAAGTTTTAATATATTAACAATGAATCTGTAGAGTGTTTGGTCAGCTGATGCTCTAACATCCTCTATGACCCTATCATATTTGAGCTTTACTCCATTTTGAGAGTGCCAAGCCACTACCTCACCAGCATAAAATGGTCTTAATGGGTGAATCTGTATTTGAGGAGCATCTCGGGGTAGTATATCTTTCCCAACCAAACTACTAATTTCATTGAGTTGTTCATTCTCTTTTTTCTCTGTTAATCTATAGCTTCCAAATCTAAATTTTCATTTGTAGGAATGTAATTAGCCATGCTGTTAACAACATTCCAAATGTAATAAATCATCGCACTCCAAGAAATTGAAAGGTAGCCTAAGGTAAATCAGCCAATCAAGAACCAAAATTCAAAACTTTTTTTTGCCAATGGATCAGACTTTAAAACAATATCACATAGGCAGATAATTAAGATCTTAGGAGAGTGAAGGAAATCAAGAAAAAGGAAAAAAAGAAAAAAGAAAAAAAATAATGAGCACTCCTAGATTCATGCTCATACTCTTACACTAGCAATACTTTCCCCATTGTGAGTTTTCTCAATTTATTCCCTTTTGGAAGCTGATTTTAACTTGTCTAGGATAAGAAACTAAAAAATGATGGGTTTATGTACAATGTAGGGACATTAAATAAATAATGATAGTCAATGCTACCATAACTGCAGGATAGTCATGACAATCAATATACAAAATAAATATAAAAACCATAGTCAAGGCTACCATAACTGCAGGATAGCCATGACACTCGATATATACAAGATAGACACAATAAATATAAAACCATAGTCAATGTTACCATAACTTTAGGATAGCCATGACACTCGATATGTACAAGATAAACACGATAAATAAATAACCATAGTAAATCAAAGTTTTACCTGGTTATGTTTCATGTCAGGGGCTGCAATATCTGTAGTTTTTTAGAAGCTTCTTCTTCACTTTATCTGCTCCTAAACCTTGCTTATTATTATTTAGAGATGTCTTTATAGGTTCCAACCTACCCTGCTTGCATGAGAATCCAATAGTTATTTTCTGAGAAGCAAAGATGGGAGAATAGCAAGAAAACCACAAAACAATAACAAAAGTTACATCATAAGATGAATAAACAACTAGTCAATTTGTAATGGGCAGTGACTACTAATCTCATATTTCTTATAGCTAGCTATGATGATAATCAGTCATATATTTAAAAATATTGGGTATTGGCCAAGGAATTCACAAGAATGTATCAAAATTGAAAAAAAAACGATAAAGAACTTTATAGAGTTTTTAACAACAAAAGAAATACAGCCACACGATTATATAAAAACAACTAATTCCCACCAATTATATGTGTATTAATAATAAAAGATCAACTATCCCCATGATCATGCTTATTAAATAAAACATTCCACATCAGTACTCTAGATCTAAAAGCATTGTCGGAATCCATCGCCCCAAGAAAATAGAGTAATAACTTAAAATTATCAATCAACATCCATATTGTGTTTAAAATGACATTACCTTATGAGCTTCATAAGCTTCTGCTTCAACTAATAAGGACAAAATTCAAAACAAAGATAAGAATTGAGATCATCATAAAAGGATTACTACAAAAAAAAAGAGCAAATTTTAATATTGTAAGAAGAAATACTTGCCATTAGAAAGGAGTGGCTCCACATGATAATTTCTAGAAGCACTGTAGAGTGAGAAAGCAGAGTAAGAAATCCAATTTTTCATTTTAAAAAAGGATTCAGATAATTCTAAATGATTTACCACATTCATGTAAAAAATCCATCCTTAACTGAAGTTCCATTGTCTGATAGAAACTAGCCATTTGGATTAAGCAAATTTGAATATAGTTTTAGATTCAAGAAAGTAACAGCCCATTTAAATCATTTGCATCATATGAAATATGCAACTAAAAAACTTGTCAACATTGATATCACTGAAGCAAAATAAAGATACATGAAAACCAAAAAAAGATCGAAGGCTACAAATGTTTGATAGAAGCTAACTGATCATACAAAACTCCATAAAAGCTAGTGCATTTGAAAATGCGGAAAAAGATGGAGGGAATAATAAATTTCAAATAACATCCTCAATCAAATATAAGGCTAAATTATAACGAAGTACTAGTATAAAAAAATCTTAAATACAACAATTACCTTACCATTACTTTACAAACAAAAGCCACCTACAATATATCATTGAGCCAATGTTAGAGTGACTAGTGCATTTTCTTGCAAACAATAGTTGGAGATAAGATTTTAAACATAAAATATTTATAAGCTACAAAGTATGTAAAAGGATGGATATCAACATGTTAGAAAATGAGTTAAATAGGTGGAATGGAACTAAAATTTTAATCAAACTGAGAATGATACAAGTGAAAAGAATTCAAGGTAAATTAGTCCTCAACTCATCTCTCTGTTTTTTTTTTCAATATGAGAATTGTATATTGGTCCTCAACCCATGTAAGTTGTAATTAAGTTGTCATACAAGTAACAAATTTTTAGTGTTTCAAAATATGTAGTGCTGTGGTAGTGGGGAGAATTTGATGATTAGTTACATCCATATTTATCCTAAACCTACCCATTCATTGATTAAATACCCAAAAGTTTTACTACAGCAATAAAACATTCTAATATCAAGTAAATATTAAATCAAATGCAAGAAAAGGAAAATATCTTGACCTCAAGAGTTTGTCAAATTTGGTATAGGCTTGACAATAATATGATCATGCAAGTATATAACTGTATACATAATTTTAAACAAAAAAATGAAGCCCAACTCAAAATAATTTTAGTGTGTCTTTAAGTGCTATAATTGATAACCACCTAAGGAAAAGCCCAAATAAGAAACTACCTCAAACAAAATACCTCGTGGTTCGCCGCAATAAGAAAACTATCGGCTAAATATTATTTCCAAAAAAAATTTGGTTGCATTTGTTCTACATTCTCTTCCTCATGACATTCAACATTTAAGCTCCACAAATTACACGCAAGTAATTTTCAACTGTGCATATGATCAACTAAACATCCATCAGTCTATTTTTAACACACAAAACAGCAAGCATTTGAAAACTTTCAACCAAATCTTTTACCTTTTAACTGAAATGACTGAAAAATATAACCAGATTATTTCCCAAAATCAAGTTTTCTTGAGGCTACAATTGGGCGAAGAAGTGGAGATATGAATGACTAATACTTACCATATAAGAAGGAAGTTGATGGCAATCAAGCTCATCACACAATTGTGGCCTGACTGTGTATACATTTCCTAAAGAAAATAAATTACAAGTCAAGTTAATCGATTCAACAAGAGCATATTACAACTGAAAACTATCCAATGCATTGACATATGCTCGGGTGAAAACCTTCATGTTCGAAAAAAGTGAGCAAAACAAATTAGAAGTTGCTAAACAAAGGTAGTAACATGTTCTAGATAACAAAATGAATAAGTTTTACAGAATTTTAATATGTCGTTTACAATATTAAACGAAAATTCATATATAATATAATCACCAGGGAATATTGTAAAGTAGTATGAGTATCAGCTAGGCTCAATAACACTATCTCAATACATAATATAACAGCTTCACTAACTCCAAGATTTGGATCATTCAACATCTGTAAAATATGTAGGGTAGAAGAAATATTTTAAAAAATCACTTATTAAGATTATAAGACAGTCAATGCCCAATTAAACAAAATTAGCATTCTTATATACACTAACTCATCTAAGTAATTGCAAATGGGAAAGCAAAATTGTTGAAGACATTACCAACCAATATGTTTTTTTCCTCTTCACGCACTTCTTTAAATTCAAAACTTGTGGCATGTGAATGTAATAGAGCATTAGAGTAATATATTGGCAAAATTTTCTTCAATAGCTTAATTCGTTTAAGCATTATTTCAGGATTTAAAAAGATCACTAAAGAAAATATTGCATGAATATTTTAAATGGATCATTATGCCAAATTCCAATTTGAGAGAGCCAAAATGCTCTAAACTCAAAATTTAAAGAAAAATAACATGATGAAGCTAAAATGAACAGCGAGACTGTGATGCACGACGAAACAATCAATACAAAGAAAGATCTTGTAAGTAACAAATGTTCAATTTGGATTCTTCGCATTGCAATAAAAAAAACTCTTCAAAACCACAAAAAACAACAAAGTAAGACATTCTGATTTAACAAAAGATAAAGATATCAATTTAATAAAACACAGATCAGAAAGAGGAAAGATAATAATAGTCTTATGAATGAAAGAGTAATTGGAACAAACAAGAAACTTAGGAATAAATGGAGAAAGGAAGGAATTACCTTGTTTTCAGAATTGGACTAACGTTTTGAAGGTTAAGTTCCTATCAGTGAAGGTATCGAACGCCATTCAAGAGATTTCTGCACCAAATCGAAGTTAGAGAGAGATTTTGAGAATACTTATTCCACTTGGGAAAATTGGAATTATCAGCATCATATCAATAACATATTTGAGAATACTTCTAATGAAACAAATACTTCTAATGAAACATTGTGATATTTCTGTAACAAGTCGCAATAAAACTATATTTCTGTAACAGGTATTGCATTCTTCTTGTTTGAAACTTGAAAAAGTGATTAAATGTTGAAACCAGCAACCCATTGTTTTCTTCTGAATAATCTTTGTGCAGAAAGGTAGGCAGTGATAGAAAATGTCAAACAATTAGAATACAATATAGCTTTACGCTTCTTCTGTAGACTCTTTAGACTTAATCTCATTAATTGACGTTCGAGATGAGTACTTTATATCCTCCTGTCTTTAAACGTTCAACTAATTTCCCGGGGCTGTGCCATTAGAGTTATAGTCCAACATTTCTGCACAGAAAGCAAAATTGACTAAGAGTTTCATCCCAATAATTTATTAGAATCATAGTAAGATTGCTCATAAGCAAAATTGACTAAGAGTTTCATCCCAATAATTTCAATTTAACAATATTAATATGCAAGATCCAATCAGCTTCACCCTTCTTCAAATGACAAACATTTATCAGCTATTTCAACAAACTGTTATTCCAAGATTTAAAATAATAACACAAACAAAAAACCAATCTAAATTTAGGAAATTTATTGAAACACAATAGCATCTATGAATTAAACATATTCAAAGCGATCATATAGTATTACCTTCTTAGGAGGGATCTCAAACACTTTCTTCTAAACTTGTTTGTATATTGAGCACCAATCTTTCTCGAATTGAAAGAGAAAAAAAAGAGAGAAATAATATTATAATTAGCGAACAAGAAGAATGTTGAAAGAAACAAGTAAAACCATTAGAGGATGACTGATTGTGCATTTTCAAATTCATGATTTACAATGTTTGAAATATATATATATATATATATATATATATATATATATATATATATATATATATATATATATAAAGAGGTGAAAAGAATTACCATAAAACAACTAATATTGTAATTGTGGCCATCTAGATATGTATAGGAAAAAAAAAGGAAAAGTTTGTTCTAAAACCGAAAGTAGCAAAGTTCAAAATTCAATTCTGTTATTTCAACTAGAACATGGCAAGGTTTTAGCAACAAACCTCTTCATAAGAAGGATGAATAGCAAGTTTTTTTTAGAAGCAGTAGGCTTGCCGCCAAAACTAGATCTTTAGCAGCCAATAAGGTTTTGAAGTTACAAGAACTAAAAAATCAATAAAAACTGAGTGAGGAATTGGAACAGACGCTGGATTTTATAAACACAATTTTACAATTTTATATACAAACTTAAGAAAGACTGATGGAAAGTTTACAATTTACAATTTTATAAACACAACATGACATCTCCAGGTGACATAAATTCTAGTGAACAATGGAAAAAATAGTCTTGGAAAAAGAAATATTTATCTGGACCATCTAATTAATGGCTGATACCTTAAACATAACAGTAATAATATTTCCAGAGAGAGGAGACCAATTGAAGAACAAACCTTCAAATATGTTAAATTCCTCATCTATCTGAAGAAGTTTAAACGCACTTCGGGCACGCCAACCTTCTTCTTTTGCTTTACGATAGTATATATCCTGCAAAAATAAGAGGAGAAAAATGAAACAAGGAATTTGTAAATGAATATAAATACCCAAATAGAATAGCGTTCGAACCCTCTTATCTCTTGAAGTTGTGCCCATAATTGAAGCCTCAAGCAAGAGTAGCAAGTAGTGTCAAACCAGAAATATCTCCCGAGGAGTTTCAAATCCAGCAAAAAAACTTAACAATTTTACTATCAAAGAAATTCAAAATTCTTGCATTCTAATAATGAAACAAAGAAAAAATTATATATCTAAATTGAAATGTAAATTCCTAGATTAGAACAAGTCAAGTGGGTCTACTCATAAAGAAATAAAAGAACTATCTTTAGAGTTTCGATAAAATCTTAACAAAAATACCGTAGAGATGAAATTTTTTTATCATGCATTTCATCGAGCATGTTATGTGCATAAAAAAACAGCCAACTACTTCTATATTAACAAGAAAAAACTAAACTAAGCTTTTATTAGGGACGAGTTGAAATAAATGATACCAACATAGATATTAACATATTGGATTAATGGAAATCATAGCCAAAGAGTTGTGCTCTACAAAAACAAGAAAACCTGCTTTAGGCAAATGTCATAGGTGTATCAAAGCCAAAACCATGAGACGAGCCAGTATTTTGATCATAAAAAACTTGAGCTACCTGACCATACTCAATGAAAACCTGCTTTAGGCGAGCATGACCTATAAACCATGGAAGATCACAGACATAAATTCAAAACCCATGTTCAAATGTCATAGGTGTGCATTCTGGCTTTGGTGTAACCTTATTAATAGTCAAAATACAATATATGCCAAAAACTTTCTCTGTAGAACTACTAAATATATGATGAAAAAAATGCTAATAAAATATAGTAAAATATAAATACTCTTAGAAATTTTAAAATATGTATAGGTTTCTCTAATTCAGAAATTCAAACCAGAAACCAGATCGTAAACATCATAATATGTGCTCCTTTGTGTAGACATGTAAACAAAATTGATGTATTAAATGATCTTGATTGCATTAAATGGACTTTAGTTCGAACTTGACCAGCATTTTATAAACTTGGCTTGAACTTGACTTGCATTTATTGATCTAAGGTTGATCATGATTTCAATTTTATTGATTTACACTATAACAAATTAGAGATATAATAGCTATAAATAATTACAATTTTACAAAAGGCTATTAAAAAAATAAAAAATAAAAGGCGCATGACTAAATGTTATCTCGCACTCCTTGGTTTTGAGACAGAACGCCCCTTCTTTTGCAAAAAAAAAAAAAAAAAAAAAAAACTTGCTGCCACATTGTCTTTCTCGATTTGTTTTAGTTCTCATTCTCACATTGTTCCCTTACGGCCTACCCTATACTTTGCTTTTGATCTCCCACGTTAAGGCTATCCATCAACAGACATACAGAGTATTATAGATTCTTTTTTGTAACTTTATCTTGGGGAAAGGTCGATTGTCACAAATGTAACACGTACCTAATGATATGTTACATTAAATAGAAAGTTATGGTTGTATAGTTTTGTGTTTTTTATTATAAATGTAAGTAGCGTAAATGAACTTGTAATTTTATGGTTTTTATAGGATATCCTACTTGACTATGAACCTTCCAAATTTTATTTTCATTCATTTTTCCCTCTTGAGATTAATTTTTAAGGTTTTCAGGAATTGAACTTTTTACAACGAAAGCCTAGAGAAAATTGGGCTTGTTAGATTAGTTTGGAAAATAAATATCTCAATTCAAGAATGGTTGTGACGACCCGACTATTTTAAATAATTTAATTTAGAAAACACAGCGAAAGTCTTTATATTTTAAGAAAAAATGGCGTGGTTATGTTTGAAAATTGGCTAGCCAAAACCTGTTTACATCCTAATTTCAAAATCAAATAAAATCACAAGGAACTTTAAGTCCCAAATCAGGAGTTCAAAGACTTATAATCATCAAATAAAGACAATAAGCTCTTATGAGCTAAATACAAATGTACAAATCACAAAAATCCTTAAAGTTCACAAAATTAAATCCATAGACTTTTACAACCAATAGTCCATCTCAAGGTCATCATCCCTCAATCACGCAGCACCATCTCCTCTCCCACAACCTCTAGCCAGGGCATTACCTGAAATTTTTGTAATATCATGAGCTAACAACTTAAGCCAAGTGAGAATAATAAGAATAAAAAGTAAAGATAGACCTCAAACTCGTATTCTGATTCGTGTCCAATCAATCTGACTCAATTATTCATAAAGTTCTCCAAACTCTAGGTAAATTTCATTCTATACTTTCCAAAGGATGATATTACTAACACTCATGGTCAAATCCTCATCCATTAACTTGTTACAACATAAATAAGAAAGTAAATAAACTTTGCATAAAATAACATCTCGATTCTCTATCCATGATATATATTTCCATCGATCATATGCATGAAGGTAATGAGGACATCCCGTAGGATTCGCATTCGCCCTTTATGCATGAATAAAGGTAACGTGGACATTTCCCGTAGTATCCAGCATTCAACCTTATGAATGAAGAAGGTAACGTGGACATTTCCCGTAGTATCCAACATTCAACCTTCCTTTTCTTTCTCACTTTCTTTTCTTTTTCTTTGAAGGTGATGCGGACATTCCTTGTAGGATCCAACATTCTCCCCTTCTTTTCTTTCTCATTTTCTTTTCTTTTCAATGATACGAGATGTTATTTTATGCTCGCTAAAGTAAATAAACGTAAAGTGCGAATATTAAAGTAGCCGAAACAAGCATAAAGTAAAAGATATAATGTAAATAGATAGGAAATTCCAGTAGAACGATATGTAAATCGAACTCCGATAAAATAATAAAAGTAAATCCTATCTTAAACAATTAATCTATTCCTTCAAGGATTCTAAACTTACAATAAAAAAATCCAAGGTTCTATTAACCGTTCTATCTAAAAGTTTGGATCTTTTAACTTCCAATGATCCATCCTAAGCTTGAAACGAATCTAACTTAGAATTTTCTAAGATTCAATATTTTCTTCGAGAACTCCTAAGTTCTCACTTACGAATTTACTCCTAATCCTAAGAGCACCAACTTACTTCCCTCTATTCTTAGATTCCAATCCTAGTCTTAGTTTCCAATTCTACAAATCATTATACTTATTCGCTTTCTAAAATTACTTTAAATCCTAACTATTCTCACCTTTGTAAAAGAAGACTTCGCTCCCAACGTCCGATAGAGCGATCAAGCAAAGTTCAAACCACCTACAATTAGAATTACATCTAACAATCAATAATTTACCAAATGACGATCAAACAACATCTAAGCGTACAAAACGATGAAAAACTCAACAAACCCCAATATGAGGATCCCCCCATGAAAAGTGGGTCTCGGGTTTGGTTTTCCCGGCTTTTAGGCAATTTAGATGTGTTTCGAGTTGGTTTCAAGCAATTTCGATATTCCCGATTTCAATGGGTATCGATAATTAGGGTTTTTGAACAAAATGTAATTTCCCGAATTGAATTACAATAAATATTATTTCAATAATTTATAACCCATATTCAAACCCCTAAAAGGTAAATTTCAAACGAGAAGGGCTTCGACTGAAACTCGGTTTTAGGGTTATGGGTTTGTTTCCAAAAACACTTAAAACAACCCCCGTACTTAAAATCATCGAGTTTACCGGCAATAAATCAAAGAGAAAAATCCATTAAAACACTATTTGGAGCTTAGGATTTCAAGATAAACTTACCGAGAACTCCGTATATCACGGGTGGCAAGCACGATGGTTGGGTGGAAATGAATCGTACGACCGATATCTTTCCAACAGATCGAGAATCGATGCTATCCGATGACAAACGAACAAAAACCAAAAATTGGGAAAAAGGGGAAGGAGCTCATGGCATTAGGAGGAGAAAAGGAAGAAGATGAAGATGATTTTTGGTCAATTGAAGTCAAAGGAGATATTTAATAAGAGATGAATAGTGTTTCGATAGTTTTTAAGAAATTGGAAATGACGGTTGTGTCCTTTTTATGACTTTTGACTTATAAATCAAAACCCAAAGTTCTTAAACTACCCCAATGGTGATTAATAATTATTAATTGGGCCGTTAATAATTATTAATACCATTAAAATGAAATTAAACTAAAAAGAAATTAAAAGGACTTAAACCGAAATAAACTACTAAATTCTAAATTACCGATTCTAAAATAGAATTTATATGCTTAAATTAAAATAAAATAAATAATTTTTTTTTCACAAAATAACGGGACGTTACAATGGTGAAGGTTAAAAAATGTTTCTTTACATTACAAGAAGAAAGGAAAATGGTTTTCTATTTTTTATTCATTCAGTAACTATCAAAGTAAACAATCCAATATGCAAAATATTTAGAAGTTTAAATTTTAGACTTTAGGGAATAGATTTGCGCACATGGTTTTCTTGTCAGATTAACAATCTAAACAAATTGGTTTTTCATTTGATAACTCTGAGATTTCAAAGTCTACTCTTTGTGATCTCATCATTTTCTCTCTCTTGAGTTTAATATACTCTTAAAATGGTTGTTTTGATACTTGCTAATGTAGAAGAGAAGTTGCCTCATTTAGTCATGTTTATAGGCAAGTAAAAGACTGAAGTTGTGTTTTAGCCATCTCATTAAAAGTTTGAGATGTGTAATTTGCAATGTTTAGAAGAATCATAGATGTGTAATTATCAATGTTTAGAAAGTTTTAAAGTGACCTAGAACTTTTTTTTAGAGTCAATGAATATGCTTCTAGAAGAATTATAGATGTGTAATTATCCAATGTGTTATGTTTTTGTTGTCATTCTTGAAAATAGGATTCATATTTAATTTTGAAAATTCTTTTGTGCTTCAGGCTAAAATATGATGATCCACACATAGGAGCAAGATTGAGTTTCTCCTACAATGTATTCTAATTTTAGGATAATTTTCTCATGATCTAATTTTAGGAGTTTGAACATTTCTTGTTCTGCTATGCATTTATAGTTTGTTAATAAATTATTATATTTTCCTATTTTCCCCATAGCCATAGTTGGAGTAGAGAAATTTTGAATTGGTTCTCTCTCCCTACTCTGTTTTGTGTTGTCTTAAATCTAAGCGGCTGTTAATTTTCTTATTTTCATCATGGGATTTGGTTTTTTCTTACACTACTTTGTTATTTGTTTGTTTTAATACTTGGCTGCTTGAAGTGTAGTTGGTGGGTCTTAAGTTGAGTGCAAATCCTATTTATTTGCGTACAATGCTTTAAATATTATATGACATGTGGAAGGTAAATTTTTATGCATGAGTTATTGATTACATAAGTGTATGGGATTATCTCATATTTTAAATAAGTCAATTTTAGAACACTGAGACTTTTGGAATATGTTTTTATGCACTTACATCATCATAAAAAAATGATGGTTTAATGCCTCTTTAACTAACCTGTATATGTATACAAGTCATTCTACCTTTCCATCATGTAATTTGTATAATTCTAGATAGAACTACACTTTATGCCCTATACCTAAATCTGTATGAATATTTTTCTAGAAAGATCAAGTTAGCAGATCAAAACTATTAGTAGACCAAGTAAGCAGTTTTAAATTCTTTTCTTTAAATTTTTATTTAATTGATGCTGTATTGAATAATTTTTTAATGCTACTTTTTATAGGTCCATAAACAAAAGACTATTTCATAGCAATGGAGTCAAGAGGTCTGCAAGTAGTTGGGTTCTACTTTTGTTTTTGCAATTTGTACTTTTGAATATGTATCGAAAAGTGGATCGATCATTTTAGTACTCTTTTTTATTTTTGAACTGCATATGTTGTGTTTTTTGGGAAACAGATGAAATGTGATTGATGGTGGTTAAATTACAATGAGTTAAATTATGTACTTATTGAATCATTACATTATATTGGAAACTCAAGTTTGATTACAATTGTGTCTGGGTAAATATATATTACATATATTTTATAGTGATAAATAGGTTGAAGAGAAAATTTACTATTATCGTGTCTAAGTTAGTAAAGAAAGCTTGAAAACAAGGATACTGTTAAATTCTATTAAAAGCCTTTTGGTAAACCTATGATATATTTTATAATAGTGTTTGTCAAGGCTATGCTAGACGCTATAATACGTCCTATCGTAGCCTTTTTTAGGTCTCATAGTAAGTATAATAATAGCGTTTTATGAACGCTATCAAACGTTCTACTGTAGCATGTTGGAAAGAATATAATACGTTTTTTATATTAGCGTGTAGCATAACATTGAAAAAAGGCTATAATAAGTAAAGGACTTTTAATCCCAGGGGCTGTTAGGGCTTTTTGTAAAATGCTATCGTATACCTACGATAGTGTATTTTCAAGGCTATCATAGGCCTTTTTTCTTGTAGTGTTAAGCTTTAACTTTGATGTTCCAATTCCATTTATTGATGTAGCTTGTAGCTTGAACTTGACATGATCTTGAAGAGAAATGAATGCAAGTCCGGAAAAGATCAACATAAAGGCTCCTTGATTCATATCAAACGACATAGCTATAACTGCTATGGTAGCTGGCTTGAAAGATGAAAAATTCTTGTGGTCTCAAGGCAAGAAAACACCTGCTACATACACAGAGCTCATCACCAGAGTGTAGAAATACATGAGCGCTAGAGAGTTACTCAGTGGCAGAGAAACTCCTAATGAAGGAGGTACTAGTAGAAAATCTAAGTATAAAAGAAACAGCTCAATATAAGAGCTCACCTAGAGGACTAACCGTCATGAAGATGACAAAAAAAGAGGCCGAGAGACCAACCTGAGAAGCTTAGCCTTCCTTTAAGAAAATTTCAAAAGTACACTCCCACCACGGTCCCAATAGAGCAACTCATGGAATTTCAATTTTTTTTATTTAAGTGGCCAGAAAAAATGAAGGTGGGAACAAACAAAAGGAACAAAGACAACTATTACCTCTTCCACAAGGACCATGGTCACTGTGACGACCCGTCACTTTTAAATAAATTAAATCAGAGAAAACAGCGGAAGTCTTTTATTTTAAGAAAATTTGCGTGGTTTTGTTTGAAAATTGGCATGCCAAAAACCTGTTTACATCCTAATTTTTAAAATCCAATAAAATCACATGGACTTTAAATCCCAATCAGGAGTTCAAATATTTCATATCATAAAACCCACATCAAAAGCTCTTATGAGCTAAATACAACATCAAAGTCTTTGAAATTCACAAAAATAATTACATAAACTTTACAACAAAAGAGTCCATCTCGAGGTCAGCATCCCTCGATCACGCAGCACCACCTCCTCTCCCTCGACCTCTTGCCAGGGCATTACCTGAAATTTTGTAATATCATGAGCTAACAAACTAAGCCCAGTGAGAATAATAATCATAAAAAGTAAAGATAGACCTCAAACTCGTATTCCGATTCGTGTCCAATTAATCTGACACAATCACTCCTAAAGTTCTCTAAACTCGAGGTAATTTCGTTTTATACTTTCTAAGGATGATATTACTAATAATCATAGTCAATACTCATCCATCAACATTGTTATGACATAAGTAAGAAAAGTAAATATACTTTGTACATCATACAACTTCTCAATTCTCTCTTTCATCTATCATAAACATGAATGCATGAGAGCATCCCGTAGGACTTCGCAATTGCCCTTTTGTGCGTGAATGAGGGGTAATGAGAACATCCCGTACGATCCCATTCAGCCTTATGCATGAGGAAGTAATGCGTCAATCCTGCAGGATACCATTCAACTCCCTATGTATGAAGAAGTAATGCGTCAATCCCGTAGGATACCATTTACTCCTTTTTCATCTAGAGTAATGAGCAAATCCCGTAGGATCCCATTCGTCTCTTTTTCACTTAGAGTAATGAGCAAATCTCGTAGGATCCCATTCGTCTCTTTTTCTTTCACATTCTTTCTTTTCTCTGAAGGTGATGTGAACTCCACGTAGGGTTCATCATTCTTCCTTCTTTTCTCTTTCACTTTCCTTTCTTTTTCACTTTTATTTCTTTTTCACTTTCGTTTCTTTTTCACTGAAGGTGATGTGAACTCCACGTAGGGTTCATCATTCTTCCTTCTCTTCTCTTTTACTTTCGTTTCTTTTTCACTTTCATTTCTTTTTCACTTTCGTTTCTTTTTCACTGAAGGTGATGTGAACTCCACGTAGGGTTCATCATTCTTCCTTCTTTTCTCTTTCACTTTCTTTTCTTTTTCACTTTCATATCTTTTTCACTTTCGTCTTTTTCATGAATGGTGCGAGAATGGTATGATGCAATATGATATGCATAGGCTTGCATATCCTTGTAAAAGTAAATAAATAAAGTGCGGAATTAAAATAGTTGATACAAGCATAAAGTAAAAGATATAAAGTAAATGACATAAAGTAAAATAGATAAGCATCTCGGACGAACGATATATAAATCGAACTCCGCTACAATAATAAAAGTAAAATCATAACGTAAACGATTAACCTAACCTTCAAAGATTCTAAACTTCCAATAATAATCCGAGGTTCTATTAACCGTTCTATAAACAAGTTGGGATCTTCTAACCTCCAATGATCCAACCTAAGCTTCGAAACGAATCTAACTTAGAACTTCTAAGGTTCAATACTTTCCTCGAGAACTCATAAGTTCTCACTTAAAGGATTAACTTCTAATCCTAGGGTACTAGCTCATTTCCCTCTAATCTTAGATTCGGATTCTAATCTTAGTTTCAAATGCTACAAACCTTCATACTCATTCGCTTTCTATAGTTACTTTAAATCCTAACTATTCTCACCTTAGCCAAATAAGATTTTCTCCAAATCTCCAAATTTCCACGAGTCAACAACTGAGCAAACGCACCTACAATTCACCAATTGCACAACATATTACAACTCATAACTAAGATGAGAACAAGTGTGCATTTTCGGGTGAATAGTGATTTTGTATGAATAGTGTTTTTCGAAAATCCGGGTTCAAAATCGTCAAATTCCATGATAGAAATTCATGATTTCAACTTCAAAACTCATTTATAATAAAAAACGAACAAAACCATCTAAAAAGTTTTGAAAACTTACTTTTTGGGACTTCCCTTAAAGAACGGGAAACTCCGAAAAGCTAGGTTGGATAGGTAGCCCTCGTCCTTACCAATCCAACACAACCGAAAACACGACGATCCGCCGAGAAACGAAGAAAAGCCAAGAAGAATTTCTTCTCATCCATGGATGAGAAGCTCACGGCAATGGCAAGGAAAAGAATGACAAGTTTTGGTCAATTTTGGTCAAAGTGGTGATTTTAAAGATGAGTGAATAGTGTTTTGGATATTTTTAAGAAATTGGAAATGACGGTTGCGTCCTTTTATGACTTTTGACTTATAAAATGAAACCCGATGCTCTTAAATAAATCTAAAGGTGATTAATAATTATTAATTGGCCTATTAATGATTATTAATGTCACCGAAGCGAATTTAAAGTATTAAAACGATTAAAAAGAAGTTCAGGTGAAATTAACTACTAAAATCAAAATTACAAAAATAGTAAATAAACTAAGTACTTAAATTGAAATAAATAAATAAATAATAACATTAAATAAATAAAAATTCACTTCAAAATAACGGGACGTTACAGTCACACAACCTCAAAATGCTTCAATTTAAAAGAAGAAATTGAAACCCTCATTTAACGAGCATATTTGAAGGAATTTGTGAGAAGTAGAGGATCTATCCATGATACTGAATTTGATCAGGGATACCAGGACCATGTCGATAAAAAATTTCCAAGCGGAGAAATAAGAACCATTTTTGGGGGCTCGACTAATGAAGAAGAGCCTAAGTCGAGGGCCATACCGTACAAAGGACAATGCTAGGTCACTGAAATAGTAGGCAAAGGCATCAACATATTGATCAATTCTCAACTACTATCTTCTACTTCACCTATGATATGTCAAGCGACTTCGATTTTATTTCAACAATTTTTTGAGTTGTAGATTTTAGTTCCAATAAATTTCCCCACTGTAAGAACTTTATCATTCAATGCAATGAGAAGCTTCATTTTCTACTTTATTATAAATAACGTGAATGAAAATAGATTAAAGGAGTGGGAGAAAGATGTCCACTTTGAAAGTCGCTTAGCTAAGCTCAAGTTAATATATTTTGAAAGAACCCTTAAACTTGAGTTCAATTTCAAGATATAGAGTTCTCCTCAAGTTGGGGCCGGTCACGTGAATACACTACAGTAAAATAAATGTTCTAACTCCACCAAAGTGGGAGAGTTAATAAAAGGATAAAAAAAAATCTAAGTCTACTAAGGAGTACATGGCTCGCATGGGCTGCCCTCACTATAAGAATTTCGGGAATAGGTGACATCCTTTTGGCGTCACCTATTCGAAAAGGTGACGGTTTTTTGACCGTCACCTATGGCAGTGTCACCTATTTAAATAGGTGACGGGCATAAAAAACCGTCTCCTATTGGAATAGGTGACGGGTAAAAACCGTCACCTATTGGAATAGGTGACACTGTCATAGGTGACGGTCAAAAAACCGTCACCTATTCAAATAGGTGATGTCAAAAGAGCGTCACCTATTGCCTAAATTTTGAGGAAAAAAATATTTTTTTATTAGTTGATTTCAAATAATATTTATAATACACCTATCAAATTTAAATAAAATATTACAATAAAAATATCACTAAATAGCTACATGAATTACAATATTTTTAAACAAAAAATTAAATTACATCATACTTAGACAATAAATCAAGAATTGCTAAAAGAACTTCAATCACCCTTCCAAAAATTAAATCAAACAGAACACAACACAAAAAACTCGCTCTCCTACAACCTTCTCGCCTTTATCTCGGAGATTGGCCAAACCATAGGGATAGACAAACCTGAAGAAGTCGAAATGTAATCAATTTTCTTCTGACTCATCAATTAAAAACAACATAACTTGTAATTTAAGGATACGGACATATACGATCTATTTTATTGATCAACTTTAAAGAATAACAAATACATAGTTGATATGCATGAAAGAGATTAATGAACAACAACAACAAAGATAAAAGAAATCCATCAGCTACATGCCAAATTAAAGGCATTAAACCAAAAAGTTTAAGCTTCAAGAAAAATTAGCAAAAGAAAAATGATATCTATCCCACCATTGAAATAAAAGAAGTTTTAATATATTAACAATGAATCTGTAGAGTGTTTGGTCAGCTGATGCTCTAACATCCTCTATGACCCTATCATATTTGAGCTTTACTCCATTTTGAGAGTGCCAAGCCACTACCTCACCAGCATAAAATGGTCTTAATGGGTGAATCTGTATTTGAGGAGCATCTCGGGGTAGTATATCTTTCCCAACCAAACTACTAATTTCATTGAGTTGTTCATTCTCTTTTTTCTCTGTTAATCTATAGCTTCCAAATCTAAATTTTCATTTGTAGGAATGTAATTAGCCATGCTGTTAACAACATTCCAAATGTAATAAATCATCGCACTCCAAGAAATTGAAAGGTAGCCTAAGGTAAATCAGCCAATCAAGAACCAAAATTCAAAACTTTTTTTTGCCAATGGATCAGACTTTAAAACAATATCACATAGGCAGATAATTAAGATCTTAGGAGAGTGAAGGAAATCAAGAAAAAGGAAAAAAAGAAAAAAGAAAAAAAATAATGAGCACTCCTAGATTCATGCTCATACTCTTACACTAGCAATACTTTCCCCATTGTGAGTTTTCTCAATTTATTCCCTTTTGGAAGCTGATTTTAACTTGTCTAGGATAAGAAACTAAAAAATGATGGGTTTATGTACAATGTAGGGACATTAAATAAATAATGATAGTCAATGCTACCATAACTGCAGGATAGTCATGACAATCAATATACAAAATAAATATAAAAACCATAGTCAAGGCTACCATAACTGCAGGATAGCCATGACACTCGATATATACAAGATAGACACAATAAATATAAAACCATAGTCAATGTTACCATAACTTTAGGATAGCCATGACACTCGATATGTACAAGATAGACACGATAAATAAATAACCATAGTAAATCAAAGTTTTACCTGGTTATGTTTCATGTCAGGGGCTGCAATATCTGTAGTTTTTTAGAAGCTTCTTCTTCACTTTATCTGCTCCTAAACCTTGCTTATTATTATTTAGAGATGTCTTTATAGGTTCCAACCTACCCTGCTTGCATGAGAATCCAATAGTTATTTTCTGAGAAGCAAAGATGGGAGAATAGCAAGAAAACCACAAAACAATAACAAAAGTTACATCATAAGATGAATAAACAACTAGTCAATTTGTAATGGGCAGTGACTACTAATCTCATATTTCTTATAGCTAGCTATGATGATAATCAGTCATATATTTAAAAATATTGGGTATTGGCCAAGGAATTCACAAGAATGTATCAAAATTGAAAAAAAAACGATAAAGAACTTTATAGAGTTTTTAACAACAAAAGAAATACTGACCACACGATTATATAAAAACAACTAATTCCCACCAATTATATGTGTATTAATAATAAAAGATCAACTATCCCCATGATCATGCTTATTAAATAAAACATTCCACATCGAGACTCTAGATCTAAAAGCATTGTCGGAATCCATCGCCCCAAGAAAATAGAGTAATAACTTAAAATTATCAATCAACATCCATATTGTGTTTAAAATGACATTACCTTATGAGCTTCATAAGCTTCTGCTTCAACTAATAAGGACAAAATTCAAAACAAAGATAAGAATTGAGATCATCATAAAAGGATTACTACAAAAAAAAAAGAGCAAATTTTAATATTGTAAGAAGAAATACTTGCCATTAGAAAGGAGTGGCTCCACATGATAATTTCTAGAAGCACTGTAGAGTGAGAAAGCAGAGTAAGAAATCCAATTTTTCATTTTAAAAAAGGATTCAGATAATTCTAAATGATTTACCACATTCATGTAAAAAATCCATCCTTAACTGAAGTTCCATTGTCTGATAGACACTAGCCATTTGGATTAAGCAAATTTGAATATAGTTTTAGATTCAAGAAAGTAATGACCCATTTAAATCATTTGCATCATATGAAATATGCAACTAAAAAACTTGTCAACATTGATATCATCAAGCAAAATAAAGATACATGAAAACCAAAAAAAGATCGAAGGCTACAAATGTTTGATAGAAGCTAACTGATCATACAAAACTCCATAAAAGCTAGTGCATTTGAAAATGCGGAAAAAGATGGAGGGAATAATAAATTTCAAATAACATCCTCAATCAAATATAAGGCTAAATTATAACGAAGTACTAGTATAAAAAAATCTTAAATACAACAATTACCTTACCATTACTTTACAAACAAAAGCCACCTACAATAGATCATTGAGCCAATGTTAGAGTGACTAGTGCATTTTCTTACAAACAATAGTTGGAGATAAGATTTTAAACATAAAATATTTATAAGCTACAAAGTATGTAAAAGGATGGATATCAACATGTTAGAAAATGAGTTAAATAGGTGGAATGGAACTAAAATTTTAATCAAACTGAGAATGATACAAGTGAAAAGAATTCAAGGTAAATTAGTCCTCAACTCATCTCTCTGTTTTTTTTTTCAATATGAGAATTGTATATTGGTCCTCAACCCATGTAAGTTGTAATTAAGTTGTCATACAAGTAACAAATTTTTAGTGTTTCAAAATATGTAGTGCTGTGGTAGTGGGGAGAATTTGATGATTAGTTACATCCATATTTATCCTAAACCTACCCATTCATTGATTAAATACCCAAAAGTTTTACTACAGCAATAAAACATTCTAATATCAAGTAAATATTAAATCAAATGCAAGAAAAGGAAAATATCTTGACCTCAAGAGTTTGTCAAATTTGGTATAGGCTTGACAATAATATGATCATGCAAGTATATAACTGTATACATAATTTTAAACAAAAAAATGAAGCCCAACTCAAAATAATTTTAGTGTGTCTTTAAGTGCTATAATTGATAACCACCTAAGGAAAAGCCCAAATAAGAAACTACCTCAAACAAAATACCTCGTGGTTGCTGCAATAAGAAAACTATCGGCTAAATATTATTTCCAAAAAAAATTTGGTTGCATTTGTTCTACATTCTCTTCCTCATGACATTCAACATTTAAGCTCCACAAATTACACGCAAGTAATTTTCAACTGTGCATATGATCAACTAAACATCCATCAGTCTATTTTTAACACACAAAACAGCAAGCATTTGAAAACTTTCAACCAAATCTTTTACCTTTTAACTGAAATGACTGAAAAATATAACCAGATTATTTCCCAAAATCAAGTTTTCTTGAGGCTACAATTGGGCGAAGAAGTGGAGATATGAATGACTAATACTTACCATATAAGAAGGAAGTTGATGGCACTGAAGCTCATCACACAATTGTGGCCCAGCCTGTGTATACATTTCCTAAAGAAAATAAATTACAAGTCAAGTTAATCGATTCAACAAGAGCATATTACAACTGAAAACTATCCAATGCATTGACATATGCTCGGGTGAAAACCTTCATGTTCGAAAAAAGTGAGCAAAACAAATTAGAAGTTGCTAAACAAAGGTAGTAACATGTTCTAGATAACAAAATGAATAAGTTTTACAGAATTTTAATATGTCGTTTACAATATTAAACGAAAATTCATATATAATATAATCACCAGGGAATATTGTAAAGTAGTATGAGTATCAGCTAGGCTCAATAACACTATCTCAATACATAATATAACAGCTTCACTAACTCCAAGATTTGGATCATTCAACATCTCGTAAAATATGTAGGGTAGAAGAAATATTTTAAAAAATCACTTATTAAGATTATAAGACAGTCAATGCCCAATTAAACAAAAGTAGCATTCTTATATACACTAACTCATCTAAGTAATTGCAAATGGGAAAGCAAAATTGTTGAAGACATTACCAACCAATATGTTTTTTTCCTCTTCACGCACTTCTTTAAATTCAAAACTTGTGGCATGTGAATGTAATAGAGCATTAGAGTAATATATTGGCAAAATTTTCTTCAATAGCTTAATTCGTTTAAGCATTATTTCAGGATTTAAAAAGATCACTAAAGAAAATATTGCATGAATATTTTAAATGGATCATTATGCCAAATTCCAATTTGAGAGAGCCAAAATGCTCTAAACTCAAAATTTAAAGAAAAAATAACATGATGAAGCTAAAATGAACAGCGAGACTGTGATGCACGACGAAACAATCAATACAAAGAAAGATCTTGTAAGTAACAAATGTTCAATTTGGATTCTTCGCATTGCAATAAAAAAAACTCTTCAAAACCACAAAAAACAACAAAGTAAGACATTCTGATTTAACAAAAGATAAAGATATCAATTTAATAAAACACAGATCAGAAAGAGGAAAGATAATAATAGTCTTATGAATGAAAGAGTAATTGGAACAAACAAGAAACTTAGGAATAAAAGGAGAAAGGAAGGAATTACCTTGTTTTCAGAATTGGACTAACGTTTTGAAGGTTAAGTTCCTATCAGTGAAGGTATCGAACGCCATTCAAGAGATTTCTGCACCAAATCGAAGTTAGAGAGAGATTTTGAGAATACTTATTCCACTTGGGAAAATTGGAATTATCAGCATCAAATCAATAACATATTTGAGAATACTTCTAATGAAACAAATACTTCTAATGAAACATTGTGATATTTCTGTAACAAGTCGCAATAAAACTATATTTCTGTAACAGGTATTGCATTCTTCTTGTTTGAAACTTGAAAAAGTGATTAAATGTTGAAACCAGCAACCCATTGTTTTCTTCTGAATAATCTTTGTGCGAAAGGTAGGCAGTGATAGAAAATGTCAAACAATTAGAATACAATATAGCTTTACGCTTCTTCTGTAGACTCTTTAGACTTAATCTCATTAATTGACGTTCGAGATGAGTACTTTATATCCTCCTGTCTTTAAACGTTCAACTAATTTCCCGGGGCTGTGCCATTAGAGTTATAGTCCAACATTTCTGCACAGAAAGCAAAATTGACTAAGAGTTTCATCCCAATAATTTCTTAGAATCATAGTAAGATTGCTCATAAGCAAAATTGACTAAGAGTTTCATCCCAATAATTTCAATTTAACAATATTAATATGCAAGATCCAATCAGCTTCACCCTTCTTCAAATGACAAACATTTATCAGCTATTTCAACAAACTGTTATTCCAAGATTTAAAATAATAACACAAACAAAAAACCAATCTAAATTTAGGAAATTTATTGAAACACAATAGCATCTATGAATTAAACATATTCAAAGCGATCATATAGTATTACCTTCTTAGGAGGGATCTCAAACACTTTCTTCTAAACTTGTTTGTATATTGAGCACCAATCTTTCTCGAATTGAAAGAGAAAAAAAGAGAGAAATAATATTATAATTAGCCAGAACAAGAAGAATGTTGAAAGAAACAAGTAAAACCATTAGAGGATGACTGATTGTGCATTTTCAAATTCATGATTTACAATGTTTGAAATATATATATATATATATATATATATATATAAAGAGGTGAAAAGAATTACCATAAAACAACTAATATTGTAATTGTGGCCATCTAGATATGTATAGGAAAAAAAAAGGAAAAGTTTGTTCTAAAACCGAAAGTAGCAAAGTTCAAAATTCAATTCTGTTATTTCAACTAGAACATGGCAAGGTTTTAGCAACAAACCTCTTCATAAGAAGGATGAATAGCAAGTTTTTTTTAGAAGCAGTAGGCTTGCCGCCAAAACTAGATCTTTAGCAGCCAATAAGGTTTTGAAGTTACAAGAACTAAAAAATCAATAAAAACTGAGTGAGGAATTGGAGCAGACTGGATTTTATAAACACAATTTTACAATTTTATATACAAACTTAAGAAAGACTGATGGAAAGTTTACAATTTACAATTTTATAAACACAACATGACATCTCCAGGTGACATAAATTCTAGTGAACAATGGAAAAAATAGTCTTGGAAAAAGAAATATTTATCCTGGACCATCTAATTAATGGTCGATACCTTAAACATAACGAGAATAATATTTCCAGGAGAGAGGAGACCAATTGAAGAACAAACCTTCAAATATGTTAAATTCCTCATCTATCTGAAGAAGTTTAAACACACTTCGGGCACGCCAACCTTCTTCTTTTGCTTTACGATAGTATATATCCTGCAAAAATAAGAGGAGAAAAATGAAACAAGGAATTTGTAAATGAATATAAATACCCAAATAGAATAGCGTTCGAACCCTCTTATCTCTTGAAGTTGTGCCCATAATTGAAGCCTCAAGCAAGAGTAGCAAGTAGTGTCAAACCAGAAATATCTCCCGAGGAGTTTCAAATCCAGCAAAAAAACTTAACAATTTTACTATCAAAGAAATTCAAAATTCTTGCATTCTAATAATGAAACAAAGAAAAAATTATATATCTAAATTGAAATGTAAATTCCTAGATTAGAACAAGTCAAGTGGGTCTACTCATAAAGAAATAAAAGAACTATCTTTAGAGTTTCGATAAAATCTTAACAAAAATACCGTAGAGATGAAATTTTTTTATCATGCATTTCATCGAGCATGTTATGTGCATAAAAAAAACAGCCAACTACTTCTATATTAACAAGAAAAAACTAAACTAAGCTTTTATTAGGGACGAGTTGAAATAAATGATACCAACATAGATATTAACATATTGGATTAATGGAAATCATAGCCAAAGAGTTGTGCTCTACAAAAACAAGAAAACCTGCTTTAGGCAAATGTCATAGGTGTATCAAAGCCAAAACCATGAGACGAGCCAGTATTTTGATCATAAAAAACTTGAGCTACCTGACCATACTCAATGAAAACCTGCTTTAGGCGAGCATGACCTATAAACCATGGAAGATCACAGACATAAATTCGAAACCCATGTTCAAATGTCATAGGTGTGCATTCTGGCTTTGGTGTAACCTTATTAATAGTCAAAATACAATATATGCCAAAAACTTTCTCTGTAGAACTACTAAATATATGATGAAAAAAATGCTAATAAAATATAGTAAAATATAAATACTCTTAGAAATTTTAAAATATGTATAGGTTTCTCTAATTCAGAAATTCAAACCAGAAACCAGATCGTAAACATCATAATATGTGCTCCTTTGTGTAGACATGTAAACAAAATTGAAAATCAATTTGCAATCTCATCTTCAGAAAACCCCCCTAATTTTCCTACAATTGTGAAGTCGAATGATCTACACAGAGTTAAAACACACATAAACTTCATCACATAAAAATTAGTTAGAATCATACATCTGACAATACAATTTCAGAAAGAAGAAGCCCAAATACAAATGAACTACCTCAAATCTCAAGCCTTTCTAAACATCAGCGTCTATAATGAACTCCAGCTGAACACCACAAGTCGTGGTGAAATTTTCTAAACATCAACATCAATTTTTTACAAATTGATCCTTCGAGTCCAAGTTCAAGATAGCGTAAGAGAGAAAGAGATGAGGAAGTGCGAGAGAAAGATGACGCAGCCTTCGATTTCATTAGTTCACCCTTCGATTCACCATTGCAGCTTCCTTCAACAATTTTCACTTTGATTAGGGTTTAGATGATTAGCGAGAGAGCGAGAACGGAAAGTGAGAGAGAGAGAGAAGTTGAGACTGAAATGAAATTTGAGAACGAGGTTTTTTTTTTTATAATCGTATAAGCGAGAGACTGATAACAGCAAGGAACATGTGACATCTTTTTTTTTACTTTTACTGTTCATCCACTTTTTTTTTTTAATTGTGTCACCTATTAAAAAAGTTAGTGTGTTCTATTCCTATTTTTCTTATAGTGCCTTGAAAGAAGAATTTAAAACAAAAACAATAATTCTCAGTCTACTAGGGAGTGTATACCTTGCATGAGCCCACCCGGTAAATAAATTTAAAATGAGAAAAACAATTATACATCTACTAGGGAGTGCAAGGCTCACACAAGCCGCACCTTTTAGAATAATTTAAAATGGAAAAAACTTCTAAGTCTACTTTGAAGTGTAGGCTTTAAACGAGCCACACCTCATTGATGAATTAAAAAATTACAACACTACTAGAGAGAGCAAAGCTCGAACATGCTACCTCGAGTACTAGAATTTAAAATGAGAAATTTTTTTAAAGTCTATTAGGGAGTGCAGAGCTCGAATGAATCGCACCTTGTAGAAAAATTTAAAATGTATAAAATTTGAAATCTACTAGGGAGTGCAGGGCACACACGAGCTGCACCTTGTAGAATAATTTAAAATGTACAAAATTCTAAGTCTACATAGAAGTGTATGGCTGGCACGAGCCGCATCTCGTAGAAGAATGAAAAAGTTCTAAGACTACTAGAGAGTGCAGAGCTTGCACGAGCCGTACCTTATAGAGGAATTTAAAATGATAAAAAAAATTTCTAATTCTACTAGGGAGTGCAAGACTCACACGGCCACACCTTCTAGAAGAATTTAAAATGTAAAAAATTCCAACTCTACTTGGAATTGTATGGCTTTCATGAGCCTCACCTCGTAGAAGAATTAAAAAATTCTAAATCTACTAGGGAGTGTAGGCTCACATGAGCTGCACCTTGTAGAAGAATTTAAAATGTAAAAAAGATTATAAGTCTACTTGGAAGTATAGGGCTCGGAAGAGCCAGACCTCATTGAAAAATAAAAAAAATCTAAGCCTACTAGGGATTGCAGGGCTCACATGAGCCGCACATTGTAGAAAAATTTAAAATGTAAAAAAAAAAACTAACTCTACTTGGAAGTGTTGGGCTCTCACGAGCTGAACCTTGTAGAAGAATTAAAAAAATTCTAAATCTACTAGGGAGTACAGGGCTCTCATGAGCCGTATCAGGTAGAAGATTTAGAAGGGGCAAAACTTTTAAAGTCTATGAGGAGTGCAAGGCTCGTAGAAGAATTATGAAAAAAATTCAAAGTTTACCTTCTCGTAGAATGTGGGATTGAGGAAGGATTAAGCTCGTGCCAAAAATTTTAAGATATTGACCACCGAAAACCAATTTTGAGTTTTTTTTTTTAATAAAAGAAAAGAAAAGAAAAAGGAAAGAAAAAGAAAGAAAGAAAAGAGAAGGTTACCCGCGGGTCAAAGCCTAACCTGTGTGGACACCTGCGGGTAAGTCTTTGACTTGCGGGCTTTGTCTTAAAAAATATTGAAAGGCACACAGGCGGCAACTCACGTGTCGACCCGCGTGTCAGGATCAGTTTTTAAAAAATTGAAAAAAACGATTTTCCAATTCCCTAAAAATTTCCAATACATGGACGAAAAAACTTAGATTTTTATTGATGTTATGATTTCAATAGAATTTCTACTCTTATAATCAAAGGGGATGAAGTATGTAATGATTAAGCAAAATAACTCTGACATGCAACCCATCTCCAAAAATTCTGAGCATCACACATTATAGCTTTAATTCTTTTTACTTTTAGTGAGTGTCATGCTTAAAGGTGCTCTATATCACCTTTCAGGTATCGGTAGGGGACGTGGTCGAGGCGTGACAGGTGGTGCTCGTTGATGCTTCAGGATGGAAGCTTTTGGGTTAGGCCACTGGTCATGTAAAGCATTGGTTATGGAAGTGGTGTGTGGTCGTTTTGAGTTCCTTGTTTATGTCATGTCTTTTGAAATATTTGTACAAAACTTTGTATGTTTTAAAAGGGTTGTAATAACTATGTTTACGGTGCACAATATACTTTCTTACGTTTTAAAGTAACTTGATATTTTGATAAGGGCCGACGTGCCTAGAATTTATATGAAACAAGATTTCTTTTGGAAATATTCTCTTTGAACTAATGTCCAGATTATTAATGTTTGTGTCTTTAAACACTGTGTGTTAATCCTACGCTTCTGGTTTGCGTACTCGCGTCATTACAAAAAGAGTCTCAAGTATTTCTTCACTTAGAAGGAATTGAACATGAGACAACAACGATGGTTAGATCTCGTTAAGGATTATGACTGTGATATTCGGTACTGTCCTGGGAAGGCCAACGTAGTGGCTGATACACTTAGAAGAAAGTCAACATGCTCATCAGCCTTGTAAGCTATAACATTGATATTGAGATTGTGACGACCCGGCACTTTTTAAATAAATTAAAATCAGAGAAAACAGCGGAAGTCTTTTAATTTACGAAAAATTTGCGTGGTTTTGTTTGAAAATTGGCATGCCGAAAACCTGTTTACATCCTAATTTTCACATCTAATAAAATCTCATGGACTTTAAGTCCAAATCAGGAGTTCAAATATATAATATCATAAAAACATCATCCAGAAGCTCTTATGAGCCAAAATATGATACAAAATAATCAAAGTCCTTAAAATTCACAAAATAAAACATAGACTTTACAAATCCAATAGTCCATCTCGAGGTCAGCATCCCTCGATCACGCAGCACCACCTCCTCCTCCTCGACCTCTAACCAAGGCATTACCTGAAATTGGTTGTAATATCATGAGCTAACAAACTAAGCCCAGTGAGAATAATAAGCATAAAAAGTAAAGATAGACCTCAAACTCGCATTTCGATTTGTGTCCAATTAACTGACACAACAACTCCTAAAGTTCTCCAAATTATGCCATTACTACACTTGTAGTCAAATCTCATACATTAACTTGATATGACATAAAGTAATAAAAGTAAAGACATTGCATAAAATATAACATCTCAAATCTTTATATCATCAATCATATGCAATGTAGGGCTCGCATATACCCTTATGCATGTATGAAGTAATGTATCAATCCCATAGGATACCATTCACTTCCTTTTCATCAAGAGTGATGAGCAGATCCCGTAGGGTCCCATCCGTCTCTTTTCATATAGAGTGATGAGCAGATCCCTTAGGGTCCCATCCGTCTCTTTTCATATAGAGTGATGAGCAGATCTCGTAGGGTCCCATCCGTCTCTTTTCATATTCTTTTCTTTTTCTCTTTCTTTTTCACTTTCTTTTCTTTTTCTCTTTCTTTTCTCTTTCACTTTCTTTTCTCTTTTTCGTTTCTTTTTCAAGAATGATGCGATAATGGTATGGTGCAAATGATATGCGTATGCTTGCATATCTTGTAAAAGTAAATAAATAGAATGCGGAATTAAAGTAATCGAATACAAGCATAAAGTAAAGGTGTAAAGTAAAAGACAAAGTAAATAACATAAGATAAAAGTAGATAAGTATCTCGGATGAACGATATATCGATCGAACTCCGGTATCAATAAGAGTAGAATTATAAAATAAACGATTAACCTAAACCTTCAAGGATTCTAAACTTCCAAGGATCCAATCTAAGCTTCAAATCGAATCTAACTTAGAATCTTCTAAGATTCAAGTCTTTCTCGAGAACTCTTAAATTCTCACTTAAAGGATTAACTCTTAATCCTAAGGGCACTAACTCACAACCCTCTAATCTTAGATTCGGATTCTAATCTTAGTTTCAAACTCTTCAAACCAAAATACTCATTTGCTTTCTATAGTTACTTTACATACTAATCATTCTCACCTTAATAAAAGTGAAGACTTTCCTCCTAAACACCGAAAGAGCAATCAACCACGCGGTTCAAAAACACCTACAAACGAATTATATCGTAACAATCAATAACGAAACCAACTATCATTCAAACAACTACTAAACATACAAAGCAACGAAAACCCAATAAAACCCACAAAGAGGACCACGGTCCTATCATCAAAAACGAGTCTCGGGTTTGGTTTTTCGGCTTTTTGGCAATTCAAATACGTTTTGAGTTGGTTTTAATCAAATTCGATAATCCCGATTTCAATGGGTATCGATGAATAGTGTTTTTGAATATTAATCCCTTTCCCGAATTGAATTTAAATAAACATTCATTCATTAATTTCTAACCCAAAATCAAACCCAAAAGGGTAAATTTCAAACGGAAAGGGTTTCGACTGAAACTCGGTTTTAGGGTTATGGAATAGTTTCCAAAAACACTTAAAACTACTCCCGAATTGACAAACACCGAGTTTCACGGCAAGAAATTGGAAGAAAACAAGCAAAACTCCATTAAAACACTATTTGGAGCTTAGGGTTTGAAGAGATTCTTACCGAGAACTCCTCGGATCTCGAGAGAAACGGACGATGGCTAGGTGGAAAATGATCCTTGACCCGAGGGCTTTCCAAAATATCCAAGCTCGAGTCGATCCGGCAAGAAACGAAGAAAATCAAATTTTCTCTCTTTGGCCTTTGAAGCTCACGGCTTGGAGGGGAGGAAAAATGAAGATTTGTGAAGTCAAATGTGGTCAATGATCTCATTTAAAGAAGATAGTCAAATAGTAATTTAGATATTTTGTAAATTGGGTAATTACAACTTTGCCCTTTTATGACTTTTGGCTTAAAACGAATCCCGAACATCTCAAACTATCCCAATGGTGATTAATAATTATTAATTGGCCCGTTAATAATTATTAATACCATTTTAACGTATTTAAATAAATAAAGCCATTAAAAGGAATTAAAATGAAATAAATTACTAAATTCTAATTTAATAATAAATAAATGAATTTTAATTACTCAAATAAAAATAAAATAAATAAAAGTTTTTTTTTTTATCACAAAATAACGGGACGTTACAGAGATGGGATATGGAATGTGCTGAGATAGGGCTCCTTACTGTCGAGGTTACCGTGAGCCTAGCTAGCTTAACAATGGAGCCTACATTGAGACAGGTGATGATTGATGTACAAAGAGGTGAGTCTCACTTACAGGCCGAATTTAAAGAGGCAAAGTCAGACATGCCTAGCCACTTTACCTTTTCTACAGATAGTGCTTTGATGTATTGTAAGAGGCTTTGTGTGCCTTTGGGATTGACATTTAGAAGGGAACTATTGAAGGAAGCTGAAAAATTCCATATTTTCTATTCATCTAGGTAGTACAAAGATATACAGGGACCTGAGACAACACTATTTGGTGCCTAAAATAAGACATGAGACTGCATAATATGTTAATAGGTGCTTCATCTATCAGCATGGCAAGGCCTTGAAGGAAGAGTCCACCAGGTTATCTTAATCCTCTGAGTGTGCCAGCATAGACATGGGAGGAGATTTCCATGGATTTTATCAGTGGTTTACCGAGGACAGGTTTGTTAGGAATGGTGTCCTAGAACTTGTAATTATTTAATAATAATAATTTATTAAGAATAAATTAAATAAATAAACATAAGTTCTTTATATTATCTAGATTGATTCAATTAATGATATTAGGAATATATGGAAATATATAAATATCAAACATTCAAATAGTAAACCCTAAGTTACTCTTATGAAATAACGACTTAGTATGTGAGTCATACAAGAGGATTAAAGTCGAGATGAGTAACTTAAACGTGTCTGAAAGAAATGGATAACGTTTGGGAACCTTATCCTGGTAACACTGTTGATAGCTTCGCATTTTGTTTATAGACAAATGATCGAATCCTGATCATTCATGTGGGAGACATGAAATGGCAGTATCATATGCAATGTTGATTGTATAAGACAGGACCACGATGTTCGATCAAATTTCTCATTAGTACCGTTTACGAGAAATAATCGAATATCAAACTAAGTTTATCAACCGTGATAGATCTCAATCCTGAGTGAAATGCGGACTCCAATTTGTGGAGTTATGTTCTTTGATTCACATAGTTGAGAGCAATCTGTAAGAACTCTCAATACACTCCTGTTTTGGGAACATGACTAGATAAGTAGCTGGGAACTCATTTTCACGAGATGGAATTCATAATTTTCCTATAAATTAACGGTATCAGTGCGATACCTAAACATTTTAGGAACTTTAGGAAACTCCCTTGATGTACTGATTCGAGACATGAACAAGTGACGTCACGACTTCTATTGATCACAGAAGTATCTTATCTCTAGTTCGACTAAAGACAAAGTTCATTGGAGAATCAGCGGGAACACAAGGATAAAGCGGTAATTACAGGGGCAAAACGGTAAATTTATCCTTTGTAATTATGAGGGTTCCACGTGAAGGATATATCACAGATATAAATAAAAGATAAACTAAATGGACATAACTCATCTATAGTGAGGGGAGTTCAGCTATGAATCTATAGTGGAATTATTCATAGTTAGATAATAAGTAATTAATTGATTATGTGTTAATCACTTAATTGACTAATTATTAAGCCCATGATCTATAGGTCCATCGGGTCCCTATGCTAGCCCAAATATCGTAGTCGCGAAATCAAATAGAAGAAATGGAAGTTTTAAGTAAAGTGAATTACTTAAAATAGGCAATATTAATTGTTTAAATATTGAGTATATTTAAACGGTAATTAATATAAACATTATTAATTGTTTAAATAATGAGTTTATTTAAACAGGAAATTAATAATGAAATATTATTAGTTAGACATTATTAATTATTTAAATATTGAGTATATTTAAATGGTAATTAATAATTTGAAATTAATTAACAATTATTAATTGTTTAAATAATTAATTATATTTAAACGGAAATTAATAATTAAAATTAATTAAATTAATAATAAAATATTGTCAATAAAATTATTAATTAAATAATGAGTTTATGGAAATTAATAATTATAATATTTATTATTAATTATTTAAATAATGATGGAAATTAATAATTAAATATAAATTGGATAATATTTAGTCGGGAGAAAATATTAATATTATTAATTGTTTAAATAAAACATTTTATTTAAATGGTAATTAGTAAATAAATTAATTAAGTTGGACTTATTAATTTAAGAGAGAGTTTCAAGCCCAATTGGATTAATGAACCCAATTGAAATAGGCCCAAAATAATTAACTTAATGAATTTGATTTATTAATTAATTATTATTAATTTAGGCCATATGAGATAATTTGTAGGAGATAATTATTTGAATTATATCCTAAAATAATTACATAGATTTATTTACCCAAGATAAATAAAATAAAGAAAATAAAATAATCTCCTATTTATCTATGGCATTTTCGAAATTGCAAGATAAAGGAAAGAGATAATCTTTTTTCTTTTTGTATTTATCTCTATAGATTAATCCTAATGTGATTAGGATTCCTATTTTTCTATAAATAGGAGGGTTGGGTCATTCATAAATCACACAATTCAATTCCATAGAAAATTGGAAATCTCTCTCCCTCCCTTCTCCCCTTAGTGCCGATTTTGCTTAGCCATTGGGAAGAAAATAATTTTTCTTCTTCCCAATTTCTTCTTAAGTTCGATCCCATAATCGGGTTTCATTTGATCGATCGGGATATAGCATAGAAGATCCGGTGTTGCTGAGGATTTGATGCTGTAAAGAAACCTCCAACCGATTCTCCATTAATGAGTCAATGTAAGTTCCGGTTTTAATTTTCGAAAATAAAGCATGAATCTACATGTTCTTCGTGTTTTTATCACAAATTGCATGATATTAATAGATCCTAAATTAAGTGTTAATTTGTGTTACTAAATAAATACCGCTAATTTAGTAAATCATCCCTTCAAGGTTAGGATACCCTTTGGGTGATTGTAGACCGGTTGAAGAAAACTGCACACTTTAGACCTGGGAGGATCACCTACCCAATTGAGACTTGGGCACAGTTGTATTTATGGGAGATTATCAGATTACATGGTGTTCTAGTAAGAATCGTATCAAATCGAGACACTCAATTTCTCTTGAAGTTTTGGTTGAGTTTACATACAACCATAGGTACTGGCCTGTATTTTATCACAACCTTTCACCCTCAGACTGATGGTCAGACCAAAAGGGTTAATCAGATTTTGGATAATATGTTGAGGGCTTATGTTCTTAATATTGGTTGTAGTTGGGACTCTCAATTGTACTTGGTAGAGTTCACATATAATAATAGTTACCAGTATCCTATAGAGATGGCACCGTTTGAGGAACTTTATGGTAGAAGTGTTGTTCTTCCGCTCATTGGGATGAGGATTGAGAGAGGAGACTTTTGGGGACCGAGTTGTTGTAGATAACTAGCTAGTCGATCACTTTGATTAGAGAGAGGACGTGGGTTGCCCAAAGTCGACAGAAGAGTTATGCCAATAAGATGCGTAGTCCGCTTGAGTTTATAGTAGGTGATTATTCTTAATAGTGGCACGTATGAAGGGGGTTATGAGATTGGGAAAGAAGGGTAAGTTGAGCCTTAGTTTTATTGGCCCTTTCGAGATACTCGATCGAGTAGGAGCAGTAGCCTATCGTTTGGTTACCACCCTCGTTATCGGCCGTACATAATATTTTCCATGTAACGATGCTTCATAAATACATGGTGGACCCTTCCCATATGATTGATTATGAACATGTAGTATTGGATGCTAATATGTCTTATGAAGAGACACCGGTTGAGATCCTAGCATTAGAACAAAAGGTGTTGAGAAACAAAACAATGCACTTGGTTAAGGTTCTTTGGAGGATCCAAGTGTCGAAGGAAGCTACGTGGGAGCGTGAGGATGATATGCGGACTAATTGACCTAATGTGACGACCCAATTTATTCAAAAGAAGTCGATCGCGGTTACGCAAGCGAAATCAAATAATAATTTTAAACCCAAAACAACACTTTTATAAAATATTGAAAATTTTGGCATGTAGTATTCGTAAAGTCCATGCCTCACATACAAAATAAAGTAAACCTGTTTTCTAGAATTCATCGGCTCGTCGGCCGGTTTAGAGTTTCATAAAACTATACTAAAAGTAAAGTTCAGTGCACCGATTTTAAAGCATTATACAAACATAATATACATAATGTTTAATTCAAAATCAAAAGAAAACATAAGGCAAAGCTTGACTCCTAAATTTCCAAAATATAAGGCTCGTGTGTCCGGAGACCAATCCCAAAGCTCCACCTCATCATAGTCAACGAGCACCACCTGCCGCTCCACTCCCTCGTCCCCGATCGTTACCTGAAAGGTGATATAGAGCACCTTTGAGCATGATACTCAGTGAAAACAAAAAGAATATGAATAGTGATGCAGGATGACCGTGACAAAGTGCAAAAATACATAACGACATGCTCAGATATGAATGAGGTACACATGCTTTTTATTTGGATAATAGCAACTAGTCATAACATCTTTAAAACAAAATTTCCTTCTCTTTGATACCTCAAGCATTTGCCAATATAAACCCGGCGTCTCACTATGCCCATATTTCAATTCTATCATTTCTTGAGCCGTAGCTCATCTCGGTGTTCAAACTATCTCAATTCACTAGCACCCGGGCCATTCTTTACATAGCGCACCGGAGCTCTATCACCTCTCCGCCACGGTAACCACGTGTAACGTCCAACACCCATACACCGTTACACGGGTTACAACCCCATGGCCACATAATGATCACATGATATGCATGAATGGAATGTTTGACAAGAAATGGATTAACGTGTTCTATCATTACATGCTTATATAACGATATTTCAAATCAACAAGTGTAAATAGGACTACGTTTCCAAAACCAGAATATGACTCGTTCATAAATTATGAACATAGGAATAACGCAATTAGACATGCTCAAATGATCAACTAGCCAAAAATAATAATTCTAGCTTAGGCTATCAAGCATTTCGACTCTTTAACCCAATGCCGGAATCGATATATCTTCTCGTTACTTCACTTTTCCAAATTTACCATCCCTACCAACATTCCTTATCAATAATAACCACAAACTCCATTCCCGACATAGTTTGAAGAGAAACGGGAATGCCACACCAATCACTTTTCCGATTCTTTTTGTTCTCACCTTTGAAATTGACTTCACGTGTATTCACTCGCTTTCGGCATACAACAAGTTAATCCATATATGTGTAGGCTAATATAATAATTTACAAATCAGCCATAACAATCACAAATAGCCCCGAACTCGGTTAGTGACACAAGTCCCAAAATTAGTTGATTCGGGTGTGCAATTTTAGATCAAACAAGGAGTACTTATGAAATATTCATTGGATTGATGCTCTAAGGTGGTTTCCTTGTTAAATACATATACTTAGAGACCCAAATGCTTCATAATTGATAATCTTTCAATAAAAGTCAAGGAATACTCAAAAACAAGAAAACTAGTTCAATAAAAGTGCAATTTTTTGTCAATTTGGAAATTTACCCAAAAATCATTTACTTTAATCTTCCAAAGTGTTTTACATGTATAAAATATGCATATAAACATCCAAACTTTCCAGAATTAACTACTTTTAAGATTCAACAAAGAAACACCCAAAACTAGCTAAGTTTAAAACTAGAATTTTAGCCAATTTTGAGATTCTATCAAAAATTCAATTCCCTTCCTTTCCAAGTTGTTTTTCATACACCTTATAATCATATGAACACTCTTACATACCAGAATTGATAAACTTAAAGTGATAGTCAAGAAATTCTAAAAATCAAAGAACACCAAAAGCTTCAAAAACCTCCATTAATGGAGTTTTGTAAAAGCTTGAACCCACTTTTGTCTTTTACTTTTTAAAGTAGCTTAAGAGGTGAAACTTAAAGTTCATAACATCAATTACATCACCAATTCCAGAATTTATAAATAAAAAAGACCCTTCATAAACATCCTTGAAGAAACTTCAATCAAAACTATGGAAAGTTTACCAAAAATAAAATTCGAGGTTAGTAGTTACCTTGAGTTTTGATCAAATCTACTTCCAATACTTGCTTGAATCTTCCTAGGTTGTTGATTCCTTCACAATCCAACAAAAACCCAAAGGAATTTGACAAGGGAACAATGGAATTGGATGAGAAAAGAAAAGAGAAAAAAAATGAGGGAGAGAGGGGGGTCACGGGTAGAAGAAGAAAGAAAATGAAGGGAATTTTGTAATTTTTGTCATTTCTTTTCTTATTTTCCTTTTATACTCTTGTTTTTCTTAATTTAATAAGACAACTAAAATTAAATTATATCCAAGTCCCTCCACCTCTTCCATTTAGTACCAAGCCCTTCCACCTCCTACATTTATTTCATACCCCTCATCTTTTTATTTTGCTAACTAGTCCTTACTCAAAAATTAACTATGGTTAATTTTACCCTTGAAATAAACTCCCACCCATAGTTAAACTAACCATGGTTAAATACTAATTAACCAAAAAAAATACTTATATTAATTAATTAAAACAAGTCAAAATATGGAAAATTCTTAAATATCCTACAAATATTTTTCGGGTCCCCACCTTATAATTTTGCGTCCTCGCAAAAATCAATCCTCGGAGAACAAGAACGGAAAAATGCTCCCTCATCTTGTCTTCAAGTTCCCACGTAGCCTCTTCCGTTAAATGATTCCACCATAAAACTTTAACAAGTTTTATCATCTTATTTCTTAGCACCTTTTGTTCACTTGCCAAAATCTCCACAGGGGTTTCCTCGTATGTTAAATTCTCATCAAACACTATAGGCTGGAAATCAATGACGTGAGACGGGTCAGCTACATATTTCTGAAGCATAGACATGTGAAATACATTGTGGACTGCAGAAAGGGCAGGCGGTAACGCCAACCGATAAGCTAACTTCCCAACTCGGTCCAATATCTCAAATGGTCCAATAAACCGCGGGCTAAGTTTACCTCTCTTCCCAAAGAGCATTACACCCTTCATAGGTGCAACTTTGAGGAATACATAATCCCCCACTACGAACTCCAGTTCACTACGCCGAACATCCGCATAACTCTTCAGCCGGCTTTGAGCGACTCGCATTCGCTCATGAATCAAACTAATCTTTTTACAAGTCGCTTGCACCAATTCAGGTCCCAGCAATTTACTTTTACCCACTTCATCCCAGTGAATCGGTGATCGACACTTCCTTCCATACAACGCCTCAAATAGAGCCATCTCAATTGAAGACTGGTAGCTGTTATTATACGCAAACTCCACGAGATACAAATGAGTATCCCAGCTACCCCCGAAATCCATAATACAAGCCCTCAACATATCTTCCAGAATTTGATTAACCTGCTCGGTTTGACCATCGGTTTGAGGATGAAAAGCCATGCTGAACTCAAGTCGGGTTCCTATAGCCTCATGTAACGTCTGCCAAAACTTGGAAACATAATGTGTATCCCGATCAGACACAATCCTGACAGGCACACCATGGAGACATACAATCTCCCTCAAATATAACTGAGCCGATGCCTCTACTGAATAAGTAATCTTCCCTAGAATAAAATGGGCGGTCTTGGTCAGTCGATCTACTATCACCCAAATCGTATCATAACCCTTGACTGTTCTCGGCAATCCAGTAATGAAATCCATTGATATATCCTCCCACTTCCATTTCGGAACACTCAATGGCTAAAGCAACCCTTGCGGGCATCGCTTAAGAGCTTTGACTTGTTGGCAAACAAGACACTTAGTAACATACTCCGCTACTTCCTGCTTCATTCCTGGCCACCAATAGTGTTGCCGCAAGTCTTGATACATCTTGTTCCCACCTGGATGCACCGAGAAAATAGAATTATGAGCTTCATCCAACAACTCTTGTCTGAAAGTAGAACTCAGAGGCACACATAAACGCTTACTATACAATAAGGCGTTATCTGAGGAAAATGTGAAATGACTCGGTAAACAAGACTCCGCCTCTGCAAATCCTGAAGTCAAATGAGGTTCACCACGTTGAGCCTCAATCATCCGCTGTCTAAGGGTAGGGCCCACCGTGAGACTGGCTAATCTTGCTGCGACATCATTAGTGAGATAGTCAGTCTCTGCCCTATCCATCTCCCACCGAAGACGTACTTGATGTGACAAAAGTGTCGCGGTATGAGATGTCTTTCTGCTAAGAGCGTCAGCAACCACGTTAGCTTTGCCCGGGTGGTACTGGATATCACAATCATATTCTTTCACCAATTCCAGCCACCGTCGTTGCCTCATGTTCAACTCCTTCTAAGCGAAGAAGTATTTCAAACTTTTGTGATCACTATAGATCGTTACTTTCTCCCCATACAGGTAGTGGCGCCAGATTTTTAGAGCATGCACCACCGCTGCTAATTCAAGATCGTGGGCCGGATATCTCTTCTCATGATCCTTCAGTTGACAGGATGCGTATGCAATCACCTTACCATGTTGCATGAGTGCGCACCCAATCCCTCGTAACGATGCATCACTATACACCGTGAGACCACCTGAATGGTCAGGCAAGGTCAAAACTTGAGCTGTGATAAGCCTATGCTTCAACTCCTCGAAACTCCGTTCACACTCCTCTGACCACACATACTTCACACCCTTCTTGGTCAACTGAGTTAATGGGGCGGCAATTTTGGAAAAGTCCTGAACGAATCTCCGGTAATATCCTGCTAATCCTAGAAAACTCTGAATCTCGGGTACAATAATTGGTCGAGGCCAACCACTAACTGCTTCTACCTTTGAGGGATCCACCGATATACCTTCACTTGAAACTACATGGCCCAAAAAGGCAATCCCCTTTACCCAACATTCGCATTTTGAAAATTTTGCGTAAAGCTTTTCGGCCCTCAATGTCGATAACACCTTCTGAAGGTGGATTGCATGCATCTTCTCATCCTTAGAATAGACCAAGATGTCATCTATAAAGACAATGACAAAGAGGTCTAAGAATTGCCGGAACACCGTATGCATAAGATCCATGAATGAAGCAGGTGCATTCGTCAAACCAAACGACATGACCATGAACTCATAATGGCCATATCGAGTACAGAAAGCCGTCTTCGAAATATCCTCATCGGAAATCCTCAACTGATGGTATCCAGACCGAAGATCGATCTTAGAAAATACCATAGCCCCTCTTAACTGATCAAATAAGTCTTCTATGCGAGGCAAAGGGTACTTATTTTTCACTGTTACCCGATTCAACTCGCGATAGTCAATACACAACTGCAACGTCCCATCTTTCTTCTTGACGAATAACACCGGTGCAACCCAGGGAGACACACTGAGTCGAATAAACCCCAAGTCAAGTAATCCCTGAAGTTGTACTTTGAGTTCTTTCAATTTCGCGGGTGCCATTCGGTAAGGTGCCTTAGATAGCGGCGCTGTTCCCGGAAGCAATTCAATTCGAACGTCCATCTCTCGTACTAGAGGAAGATCAGGTAACTCATCAGGAAATACATCTAGAAAATCTCGTACAATGGGCACTGTACCCACTTTTACTTCTTCCACCAAAGTATCTATCACACTTGCCAAATAGCCCCAAGCGCCTTCTTGCATTAAGGCATTTGCTCGCAAGGCTGAAATCACCACTGGCACCACTTTACCCTCGGAGCCCCGAAAATGAGCTCGGTCTCCACTTGGACCCAAAAACTCCACTTCTTCTTTTCTCAATCAATCGTAGCACGATTGACCGACAACCAATCCATTCCCAATATTACATCATAATCTAATAAGGGCATCACAATAAACATAGTCCGAGTATCATAACCTAATATACTAAGCTCCTCGGTATACACTACCCGATTAACAATTAGAGCTTGTCCAATTGGAGTTGATACGCTCAAGTCGTACACCAGTGGTTCCGTCTCTAAGGTAGCTTGCTTAACAAAATTCTCAAAAATAAAAAAATGACTGGATTCTCCACATCCTCACTAGTTATGGCAAAGACCCATCCCTATTGCTGCTGAGCATACCATGGCTGAGGAGTGGGTGGAGGTCTCTGCTGCTATTGCTGAGCAGGCACAAACTGGCCTCGACCCTGACCTTGCCCCCTACCCTGAGCCTGCCTCCCCTACTGTGGTGGTACTTGCGTGGTACTTGCGTGGCCGGACACCTATTTGCAATGTGTCCCGGCTGACCGCACTTAAAACACTCGATAAGCTTAAAACATTCCCGAATGATGGCCCGTACACAACTGACAGAAAGGTAAAGTGTTTGCCCAATTTTTTGGTTGAAAAGTTTGGCCCCCACCTCTGCTCGAAGTGGTACGGGTTTGTTGTGGGTAATCACGTCCCTGAACAAACTCAACCACTTTCCTCTTTCCAGAAGAAGACTGTCCCACTGCCACCTATTTCGCCTTCTTATCAGCCGAGGCGATGTCCAGGGTCAAAGCAAAATCCAGGGCATCCTCATAGGTAGCTGGTTGTAAAGTGCGAACTTGCCCTCGTATCTCAGCCCTCAAGCCAACTATAAACCGCTTCTTTTTACTCTCAGGAGTGGCTATGTGCCCAGTAGCAAACCGGGATAATCTATCAAATTCCCGCTCATACTCTACCACAGATCGATCCCCCTGTTTAAGTGAGAAAAATTCTACCTCTAACTGGTCTCGAGTATCCTCGGGATAATATTTCTCAAAGAAGTTCTCACGAAATCTTTCCCACGTCACATGCCCAGTCGGGGCCAAGGCTTGTGAGGTAGAATCCCACCAGTTCATTACATCATCAGTCAATAAATAGGTCCCGCAGTGGACCTTCAGCTCCTCTAGACAAGCAATATAGCCGAAAGCCTTCTCTACTTTCGCTATCCATCTCTCTGCTACTCCTGGGTCAGTCGATGTACCATCAAACTCTTTTAAACCATGTTTCCTAAACTCTTTCAGCATTTTTTCCGCGATAGTGGTACCACTTCCATCTTGCATAGTCGTGGGTATCATTCTTCCTCTGGGTGGTACATTAGCCTGAGGGTATACCAGATTTCCGGCATTCACGAAATTTTCCCCATAAACTCCCTCTACCGGTGGCGGCGGCGGCGGTGGCTCTGGAACTCCAGCAAAGTTCCTCCCACGGCCTCTCCCACGACCCCGCGAAGAGTTTGCACCTCTTCCCCTACCGGGTACCACACCTCGAGGCATCCTGAACATCAAATCCACCAATTAACCCGTGAGTATTCTAAGGAAATTTATGCAATTAAATAAAGCTTATGTAATTTTGCTTTAGAAAATAACATAAATAAAGAACAAAACATTCTTAACTAACGAGGTTTATCGACATACCTCGTACCGTTGACTTGCGAGATGACTTTTGGATTGGATCAACAACTAACTCATACTAGACACAACTTAGAGCAAAATGGCTCTGATACCAATTGGGACGACCCAACTTATTCAAAAGAAGTCGGTCGCGGTTACGCAAGCGGAAGCAAATAATAATTTTAAACCCAAAACAACACTTTTATAAAATATTGAAACTTTTGGCATGTAGTATTCGTAAAGTCCATGCCTCACATACAAAATAAAGTAAACCTGCTTTCAGAATTCATTGGCCGGTTCAGAGTTTCATAAAACTATACTAAAAGTAAAGTTCAGTGCACCGATTTTAAAGCATTATACAAACATAATATACATACTGTTTAATTCAAAATGAAAAGAAAACATAAGGCAAAGCTTGACTCCTAAATTTCCAAAATATAAGGCTCGCGTGTCTGGAGACCAATCCAAAAGCTCCACCTCGTCATAGTCAACGAGCACCACCTGCCGCTCCACGCCCTCGTCCCCGAGCGTTACCTGAAAGGTGATATAGAGCACCTTTGAGCATGACACTCAGTGAAAACAAAAAGAATATGAATAGTGATGCAAGATGACCATGACAAAGTGCAAAAATACATGACGACATGCTCAAATATGAATGAAGTACACATGCTTTATATTTCGATAATAGCAACTAGTCATAACATCTTTAAAACAAATTTCCTTCTCTTTGATACCTCAATCATTTGCCAATATAAACCCGGTGTCTCACTACGCCCATATTTCAATTCTATCATTCCTTAATCCGTAGCTCATCTCGGTTTTCAAACTATCTCAATTCACTAGCACCCGGGCCATTCTTTACATAGCACACCGGAGCTCTATCACCTCTCCGCCACGGTAACCACGCGTAACGTCCAACACCCATACACCGTTACACGGGTTACAATCCCATGGCAATATAATGATCACATGATATGCATGAATGGAATGTATGACAAGAAATGGATTAACGTGCTCTATTATAACATGCTTATATAACGACATTTCAAATCAACAAGTGTAAATAGGACTACTTTTCCAAAACCGGCATATGACTAGTTCATAGATTATGAACATAGGAATAAAGCAATTAGACATGCTCAAAAGATCAACTAGCCAAAAATAATAATTCTAGCTTAGGCTATCAAGCATTTCGACTCTTTAACCCAATGCCGGAATCGATATATCTTCTCATTACTTCACTTTTCCAACTTTACCATCCCTACCACCATTCATTATGAATCATAACAACAAACTCCATTCCCAACATAGTTTGAAGAGAAACGGGAACACCACACCAATCACTCTTCCGATTCTTTTTGTTCTCACCTTTGAAATTGACTTCAAGTGTATTCACTCGCTTTCGGCCTAAAAAAGTTAATCCATATATGTTTAGGCTAATATAATCATTTACAAATCAGCCATAAAAATCACAAATAGCCCCGAACCCGGTTAGTGACACAAGTGCCAAAATTAGTTAATTCCGGATGCAATTTTCGGTCAAACAAGGAGTACTTATGAAATATTCATTGGATTGATGCTCTAAGGTGGTTTCCTTTTTAAATAAATATATTTAGTGACCCAAATGCTCCATAAATTATACTCTTTCAATAAAAGTCAAGGAATACTCAAAAACAAGAAAACTAGTTCAACAAAAGTGCAATTTTTTGTCAACTTGGAAATTATCCAAAAATCCATTACTTTAATCTTCCAAAGTGTTTTCCATGTATAAAATCTACATATAAACATCCAAAGTTTTCAGAATTAACAACTTTTAAGATTCAACAAAGAAACACCCAAAACTAGCTAAGTTTAAAACTAGAATTTTAGCCAATTTTGAGATTCTATCAAAAATTCAATTCCCCTCCTTTCCAAGTTGTTTTTCATACACCTTATAATCATATGAACACTCTTACATACCAGAATTGAGAAACTTAAAGTGATAGTCAAGAAATCCTAAAAATCAAAGAACACCAAAAGCTTCAAAAACCTCTTTTGTCTTTTACCTTTTAAAGAAGCATAAGAGGTGAAATTTAAAGTTCATAATATCAATTACAACACCAATTCAAGAATTTATAAATCAAAAAGACCCTTCATAAACATCGTTGAATAAAATTCAATCAAAACTATGGAAAGTTTACCAAAAATAAAATTCTAGGTTAGTAGTTACCTTGAGTTTTGATCAAATCTACTTCCAATACTTGCTTGAAGCTTCCTAGGTTGTTGATTCCTTCACAATCAAACAAAAACCCAAAGGAATTTGACAAGAGAACAATGGAATTGGATGAGAAAAGAAAAGAGAAAAAAAATGAGGGAGAGAGGGGGGTCACGGGTAGAAGAAGAAAGAAAATGAAGGGAATTTTGTAATTTTTGTCATTTCTTTTCTTATTTTCCTTTTATACTCTTGTTTTTCTTAATTAAATAAGACAACTAAAATCAAATTATCTCCAAGTCCCTCCACCTCTTCCATTTAGTACCAAGCCCTTCCACCTCCTACATTTATTTCATACCTCTCCTCTTCTTTCTTTTGCTAACTAGTCCTTACTCAAAAATTAACTATGGTTAATTTTACCCTTGAAATAAACTCCCACCCATAGTTAAACTAACCATGGTTAAATACTAATTAAACAAAAAAAAATACTTATATTAATCAATTAAAACAAGTCAAAATAAGGAAAATTCTTAAATATCCTACAAATATTTTCTGGGTCCTTACACCTAAAGTTTTCACTTAGGGAGCTTACTTTACGGGGACAAAAATCCTCTTTAAGAAGGTAGCCTATAACATTCCGTTACCTTTGAGGTATTCTTTTAATTATTTTATTTTATTTAATTAAAGTATTTAAATTTAATTTGGAATTTATAACTTACAATTTACGAGTTTATTTTGTTAGTACATCCTTTTAATTGCTTTATTAGCTTAAATTAGTTCGGAGCGTATTAATAATTATTAACTGACCAATTCATAATTATTAATCACTTTTTGATAAGTTTAAGTGCTTCGAGTTACGTTTTTAAAAGCTAAAAGCAAACGAAGACAAGTTTGTAATTTTTGAATTCTTAAAATATCTTGGCACTACTCATTAAGTCTTTAAAAACACAAAACTTGACATTTTCTTCTTCTCTTCTTCTCCTTAAGGCCGTGGGTCTCATTTTATTGGGATTTTTTTGGGTTTCCTTTGTTTCTCGACGGGTCGACTCGATTTCGATTATGTTGGATAGCACTCGGTCCAACATTTCTTTTCAACCTACCTTTGAAACTTTTCCTTTGTTTTCGAGAGGCCTCAAGGTAAGACAAAGTTTCGAAATCTTCAAGGGTTTTGTTCCAACTGATATTTTAATGGAATCCATGGATGAAATCTTTGATTTCTTGCCAAGGAAACTCGAAGATTTCAATTGTTATACGTACTTAGTGAGCTTCTCCTTAACCCTAGACTCGAGATTGAACTAAAACAACTCCTGTTTGATCTATCCAAATCTTGGGCTGAATTTGGGATGTTTTTAATTGATAAATTTTTTGTTGTAATTAAATTCGGGAAAGCAATCATTGTCACCCTAATTATGATTTCCCAATGAAATTGCAAATATCCAAACTACTTGAAACCAACCCGAAACACCTCTGAATTGCCTAAAAGCCAGAAAATCAAACTCAAGACCCACCTCCCTTGGTGTGGTCGAGATCCTCTTAGGGAATTTTCTAGGTTTTTTCATCGTTTTATGTTTTTATATGTCATTTGTTCGATGTTTTGTTAATGAATGATTGTTAGATGTAGTTTAAATTGTAGGTGTGTTTAGACCGCTGCTTGAAAGCTCTTTCGGAACCTTGGAGCTAAATCTATTTTTTTAAAGGTGAGGATAAATAGAATTTAAATGTAAACCTAGAAAGCGAACAAGTTGAACGACTTGTAGGATCGGAAAAAGAGATTGCAATTTGAATCGAAAGGATAAAAGTAAGTAAGCTAACTTGCATAGGTTTTGGAGTTAGTTCTAACTTGAGTTGAGAGAAGTCATGGATGTTTCAAATGAAATGACTAATTCTTGGAAGTTCTAAGTTTAAGTTTGCTTCGACATTTCCTAATGATTATCGAAAGTTGAAGGTTCCAAGTATAATAGGGTGAATAAGGAATTTGGATATGAAACTTTGTATGCTTACTAAAAACAATGGAATCAATGGACTTGAGACTTTTATATCAAAGTTAGTAACTTTTATTATCTAAAGACTGTTTGGCTTTACTTATTCATTGTTTTTCAGAAGTTCCTACTTTCTTGTTTTATGTAGAAAGGGAAATTATTGATTCATGTATCATTGATCGTTATGTTCTTTCAACTACTTTGAATGGTTATATTTTTGTTTATTTGCACTTGAGATCCTATGTATGTTTATTCTGCATGATCATATTTGGGTGGAATAATGAGACAATGCATAGAATTAGTGTAATTGCATTGTCTGGTATTATTTGTTTTATATTTACATATATGAATCATGAGGAATGCTAAAGGATTCATGAACTTTGCATGATCAGGGGGGGAAGGATGGATAATGAGATAATTATTAGACTGTGTGCTCATATTATCTAGTATTATCCAATTACTATGATACATATATGAGAGAATGTAAGAGCTGAGTATACGTTGCATTGGGTGATTGAGATAATGAGGTAATGGTTAGACTGCGTGAGCTCTCATTACCCGTCATTATTCACTAGAGGTGGGAAGATAATTATAAAAGACTATGAGTACTTTGATTTGGAAAGCAAGATGATGAAGTATTGTTAGACTACGTGTGCTTTCAATAATGTCATTATAAGCATGATTTTGATTATATTAATGTAAAGGCCAAGTGAATTTTACATGTATTGGGCGAGTTAATCAATAATGTAGAGATTGCGTGTGTTAACATTATCAACATTAATCGCGAGTTATGATTTTTTTAATATGTTAAGACCGAGTGAGCTTAGCATGATTTCTGTTATATTAATGTTAAGACCGAGTGCGCTTAGCATGATTTTGGCTATAATAATGTAAAGGTCGAGTATACTTTACATGTATTGAATGAATTAATGCATAATGTTGAGACTGCATGTGCTAAACATTTTCGACATTAATCGCGAGTGATGTTGTTTGAATATGTTAATACCGAGTGAGCTTAGCATGATTCATTAAGATAAAGGAATGTAAACCATATGTATAGTATAAGGTATTTAAGAGAATGATATAAGAATGTTATGTGCGTTATGAAACACGTCCTTCTAACGGCTTAAGAGCTACTTGAATATTTAGGAGATCTAGTATGTGAAAGTTGGGTACTTAATGTAAAACCCATTTGAAGTGGTTGATTGGTAAAAAGTGTGTGACTTTTATTTAGACACAGATTCAGATACGGGTTTTGAGTCTAATGTTACTTTACTTTCACTGGGTTTTCGCTCATGATAAAAAAATTTCAGGTAATGTTCTAGCTCGGGGTAATTTGATATGAAGTATGATGATTGCGGGATGGACTAGAGATGTTTTAAAGTCCATGGAGTCATTTTATTTTATGTTTCTCTTTTGGGATTGTACATGTGCATATAAGCTCATGAGAGCTTTTTTTTAAACTTTAATAACTCTGATCACTCCTTTAAACCTTGCATTAGGAAATGTGCATTTCCTTGTCTTTACAAATTCTCTAATTGTGAAAAATGTAAACAGGTCCATGCCCTTTTTTTAAATACTAAGACTTCCGCTGCATTCTGATTTTAAAATGATTTAAAAGAAGTTGGGTCATCACACTTCAAGATGAGGTAACATTGTTCAGGTCACACGTTGCATAGGAGTCACACGAACGACACATGTTCAAGGCTTCGATGAAGGTTACGATGGATGCTTTCATGGCTCAGATGTGTGATGCGCTTCATCATCATCTGTTCTTCCACTAGATCCTCTTGTAGATTAGCAGCAGTTGTTTTACATTTCATTTTTCGTGTTTTTTATGATTAATACATTTTATAATTGATTGACTGTTTTATTATTTAATAGAATATTATTTTGTTTTTGTATTTCTCATTTATAAATTTAAATTTCTAATTTAAATACAACCAGTAATTTAAAAAAAATGAATTCAATTTTGCGACGCATTTCATCAGTAACTCACCTATTATTTGGGACCAAATGAAAGTTAATAGTAACGACGAATTCCATCCGTAAATTAACTGGAATTTGTCCATATCATCCCACGAAACATTTTATCGGTATGTTGATTAGAATTTATCTATGTCACTTAACAACAGAATGCGTCGTTACAATTGATCAATATACAGTAGCGATGTATTTATTTTTTGTCCCTACTTGACTACAAAATTCATAACACTACAAAAAAAACTGTCAAAATGCGACCAGAAATTTGCGACCAAAAAAATATGGTAGCTTTCTGGTGACCACCTGGTCACTTTCTTTGAAGGTTGACTCTAAGTGACCATTTGGTCACTTTTTTTGCGACCATATGGTCGCATTTTTGTGACTAAAATGTTCCTTGGTAGCAAAAAATGGCGCGTAATTTTGGAGGGAAGAAAGCTACCAAATGGTCACAATAAAAAGTGTTTTTTTGCGACCATATGGTCGCATTTTTGTGACTAAAATGTTCCTTGGTAGCAAAAAATGGCGCGTAATTTTGGAGGGAAGAAAGCTACCAAATGGTCGCAATTATAAGTGACCAGATGGTTGCAATTTTGGTGACCCAAAGTGAGCAGTGGTAGCTTACAATTGGAGGGAAGAAAGCTACCAAATGGTCGCAATAAAAAGTGACCAGATGGTCGCAATTTTGGTGACCCAAAGTGAGCAGTGGTAGCTTATAATTGGAGGGAAGAAAGCTACCAAATGGTCGCAATTATAAGTGACCAGATGGTCGCAATTTTGGTGACCCAAAGTGAGCAGTGGTAGCTTATAATTGGAGGGAAGAAAGCTACCAAATGGTTGCAATTATAAGTGACCAGATGGTCGCAATTTTGGTGACCCAAAGTGAGCAGTGGTAGCTTATAATTGGAGGGAAGAAAGCTACCAAATGGTCGCAATAAAAAGGGACCAGATGGTCGCAAATTATGTGATTTTTATGGGACCAATAATTGATAAAGAATTTGGTGGGATAAAAGCTACCAAGTGGTCACCCAAAAAGTGACCATGTGGTCGTAAATTCTGACTTGATGTGACCCGAGGCAGTGAGGAAACAATTACTATCTTCCTAACATTACTGTATGTGGACAATGACACAGGTTGACTCCCCTACATTACCGGTGGATGATTCTCGCATCATTTCTTTGGCAAAGGGACCTGGACGGATAGCAAGGTCGTATGGTGGATACGTCGGAAACGGTTACAGATTTCAAACGAAGGCACATTCAGTGAACAGGGCAACAAACAACAGTGGTGTTTCCATAAAAGGTCACGTGTTCGGCACAAACGAAGACGATTACTTCGGAGTAATCGATGAGATTCTTAAGATTCAATACGCAAGTCCGATGCTAAAACGCATTGTTTTGTTCAACTGCACTTGGTTCGAGACAACCAGACGAGGCGGAGTCCGTAAGATTGATCATTTACAAATCGTTGAGGTAAAGAAGTCTAAGCATATGCGCACGCACCGATAGGTTCGTCCTGGCTTCACAAGCGATTCAAGTTTATTACCCGAACTATCCGATTAATAGACGAGATCCGACGATTGGTTAGTTGTTTGTAAAGTTAAACCACGCCAGGTAGAAGAAAACTTGTCCGAGAAAGACGACCACGCAGAGGAAGCTGTTGCTTTTCAAGAAGATGAAATACGATCTCGTGCAATCGACGATGGTCAGAATGCAAGTACTGTTCGTCCTTTGAACGATGGAACGATAACATTGCATGATGATGATGATATAAATGCTTCCACTTCTCACGCACGTGACATTGATGCTGAATTTATTCGAGACGATGAATCTGATGAAGAAACAGAAGAAGAATGACGGACTTCTTGGAGACAATGATGAATGAGATATTTCGTTAACTTGATTATTCAAATGTGTGTGTATGTGTTTAATTAATTAAAACTATTTCTTTTAAGGAAAGATTAAAAAAAAAAAATTTATATTTGGGACCAAGTGGTCGCAATTTCACACAAAAGGTGACCACGTGGTAGTAATTTAGAAGTGAAATGCGACCAGTTGGTCGCATTTTATAATTATATTTTTAAAAAATATAAGTAAAATGGCTACCATATGGTCGCAAAAATGAGCGGTAAATTTAAATTTCAATAAAATTTATGGCGGTGAATTTAAAGATTACGACCATCTGGTCGCAATATTTGGCGGTGAATTTCATTATTGCGACCAGATGGTCGCAATTATTGATGGGACTCATGATATGACAGCTGTTATGGATCATGGTAAAGTGGTGACCATATGGTCGCTTTTTCATGAAATGCTACCATATGGTCGCAAATATCTCAAGAAATGCGACCAGTTGGTCGCCATTTTCCCCAGCACGCGCGACCTTTCGTTTCTTGTCATGATTACATATTTGCGACCATTTGGTCGCAAAATCTTATTTAAATTCCCATCAGTTTTCCTTTCCCCCATTTCTTCTTTTCTTCCTTTCTCTTTTACTTCCTCTCTTTTTGTTCTTTTCTCTCTTTCCCCTCTCCCGTTCCCCGTTATTTCTTCCCGTTCCCGTTCCCGTTCTTACTCTAAATCTAAAACCCTCAAACCCCAATCCCGGTTTCTATTACGAGGTTAGTTTTCGTATAAAATTGAAGTTTAGTTTAAGAATTTATTTTACTTAGTTTTAGTTTTTATTTTTCAATTAAGTAGTTTAATTTAGTTTTGTTAATTTAATTAGTTTTAGTTTAATGAATCTAAATTTGTGTAATCAATTACTTAGTTTACTTTTGTTTAATTCATAGCATTTTAGTTTACATTAACTAATTAATTAGTTTAGTTTAATTTTGTTACTTTAAGTAATTTTAGTTTAATTAATCTAATAGTTTAATTAATCTAACTTAGTTTACTTTAATTCAATTTAAGTAGTAATTAATTTAATTACTTAATCTAATTTAGTTTATTTAAGATAGTTTACTTTAATTTAATAAAATTAAACTAAATTAATTTATAATTACACTAGTTTAAATTTTAATTTTAGTTTAATTAATGTAATTTAGATTATTTAATTAAATCAATTAATTTAAAGTAGGGTAATTAATTCAAATAGTTTAACTTCAATTATACTTAAGTAGTTTAAATTAATTAATTACACTAATTTAATTAATTAATTTTAGTTTAATGAATAAATAAAAATTGTTTAATTACTTAATTTTAGTTAAATTTGATTAAAGTAAAGTACAATTAGATTAATTAATTAGAATAATTTTGTTTAAGTATTCTAATCAATTAATTTGAAATAAAGTAAATTAAAATTAGATTAATTGAAACTAAAATTAATTCAATTAAACTTAAGATTAATTAATTAAAACTAACATAAACTAATCATTTAATTTGAATTAAAGTAAATTAAAATTAGTTTAATTGAAACTAAAATTAATTCAATTAAACTTAAGATTAATTAATTACAACTAAAATAAACTAATCAATTAATTTGAATTAAAGTAAATTAAAATTAGATTAATTGAACTAAAATTAATTCAATTAAACTTAAGATTAATTAATTAAAACTAAAATAAACTAATCAATTAATTTGAATTAAAGTAAATTAAAATTAGATTAATTGAAACTAAAATTAATTGAATTAAATTAATTTGAGTTTAATTCAATTAATTTTAGTTCAATTAATATAATTTTACTTTACTTTATTTCAAATTAATTGATTAGTTTATTTTAGTTTTAATTAATGAATCTTAAGTTTAATTGAATTAATTTTAGTTAAATTAATCTAATTTCAATTTACTTTTATTCAAATTAATTTGATTAGTTTATTTTAAATTATTTACTTAATTTATGTTAGTTTAATTAACATTATTTCATTAATTAATTAATTAAATTTATTTCAATATTTTACTTACGTAATTAGTATTAAATTAGTTTATTTTGGTTGTAGGGGCGACGCCTTTATGCAGATGTGCCCCGGCCTCAGCGGAGCGGAGCGAGCACTAGCTCCGGCCCTTCTCCGGTTGAGCAGCAGCTGCTCGCGGACATGGAGGCTATGCGCGAGGACTTCGTTACTCGAGTCGCTGCTATTGAGGCCGACATGCAGGCACGAGTCGAGGTCCAGGTCGCAGCCGCTTTGGCCGCGTACTTCAGATCTCTAAGCGGCGGCCCTTCATCATCGACGCCTCCTCCCCCACCCCCCGCCCCTCCGCAGTAGTTATAGGATTCTTTCGACTGTATAAAACGTTTTTTTAATATTTGATATATATATTTTTTATTTTAATTCCAATTTTTTTTATGAAATTTTAATATTAATTAAATAAATTTTAATTAATAAATAATTAATAATTAATTAACTAATTATTGAAATTTAAATTAAAAAAAAAATTCTTAAATGCGACCAGATGGTCACTTTTTAGGCGACCATCTGGTCGCATTTTAAGTAAGCCTAAAAGTGACCATTTGGTCGCATAAAATGCGACTATTTGGTCACTTTTTTATGTGACCAATTGGTCACTTATCTTTCACATAAAATGCTACCAGATGGTCACTTTTTAGGCGACCATCTGGTCACATTTTAACTGAGCCAATAAGTGACCATTTGGTCACAAAAATTACGACCATTTGGTCACTTTTTATGCGACCAAATGGTCACTTTTAGGCTTACTTAAAATGCGACCATATGGTCGCCTAAAAAGTGACCATCTGGTCGCATTTTTATCAACCACTCAGTTGTGACCATCCAGTCGCACAAATTCAAAACCGACCAGCTTTTTATCAACCACTCAGTTGGTCGCATTTTTGGTCGCATTTTAGGTTAAAAACGACCATTTGGTCGCAATTTTCTGGTCGTAAATTGACAGTTTTTTTGTAGTGTAAGGAAAGTGGCATAACAATGAATATAAAGAAATGACGGGCAGGATCGTCACTAATTTCATCTCAAGTTGTTAATTAGCGATGGAATTAGGGTAATTCTGTTGCTAATACCCTTCTTTCTTGTAGTGATATTAGTCAATTGGTAAAAAAATTTAGACCTTTTGAACAAGTTTAGGTCACCCAAATAAAAGAAAAACACAAAAATTTGAGAGGAAGACACCACAGTTTTCATGGTGGTTTTTGGGGATTTGGTATTTTGAAAATTTGAAGCCCAAGGCTAGGAGAAATAACAAGAATCAAGATTAAAATGTCTATTTGATTTGAAATTTTAAAGTTTCATTAGGAACAAAGGAAGGAAAATTTTGACGGATAAATTGGACGTTAATGCTCCATCGTTAAAGGTTATGCTAACAAAATGGGTGTTTCGCCGACATGCAAAAATGGCAGAGAGCAAAAAATAAATTTTCCCCTTTCTTCCTTCATAGATTATGTATGTGCTGGGACTTGTGCCCTAAATCTTTGTAATCCGATTAAACTATAAATAAATAATGGATTAATTAATTAGTAATATTTACATTGTCATTTATTATCGTTTAATAAATGTAATCGATCACAAGATCCATAGTTAATTATGATAGCTTAAGCAAGCATGTGATTCACGAAGATTCACTTAAGTTGTAACTCAAAAAGTCTAAGGTACATGAATAAAGGTTGGGTACCTTATTTCTAGTAACACCACTAACACGGCCCACTTGTGAATTGGCACAAGTGATTTCATCTGGATCATTCATGTAGAGACATGTGAGTGGGAGCGTTTCTGCAATTAAGATTGTAGTAGACTAGACTAAGATACACTTACTGTCTTCTGGTACAGGCATTACATAAAGACACTTCACATATCGATTGATTGATCTTGTACAATTGATCATAATCCTGAGTGGATTACAAACTCCTGTTCGCAAGTGACAAACCTTTGATTTTCATAGCTGAGAGTGACTTGATATAGTTCGTTAAATATGCCTCCAACTTTGGGGATTGCATCTTGCTTATTAATGGGAATGTAATTACACGAGATTAAAGTTAACTCTTTTCCTTATTAGAAAAATAGATAAGTAGTTCCCTAATGGACTAATTTGTGTGCTTGAACAGTGGGGCCCAATATTCCTCTGATCAAGGAACAAATCAGAAGGGGTTAATCCAGCGTATAGCCTATTATGGCTATACTCCATGTTGTTTTAGCCCCTCTACAAATTTTAATACTTTCTAGCCCATCTATGATTTGATTTTTTTATTATACCTAATTTACCCTTTATTTAATTATTCTCCTTAATTTTTTTAACGTTTCTCTCTCTAATTCCGTTCACCTTCTCTCCTTTTCAAATCAGATCTCCCTGATTTCTGGCATTTTTATTTTTGTTTTGCATTTAATTATTTATTTTCCTTTTTTATTTCTTTCTCTCTCTTTTTTTAAATGCTCGATTCTAGATAGGATTCTTTTCTTACTTATCTCTCTATTTTCTATTCTCTTCTCTTCATCAAATTCCATGGCGTGAGACAAAAGATGTAACGTCCCGTAATTTTTGGAGTGACAATTTTTTTTATTTAATATTTCATTTTTTATTCATTTATTTTAATCGAAGTATTTATTTTAATTTTAGAATTAGTAATTTAGAATTTAGTAGTTAATTTTGTTCGAAAACCTTTTTAATTGTTTTATTAGCTTAAATTAAATTTGGTCGTATTAAAAATTATTATCGAGCCCATTATTGATTGTTAAATACTTTTAAGATAGATTAGAAGTAGTTAAGTTGAATTGGAATTAGAAACGTGAAATAACGAGAACCCGGAACAAGCTTTCTTAAAGAAAATAAGAGGAGGGGCAATATCATCTTTTACCAAAATTTCTTTATATATATCTAAGTCATATTTTTAAGATAATGATAAGAAAAAAAAAAGAAAAGAGAAGTAGAAATGAAGCCTCAAACCCGTAGCTAGAGAGGAGGAAAAGGGAAGAGAAAGAAAGTGTCGCCCCGGCTTCGTTTCTCGACCCTTTTCATCGTGCCTTAGCTCGTTGGAAAGCTCTCAAAACGTACTTTCTACCCATCCCATCAATCGAGCAAATCCATTCAAGATCCAGGAGATACAAGGTGAGGAAGAAATGGGTTTTTGAGTTTTCTTTTTTTCCAATCTTGTATGCAAGCCTTTGATTCATTTTTCCCGGGTGTTGTTTGTGAATTCTAGTTAGGAAAAACCACATTGGATGAGGTTGTTGTCTTGGACCTAAACCCGAGTCGAATGGAAAATCCGTTCCATTTGTTTTTCTCTCACTTGGTGTTGGCTAAGGTGTTTAGTTTGTTATTGTTTTGTATTTTACTTAATTTTTCTAGAATCAAGTATTGTGTAAAATCTTAAATCACGGTTACCCACTGATGATTCGAACCTCCAAAGTACCTAAAACCAACCTGAAAGACCTCTAAAATGCCTAAAAGTCGAAAAACCAAACTCAAACCTCATTTTTCCTCCTATGGCCGAGAGCACCATAAGGCTAAAAATCGGGTTTTTCGTCGTTTTACGCGTTTAGATGTCGATGGTTCAATTTTAGGTTAATTAATGTTTATTGGATGTAACTTATTTGTAGGTTGGTAATTTCTCACGTGGGGTCTACCTCGACACTTTGGAAGTTCGGTTTCAATTCTAAGGTGAGTTTAAAATGGAAGTTAGTAATTTTATGAATTAAGTTTCATTACGATTTTGTTGATCGAGGTTAAGTGACAAAACAATCTCCTGGGAGTAAATACTTATTGGTTGGAGACTTTAGACTCGAAAGTGTGTGGAGTGACCTTGGAGTTTGTAGTGAATTTGGGTAAGTTTGAGTATATTTCGAAGTCTTGTAAGACGAAATTGGAGAATTTAGGTGAAATTGGAGAGTTTACATGTAAGTGGAAGTTTAAGTTACTTTGAGTAGTTTTAGATCAAAGTAGCTTAGAGGTTATCCTTATGAGTATTAAAGATTATAGAGATTTTGAGATAAAGTTGGAAATTGAATTTACTTTAGGTAGTTTGACCAAAGTAAAGTAAAGGAAATGTTTGAAAGTAAACTCATGGTTTATGGTAATGGCTTGGAAATTATTCTTGGGATTTAAGGTGATTTATTGTCATTCATGAACTGATGAAGTTAAACATCGTTTTTGCTTATTTGGTAGTTATAAGACTTCGTGGAATATGGCATCAATGATGATATTGGTTAGTGTTTTTATGAACTTATTATCTTGTGTGAGTAATAAGGATTGTATTTTATTATGGTAATAATGTGGGGTATGGAAGTTCTAATGGTAATAAAGTTTTGTGTGGATTGTGGCAGTGTCGTGGAATATGGAATAATGATGATAGTACGATTGAAGTACTCGGGTCTTTTCGTAAGAGACAACACTTTAAGTACAAAAGATAAGCATGTTATTGAGTGTAGTTGTAGTATGATTGCATTGTTTGTTAGTTGTTTGTGTTGAGGTGCTCATTTAATGAACCGATTTATAGATATATGTGTAGTCCATGGATGAAAGAGGCTATGGGTGTCACTATATCAGGATACTTGTGGATAGGTGTAGTCCATGGATGAAAGAGGCTATGGGTGTCACTATATCAGGATACTTATGGATAGGTGTAGTCCATGGATGAAAGAGGCTATGGGCGTCACTTATCGGGATACTTATGGATATGTGTAGTTCATAGATGAAAGAGGCTATGGGCGTCACATATTGAGATACTATGTGATATGATCTTGTGATATAACAGGTTCATAGATGAAACAGGCTATGAGCGGGTGTTATATGGCAAGATTGGCAGATAGGTCGAGTTTATATAATGAGCATCCCAGCTTGTTTGTTAATAGTTACGTAGTTACATGCTTATCCTTTGTACAAGTGTTTGGTTATCGATGGAAATACCTTATGTGGTAATATGTGGCAACTTATGGTAATTCGAGATTTGGTGGCATGTGATCTATGGTGTTTGGATTTCGACGATAATACTTTACGTGAGAATTGGGTAAGACCATACGTGTTAGTATGTTCATGTTGATCCATACGGTAACACGTTACGATGATACGTGATTTGGTAAGACCGTACGTGTTAGTATGTTGATGTTGATCCATACGGTAACACGTTACGATGATACGTGATTTGGTAAGACTGTACGTGTTAGTATGTTGATGTTGATCCATACGGTAACACGATACGATGATACGTGATTTGGTAAGACCGTACGTGGTAGTATGTTGATGTTTATCCATACGGTATCCCGTCACGAGAACACTTGATATAGTATTATGATTTGGTACCGATTTGGTATTAGATGTAACGTCCCGTTAATTTTGAAGTGAATTTTTTATTTTATTTTATTTAATATTGTTTATTTATTTATTTATTTCAATTTAAGTATTTAGTTTAATTATTATTTTTGTAATTTCGATTTTAGTAGTTAATTTCGCCCGAAATTCTTTTTAATCGTTTTAATACTTTTAAATTCGCTTCGGTGACATTAATAATTATTAATAGGCCAATTAATAACTATTAATCACCTTTAAATTAATTTAAGAGCATCGGGTTTCGATTTAGGAGTCAAAAGTCATAAAAGGGCGCAACTGTCATTTCTGATTTCTTAAAAATATCAAAACACTATTCATTCATCTTTAAATATACCCCATTGATCAAAAGTCTTCATTTTCTCATCCATTTTCATCCCAAAACCGTGGCTATCAAGGAGGGCAAGGAGCTTTTTGGTTTTCATTCGTTTCTCGACGGATCGACTCGATTTCGGTTGCATCGAAAAGCCCTCGAGTCTAGGATTCATTTTCACCTAACCATCGTGCTTTTCTCTCGAGATCCACGGAGTTCTCGGAAAGTTTATCTTGAAACCCTAAGCTCCAAATAGTGTTTTAATGGAGTTTTCTTTGATTTCTTTCGTTTTCTTGTCGCGAAACTCGGTGTTTGTAAATACGGGAGTTGTTTTAAGAGTTTTTGGAAACTTTCCCATAACCCTAAAACCGAGTTTCAGTCGAAACCCTTCCCGTTTGAAATTTACCTTTTTGGGTTTGATTATTGGTTATTTATTAATGAATTATTGTTTATTTAAATTTGATTCGGGAAATGGCATAATGTTCAAAAACCCTAATTATCGATACCCATTGAAATCAGGAATATCGAATTTGTTTGAAACCAACTCGAAACACATCTAAATTGCCTAAAAGCCAGAAAACCAAAACCAAAACCCTTTTACGGAGGGGGGGGCCGAGAGCCTCATTGTTGGGGTTGTTGGGTTTTTCGTCGTTTTATAAGCGTAGATGTTGTTTGACCGTTATTTGGTTAATTATTAATTGTTAGATGTAATTTTAATTGTAGGTGATTTTGGATTGCTTGCTTGATCTCTCTAATGGTTTTAAGAGCGAAGTCATCTTTTACTAAGGTGAGAATAGTTAGGATTTAAAGTAACTATAGAAAGCAAATAAGTATAATGGTTTGTAGAATTGGGAACTAAGACTAGAATTTGAATCTAAGATAGAGGGAAGTGAATTAGTGCCCTTAGGATTAAAAGTGAATCCTTTAAGTGAGAACTTAGGAGTTCTCGAGAAAAGCATTGAATCTTAGAAATTACTAAGTTAGATTCGTTTCGAAGCTTAGGTTGGATCATTGGAAATTAAAAGATCCAACTTGTATTTAGAACGATTAATAGAACCTCGGATTATATTGGAAGTTTAGAATCCTGGAAGGTATAAGTTAATCGTTTAAGATAGGTTTTACTTTTATTATTGTAGTGGTGTTCGATTTACGTATCGTTCTTCCAGAGTTTCCTATTTATTTACTTTATGTCCTTTACTTTATGCCTTTTACTTTATGTTTGTATCGGCTACTTTAATTCCGCGTTTATTTATTTACACCAAAACATATCACATTGCATCATAACATCTGGCATCATGGAAAAGAAGAAAGAATGAGAAAGAAATGAATGGGAGAATGATGGATCCTATGGGATAGACCACATTACCTTCATAGAAAAAGAAGAGAGAATGAGAAAGACACGAATGGGAGAATGATGGATCCTATGGGATAGACCACATTTACCTTCATAGAAAAAGAAGAGAAAGTGAGAAAGAAAAGCAGGGAGAACGATGGATCCTATGGGATAGACCACGTTACCTTCTTTATGCATAAGGTCGTATGCGAATCCAACAAGATGTCCTCATGCATTCATGCTTATGATCGATGAAATAGAGAATCGAGATGTTTTATTTTATGCAAAGTATATTTATTTTTCTTATTTATGTTGTAACAAGTAAATGGATGAGAATTAGACTACGTGTGTTAGTAGTATCATCCTTTGGATATTATAGAATGGAATTACCTAAAGTTTGGAGAACTTTAGGATTGATTGTGTCAGATTGATTGGACACAAATCGGAATATGGGTTTGAGGTCTATCTTTACTTTTTATTCTTATTATTCTCACTGGGCTTAGTTGTCATTTCAGGTAATGTTTGGGTCGTGGAAGAGGAGCTGGTGCGCGCTTGATCTAGAGGATGATGACACGGTGATGGACTAGATAACTTTTAAAGACCATGGTCTCTCTTTTTATTTATATTATGTCTTTGAGGTTGTATATAGCTCTTATGAGCTTTTGTCTTTACTTTTATGATTATAAATCATTTTAAACTTCTGGATAGGAACTTAATGTTCCTTGTGTATTTTAGATTTGAAATTAAGATGTAAACAGGTTTTGGCTAGCCAATTTTCAAACATAACCACGCCATTTTTCTTAAAATATAAAGACTTCCGCTGTGTTTTCTAATTTAAATTATTTAAAAGTGACGGGTCATCACATTAGATGTGTCTTGATACGATTTGGAAATTGGGAAACTGATTGGTGTATGATTATGATGATTTAGAAGTGTAGAATGGGTAGTAAAGAGAAAGTTAGGTCTTTGGACACAATTTCCGGTATGAAATTTGGTCCATAGGATTATTGGCTATCATTTTATTTTCACTAGCATTTTTATGCTAATGTTGCTACACTTATTTTTTTAGGTAAATCTCGACGAGGGAGACGTGGTAGAGGAGGTGGTGCTGTTTGACTTCATGAATTGATGAAAGGACTTGAACAAGGAACTTTTTCTTAGCATTCTTCAATGCTTTGAATATATTTATACTTTCTCATACTTTATGTTTTGAGCTCGGGTGAGCGTTTGTTTTAAATTTTGTAATGGTTTATGTTTATAAGTTGTTCTTAGAAGGTTTAATATCAATTGGAATGCGCATTCCACCATTTATCGCTTTCTCTGGTTGTGAACTTTGTAAAAACAGGTTTTGGTTTATCCGAGTTTTAAACGAACCCATGCCGTCTTTCTTTAAAACCAAGTCTTACGCTGTGCATTTGAATTTAAAGGATTTGGGTTGTTACAAAAGATCGGTCTTGTTTGTTGTTTATTTATTTATTTTTTTAGTTTTCTTTCTTCCTCGTCGTTTGCTTTCCCCTCTCCGACATCTAAGTTTTGAAATTAAGTTCTGATGGCGGATTTGGAATAGAAACGGATGCAGGAACAAAAGGGATGGGCGTCATCAGATCTCGAACAGAGGTCATGATACAAAATTCATTATCCATCGAAAAAGAAAAACTTTTTAGAAACCAAGATTGGTATAGTACAATATCGAATCGTATACTGTACATTTCATCTTTTTCATTCATCTAACCATGTCTTACATCTTTTCGTGTACATAAATATATAATTTTATGTACAATTTATTATATTACTTTGTTACATCTTTTTCGTACTGTACATTAATATATTATATTATGTATGACAATTATATCACTTCATTACATATTTTTCATACTTTACATAAATATATAATATTATATACATTATGTATTATTACTTTATTGCATCTTTTTCATACCGTACAATATAATATTGGATGTGCGTATAGTACCACTATATATAATGTATATCGAAAGAATTTTTTGAAGATTTGCCTGAAAATATAGTTATCAGTTTTGAAAAGTTAGATTTTTTTTTTGTTTACTTTTGATTTTTTTTAATATCTAATTTTCTCTCTTATTTTCTTATATGGTTTTTTCATATTTAATGATTCATTGATTTAATCATCTTCAAATCTTATTCTCTTTCTTTTTTATTTTTTCCATAATTTTAGTTAGGGTGTTTTAGGTATCTTAGCTTCCCAATAGGCTATTTTGTTTTATTTTTTTTTAGGCAGGCCTTTTTGCTTTAAAATCGACCTCTTGAGGCTACATACCAATATAACCCATCATGGAGGTTAAAATGGTGAATTACCTAGTCATGAATATGAACTACTTGTGAAGGATTAAAGTGTACTTAATGATTATTACCAATGGACATAACTATGTCTATAGTACTAAGAGTGTAACTCTAGAGATATAATCGTATTATCTAGGAGTTTATGAATAAGAATTAATTACTTAAAAGAGTTTTATCAGTGTAATTCAAGATGAACTACCTTTTGCGACCCAACTTTGCACCTTTAAGAACCTATACAACGTCTTTATGGGAAAGACGAATTGTGAAAGACTTCATTTGCAGGTTTAGAAAGGTGAAACTAGACATTTCCAACTGTCATGATGAAGAGGTTGCCTTGGCCTTCGCAAGAGCAATCCACCCAGATCATCCTCTATGGAGATCCTTCAACAAGTCCTCACCTTTGACTATGACGGAAGCGGTGGAAAGAGCTACTAAGAAAATTTCTTTTAAGAAATCAGCCAGGATTGCACAAGAACTCCGTGCAGGCGACAAAGGACGAATCTCCTCTGGCAAGAAAAAGTATGAACCTGAAGCTGAAAAATATGCAAAGCCCTAGAAGAATGATAAAGACAGGTTCGATAGAAGAAATCACCCAAGAAGAGAATAATGGTCCAATCCGAGTCCATCAGACATATGCCAAAGGACAAAAAGACGACACCACAGATTGTTCGAATAAAATTAAACTTGAAAGGTATTGTGAATTCAACCACAATAATTCCCATTTAACTGAAGAATGTCAAGTGTTGAACAAAGAAGCGATGAGAATTTGAAAAGAGAGAGCTGCGAGAAGGGAGAAGTGGGAAAAAGCTAAGTGGGTTGATCGAAAAACGTCAAAAGTCTTACGAGAATTTCACGACACAAAAAGAGGTATTTCCAGAGGATCAATATAAGTACAAAGATATGCTCCCAGTAAGCATGATCAACTGTGAGGGGCCGGAAATCATTGAAGCCATGTTGGAACTTAGCCTCCACGAAAAGATCTCGAGCAATAAAATATCCTGAGACATTCCTAAGCCGCACTCATCACCTTCCACAAAGCAAACTACTAAACAGACCAAACAATGGCGCCCGGTAAAACTGAATATAATCCATTGTACAGACTCCAGTGTGAACAAAGTGAAAAGGAAAACCAGAGATGCAAGAATTCCAATCTTCCGAATGGAATACAAACGCACAAATCCAATAACCTTTTCATACTTCAACTTAGCCGATGTCCATCACCCGCATAACGATGCTTTAGTTATCTCATTGTCCATGGATAAGTATATTGCCAATCGAGTCATAGTAGATCAGGGCGCAGGAACAAATGTAATCTTTCGAAAGCCGTTGAACGAGATGAAGATAGATGAGGGGAAAATCCGAGCGAGTAAGCAGTAGCTGATCGGATTTAACAATGTTGATTCCCTTTCGTCTAGGACAGTGGAACTACCCATCGCCATCGGCTGAGTAACCAAGGTAACCCCCTTCCATATTTTAGAAACTAACTCGAGTTATCATATGATTCTAGGAAGGCTTTAGTTACATGCGATGAAGGCTTGCTCATCAACGGAGCATCAGAAATTGAAATTCCCTTTAAAGGGAGAAATCGTCGTGATCTGTGGAAACCAGAGCACAACAAGGGGCAGTATGGTAAATGCCATAAAGCTCAAATCCGCAGAGAAATAGCAACCACAAGAGGAGCCAAAGGTTATGAACCAAAATGAATATCTTCAACCCAAGGCTCCCGATGATGACTCGGAAGCGCTGATCATACATCCTTAGTATAAAGAACGGACAACGCAAATTAGAAAAAAAGTTGGAGAAACGGTGAGGAAAGAGCTTCCAGAACTCCTACGATCCAAATGGGAAATGTTTGCCTGGGACCATACAGATATGCCCGTGATGAACCCATCGATCATAAGCCATAATGTGGAAGTAGATCCCATGCACACACCGATCCATCAGAAAAGAAGAAAGTTTGCTCTTGAAAGGAACTAGATTATAGACGATGAGGTTCAAAGGTTGTTTGAAGCAGGATTCATCTGTGAACTGAAATATTTGGATTGGCTGGCCAACATTGTCGTAGTAAAAAAGAAAAACGAAAAATGGAAAGTATGCATAGATGTAACGTCCTGTTATTTTGAAGTGAATTTTTATTTTTTATTTTTTATTATTTATTTTTTTTTATTATTTATTTAATGTTATTTATTTATTTATTTATTTCAATTTATTATTTTTGTAATTTCGATTTTAGTAGTTAATTTCGCCCGAAATTCTTTTTAATCGTTTTAATATTTTAAATTTCATTTCGGTGACATTAATAATTATTAATAGGCCAATTAATAATTATTAATCACCTTTAGATTTATTTAAGAGCATCAGGTTTCGTTTTAGAAGTCAAAAGTCATAAAAGGACGCAACCGTCATTTCCAATTTCTTAAAAATATCAAAATACTATTCCTTCATCTTTAAAAACACATCATTTACCAAAAGTTGACCAAAATTCACTTCTTTTTCTCCTCCAGACCGTGGCTACAAGGGAGAGGGAAGAATTTTTCGGGTTTTCTTCGTTTCTCGGCGGACCGACTCGATCTTGGTTGCATCGGAAAGCCCTCGAGTCTAGGATTCATTTCCACCTAACCATCGTTCTTTTCTCTCGAGATCGACGGAGTTCTCGGTAAGTAAAGTTTCCAACCCTAAGCTCCAAATAGTGTTTTAATGGAGTTTTCTTTGTTTCCTTTCGGTTTCTTGCCGTGAAACTCGGTGTTTGTAAATATGGGAGTAGTTTTAAGAGTTTTTGGAAACTTTCCCTTAACCCTAAAACCGAGTTTCAGTCAAAACCCTTCCCGTTTGAAATTTACCTTTTGGGATTTGATTATGGGTTATAAATTAGTGAATTAATGTTTATTTAAATTCAATTCGGGAAAGGGCTTAATGTTCAAAAACCCTAAATATCGATACCCATTGAAATCGGGAATATCGAATTTGCTTAAAACCAACTCGAAACACCTCTAAAGTACCTAAAAGCCGGAAAACCAAACCCGAGACCCACTTTTTATGGGGGGCCGAGAGCCTCATAGTGGGGTTTATGGGGTTGTTCGTTGTTTTGAGCTTTTAGATGTTAATTGATCGATGTATATTTATTTATTAATTGTAGATGTAATTAATTGTAGGTGTTTCGGATCATTGTTTGATCGTGCTTTCGGAAACTTGGAGCGAACTCTTATTTGGCTAAGGTGAGAATAGTTAGGATTTAAAGTAATTATAGAAAGCGAATGAGTATGAAGGTTTGTAGCATTTGAAACTAAAACTAGAAACCGAATCTAAGAATAGAGGGAATGAGCTAGTACCCTAGGATTAGGAGCTAGTTCTTTAAGTGAGAACTTAGGAGTTCTCGAGGAAAGCATTGAATCTTAGAAGATTCTAAGTTAGTTTCGATTTGAAACTAAGGTTGGATCATTGGAAGTTAAATGACCCAAGACTTTTATAAAGAACGATTGATAGAACCTCGGATTATTGGAAGTTTAGAATCCTTAAAGGTTTAGGTTAATCGTTTTGTAAATAAAGGAAAGAAGTAACCCAACTCGAACAAACGATCAAAATGCACGGACTAAAATGAAGAATCTGGAAAAAAGAATTTATTCTGATACAATAAATAAGCACGAATTCAAAAACAAATTTGGGAAGAATGACCCTCATAAATAAACTCTGACGGTAGTGTCAACATCAGAAAATTCTCAAAGATTTGCATTTAAGAAGCTGATTTCATGCAGCCAAAACAGGGAACGCGTTAAATGCACCCGAATAGAAAACCTAAAAAGATTCGGATGAAGATCTGATTACTAAACTCGAAGAACAACTAGCAAGGTTAAGGGTAATTCCATTCAAGCTGGGTTGGATCAAAGTGGTTAAAGTTTGAATAAGAACCAAGGAAAATGTGCCCATCAGAAGTCTAATAGTTTCGTTTCCCCAGAAAACGTGTTGAAATGTCATAATGACCTTGGAAAACAGAACGCCATGATGGCCTCGAAAGATGAAACGACAAGTGAAGATAAAACGTTTTCAAAATCCTGAAGAGGCACATCCTTCGTCTAGAAATAGGGCCCATGACCACACCAAGAACCCTTTTCTTATAAACCTTAGCCAAGAAAGATGTTATCCTCAAGCCCAGCCTCAGCGATAACAACAACTATGCCATCTGCAATAGGTGGATGCTATGAAGAGAACGACAGAAACAAAAGATCCTTAGAACCATGATACAAAGAAGGAATCAACAACTTCGACAAAAGAATCAAGCCCTCAAGGAAGAACGCAAACTCAACAAGCGCTTAACCAAAAAATTTGAGAACATCAGAGAAAGGTTGAAGAGAGCCATCCCCAGTGTGTAACGTCCCGTTACTTTTGGGGGTAATTTTTATTTTATTTTATTTATTTACTTTAATTAAAGTATTTAAGGTTAATTTTAAAAAAATAGTGATTTCGATTTTAGTGGCTATTTTCGTCCAAAATTCATTTAAATCGTTTTAATACTTTAAAATTGTTTCGGTGACATTAATAATTATTAATGGGCCAATTAATAATTATTAATCACCTTTAGATTTATTTAAGAGCTTCGGGTTTCGTTTTTAAAGTAAAAACAAAAGAGGGACGTAGGCGTCATTTTCCAAATTCTTAAATATCTACTTTTTACTATTCATCTTCATCTTAAATATCAAAAATAAGACAAAGCCTTCATTTTTCTCCTTTCTCTCTTCTTCATACGTGGGAGCCTCCATTGATGAGAAGAAAAATCACTTGGGTTTTCATCAATTCTTGACCGATTTCGAGGAGGTCAGTTGCGTTGGATTGCTGGGGACGTGGGCTTTCTTTCCAACCTAACCTTGTGCCATTTCTCGTTCTTTACGGGAAGCCCTAAAAAGTAAGTTTTCAAAACTTTTTACATGGTTTTTTTCGTTTTTGATTATAAATGAGTTTTGAAGTTGAAATCATGTATTTCCATCAATGAATTTGACGATTTTGAGCCCGGATTTTTGAAAAACACTATTCACCCGAAAACACTATTCATCCGAAATCACTATTCACCCGAAATTCCCACTTGTTCTCATATTAGATATGAGTTGTATTATGTTGTGCAATTGATGAATTGTAGGTCCGATTGCTCGTTTGTTGATTCGTGGGAATTTGGATGTCACGCGAGCATGCAAGGTGAGTTTAATGTGAAAGTTAGTGGTTTTATGAATTTAGTTTCATTATGTAATTGTTTATCGATGTTAAGAGGGAGATAACTTCTTAGGATTAAGTTTTGGTTGGAGACTTTGATTCGGAAGTGTGTGTGGAAAGTTTGGAATTATGGTTAGTTCGATGATTAGAGAACATCGGAGAGGTTTGGAAGTATGGTAATGTGATTTGGAGATGTTAGATGAAAGTGGTTTTGGAAGTTACTTTGATGGTTTTGAAAGTTACTTCGATGGATTTGAAAGTTACTTTGATGGATTTGGAAGTTAAGTATTTAGAAGATGCACTTGAGTGATAACTCGTGTAATCTAGTTAGTTAGGTTTCTAATTAACTTAGTAGAATTCTTTGGAGTTTAGCTAACTTTTTGGAGACCTACGGCACTTTGATTCTGCACGTGATAGTATGTGATTTTGATCCATATGTAATCATGGTGAGATGATTTGTGGTGACCTTAGGCACATTGATTTACACATGGTAATATGTTGATTTTGGTCCATATGTATCATGGTGTGATGATTTGTGGGTACCTTGAGCACTTTGATTCTGCACGTGATAGTATGTGATTTTGATCCATATGTAATCATGGTGAGATGATTAGTGGGATAGTACATGGTAGTATGTGATTTTGATCCATATGTAACCATGATACTATGGTTTGTAACTAGCATATGATAGTATGTGATTTTGATCCATATGTAATCATGGTGTGATGTTGGTACTATGGTTTGTAACTAGCACATGATAGTATGTGATTTTGATCCATATGTAATCATGGTGTGATGTTGGTACGACCGTACGTGGTATGTTGATTCGATTCCATACGAGCACATTACGATGATGGTAATATGGCACTACGGCACATGGTAGTATGTTGATTTCGATCCATACGTATCATGGTGCGATGATGGTAATATGACACTACGGCACATGATAGTATGTTGATACGCTCCATACGGTATCATGGTGCGATGATTTGTGATATAGCACTATATACGCTGTGGTAAGGTGGGCATTCTACGAAATGAGCGTTATAGATGCATTATACTTTATAGCACTATACACGCTGTGGTGAGGTTGGCATTCGAAGATTTGAGCGTGTATGGATGCGTTATTATTGTTATCATTATTATAGTACTACACATGCGGTGATACGGGTGGCATTCGAAGATTTGAGCGTGTGTGGTTGCGACATTATTAGCACGATACGATGAAATGTGTTTGGTAATAAAGATAGTTATTGTTACTTTACATATTCTTTAGAATTGTGTAGTGAGACTTAGTTTTGAATGTTAATTTTACTTTAAGTCTTTATATCTATCGTACGGTATTGAATGACGATTACGGGTAGTATATGACTATCATTTGATTGTATGGAAATTGGAAGTGTGGATGTGGGTAGTATTGAGCATTTTAGGCCTTTGGACACAATTTCGGGTATGAAATTTTGTTCATAGGATTACTTGCTTTCATTTTACTCTCACTAGCATTGTTTGCTAATGGTGCTACACCACAACATTTTCAGGTAAACCCCATCCTAAGAAGCAAGGTAGAGGAAGTGGTGCCGCGTGACTAGTCGAGATGGTGTATGGACAATATTAAGAACTCATTTTGGTTTAGCATTCATTGAAATGCTTGTAAATTATTCCATCTTTACATACTATGTCTTTTGAGCCCGAAAGGGTATTTTTTTTAAATATGTCTATGTTTTATGATTTAAATATCTTTTGGAATGTGAATTCCCGATTTATAGCTTTCTCTGGAAATTTGGGTTGTAAACAGGTTTTGGTTATTCGATTTTTAAACGAACCCATGCCGTTTTTCTTTAAAAATTGAGTCTTCCGCTGTGCATTTGAATTTAAATAATTTAACGGTTTCGGGTCGTTACACAGTGCCTCTGAAATCCAACACAGAGCAAGAAGGATAGGCTAGACCATGGACTTCGACATTGAGGAAGCCTGGCAGTCTCAACAATAGATGGATGAGTTCCTCAACGACGTCAGAACCCAAGTCACCGGAGCTGAATTCGAGATAGATCATCTCGTCGACATCCTCGAGCCCTCTGAAGATGAAGATGATGACAATGACAATGAATAGGACGAGGATGACGAAGATGATGAATATGGCATTGGGGTTGATGACCATCGAATCATCCCATAATACGAGCAACCCTGCACCCTTTGAATGAACTCTGGATCCTTTTGAATCCTCTCTCCATCTACTTTCCTTCTCTTTCCCTCTTTTGCTTTTACTTCTCAAACAAGGTTGATGTAATCACAATTGAAAGTAAATGGATAACATTTTTTCTGTTTTGCGATCTTTCTCAAGATTTACAACAATTCAATATGAAAATATGAAAATAGGAAAGAAAGCCCTAGCACAGACTAGGTAACACCCTCAGGGGAAAATCAACCCTTATGAAAATCTGGAAGAAAGTCCTAGCATAGACTAGGAAACACCTTCAAGGGAAAATTAACCCTTATGAAAATAAAGAAGAAAGCCCTAGTGCGGATTAGGAAATACCCCTGAAAGCATTTAAGCCTTTATAAGAATAAAGATGAAAGCCATAGCTCAGACTGAGCATTTAAACCTTTATAAGAATAAAGACGAAAGCCTTAGGTCAGACTGAGCATTTAAACCTTTATAAGAATAAAGACGAAAGCCTTAGCTTAGACTCAGTATTTTAAACCTTTATAAGAATAAAGACGAAAGCCTTAGCTCATACTAAGCATTAAAACCTTTGGAAAAATAAAGACGAAGGCCTTAGCTCATACTAAGCATTAGAACCTTTGTTAAAACAAAGATGGAGGTCTTAGCTCAGACTAAGCATTTAAACTATTATAAGAATAAAGACGAAAGTCTTAGTTCAGACTAAGCATTTAAACCTTTATAAGAATAAAGAAGAAAGTCGTAGATCAGACTATGCATTTTAAACCCTTTTTAAAAACAAAGAAAAAAAGCCTTAGCTCGTACGAAACATCAAAACCTTTTGTAAAAACAAAGAAAAAAGCCTTAGCTCGTACTAAGCATCAAAACCCTTTGTAAAAACAAAGAAGAAAGCCTTAGCCCGTACTAAGCATCAAAACCTTTGTAAATACAAAGACGAAAGCCTTAGTTCGGACTAAGCATCTAAACCCTTTATAAAAATAAAGATGAAAGCCTTAGCATAAGCATCTAAACCTTTGTAAAGACAAAGAAGAAAGCCTTAGGACAAACTAAGAAAACTTCCAAACCCTTTGCAAAAAAAAGGAAGGAAGCCTTAGCTCTAGCTTAGCATATCCTCGAAAGTCAGCTAACCTTTACGAAAATATAAGGAATAAGCTATTGAAATAAGCCGGTAAAGGCAAAGTATTCGCATAAATATCCGGCCCCGCCCATACGAACACAGTCAAAAGTATTCAAAGGCAAAAATATTTGAATCCTTGGCCAAATCGTAAACAATCGTAGGGTCACCATCCTCCTCATTCAAGGAATCATCAACAGTACCTTCGTCAACTTCGGCTTAATCGTACTCATCTAGAAACATGGGGAGATGTTCAAAATCCTTCTCCACACTCTCCCTCCTGACAGGGCTGAGACAAAATATTTCCTTCTCAGAGAGTTTCATCTTCAACTCGTCCGGCTGACTCTCGCAGCGAAAGCACTGGCAGACTCCGCTATGTTGGAAAGTTGCTCATTATCTTCAGAAAGGGAAAGATGAGGTGACTCAGAGTTTCTTCTGAATCCTCCCCAAATTGCCCAGATTTGTTCAAAGAGAACGAACGACTCAAGTGGAGTTCTTCGAAAACCTCCTCTGACGCTTCCAAAGTGGGAATCATAAACACACCCTCCTTCATCGCCTAGCAGCATTTTTCAGCATCATATTCATCAGCTATAGCGATTAATCCGTTGGAAAAGACGTACATTCTTTTTCCATTTTACCATTCTTCGGCTACATCCTTAGGAGAATGGTCCATGAATGACGAATTCCTAACCCTAAGTCAGTGATTCTAAAGTTAGGGGGAAAACTACCAATGCATGCCAAGAATTCAAGAAAGAAGAATTAACCTGGATTAAATTACAGTTGAAGCAAACAGAATTCCTTAAGACGAACAATTCCTGGAGCTGCTATACAAACGAGAGATCAAAATGAGAGGAAGCGCAATAGAGAAGAAAAAGGGAAGAAAAGACTCTCATTTCCCCTTTTATTTGAATTTCGCCTTCTAAAGGCATGAGGGCTATCAAGCTCGAATACGGGTCACCCCTAAACCAGCCTCCACCTTAGTGTATTTCCAGGTCCGAACCTATTCAGACATAAAAATAGGGGAAAACTGTAGAGGTAGAAAATCGTCACGGGTTAGGCCCAACATCAAATGCCCAAACTTGATAGGCCTGGCCCGAACAGAATCATCAGCCCATATCGACGAGATCGGCCAACCTGTGAAACTCTAAGAACCCATGGACGTGGACCAACGAGAAGTCCATGTTACGCCACTAGGCTCAAACTAACAGAGGCGGAAAGCCTTGGCACTAAGCAATGATCAAAATCATATCTACAAATATGGTAAATATCCTCCACGGATTTAGGAGAAGATTTGATATTATCTTCATAATATCTTCCATATTTATCACATAAGACTTCCTATATAAAGGGAGACAAAAATCCTAATACGATAATGCATTCTGACTTGTAAAACCCTAATCAATATTCATATTCTTCTGCCCCAAATACTAACTTGATCGTCAGAGATCGCTTGGCACCACACCCGTGTTCCTCTTTGTTCTTTTCTCAGGTGAACGAGTTAAGGAGACCTGGGGCACGTGATTTGCACAAGATTGACAGTAGTGGAAATCATCAAACACAGATACTATTTAAAGCTTTACCTTTGATCTAAGTTGTTTGATCATTGGGTTTAGCCTCATGATGCTACTTTATGTTTTTTAGGTTAGTAACGGACAAAAATTGGTGAACGATTAAGATCTGAGAGATGGTATCGTTAGACTATTAGGCACCACATCATTCCATTGAGTTTATTATTTTGTTAAAACTCATTTATATTACTTTTTCTTTTTGAGAAGATAAATGATGTTTTGGTATTAATTACCAAACATTTTTATTTAGTTTTCTTTTTTATTTATCATGGATTTTAAATGAATTCCAGATTTCATTAAGTGTTTTCATTGATTTGATATTTCAATATGAGATTTATTCATTAAAAATTTTCTTTCCGCTGCGTTATTTTGTATTTGAAAAGTCGAGTCGTTACATTATGTTCCCAAAACAAGAATGTATTGAGTGTTCATTCAGATAGCTCTCAACCATGTGAATGAAACAACATAACTCCATGAATAGCAGTTCACATTTCACTCATGATTGAGATTTATCACAGTTGATAAATTAGTTTGATTTTTGATCATTTCTCGTAAATGGTACAATCGAGAAATTTGATCAAATATCTTGGTCTTGTCTTATACAATCAAAATTGTATTTGATACTTCCATTCCATGTTCCCACACGAATGATCAGGATAAGATCATTTATAAACTATACAAAATGGCCACTATCAACAATGTTACCAGGATAAGGTTCCCAAACGTTATACATTTACTATAAACACTTTAAGTTACTTATCTCGACTTTAATCCTCTTTTATGACTCACATACTTAGTCATTATTTCATAAACGTAACTTTGGGTTTTACTATTTCAATAATTGATATGAATATATAGACATTTATTCCTTACATCCTCAATGAATCAATATAGATAAAAGAAAGAAGTTATGTTATTTATTTAATTTATTCAAAGTAAATTGTCTTTATTAAATAATTACAAGTTCTAGGACATTATTCCTAACAATTGTGTCAATGGGATGCGATTTCACACATTAGATAGAGCTTCAAGTCGCACTACAACTAGTTGCGGGGTTTCAGTTCTAGATGAGCACGATACAGATTCCACAACTTTCTATGGACTTTTAATTGTAGTTTTAGAATTAAAGTTACGTAGGATCAAATTGAGTTATTGTTTTTCCGGTATGAATAGTATAATATATCTCCTTCTAAAATGAAGCAAGAGTCGGGTACAACATCAATTCACATATCCTGAAAATGCCCAACAAGTTTTATATCTCGATGATATAAAAAATGGGAGACACTGGAGAGTGGTACAGACACTAAGGTAAAAAAAACGTAAGAGATATCCCTGAGTTGAAGAAAAACAATTAAAATGACAAGATTTTGCACGTCATTTCATTTTTTTGATACACATGTGAGTGACAATTTAGATGCTCAAAGGTTTGATAGAAATTACATTCTGGGAAATGAAGATGATGTTGTGTTCATAGAGCGAGTATTGCGTGCATCAAGCTCTCGTAGAGATAATGAAGAGTTTACAAATGATGATATTGATGACTTTGTAAACGTATTGATGAAGAGTTGAGAGAGTATGGGTTAGAAATTGATAGCGATGCATCAGAAAGTAAGAGTGATGAGTCAGAAAATTATAGTAATTAAGTCAAGTATTACCGACGCTAAATTGGTAATAGCGCTCCCGACATAAAAGGGCGATGTTGTTGATGGTCGTAAACATTATCGACTTGTGCGATGCCGCCGTCGGAGATGCAAAATTTAGGAATTGTCGACTCAACGATGTTGGCGTTCGTGTCGACGTAAGGCTGACCTCGGCACTGCGCAATGCTATGAAGGCATGAGTATGACCAACGCACCTTGGCGTCAACAGTACTCATGCCTTTTGTAGTGACATTCATAATTGTATTTGAAGACATTGTGTAAAGACCTGACTCTTTAATTTGAAAATCAAATCAAGTACAAGCGGAAGAGTTTTAAATCAAAATTCACCTTATAAATAAAGTTTAGGTAAAACCAATATCTTTCGTATAACCATGTTGTTTAACCCTTTTTAATTATAATCCCAAAGTTTAAAACATCCAACAAGGTAATAAGTTTATAGGTTTTAAAGTCAAGAAGTATTCAAATATTCAAGTACCCAAAAGGGTTTAACAAACCAATTTCAAATGAATAATATGAAGACTAGTCCATGGACAAACTTAAATAAAGTCTAGTCCAACTCTTTTGTGTCATCAACTCGGATCAGGAAACACCAGCTTCACACCTATGACCCCATCCATGTCTCGCACCTGAAAATGTAATATCATGAGCAAAAACACCCAATGAAGATAAACAAAAAAGAAAGTAACTTTTGGTTCCAAATTCGAATCTAGATTCGTGTCCAAAGTTTCTACTAACTCTTGACTACCCAAACTGCAATAAACAAGATAAGCTTTTCACAATCATCTTCCATTAACACTGTAACATCTCGTTATTTTGAGGTAGAATTAATTTTTTTATTCTTTTATTTATTTAGTTAAAGTATTTAATTAGTTTAATTCCGGTAATTTAGAATTTAGAAGTTTTAATCTTTATTTGGTAATTTTAGAATTCAAGTAATTGTTTAGAAATATGTGCATTAATTATCATTAATAGGCCAATTAATAATAATTAATTACCTTCTATCCTGGATTAATTGTGTTGATTAATTTTAGAGGATAGTTTGTGTTTTAGAAACATAGGGTTTTAAAAGTTAAAGGAAGTTGGGAGACTCTTTAGTAAATACCTTTCTTCCTCATCTAAAATTGGAGTCACCACCTTCCTCCTTCATTTGAAGTAAAATAAATAAGAAACTCAAACTCACTCCCCCAAACCCTCCTTGCCACCGCCCCACCTTACCTCTCTAAGGGACGGGTTTTTCTTGTCCCTTCTTTGATTTGCTTGATTTCGAGTGCGTTGGATAGATCGGCCCTTAATCTATCATTTGAGCTAACCTTAGAAGTATTCCTCCAACTTCCAAGAGGCCTAAGGGTAAGATGTAACGACCCAATTTTTCCGTTAAATTCTTTAAAATTCAAATGCACAGCGGAAGACTTAATTTTTAAAGAAAAACGGCATGGGTTCGTTTAAAAATCAGATAACCAAAATCTGTTTACAACAACCCATATTCGGAGAAAGCAATAAATCGGGAATGTGCATTCCAGCATATAATTTAAACTTCCAAAAGAGATTTAAATCATAAAACATATGCAGATTTTAAAACAAATACCCTTCTGGGCTCAAAAAGACATAAGTATGGAAAATGAAAGTAATTTACAAGCATTTCTAAGAATGCTAAACCAAAATATGTTTCAACATTGTCCGTACACCAACTCGGCAAGTCACGCGGCACCACCTCCTCTACCACGCTTCTTAGGACGGGGTTTACCTGAAAATTTGTAAGTGTAGCAACATTAGCATAAAATGCTAGTGAGAGTAAAACGAAAGCAAGAAATCCTATGAACCAAATTTCATTCCCGAAATTGTGTCCAAAGGCCTATAATGCTCATTACTACCCATATACACACTTCCAATTTCCATACAATCATACGATAGTAATATACTACCCATAATAGTCTTCCAATACCATGTAAGAGAAATAAAGAATTAAAGTAAAAGTAACAACCATTACTAAATCTTACTACACAATTCTAAAGAATATGTAATTGTAATAATAACTATCACTACAAAAAAACTGTCAAAATGTGACCAGAAAATTGCGACAAAAAAAAATGGTAGTTTTCTGGTGACCACCTGGTCACTTTCTTTAAAGGTTGACTCTAAGTGACCATCTGGTCACTTTTTGTTGCGACCAGATTGCTACGAAAAGCAGAAGTAGTCTTAAAAAATGGCGCGAAATTATGGCGCGAAAAAAGTGACCAATTGGTCACCTAAAAAAACGACCCTCTGGTCGCATTTTTGTGACTAAAATATTCCTTGGTAGCAAAAAATGGCGCATAATTTTGGAGGGAAGAAAGCTACCAAGTGGTCACAATTAAAAGTGACTAACTGGTCGCAATTTTGGTGACTAAAAGTGAGCAGTGGTAGCTTATAATTGGAGGGAAGAAAGCTACCAAATGGTCACAATTAAAAGTGACTAAATGGTCGCAATTTTGGTGACCTAAAAGTGAGCAGTGGTAGCTTATAATTGGAGGGAAGAAAGCTACCAACTGGTCACAATTATAAGTGACTAAATGGTCGCAATTTTGGTGACCTAAAAGTGAACAGTGGTAGCTTATAATTGGAGTGAAGAAAGCTACCAAATGGTCACAATTATAAGTGACCAGATGGTCGCAAATTATGTGATTTTATGGGACCAATAATTAATAAAGAATTTGGTGGGATAAAAGCTACCAAGTGGTCACCAAAAAAGTGACCATGTGGTCTTAAATTCTGACTTGATGTGACCCGGGGCAGTGAGGAAAATGGCGGGAAACTGTGACCAGGTGGTAGCAAAAATACTACCATCTGGTCGTAAATGAGCAGAGGAGTCAATTATAAAAACCCCTCCACCCATTGTTTGTTAGCATTAAGAAAAAAAGAAAATGAGAGAGTGGATGTATGTTCGGTTGATAGACGGGTATTTGAACGATGAGTTCGTCGCAGGGGTTGAACAGTTTGTTGAGTTATGCATGACAACTGTCTATTATGAAAAGTATGGTGGAAAGCTACGTTGCCCTTATAGGAAATGTGACAATAGGAGAATCATACCAGGTTATAGATGTGAAGGTTCATCTTTACAGTCGGGGATTTGTGCAGAACTATTATCACTGGGTGTATCAGGGGGAAACAAAGGAAATGTTCGACGCTGCATTACAGGAATCGAGACAATACTAGGGTAGCAGCTCGAATGTCGGGGTTGATGTCGAAGAACGAAATGATGAACAACATTGTGGTCAGATGCAGCAAATGATACTTGAGGGTGCGGGGTATGGGGGCAATGAAAATATCCGTGAAAGTTTGAACGTAGACGAAGATGAAAGAGCTGTTGAAGAGGAAATGAATCCGGAAGCACGTAAGATGCATGAGATGCTAAGGACAGCCAGCCGACCATTATACAACGGGTGTGAGGTAAGTCAACTTGCTGCTGCTACAGAACTTTTAAATATAAAGGCGCAGTACAACATACCCGGTAGAGGATTTGATTCGATTGCATCGTGGTTTCGGTGATGCGCTTCAGAAGAAAATAATATACCCCACAGTTTGTACGACACGAAAAGGCTAGTGGAGTGTCTAGGATTACCCGTGGAGAAAATAGATTCGTGTCGAAACGGATGCATGATTTACTAGGACGTGGATGAGGACCTGCATCACTGCAAATTCTGTTTTCTCCCAAGATATAAACAAGGGAAACGCAGCCTGATTTCATACGCCCGCATGTTTTATTTACCGCTGACCCCACGTCTGCAACGGTTGTATGCATCGGATGTGATAGCTTCGCACATGAGATGGCATCACGAGCATTCATATGATGACAGTGTTATGCGACATCCCTCAGATGCAGCGGCATGGCAGCATTTAAATAATTGTCATCCTAATTTTGCACAAGATTCGAGAAACGTCAGATTGGGCATATGCACAGATGGCTTTAACTCGTTCGGGACATCCGGGGCACAATATTCAGTTTGACCAGTCATGGTAACCCCGTATAACTTGCCTCCCTCAATGTGCATGAGAGAACCGGTGATTTTTCTAACAGTGACCGTACCTGGGCCGAAAAGTCCAAAATAGAAACTCGATGTGTATTTGCAACCACTTATTGCATAGTTGAAAAGGTTGTGGACTGATGGTGTTATGACGTACGATATTTCGAAGAAACAAAATTTCTTGATGCGCGCCGCGTTAATCTGAACGATCAGTGACTTCCCCGCGTATTTAATGTTGTCAGGTATCTTGACATTTAAATTGCTTTAATCATATATATTTTTTAGTATTTAGTTTAGTTTTCGTTATTGTTTTGCGTAGTCAGTAGTTAATTGTGTGGACCTCGATCTCATCCTCTTAAAGGATGGAGTACGGCAGGGAAATACGCATGTCCACATTGCATGCTAGACACAGATGCATTTTATCTCAGAAACGGTCGGAAAACTTGTTGGTTTGATTGTCACCGTCGATTTTGGCCGTTAAATCATACGTTCCGTTCAAACGGTAGTGACTGGAAGAAGGGTCGATGAATAAGAAAAGAAACCCCCCGACAATGTATAGTGGAAGGCAGATTCTACATGGTATAGATGCTTTAGGGATGAAGAAGGTAATAGTGGCCGGTGCAGATAGTGCAAACAATGCGGCCGGAAAAAACACGGGTTGGAAGAAACGGAGTATTTTTTGGGATCTACCGTATTGGGAAGATCTACTGATTAGACACAATCTGGATGTCATGCATATCGAGAAGAATTTCTTCGACAACATTTTTAATACGATATTGAATGTTCCGGGAAAAACAAAGGACAATCTGAAGGCACGTTATGATATAAGGGAGATATGTAATCGTCCTGAGTTGGAGCTTGACGACAATGATAATTACGCAAAAGCAAAGTACATTTTGACGACGGAGGAAAAGAAAACATTATTTGAATGGATCAAATCTATCAATACAGTCAAAAAAATATCATGTTCGGGATGGAAAGCCACGACTGTCACGTATTCATACAACGATTGATGTCTGTCGCGTTCAGTCCATTCCTAGAGAACAGACATTGGGAGCCGCTTGCACAGTTGAGTGTTTTTTTCTGGGACTTGACATGTACAGAGCTGAATGAAGCTAATGTGGCTTCATTGAGTTCAGAGATCGCTGTTATTATTTGTAAGCTGGAGCGAATGTTTCCACCTGGATTTTTTGACTCCATAGAGCATCTGCCCGTGCATCTTCCATACGAGGCATTCTTGGGTGGTCCGGTACATTACCGCTGGATGTACCCATTTGAAAGGTAATCACATTTAACTTGTAAATGTACACGTATAAAGTACAGTGATCGAATGTAATTGTTTTCTACATTGTACCCACCGGTACTTACGTCGGTTGAAAAAGACGGTCGGAAATAAAGCAAGAGTAGAAGGATCTATCTGTAGTACGTACCTTACGCAAGAGACCACCACATTTTGTTCGTACTACTTTGATCAACACATTGTAGAGCAGTTTCGACCAGCTAAACGAAACATTGTCAAAAATTTACTCGAAGGTGTTGACGTAAACGACTTGCTGATTTTTACAGAACCTGGAATGACAGTTGGAAGATCAGTGCGTAGGTCGTTGACCGATTCTGAGTATCACGTAATGCAGACGTACGTGTTATGCAACTGTACAGAAATCGAGCCTTACATAGAGTGAGTTCGTAACTTCACATTATTTCATCGCCTAAAAACTATTACAAATTATTTCAAATATCTCCTAACTATTTATGTAACATCAGATTATTTCTTAACGTATACGTTAGAATGACACGAGTTAGTATTACAGCCGCTGAGGAGGGGTCCATAATCGACAAAGAGTTTTGTTCATGGTTCAGTGCATACATGAGTTAATTATTGTAAATTGAAGAAAAAAAACGATATCAATTTGTTCTTAGAGCTTCTAACTTAACTGTATGTGATCAATGACAGGTTGACTCCCCTACAATATCGGTAGATGATCCTCGCATTATTTCTTTGGCAAAGGGACCTGGACGGATTGCAAGGTCGTATACTGGATACGTCGGTAACGGTTACAGATTTCAAACGAAGGCTCACTCAGTTAACTGGGCAACAAACAACAGTGGTGTTTGCATAAAAGGTCAGGTGTTCGGCACAAACGAAGACGATTACTTCGGAGTAATCGATGAGATTCTTGAGATTCAATACACAAGTCCGACGCTGAAACGCATTGTTCTGTTCAACTGCACTTGGTTCTAGACGGCCAAAAGAGGCAGAGTCCGTAAGATTGATCATTTACAAATCGTGGAGGTAAACAAGTCTAAGCATATGCGCACCGCTGATAGGTTTGTCCTGGCTTCACAGGCGTTGCAAGTTTATTATCTAAACTATCCGATTAATAGACGAGATCTGACAGATTGGTTAGTTGTTTGTAAAGTTAAACCACGCCAGGTAGAGGAAAACATATCCGAGCAAGACGAACATACGGAGGAAGCTGGTGCTTTTCAAGAAGATGAGATAAGATGTCGTGTAATTGACGATGGTCAGAATGGAAGTACTATTCGTCCTTTGAACGATGGAACGATAACATTGCATGATGATGATACAAATGCTTCCACTTCTCGCGCACGTGACATAGATGCTGAATTTATTCAAGACGATGAATCCGATGAAAAAGAATGCTATGAAGAAGAAGAAGAAGAAGAAGCGACGACCGAAGACACTGAGGATGATGAAGAAGATATTTTGTAACTATATGATTCACTGTATGTTTTATCGAAACTATTTCTTTAATGAAAGTAAAAAAATATATATATATTAAGATTTGCGACCAGATGGTAGTAATTTAGAAGTGAAATGCGACCTTTTGGTTGCATTTGTGTAAATAAAATTAATTTTTTTCAAAAAAATATAAGTTAAATTACGACCAGTTGGTCGCAAAAATGAAGGTATATTATAAAATGTTCATTAATTTTTTGGCGGTTTATTTCATAAGTGTGACCATCTGGTCGCAAATCTTTGGCGGTGAATTTAAATTTTCATGAAATTTATGGCGGTGAATTGAACTATTACGACCATATGGTCGCAAAACTTGGCGGTGAATTTAACATTTACGACCAGATGGTCGCATTTTTTGATGGGACGCATGATATGACAGCTGTTGTGGATAATAGCAAATTGGCGACCATATGGTCACTTTTTGAATAAATGCGACCTTGTGGTAGAAAATATGTGGAAAATGGCGACCTTATGGTCGTAATGTCCCCAACACGCGTGACCTTTCATTTTTAGTCATTATTACATATTTGCGACCGGTTAGTCGCAAAATCTGATTTAAATTCCCATCAGTTTTCCTTTCCCCCGTTTCTTCTTTTCTTCCTTTCTCTTTTTCTTTCTCTCTTTTCGTTATTTTCTCTCTTTCCCCTCTTCCGTTCCCCATTATTTTTTCCCGTTCCCGTTCCCATTCTTACTTTAAACCTAAAACCCTCAACCTCCAATCCCGGTTTCTATTACTAGGTTAGTTTTCGTATAAAATTTAAGTTTAGTTTAAGAATTTAGTTTACCTAGTTTTAGTTTTTAGTTTTCAATTAATTAGTTTAGTTTAATTTGGTTAATTTAATTAATTTTAGTTTAATGAATCTAAATTTGTGTAATCAATTACTTAGTTTACTTTAGTTTAATTCATAGCATTTTAGTTTACATTAACTAATTAATTAGTTTAGTTTAATTTTGTTACTTTAAGTAATTTTAGTTTAATTAATGTAATTTAGTTTAATTAAGTACTTAGTTTTACTTACGGTTAATTAATCTAATTTCGTTTACTTTAATTAATTAATAAATTTTAGTTCACTTAATCTAATTTTAATTTAGTTTAATTTAATTAATTAGTTTAGTTTAGTTTAGTTTTTATTAATTAATGTTTGTTTCATTTAATTAATTTTAGTTCAATTAATCTAATTCCCTATAGTTCTTCATTACTTAATTTACTTTAATTTAATTAATTTTAGTTTACTTAATCTAATAGTTTAATTAATCTAACTTAGTTTACTTTAATTCAATTTAATTAGTAATTAATTTAATTACTTAATCTAATTTAGTTTAATTACTTATTTAGTTTATTTAAGCTAGTTTACTTTAATTTAATAAAATTCAAAAATTAAACTAAATTAATTTATAATTACACTAGTTTAAATTTTAATTTTAGTTTAATTAATGTAATTTAGTTTACTTTAATTTAATCAATTAATTTAAGTAGGGTAATTAATTGAAATAGTTTAACTTCAATTATACTTAAGTAGTTTAAATTAATTAATTACACTAATTTAATTAATTAATTTTAGTTTAATTTTGATTAAATTAAAGTAAACTAAGTTAGATTAATTAAACTAAATTTAACTACTTCAATGAGTGTAATTGTTAAATAAAAATTGTTTAATTACTTAATTTTAGTTAAATTTGATTAAAGTAAAGTACAATTAGATTAATTAATTAGAATAATTTTGTTTAAGTATTAAACTTTACTGAAAATTATTTAATTAATTTAATTAAGATTATTTAATTAATTCATTTTAATTAGTCTAATTTTACTTTAATTAATTAAACTAATTAAAATTAATTAATTAGTTAAATTTAGTTACTCTATTTAATTTGCTTTTTTTTTTAATTTAGGATTATGACGGCCGGACAACATCCTCCCCAGTCAGACGAGCATGAGGACGAGACTCCTCGAGCCCCTACTACTGATGAGTTAACGACTGATGAGTGGGCCATACTCCTCGCACAATCCGAGATGGGAGATGATCTCACTCCCGATCATTCAGAGCCCTCACCGGTCCAGGATTCGACGCTTGCGACACCACGGTTGGCGCAGGACTCCCAGGCCATGACTTCAGGGACTTCCACCCAGTCAGAGGCACCTGGCCCATCCACTTCTTCCTCGCAGCCTCCTCGGGCCCAGCCTCCACCCTTCGGATTGAGGGTGATACGTAAGTTTTGTTTATTGTTCTAATTAACTATTTTTTTAAATCATTTTACTAATTGTAAATAAATAGATAAATATAAATAGTTTTGTTTAATCTAATACCACAATATGTTTAATGTTTTTGGCAGATTGGAGCCGCATACAACCGTATCAAAATGGTTTCGCGAGGTCCTCCAGAGCATGCCTCTACCCAGCGAGCTTTGCTGGCAGAAGATTCCGACGACGGAGAAATGTCGGATGTACGATAATTGGAAGGTAATTAACATCAATTGTTTTTATAATTATTTAATTTTTAAATTTTTCATAATAAATTGATTACTTTAACTAATTTTTATTTGAATTTTTACAGGGCAAGTTTCCTTCTATCGATTCCGATATCACGGAAGGTAGATTGTTCCCCCTGTGGGACAATCACGTCCAGGATCGATTCAAGGACCTCATGTATCGGGCGCGCAAAAAACAAGCAGACAAATGACCCGTGTGGATGAGCGAGGAGGAGCACGCACGGCTGATCGCCAGTTTGAACACTCCCCAGGGCAAGGCAGTGTCAAGCAGGAATAAGGCCAACCGTGCGAAGAATCCCAGTAAACACACAGCCGGGGCCCGGACCCACAGCGAGCACCATCGTCGATTGGTATGTTTTTTATTTCTTCTTTTACGTACTTTTTGTTATTATCTTTTCTTGATTAATTAATTATTAATTATTAATATACTTTTTTCCTTTTCAATCTCTCTACTATTTTTAGGAAGAGAAGCACGGTCGCCCTATCCCACCTGATGAGCTGCATCTCATTCTGCACACAAAAAAGGACGGGACGATCGTTGACGATAGGGCGAGAGAAGTTCAGGTATTTAATTACTTTTTCAATTATTTAATTTTTTTTTACTATTCTTTCTAACTTATATATTAAATATTTTATCTTTTGAATTTTAAAAATTTAGGAGCGTTTCACGAAGTCATTGAGTCAGCGGTTGCCCACACCTGACTCGCAACCGACTCCGGAAGACCGTAAGAAGGCATTCTTGGAGGCTGCTGGAGGGGTTAGGCTTGATGGATCAGTTCCAGGCCTCGGCTCGTACGGTAGACGATTGTACGCCGATGTGCCTCGACCTCAGTGCGACGGAGCGAGCACGAGTTCCGGCCCTACTCCGACGGAGCAGCGGTTGCAAGAGGAGGTTCAGCAGCTTCAGACTACTATGGCGAATATGCGTGCTTCGATTCAGGCAGATGTTCAGGCCCAGGTTGCGGCCCAGGTCGCAACTGCATTGGCAACGTTCATCATCGGCGCCACCACCACCACCCCCTGCTCCTCCGCAGTAGTTTACATTTCTTTTATTCTGTACAGTACATTATTTTGGAAATTTATTTATAGATAGTTTTATTTTAATTTCATTTCTTTATTTTTTAATTAATTAAATAAATAAATAATTAAAATAAATAAATAAATTTAAATGAAATAAAATTAAAATACTATTTACAAATGAAATAATTTAATTTAAATAAATAATTAAATAATTAAAAAAAATATAATATAAAACGACCAAAAGGTCGCATTTCATTATACATATTACGACCAATTGGTCGCCATTTGATATAAATAAAACGACCTGTTGGTCGCAATTTGGCATAAATAAAATGACCTCTTGGTCGTAAATATCTTGACTGAAAAGTGACCATTTGGTCACTTTATTGTGGGACCACCTGGTCACTTATCTTCAACTTAAATTACGACCAGATGGTCGCTTTTTAAGTGACCACTTGGTCGTTTTTGAAAATGTTTACTTTATTGCGACCAAACTGTTCTGGTCGTAATTTTGTGACTAAACGGCCGCACAAAAGTCAGGAACGACCAGCTTTTTGCCACCACCATGTTGGTCGCTTTTTGGTCGCATTCTAACAGAAAAACGACCTTCTGGTCGCAAATTTCTGGTCGTAAATTGACTTTTTTTTTGTAGTGTATCTTTGTTACCAAACAAGTTTCATCGTAACGTATATACCACGTACGGTCGTACAATATCACAAATCATTGCATCATGATACCATATGGACCGAAGTCAACATTCGATCATATGCCATATCACAAATCATCGTACCATGATACCGTATGGATCCAAATCAACATACTATCATGTGTCGTATCACAAATAATAGTACCATGGTATCGTATGGATCCGAATCAACATACTACCATGTACCATTCCACAATACCGTATGAACCGAAGTCAACATACCACGTACCGTATCACAAATCATCACACCGTGATACGTATGGATCCAAATCAACATACTATCATGTGCCGTATCACAAAAGGTTAAGTTCCCTAATAAGTTAGGTAATCTCGAAGAATTCTACTAAGTTATTAAAGAATCTAACTACTCAGATTACACGAGTCATCACTCAAGTGTAACTTCTAAGCTACTTTAATTTCCAAACCACTCAAAGTAACTTAAACTTCCACTTTCAACTAACATCTCCAAATCACTTTACAATACTTCCAAACCACTCCGATGTTTCCTTTTCACCGAACTAACCAAAATTCCAAATTCTTTCCACTCACTTCCGAATTAAAGTCTCCAACCAAACATTAATTCTAAGAAGCTAGTTCCCTCTTAACATCGATAAAAAATAACATAACGAAACGTAATTCATAAGACAACTAACTTCCATTTTAAACTCACCTTAGCTTGTAGAAAAGCTCCGATCAATCCAAGGTTGCAAACCCACGAACATATCACAATCCTACAAACGAATTACACCTAAATAACATTAATTAATCGGAAATCGTTCAAACAACATCTAAATGCACAAAATGACGAAAAACCCGGATTTCCTCCATATGGTGCTCTCGGCCATACAAGGGAAATTGGGGGTAGGGTTTGGTTTTCCGGCTATTATGCACTTTAGAGGTGTTTCGGGTTGATTTCGGATACATTGGAAATTCACAACATCAATGGGTATCCGTAAATTAGGGTTTTGTACAATAATCGATTTCCGAAAAAATTAAGTAAAATTCAAAATCATAACAACCTAAACATCCTAAACATGGCCAAGTGAGGGAAAATCACACGGAACAGGTTTCTGGCTCAAACTCGGTTTTAGGGTTTAGGGGAAGTTTCTAAAATTGACCAAAACGACTTTCCCGATTGAAATCTTCAAGCTTCGGTGAACGAATTTGAAGATTTCAAACCAAAACCTCCATCAAAACACTATTCACATCAAATTTTAGAAACTTTAACATACCACAAAGCCTCGAGAAAATGAGCAAAAATCTCGATTGGTAGGTTGGAAAGGAAGCTAGGACCGAGGGCTTTCCAATGGAACGAGAATCGAGACGATCCACCGAGAATCGGAGAAAAACAAAAAAAATTCCAAATCCTTCCTTGTAGTCTCAGCCCCAAGAGAAAAAGAGGAAGAAGAAATGAAGTCTTTTGTCTAAAATTTTGATATTTAAGAGAAGATGAATAGTAACTTTTAGATATTTAAGAATTTGGAAAATGACGCCTACGTCCCTCTTTTGTTTTTACTTTAAAAACGAACCCGAAGCTCTTAAATTAATCTAAAGGTGATTAATAATTATTAATTGGCCCGTTAATAATTATTAATGTCACCGAAGCGAATTTAAAGTATTAAAAAGATTAAAAGGGTTTTCGGCCGAAAATAACTACTAAAATCAAAATCATTACTTTTAAACTAACCTTAAAAGCTTTAATTAAATTAAATAAATAAAATAATAATAATAAATAAAAATTTTACCCCCAAAAGTAACAGGACGTTACATAAGATTACTTTTTAGCTTTTTGTAAATTTGAGTTGAAATCTTCAATTCCATTCCTTGGAACTTGAAGATTTCAAATCAAAGTGTTTTTTAAACTTGTTCTTGAGTAATCTTGGCTTAAAAATCAAAGTGATTCACAAAAACCCGAAACCCCATTTCCCCCTCACGGTCGTGGGCCTCATGGTGTATTTTTCCCATTGCATTTTTTTGAATTTTCCTTTAAGATTGGTTGGTAAAATCATGTTCAAATTCCCTAATTTTGTCTACACATTCTTAATTACCTACCTAAATCTAACCTAAACGAACCCGAATCGTCCCAAAATTCACCACCAAGCCGAGACACCCCCCCTTTGAACTTCCCTGTTCGGCCGACAGCTCCTATTAGGATTTATCGGGCTGTTTTTTGATTGTTTTGTTTTACACATCGTTTGTTGCTTGATTTGTTAAATTAATGCAATTAGGATATATTTAATTGTAGGTGTTACTTGATTGCTCGCTTTGGGTTTCAATTTCAAGCTAATTGCAAAGAGGTTAGGATGAATAGAACTTACGATAAATTTAGGAACTAAAATTCTTGAACGATTTGTATGGCTCGGGAGTTAATTTAAAATTGGAATTATGTGATTTGATTAGCTAATTATAAGATTTATTAGAATTCGGGAGTATAGAATCGATATTGGGAAGTTATAGATTTTATATATTCTTGGGAGTTAAAGTATGGAATTAGTGGGTTCAAGTATGTTTATTCTCGAAGTATGTTATCATGTGTTCTTGGATCTTTAATTCATGTTATCGAGAATTTCTGATTATTTGGGACTTATTTTATGAGAATGAGTTCTTCCAGCAATTTGAGCCATTAGCATACAAGATATTCAATTTTGCAGGATTATTGTGAGGGATGAAAGTTTGGGCTTATGAGGCTATACGTGATAATGTTCTTGATTAATGTTACTCTCTTGAGTGGTTCTGAAATTGGTTCTCTGTTTATATTTCTGTAATCGAATTTCTGGTTCTTTATTATCACACTTATTTTCATGGAGGAATAATGAGATAATGCATAGCCTACGTGTGCTTGTATTGTTTGGTATTATTTGTTGTTTGATTTATGTATCATGAGGAATGTATAGACTATGTCAGCTGTATGAACGAAGGAGATGAATATTGAGATAATTTTTAGTTGTGTGAGCTTGCATTATTTGGTATTATTCATAATTGCTATGATACATATATATTATAGACTGCTTAAACTACGTGAACTTAGCATGTCAATGGTGAGATAACGGGATCATGTATTGACTGTGTGTGCTTGCAACATCTGACGTTAGTCACCGTGGAGGTTTTTGTTCTATAATGTAAGGACTACGTGACCTTGCATTTATTCTTGTTAAGAATGTAAAGGCTTCGTGAGCTTTACATGATATTGGAGTGAGATAATGGGATCGTGCATAGACTGCGTGTGCTTGCATCATCTGACATTATTCACATGATCATTGTTCTTTGTTCTTGTTCTTATTCTTTGTTGAGACTGCGTGAGCTTAACTTGTTGTAATTGTATTCTTGAAAGCTTTGACGTATATTTACGTATTCTGGGTGTTACGAGCTTGAGAGGCTTGACTACTTGCATGTTCCTTGTTCTCTGTTCTTTGTTATTGGGAGAATCGCATGATTTTGCATTTGGAAGTTTATTTGGGTAGTCAACAGATAATAGGTTGGTTTCGTTGGACACAAATCCGGATCGGATTTGGGATCTAAAGTTACATTATTTTCAATTTATCTTCACTGGGTCTCCCGTTCATGATATAACACTTTCAAGTACAAGATGTGGTCGCAGTCGTGGCCGTGGAGCTAGTGTGGCATGATTCTGGATCAATGATGATGCACTACAAAAAAAAAGAAGTCAAAATGCGACCAAAGAAAAGTGGTAGTTTTTTGGTGACCATTTGGTCACTTTTTTTGAAGGTTGACTTGAAGTGACCATCTGGTCACTTTTTTTGTGACTAGATTTCGACCAACATTAGAAGTAGTCATAAAAAATGGCGCGAAATTATGGCGTGAAAGAAGCGACCATTTGCTCACCTATAAAAACGACCAAGTGGTCGCATTTTTGTGACTAAAAATATGTCTTGGTAGCAAAAATTGGCGTGAAGTTATGGCGTGAAATAATCGACCATTTGGTCACCTAAAAAAACGACGAAATGGTCGCATTTTTGTTACTAAAAATATACTTTGGTAGAAAAAAAAAGGTGCGTAATTTTGGCGGGAAGCAAGCTACCAAGTAGTCGCCTTTGGAAGTGACCATCTGGTCTCATTTATTGTGACCAAAGGTGACCACTGGTAGTTAAAAGAGGCGCATAATTTTGGCGGGAAGAATGCTACCATGTGGTCGCCAATTTGTGACTCCAAGTGACCACTAGTAACAAAAAATGTCTAGAACAATACGACCAAATGGTAGTATTTTTGCTACTATGTGGTCACCAATTTGTGACTAGAAGTGACCACTTGGTAGTAAAAAAAGGTGGGAAATTTTGGCGGGAGAAATACGACCAGATGGTAGTAATTTTGCGACCATAGGGTCGCAATTAAGCAGAGGAATGCATTATAAAATCTCCTCCTCCCATTGTTTGTAAAGATAAGAAAAAAGAAAAATGAGAGAGTGGGTGTATATTCGTTTGATAGACGGGTATTAACGATGAGTTCATGGCCGGGGTTGAACAGTTTGTTGAGTTTTGCAAGACAACTATCTATTACGTGAATTATGGTGAAAAGCTACGATGTCCGTGCAGAAAATGCGACAATAGGAGAATCATACCGGTTCTAGATTTGAAGGTTCATCTTTATAGTCGGGGATTTATGGAGAATTATTATCACTGGGTGTATCATGGGGAGACGAGGGAAATGTTCGACGCTGCAGTACAGAAAGCGAGACAATACGAGGTTAGTAGCTCGAATGCAAACGTTGTCGTCGAAGAACCCAATGAAATACAATAGTATAGTCAGATGCAGCAAATGATACTTGATGGTGTGGGATATGGGGGCAGAAATAAAAGTTATCGCTAAAGTTTGAACGTAGACGACGAAAGAGAAGGGGTTGTTGAAGAAGAAATGAATCTGGAAGCACGTAAGATGCACGATCTGCTGAAGACAGCGAGCCGACTGTTGTACGACGGTTGTCAGGTAAGTCAACTTGCTGCTGCTACAGAACTTTTAAATATAAAAGCGTGGTATAACTTACCTGCTAGAGGATTTGATTCGGTTGCATCGTGGTTTCGTCGATGTGCTCCACAAGAAAACCTGATGCCGCACAGTTTGTACGACACGAAAAAGCTAGTAGAGGGACTCGGGTTACCCGTAGAGAAGATAGATTCGTGTCGAAACGGATGCATGATCTACTGGGATGTGGATGCGGATATGCATCACTGCAAATTCTGTTTTCTTCCAAGATATAAATAGGGGAAACGCGGGATGATTTCGTACGCCCACATGTTCTATTTACCGCTGACCCCCCACGTCTACAACGGTTGTATGCATCGGATGTCACAGCTTCACACATGAGATGTCATCACGAGCATTCACAGAATGAAGGTGTTATGCGACATCCCTCCGACGCTGCAGCTTGGAAGCATTTAAATAATTGTCATCCTGAGTTTGCACAAGATCCGAGAAACGTGAGTTTGGGCTTATGCACGAATGGCTTTAACCCGTTCGGGGCATCCAGGGCGCAATATTCAGTTTGTCCAGTGATGGTAACTCCGTAAAACTTGCCACCCTCGATGTGTATGAGAGACCCGGTGATTTTTCTCACAGTGATCGTACCTGGCCCGAAAAATCCGAAACAGAAACTGGATGTGTATTTGCAACCACTTATCGCCGAGTTGAAGAGGTTGTTGACAGATGGTGTCATGACGTACGACATCTCAAAGAAACAAAATTTCTTGCGTTAATCTGGACGATCAGTGACTTCCCGGCGTATTCAATGTTTTCAGGTATGTTGTGTTCACGCTCATTATTTCTTGAGTATGAGTTTTGTTATTGTTTTGCTTAGTTCATTAGTTAATAATTGTAAATATTGATCCTTATCCTCTATTAAAGGATGAAGTATGGCCTGTAAAAACGCATGTCCACATTGCATGCTAGACACATATGCGTTTTACCTCAGAAACGGTCGGAAAACCTATTGGTTTGATTTCCACCGTCGATTTCTGGCATTGAATCACCCGTTCCGTTCAAACGGTACTGACTGGAAGAAGGGTCGGCGAGTAAGAAAGGAAACCCCCCCGATAATGGAAGGCAGATTCTACACGGTATAGGTGCTATAGGAGTGCAGAAGATTACAGTGGAAGGTGCAGAGCTTGCAAACAATGCGGCTGAAAAATACACGGGTTGGAAGAAATGGAGTATTTTTTGGGATCTACCGTATTGGGAAGATTTACTTGTCAGACACAACCTGGATGTAATGCATATCGAGAAGAACTTCTTCAACAACGTTTTCAATACAGTTTTGAACGTTCCTGGCGAAACAAAGGACAATCTGAAGGCACGTTACGATATACGGGAGATATGTAATCGTTCTGAGTTAGAGCCTGACGACAATGATAATTACGTAAAAGTAAAGTACATATTGATGACTGATGAAAAGAAAACACTATTTGAGTGGATCAAATCCATCAAATTCCCTGACGGATACGTTTCGAATCTGAGTCGGTGTATAGACAGTAAAAAACATGTCCTGTTCGGGATGAAAAGCCACGACTGTCATGTATTCATGCAACAATTGATGCCCGTCGCATTCAGACCGTTCATAGAGAATAGACATTGGGAGCCGCTTGCCCAGTTGAGTGTTTTTTTTCAGGGACTTGACTTGTACAGACCTGACTGAAGCTACTGTCGCTTCAATGAGTTTGGAGATCGTTGTTATTATCTATAAGTTGGAGCGAATGTTCCCACTTGGCTTTTTTGACTCAATGGAGCATCTTGCAGTGCATCTTCCATACAATGCATTCTTAGGGGGTCCGCTCCATTATCGCTGGATGTACCCATTTGAAAGGTTAGAAAACTTACTTTGTATATAGTTCAAGTTTTTTAATGTTAAACTTATCAGAGGTTTACATAATTGTTTGTACCCACAAGTACTTACGTCGGTTGAAAAAGACGGTCGGAATAAAGCAAGAGTCGAAGGATCTATCTGTAATGCGTACCTGACGGAAGAGACTACCACATTTTGTTCATACTACTTTGATCAACACATTGCTAAGCAGTTTCATCTAGTGACACAAAACGTTGTCAAAAATTTACTTAAAGGTGTTCATGTAAACGACCTGCCCATATTTACTAAACCTGGCATGACAGTTGGAAGATCAGTGCGTAGGCCGTTGACTGATTCTGAGTATCACGTAATGCAAAGCTACGTGTTATGCAACTGCCCAGAAGTCGAGCCTTACATCGAGTGAGTTCTCGTAACGTTACATTATTCCTTTGACTTAACAATCACAACTGTTTAAAATATTTTCTTACTATTTTCGTAACATACAGACTATTTATGAACGTATACGTTCAAATGACACGAGTCGGTCTTACAGTCGCTGAGGAGGGGTCAATAATCAATAAGGAGTTTCGTTCCTGGTTCAGTGCATACGTGAGTTATTTGAAATTGTCAAAAATATCATGTCAAGTTATTTTTTGAAAAATACTATATCTTTCTAATTATACTCTATGTGTGCTGAATGACAGGTGGACTCCCTGACGTTACCTGTAGATGATCCTCGCAAAGGGACCTGCATGGATTGCAAGGTCATATACTGGATACGTCGGTAACGAATTCAGATTTCAAACGAAGGCGCTTTCTGTTAACATGGCAACAAACAATAGTGGTGTTTGCATAAAAGATCAAGTGTTCGGCACCGAAGACGATTACTTTGGAGTAATCGATGAGATTCTTGAGATTCAATACGCAAGTCCGATGCTAAAACGCATTGTTCTGTTCAATTGCACTTGGTTCGAGACAACCAGACAAGGCGGAGTCCATAAGATTGATCATTTATAAATCGTTGAGGTAAACAAGTACAAGCATATGCGCACCACTAATAGGTTTGTCCTGGCTTCACAGGCTATTCAAGTTTATTACCTGAACTATCCGTGTAATAGACGAGATATGACAGATTGGTTAGTTGTTTGTAAAGTTAAACCACGCCAGGTAGAAGAAAACCTGTCCGAGAAAGACAACCATGCAGACGAAGCCGATGCTTTTCAAGAAGATCAGATAATATGTCGTGCAATAGACGATGGCCAGAATGTCACGTCCTTTGAATGATGGAATGATAACATTACATGATGACGATACAAATGCTTCCATTTCTCGCGAACGCGACATTGATGCTAAATTTATTCGAGATGATGAAGAAGAAGAAAAAGAAGAAGAAAAAGAAGCAATGACTGAAGAAACTGAGGATGAAGAATAATACACTTTGTAAATTTATATGATTCACTATATGTTTTTTAATATCGTCATTTTTGTGTTTCATTAAACAATATATATATATATTTTTTAATCTCCATTAATTTATATATATTAAAATATATATATATTTATGTAACGACCCGACACCAATAAAGACTGGGCCGCGAGTGCTCTCAGTGGAAGCGTAGAGAATAAGAAATTTAATTTTTATTTAAAACAACTCGTATAGAAAAACAACAGTTTCTACGAAAAATTTGCGTGGGTCCTTTTAAAAATCGAATAACCAAAACCTGTGTACATTAAAATCCCAAGCAGAACAACGGTAAATGAACGTTTTTTTTAAAACAAATGCAACTTTATACATGATTTACAAAATGACGTTGACTAAAGATTTCATCTAAAGAATACATAAGACACTTCTTATGTAGCCCACACGACTCGAGCTCGAGAAACGGTCCACTAGTCCACTTCCAAGCTCGGCATCCAAGCTTCAACGTGTACCATCTTCCTTGTCACGACCTCGACGGCAAAAAAACCTGAAAGGTGATATAAAGCACCTCTGAGTTTGATAACTCAGTGGAAATAAAAGAAATAAAAGTAAATTATGTAAGAATTTCATTGACAGAAAGAAACCAAACACTTGAAAATCTTGGTCCTCATCCGAGTCTGTCGCCTTTACTAAAGAATCTATTTCCTGTCATTCATTCCGTACTCAAACGGAAGCTCACACATTCCCGATCCAAATAGACGGTAAAACAATTTATAATGACCCCAACACCCTTTTAGGCTAAAACGACATCCAACCTTACCTTTCGAGTCTTTAACTAGAACCATCTTTCTTCCTATTCCTCGCCCTCTAGTTTCCCTATCTCATTATCTCCAGCCCAAAACAACCCTTGGTTTATACCAACTAAACTCACGTACTTTGCTCCTTCTCGAACCTAAAGACCAACCATTGTTCACAACATCTCGAATACTCACTCCAATTCGACTACGTAGTCAACATACACCTCGTATCACGTATCAAATAAGCATAACATATCACGTTTCTTTCCCACACAATCTTTTAATCAGCACGCTTTTTCAGTTAACATTTCCGCGTCTCACTACGCATTTCACACATATTATCACATTCACCACTCGAGCCATAATAAAATGCACCAAAAGGAATGACATGCTTAAAATGTATAAGTATAACAAATGCAATATGAATGGATGGTAGCAATCAACAACAAGTTCTCTAACATAAACTTTTGTCAAACCGTTAACATATTTCACATATCACAATTACCATCCTCATTCATTTCGCAATCCATGCCATCACAGACCCGGCGTCTCACTACGCCCCAAGTTACATGATCAATCATTATCCAAGCCATAGCTCATTTCAATTTCAAGCTATCTCAACATTCACTAGCATCCGGGCCATTCATTATATAGCACACCGGAGCTCATCACCTTTCCACGATAACCACGTGTAACGACCAATATCCACACACCGTTACACGGGTTAATCACATCTCCTATTTCATATTCACAACCTTTTATTTCACATTCATGATTCTCGTTTTACATTACTCGCGTCTTACCACGCATTTCTCAACTAACTCAACAATCACTCGAGCCGTAGCTCTTTTACTCTTCCAGGCTATCATAATAGCCACTCTAGCATCCGGGTCTCCAACCTCACAAGACCCTCGGAGCTACATACAACCCGCCACGGTAATCTCATGTAACGTCCAACAACCACACACCATTACATAGATTACTACCCCATGGCCATTTAACAAACACATGATATGCATGAATGCAATGTGATATAACATGAAATGAATTTAACATACTTCTTCATAACAAGATTATATAACGGGATATCGAATCAACAATTGTCATTAGATCAACTTTTTCAAACTAAGCTTATGACTCCATCTTTACTCGTATAGTGTTCAAGTTTCACATATTCACATGGTTCGTGATCACAACTAGTTTCCGAGCAAAATCAAGAAAAGTATCACATATGCATAATCATAGTCCCAAATCCAGCATATGACTCGTTCATGGACTATGAACATAATAACAAAACAATTTAAGCATGCTTCAATGATTAACTAGTAAAACACAATAATTCTAGTTTAGGCTATCAAGCATTTCGACTCTTTAACCCAATGCCGGAATCGATATCTCTTCCCTTAACTTCACTTGCTTCCAAACTTTACCACCCACATTACAATTCATATTATTCATATCCACAAATTCCATTTCCGAATTAGTTCCAAGAGGAACGGGGACGCCACACCAATCACCCTTCCGATTCTTTTTGCTCTCACTTTTCTAGTCAAACAAGACTTGACCCTTGGCTTCCTTCTTCGTCAATCACATTCATTGAAAAACTAATCTTATCACGTAAGCTCGGCCACACGTCAATGAATTCATTTCTACAAAACACCCATCTCCCACTGGTTTTCGAGATTCACAATGTACATATCCGTTCCCATTCTTAATCCTCGCACTTAATTCGAACTAAACTCCACAACTCGGTTTGCTCCAAAAGTTTCTAAGCTAGCTAACGGAAAAGTAGTAATTTTGGCACTTCAAAGGGGTTCTTGGAGACTCATTGGTTGGACTTCCGAGCATTAGTGTCGTACGTGAAATAGTCATTACACACCATAATTAAAAGATACCAAAGGAAGGCTAAGAACACTCCTAGTTTAGGAACACTAGTGAATCTTCAAATGGCCTACAATCGGGTTTTAGTGTTGGGTTCCGAGCTGGGCTTCCTATATTTGAGCAATAGCTCAAATGGCTAAACTTCACTCTTGGAAATTACTATTCCTTTTCGGGACAACTCGCGTGCCATTCGGTAATGTCTTGTGTAGCCTTTACGTCATTATAACTCAAGACGAACCATCAACCCCATCTAACTGACCACAACACCTTCATTACATAATCTCGCCCTTGTTTATTTTAAAGACCCAAACAATATCAATTTGGCTTTCCGAAAGAAAAACCCATCATCCTTAAAACCCCGTACTCCATATGACTTAACTGCCTTCGATATAACTCGACCCCATTTGCCTCTCAAATTTTCATTCCCAACTGCTTGCCCATGGAAAACCTCCCATCTAACTTACCTAACGCTCAACTATGCTAACGTTGCTTACACATCTTTGCACAATTCAATTCATATCATTAAAATTCAAACATACATGTACTTTAATTCTATTTATTCCCACCTTGTGATACAAAGTATCTAGCTTGCACAATTTGGAGTTGTCTTGGCTCAAATCCTACACACAATACATTACACTCATTTAATAGATTCTATATAGCATGCTCTTTCATAAATTAACAATTATACATTACCCAAGACCCCAAAACAGCCCCACAACCCGGAAATACCAAAACAGCCCAAAGTTAATAATAAAAACAGTGGGGGAGGAGGTGTTTCGGCTTCAAATTATTCCTTAAGAAAATAGCTAAGTTTAGTCTCTTGTTTCTAAAAAGAAATAAGCCATAGAGTAAATAAATTTTAAACTCACAAAGAAATGAAAAATCATTTAGGTTTTGAAGTTTATAAAAGAGTTCATAAAGACAAATCATGGAGGTTTTTATTTATTTATTTATAAAACAATAAAAGTTCTTACTTAAATTTCTAAGGGTAATTCAATTTGAATAAAATCCAAAACCTTAACTTAATTTCGATTTTAGAGACCTCAATTAAACAAATTAACATGCTACTCCATTGAATTTCACAATTACAATTTCAATTCTAACCAATTTTTTTCAAAAACCTTCAAGTTTATAAAGGAACCCTAGTTAGAAACTTACAAATTCTTCTTGGAAATCAAAGGATTGAAGCTTGATTCCACTTAGGGTTGTTAGATCTTCATTTTTCGTAGCTTTTGGGCTTGGAATCACGTTAATTTGAACAAGAAATCACAAAACCCACACATTTCTTTCTTTTCCCTGCTGTTCGGCCGTGAGAATGATGGGGAGAGAGTTTTAGAATTTTATTCATGTTTGTAATAATAAGGGAAGGAAAGAAAATGAGTGTATATGTATTTAAATCCATATTGCTTGGAAAATAATATAATAAACAAAGCCCACCTTCAAGACTTATACCCACCTTCAAGACTTATTGGTGTGTATATTATAAATATTTTAAATTTAATTTGAAGATATATAAATATACCTTTTATGCTTATTTAATTATTCCCATTTGTTTTAAAATAAAAGTGGTCAAATACCCATGTCTTGCAAACTTCTCTTTTATACCAACATTTCTCCACCAATTTAAATATTATGAGTTAATTTTAACAAAATCTCAATTAACACTTTAACAAATTTAATTAAATAAAATAAATTAATATACTAAAACATGGGCCATTACAATTTATGACCAAATGGTCACAAATGGAACTAAAATGCGACCATATGGTCGTAACATTGAAAATATAGACTTAAGTTTTTTAAAAATTTGTATTAATTTACGACCATTTGGTTGTAATTTTGTGACTATCTGGTCGCGTTATTCAGCGGTAAATTTAAATTTTCAGGAAATTTTTTACTGTGAATTTGATAAATACAACCATTTGGTCGCAATCGATGGTGGTGAATTTGAAAATTGCAACCATTTGATCGCATTTTTTGATGGGAAGTGTGATGTGACAGCTCTTGGTCATAATGACACACTTACGACCATTTGGTCGCATTTTTATGAAAATACGACCGTCTGGTCGTATTTTTGAAGCAAAATGCGACCATCTGGTCGTAATCAAGCGACTCTTCATTTTCCGTCATAATTACGAAATTACGACTAGATGGTGTCCTAGAACTTGTAATTATTTAATAATAATAATTTATCTCGAATAAATTAAATAAATAAACGTAAGTTCTTTATTATATCTAGATTGATTCAATTAACGATATTAGGAATATATGGAAATATATTAATATCGATTATTCAAATAGTAAACCCTAAGTTACTCTTATGAAATCACGACTTAGTATGTGAGTCATACGAGGGGATTAAAGTCGAGATGAGTAACTTAAAAGTGTCTACAGTAAATGGATAACGTTTGGGAACCTTATCCTGGTAACGTTTATAGACAAATGATCTAATCCTGATCATTCATGTGGGAGACAGGAAATGGAAGTATCATATGCAATGTTGATTGTATAAGACAGGACCACGATATTCGATCAAATTTCTCATTAGTACCGTTTATGAGAAATGATCGAATATCAAACTAAGTTTATCAACCGTGATAGATCTCAATCCTGAGTGAAATGCGGACTCCTATTTGTGGAGTTATGTTCTTTGATTCATATGGTTGAGAGCGATCTGTAAGAACGCTCAATACACTTCTGTTTTGGGAACATGACTAGATAAGTAGCTGGGAACTTATTTTCACGAGATGGAATTCATAACTTTCCTATAAATTAACGGTATCAGTGCGATACCTAAACATTTTAGGAAGCTTAGGAAACTCCCTTGATGTGCTAATTCTAGACATGAATAAGTGGCGCCATGAGTTCTATTGATCATAGAAGTATATTATCTCTAGTTCGACTAAAGATAAAGTTCATTGGAGAATCAGCGGGAACACAAGGATAAAGCGGTAATTACAGGGGCAAAACGGTAAATCTAATCCGCCTGTAATTATGAGGGTTCCACGAGAAGGATATACCACAGATATAAATAAAGATAAACTAAATGGACATAACTCATCTATAGTGGGGGGGGGTTCAGCTATGAATCTATAATGGAATTATTCATAGTTAAATAATAAGTAAATTACTGATTATGAGTTAATCACTTAATTGACTAATTATTAAGCTCATGATCTATAGGTCCATTGGGTCCCTATGCTAGCCCAAATATCGTTGTAGCAAAACTAAGTTATTAATTTAACTTAGGAAGAACAAATGATTTAAGTAATTGAATTTACTTAAAATTAGGCAATATTAATTGTTTGAATAATGAGATTATTTCAATGAAAATTAATATTAATATTATTAATATTGATACAAAATTAATTGTTTAAATAAAGAGTTTATTTAAATGGAAATTAATATAACATATCAATTATAATATTATAAGGCAAAATTAATTGTTTAAATAAATAAATTATTTAAACGGGAATTAATGTTAATATTATTAATATTTAAATAATGAGTTTATTTAAATGAAAATTAATAATTAATATTATTAATTAAATAATGAGTTTATTTAATTTAAAAATAAATACTAGAGAGAATTAAATTCAATTAGTTTAAGAAACAAATTGGTATTGACCCAAAATAATGAATTAATTGGAGAAGATTCAATAGTAATTAATTATATTAGTTTTGGCTAAATGTATTTAAATTAAAAATTATTATTTGAATTTTTCTAATTTTAAATATATAATTATTAAATAAATAAATAAATAAATAATTTAAATAAAGAATAAATCTATACTATCTAAAAAGTGGCTTAGAGGAAAAACTTTTGATTTCCATTTTTACCCTTATAATTCATTTAAATTTGTATAATGCTATCATTCAAAATTAATAATCATTTTATTACCAATTAATTAAATACAATGCCAATTAATTAAATACAATAAACAAATTTTATACTATCTAAATTTTTCTAAATATACTTTCTTATTGTTATATTAATTAAATACATTAAACAAATTTTATGCTATCTAAATTTTTCTAAATATACTTTCTTATTATTAAATTAATTAAATACAATAAACTAAAATTTGTCTTCATTCAATAAATATTTCAAATATATTTTATCATGAGCTTATTTCAAAAATTAATTTAGTAATAATTTATTGGTCATATTTATAAAATAAATAATTTCATAGACTTATTAAATTTAAAATCAAACCCAACAATGAAATTAATTTTTAATAACTTTTCGTCTACTATTTTCTCCAACAAATCATTCCCTTCCAAAAAATTTTTTCATTATATTAAGACTAGGTCAAGTAGGGGAAACACACACTAAAACAATTATCTCTCTAATTTAAATATATAATTACGTTAGTGTGATTATTTTTTAAAAGATCAAAACCAAAGGACATAGCATACCATCTTGCGTAACACCCCAAATAAATGAGTAGTAGAAAAGTTTTGTAACTCACTAATTGAATTTTTCACTTTTAATTTACTATATATACATGTAAATAGAGATGAACTAACACACCAATTTAAAAAACAAAAAACTAGATGTTTGAAGATAGAGTTATGGAAAGGAAATGAATATTAGGTATGAGTAACAAGATAATATAAAATCATTATTAATCTTTAGTCATCTACATGTATTCATCATCCATGAGTAACAAGATGATATAAAATCATGAGAATTTAAGTTTTTTTCATCTTAAAGATATTTTTTAATATGAGTTAAGTTAATTTCTTCCATTTCATTATAAAATTTGAATTTTTAAAATATTAATTAAGAAAATAACTTCATAATAATATTGACATTTTTATTATAAAATTTGAAAGACAAACCACGTGCCCCACGTGCATGGCACGTATGAAAAACCTAGTAAATATAAATGTATATATGTTGAAAGTTGCGTGCATGGCTGATGAAGCTTAAAGAATATATATATTTATTTTTTCTATTTATTTTAATTAGGAGATAAGCTTATCTAATTAAATTATATATCATATTTTCCTATAAATATGACCATTAGGATTCATATTTTATACACTTCTCACTTTAATTAGAAAAGTGAAAATTTTCTCTCAAGTTTTTGCCCAATTGCCGATTTTCCTTAGGGAAAAATTTAGAAGAAATTTTTTCTTCTTTTGCTCTTCCAGTTCGATTCTCACAAGTCGGTTTTCTTACGATTGGGATATAATATAGAAGATCCGGTGTTGCTGAGGATTTGATGCTGTAAAGAAACCTTCAACCTATTCTCCATTAATTACTCAATGTAAGTAAAAGGGTTTTAATTTTCGAAATTAAGCATGAATCTACATGTTTTATCACAAATTGCATGATATTAATAGATCTGTAATTAAATGTTAATTAGTTTACTAAATAAAATTCCGCTAGTTTAGTAAATCATCCCTTCACTTCCCCCCACCGAATTCTTTTCTCTCTTTTCTTTCCATTTCACTCTTTCCCCTGTTCCCGTTCTCCCGTTGCTTTTTGCCCGTCCCCGTCCCCCGTTCGTTCTTACCTTTCCCGTTCCCCGTTCTTTCACACATTCCCATTTAAAAAACCTCCAAAATCCGGTAGCGTATTCGAGGTTAGTTTTCGTTTTAATTAAGTTATTATAAATTGTTTTAGTTTCGTTAATTTAGTTAAATTTAATTGAATAATTTAGTTTAGCTTTAAATTAGTGTAATTAATTACTTAATTAATTATGTTTAGTTAGTTACTTTAATTTGTTTAGTTTTATTTAATTAGTTTAATTTAGTTAAGTAATTAGTTAATTAGTTAATTAATTTAATTTAGTTTAATTAATTTTAGTTTAATTACTTAATTAAATTTAGTTTAATAAATTATTAATTTAATTTAGTCACATTATTAGTTTAGATTACTTTTTTTTTTAATTAATTTAATTTAATTAGTTTGATTAATTAGTGTAGTTTACTTACTTTAATTAATTTAATTTACTTTAGTTTCATTAATTAATTAGTTTAATTTAGTTTAATTTAGTAAATTAAATAGATTAGATTACTTTAATTACTTACTTAACTATTTTTCTTTAATTTAATTAATTAATTTAGTTAATTTAGTTAAATAATTAGTGTAGTTTACTTACTTTAATTAATTAATTAATTTAATTTACTTTAGTTTAGTTTAATTAATTAATTATTTTATTTTAATTTAGTTTAATATACTTGATTAATAAATTTACATTAAATAATAAATTATTAATTAATTTAATTTAATTAGTTTGATTAGGAAAATGGCACACCAACATCGTCCTCAGATGTCCAGCGATGATGCGCAGGACCGCACTGATCCGCCGCCAAAGGATGACGCACCGGAGTTGCACAGTTCTCCAGAGGACTGGACGCATGCTGACCTGGACGAGATCTTACGGTTGGTTGGAAGACTATCTCGACCCTGCATATCCCTCCGTAGTACCCGAGTAGCAGATTGTGACACCGCGTTTGGGGGAGGACTCACCGGCTCCAGCCACGACTGTAGCGGGAGCATCCACTTTTGGCACTGGGCGTCCTCGGGCCCCCGTCAACCCGACCCTTTGGATAGAAGGGGATACGTAAGTAGACAATTATTTTTTTTAATTAAATATTCATGTTATTTATAACCTAATATCACTAATATTTTTAATTTTTTTTTTTTACAGATTACAGCCGCATCAAACCACTTCAAAGCGGTTTCGCCAGATCCTCCAGAGCATGCCTCTACCTAGCGAGCTTCGCTGGACGAAGATTCCGACGACGGAGAAGCGTCGGATGTACGATAATTGGAAGGTAAATAACTTCACTTATTTTTATAATTAATTAATTTATAAATTTTTAACAATCAATTTATTACTTTAACGTTTCAAATTTTTTCAGGGCAAGTTTCCTATGATCGATCCCGATGCCACGGACGGTTAGATGTTCCCCCTATGGAACAAGCACGTGCAGGATCGATTCAAGGACCTCATGTACCGGGCGTAGTAGAAGCAAGCTGAAAACCGGCCTGTGTGGATGAGCGAGGAGGAGCATGCTCGGCTCCTCATGAGCTTGTAGTCTCAAGAGGGCAAAAAAGTGTCGACGAAGAATAAGGCCAACCGGGCCAAGAACCCGAGGAAACACACCGATGGCGCTAAGCCTCACGACGAGCACCATCGTATATTGGTAAGTAATTGTCCTTTTTCTTTCACGCCATTATTTTTTTTCTATTATTTATTATTTTAATGTCTGTCTCTTTTTATAATATGTTTAGGAAGAAAAGTACGGTCGTCCTGTTCCGCTTGATGAGCTGCACCTGGTCCTTCACACGAAGAAGGACGAGACGATCGTCGATGAAAATGTGCAACAAACTCAGGTATTTAATATGTTTTATTAATTAGAATTTGTTCATCATTTTCTAAATTTTACATATTTTATGAATTTTAAATATTTAGGACCGTTTCAAGGAGTCTTTGAGTCAGAGGTTGCCCACACCCGACTCACAACCGACTTAGGAAGACCGTAGACAAGCGTTCTTGGAGGCTGCTGGAGGCGTTCGTCCAGATGAATCCGTTGTTGGGCTCAGCTCGAACGGGATACGCCTTTACGCGGATGTGCCTCGGCCTCAGCGGAGCAGAGCGAGCACTAACTCTGGCCCTTCTCCGGTTGAGCAGCAGCTGCGCAAGGAGGTTCAGCAGCTTCACACCGACATGGATGATATGCGCAAGAATTCGTTTCTCGAGTCGCTGCGATTGAGGCGGATATGCAGGCACGGGTCGAGGCCCAGGTCGCAACAGCTTTGGCCACGTTCTTCAGATCCCGAGACGGTGGCCATTCATCATCGACGCTGCCTCCGCCACCCCCCGCCCCTCCGCAGTAGTTCTAGCTTGGTTTCTTTTGTTTAGAACAATTTTTTAATATTTGATTTATATATTTTTTATTTTAATTCCAATTTTTTATTATTAAATTTTAATATTAATTGAATAAATAAATAATAATTAATTAATTAATTATTGTAATCTAAATAAATAAAAAAAATTATTAAATACGACCAGATGGTCGCATTTACCCTAGAAGATAAATGACCAGATGGTCGTATTTTATCCCTAAACAAAACGACCATCTGGTCGCATTTTGTCTTAGTAAAAAAGTGACTATTTGGTCGCTTATAAAAACGACCACGTGGTCACTGTTGCATGTGACCAACTGGTCACTTATCTTCAACTTAAATTACGACTAGATGGTCACTTTTTTAGCGACTATCTAGTCGTTTTTTCAAAATGTTGACTTTTTTAAGACCAACCATGCCTGGTCGTATTTTTGACACTATCCGGTATCACAAAATTCCGGAACGACCAGCTTTTTTGCCACCACCATGATGGTCGCTTTTATGGTTGCATTTTACTATAGAAACGACCTTTTGGTCGCAAATTTCTGGTCGCAAATTGACTTTTTTTTGTAGTGATGATGGAAGGACCTAGAGTCTGTTGTAGTCCATAGACTGCTTATGTCATGACACTTTCGTTTATTCCGATTTATTACCTTTGGGTTGTTGAGCTCTTTTGAGCATTATAACTTATGTTATTTGATTTCTATGGATTTCTAGATTTATGAGTTTATTTTCATCGTGGGTTTTGAATCTTTATGAAAAGGGAAGCGCTTCCCATTTTGAATGTTGGAGTATTTGGATTTTATTTTTAAATGATAAAGGATGATATTCTTCTATTACAGTTTTTAAATTGTTAAATCAAGTCTTCCGCTTGCGATATTTATTTATTTATTTAATACCGTTTTTAAAGAGTTGGGTCTTTACAAACACAAATCTCCCTAATTCCATCAACGTAGTCAATTCACAACCAAGCTTCATGATTTACAATACAAGTCCCGATAACTATAAACAATGAACATTCTAATTTCACACAGCTTCAACATTTCTTGTTGAACATAACAAAGCACATGAATATGAACGAATAATACAACCACACACAGTCTCTACATTATCTTAATATTCCTTCCAATTACATCTCCACCATATGTATAAACTAAGATAATGCAAGCACACTCTCTCTCTACATATCTCATTTATAACATCTCCACATGTGAATAACGACAAATAATGCAAGTTCACGAAACCTCAACATTCTCTCATTATCTTCCAAAAGTATGCAAAGTACACACAATCTTTACATTTCCTTATATATAAATATAGCAATCATGAATGATACCCAATAATGCAAGCACACATGGTTTCAACATTATCTCATGATATTATATATATATATATATATATATATATATATATATATAGCATAACACATGAATAATATCGAGTAATGCAAGTGCACACAGTCTTACGTGATCTCATTAACATCTAAAAAAGAAGTCGAAAAGCTAAGATAAAAACATTTCAAAATTTGATTCATTATGGTCTAACTTAAATGAATGGTTTTTCGACACTATAAATAGATCGTTTTCTTACCAAAACGTAAGAATAAGAATTAAATAAGTATTTTTTTAATTGTTTTAGTCAATTAAAATATAAAAAAAAGCAACTAAAAAAGGTTCAAATGGGCTTTTGGACATTATATAATTTAATTCCATAATTATAATTTGGGCAAATTACAAATTTACTCCCTATACTATTTGATCAAATTGACCGTGTTAAAAAGTGTTGCCATATTATCTTCCGGTCTCATTCGGTCCAAAAATCTGTTATCTCTAACTTTCTCTCCCTTAATTACCTAACTTCTACACCTTTCTCTTTTCCACATTATTTTTTTCTTTCTTTTTTTTATTCTCCACTCCCACACTCCACTTCCCGTTCAGTCTTCCAATGTTCCACTGTCACCAACGAAGAAGACGATCCTGGAACTCCTATATACTTTGGGAAAAAATTTCGTATTAAGAAGAAAGAAAAGAAATATTAGAATTTTGTAGCTTGGTTCACGAGTAGTTCCTTTCACGTTGATTTCCATCCATTTCCCAAAGTATTTATTTTTAGCATCGTACATAAAACAAAGGACAAAGTTGAAAAATCGTTAAAAAAAAAGTAATGAAGACTCAGGGAAAGACCAATTCTACATGCTTTATTTATTATTCATTTCTCTGGAACACAGCCAAAAGATCCGGCCTTAGAACATGGATTTCGTCAATAATAAAAGAGATTTTTATTCACCAAGTGGATCACCTCTTTTCATTATATCAAAGTTTGATAATATAATATTTGTTTTATTTTGAAATATAGCATTTTTATTATACATTGATTTATCAAAACAATAAAAACTAACAAAACTTGAAAAAAAAATATCTAATTTTAATTTAAAACATAAAAAAAAAACATTAATGTTGATCATTGAACAATATATGTTAAAAAAAATATCAATGAAATCAATTGATAAGTAGGAATCTAAGAATACATCAAGTGGTTCGGTATAATATTCCTCTCTTTCAGGTTAAATGTTCGAGTCTCTCTTTCCTTAATTTGATGTAATGTCTAAACAAAATTAAGTAATTAGAGAAAAAAAAACGTTATAATTTATTTTATTTTTTTAAAATAAATTAGACTTTTACAAAATTTGAAAACAAGTCAAAAAAAATTTCCCAAACTAACTTTTCTCAATTTGAGAAGGAGAATACTTGTCTCTGACACTTTATGTGGTTCCCTCTCTACTGGTTAAAAAAATTTCTAAGGTAATTAACATATATTTTTTAGTAATTCTATGAGGTCCACTGATTTGATTTTAACCAATATTTAAATTTATCAAAATAATAAAAACTAATAAATATTTGAGAAACTGTATACTTGTCTTTGACTCCCTATGTGTTCTCTTTCTATTGGGTAAAAATAATAAAAGATAATTAATATATATATATATATATATATATATATATTTGATTAATTATATGAGATTCACTGATTTAATTTTAATCAATAAAATAGGAGCATCTCCTGACCGGTGAGGAGACAAGTTTTTTCCTTTTGAGAATACACGATCTCTTGTTCAAACTTGAAAGCAAACATAACTTATCACGATCATAAAATATGGTACTATAATAAAATAATGTGTTTGAAAACTCATTATTCACTTTGCAGGCGGTTCGAACTCAGAACCGGATGCTTGTTTTTCAGAATAGAAGAGGTCGAAAGGGGAAGAGAGAGATTTGAGTTTTGGTTCTTCCATATTATTTTATTTAGCTTTCCTGAGCGAGATTTGTCAAGTCCATTCACTTTTAATAATGTCCTTTTTTCTCGACCGTAAAATACGTTTGCCTTGTGAACGAATTCTGTGGGCATATTGGTGCAATGCAGTACCTTGAGACGAGACAGGTTTTCCAGACCCATTGGAATTATTTGTAGCTTCGAACAGTTTGAAAATGTTAATTCCTCCAGGCTCTCTAAAACTCCTTTCTTTATCTCTCCCCATTCTTTCAATCCATCAAAACAGATTATTGACAGCTTTTTCAACTCCGGGAAATCGCCTTCTTCGACTTCAATTCTTTCTCCGTTATAAACATTGCACAATGAAAGTACCATAATGTTTTTTAGATGCTTAAGGATTGAAAAAGGATCTTCTTCTAACTGGGTATCCCACAAATACAAGTATTTTAGAGAATTTAGCTTCGATTTCCAGTGATGTAAGCCTCTTACCTATCAATAGAGTGAAGACAAATAAATTTGGTTAAATTAACGAAAACAGAAATCGCTGAAAATATACATGCTCAAATAAGACTTAAATGGAAAAGACATCACTTTCGTTTAACCATACCTACCACTGATTAAAAAGTTGATCTTAACATTCTTATTTACTGTAAAACTATAAATTATACCTTTTTATTAATCAATTTTAATGAAATATATGTATATATTACATAGTTCTATGTATGCTACATATTCCATTTCTATAAATAAAAAAATATGAAAAATTTGAATATATGGAACAATTTATAGTTTTTATTAATAATATGGTTTAATTTACAAATTGTAATAATCTTTCCAATTTTTAAGTTATTTTTAAATAAAATAGGAATAGATATGATTGACAAAATTTTTTGATTTACAATTTTAAAATCAATTATAAAATATAGGGTCATAATTTAACAATAATCTTAGAAGAATATACTCACTAGTGAATACCAACTCATACTCATTAGTTAGGGGTGTAAAACGAAAACCACCACCCTACCTTGACCTCACTAAACATGATTATAAAATGGGGCCGGGGTTGGATTTTTGACCCCGGTAAAAAAAAAAAATTATCTTTTCTACGTCGCTATTTTCTCTCTCTTTTTCCCATTGTTTCTTTCTTTCTTTTTTTTTTTTTCATTTCTTTTCTTCTTATTGTTCTTCGTTTTTTCTATTTTTTTAGATATGTCTCTTTTCTTTCTACTATGATTGAAGGCAACCCAAATTTAAAATGTTGATTTTATTTTGTTTAATTATATATAAAGTAATTAAAAATATTATATTTTTAAACAAAACATGCGATTTGACCCGCGAAATTCAAAAATCGCCTGCATATCCTAAAACGACGGTCCTTTACTACGATTTGACCCGGCGAAAAAACTCAATTTTCTTGTAGTGATGATTTTCCCCTCTAGCTAATTCCCTTAAATATAGGGTATGTGATTTGGGTCGGTGTTAGAAATAAATGGGGCGGGAGCGGGGTGACAAATTTTCACTTAAATGAATGAGGTTTAAACAGTATACCCTGACCTGCCCTCCCCATTTACAACTTTTTTTTAATTAGATCGAATATTTATAGGACACACATATTCATTAATGAGACATATATATATATATATACATATATATATATATATATATATATATATATATATTACCTATTTCCACATTTGATAAAATAAAGGGGAAATTTTATTGGGTCGCAAATTTTTATGCAATATTTGTAAAATATATAAACTCAAAAAAGTATTTGTATATATCACAATTTTTATCATATTTATCACTGATTAAAAGTGATTTATGTGTTTATCAGTGATAAACTTAGTGTAAAAATATGTAATTCAATATTATCACAGATAAACCAATCAAAATTTGCTATATTTGTAAAAAAAAAAAATGAGTATTTATTTTTACAAATATTACTAAAAAAATTGCTAGATTTGCAAATGCCCCTAAAATAAAACTATGTACAAGTTAAAAAAATTACAATACCTGACCTCCCAGTCGAAGCTTTTGCAATGAAGTTGGAGGATTCTGAGTTTCTCCAATGTAAAAATGTTCGCCAACAGCGCATTTGATTGTCAAGGATACGAGATAATCCATGTTGTAAACTGATTCAAGAAGATCTTCTGAGAGTTTACGGCGTAACTCACCGACTGATAATTTTGTTACTTTCGATAGGAAACGAAGACGTTTCACCATTTCTTTCGTTAGTTTCACACCTGCAATTGTTATGATGTCTAGAGAAATGTCGATATTGAATAGTAATGACACTACTCTGTCAGTAAATGAACCAGAGAGAAGAAGATGTCTCAGTTTTATCAAAGTCTCCATCTCTTTAGGTGTTTCTACAATCATCGTCCCTCTGATGTCTAAAGTCTCTAGTTTTCTTAGTTTTCCAATGGATTTTGGCAACGTTTTCAGATTTTTTGACCCTCTCAATCCTAGGTACTTCAGTAGAACAAGATTCCCAAATATGTCGGGCAATGATTTAATTGGAAGATGTCTTAAATCCAGAACGGCAAGCGGCTTGAAACCCGTCTTGCAAGATCGTAGAATTTCATTATAATTACATGGATTCAAATTCATAGCCGTTATCTCAACGTTCTTGGTTGATTTTCTATGCGGTGTAAAATTAATGACTCCGTTAACTTCTTTATCTCGCCTGATCAACCTCTCAGATTCGCCAACTTCACTATTAATAAGAACATCTGCGGCTAGAATCAATGACGTAATTTGAGAACGGCCGAACAGAATGAACGCGGTCGCAGACATACAAAATGAAAAGAGTAAAGGGCGAATTTCAAAAGTAGAGAGTAAGTTTGTTTTACTCGCAACTATGGAATTGAAATGATCCTCAATGCAACGTTGAGTTGCGAATTCTCGAATAGGACGAAGGAGAGAGCAAGTTTTAGTTTCTCCATCGATTCCAGCAAGAACTACTTGTAAAAAATTTCTCTGTATCAAATCATCCATACGGAGTTTTGCTGTATCTTCTAATGAAAGATCAAGATCCGGTTCTATTAGGCCTTCGGCGATCCACATTCGTTGCAGCATCTTGGATGAGAATTCAAATTGGTCTGAAAACAGTGAATTAGAGTACAAGAAACATGTCCTCAAGGCTGGCTGCATCTCGGCGTAGCAGAGGGGTAAGAGGTCAGATTCTGAGAGCCTTTCTTGGATATTAGTCCATTCCGAAACCTCGGTTTTTGTTGAAAGCAAGCCCCCGATGACTTTAATCGCAAGCGGTACATATTTGCACATCTTTGTGATTTCCTCTGCTATACTCTCTACATGAAGCCACAACTCCTGCCTCATGTTACAGCTTCTGCATAGCAATTTAAGCGAATCCTCCGGATTTAGAGCTTCGATTTTGTAAATGATATGATTATACTCCTTCAACGCACGGGATGTAATAAGAATTTTTCCTCTGGAACCTAGGGGAAAAAGATCTAGGAGGAAACTAAGTGATATATCCTGATGTGAAGAAATATCATCTATGACAAGCAAGAAGTTCTTTCCATCGATGCAGCGACGGATGGTCTCTTTCAACGGAGCCACAAAGATAATGTCTTCGAGATTTCGTGGGCCTATTAAAGATAGACTATCAAAGAGACCTTTAATAACATATTTAAGAAAGTTAACAGCGGTGGTGTTTTGTTGAGAAAACACAACCCAAGCATAGCAATCAAAATCACCTTTCACTTCATTAAAAACTGCTTTAGCAATCGCTGTTTTACCCATTCCTTCTCCTCCTTTCAAAGCCACTATTTCAACTTTCATATCTGAATATCCTCGAGTTATCGAATCCTTGATTGCCTTAACTAGTTTATCTCGCCCAATAAGTCCGTTAAATTTACCAAACCCAACAGGCTTTGTTCTTGAATTCATTGAGATGGGATTATGAATGAGAGTATTGGGAGCCAAATGCAATTCCCTGGCTTTCTCAATGATTTGAGGCATTTGAAATTCGACAACCTTCTTCGAGAAACGATTAAGGAACTTTCTCCATAGAAAAAACGAAAGGCGGTAGTGAAATGAAGTAATTTGAGAACAGCCATTAAAAATGAACTGAATCAGGGGCAATGTAATTGTTCTTGAGGAAAATAATCTAGATTCACTACTGGAAGATTGGAAATAACAATATATATCAACAAGGTTTTCAGTATGGTTGGAAAGTCTACGTAAATTGGATATCCATTCCAAAAGTTCTTGGTTGTCATTTGTTTGCGCCCTCAGCAATTCAGCATGTTCAAGGTATGGTTGAACACTAAGGAAAACATTATTTAGTTCAGTTAAAGATTGGGCAATAGATGAAATGAGTGCTTCTGATATACATTTCGTTAATTTTACTTGAAGCTTGTACACCGCACAAGACATGTTCTGAAATTTCATAAAATACAAAAATTAAAAAAAAAAAAAAATTAAGAAAAATGAAAATTGGAAGAAAAAAAAAAGATTTCTCGTTCCAATACCTTTTGAATTATCCTCAATTATGTTAGTGCTCGTAACAACCCACGATCAAAGAGTGTAGTACAAGATAACTAAGGGACCAACCAACCAGCCAGAGTAATAGCTCGAGTGGTCATGCATTTGATCCTTTCTCTCAGGGTTCAAGGTTCGAGTCTCCCTTCTCCCGATACGATGTAATATGAAAAAAATAAAAAAGTAAGGAAGCACTAAAGAGAGATATTGAATTAGGGAGACAAGGTTGAGAAATGACTAATGTTTGTCTTCCATCGGTTTAAACGTAGTATACATATATATAAGGAGAAATTATTTGATGGAGCCGCCTCAATGAGGCTGGCTCCCAAATTGCGACACGTGTCTTATTCATTTAGCTAGACTAAAGCACATCAAACGAGAGGTAACGGAAAGGGACGGAACGAAACTTTAAAAAAAATCAATTAACTTAGAAACAGTTTTGCTTTAAACAGAAAAAAAAGACTAAGAAAAGGTTCTAAATACTAGAATAATTTAAAATTTTATTAAATGAGGACTAGTGTTATTAAATTAAAAATTTATTCTAGAAATATTTAATATTTATAAGAAAAAAAATTATTTTACTCTCGTTTATTAGTTTATCTTTTCGGTGAATGGGTACATAAAGTTGACAATAGATATTTGACATCAACAAAGATATTTTATCTTTTCGGTGCAAAAAATCTGTGTCTTGGTTCGGAAACGTTCCAAGTCTTTGATGAGAAATGTAGTATGAAGTTTGTATACGAGCCTTTATCTTTGTTTATTTGTTTTGGTGATGACAAATTTAGTAATATATATATACCATTTAAACCAATAATTATAATATAGCTAGAAGTTTCTATATGACACGACCCGTCCCGATAACCCTCTAAAGACTCGAGATGACACGTGCCGCTGGAAAGCGATAGCTAGCAACCAAGACCTACCATCAAAGCGGAACTAAAAATAACTAGATAAACATCTTTTTAATTCCAACTTATTTAAGGAAATTTCGACAGAGCTTTGTTTTTTTTTCGAATAAACCCACATGTAAAAACATTTAACATAACTTTCCACATACTATAACGGGCTCCTCCTTTGATATCATTGTCTCAGAAAATAACTCATAAACAGTCAAACACGCTAATTCTTATTTTATTAATATTAATAGAAACATTTACATGATTGTCCAGTTATAAACATCTCCACCTACCCAACTAACCTCCAAAATCATAAAACCACTTACTCTTTCACAAGCCATCACCGACACTTATAAACAAACATGTACAATCACACAAAAAATATCATACCTAGGCTAGCTAGCTGAAGATGAAACCAAAACAAGTGGTGCAAACATCTCTTTAGGGTTGTTCTTGAAACTCAGGGGCTACCTGGAGGGGGGAAAATAAAACATGGAAAATCATGAGCGAAAACTCAGTAAGTGAGATCTTTTGCATACTAACACATTCGTTTGAATTGGATATCAAAGAAAACATGACTTTTGGCAAATGAATATATTTCTGAACAAATATCACTTTTCATACATACTAAAAACTCATTGCTAGCAACCTCACATAATAATATTATAATCGTAATCATATAATAGAAAAATCGACACCAAACGCATACCCACAACTGGTCGTACTACACAGAAGATAAATCAAGATATGCAGCAGAGTAGCTGATTATACTGAAACTAGTCATACAAACGCAGAGTTGCCCCCAAAGGGCTAAACACCCTAGCATACGGCTCAAAGCCTATGTGTATGCTAAATTGGGTCCCAAAGACCTACTACCGAGCTAGCACTACAAGAAAAACTGGAATTAGCGACCAACTGTTAGAGACGAAGTGAAATGGGACACTGGTTAGTGTCGTAATGTGTCGCTAACACATGTTGACTTTTAGCGACCAATATGATCGCTATTGTAACGTCCCGTTACTTTTAGAGGTAAATTTTTTTTTTAATTTTATTATTTTATTATTATTTATTATTTTATTTAATTAAAGCTTTTAAAATTAGTTAAAGTTAGTAATTTCAATTTTATTAGTTATTTCCGTCCGAAATTCCTTTTAATCGTTTTAATTCGTTTCGGTGACTTTAATAATTATTAACGGGCCAAATAATAATTATTAAACACCTTTAGATTTATTTAAGACCATCGGTTTTCGTTTTATAAGCAAAAGGTCAAAAAGGGCAAAACCGTAAATTCCCAAAACCCTAAATATCTAGATATTTTCCTTTACAAATATCTTTTAGACTAAAGACTTAAGCAAAAAGTTGTCTTCTTCTTCTCCTTCTCCTTCCTTGAGGCCGAAACCACCAAACCCCAAATTTTGATTTTGTTTATTTCTCGGTGGATCGTCTCGATACTACATCCATCGGAAAGCCTTCGTCCCGTAGATCATTTCCAATCTACCGTACGTTATTTTCGCTCATTTTCTCGAGGCTTAAAGGTATGTTGAAGTTTCATTTCCTTGATGTGAATAGTGTTTTAATGGTAGATTTGAGTTGGGATTTTCAAATTCTTTCATTAAAGCTTGTTGATTTCAATCGGGAAAGCCGTTGTGAGTAATTTTAGAAAGTTCCCCTAAAACCCTAAAACCGAGTTTGAGCCGGAAACCCATCCTGTATGATTTTCCATCACTTGGTCATGTTTAGGATGTTAGGTTCATTGTGTTTTTGCTTTTTAGTTAATTTTTCGGAAATTGATTAATATGCAGAACCCTAATTTACGGTTACCCACGAAAATTGCAAACCTCCAAAGTATCCGAAACCAACCCGAAACACCTCTAAAATGCATAAAAGCCGGAAAACCAAACCCGAACCCCTTTTTCCCTAGCTTGGCCGAGAGCTCCTTAAGGGTAGAATCCGGGATTTTCGTGGATTTATGTGTTTAGATGTTGTTTGAATGTTTTTCGGTTAATTAATGTAATTTAGGATTAATTCGATTTTAGGATTGTGAATTGTTCGTGAATTCGCAACTTTGGATTTTTCGGAACTTCTCTTCTTTCTAAGGTGAGTTTAATGTGAAAGTTAGTGATTTTATGAATTTAGTTTCATTATGTAATTGTTTATCGATGTAAAGAGGGAGATAACTTCTTAGGATTATAGTTTGGTTGGAGAATTTAATTCGGAAGTGTGTGTGGAGAAAGTTTGGAATTATGGATAGTTCGATGATTAGGAAACATCGGAGATGTTTGGAAGTATGGTAATGTGATTTGGAGATGTTAGATGAAAGTGGAATTGGAAGTTACTTTGATGGATTTGAAAGTTACTTGGATGAATTTGGAAGTAAAGTAATTAGATGTTGCACTTGAGTGATAACTCATGTAATCTAGTTAGTTAGGTTTCTAATTAACTTAGTAGAATTCTTTGGAGTTTATCTAACTTATTGGAGACCTAGGGCACATTGATTCACACATGGTAGTATGTTGATTTTGATCCATATGTAGTCATGGTGTGATGATTTGTGGGAACTTTGAGCACTTTGATTCTGCACGTGATAGTATGTGATTTTGATCCATATGTAATCATGGTGAGATGATTAGTGGAATAGTACATGGTAGTATGTGATTTTGATCCATATGTAACCATGGTACTATGGTTTGTAACTAGCACATGATAGTATGTGATTTTGATCCATATGTAATCATGGTGTGATGTTGGTACGACCATACGTGGTATGTTGATTCGATCCATACGAGCACGTTACGATGATGGCACTACGGCACATGATAGTATGTTGATTTCGATCCATACGTATCATGGTGCGATGATGGTAATATGGCACTACGGCACATGATAGTATGTTGATTTCGATCCATACGTATCATGATGCGATGATGGTAATATGGTACGATCGTACGTGGTATGTTGATGACGATCCATACAATAGCACGTTACGATGCAACTTGTTTGGTAATAAAGATAGATAATATTAGATTTACATATTCCTTAGATTTGTATAGAAAGACTTAGTAATGATTGTACTTTACTTTAAGTCTTTGTTTCTATCTTATGGTATGACGATTATGGGTAGCATGTTACTATCGTATGTTTGTATGGAAATATGGAAGTATGGTTATGGGTAGTAATGAACATTTAGGCCTTTGGACACGATTTCTGGTATGAAATTTTGTTCATAGGATTACTTGCTTTCATTTTACTCTCACTAGCATTGTTTGCTAATGGTGCTACACTACAATATTTTCAGGTAAACCCCGTCCTAAGAAGCGTGGGAGAGGAAATGGTGTCGCTTGACTGGCCGAGGTGGTGTAAGGACAATGTTAAAACACTTTTGATAAGCATTAGTATAAATGCTTGTAATCATATACTTTTTACATACTTGTGTCATTTTGAGCCCGTGAAGGGTGTATGTGTAAAATACTTTGATGTTTTATGATTAAACTTTACTTTGGAATGCGCATTCCCGATTTATAGCTTTCTCTGGAAATTTGGGTTGTAAACAGGTTTTGGTTATTCGATTTTTAAACGAACCCATGCCGTTTTTCTTTAAAAAATCGAGTCTTCCGCTGTGCATTTGAATTTAAAGAACTTAACGGAAAGCGGGTCGTTACAGCTATCGAGCGTCATAAATCACTACATCGCTATCTCTGTTTTTACGGAGAAATATTTCATTGCTAATTAGAGTCCGAAATAGATCCATTGTTATTATTTTGTCTCAAGAAAAGGCGTGCAATTTCCTACAAAATTAGTGACTCCTAAATTAGTGACGAAATGCGTCTCTAAAGAGCTGTCTCACAAAAGATTTGGCGCCAATATTTCCCGCCTTATTCAGAGACCGAGTCCGTCGCTGATGAAATCAATTTACTTTATTTAGAGACGTGTTCCGTTGCTAAAAATGGTGATAAATTTTCCCTCCATTTGTTTAGACAAAATTCGTCTCTATTTTATGTCCGGAATATTTCCTTCCAAATTAGTCACAAATTGGGTCGTAAGAGAGCAGTAGAAAATATTATAAATAGGGGTGCATATTCATTGTTCAAACACAACTAAATTTCATATAAACCATATTACCAAGAGAAAAATACGTGAGTGGATGTATATTCGTATGGTTGAAGGTTTTCTAAACGACAAATTTGTAGCCGTGGTAGAAAAGTTTGTTAGATTATGTCAATCCACTGTGTTCATTGATCACTACAGATAAAAGATACAATATCCATACAAAAAGTGTATAAATAAGAAGATATTACCGACAGAAGATGTGAAGTTACACTTGTACAATTGTGGTTTCATAGATAATAATTATCATTGGGTGTATTAGGGAGAATATGAAGAAATGTTCAATGCAGCGTGCGACGAGTCAGTTCAAAATGAAGGAAGCATCTCACAGTTCAATTCAAACGTGAATGAGAATTCAGATAACTTACAACTACAATACGGTCAGTTAGAACAGATGGTTTTTTATGGTCACAGTTATAATAAAAGCAATCAAGGAGATGATCCTCAAACTTTTGTTAATGAAGATTTTAATTATGACGACCCGACTTATTCTAAAAGTCTGGAACGCGAGTACGCAAAATGGAAGTGAAGAATTTAATTCTTTAAATCATTTGATTTAACTAAATATTTGAAATTTTAGCATGATGCAAATGTAAATTTCATAAACACACATAAAACGCAAAACCTGTTTATTAACAAACTCAGCTCGTCGGCCGTTCCAAAATATCATATAAGTTTCAAAATTTAAAACAAAATATGCTGCACCAAAGTAAATCTGTTATAGAACATAATATGTACATAAAAGTTTAAGTCCCAATTCTAATCAAAACACAACATCCCAAAAGAAAAGACAAAGCACTAGAAAATATGACTCGCGTGACCGGAGGCCCATCCAAAAGTCCATGTCTCGACTGTCAACGAGCACCATCTGCCGCGATTCGACCACATCCTCTCCGAGTACTTAAAAGGTGATATAGAGCACCTTTGAGCATGACACTCAATGAAAACAAAGAATTGAAACGATGTGATGTGATGCTCGGGATGTTATGCGAAAGAAAAAATAATCAATGAATGAGTAAGATGTGCAATGGGAACTTAAACATATATGCTAAACAAACCATGAGTAGTACATTCTTATAATCATATCAAGTAAGCGTAACCATTTCACATTTCTTTCCCAGACACTCTTTCAAGCAACACACTTTTCAGTTATTATTTCTGCGTCTCACTACTCACTTTACACATACTATCACATTTGCCACTCGAGCCGTAGCTCCACATAATCTTTCAAGTTATCGTAATAACCACTTTAGCATCCAGGCCATCTACCACACAGCGCCTCGGAGCTACACCACATCCGCCATGGTAACCATGGTAATATCCAACAACCAACACACCGTTACACGGGTTACGACCCCATGGCCACAAACCGAAGCATGATATGCGAGAATGATATGTCGTGAAATTCAATGAGATTGACATGCTTACTTTTAGTACATAAAGTATATCAAAATTTTATTCTCAAAGCGTGTTAGGCTCAAATCACATAATCTTTAGTGCACTTTTCACGCAATTCCCTTTCTAAGATTTTCCATAACAAAACATCGAGCCATAGCCCGGAAACAAGTCAAGTATGCTTAAATATAGCTCAATTTAGTATATAACTGGATCTTTAACTTGACCATGTGAAAATGCAACTAAAATATGTAAGAGGAGAACACAAGCCACAAATAAGCGGAAAATAGTAGTCTTTTGCTCTATAATCTCGACAATTGTCAAGTTTAGCTCGTTTCCTTCGCAATACTCATCCCCTCATTGTATTCAACATCAGAGTTCCAACTACCAGCCATGTAAAATTTAAAACCACCTCACCAATCTCAAGCAATCACAACCACACCACCGATAATTACACCAAATCACCATATCGGTTCAATTCTTGTGTTCTCACTCTTTTCAGAAGACTCTCGTTGGCTCGATCTTGCCCCTTATCCTACATGAAACATTCCATACATAATTTGAGTTAATATTTCACATTTAACTCAGCCCAAAACAATCAAAATACAACCCAACGCGGTTAATGGAAAAAAAAAATCCAAAACTAGTCAAAATGGGTATAATTTTTCGGCCGAAAAAGGGTGTGTTTATCATGGTTTCGATATATTACCCTTCCAAGGTGTTTTACTTGTAGAAAATATACCTACAAACACCCAAAATTTCCATATTTTGCAACTCCCTAAAATTAATTAAGAAAACACCCAAAATCAAGCAATTCTAGTATGAACTTTTCGGCTAAAAAGAGAACTATCATAAAATTCATTGGGCTACTTTCCTAAGATGTTTTTCATGTGTATATACTCATACAAACCCCCAAAATTCCAAGATTTAATACTCCTTCAAAGATAGTCAAGAAAACACAAAGTTACGAAAAGAAAACTAGAAGCTTGAGAAACCTCCGTTAATGGAGTTTTTTAAAAGCTTACAAGCATCCATGGCTTAAATCTTCTAAGACCTTTTGAAAACAAGAAACCTAAGACTTATAAACATCACTTTCATATACCAATTTCCAGAAATTAAACATAAAAGAACACCCCCCAAACATACCTTAAACACCAAAACAAGAAAACTCAAAATATCTTCATGGAAAACCCAAAAACATATGAACCCTAGGTTGAAGATTTACCTTGATCTTTGGTTAGTTTATTTTGAACCTTGTTTGAATCTTTTTAATAAGTTGATTCTATCATGAATCAATAAAATTCCTCTTGAATTAACCCAAGACACAAGGAATTGATGAAGCAAAAATTTGAACAAAAATGGAGGGGAAAGGGAGAGGGTCATGACTTGGGAGGAGGAAAAAGAAGAGTGAAAAAAATGTATTTTTTTTATTTTCCTTTTCTTTTCTCTTAATTTCCATTTAAATACTTCCTAATTTTCAAAACTAAAAAAGAAACTTAAATCTAATTCCTCAAAGCCCCTTCCACCTCCAAATTTTACTTCCAACTCCTTCCACCTCCAAATTTTACTTTTAAACCCTTTCTCCTATTTTCTTTTGTTAGCACATAAGAAAGCCATAAAACAAGTTACTTTGCTGAAAATAAGATCAAATCAAAGGTTCTTCAAAGCGAGATCAAATGGTTTCATTAATGCCACAACCTTGTATGAATGCTTGACACAACATTGTATAATAAATGTTCAAGCTTTCAAAGTAAAAAAATATAGCTCAATAATTCAACCAAAGTATCTCTTACCCAGCAAAAGAAAAATACTCGCAAATACAGAAAATGTGAACTTCTATATAAAACGAAACATACAAGAATTTAGTTCTAAATTGTCAGTTCGATAGAGACATCAATTTCCATGCCACTATCACTGGAAAAAAAAACTTCTTTAAATTGTCAGTGCTCTATTTTCCATTGAATAAAACAAAAATTGCAAACAAAACAACAAATACAAACTAGTTAAAAAAAATTGTATTACACTTCAACAATACTAAAAAAAAATTATTAGGTACACAAAAGTCACAAATATACCCAAAACCAAAAACAACTTTTAAAAAAGGCTCGCTAGAGTTTGCATATAAAAATCAAGCCATATATAAATAGCTAAATCAAAATCCCCTTACACACTAATCAAAACCTCTCTCTTATAAACTTCATAAAGATACATTTTATTCATTTTACACATTAAAATAAAGTGATTGCAAGGAGAAATACTCACTTATGGACAATTTTGGCATAGATCAAGAGGTTAGGCACCTCATCCTTTCATGAGTTTGAAGGCTCACGTCTCTCATCCCCCAATTTGATGACACATCTAAAAAATTACTCACGAACTCATTGAAAAGGCATTCAAATTTCAAAACCACAATTAGATGAAAATTTAATATCCAATCATCGCCCATTTGAACAAAATCAAAGAGAAATTTTGAGTTACAAATTCGACAAATTTACAAAGCATACAACTAGATCAACAATAGAGAATTCAATAAAAAAAAAACACAAATTACTTAAAAAAAACAACGCAAGAAGCACTAAAATAATAGTAATCAAAACAAAACATTAAACAAATTCATCACAATAATTTTCAACCCAGTCACCCAATATAACACACATAAATTACTTAAAAAAAGATGAAATTCAAAAGGAAAGTAAAACTTAGATATATACCTTTTATTTAAATTCTCAACTTCTTCTCATATAAAAATGGTAAGAAGATAAAAAAAAGTATCTGATGAGACCCAAAAGCAGAACGAAAAGCAAAATTTGAAAAATCACCAGCCAATGGACCTTCTGGAAAAAAAAAAGTAGTTGTTTTATGCATTTAATGTGAAATTTCTTGATTTTCATTGGCTTTGACTGCATCAAAAGGTCATTCTTTATTGAATCTAAGCCACTGTAAGAGCGATCGAGTAAGAATGAGACATCGAGAATGAGAGTTAGAATGAGAGTTTCTAGAGTTTTTAAAAAGAAAATCGAGGCTGAAAAGTATGAGAAAAACACAAGGAAGAGGAAATAAAAGATAAAAGAATTGAAGGAAAATAGAAATCTATCGTATAACGAATCTTGGCATTGGAAACCTTGAAAATACAACAATGGAGAGCAAGAAAAACTGAACTTGCAGTTGGAAGGAAGAGATAAGAAAAAGAAAAATGAGTGTTAGATCTCAATCCCGTAAAATAATAGTTGACACGCAAAGTGTATCAATATTCACAATTTTTTGCTCAGCCAAAATGACGTCGTTTTGATGCACAAAAGTTGACACACAAAAGTAACCAATAATCACTTTTTTACGGGATTGTTCAAAGTTGATGCTTTTGTTTTTTTCTCTTATTGTATATAATTCTTTTTTGACTCCTAATTAATATAAATTGACGCTATATAGAAAAAATATCAACTAACATCAAAATGATGGTATCAACTAAGCCCAAATATGAATTAATTTAGTAATTGATAAGATTGAACTTGAGCTGGAAAGTTTTCCAATGTGCCATAATGGATTGAAAAATTGGGCATGCATGATAAGAATGTAAAGTGCGTGTGTTTGTAGGAATGTAATCTTATTTTCCTTTCTTGTCACTACGAAAGAAGGACGAAGTTATGGTCCTTGAATATTGGTGAGGCTTTGATTGCGATCATAAGCTAAGGTTGCGACCTGAACTCACCAAGTGAGTTATAAGACTATATATTCTAAGAGTTTCCGGTAACTTGATATGAACCTTAGACTTTTTTGCTAGCTACTCTAAAGGATCCAAACAAGAAAGGGATTTAGGATTTCATACAATGTTTGAAGTAATTTTGTGAGTCTTACCACGGGGGTTAGGTAACTAGCTTATGTAAATTTAAATGAAATGTTTAACTGGGAAAATAACTACTAGGTTGTTTAGAATAGTTTGACTTAACAAAGTTTAATCTAATTGAGTCTTGGAAGTTCGTTTGTGAATAGTCTTTATTTTTGTAACGTCCCGTTATTTTGGGATAAAAAAAAAAAAAACTTTTATTTATTTTATTTTAATTTGAGTAATTAAAATTCATTTATTTATTATTAAATTAGAATTTAGTAGTTTATTTCATTTTATTTCATTTTAATGGCTTTATTTATTTAAATACATTTTAATGGTATTAATAATTATTAACGGGCCAATTAATAATTATTAATCACCATTGGGATAGTTTGAGATGTTCGGGATTCGTTTTTAAGCCAAAAGTCAAAAAAGGGCAAAGTTGTAATTACCCAAATTGCAAAATATCTAAAATCACTATTTGATCTTCTCTTTAAATGAAACATTGACCAAAAAGTTGACTCAATCTCTTCATCTTTCTTCCCTCATTGCCGTGGCTTCAAGAAGAGAAAAAGAGATTTTCGGTTTTCTTTCGTTTCTTGTCGGATCGGCTTGATCTTAGATCCATCGGAAAGCCCTCGGGTCAAGGATCATTTCCCACCTACCCATCGTCCGTTTCTCTCGAGATCCTAGGAGTTCTCGGTAAGTGAAGTTTCAAACCCTAACTCCAAATAGTGTTTTAATGGAGTTTTGCTTGTTTTCTTTCGATTTCTTGCCGTGAAACTCGGTGTTTGTCAATTCGGTAGTAGTTTTAAGTGTTTTTGGAAACTATTCCATAACCCTAAAACCGAGTTTCAGTCGAAACCCTTTCCGTTTGAAATTTACCCTTTTGGGATTGAAAATGGGTTAGAAATTAATGAATGAATGTTTATTTAAATTCAATTCGGGAAAGGGATTAATGTTCGAAAACCCTATTTATCGATACCCATTGAAATCGGGATTATCGAATTTGCTTAAAACCAACTCGAAATGTATTTAAATTGCCAAAAAGCCAGAAAACCAAACTCGAGACTCATTTTTGATGATAGGGCCGTGGGCCTCTTTGTGGTTTTATTGGATTTTCGTTGCTTTGTATGTTTAGTAGTTGTTTGAACGATAGTTGGTTTCGTTATTGATTGTATGATATAATTCGTTGTAGGTGTTTTCGAACCGCGTGGTTGATTGCTCTTCCGGTGTTTAGGAGCAAAGTCTTCACTTTTATTAAGGTGAGAATGATTAGTATGGAAAGTAACTATAGAAAGCAAATGAGTGTAATGGTTTGTAGAATCGGGAACTAAGATTAGAATCCAAACTAAGATTAGAGGAAGTGAGTTAGTGCCTTAGGATTTGTAGTTAATCCTTTAAGCGAGAAACTTAGGATTTCTCGATGAAAACCTCGAATCTTAGAAGATTCTAAGTTAGATTAGTTTCGGAGTTTAGAATGGTTCAATAGAAGTTAAAGGATCCAAGACTTTGTTAAAGAACGGTTGATTGATCCTCGGATTATTGAAGGTTTAGATTAATCGTTATGTTTGATTCTTTACTTTATTAATGGAGTTCGATTGATTTATCGTTCGTTCAGAGTTTCCATTTATTTACTTTGTGTCCATTACTTTATATCTTTTACCTTATACCCTTACTTAATGCCTTTTTACTTTATGTCTGTATCGTCTACTTTAATTTTGCATTTTATTTATTTACTCCAATTACATCATATTACATCATAACATCTCGCATCATGAAAAGAAAGTGAGAAAGAAAAGAAGGGGGAAGAATGTTGGACCCTACGGGGAATGTCCGCATCACCTTCAGAAAAAGAAAAGAAAGTGAAAAAGAAAATGAAGGGGGAAGAATGTTGGAGCCTACGGGCAGTGTCCGCATCACCTTCATAGAAAAAGAAAAGAAAGTGAGAAAGTAAAGGAGGGAGAACGATGGATCCTATGGGATAGACCACGTTACCTCCTCATGCATAAGGGCGTATGCGAATCCTACGGGATGCTCTCATGCATTCATACATATGATCGATGAAAGAGAGAATTGAGATGTTTAATATGATGCAAAGTTATTTACTTCTATTACTTATGTCATAATATTGTTGATGGATGAGTATTGACTATGATTTTAGCAATATCATCCTTCGAAAGTATAAAAGGGGTTTACCTAGAGTTTGGAGAACTTTAGGAGTAGATTGTGTTAGTTGAATTGAACACAAATCGAAAATGCGAGTTTGAGGTCTATCTTTAATTTTTATGCTTATTATTCTCACTGGGCTTAGTTTGTTAGCTCATGATATTACAACCAATTTCAGGTAATGCCTTGGCTAGAGGTCGAGGAGGAGGAGGTGGTGCTGCGTGATTGAGGGATGCTGACCTCGAGATGGACTATTGGATTTGTAAAGTCTATGTTTTATTTTGTGAATTTTAAGGACTTTGATTATTTTGTATCATATTTTGGCTCATAAGAGCTTCAGGATGATGTTTTTATGATATTATATATTTGAACTCCTGATTTGGACTTAAAGTCCATGAGATTTTATTAGATGTGAAAATTAGGATGTAAACAGGTTTTCGGCATGCCAATTTTCAAACAAAACCACGCCAATTTTTCGTAAATTAAAAGACTTCCGCTGTTTTCTCTGATTTTAATTTATTTAAAAGTGCCGGGTCGTCACAATTTTTATCATTCTTTTCTCACTTAACAAGTTTAGCTAATGGTATTAAACCAAAAATATTTCATGTGATGGAAGAGGGACTGGAGTTTGATGGATCTTGGTACGACGCTTAATCAAACTATTACATTTTATTTAGATATGCTAGGGCCCTCTTATGATATCTTTAATTTTCTAGCACTTTGAAACTATTTTTCTTGACATTGTGGTTATTGTAACCTTTGAAACTTCATTTCAGATATTTCTATGGATTTTCATGTTTTATTTGCATTTGAAGTATTTCGGAACTCTAAATTTGAAATGAAAATCTAATGATTTTAAATTAAGAATATTGATTTCCATTGCATTATGAATATATCATGTTTATTACTGTTTTTTAGAGTCCGGTCTTTAAAAATTCAAATAGCAACTTGGTCAATATGTTGTTGTAATGTAAACTATATTTCGTCGGTGTTTTGTGACAAGCTGCATACTATCCCGTTACATTTTTCTTTTCGACGGCCTGATTCGTCACAAATTGCATCGTAAATTCCAATTTGTGAAGAAATTTGAACGATTACGTTGCAAATATTCCTTCGTGAAAAACTGTTTTCATGTAGTGGATATTTATAAACAATATATAATACGCATCTCCACCCCAATTTGTTTTTATCCATTAACGTAATACAATTCATATTGTTTATATTTGTGAAACTAGGCGGCCCATTTTTATAGATATTCAGAATAAGTTACTTATTTTTTACTGCTATTTTAGTATTTCCCTCTACTTTTAAGTCTTTTTTATAATGTTATATTTAGAAAAAGTTTTTATAATAAATCATGGGGAAATGAAACTTAATAACAAGAAAAAATGTACTCAAATAACAAAACATTAATTTTTTTAATAATATATTTTTATAGTAAAATAAATTATTGACTTATCGACCTTTAGTATTTGCAATCATAATTTTTATTTTGGTGTGAATAATTATTATATAAATTAGTTTTTAGGAGCTAAAACTTTCATTTTATTACAAAATAAATTGTTCATATGATTTTAATAATCTATTCTTAATTCAATAATTTATTCACTTTATTTTAATAAATTATAAATTTTCTATTTCTTGATGAAAGTAATGAAATAAATATAATTGTGTATATAAAATTTATTGTTGGATTCAGTGTTTGTACATCTTTTATCTTCATCTTTTCAGTTTAAATAATCTAGGCTTTCAAAAGTAGATAGTAAAAAATATTTAAGTATAAAATAGATAGTTTCTTTTTTTAGCAAGAAACACCAACAAAGGAAAATCAAATTAGGAAATCGGTAGAGACTTTGTCAAGAACTGTAACATCCCATTATTTTTACAAGTAGATTTTATATTATTTTATTTAAAGTATTTAAATTATTTAATTTCTAGAGTTTAATTAGTTTAATTTAGTTAATTTATAATTTAGGAGCTTTAATCTTTTACTTGGTAATTTAAAGTTTAAAGGTGTTATTTAGAAACTAGGTGCATTAATTATTATTAATAGGCCCATTAATAATAAATCATCACCTTCTAGCTTAGCCTAATGTGCTTGTTAAAATGTTAAGAGTTGGTTTATGTTTTCCTAATGCATGGGGTAAATTTCAAAAGAGAACGAAAAGTAAAAGATCCTCCCTGCAAGATAAAATTATGACTTCAAACCTAGGGTCTTTCTCTTCCTCTTCATTTGAACAAAACACGAGAAAAAGTCTATCCCTTCCTCTCCAAGGCCGCCATTGCCGCCCAAGGTAGTCCACCCGAGTTTTCTTCTTTTCTTCAGCAATTTGCATGATTCTTGGTGCGTTGGAACGCCCTCGTGATGGGAAATCTTTCTATCCAACCTTTGAAGTATTTTTCCTACCTCACTACAAAAAAACTGTCAAAATGCGACCTGAAATTTGCGACCAAACAAACGCGGTAGTTTTTTAGTGACCACCTGGTCACTTTTTTAGAAGGTTGACATGGTCACTTTTTTTACGACCAGATTGCGACCAAAAGCAAAAGTAGTCATAAAAAATGTCGCGAAATTATGGCGCGAAAGAATTGACCAATTGGTCACCTACAAAAATGACCAACTGGTCGCATGTTTGTGACTAAAAGTATGACTTGGTAGCAAAAAATGGCGCGTAATTTTGGAGGGAAGAAAGCTACCAAGTGGTCACAATTAAAAGTGACTAAATGGTCGCACTTTTGATGACCTTTAGTGAGCAGTGGTAGCTTAAAATTATAGGAAAGAAAGCTACCAAGTGGTCACAATTAAAAGTGACTAAATGGTCGCCATTTTGGTGACCTTTAGTGAGCAGTGGTAGCTTAAAATTATAGAGAAGAAAGCTACCAAGTGGTCACAATTAAAAGTGACTAAATGGTCGCCATTTTATAGCTTAAAAATTTGGCGGGAAATAAGCTACCACGTGGTCACATTAAAAAGTGACCAGATGGTCGCAAATGTTGTGATTTTATGTGACCAGTAGTAGATAAATAATTTGGTGGGAGAAAAGCTACCAAGTGGTCACCAAAATAAGTGACCATGTGGTCGTAAATTCTTACTTGATGTGACCCGGGGCAGTGAGGAAAATGGCGGGAAATTTTGGCAGGAAAATGCGACCAGGTGGTAGCAAAAATACTACCATCTGATCGCAAATGAGCAGAGGAGTCCATTATAAAAACCCCTCCACCCATTGTTTGTTAGCATTAAGAAAAAATAAAATGAGTGAGTGGATGTATGTTCGTTTGATAGACGGGTATTTGAACGATGAGTTCGTGGCTGGGGTTGAACAGTTTGTTGAGTTTTGCATGACAACTGTCTACTATGAAAAGTATGGTGGAAAGCTACGTTGCCCGTGCAGGAAATGCGACAATAGGAGAATCATACCGATTACAGATTTGAAGGTGCATCTTTATAGTCGGGGATTTGTGCTGAATTATTATCACTGGGTGTTTTATGGGGAAACGAAGGAAATGTTCAACGCTGCATTACAGGAATCGAGACGATACGAAGGTAGCAGCTCGAATGTAGAGGTTGTTGCCGAAGAACGAAATGATGAAGAACAGTATAGTTATATGCAGCAAATGATACTTGATGGTGTGGGGTATGGAGGCAATGAAAATTTTTGTGAAAGTTTAAACGTAGACGAAGATGAACGGGTTGTAGAAGAGGAAATGAATCCGGAAGCACGTAAGATGCACGGATGCTAAAGACAACCAGCCGACCATTGTACGATGGATGTGAGGTAAGTCAACTTGCTACTGCTACAGAACTTTTAAATATAAAGGCGCAATACAACATACCTGGTAGAGGATTTGATGCGATTGCATCGTGGTTTCGTCCATGCGCTCCAAAAGAAAATATTATGCCCCACAGTTTGTACGACACAAAAAAGCTAGTGGAGGGACTTGGATTACCCGTGGAGAAAATAGATTTGTGTCAAAACGGATGCATGATTTACTGGGATGTGGATGAGCACCTGCATCATTGCAAATTCTGTTTTCTTCCAAGATATAAAGAAGGGAAACGCAGCCTGATTCCGAACGCCCACATGTTCTATTTACCGCTGACCCCACGTCTGCAACGGTTGTATGCATCAGATGTATGCATCAGATGTGACAGCTTCGCACATGAGATGGCATCACGAGCATTCACAGGATGAAGGTGTTATGAGACATCCCTCAGATGTTGCGGCATGGAAGCATTTAAATAATTGTCATCCTGATTTTGCACAAGATCCGAGAAACGTCAGATTGGGCTTATGCACAGATGGCTTTAACCCGTTCGGGGCATCCGAGGCACAATATTCAGTTTGGCCAGTCATGGTAACCCCATATAACTTGCCTCCTTCGATGTGCATGCGAGACCCGTTGATTTTTCTAACAGTGAACGTACCTGGGCCGAAAAGTCCAAAACAGAAACTGGATGTGTATTTGTAACAACTTATTGCAGAGTTGAAAAGGTTGTGGACTGATGGTGTTATGATGTACGACATTTCGAAGAAACAAAATTTCTTGATGTGCACCACATTAATCTGGACGATCAGTGACTTCCCTGCGTATTCAATGTTGTCAGGTATGTTGATCTTTAATTGCTTTCATATATATTTTGAGTATGTGTTTAGTTTTTGTTATTGCTTTGCTTAGTCAGTAGTTACTTGTGTGAACCTCAATCTCGTCCTCTTAAAGGATGGAGTACGGCAGGGAAATACGCATGTCCGCATTGCATGCTAGACACAGATGCATTTTATCTCAGAAACGGTCGGAAAACGTGTTGGTTTGATTGTCACCGTCGATTTTTGCTGTTGAATCACACTTTCCGTTCAAACGGAAGTGACTGGATGAAGGGTTGACGAGTAAGAAAACAAACCCCCCAGACAATGTATAGTAGAAGACAGATTCTTCACGATATAAATGCTATAGGGATGCAGAAGATTACTGTGGAAGGTGCACAGAGTGCAAACAATGCGGCTGAGAAAAACACGGGTTGGAAGAAACGGAGTATTTTTTGGGATCTACCGTATTGGGAAGATCTACTGATTAGACACAATCTGGATGTAATGGATATCAAGAAGAATTTCTTCGGCAACATTTTCAATACGATTTTGAACGTGTCGGAAAAAACAAAGGACAATCTGAAGGCACGTTATGATATACGGGAGATATGTGACCGTCTTGAGTTGGAGCCTGACGACAATGATAATTACGCAAAAGCAAAGTACATGTTGATGACGGATGAAAAGAAAACATTATTTGAGTGGATAAAATTCATCAAATTCCCGGACGGATACGTTTCGAATTTGAGTCGGTGTATAGACAGTAAAAAACATATCATGTTCGGGATGAAAAGCCACGACTGTCATATATTCATGCAACGATTGATGCCTGTCGTGTTCAGACCTTTCCTAGAGAATAGACATTGGGAGCCGCTTGCACAGTTGAGTGTTTTTTCAGGGACTTGACATGTACAGAGCTGACGGAAGCTACCGTCGCTTCAATGAGTTCATAGATCACTGTTATTATTTGTAAGTTGGAGCGAATGTTCCCACTTGGCTTTTTTGACTCCATGGAGCATCTTCCAGTGCATCTTCCATATGAGGCATTCTTAGGGGGTCCCGTACATTACCGCTAGATGTACCCATTTGAAAGGTAAGCATAGTTATTTTGTAATGTACGCGTATAAATTAGTACAGTGATCGAATTTAAATTATGTTTTGTACCCACAGGTACTTACGTCGGTTGAAAAAGATGGTTGGAAATAGATCACGAGTAGAAGGATCTATCTGTAGTGCGTACTTGACGCAAGAGACTACCACATTTTGTTCATACTACTTTGATCAACACATTGCAGAGCAGTTTCGACCAGCGAAACGACTTGCCGATTTTTACGGAACCTGGCATGACAGTTGGAAGATCAGTGTGTAGGCCGTTGACCGATTCTGAGTATCACGTAATGCAGACATACATGTTATGCAACTACGCAGAGATCGAGCCTTACATAGAGTGAGTTTGTAACTTAACATTATTTCATCGCATAAACAAACTATTTGCTAACTATTTTTGGTAACATACAAATTATTTCTAAACGTATACGTTCGAATGACACGAGTTGGTTTTACAGACGCTGAGGAGGGGTCAATAATGGACAAAGACTTTCGTTCTTGGTTCAGTGCATACGTGAGTTATTTTAAATTGTCAAAAACATCGTGGCATTTTGTTGAAAAAATTACTATCTTCCTAACATTACTGTATGTGAACAATGACATAGGTTGACTCCCCTACATTACCGTGGATGATCCTCGCATCATTTCTTTGGCAAAGGGACCTGGACGGATAGCAAGGTCGTATGGTGGATACGTCGGTAACGGTTATAGATTTCAAACGAAGGTGCATTTAGTGAACAGGGCAACAAAGAACAGTGGTGTTTGCATAAAAGGTCATGTGTTCGGCACAAACTAAGACGATTACTTCAGAGTAATCGATGAGATTCTTGAGATTCAATACGCAAGTCCAACGCTAAAACGCATTGTTCTGTTAAACTGTACTTGGTTCGAGACAACCAGACGAGGCGGAGTCCGTAAGATTGATCATTTACAAATCGTTGAGGTAAACAAGTCTAAGCATATGCGCATCGCTGATAGGTTTGTTCTGGCTTCACAGGCGATTCAAGTTTATTACCTGAAGTATCCGATTAATAGATGAGATCTGACAGATTGGTTAGTTATTTGTAAAGTTAAACCACGCGAAGTAGAAGAAAACTTGTCCGAGAAAGACGACCATGCAGAGGAAGTTGTTGCTTTTAAGAAGATGAGATAAGATGTCGTGCAATCGACGGTGGTCAGAATGTAAGTACTGTTCGTCCTTTGAATGATGGAACGATAACATTGCATGATGATGATACAAATGCTTCCACTTCTCACGCACGTGACATTGATGCTGAATTTATTCGAGACGATGAATCCGATGAAGAAATAGAAGAAGAAGAAGAAGAAGAAGAAGAAGAAGACTTTATGTGACGGACTTCTTTGAGACAATGAATCCGACGAAGAAATAGAATAAGAAGAAGAAGCGACGACCGAAGAAACTAAGGATGATGAATGAGACATTTTATAACTTTATGATTCACTGTGTATGTGTTTATTATAACTATTTCTTTAATGAATGATAAAAAATATATATATATATATATTAACATTTACGACCAGCTGGTCACAATTTAACACAGAAGGTGACCACATGGTAGTAATTTAGAAGTGAATTACTACCAGTTGGTCGCAAAACTCAAATGGAATTCTAAAATGTTCATGCAATTTTTTGGCTGTTTACTTTCATAAGTGCGACCATCTGGTCGCAAATCTTAGCGGTAAATTTAAATTTTCATGAAATTTATGGCGGTGAATTTAAATATTACAACCATCTGGTCGCAATCCTTGGCGGTGAATTTCATTATTGCGACCAGATGGTCGTCATTTTTTATGGGACTCGTGATATGACAGCTGTTCTGGATAATGGCAAAGTGGTGACCAGATGGTTGCTTTTTCAATAAATGCTACCAGGTGGTCGCAAATATCTCTAAAAATGAGACCAGGTGGTCGTAATTTACCCAGTACGCGCGACCTTTCGTTTCTGGTCATGATTACATATTTGCGACCATTTGGTCGCAAAATCTTATTTAAATTCATATCAGTTTCCTTCCCCCATTTCCTTTTCCTTTTCTTTCTCTTTTTTCTTTCTTTTCTCTCTTTCCCCCGTTCCGTTCCCCGTTATTTTTTCCCCATTCCCATTCCCCGTTCCTACTCTAAACCTAGAAACCCTAAACCTCCAATCCCGGTTTTTATTACGAGGTTAGTTTTCGTATAGATTTTAAGTTTTATGTTAGTTTTAGTTTTAGAGTTTATGTTTAAATTTAGTTTACTTAGTTTTAATTAATTAGTTTAGTTTAATTTTGTTAATTTCATTAATTGTAGTTTAATGAATCTAATTTAGTGTAATTAATTACTTAGTTTACTTTAGTTTCATTCATCTAATTTTAGTTTACTTTAATTAATTAATTAGCTTAGTTTAATGTTGTTAATTTCATTAATTTTAGTTTAATTAATGTAATTTAGTTTAATTAAGTACTTAGTTTACTTAAGGTTAACTAATCTAATTTCGTTTACTTTAAGTAATTAATAAATTTTAGTTCAATTAATCTAATTTTAATTTAGTTTAATTTAATTAATTAGTTTAGTTAAGTTTAGTTTTTATTAATTAATGTTAGTTAAATTTAATTAATTTTAGTTTAATTTAATCTAATAGTTGAAATCTTCATTACTTAGTTTACTTTAATTAATTACTTAGTTCACTTAAGCTAATTTTAGTATACTTTAATTTAATTAATTAGTTTAGTTTATTTTAGTTTTAATTAATTAATGTTAGTTTAATTTAATTAATTTTAGTTCAATTAATCTAATTTAGTATAATTCTTCATTACTTAATTTACTTTAATTTAATTAATTTTAGTTTAATTCTTCACTACTTAGTTTACTTTAATTACTTCATTTTAGTTCAATTAATCTAATTTTAATTTACTTTAATTCAAATTAATTAATTAGTTTATTTTAAATTATTTAATTAATTTATGTTAGTTTAATTTACATTATTTAATCAATTTAATTTAGATTATTTCATTAATTAATTAATTTAATTTATTTCAATATTTTAATTACGTAATTAGTATTAAATTAGTTTAGTTTGGTTGTAGGATTATGACGGGCAGACGACATCCTCCCCAGTCAGACGAGCCTGATGACGCGATTGACGAGGCGACTGCGCAGCCGCTGCTCTTGATGCAGACCTGACTACAGAGGAGTTGGACATCATCCTATTTGGTTACAAGCCGGGACTTGCTGCCACGCTCGATGGTGCAGTCCCTGAGACCCAGCCTGCGACACCACGATTGTCGCAGGACTCCCAAGCCACGACTCCTTGGTTAGCATCAGGGTCTGCATCAAGGTCGGATCCAGCTGGCCTCTCCACTTCATTCACGCAGCCTCCTCGGGCCGCAGACTCTACCCTTCGGATTGAAGGGGATACATAAGTAATTTTGTTTATTGTTTTAATTACTTAATTTTTAAATCTTTAAACTTTTTTAAAAGTGTTTTTTTTTTTTTGTTAACTAATTGTTTCTAATATCACAATATTTTTATGTTTTTGCAGAGTACAGCTGCATACAACCGTTTCAAAACGGTTTCGCGAGGTCCTCCAGAGTATGCCTCTACCCAGCGACCTTCGCTGGCAGAAGATTCCGACGATGGAGAAACGTTGGATGTACGACAATTGGAAGGTAAAAAACATCATTTATTTTTATAATTAATTAATTTTGAAATTTATTGAAATAAATTTATTACTTTAACAATTTTTTATTTCAATTTTTTCAGGGCAAGTTTCCTGTTATCGATCCCGATATCACGGACGGTAGATTGTTCCTGTAAAGACTCGAATTTTCTCAAATCTTTAAATCAGAATAAACAGCGGAAGACTTTATTTTTATAAAAATTTGGCGTGGATCCGTTTAAAATATGGACTACCAAAACCTGTTTACATAAGTCAAAATCAGAGAATTTGAAACAACAGAAGTTCATACTCCAGTTTATAACCAAATCAGAGAAAGAAACTTCGATCATATGTAAAACACATCTCAGGCTCTCATGAGCCACAAAATACAAGTTTAAAGACTAACAACATAGCATTCATAGAATGCCCCAAAATATACATATATGTCCATGTCCCAAAAGCCATCCCTTCGAGATCAAGCAGCACCACCTCCACGACCTCGTCCTCTCCCATGAGTATCACCTGAAAAAGTTTAAGTGTAGCAACATTAGCATAAAAATGCTAGTGAGAATAAGATGGATGCAAGCACTTCTATGGACCGAATCCCATATCGGAAAATGTGCCCAAAATCCTAATGTGCTCTTACTACCCATTCAATATTCCCAATTACTTTACATAAGAAAATAAATTTCATTCTACTATATCGAACTTTCGAAAAGTAAACATTCAAGCTCGTAAAATAAAGTACTTAAACAACTAAGGCATAAAAAAGTAAATAATAAAGTAAATTTCACATTGTGACCACATTGTCACATTACACAATTCAACTGTGACCACTTGTCACCAATCACAACCATACCTTGACCTCACTGTCACCGTGACCACATTGTCACCAATAACAACCATACCGTGACCTCACTGTCACCGTGACCTCGCAGTCACCAAACATAAATCGTACCGTGACCTCACTGTCACCAATCACAAACCATACCATGACCTCACTGTCACCGTGACCTCACAGTCACCAAACATAAATCGTACCGTGACCTCACTGTCACCGTGACCTCACTGTCACCGTGACCTCATAGTCACCAATCACAAACCATACCGTGACCTCACTATCACCGTGACCTCACAGTCACCAAACATAAATCGTACCGTGACCTCACTGTCACCGTGACCTCACTGTCACCAATCATAAATCGTGCCGTGACCTCACAGTCACCAAACATAAATCGTACCGTGACCTCACTGTAATCGTGATCTCACAGTCACCAATCATAAATCGTACCGTGACCTCACTGTCATCGTGACCTCACAGTCACCAAACATAAATCGTACCGTGACCACACTGTCACCGTGACCTCACAGTTACCAAACATAAATCGTACCGTGACCTCACTGTCACCGTGACCTCACAATCACCAATCATAAACCATGCGTATCATAACGCCACACGTACTACTCCTCTTTGGTAGTACTAAATAGCGAATCTCATCGCTAATGGTATAATACTAACTCGATTCTACACGAAGAATCTCTCCAAAGTCTCTTTTAACTACCTTATAACCACTCGAAATAAAAGGAGTATCTAATACTCTTCTCCAAATTTCGGAATCTAATTCTCCTCGAGAATATAACTTAATCCACCAATAACATCTTACTTTAAACAACAACCAATCTTAACTAAATTTCCTTATGCACTATCCTTAACTCCCAAATAACATACATTCTTGGAAAGTTCTAAAGTCTATTAACCTTCTTAACCTCGATCGAACATAATCATCAAGCAATTCAAAAACATAAAAGTAATCGCAACCATTTTAAACTCACTTTATAATCGAAGTCAACTCCGAATCACTGGTTGACCAAAAATCACGATCGATGCACGAAACCTATAATTAAAATACACCTAAAGTATATTAATTAACCGAATCGAATAACGATCGTCACGATACTAAAATAAAAGACAAAAAAACCCGGAAATGCCCCCAAGAGTCCCACGGCTCAAAGGGATTTCAAGGTGAAGTTGGTTTTCCGGATTTTTAAGCACTTTAAAATGGTTTCGAGTTGGTTTCGGGCACTTTGGAGGTTGGTAATATCAATGGGTAAACATGATTTAGGGTTTAGGTCAAAAGTTCAATCCCGAACAATTTAGTAAAATCATAAAAACATATCAAATTCAAAACCCTAACCATCATGAAAAATGAGAATAGCTCATGGAAAAGGCTTTTGGCTCAAACTCGATTCTAGGGTTTAGGGAAAGTTCTAAATATGCATAAAACAACTCCCTCGATCTAAATCTCCGAGTTCCCGAGCAAGGATTGGAAGATTAAAACCAAAATCACCATTAAAACACTATTTGAAGCTTTAGGTTTTGAACTTAAACATACCTTAAAGCCTTGAGAGAATGGATGGAAAGTTTGATTGGTAGGTTGGAAATGATACTCGGGCCCGTGGCTATCCAACGCAACCGAAATTATCACGATCCGCCAAGAATCGAAGAAAAACGAAAAATGGGGGAATTGGGAGGGAGACTCTCGGCCAAGAGGAAGAACAAGAGAGAAAAATGATGAGTTTTGTCTAATTTTTCTTTATTTAAAGATGAATGAATAGTGTTTTAGATTTTTAAGAATTTCGGAAATGACGCCTACGTCTTTTTCTTGCCTTAAGCTTTTAAAACGAAACCCGAACCACTTAAACTAGCCCAATGGTGATTAATAATTATAAATTGGCCTATTAATAATTATTAATACCATCGAAACTAATTTAAGCTAAATAAACAGTTAAAAAGGTTTCCGAACGAAATTAACTATTTACTTCTAAATAACAAATCCTAAAATTATCTTTAATACTTTAATTCAATAAATAAATAAATAAATAAATAAATTTCACCTAAAAAATAACGGGATGTTACAGTTCCCCCTATGAGACAATCACGTCTGGGATCGATTCAAGGACCTCATGTACCGGGCGCGCAGAAAGCAAGCAGCAAACGGCCTCGTGTGGATGAGCCCGGAGGACCACGCGAGGCTTATCATGAGCTTGAGCACTCCCGAGGGCATGGCACTGTCAAGCAGGAATAAGGCCAACTGCGCAAAGAATCCCACCAAACACACAATCGGGGCCCGGACCCACGACGAGCACCATCGTCGATTGGTAAGTTTTTTTTGGTCGTTTTTTTACGTACTTTTTTCTTGTTTTCTTTTTTCAATTAGTTATTAATTTATTATGTTTTCTTCTTCAATTTTAATATTTTTAGGAAGCGAAGCACGGTCGCCTTGTCCCTCCCGATGAGCTGCATCGAGTTCTTCACACGAAGTAGGACGGGACGTTCGTCGACGATAATGCGAAAGCAGTTCAGGTATTTAATAATTTTTTCAGTTATTATTTTTTCTTTAAAATTTTTCCTAACTTATATATTAACTATTTTATTTTCTGAATTTTAAATGTTTAGGAACGTTTCACGGAGTCGTTGAGTCAGCGGTTGCCCACACCAGACTCGCAACCGACTCAGGAAGACCGTAGAGAGGCGTTCTTGGAGGCTGCTTGAGGGGTTCGGCCTGATGGATCAGTTCCTGGGCTTGGCTCGTACGGGCGACGCCTTTAAGCGGATGTGCCCCGGCCTCAGCGAAGCGGAGCGAGCACTAGCTCCGGCCCTTCTCCTGTTGAGCTGCAGCTGCGCGCGGACATGGACGCTATGTACGACGACTTCGTTTCTCGAGTCGCTGCGATTGAGGTGAACATGCAAGCACGGGTCGAGGCCCAGGTCGCAGCATCCTTGGCCGCGTACTTCAGATCCCTAGGCGGCGCCCATTAATCATCGACGCCTCCTCCGTCACCCCCCGCCCCTCCGCAGTAGTTCTAGGATGCTTTCTTCTGTATAAAACGTTTTTTTGAATATTTGATATATATATATATATATATATATATATATATATATATTTATTTATTTATTTTAATTCCAATTTGTTGTTATTAAATTTTAATATTAATTAAATAAATAAATAATAATTAATTAACTAATTATTGTAATTTAAATAAATAAATAAAAATATTTACTAAATACGACCAGATGGTCGCATTTACTATAAGATAAACGACCATCTGGTCGCATTTTGTCTGAGTACAAAAGTGACCACGTGGTCGCTTATAAAAGACCACGTGGTCACTGTTTTATGTGACCAACTGGCCACTTTTTTTCAACTTAAATTACGACCAGATGGTCGTATTTGTTTCCAAAAATAAAAGACCATCTGGTCGCATTTGTGAGTAAAAAAGTGACCATTTGGTCGCATATAAAATGACCACGTGGTCACTGCTTCATGTGACCAACTGGTCACTTATCTTCAACTTAAATTACTACCAGATGGTCACTTTTTAAGCGACCATCTGGTCGTTATTTAAAATGTTGACTTTTTTTGCGATCAACCATGCTTGGTCGTATATTTGTGACTATACAGTCGCACAAATCCGGACCGACCAACTTTTTTACCTCCACCTTGTTGGTCGCTCTTTTGGTGGCATTATACTATATAAACGACCAGTTGGTCGCAAATTGCCTTTTTTTTGTAGTGCCTCTAAGAAGCTTCAAAGTAAGGTTTTCGTTCTTTCTTTTATGGGGTTTCTTGCTTGTTAGTTTTTTAATGGAAATTTGGTTTGTAAACTTCAATTCCATTCCATGGAAATTGAAGATTACAAATCAAAAGAACATTTAAGCTTGGTTCTTGGGATTTCTATTGGCTTTAGACATTAAAAATACAATACACCAAATCCCTATCTCCACTAAAAAATCGTCGGTACTTTCTTTGAAATTGGGTGAGATAATCCATGTTTAAATGACAAATTAAGTTTACCTGTTGTCAAATACCACCCAAAAAATATCCAAAAACCCATAAAAAAATCACCCCCAAGACACCCCCTTGTGGCCGAGAGCACCATGTAGTGACTACCTGGCTATTTTTCGTCTTTATTTTAATTACCCATCATTTGTTGTTTGTTTGGTTAAAAATTAATATAATTTAGGCATAATTAATTTTTTTGGTGTTGATTTGCTCGCTTGATGCTCTCGTTTGGACGTTAGATCTGCTTACTTTGCTAAAAGTGAGGACCAAAAGAATTTATAGGAAACTTAGGATCTAATTGCTTGAGCGAATTGTTTGATTTTGGGAGTTAATTAAAACATTAGAATTAAGATAATTAAGCATGTCAGTTAAAGTTTATGTTCTTGGGAGTATAGTTAATTCTTTTGATGCTACCTTAATGTATTTTGGGTTATGGGTGACTTGAATGGTAATTTCATTCTAATGGTATGTTTATGGGAAATTTTCTGAGCTGTTGTGGTTACTAAGGTTTATGGTAGTTATGATTATGGGAATTTGAGGGAAAAAAAAAAGAAATTGCAGGTTATGGAATGATTGGAAGTGGAGGTTACTGAGACTCTGTTTACTTTTTGTTATTGCGATTCTGTTTACTTTCTGGAACTAGGGACACTGTTTACTTTCTGCAACTTGAAAATCTTTTTACTTTCTGCACTTGGGACTCTGTTTCCATTTCAAATGCACTGTGAGACTTTGGATATTTATTATGCATGTTTTTTAAAGTAATTGAGTTATGTGAGGACTGTTGGCACTCAACATGAACTTAGTTCACTTATGGCGGATGTATGACTAGGTGAGATAATGAGGTAATGTATATGTTGTGTGTTCTTTTCATTATCTACTATTATCCATGTTTTACGTTTTTAAAGTAAATGAGTTACGTGAGGACTGTTGGCACCTAACATGAACTTATTTTACTTATATCGGCAGATGTATGAATGGGTGGGATTATAAGGTAATGTATATGGTGTGTGTTCTTTGCATTATCTGGTATTAGCCATGTTTTATGTTTTTAAAGTAAATAGGTTATGTGAGGACTGTTAACACCTAACATAAACTTTGTTTACTTAAGATAAACGTATGAATGGGTGGGATAGTGAGATAATGTACATGCTGTGTGTTCCTTGCATTATCTGGTATTATCCATGTTCTATTGTTTAATGTAATTTAGATATGTAAAGACAATTGAAACCTATCATGATATTAAATCACACTTTCAATGTTGAATTGTTAAGTGATGATGAGATGTTATTGTTGCATGTGGCCTAGTTATGTTAGAGGTATGTTGGGAGATTGAACTATGAAAAGTATGTTAGGTTATGAGCAATGTTGTGCAGATATAATGATTTGGAGTGGGTAGTAAAGAGTTGTAAGGATCTTTGGACACAAATCCAGATTGGGATTAGGATCTAATGTTAAGTTACTTTCCATTTATCTTCACTGGGTGTTTTCGCTCATGATACTACTTTTTAGGTACGAGAGGACGAGGTCGTGGGCGTGGAGCTGGTGCCACCTGATCTCATGATGATGACTTGGAGTGGATGAACTTGACTTGATTTGATGTCCATGGACTAGTATTTACATTTTCTTATGTTTTGTACTTGGTATGTTATCACCCTTTGGGTTATTAATGTTTGGTACTTTAAAACTTGAACATTACATTACTTTATGGTTGGATTTGAGACATTTTTAATAAAAAAAGGGTTGCGCAACCCTTTTTACCAGAGATATGATTGTATCAAAATTTATTATACAGGTGTTATTTTGTTTTAAAGTCTTCCACTTGTATTATTCTGATTTATTTTGAAAATAAAGAGTCGGGTTTTTAAAAGAAGCCAAATTGGAAACGAGGATCACCACCTCTCGGATGATTACTCTAAAATGAAAAGTTTTGTAACGTAATCTGCTCATGATTTTTTGATCTCCTAGCAAAGGAAATTTTGAAATGAGAACAACCACAAATGAGAGTTCTAATTTCTTATGCTTGTAAACCTAATCCAAAGAGGCTTAGATCAGGGGAAATGATTAGGCTTCTTGCTTCCTTTTGAATCAGTTTCAACCACAAGATTTTTAAAACGCAAATCCATAGCCATTCTAATTACGTGCTTCATTGCGTGGAGCTCAATGGAAAGGGAAGATACCTTAGTTGGGTTGAAAATTGTAATGTCCCATTACTTTTGAGGTAATTTTTTTAATTTAATTAAAGTATTTAGATTTTATAACTTAGAATTTACGATTTTATTTCATACGTAAATCATTTTAATTGCTTTATTAGCTTAAATTAGTTTGTGGTGTATTGATAATTATTAACGGGTCAATTAATAATTATTAATCACCTTTTAGTAAGTTTAAGCGCTTTGGGTTTTGTTTTAAAAGATAAAAGTAAACTTGGGATGAGTTCGTAATTTCTGAATTCTTAAAATATCTTGACACTATTCACTCATCTTCTTTAAAAGACCAAATAGTGAAAAAAAAAAATCACATTTCCTCATCTTTCTTTTCTTCTCCTTGTCGTGAGCTACTTGGGTGGGAAGAAATTTTTTGAGTTTTCTTCGTTTCACTACGGATCATCTCGATTCTAGTTGCGTTGGATAGGCCTCAGTCCAAACTCTCTTTTCAACCTACCATTGAAGTTTTTCCTTCGTTTTCGAGAGGCCTCAAGGTAAGACATGGTTGAAATCTTCAATTTCTTGCCAAGAAACTTGAAGATTTCAATTAAGGAAGTTGTTTTACGTACTTAATAAGCTTCTCCCAAACCCTAGACTTGAGATTGAACCAAAACCCATCCCGTTTGAATTACCCAAATCGTTTGCTGAATTAGGAAGGTTTTAATTGATTAATCTTATGAAGCAATTCTTGTCCAAAAAACCTAATTAAGTTTACCCATTGAAATTGCAAACTTCCAAACTACTTGAAACCAACTCGAAATGCCTCTAAATTGCCTAAAAGCCAGAAAATCAAACTAGAGACCCACCCTCCTTTTCTCGGCTGAGATCCTCTTGGGGTGATTCCAAGGTTTTTCGTTGTTTAATCCATTTAGGTGTTGTTTGTTCGATTTTCGGTTAATTAATGATTGTTAGATGTAATTTTATTGTAGGTGTTTTTTGGACCGCCATTTGAACGCACCTTAAGAACTTTGGAGCTAAGACTACTTTTGCTAATGTGAGGATAAATAATTTTTAAATGTAAACTTAGAAACCAAAAAAGTTGAACGACTTGTAGGATCAGAAGTTGAGATTGAGATTTGAAATAAACTGATTAAAGTAAGTGCACTAACTTCTTTAGGCTTGGGAGTTAGTTCTAATTTGAGCTGAGGGAACTTATGAATTTTTTGAAGGAAACGACTAACTCTTGTAGATTATAAGTTTATGTACGCTTCGGTGTTTCCTAATGATTATCAGATGTTGAAGGTTCCAAGTATAATAGGGTGAATAAGGAATTTGGATATGAAACTTTGTATGTTTACTAAAAACAATGGAATCAATGGAATTGGGACTTTTATTTTAAATTTAGTAACTCTAAATTATCTGAAGGCTGTTTGGCTTTACTTTTTCATTGTTTTTCAGAAGTTCCTACTTTCTTTTTTATGTAGAAAAGGTAATTAATTATTCATGTATCATTGATCGTTACGTTCTTTTGATTACTTTGAATGGTTAAATTTATGTTTATTCATACTTGAGACCCTGTTTATGTTCATTTCTGCATAATCGTAATTTGGGGGAATATTGAGACAATGCATAGACTGAGTGTGCTTGCATTGTCTGGTATTATTTGTTTTATGTTTACATATATGTATCACGAGGAATGCTAAAGGCTGCGTGAACTTTGCATGATTGGGGGGATGGATAATGAGATCATATTGGGACTGCGAGTGCTCACATTATATAGTATTATCTATAATCACTGTGATACATATATGAGAGAATAATGCAAAAGGCGGAGTGTACCTTTCATTTGGTGAGTGAGATAATGAGGTAATGGTTAAACTGCGTGAGCTTTCATTACCTGTCATTATTCACTCGAGGTGGGAATATACTTATAAAAGACTATGTGTACTTTGTTTTGGAAAGCGAGATAATGAAGTATTGTTAGACTGTGTGTGCTTTAAATATGGTCATTATTACCATGTGAATGATTGTATTAATGTAAAGGCCGAGTGTACTTAACATGTATTGGGCGAGTTAAAGAATAATGTTGAGACTGCGTGTGCTGCCATTATCAACATTAATCGCTAGTTATTTTGTTTGAATATGTTAAGACCGAGTGATCTTAACATGATTTTGGTTATATTAATGTAAAGGCCCGAGTGTACTTTACATGTATTGAACGAGTAAATGAATAATGTTGAGTTTGGCGTGTGCTAATATTATCGACATTGATCGCAAGTTATTTTGTTTGAATATGTTAAGACCGAGTGAGCTTAGCATGGTTTTTTTATTAAAGATAAAGGAATGTAAACCATATGTATAGTAAGAGTTATTAAAGAGAAAGAAAGGGGAATGATATGTGTGTTATGAAACATATTCTTCTTAATACTTAAGAGCTAGTTTCTTGATTGTTTCGGAGATCTCGTATGTGAAAGATGGATACCTGATAAGAAACCCTTTTGAAATGGTTGATTGGTAAAGAGTATGTAAGCTTATTTGGACACAATTTGGATACGGGTTTGGAGTCTAATGTTACTTAATTTTTGTTTATCTTCACTAGGTTTTCGCTCATGATATTACGATTTTTAAGGTATTGCTTGTGCTCGGGGTCGTGGGAGAGATGTGTTAGGAATGGTGTCCTAGAACTTGTAATTATTTAATTATAATAATTTATTTGGAATAAATTAAATAAATAAACATAAGTTCTTTATATTATTTAGATTGATTCAATTGACGATATTAGGAATATATGGAAATATATTAATATCAAACATTCAAATAGTAAACCCTAAGTTATTGTTATAAAATCACGACTTAGTATGTGAGTCATACGAGAGGATTAAAGTCGAGATGAGTAACTTAAAAGTGTCTACAGTAAATGGATAATGTTTAGGAACCTTACCCTTGTAACACTGTTGATAGCTTCGCATTTTGTTTATAGACAAATGATCTAATCCTGATCATTCATGTGGGAGACATGAAATGGAAGTATCATATGCAATGTTGATTGTATAAGACAGGACCACGATGTTCGATCAAATTTCTCATTAGTACCGTTTACGAGAAATGATCGAATATCAAACTAAGTTTATCAACCGTGATAGATCTCAATCCTGAGTGAAATGCGGACTCCTATTTGTGGAGTTATGTTCTTTGATTCACCTAGTTGAGAGCTATCTGTAAGAACGCTCAATACACTCCTGTTTTGGGAACATGGCTAGATAAGTAGCTGGGAACTCATTTTCACAAGATGGAATTCATAACTTCCTATAAATTAACGGTATCAGTGCGATACCTAAACATTTTAGGAACTTTAGGAAACTCCCTTGATGTACTGATTCGAGACATGAACAAATGGCGCCACGACTTCTATTGATCATAGAAGTACATTATCTCTAGTTCGTCTAAAGACAAAGTTCATTGGAGAATCAGCGGGAACACAAGGATAAAGAGGTAATTACAGGGGCAAAAGGGTAAAATTTATCCACCTGTAATTATGAGGGTTCCACGTGAAGGATAATATCACAGATATAAATAAAGATAAACTAAATGGACATAACTCATCTATAGTGAGGAGTGTTCAGCTATGAATCCATAGTGGAATTATTCATAGTTAGATAATAAGTAATTAACTAATTATGAGTTAATCACTTAATTGACTAATTATTAAGCCCATGATCTATAGGTCCATCGGGTCCCTATGCTAGCCTAAATATCGTTGTAGCAAAACTAAGTTATTAATTTAACTTAGGAAGAACAAGTAATTTAAGTAATTGATTTACTTAAAATTAGGGAATATTAATTATTTGAATAATGAGATTATTTAAATGAAAATTAATATTAATATTATTAATAGTGATACAATATTAATTGTTTAAATAAAGAGTTTATTTAAATAGAAATTAATATAACATATCAATTATAATATTTTAAGACAAAATTAATTGTTTAAATAAATAAATTATTTAAACGGGAATTAATGTTAATATTATTAATTATTTAAATAATGAGTTTATTTAAATGAAAATTAATAATTAGTATTATTAATTAAATAATGAGTTTATTTAATTTAATAATAAATATTAGAGAGAATTATATACAATTGGTTTGAGAATCAAATTGGTTTTGGCCCAAAATAATTAATTAATTGAATAAGATTCAATGGTAATTAATATATTAATTTTTGGCTAAATGTGTTTTATTAGAAATTATTATTTGAATTTTTCTAATTTTAATATATAAATATACAATTATTAATTAAAGAAAAGTAAAAATAATAAGGAAATAAAAAAATATATATATACATGTCAAATGGCTCTCGTCATGCGTGCGTGTAGGCTGTTGGGACTAATGTCAATATGTATATTTATTTTATATATTTTTATTATTATCTTTTCTATATTTAATAATTAGGAGATTAATGAATTCTAATTAGATTAGATATCATATTTTCCTATAAATATGACCATTGGGATTCATATTTTGCACACTTCTCACTTTAATTAGAAAAGTGAAAATTCTCTCTCAAGTTTTTTCCCAATTGCCGATTTTCCTTAGGGAAAAATTTAGAAGAAATTTCTTATTCTTTTGTTCTTCCGGTTCGATTCCCACAAGTCAGTTTTGCTTTCAATCGGGATATAGCATAGAAGATCTGGTGTTGCTGAGGATTGATGCTGTAAAGAAACCTCCAACCGATTCGACATTTATTACGCAATGTAAGTAAAAGGCCTTTAATTTTTGAAATTAAGCATGAATTTACATGTTTTTATCACAAATTGCATGATATTAATAGATCCGTAATTAAATGTTAATTAGTTTACTAAATAAAATTCCGCTAATTTAGTAAATTATCCCTTCAATTGGTATCAGAGCTAATTTTAATTATCATGCAAATTTGTGTTTTTCGAAAATTTGGTGGGTTGCATAAAAATCGTTTTATGTATGTTTATATTAATTGTGCTATATAAATTGTGGAGGTTTGCTAATTGACTGTTTAGGTATTCTTGAGGCACTTATGTTTTTAAATTTTATTAGAAAATTTGTAAACCCTAAATTTAGGGTATAAGAAAAAATTTGTAATTTTCTCATACCAAAGAGGCATAAAATCGGCTACATCAAAGGGAGACAAGAAGAAAATTTTTCTCCACCATTCCATGAGATCCACGCCCAAGGAGAGAGAAAAGGTAAAGATATGGTAAGATATTTTATCATAATTATCTTGTTATCTCAATTTAAAAATTTAAATATTTAAGATAAGGATGAAATCTTTTTAAAGATTATATCCCTATCTTAAATTATGAATTTATAAATTGATATAAGATTACATGGAATTTTTTTTTTATTTTTTCCATATAATTAAAAGATAATTATTTTAAAACAAGTATTTATGGAAATATTAAGGAGATAATATATGCCCCATAAATACTCATTCCCACACCTACACCATGGAGGAGAGAGAAAATTGAAGACTGAAGTTCTACAATGGAAGATTTAAATTAAGTTGTAATTTTAATTTTCCATTTTAGAAATATTGCCAAGAATACCGGTCAATTTAGCTGTTTTTTATTTAAATTGTTTATATGTATGATATAATTGTTTTAAATAATATTCATGCATAAAAGTATGTCATGTAGAAAATCTCACCATAGGTTGTATGATTTTAATTAATTATACATACATGCATCATGATATAATATGTGTTATTATATGTTAATGTATGTGTAGCATGCCATAATTTTATTATATTATTGTGATTATCGAAAATTATGTAATTTTATTCTAATTATTTTTAGAATTAAAAAGCATGCTTATTTAGTTAAAATTCAAAAGTTAAATCTAGTTTAAAAGTTGAATAGAAACTAAATGAATTATTTGTAATATGGAATTATTATTTAAACAATTGGGCCAAAATCCATATAAGGTAAACAAATAGAAACTTTTAATTAAGGGTTAATTAAAAATTAATAATTGAGATTAATTAAATTGAACGGATCTCTGGCTAGAAAGCTCTCCCCAAGCGATGAGGTTTCATAAAGTTCCCCTAACACGGAGCGCCTCTAACTGGGAGCGATCTGGGAGAAAAGTTCAAATTAATAAATCGAAATTATTAAGACGGCTCATAATGTGATTAGTTTTAATTAGGAAAACTTGAACAATCACATTTATAAAATTAATCTAACCAATTTAAGAGTTAAAGTTGATTAGGTTAATTAAAACTTGGATTAATGAATTAGCCTGAATTAGTCTAAGTTATGAAACCCTAACTTAAAATATTAAGTGGGAGAAGGAAACATGTCAAGGTATCCTATGGTCTCCACTGATGGACTCGAAACGTGAGATTTATACATGGCTTCTGTAACACTATTGCAGGTGTTCATTCCCATAGGAATGTTTTATTGTATAAATCGATATCAAGTTGAGTCTCCTGAAAGGGATAAAGAATTTTAAATACGGTTGAAGACTGAATCTACACTTCGTAGACACTCTTCAATTTTTATTTAAAAGACTAAATTTGTGACGACCCGTCACTTTTAAATAAATTAAATTCAGAGAAAACAGCGGAAGTCTTTTAATTTATGAAAAATTGGCGTGGTTTTGTTTGAAAATTGGCATGCCGAAAACCTGTTTACATCCTAATTTTCAAATCTAATAAAATCTCATGGACTTTAAGTCCAAATCAGGAGTTCAAATATATATAATATCATAAAACATCATCCAGAAGCTCTTATGAGCCAAAATACAACATTAAAGTCTTTGAAATTCATAAAAGTGATACATAAACTATACAATGACAAGTCCATCTCGAGGCCAGCATCCCTCGATCACGCAGCACCATCTCCCCGTCCACGGCCTCTAGCCAAGGCATTACCTGAAAGTGGTTGTAATATCATGAGCTAACAAACTAAGCCCAGTGAGAATAATAAGCATAAAAAGTAAAGATAGACCTCAAACTCGCATTTCGATTTGTGTCCAATTAAATCGACACATTCTACTCCTAAAGTTCTCCAAACTCTAGGTAATTCTATTCCATGAATTCCAAAGTATGACATTACTACACTTGTAGTCAATTCTCAAACATTAACTTGTTATGACAAATAAAGTAAAGCGAATAAACTTTGTTTAACATATAACATCTCGATTCTCTTTCTCATCTATCATAAGCATAAAAGTAATGAGTACATCCCGTAGGATACGCATTCGCCATTTATGCATGAAATGAAGGTAATGTGGATTTTTACATACTATCCACCCTTATCCTTATGTATAAAGTAGTGTGGGCAACTTAAAATATCCCCCCAAAACTTATGCATGGAAGTAGTGTGGGCAACTTAAAATATCCCACCAAAACTTATGCATGGAAGTAGTGTGGGCAACTTAAAATATCCCACCAAAACTTATGCATGGAGGAAATGTGGACTTTCTCGTATTCCACCATTATCCTTTCGTTTTTCTTTCTCACTTTCTTTTCTTTTCAATAATGCGAGATGTTATGCATATGGTTACATATGCTTGCAAAAATAATAAAGTAAATGTAAATGATAAAGCAATCGAAACAAGTATAAAGTAAAGGGGCATAAAGTAAAGAACATAAAGTAAAGGGCATAAAGTAAAATAGATAGAATCCCGGATGAACGATATATCGATCGAACTCCGCTAACAATAATAAAAGTAAAGGTCAAAATATAACGATTAACCTAAACTTTCAAGGATTCTAAACTTCCAAGTGAACCATTCTAAACTCCGAAACTAATCTAACTTAGAATCTTCTAAGATTCGAGGTTTTCAACGAGAAATCCTAAGTTTCTCACCTAAAGGATTAACTTCAAATCCTAAGGCACTAACTCACTTCCTCTAATCTTAGGTTGGATTCTAATCTTAGTTCCGATTCTACAAATCATCGTACTTATTTGCTTTCTATAGTTACTTTAAATTATAATCATTCTCACCTTAATTAAAAGATGACCTTGCTCCTAAGTCCGGTAGAGCAATCAAACAAACGGTTCAAAAACACCTACAAAAGGATTAATATCCCGAAAATTAATAAATTACCAACTAACGATTAAACAACGACCACACATACAAAACGACGAAAAACTCAACAAACCCCCCATAAGAGGCTCTCGGCCCTCTCATCAAAATGAGGTCTCGGGTTTGGTTTTTCGGCTTTTTGGCAATTTAAATACGTTTTGAGTTGGTTTTAAGCAAATTCGATAATCCCGATTTCAATGGGTATCGATGAATATGGTTTTTGAACATTACTCCCTTTCCCGAATTGAATTTAAATAAACATTCATTCATTAATTTTTAACCCAAAATCAAACCCAAAAGGGTAAATTTCAAACGGAAAGGGTTTCGACTGAAACTCGGTTTTAGGGTTATGAAATAGTTTCTAAAAACACGTAAAATTACTCCTGAATTGACAAACACCGAGTTTCACGGCAAGAAATCGAAAGAAAACAAGTAAAACTCCATTAAAACACTATTTGGAGCTTAGGGTTTGAAAAGAAACTTACCGAGAACTCCGTAAAACACGAGTGGCAAGTACGAAGGCTAGGTGGAAAAGGATCGTAGGATCGATACCTTTCCAATGGAACGAGAATCAAGTCGATCCGGCAAGAAACGAAAAACCAAAAATCCTCTTTTGGTCTTTGAAGCTCACGGCCAAGGAGGAAGAAATGAATGAAGATTTTGGTCAACTTTGAGTCAAGATGAGTTTTTAAAGACAAATGAATAGTGTTTTTAGATATTTTTGCAAATTGGGTAATTACGATTTTGCCCTTTTTCGACTTTTGACTTAAAAACGATTGCCGAACATCTCAAACTATCCCAATGGTGATTAATAATTATTAATTGGCCCGTTAATAATTATTAACACCATTAAAACGTATTTAAATAAATAAAGCCATTAAAAGGAATTAAAATGAAATAAATTACTAAATTCTAATTTAATAATAAATAAATGAATTTTAATTACTCAAATTAAAATAAAATAAATAAAAGTTTTTTTTTTTTTTCACAAAATAACGGGACGTTACAAAATTAGTGGGTCACACTTAAAAAGAAATTTGATAAAGTTTGTTATCAAAATTCTGGACCAAACACACGGTAAACAATGACATAGGAATATGTGTTATTCTGGAGTTGTCAATTGTTTGAGTGGCATCTCGTTTTAATGATGGTAACTGACCTATCATTTGACGACACTTCACCGGTATCATTAAAATATCGTGACATAGTAACATGTTTTAGGGCTTTTCTGTTCATTTATATGTTCGCATTCATGCATCATATTTAATTATCTGTCGAAACTTTGAGTATTTGAATGTTGAATGCATGTTAGATTATTAAGATAAAGTTTATTTAAATTTCAGTAATATATCATCTGTTTTAGTCACTATACTTGGAAAGAACAAACTGAATGATGAAACTATGTTTCCTAGAAAAATTAAATGAATAAATTAAGTACAACAGTTTACTTAAATAAACTGACAATATTAATTATTTAAATAATGAGTTTATTTAAATGGAAATTAATACCATTATTATTAATTATTTAAATAATGTGTTTATTTAAATGGTAATTAATAAAACAATATTATTAATAAATAATTATTAATTATTTAGGTAATGTGAATGGAAATTAATAATTAAATATTTATTATTAATTTTAAATAATAGTGATTATTTAAAAGGATTGTAACGACCCGATTTTCCGTTAAATTCTTTAAATTCAAATGCACAGCGGAAGACTTAATTTTTAAAGAAAAACGGCATGGGTTCGTTTAAAAGTCGAATAATCAAAACCTGTTTTACAACCCAAAGTCCAGAGAAAGCTATAAATCGGGAATGCACATTCCAAAGTAAAGTTTAATCATAAAAACATCAAAATACTTTACACATACACCCTTCACGGGCTCAAAATAACACAAGTATGTAAAAAGTATATGATTTACAAGCATTACTACTAATGCTTCAAAAGTGTTTAATATTGTCCTTACACCACCTCGGCCAGTCAAGCGACACCATTTCCTCTACCTTGCTTCTTAGGACGGGGTTCACCTGAAAATATTGTGGTGTAGCACCATTAGCAAACAATGCTAGTGAGAGTAAAATGAAAGCAAGTAATCCTATGAACTAAATCTCATACCAGAAATCGTGTCCAAAGGCCTAAATGTTCATTATTACCCATAACCACATTTCAATCTCCATGTATACATATGATAGTATCATACTACCCGTATTCGTCATTCAAAACCAAGAGATAGAAATAAAGACTTAAAGTAAAAAAATTAACATTTACAACTAAGTCTCACTACACATTTCTAAAGAATAGGTAAAAATAACATTAACTATCTTTATTACCAAACAAGTTTCATCGTATCGTGCTATTGTATGGATCGAAATCAACATACCACGTACGGTCATACCATGTCACAACCATCGCACCATGATACGTATGGATCCGAATCAACATACTATCATGTGCCGTATCATAGATCATAATACCATGGTATGCACGGATCCGAATCCACGTACTACCATGTACCATATCACAACCATCGTCACGGGTATACCATATGGATAAATATCGCATACTAAGCCCGTACGGTATTACCATATCACAACCATCGTACCGGGTATACCATATGGATAAATATCGCATACTAAGCCCGTACGGTATTACCATATCACAACCATCGCATATCAGGAGTTTCACCATACCGGATATCAGGAATTTCACCATAGGTATCAGGAATTTCACCATAGGTATCAGGAATTTCACCATAGGTATCAGGAATTTCACCATAGGTATCAGGAATTTCACCATATAACAATTCATCGCACCATGATACCGTATGGAGCGTGTCACATACTATCATGTGCCGTATCACAAACTATAGTACCATGGTTACATATGGATCAAAATCACATACTACCATGTACTAGTTACAAACCATAGTACCATGGTTACATATGGATCAAATCAACATACTACCATGTACTATCCCACTAATCATCTCACCATGATTACATATGGATCAAAATCACATACTATCACGTGCAGAATCAAAGTGCTCAAGGTCCCCACAAGTCATCACACCATGATTACATATGGATCAAATCAACATACTACCATGTGTGAATCATTGTGCCCTAGGTCTCCAATAAGTTAGCTAAACTCCGAAAAAGTCTACTAAGTTAATTAGAAACCTAACTAACTAGAATACACGAGTTACTACTCAAGTGCATCTTCTAATTACTTTACTTCCAAATCCATCCAAGTAACTTTCAAATCAATCAATGTAACTTCCATTTCCACTTTCATCTAACATCTCCAAATCACATTACCATACTTCCAAACCTCCCCGATGATCTCTAATCATCAAACTAACCAAAAGTCCAACTTTCTCCACACACACTTCCGAATTAAAGTCTCCAACCAAACTATAATTCTAAGAAGCTAATTCCCTCTTAACATCGATAAACAATATCATATCGAAACGTAATTCATAAAATTACTAACTTCCCTTTTAAACTCACCTTAGGTTTTAAGTTGAGTATCCAAGAAATCGAAGTCGAATCCACACGACAAATACAAACCTACAATTCACCAATTGCACAACAATTAACAACTCATATCTAATATGAGAACAAGTTTGCATTTTCGGATGAATAGTGTTTTTCGAAAATCCGGGTTCAAAATCGTCAAATTCCATGATAACCATTCATGATTTCAACATCAAAACTCATTTACAATAAAAAACGAACAAAACCATATAAAAAGTTTTGAAAACTTACTTTTTGGGACTTCCCTTAGGGAACGGGAAACTTCGAAAAGCTAGGTTGGATAGGTAGCCCTCGTCCCTACCAATCCAACGCAACTGACCACATCGAAAACGGTCGAGAAACGAAGAAAACCCAAGAAAAAGTTTCTTCTCATCAATGGATGAGAAGCTCACGGCTTGGGGATGAAGAAAGGATGATGAGTTTGGTCAATATTTGGTCAAAGAGGATAGTTAAAGAAGATGAAACAAATATCTAGATATTTAGGTAGTTTGGAAATTACGGTTTTGCCCTTTTTGACCTTTTGCTTATAAAACGAAAACCGACGGTCTTAAATAAATCTAAAGGTGTCTAATAATTATTAATTGGCCCGTTAATAATTATTAGAGTCACCGAAACGAATTAAAACGATAAAAAGGATTTTCGGACGGAATTAACTAATAAAACTGAAATTACTAATTTTAACTAATTTTAAAAGCTTTAATTAAATAAAAATAATAAATTAATAAAATAAAAAAAAAATTTACCTCTAAAAGTAACGGGACGTTACAAGGATAATATTAAATAACCTATTTATTATTAATTTAAATAATTTCGATTATTTAAATAGAAAATAATAAATATTTATTAATAATAAAGTACAAAAATCGGAATATAATATTTTATTTACATGATTGATTTAAATAAATATGAAGAACTAATAAATAAGATTTATTAATAAGGATGAATCTATAATTGAATTAATGAATTCAATGGATTTTGGTTCAAATTATTTGAATTATTAAATACCAAAATCGACTCATATATATAATATTTTGGGAAATAATTGTTGAATTATTTTGTCTAAAATAAATATATAAAAGAATGTTCAACCAAAGACAAATTAAACAAATAAAAATTAGTTTTTCTTATTGATTTTATACACATAAAATCGGCACGTAAGATAAATAAGGAATAAAATTTGATTTTATTCTTGGCATTTATCTTTTATTTATTTTATAGTATTTCCTAATTCGATTGGAAAATTGTTTTGCGTATAAATACAAACGTCTTGGTTGTTCATTCAAAAGCTTCTAATTTCAATTTTTGAAATTGAAAAATCTTTTTCTTCCTATTTTCCTCGTAACCGATTTTACAATAGTCTAAAATGGAAGAAAATATTCTTCTTCCCAAAACCATAGTTTTCTAATATAGTTTAGTTATCAATTTGTTTTTTATTTTGAATTATGTAATAACTATTGGTTCTCATTTCTCAAGAACCAAGTTTGGGAATATTTTAAATAAGAGTTATTTAGGTAGATATTCCTTTTCAATTATATTACAAAGTTCCAAAGTGTGATTGGATGGTTATTCAAAATACTTAGAATAAAACAAATAAATTCCAAATCCAAATTCTAAACTCCGGTATATCTAAATGAGTTATAAGGTTTAAAAATGTTTAAATACTTAAGTCTAAAATTATTTAAATAAGTTAGAGGGATTAATCTCTTAAAGATGGTTCCCGATGAGTTTAAGATGATAACCATATCAATCCACGAACTTATGGGATAAGTAAAATCGAATATCTTTGATTTATCAAAGATAACTAGACTTAAACATCACTAAAGTTGGACATTTAGATGTTAGAACTTAAGTGATAAGCAAACATTAAATCGATTTCTTATATTCCAAATATTAGGTTATTTAAAAGGACGTTTTAAATGAGTACTAACTGATATGGAATAAACAAAACAGAAATTGAAAAACAATAAAAACAATAATTAGTGGATAATTGAATTCACAAATTATTAAAGATAAATTCAGTAAATCAGTGATACTGGAAGCTTTAAACCTTACTTAATATAGACTAGAATTACAATAATTTTATTTCACAGTAAACAAGTAGTTATTTAAAAGTTTAAATGTTTAAACGACTTGTAGAACTTTATTTGAGTGGGAGCGTCATAGTACAAACCAAAGGGACTTTTAGAAGTCCAAGTGAAACTCATTGACCTCAAAATCAATGAATAAAGTTCAAAATAAGTGAAATAAAACTGACACGAATTTTCAATAGTGGAGTTGAAAAGAGTCACTTATACTTATACATTATTTTTTAAATAATAACAAGTATAGATTGTAATCATTAAACGAATGAAAGTAATGGAGAATTACTTTGTAGTGGGAGCTTAAGAATTTCGAGAATCCTATAACCAATATGACTAAAATAAAATTTACAAATAGTATGTTAGTGCACATAGATAAAATGAAAGATTTTATGAGATGCACGTGATCAAATTCGAACATGGATTTACTTCCATATAAGAATTAGATAAATGACCTTTGCGAATTAATCATTAAATGAGTTAATTATAAGTAAAATGAGCTTTTACTAACTAAACTCTAAATTCACGTGATTGCTAAGTCGTTAGTAAATGAAAGGTGTATGAGCATGATGGTTTCAAATCAATAGTTAATAGAGTTTATTTAATGGCGATAAAATATGGAATCTATTACACTTAATGAAACTAACATCAGACCAAAGAAATACATACTAAGTAGATGAAAACGTTACTGATAAAGTATTAAAATGACTACCATGGCTAAGTAGTTGATAGTCATCCAGTTTGACTGAAATTACAAGTCAAATCTCCAAAGATCTAGGACAAGTGGGAGATTGTTAGGAATGGTGTCCTAGAATTTGTAATTATTTAATTATAATAATTTATTTCGAATAAATAAAATAAATAAACATAAGTTCTTTATATTATCTAGATTGATTCAATTGACGATATTAGGAATATATGGAAATATATTAATATCAAACATTCAAATAGTAAACCCTAAGTTATTCATATAAAATCACATCTTAGTATGTGAGTCATACGAGAGGATTAAAGTCGAGATGAGTAACTTAAAAGTGTCTACAGTAAAAGGATAATGTTTGGGAACCTTATCCTGGTAACACTGTTGATAGCTTCGCATTTTGTTTATAGACAAATGAGCTAATCCTGATCATTCATGTGGGAGACATGAAATGGAAGTATCATATGCAATGTTGATTGTATAAGACAGGACCACGATGTTCGATCAAATTTCTCATTAGTACCGTTTACGAGAAATGATCGAATATCAAACTAAGTTTATCAACCGTGATAGATCTCAATCCTGAGTGAAATGCGGACTCCTATTTGTGGAGTTATGTTCTTTGATTCACATGGTTGAGAGCGATCTTTAAGAACGCTCAATACACTCTTGTTTTGGGAACATTGCTAGATAAGTAGCTTGGAACTCATTTTCACGAGATGGAATTCATAACTTTCCTATAAATTAATGGTATCAGAGCGATACCTAAACACTTTAGGAACTTTAGGAAACTCCCTTGATGTACTGATTCGAGACATGAACAAATGACGCCATGACTTCTATTGATCACAGAAGTACATTATCTTTTGTTCGACTAAAGATAAAGTTCATTGGAGAATCAGCGGGAACACAAGGATAAAGCGGTAATTACAGGAGCAAAAGGGTAAATTTATCCGTCTGTAATTATGAGGGTTCCACGTGAAGGATAATATCACAGATATAAATAAAGATAAACTAAATGGACATAACTCATCTATAGTGAGGGGAGTTCACCTATGAATCCATAGTGGAATTATTCATAGTTAGATAATAAGTTATTAACTGATTATGAGTTAATCACTTAATTGACTAATTATTAAGCCCATGATCTATAGGTCCATCGGGTCCCTATGCTAGCCCAAATATCGTTGTAGCAAAACTAAGTTATTAATTTAACTTAGGAAGAACAAGTAATTTAAGTAATTGATTTACTTAAAATTAGGGAATATTAATTATTTGAATAATGAGATTATTTAAATGAAAATTAATATTAATATTATTAATAGTGATACAATATTAATTGTTTAAATAAAGAGTTTATTTAAATGGAAATTAATATAACATATCAATTATAATATTTTAAGGCAAAATTAATTGTTTAAATAAATAAATTATTTAAACGGGAATTAATGTTAATATTATTAATTATTTAAATAATGAGTTTATTTAAATGAAAATTAATAATTAGTATTATTAATTAAATAATGAGTTAATTTAATTTAATAATAAATATTAGAGAGAATTATATACAATTGGTTTGAGAATCAAATTGGTTTTGACCCAAAATAATTAATTAATTGAATAAGATTCAATGGTAATTAATATATTAATTTTTGGCTAAATGTGTTTGATTAGAAATTATTATTTGAATTTTTCTAATTTTAATATATAAATATACAATTATTAATTAAAGAAAAGTAAAAATAATAAAGAAATAAAAAATATATATATATACATGTCAAATGGCTCTCGTCATGCGTGCGTGTAGGCTGTTGGGGCTAATGTCACTATGTATATTTATTTTTATATATTTTTATTATTATCTTTTCTATATTTAATAATTAGGAGATAATGAATTCTAATTAGATTAGATATCATATTTTCCTATAAATATGACCATTGGGATTCATATTTTGCACACTTCTCACTTTAATTAGAAAAGTGAAAATTATCTCTCAAGTTTTTGCCCAATTGCCGATTTTCCTTAGGGAAAAATTTAGAAGAAATTTCTTCTTCTTTTGTTCTTCCGATTCGATTCCCACAAGTCAGTTTTGCTTTCGATCAGGATATAGCATAGAAGATTCGGTGTTGCTGAAGATTGATGCTGTAAAGAAACCTCCAACCGATTCTCCATTTATTACGCAATGTAAGTAAAAGGCCTTTAATTTTCGAAATTAAGCATGAATCTACATGTTTTTATCACAAATGGCATGATCTTAATAGATCCGTAATTAAATGTTAATTAGTTTACTAAATAAAATTCCGCTAATTTAGTAAATCATCCCTTTAAAATGATGATGCTATCTGATCTTGATGACGACGATGGCGAGATGGACTAGAGATGGTTTTATTGTCCATGGACACATATTATTTCGTATTCTCTTTTTGGGTTGTACATTTTTATATAAGCTCATGAGAGTTTTTTGGTTTTAAACTTTTATAATTATGAAACTCCTTTGAACTTTACTTCAGGAAATGCGCATTTCCTTGTCTTTACAAATTCTCTGATTGTGAAAAATGTAAAAAGGTTTTGGATTGTTAAAATTTTAAACGTATCCAAGCCCTGTTTTTTTTTTAAAAAATACTAAGACTTCTGCTACATTCTGGTTTTTAATGGATCTAAAAGGAGTCATGTCGTCACAAAAATTGATTGCGAATCACAGCTCCACAACCACAGCCATGAGTTGATTCCCCTCCTCTAGCTCTATTAGATATTTCAGTCAACATTATTTTAAAATGACTTAGAATATATGATTACGATCTTTCAAGTAGACTTTTTCCAAACAACATGGTTTTGTGACAACATTACTAAAATTTTAAAGTTGTATTATTGAATTAGCCATTCGACATATATAAAATAAGACAGTTGCTTGATTGCATATTTTTAATTAAGGAGTGGCCTTACATCAACGCATATGACTACAACAATTTTAATGTTAAATCTTGATGAGTATACCTCAACTAGTCAAGCACTTGCTCCCTTCCCTTGAGGTGAAATAGATTTTTAATATATATATATATATATATATATATATATATATATATATATATATATATATGTTTTTTTAACTTAAATAGCATATTTTAAGGTCAATAAATTATCAAAATAAAATTAACAATTAACTTATACTATAATGAAAGTGACACTTCCTTAAAAAATCATTTAGATGAAAAATATTCAAATCAAAATAAAAATAAGGGATAAAAATTATAATAGCCATATATATTTTTCTCTTTTTTTTTAATAGCCATTTTTGAATTGTGGAATATTTTAGGGGGAGAAATTACCAAAAAAACCTTGCCATTAAATCAATACCTCTCTTTCTTTCTCTCCTCTCTCCCAGGTCCCCCCCCCCCCTCCAATTTTTTTTTAAAATTATTTCAGATTCCCTCCTTTTTATCTCTTTTTATTTTTATTTTTATTTTTTTCTCATCTACCATTTTTATCTCTCTCTCCCTCATTCCACCATTTTTATCCCTCTCTCCCTCATTTCTTATTTTACAAAACCCATGGTTTTTTAGATTTTGTGAGTCTACTCACTCTCTTTCTCTTCATCTATTTTGGTTCTCCATTTTAACCTTTTTTACAGGTTTTCAATTTTATATTAAAAAAAAACGAACTCGTTTTTTCATTTACATCCATTTTTGTCTTCACATATCTTAGATCTATGCTTTTTCTTGATGATCCAAAGCAAAAAAAGCATAGATTTAGGAAAAAAAATTTCGTTATTCTTTTTCCCCTTAGATTCGGCACGGATCTTGAAACTTAAATAACATAGAACTAACAAAAGGTTTGTTTATTTTTATTGTTGAAATCATTTCCTCCATTTTTCATATGTTTTTCTGAAATTTTTCTCATATTTTCATCATTTTCTAGATTTTATCGTTCTTAGATGGTTATTGTAATAAACGTAAATTTGCTGAAGTGTAATGTAATATACGTTATGTTTGTTTTGCTAGAAATAAATTATGTAATATACATAACTGAGGTAATATACATTATGTCTATTTTGCTAAACAAGTGTACTGTAATATATGTTATGAAGGGATGATTTACTAAATTAGCGGAATTTTATTTAGTAAACTTATTAACATTTAATAACGGATCTATTAACATCATGCAATTTGTGATAAAACATGTAGATTCATGCTTATATTTTCGAAAATTAAAACCGAAACTTACATTGAGTAATAAATGGAGAATCGGTTGGAGGTTTCTTTACAGCATCAAATCCTCAGCAACACCGGATCTTCTACGCTATATCCCGATCGATCAAACGAAACCCGATTGTGGGATCGAACTTTAGAAGAAATTGGGAAGAAGAAAAATATTTTCTTCCCAATTTTGAATAGGGAAAATCGGCACTCAAGGGGGGAGAGGAGTAAGAGAGAATTCCGAATTTCGAAGGAATTTAATTGTATGATTTATGAATGACCCAACCCTCCTATTTATAGGAAAATAGGAATCCTAATCACATTAGGATTAATCTATAGAGATAAATACAAAAAGAATAAAGATTATCTCTTTCCTTTATCTTGCAATTTCGAAAATGCCATAGATAAATAGGAGATTATTTTCTTTTCTTTATTTTATTTATCTTGGGTAAATAAATCTATATAATTATTATAGGATATAATTCAAATAATTATCTCCTACAAATTATCTATGAAGGCCAAAATTAATAATAAATAATTAATAAATCAAATTTATTTAATTAATTATTTTGGGCCAATTTCAATTGGGTTCATTAATCCAATTGGGCTTGAAACTCTCTCTTAAATTAATAAGTCCAACTTAATTAATTTATTTATTAATTGCCATTTAAATAAAATATTTTATTTAAACAATTAATAATATTAATATTTTCTCCCTACTAAATATTATCCAATTTATATTTAATTATTAATTTCCATTTAAATAATTTTCATTATTTAAATAATTAATAATAAATATTATAATTATTAATTTCCATAAATTAATAATTTTATTGACAATATTTTATTATTAATTTAATTAATTTCAATTATTAATTTCCGTTTAAATATAATTAATTATTTAAACAATTAATAATTTTTAATTAATTTCGAATTATTAATTACCATTTAAATATACTCAATATTTAAATAATTAATAATGTATAATTAATAATATTTCATTATTAATTTCATGTTTAAATAAACTCATTATTTAAACAATTAATAATGTTTATATTAATTACCGTTTAAATATACTCAATATTTAAACAATTAATATTGCCTATTTTAAGTAATTCACTTTACTTAAAATTTCCATTTCTTCTACTTGATTTCGCGACTACGATATTTGGGCTAGCATAGGGACCCGATGGACCTATAGATCATGGGCTTAATAATTAGTCAATTAATTGATTAACTCATAATCAGTTAATTACTTATTATCTAACTATGAATAATTCCACTATAGATTCATAGCTGAACTCCCCTCACTATAGATGAGTTATGTCCATTTAGTTTATCTTTATTTATATCTGTGATATTATCCTTCACGTGGAACCCTCATAATTACAAGTGGATAAATTTACCGTTTTGCCCCTGTAATTACCGCTTTATCCTTGTGTTCCCGCTGATTCTCCAATGAACTTTATCTTTAGTCGAACTAGAGATAAGGTACTTCTGTGATCAATAGAAGTCGTGGCGCCACTTGTTCATGTCTCGAATCAGTACATCAAGGGAGTTTCCTAAAGTTCCTAAAATGTTCAGGTATCGACCGATACCGGTTAATTTATAGGAAAGTTATGAATTCCATCTCGTGAAAATGAGTTCCCAGCTACTTATCTAGTCATGTTCCCAAAACAGGAGTGTATTGAGCGTTATTACAGATCGCTCTCAACTATGTGAATCAAAGAACATAACTCCACAAATAGGAGTCCGCATTTCACTCAGGATTGAGATCTATCACGGTTGATAAACTTAGTTTGATATTCGATCATTTCTTGTAAACGGTACTAAGGAGAAATTTGATCGAACATCGTGGTCCTGTCTTATACAATCAACATTGTATATGATACTTCCATTTCATGTCTCCCACATGAATGATCAGGATTCGATCATTTGTCTATAAACAAAATGCGAAGCTATCAACGTGTTACCAGGATAAGGTTCCCAAACGTTATCCATTTATCGTAGACACTTTTAAGTTACTCATCTCGACTTTAATCCTCTCGTATGACTCACATACTAAGTCGTGATTTCATAAGAGTAACTTAGGGTTTACTATTTGAATGTTTGATATTTATATATTTCCATATATTCCTAATATCATTAATTGAATCAATCTAGATAATATAAAGAACTTATGTTTATTTATTTAATTTATTCTTAATAAATTATTATTATTAAATAATTACAAGTTCTAGGACACCATTCCTAACATGTTATGCCTGTTCATTATGTCTTTTTAATACATCCCATTTTTTTTTGGTTTTATATTATGTAACATTCGCAATATACAAAATATTGTGTTTTCGTTTTCACTGTTAATTGATAATGTATATTATGTATACGACGCCTTAATATCCATCATTGTCTGTTTACAGTGTACTAGCTATAATGTGTCCATCTCAAGTTTTTTTTTATGTTATGTATCCATATTAATTATATTTTGTACATTAACATACATTGTTAACTATATATTTCATTTTAAAGTTTGTTAACACCCTTTTGTTTCTACTTTGCATACAACATGACATGTATATTATGTATATTATGCATATGAGGACAAAAAACCATCCCATCTGTTTTGCACTGCACTGTTATGTGTACATACCAAGTATTTTATGTGTTATACTGTTATGAGTTCATCTGAAGTATATCATGTATATTAATGTACATTGTAAATTATATATTGATTTTAAAGTTTATTAACATTTTTTGTTCATTTACTGATAAAATAACATGTATATTATGCATATGAGATCTAAATAGCATCCCTGTCTGTTTTTGCAACATAGCGTTATGTGTCCATATTAAGTAGTTTATGTGTTTATATTAAGTATATTTTGTATATTAAGTATTGTTTAAATTATATATTGATTTTAAAGTTTGTTAATACTTTTTTTTGTATTGCATATAAAATGACATGTATATAATGCATATTACATATATCTTCTCTTTCCCTCAAATTTTATTGCAAAGTGGAAGGCGATGTACTAAATGTATATTACCCATATCTTCTCTTTCACTCAAATTCCATTACAAAGTGGAGGAGGATGTACCAAATGTAGAAAACATTACATTGAAATTGGAGAGAAGGTACAAAATTGAAATAAACAAATGAAAATATTGTAATGAAACACAATAATGTAGCATAGAGAGATAAATAAAAATGAAGGGGAAACATGTGACTATTGGGAAAAAAAATATTAAAGAGAGATAATAAATGAGAGGAAGAATGAATTTCAAATTTTATAAAGTAAAAAGAAATAGAAAATAATAAAAATGATATATATATATATATATATATATATATATATATATATATATATATATATATATATATTTTTATTTTACATTGGGAAAGAAAAAAATTAAAAATGTCAAAATATACACAATAAATGAGAGGGGTAAAACGGGATGAATAATACAAAAGTGCCTGTTTTTGTTAGTTATAAGAAAAAATGTCATTTTTGTGAAAACTCACCCCAAATGTAATCATTATGATTTTTGCCCCTAAAAACAATTATTTGGTTTATTCCTGAAATAGATTATTCTATAAATTAATGACTTGGAAAAAAATTTCAATATTAAATTAACGATTTATTTTATAATAAAAATAAAATTTTAATTCTTAAAAACTCATTTAGATTATAATTATCCAACGTAAAATAAAAATTATATTAAAAATATTAAATATTACATGTCACAACATGTCAAATTTTTTAAAAGTAAATACTAAAAGTCAAGGATTCAAATAGTTTTTTTTAAGTTAGATACAATATGTTATTTTGATAAAATTTTGAATATTATATGTATATAAGTTATAATCTATATATATATTTGTTTTTTTCTAATATTACCCTATTTTATTGTATTGCTTTCAACGGCCGATTTCGTAAATTGATAACAATTTTATGTTCTATTTGTTAAATTGAGTATATCTGACTTTCTTTGGGGCGATAATTGGCCAACGTGTTTGAAAATGAAAATACAAGTTTTTTTACTTCTAAGCTATGTATTGGCCCTCATATATATAGATATATATATATATATATATATATATATCTATATATATATCTATAGATCTATATATATATATATAGATATATATATATATATATAGATATATATATATATATAGATCTATAGATATATATATATATATAGATCTATAGATATATATATAGATCTATATATATATATAGATCTATATATAGATCTATATATATATATATAGATATATATATAGATCTATAGATATATAGACATATATATAGATATATAGATATATAGATATATTTTTTTTTTTTTTGTTAATTTGAAGTCTTCATTCTTAGGTACGAAGTCTACCTCCCCCTTTCTGTCATTAAGAGAGATTTTTTTTTTTTTTAATTATTTTTTTTTGTTATTGCTTTCCACGGCCGATTGCGTATAATAAAACATTCTACATATTTTTTAAGAAAAAATGTAGTTTAGATTTGCTTTAATTTATTTGAGAACAACCAAATGGGCATTCTTGCAATTGTCAAAAAAAAAAAGGGGGCATCTTGCACGCCATAAATATAAAATGCATAATTGACTTCAAGAATGTGAGTGGATGTTTATGATGCATTAAATAGATACGGGATCGTTTATGTTGAAATGATTTATCTATACTATATTAAAAAATGGTTTGGATATAAAAACTTTTGATTACTTTTTTTTACCTCTATTAGTCTACTTTATTATCGAAACTAGCCATTTCATCATATTACATTACCACTTTTATTTTATTGAATAATATAATAAAGAATATTTACACTTATACATTAAAAAAATAAAATTTCATTGGAATATTGTTTCATCAATTAAATTATTAAAATTTAATAAAAAAAATTGTATTGAGATATTCTTCTATATTTAAAAAATATTAATTTATTTTTTAAAGTTTAAAATATTTTAATTGTCATTTTTATTTTTATTTTATGTATTAAATTTTAATATTTCATATTTATTTATTAAAATTTATAAATACTCATCTAAACATAAAAAAAAAGTTATCATTCATGATTAAAAAATAAGTATATCTATGTATATATATGTGTGTGTGTGTCTATATATATATATATAAATATTGTAACGTCCCATTATTTTTTTGTGATAAAAAAAATTTATTTATTTTATTTTAATTTAAGTAATTAAAGTTTATTTATTTATCGGTAAATTAGAATTTAGTAGTTTATTTCAGTTTAAGTTCTTTTAATTACCTTTTTAGTTTAATTTCGTTTTAATGGTATTAATAATTATTAACGGGCCAATTAATAATTATTAATTACCATTGGGATAGTTTAAGATCATCGGGTTTCGTTTAATAAGTCAAAAGTCATAAAGGACGTAACCGTCATTTCTAAAATTCCTAAATATCTAAACACTATTCACTCATCTTCTTTAAAATTACCATTGACTCAAATTTGACCAAAACACTTCCATTTTTCTTCCTCCCACCCGTGAGCATCAAGAAGAGAAAGGGAAAATTCGGTTTTTGTTCATTTCTCGACGGATCGACTCGATCTTGGATACATCGGAAAGCCCTCGAGTCTAGGATCCTTTTCCACCTAACCATCATACTTGCCACTCGTGTTATATGGAGTTCTCAGTAAGTAAAGTTTCAAACCCTAAGCTCCAAATAGTATTTTAATGGAGTTTTCTTTGATTTCATTCGATTTCGTGTTGTGGAACTCGGTGTTTGTTAGTACGGGAGTCGTTTTAAGTGTTTTTGAAAACTTTCCCTTAACCATAAAACCGAGTTTCAGTTGAAACCCTTCCCGTTTGAAATTTACCCTTTTGGGTTTAATTATGGGTTATAAATTAGTGAATTATTGTTTATTGAAATTCAATTCGGGAAAGGGCATAATGTTCAAAAACCCTAATTATCGATACCCATTGAAATCGGGAATATCGAATTTGCTTAAAACCAACTCGAAACCTTTTTAAATTGCCTAAAAGCCGGTGTAACGTCCCGTTATTTTGGAGTAAAAAAAAAAATTTATTTTATTTTATTTTATTTTATTATTTATTTAATATTTTTTATTTATTTATTTCTTGCAATTCAAGTATTTAGTTTAATTATTATTTTGTAATTTCGATTTTAGTACTTAATTTTGCCCGAAATTCATTTTTTATCGTTTTAATGTTTATTTTTCGCTTCGGTGGCTTTAATAATTATTAATAGGCCAATTAATAATTATTAATCACCTTTAGATTTATTTAAGATCATCGGGTTTCGTTTTTAAGCTAAAAGTCATAAAAGGGCAAAACCGTAATTTCCAAAGTCCTAAATATCTAAACACTATTCTCCTTTCTTCTTTAAATTGCCATTGACCAAAAGTTGACATATTTTTCATCCAAAAACATCCCAAGGCCGTGGGTATCAAGAGAAGAAGAGATTTTTTCGGGTTTCGCTCGTTTCTCGGCGGATCAACTCGATTTCGGTTGCATCGGAAAGGCCTCGGGTCTAGGATTCTTTTCCACCCAACTATCGTACTTGCCACTCGAGATCCATGGAGTTCTCGGTAAGAAAATCTTGAAACCCTAAACTCCAAATAGTGTTTTAATGGAGTTTTCGTTAGTTTCCTTCGATTTCGTGTTATGAAACTCGGTGTATGTAATTACGGGAGTCGTTTTACGTGTATTTGAAACTTTCCCCTAAACCCTAAAACCGAGTTTCAGTCGAAACCCTCCCCGTTTGAAAATTCCTCTTTGGGGTTTGAATTTGGGTTATAGATTCATGAATTATTGCATATTTAAATTCAATTCGGGAAAGGGATTAATGTTTAAAAACCCTAATTATCGATACCCATTGAAATCGGGATTATCGAATTTGCTTAAAACCAACTCAAAACGTATTTAAATTGCCAAAAAGTCGAAAAACCAAACCCGAGACTCATTATAGTGAGAGGGCCGAGAGCCTCTTATGGGGGGGTTTGTTGAGTTTTTCGTTGTTTTGAACGATTAGTTGTTGTTTAATTGGTAGTTGGTAATTTATTAAGTTTTGAGTTATAATTTCAATTGTAGGTGTTTTTGAACTTTGCTTGATCGCTCTATTGAAGGATGAGAGCGGGATCTTCTCTTACAAAGGTGAGAATAGTTAGGATTTAAAGTAACTATAGAAAGCAAATAAGTATAATGATTTGTAGAATCGGAAAAACTAAGATTAGAATCCAATCTAAGATTAGAGGGAGTGAGTTAGTGTCTTAGAATTTTTAGTTAATCCTTTAGGCGAGAAACTTAGGATTTCTCGTTGAAAGCCTCGAATCTTAGAAGATTCTAAGTTAGATTAAGTTTCGTATTTTAGAATGATTTATTGGAACTTAAAGGATCTAAGACTTGGATAAGAACGATTGATAGAACCTCGGATTATTGGAAGTTAAAATCCTTGAAGGTTTAGAATAATCGTGAAGTTAAGATTCTTCACTTTATTAGCGGAGTTCGATCGATATATCGTTCGTCCGGAATCCTATCTATTTTACCTATGTCATTTACTTTATGTCTTTACTTTTGCTCATTTACTTTATGCATATTTCGGTTGCTTTATCATTTACATTTACTTTATTACTTTTGCAAGCATATGCAAACATATGCATAACATCTCATATTATTGAAAAGAGAAAAATGAGAAAGAAAGGTGGATGACATGAGACCCCCACACTATTTCCATGCATAAGTATTGGTGGATGACATGAGACCCCCACAATACTTCATGCATAAGTTTTGGTGGATGACATGAGTCCCCCACACTACTTCATACATAAGGATAAGGGTGAATAGTATGTAAAAATCCACATTACCTTCATTTCATGCATAAATGGCGAATGCGTATCCTACGGGATGTACTCATTACTTTTATGCATATGATAGATGAGAAAGAGAATCGAGATGTTATATTTAAGTAAAGTTTTATGTATTATTCTTATTTATGTCATAACAAGTAATTGGATGAAGATTGACTACGAGTGTAGTAATATCATCCTTTGGGAGAATAAGAATTTAAAGTAAACCTTATGTATAGTATAAGGTATGTATGGAAAATGAGATATAAATGCTATATGCATTTACGAAATCATACCAGGAATATTTGGAATGTAGTTCCACAATATTATTGGAGAATTGGTAAGAAAAGTGGAACACTTTGTTATAAACTCTTTGAATTGATGATAGCAAAGAGTAAGTATGTTCATGGACTCAAATTGAAATGCGAGTTTGAGGTCTATTCTTGCTTTTTATTCTTATTATTATCACTGGGCTTAGTTTGTTAGCTCATGATATTACAAACATTTCAGGTAATGTTTGGGATCGTGGAAGAGGAGCTGGTGCGCGCCTGATCGAGAGGATGACAACTTTGAGATGGACTAGGTTGTTGTAAAATCCATGTACATGGTCTAGTGAAATTTATATTATATTGTGATTTGTACTTTGTAATTAGCTCATAAGAGCTTATTGTCGTTGTTTTATGATTATGATCATTTTGAAACTCCTGATAGGAACTTAATGTTCCTTGTGTTTTTAGATGTCTCAATTTAAGATGTAAACAGGTTTTGGCTAGCCTATTTTCAAACATAATCACGCCAATTTTTCTTAAAATAAAAGACTTCCGCTGTGTTTTCTAATTTAAATTATTTTAAAGTGACGGGTCGTCACAGCCGGAAAACAAAACCCGAAGCCCATTTTACTTGAGAGGGCCGAGAGCCTCTTTGTGGGTGGTTTGTTGGGTTTTTCGTCGTTTTGTATGTTTAGTTGTTGTTTGATCAATAGTTGGTAATTTATTGATTGTGTAATATAATTCAATTGTAGGTGTTTTTGAACCGCTCGTTTGATCGCTCTTTCAGATTTAGGAGCGAAGTCATCTTTTATTAAGGTGAGAATAGTTAGAATTTAAAGTAACTATAGAAAGGAAATAAGTATAATGGTTTGTAGAATTGAAACTAAGATTAGAAGCCGAATCTAAGATTAGAGGGATCTGAGTTAGTGCCCTTAGGATTAAGAGTTAATCCTTTGAGTGAGAACTTAGGAGTTCTCGAGAAAACTAAGGAATCTTAGAAGATTCTAAGTTAGATTCGTTTCGAAGCTTAGGTTGGATCATTGGAGGTTAAAAGATCCAAACTTGTATTTAGAACGGTTAATAGAACCTCGGATTATATTGGAAGTTTAGAATCCTGGAAGGTATAGGTTAATCATTTAAGTTATATTTTTACTTTTATTATTGGTAGCGGAGTTCGATCGACATATCGTTCATCCGAGATTCCTATCTATTTTACTTTATGTCTTTACTTTATGTTTGTCTCGGATACTTTAATAATCGTAATTTACTTTATTACTTTTACAAGCATATGCATAACATCTTGCACCATTATTTATTGTACCATAACATCTCGCATCAAAGAAGAGAAAGTGAAAAAGAAAAGAAAGTGAAAGAGAAAAGAAAGTGAAAAAGGAAAGAAAGTGTAAAGACCCGACTTTTCAGAGTATAAAACAAATGTATTTAAAACAGCGGAAGACTCAATAAATGATCTTTATTGAAAACATGCAAACTATCAAATCAATAAATGCTTAAATCAAAACATAAACTCCGGAGTTCAAACCTTGAAAACAAAACAGTAATCCAAAAACATAACCTCAAATTCGACAACTCAAAATCATAAAATAAAGTTCCGATGACCAAATAAAAGCCCAAGTAAAATATGTATATTATTCATAAATATTAATGAATAAATAAAACTGGCGCCGATATGACATGAACCCTCATCTCTTCCACTTCATCAACCGCCACCTTTCGGTCCATTGTTACCTGAAAAAAAACAACAAATAGCACTGTGAGGCTAAAGCCAGTGAGAAAACGACTTAATCAAAGATGAAGTCTTAGATAGTCTCTAACAATTCAAACCGAGTCCCAAGCACTCAAACACTCTCCAATAATATCTAAGGCACAAAATCACTTAAAGCTCAAAGTCTCACTCGCTTACATGAATAGGCATTCTCACTGATTCCATATTCAATACGTTTAACCACCAATCTCACTTAGATCACCAATCTTTCCGTTCTCATAACCATTGTAAATATCCACATTTTTCATAATATCATTCTCATACATGAATAGGCAACTCTAACTAGCTCCATATTCAAGACAATGCATAATAAATTATTACATGAATAGGCAACACTACCGGGTTCCATATTCAAGGTTTCTCAATAAAACTTACTTTACATGGGTAGACAACTCTCACTAGTTTCATACCCAAGGTTTTCATTCACAATATCCCAACACCAATACTTAACATTCCGGATAACTGGGTAACTCTATTTTAACAAGCAAATAATTTAACAAACAAACATAATCAATCAATCATTCATACTCTCTACTAAGAAGGCGGTCTCTCGGGACTACAAACCTTTCTTAGGCACTTAGTTACAGTCGTAACCATAACTAATCCCCTAATGGATCATTCATACGAGCAATGTCCATAGGTCGTTATGAGCTCACTCTCATAACTATTTATTTTACTAAGTATGAGCTCGTAGCCTCATACTAGTTTAACACACCTGTCAAGCCATCATTCCACAATCTCTTTACATTATCATCTTGATAATGTTCATTCACAATCAGCAATCACAATTAAAATATAGCAGCTCAAAGATTCTAATTTTAGCATGCACAATACATCATTACGATAAAACTGCCGAAAACCGTCAAAACTAATAATTCAATACTAATCATGCTCAACTCAAAACTCATGCCAAATCACCATAAAATACTCCATAATATCCCAGAATTAACTTCCAAATCAATCAGAATCAAATAGAATTGAAAAACATCAAAAACTATCGAAAAACGACTAAACTAGTTCTAACCGAAAAAGTTAATTCTCCCAATAGATTTTTCTTATGATTCCAATATCAAAAATCATCTTAGAACTCAATAATTTCCAGAATTAACATTCATCTCAATCAGAATCAATTCGATGAAAAGAAAACTCACTTTTACCAAAAATTGACTATTTTAGCTCTAACCGAAAATCTAATTTCTCCCAAATTAAAAACGATATCTCCTATGGTCCAAATTCATCCAAACGTTCCAGAATATCATGATTAAATATAATGAAATGAATAAACTACGGTAAGAGCCTTAGATTTCTCTAAAACCCCACTGTTGACTAAACTGTTAACTCACCTTGTCTTTGCTAAAATTGCATATTCCAAGCTAGTTTCCACCACCAATCAGACATGAAACAAGGGTCCTAAACATTTAATTTACATGATAAAACAGTACCAAAAGGTGTTAAAAAGATTGGGGTTCAATGGCTCAAGGATCGGGAAAAAGACAAACGACGAATGGTCACCGTTTGAAGGAGACAGCAAAGATCGGGAAAAAGACAAACGACGAATGGTCACCGTTTGAAGGAGACAGCAGCTACGGCGCTGCTGTCTTTTGCCGTGGCTAAACCGTGGCCTTTGGGTCATGGTTTGGTCACAGTTTCAGGTTCCGGGTGATCGGTGTTGATGAGTTTTGGTTTTAGGCAAAGGGGATCAACACCGATTAAGTTTTAGGCGAAGAATTAAGTGACAAAAGGCAATATGGAATGAGTTTTTGGGCAAGGTTCAAGAACATCATAATTTCATAATTAACACCAATTTCCAGAATTCAAAAAGATTAATAATCGGTTCGAAACACTCACCCAACGATAGGAAGTCACGAAATTCATCTCCAATCTTCTCCTAACGACTCACCACGATTAAATCGAACACCTAACAATAAAATTTAACGAACCGAACATCGATTTCAAAATCCTAAGGCGGCGGCAACTTGAGAAATTCAAAAGAACAAGAAGATTTACCTTTTGATAAAATAAGGATATTCCAAACACTCCAACTACGAGATCGATCCTTGAATCGATGAAGAAACGATGACCAAATCGGAATACGGGTCTTCTCAAGGGGGCAGTGGACATGGAGGCAAGAATGAGAGTCCAAAAATATGATAAAGCCAAAAGGGAAGTCATCCTAGGTTAAAATTCACGAGTTGGCATATTTAAAAAACTGCCACTCACCTTAAAACATCTATAACTTGATCACCGGGTCTCAGAATGACGAACCGTCAGTTGCGTTGGAATCTTGATATCGAGACGATCAATTTCATGTCAAAATATTAGTCAAATCATAAGGTTCAAATTTTGAGGTTTTTCGGGAAATATTACCATAATACCCTTGTTGAAATAACACGGTATTTCTGTTCTAATTAATCGATCAAGCCTGATTGATATTATTTTAAAAATAATATTCATTTTTAACTTTCTCGTAACGGGGCGTTACAGAAAGTGAGAAAGAGAATGAAAGGTTAATGGTGGATACTACGGGAAAAGTCCACATTACCTTCATCATGCATAAGGTTGAATGGTGGATACTATGGGAAAAGTCCACATTACCTTCATGCGTAAGGTTGAATGGTGGATACTACAGGAAAAGTCCACATTACCTTCATTTTATGCATAAAGAGCGAATGCGTATCCTACGGGATGTACTCATTACCTTCATGCATATGATCGATGAAATTATATATCCTGGATAGAGGATCGAGATGTTACATTTATGCAAATTTTTATTTATTTTTCTTAACTTTGTCATAACAAGTAATTGGATGAGGATTGACTACGAGAGTTAGTAATATCATCCTTTAGAGAGTATAAAATGAAATTACCTAGAGTTTGGAGAACTTTAGGAGTGTATTGTGTCAGATTATTTGGACACGAATCGGAATGCGAGTTTGAGGTCTATTTTTACTTTTTATTCTTATTTTTCTCACTGGGCTTAAGTTGTTAGCTCATGATATTACAACCAATTTCAGGTAATGCCCTGGCTAGAGGTCATGGGAGAGGAGGTGGTGCTGTGTGATCTAGGGATGATGACCTCGAGATAGACTCAGCTGTTGTAAAGTTTATGTATTACTTTTGTAAACTTTAAAGGATTTTGTGAATTATACATTGTATTTAGCTCATAAGAGCTTATGGATGTTGTTTTATGATATTACATCTTTGAACTCCTGATTGGGACTTAAAGTTCCATGTGATTCTATTAGATTTGAAAATTAGGATGTAAACAGGTTTTGGCTAGCCAACTTTCAAACATAACCACGCCAAATTTTAAAGTGTCGGGTCGTCACACACACACACACACACACAGATATATATATATATATATATATATATATATATATATATATATATATATATGTATGTATGTATGTATCGACCCGTTCTTATCGATAATTATTTCTTTATTTAAATAATATTGAATTATAATTTTTAAATGAGGAAATTAAATAATTGGTATTTAATTAAGTAAATTTTTATTTCAGGAATTTAATTATTTTAAATATCATTATTTGGATTTATGGAAAGAGAAAAAGGAAAAGGTTAAATAAAAAAAAAGAGGACAGACGTGGACTCCTCAGTTGGGACGTGAACGTGTTACAGAGACAAGGTAGGTTTTCTTATCCTTTACTCTATACCCAAGCTGACGCCTCATCTTCTTTATTAGGTGTATTATTGACCAATTTTTCTCGTCTTTTCGGTGGGTAGGTGTAGATCATGGTGTTGAATCATGGATAAAGGTTTGGAGGAGAATTGTGTAACAACCCGGATTTTTACCCAAGAGCATTTTAGCCATTCATCAATTTTGATCCAATCAGCGTCATTTTTAGTTCATGTTAACCGTCTCGTCGATACAAATTCAATGCAATTGACTATGCTCAAATCCGAGTTCTGAGTAAAAAGTTATGACATGAATACCGTTTATGTCCTTTTAGTTATTTTTCTTTCAAGGGTAATTTAGTCTTTCTTCAGTGAACGTAATATATATATATATATATATATATATATATATATATATATATATATATATTCTTTCACGAAAACTTAGGTAAACTTATTTTAAATTCCATTCTCTCCTTCTCTCTCGGCCCCCTGCCGCTGCCGGAAATTGCTTAGAAAATCTTCATCGGATCTCTCCGTTTCTTTGGTATTTATCATGGGTTTTATTTCTTTAATATTAGTTATTGTCTCCAGGTTATTTACGTGCTAATTAGGCGTTGCTTTCTCTGCGTTTCATCGTGAAATCAACATTGCCTGAATCTTCTTATTCTTGCCGGTTTTTAGTTTTTTCCGCCGCCAATCTTTCAAGTTTTGAGTCGTTTTTGGGCCAAGCTTTTCATCGCATTCGGATCTGTACCACTTTTGGTTCATAGCCCAAACATTCCCTCGATTTGAGCCGCTGGAATTGAGGTAAGAGAGAAAAAGAAAAGCAAAAAAAAAAATAGTAAAAAAATATTTAACGCAGCGCTGTGAGAGGAAGAAGATGAACGGTCCAGTTGGACCGGTTGGGTTGGGGAAATTTTAGCTCAATTTGAGCCGGTTTTCGTCCGGTTAGTTCGGTTCCTGTGAAATTGACTTTATATTAATATTATTTCAGGTCTTGGGAATCATTAGGATTATTATTCGATTTATTTAGTGGTCGATTGCTTCTTCAATTTGCTTTTGAGGTAAGTTAAACCCTACTTAGAAGCTAAATTTAAATTCCATGTGATTGCTTGTTTGATGTGTGATTATTAGGATATTTTCGAGTGATGAAATTATTTATTTTAAATATTATTATGTTCAAGTTTTGATTTGCGAAATTGTATAAATTTATTTATTATCGTTAATTGGGTTTATATTATTATTAGAGACTATATAGTATTTAAGTTAAATTAACCCTATTAATAGACCCATATTAAATTTGATATTTTTGTGATTAGTTTTATGATTGATTATTGTATTAAGATTATCAGGTCGTCTCGATAATTATTTTTATGATATTAATACAAATTAGACTTAGTAGACATTAATTATTATAAATTGATTCTTGAATATTTAATAATAAAATTTAATGTTTAATTTGATTAATACTAATAATTTATAACCATTTAATAATCAGTTTTAAATGGTTTATTAGTACTTAGAATAATTTTTAGAGACGTTTATGACTTGATAGACCTATTCAATTAATAAATATAAATAATAATCCGATAGTTTCCTTGTTGTGAATTGTTTGTGTTGAATTATTTTCTTTTAACTATTTGTGATGTAAATGTTGTGTTGTCTTAAATATTTTTGTTTGTTACTATTTTGTTATTCGTGAGTTATGATTGGGGAGCCATTCTAAGATAAATTGTTGTTTGATATTTATTTGAATGATTTTACTTAGACATATGATAATCACGTTGAATAGTGTGACACGTATCATAATGGCCATTATTGTAAGGACCCGAACCCGTTAAATTCTTTAAATTCAAATGCACAGTGGAAGACTCAATTTTTAAAGAAAAACGGCATGGGTTCGTTTAAAAATCGAATAACCAAAACCTGTTTACAACCCAAATTTTCAGAGAAAGCTATAAATCGGGAATGCGCATTCCAAAAGAGAGTTTAATCATAAAACATTAAAATACTTTATACAAACACCCTTCGCGGGCTCAAAAGACACAAATATGTAAAAAGTATATGATTTGCAAGCATTTTTACGAATGCTTAACCAAAAGAGTTTTAACATTGTCCTTGCACCATCCCGTCAAATCACGCGGCTCCACCTCCTCTACCACGCTTCTTGCCACGGGGTTTACCTGAAAATATTGTGGTGTAGCACCATTAGCATAACATGCTAGTGAGAGTAAAACGAAAGCAAGTAATCCTATGAACAAAATCTCATAACCGAAATCGTGTCCAAAGGCCTATAATGCTCAATACTACTCACATCCACACTTTCAATTTCCATACAATCATTCGATAGTCATATATTACTCGTATTCATCATTCATTACCATGAGATAGATATAAAGACTTAAAGTAAAGTAACATTCACTACTAAGTCTTACTACACAATTCTAAAGAATATATAAAGTAACATTAACTATCTTTATTACCAAACACGTTTCATCGTATCGTGCTATTGTATGGATCGAATCAACATACTACTATGTACTATTTACACTCTCGCAACATGATACGTATGGACCGAAGTCAACATACTACCATGAGCCATATCACAAACCATCGTGACTCTCATCACATTGGATATCAGGAATTTCACCATATAGATATCAGGAATTTCACCATATAGGTATCAGGAATTTCACCATATAGGTATCAGGAATTTCACCATATAGATATCAGGAATTTCACCATATAGGTATCAGGAATTTCACCATATAGATATCAGGAATTTCACCATATAGATATCAGGAATTTCACCATATAGATATCAGGAATTTCACCATATAGGTATCAGGAATTTCACCATATAGATATCATCGCACCATGATACGTATGGATCGAAATCAACATACTACCATGTGCCGTAGTGCCATCATCGTAACGTGCTCGTATGGAATCGAATCAACATACCACGTACGTTCGTACCAACATCACACCATGTTACATATGGATCAAAATCACATACTATCATGTGCTAGTTACAAACCATAATACCATGGTTACATATGGATCAAAATCACATACTACCATGTACTATCCCACTAATCATCTCACCATGATTACATATGGATCAAAATCACATACTATCACGTGCAGAATCAAAGTGCTCAAGGTACCCACAAATCATCACACCATGATACGTATGGACCAAAATCAACATACTACCATGTGTAAATCAATGTGCCTAAGGTCACCACAAATCATCTCACCATGATTACATATGGATAAAAATCACATACTATCACGTGCAGAATCAATGTGCCGTAGGTTTCCAAAAAGTTATCTAAACTCCAAAGAATTCTAGTAAGTTAATTAGAAACCTAACCAACTAGATTACACGAGTTACTACTCAAGTGCATCTTCTAATTACTTTACTTCCAAATCCATCAAAGTAACTTTCAAATCAATCAAAGTAACTTCCAAAACCATCAAAGTAACTTCCATTTCACTTTCATCTAACATCTCCAAATCACATTACCATACTTCCAAACCTCTCCGATGTTCTCTAATCATCGAACTAACCATAATTCCAAACTTTCCACACACACTTCCGAATCAAAGTCTCCAACCAAAACTTAATCCTAAGAAGTTATCTCCCTCTTAACATCGATAAACAATTACATAATGAAACTAAATTCATAAAACCACTAACTTTCACATTAAACTCACCTTAGCTTGAAGACAAGCTCCGAATAATCCGAGGTTGTAAATTCACGATCAATTCACAATCCTACAAACGAATTATTCCTAAATTACATTAATTAACCGAAAAGCAATCAAACAACATCTAAACACATAAAACCACGAAAATCCCAGATTCTACCCTTATGGAGCTCTCGGCCAAGCTAGGAAAAAAAAGGGTTCGGGTTTGATTTTCCAGCTTTTATGCAATTTAGAGGTGTTTTGGGTTGGTTTCGAATACTTTGGAGGTTTGCATAATCAATGGGTAACCGAAAATTAGGCTTTTGCATATTAATTCATTTTCGAAAAATTAACTAAAAAGCAAAATCACAAAGAACCTAACATCCTAAACAAAGCCCAAAGAGGGAAAATCACAAGGGACGGGTTTCCGGCTCAAACTCGGTTTTAGGGTTTAGAGAAAGTTTCTAAAATTGACCATAAAGACTTCCCCGAATGAAACCTTCAAGCCTGTTGTGAACGAATTCAAGATTACAACTCAAAACCTCCATTAAAACACTATTCACATCAAAATTAAGAAACTTTAACATACCTTTAAGCCTTGAGAAAACGAGCGAAAACCTCGATTGTTAGGATGGGTAGAAAGGTCTCGGCGAGAGCTTTCCAACGCATCCGAAATCACGCAAAACGGTCGAGAAACGAAGCCGGGGCGACGATTTCTTTCTCTCCTCTTTTTTTCTCTCTAAGCTACGGGTTTGGGATGAAAAATGAGAAGAAAATTTCATATTTTGTCTAATTTTGGCTTATTTAAAGAGAAGGAGGAATAGTGTTTAGATATTTAACAATTTGCAAAATGACGCCTACGTCCCTCTTTTACTTTTGCTTTAAAAACGAAACCCGAAGCTCGTAAATAAACCTAAAGGTGATTAATAATTATTAATTGGTCCATTAATAATTATTAATGTCACCAAAACAAATTTTAATTATTAAAACGATTAAAAACAATTTCGGACATAAATAACTATTAAAATTGAAATTTCTAAAATTAAACTAATCTTAAAAGCTTTATTTTTAAAATAAATAAAATAAAGTAAAAATAAATAAAATAAAAAAAAAAAAATTTACCCCTAAAAGTCACGGGACGTTACAATTATGATACTATTCTATAGAGTCGGACACTATGATTATGATATATCTAAGTAGTTCAGATGAGTCTGATAAGTGAATACCACGATGGATAGTGTGGCCACTATGATACTATTTTATAGAGCTGAACATTGTGTTTATGATCTTTGTAGGCTAAGTACCTACTAGTTATTGATGAATGGTGGGAATGGATGAGTATCCATACGTTATTATAATTATGAGATAAATTGTATTTAATTTACTTATTTGAGTTTTAATTTAATAAACTGAGCTAAAAACTCACCGTATTCGAATGCCTTGCAAACTTTTATTTTGCAGGTAACACTTATAATAATGAAAACCATGGCGATTGACAAGGATGGCGCAACACTGAGAGACCCTTAGGATATGTTATTTGTTTATTTATTTATTTTCGAATATTTCATTTTGCTAATTACTTTATCATTTGTTTTATGGATTTTCATTCTCATTTATTTTATTTGTTTTTATTTATTTAAATTGGCGCCAAAATAAAGGTTTTATTTTGAATATCTTTTGGTAATTAAATAAACACTTCCGCAATTATTTAGTCTTACTATGATATAATTATTTGTTGTCAAATGAGTCATGTATTTACTTATTCATCTAGTTATTTTGGGTCGGGTCGTTACAAATTGAGAGTTTTCTCTTTGAGAATTATTCAAGGTAAACTAACCCTTCTTATTTAAATTTCTTTGTTTTGGAAATAAAACCCACCCAATCAAACTCTTTTTTATCTTATTGTAAGAAATTTCTCAAACCCTAGAAACCCTAACCATGTCTCTTCTTGAAAAACCCTCTTATCGATTGTACGCAAACGGAATGCCAGAAACCACATCGAGCCTACCATTTAGGTGTCGCTACTACTAGCAGCAGCTACCCCTTGGGTTGCTGCTGTCTAAGGCAAGCAGTCCCAGGGACTGCTTGTGTTTTCTTTTATCCCACTTTGATTCATTGTATTTTGGACAATGTTTTGGTTAAGTAATTAGGTGTTTTAGAATACTTTTAATTTAATTTAATTCTTGGAAGGTTAAGTAGTTTTGTGTTTAATGTTCTTTTTCATTTAAGTATGTATTATTACTTTTTTTATCATTTATAAGATATTTTAAACATGTTATTGGATGATTAGGGGCTGTTTTTAAAGTGCAGGAATTTGCAAGCTAAATTGGTAAAAGTTGGATTTTCAAACATGCTTGAAGAATTGTTTTTTTCCTTTTAAAAGTAAATATTTTGTGGATGTTCATGAACTTGTATATGGTTTTTAAGAAGTGTTTTGGGTGATTTTAAGACTCATAAAAGCTGTTGGTTTTATGATTAAAATTGCAAATTTAGTGCCAAATAGGAAGGAAGATTAGTCTAGGCAAATTCTTGTTTTGTAAAATAGAATTGTGAATTGTTCTGGAATATTCCTTGATGTTGTAGATTATTATTTGAAGTGACAAAATAGACTTTATGCTGTTGGATTTTATTTGGAAAAGTTATAAACTCTTAGTGCTCGAAATTACAACAAAACTACACTAGTTTAGACTAGTTTTGGCTCCTAGAGTGGATACTTTGTTGGGCGATCGTTTTGAGAGATATAAAAGTCTTCTTGGGTAATTTAAGGCTATTTTAATGTGGAGAAAGTGACATTTTTTCAGATGTTTTAAATTCCAAGTATAAGCCTTTTAAAAGTCAGTTTTGGGTAGAAACAATATTTCTAGGCTAGAAACCAAACATAGGTGTAACGTCCCGTTATTTTGTTCAAGGTAATTTTTTGTAATTAAAGTATTTAATTTAATTTTAGAGTTAATAATTTAGAATTTAGAACTTTATTCATTCATAAATTTTTATTTCCTTTAGAAGCATGAAATAGGATTAGGAGTATTAATGATTATTAACAGGCCAATTAGTAATCATTAATCACTGTTAGCTTGTTTAATTGTCCATAGTTAATATCTTGAGGTGATTGGTGTTTACTAAAGCATAGGGTAATTGTTAAATGAAAGGGGAAAGTAGAGGGGATCTTTTGCAAGGAAATTTATACTCTTCAATCTCTTAGACCACCATCGTCTTCCTTATTCTTGAATTTAAAAAAAAAAAAAGGAAAAAAACCTCTCACTCTCTACCAAAACCGTGGACTCCATTGGAGGAGGGGCAAGTTTTAGGTTTTTTTCGTTTCTCAACCGTTTGCTCTAATTCTTAGTTCGTTGGAAAGCTCTCACTCCAAGCTTTCCTTTTCATCCCTCTCTTGCAGCGTGTCTCGTTCTCTAAGAGAAGCTCTAGAAAGTAAGTTTTCAAAACTTCTCCTATGGTTTTCTTCCTTTTTGTTTCTAAATGAGTTTTTAAGTTAAAATCATCAATTTCCTTCGAGAAGTTTCATGATTTTGAGCTCAAAATGCCATAAAACACTATTCACCTGAAAACACTATTCATCTGAGATCAGTGTTCACCCGAGAATTCATTTTTTATCCTTATTGTTTTGTGTTTTTATTTAAGTTTGGGTTATGAATTCATGTTGGAAAATAATCGGTCTGGCTTGAGTCTAATGTCCTAGATTACGTAAGGGACAAGTCCCTGGTGGCAGATGAAAAAGTGAAATTATTATTATTATTTATGTCAAGTCAATGTCTTAGTGTGGTGTTAAATCGAAACTGTGTTGCCACTCGAGAGGGATGTTAAAACTTTTTGTGAAGGGTCCCGATGAGGGCAATGAATGACTATATTATTTGATCAATTGCCTAGTCTTAGTGCTATTACACTATGATTGTACCGATATGAGTTGGAATACTTGAGATAGAGTTATCGAAAATCCCCACTTAGAAAATGTATGAGTTAACTAACACTAGTGTTGAGTGCTTGTTTCTACTTGAGGAATGGAAGGAATGTTGTCGGATGTGTTATTGGTGACTTTTATAAGGTGATGTGATAGTTTGGTAAGTTTTAAACACATGGTGTTTGACAATCGAATTGGGACTGTAAATTGTGAGAAAACCGAAAGTCGTGGCTTGGACCTAATGATTCCTTGAGATAGACCCTTGAGGTGACTCCACTCTTGGAAGGATAACATGTTAATGGATCGTTTTACTTGCAAGGAAAGAAATGATTTATGGAGATACGTTTGATCCACGAACTTGAGGAAGTGACCTATGATGATGGGTACAAAATATTTAGCATGGACTAATGTTTGTCAATTTAAGGGTCGATGATGTTATAGAGTTTTATCCTTGGTTAGGTTATAAACCAAGTGTTTTAAAGGAAGATATTTAGAGGACACTATTATTCTGAAAGCACCATTCATCCGAGATCACTGTTCACCCGAGAATTCATATTTTCCCCCATTGTTTTGTGATTTTATTTAAGTTTGGGTGATGAAATCATGTGGGAATGCCATAAACAATTTTTCCCATTGTTAAATACCACCTAAAAAGTACCTAGAACGAACCCAGATCGTTCGTAGATTACTTTAAAGATGGAAAACCTTCCTCCCCAAAACAGCCCCGAAGGCCGTGAGTCTCTCTTGCCCTTTCTTGAGCTAGTTTGTCTATTGTTTTGTGTGTGTGTGTGTGTCAGTTGTTTTCTCGTTTTGTTAAATTAATGCATTTTAGATATATTAATTGTTGGTGTTGGTAACCGTTTCGCTTTATCGATCCTCTGGCGCTTAGAACTTTGTTCACTTTGCCAAGGTGAGTTTAAAATGTTGGTTCATAGTTTTATGTTTCGGGTTGCATGACAATCTTGTTTGATCGAGGTTAAGAGGTTTCCAGTAATTGTTAAGATTATAAGTTGTTGGATGGTGATTTGAACTTTAGAAGTGAGATTTGAACTATTTCTGTTTTACAGAGTACTTTAGAGTTTTAGTTATTAGTTTTGAATGTTTTAGTGAGCTTTAGTGTTAATTGGAAGTCTTGCAACGTTGTCCTAATTTTGGATGAATCTTGGAAAGGGAAAGAGTTGAGTAGTTTGTATCAAGGTAACTTAGAGGATCTTATTCTTGGGAGATTATATAATTCAAGGTGTTCTTTTTCCTTTTAGAATTTTTGTAATGTTTAATCCCATTACTTTGCTTACTTGGTTTTGGCATGATCTTCGTTGGTTTGGTAATAGTAGTGAAACCGTATTCTTTTATTTAACTTATTACTTATGTATGATTGTGGATTATGGTTGGTAATGGTGATACTTTTGTTATTGGGAAAAAAAGTTGTGACGATATGTGATACGATCTTGGGATATAATGTATTCATAGATGAAACAGAGACTATGGGGGTTATTATATGAGGAGATGGGGATTTGTGTGATACGATCTGGGGATGTAATGGATTCATAGATGAAATAGGCTATGGGTGTAATTCTATGAGAAGATCAGAATTTATGTGATACGATATTGGGATATAATGGATTCATAGATGAAACAGGCTATAGGTGTTGTTATCTAAGGAGATCGGGATTTATGTGATGCAATATTGAGATATAATGGATTCATAGATGAAACAGGCTATGAGTGTTATTATATGAGGAGATCGGGCTTTATGTGATGTGATCTTGGGATATAATGGATTATTAGATGAAATAGGCTGTGGGTGTTATTATATTAGGAGATCGGTGGATATTTCGAATACTTGATTTAAATAACCTTTTTTTTTGTAATGTATGTTATAGAAATGGAAAATTTATTCTTATTTCTTGTTTCAAGTGTAATGTTGTAAGTGTGATACAAAATGTGGTTCTATGTGTTTTGATTTTGGTTTATATTTAGTGATATGCTAAGTTGTTCTGGGAGTACAAATTTGTTAGTAAAGAGTAAGTTAAGATTTTGGACAAAATTTCCTATATGAAATTTGATCCATAGGACTATTAGTCTTCATTTTATTCTCACTAGTATTTTTATGCTAATGTTGCTACAGTTCTATTTTTCAAGCATTCCACGTGGTAGGGGAGGTGGTGTCGCTTGACTGACGAGCGATGAATGATGAACAGTGAACTTGGTTTTAGTTTCTTTTGGCATTCAAGGAATGCATGAACTTGAACTTTCTCTTTCACTCCATTTTTTGTTTCTTTCTTTTGAAATGTTGTTGATTCTGGGATCTTGAGAGCAATTGGATTGTTTTATGGATTATGTTTACTTTGATATTTAAATTCAAAAAAGGAAATGTGTTTTTTCGTGTTTTTATTGCTTTATCTATTGGGAAAATTATAAACATGGTTTGGCATAGTCCCATTTTCAAATGACACAATGCCGATGTTTGGTTGAAATTTAGTCTTCCACTATGTCTTTTAATTTAAAGGTTTTTAATGGAGTCGGATCTTTACAATAGGCTTGTCAAGCATTCTTGTAGTGTACTTTTAGGTGAACCTTGTTGTTTTGATGCCTAAAAAAACATGGTTGGAGTTCGCACTAAGTAGGGCATACTTAGTGAAGAATATGTCATTAAGTGGATGATTATAGTTGTGCATAACATAATGTCACTTAGTGGGGTAGGTTCATTCCATCGAATCAGTGGAAGAGAATATACAAGTAGGTTCACTTGTGTATCTTGCAAACACATAAGAAGAATACCTCAAAAGTTTTAAATGTGGAAACACGTGTTTGATGATTTTGAGCGACAAACTCATTCTTTATTTGCGAATAAAAAGATGATTTAAGGGATTGTGTAAAAGTTGGTTTATTTAGATTGAGTGACTTTATTGGAAGTCGGTGAGGACATTATGGGCTCAATGGACTTAGAGAACTTTTCATGGCATTACTTTTCTTTTAATATTTTCTACTCATTGGGCGTAGCCTCATGATGCTACATTTATTTTTTTTTTTTTCATTTAAAAAGAAGAAGAAAACTAGTAATTGATGATGCTCATGATTGGTGGGACGGTTGGCTTGAATTTACATACCGGCAACGTTATTTTTCTTCTCCTAGTATATTTTATTTGGGATGGACTCTGTGGCTCATTGTTGAGTTGTTTATTTCTTAATTTAATTGAGTTTCTTGAAAACTATTGTTGTTGTTAAGCAACTTTTTATTTTGAAATAAGTTCGATCGAACAAAATACTGAGTTTTTAAGTTGAATTTGAAATGAGAAGAACTTTATTTTGTTGTATATTATCTTCTGCGGTCATATTATATGTTTTTCAATGTTTTGAGAATTTGGTTGTTACAGTTGGTATCATCATCCTTTTGGTTCTGAAGACCGTAAATCCAACCAACCACCACTTGACGAACTCATCGGTGCCAAGTATTTTAAGTATTGTCATCTAATGAGGATGTATAAGTTGCTTTAATTCATTTTAATAAGATGTAACTGCCATGTGTTGTTGTTATATCTTATTTTCCAAAGTCGAGGAGGTTGGGGACGTGGCTAAGGTCGTGGAGTTAACCCCACTTATGAGAGCGATGCAGAGTCATCAAACGAGGTCAATTCTTATGATATTCCGGTTGAGAGGAATAATGTAAAGTTGAGAATTCAATGAATTTTGAGGTACTGCCATAACCGGTATCTACTCAAGTACCACCTGCTACTCCGGGGGCATGTATTCCTCAAGTTGAGTACGACGATATGCATAGAACGCTTAGTAAAACTTGAGGTTTAACTTAAAAGGGTCAATTTCTTAGAGAGTATAAGAAATATGCTCTAAAAGAGTTTGATGGTGAGTCTGTGGATCATGATGATGTAGATAAGTAAACTTTGTGAGTCCATGTGGAGTTTTGTTTAAGTTTAGAGGGACCAGTAAGAAAGAGGCACCCATAGTTATTTTGACGTTACAGGATGTATCTATCCGATTTTGTTTGTTGAGAAAAAGATGGTACAATGAGGTTGTGTAGAGATTACCATGAGTTGAATAGGGTAAGTATCAAGAACAAGTACCCTTTTCCTAGGATATAAGACTTGTTTGATCAGCTTAAGGGAGCTACTCTGTTCTCAAGGATCGATCTCCATCAGTTTATCATTAGTTGAGAATCATAGATGAGGATATACCAAAGAGAGCATTCAGGACTAGATATGGTCACTAAGTTTAAAATATTTCTTCATCCAGAAGGAATTACACATAAGAAATATAGATGGTTAGAGTTGGTCAAGGATTATGACTGTGACATCCAGTATCAACCTGGAAAAGCTAATGTACTAGCAGATGCCCTCAGTAGAAATTCAGCTCATACTGCAGCTTTGCTTACTAGGCATCCTAGACTCAAGTGGGAGATGGATAGGGCAGAGATTGAGATACTTACTTCTGAGGTAAACGTTAATATGGCCAGATTGACAGTGACACTTTTGTTGAGGTAGAGGATTATTGAAACACAAAAATCCAATGAGAGTCTCAGAGGTTTCATACTTGATGTTGAGATAGGTTAACCTGGATATTGTGCTTATGCTTTTGACAATGCTTTGGTTTATAAGAGTGGTTTGCATGTACCTAGAGATGGAACTTTGAGAAGATGTTTACTATTCATCTTGGGACTACTAAACTGTATAATGATCTCAAGCTACATTATTGGTGGTTTGGAATGAAGAAGAATGTAATTGAGTTTGTGAGCAAAGGGGTTTGGTGTGTCAACAGGTGAAAGCATTGAGAAGGAGTCCATATGGCCAATTGAAGCCTAAGTGTACTAGAATGAAAATGGGAGGAAATTGTTATGGATTTCATTTGTAGATTGTCAAGGACACAGAAGGGTTATAATATTATATGGGTTATTGTGGACAGACTGACTGTAACGTCCCGTTACTTTTGGAGGTAAATTTTTTTTTATTATTTTAAATAAAATATTTAAGTTTAGTTTAAACTTAGTAATTTCGAGTTTAGTAGTTATTTTCGTTCGAAAGTCTTTTCAATCCTTTTATGACTTAAAATTATTTTTGGTGAAATTAATAATTATTAACGGGCCAATTAATAATTATTAATCACCTTTAGATTAGTTTAAGAGCTTCGGGTTTCGTTTTAAAAGCAAAAAGTAAAAGAAGGACGTAGGCGTAATTTCCAATTTCTTACAAATATCAAGTTACTATTCATCAACTCTTTAAAAACCCATCCTTAGCCAAATATAGAGAAATTTGCTCATCTTTTTCTCTCCCAAAACCCCCCAAACCCAAGTAGGAAGAGGAGAAAGAAAGTGTCGGATCTCCCTCGTTTCTTGGCCGATTTTGTTGTGCCTTAGCTTGTTGGAAAGCTCTCGCAACAAGCTTTGTACCCATCCTACATTTGAAGCCCTTCCATCCACTTCCAAGGAACGAAAAGGTGAGGGAATTCTTTAAAATATGGGTATTGTTGATGTTGAAATTCTATCTTTGGTTTATGCTTGAACTCATCCTTTTCCTTTGGGTTTTGGTAGTTGTTATGAAAAGGATCCTACCTAGGGTTGATGCATATTTATCCTTTGCCCTAATTTTGGATTGAGTGAAAAACCCGACACCGTCGATTCACCCCTTTTGCGTGGACTGTTGTGTGTAGTGTAGAAGTGCTTTATTTTAGTTTTCCTTTAAATTTGTGTCATTAATTCTAGCCCCCAAACCCCTAATTAATGTTACCCCTTATTTGAATCCACCTCAAAAGTGCCTAAAACGAACCCGGATTAAATCTAAAGTGCCAAAAACCGGAAATGCTCTCTTCTCCAAATCACCCTTAGGGCTGTGAGCATCAAGTCCCCATCCCAGGCTGTTTTCGTCTTTTATTTGGTTACATGTCGAACGTTGTTCTTTTTTTTAAATTAATGTATGTTAGATGTAATTAAATTGTAGGTTTTGGAAACCATTCGCGGGATTTATCCTCCGGCTCGTAAGAGGACGACTTCTTCTCAAGGTGAGTTTACAATGGAAATTAGCGATTTTATGAATTATGTTTCATTACGATATTGTTTATCGAGGTTAAGAGGGAAACTAACTTCTGAAAGTTATTATCTTGGTTGGTGACTTTAAACTCGGAAGTGAGTGGAGTGACTTTGGAATTCTTATGAAATTGGAAGTTTAAGGAACTTTGAGTGGTTTGGAAGTCTTGTAAGATGAATTGAAGAGTTTTAGATGAAATTGGAGATTTTAGAGAAAGTGGCTTAGAAGTTACATTTGAGTGTTAACTCGTGTAATTCAATAGTTTGTGTTCTTTAGTACTTTAGTATATCTCATTTAAGTAATCTAACTTACTAAGGAACTTGATGATTGTGATATGGTAATACAGTACGGGCTTAGTATGTGATTTTGATCCATATGGTATACCCGATACGATGATTGTGATATGGTAATACCGTACGGGCTTAGTATGTGATATTGATCCATATGGTATACCCGATATGATGATTGTGATATGGTAATACCGTACGGGCTTAGTAAGTGATTTTGATCCATATGGTATACCCGATACGATGATTGTGATATGGTAATACCCTACGGGCTTAGTATGTGATTTTGATCCATATGGTATACCCGATACGATGATTGTGATATGGTAATACCGTACGGGCTTAGTATGTGATATTGATCCATATGGTATACCCGCTACGATGATTGTGATATGGTAATACCGTACGGGCTTAGTATGTGATATTGATCCATATGGTATACCCGCTACGATGATTGTGATATGGTAATACCGTACGGGCTTAGTATGTGATTTTGATCCATATGGTATACCCGATAAGATGATTGTGATATGGTAATACCGTACGGGCTTAGTATGTGATATTGATCCATATGGTAAACCCGATACGATGAAACTGGGTTGGTAACAAAGAATGCTAGTATTACAGCTACATATACTCATTAGAATGGATAGAAAGATTAGTAATAAACGGTACTTATCGTTACTTTACAAGAAGTATGTTATGCATTGTCGATTGTGTGGAATATGGAATGTGGAATGGGTAGTAAAAGTGAAATATAGGCCTTTGGACACAATTTCCGGTATGGAATTTGGTTCATAGGATTACTTGCCTTCATTTTACTCTCACTAGCATGTTTATGCTAATGTTTCTACATTTACAAATTTTCAGGTAAGACTCGCGGTAGAGGACGAGGTAGAGGAGGTGGCGTCGCGTGACTTATCGAGATGATGAATGGACAGGCACACGACTGGTTTTGATGTAGCATTCTTGAAATGCTTACAGACATATTATTATAATTTTCTTATGTTTCATTTTGAGCTCGATGGAGCATTTTTATATGTTTTTGGGACTTTAAAACTTTCTTTAGGAGTTTTATCATAGTAAGGAATGTGAAATCCAGGTTTATTGCTTTTTTTAAAAATTGGGTTGTAAACAGGTTTTGATAATCTGATTTTTAAATGGACCTATGCCGTTTTTTTGTAAAATCAAGTCTTCCTTTGTGCATTTTAATAAAAAGGATTTTACGAGTTTTGGGTCGTTACACTGACAAAGTCTGTACACTTTTTACCAGGAAAGTCGACTTATTCAGTAGAGACTTGGGCTAAATTGTATCTGAAGGAGATAGTGAGATTGCATGATGTTCCAGTAAAGATTATATCAGATCGGGACAATAGATTTGTGTCAAAGTTCTGGAAGAGTTTACATAGTGCCATGTGTACAAAGTTATTGTTTAATAATGTTTTCTATCCTTATACAAATGGGTAAATTGATAGGGTAAACCAGATTTTAGAAGATATGCTTAGAGCATGTGTACTAGACTTTGGGGGTAGTTGGGTTAAGCAGCTGTACCTTGTAGAGTTTTCTTACAACAATAGTTTTCAGGCTACGATAGAAATGGCACCATTTGAAGCGTTGTATGGTAGAAAGTGTAGATCTCCAGTTCAGTGGGATGGGGTTGGAGAAAGAAATTTTTGGGCCATGAGTTAGTACAGATGACTAATGAATCAATAGAACTGATTAGAGAAAGAATGAAGACTTCTCAGAGTAGGCAGAAGAGTTATGCTAATGTGAGGAGGACGAATCTTGAGTTCTCTATTGGTGATTATGTATTTCTCAAGATAGCTCCGATGAAGGGAGTTATGAGATTTGAGAAGAAAGGAAAATTGAACCCAAGATTCATTTGACCGTTCGAAATATTTGAGAGGATTGGATCAATGGCTTATCGACTAGCGTTGCCACCAGCCTTATAAGCGGTTCACAATGTGTTCCATGTTTCTATGATTCAAACTACAATGCTGAGCCATCTCATGTAATTGGCTACGATCTGGTTTAATTGAGTGCCAACTTGATATTTGAGGAATAACCAATTGAAATCTTGGCTAGGGAGCAAAAGATTCTGAGGAACAAGACCATTAGTTCACGGCATTATTTTTATTTTAATATTTTCTACTCATTGAGCGCAACCTCATGATGCTACATTTATTTTATTTTTTTCAAGTAAAAAGAAGAAGAAAACTGGCAATTGATGATGTTCGCGTTTGGTGGAATGGTTGGTGTCAATTTACATGTCGACAACTTTATTTTTCTTCTTCGACTATATTTTATTTGGGATGAACTCTGTGACTCATTGTTGAGTTATTTATTTCCTTATTTAATGGAGTTTCTTGAAAACTAATGTTGTTGTTAAGTTACTTTTTATTTTGAAATAAATTTGATCAAACAGAAAATTGATTTTTGAGTTGAGTTTGGAATGAGAAGAAGGTTATTTTATTTTATATTAGCTTTCGCTGTCATATTATATGTTTTTCAATGTTTTGGGAATTTACTTGTTACAGTTTGTATTAGAGTCCTTATGGTTCTGAAGACCGTAAATCCAAACCAACCACCATTCTACGAACTCGTCAGTCCAAAGTATTTTAAGTATTTCTATTTAATGATGATGTCCAAGTTCTTTTATGTTATTTAAATATATTGTAACTGCAATGCGTTATTGTTATATCTTATTTGTGTTTGTTTCAAATTTTTGAAGTATGCCTCCGCTTGCTCTATGTGGACATGGCAGGGGCTGTGGTTCAGGAAAAGGTCGAGGAGGTAGGGATGCGGTTGAAATTTTCTTCACTAACATTAATCTTTTTAGCTTTTCTTCATTCTTTTCCTCCACAATAATAAAATATATTTATTTTCATTCTTCCAAGAGCAATATCATATCGTCTTTAGCAGCTATATTCCTATTAAAAGAATGAATTATCAAAATGATGGTATGTCACTTGCTGAGATGAATGGTAGAACACATAACAATTGAGGCCTAATTGACGTTTTGAAAATTTCTAAATTGGTTGTGATGTACAATATAACCCATCTTGAAATAGGAGAGCACACTTTAAAAAAAAAACCATACTTTTTATTATTATAAACAAAATTATGAAATTGATAGTTAAAAGATTTTTCAATGTCAATTATGATGAAAATCCATTAACTCAAACAATCATTCAATTAAAAACAACAACTCCGGAGTTGTAACGTTTAGACAAAAATCATACGGAAACAAATAACATTGTTTTAAAACAATCGAAAACGAATAAAGAATGGAAAATCCTCAAAATCCAAATAACTCAACTAAAATCAAATAAAACTCGACACTTTGTTGATTAACAAAAATGAATGATAAAGATGGCCAACATTCAACATTGAACCCCTCACCTTTGCAAATTCACAACCGCCACCTCTCGGTTCATTGTTACTTGAAAAAAAATATAGCAATGTGAGGCTAAAGGCAGTGAGAAAACAATTCAATCAATAGGTAAAGTTTTAAATAGTCTCTAAGTGATTCATACCGAGTCCCAAGCACTCAACACTCTCCAATATCTCTTACGCTCAAGCGTCACTTAAACTCAATCTCATTCCACTTACATGAATATGCAATTTATCTCTAATTCCATATTCAAGACTTTTCAATAAACATCCTCTAACATGGATAGACAACTCTCACTAGTTTTATATCCAAGACCATCACCCATAATTTCTTATTCTATACTCAAACACTTAATGATCCCATAACATAAATTCACACTAATTTAACACACAATTAGAGTTAACATGCCCCAATAGAAAGGTGGTCTCTTGGGACTACTATCACTTTCTAGTACCTAGTTATAGCCGCAACTATAATTGAACATCTAGTAAATCATTCATACGAGCAACGATTACTAGCACCTGGTTATGGACTCACCCATAACTGAATAAAACTAAGTATTAAGCTCGTAGCCTTAATACTAGTTATCACAACCTGTCAGGACATCAATCTCAAACTTTCTCAACATCATACATATGATAATGTTCATAATAAATCAGTGTTAAACATCAAAATACAGCAGCGCAATTAGTTTAACAATTAATAACAAATCTGCTCAAAACATAAAAACTGCCGAAAAGTCAAAATTATATTTTAACACTTTCCAAATCAAATCTCATGGCTAAGGGTCATCTTAAACTCCAAAATATTCATGAAATAAGAATAATATCATTCAAAATTGATTCGAACTAAGAAACTTCAGTTTTCACCGATAAACACCTAAACTTGTTCTAACCGAAAATTAAATTCTGCAATTGATTTCCAATTCTATTCATAATTTATAGAATAATATATTTAAATAAATAGAATAAACAAGCTACGGTTTGAGCTTTAAATTTCTCTATAACCCCACCGTTTGTCAAACCGTTAACTCACCTTGATTTCGCTAATATTCAAATTACCATGCTAAATGCCACCACAAACCAGACATAAAACGATGGTCTAAAACAATTAAATTCTATGCTAAAAAAGTACCAAAAAGATGCTAAAATGATTTGTGTTCAACATCTTAAAGATCGGGACAACCAAATGATGAAAAAGTCATCGTTTTCAAAGGGACAGCAGCCACATAGCTTCCACCCTTGCCGCGGCTGAACCGGGGCCTTCGGGTCTCGATTTGGTCACAAGTTCAAGTTCCAGGAGATCGATTTGATGAGTGTTGGTGAAAGCGGTGATCAAACTAGGTGGTGAAGGGTGGCATGCAAGTGCACGTGGTCAACAAGTAATGGTAGTGGTAAGTGAGTGTCGTGTCCCACAAGATGGTTGGTTTTAAGGAAAAAATAGAAATTAAGGATGAATGTGATTACTAAACAAGATGCGTATCAAAGATAAATGTTATGTGTGCATGGGGATTAGAATAGATTTTTATCATTAAGAAATATGCTTTCTATGAGACCTTAAGTACAAACTTTGTTCATGAGACAACAATAAAGTAAGAATAAAAAGGCAAGATCAAGTTTTCTCAAACAAGCTCTAACACAACTCTCCAATCCTTGATTTTATCTCTAAAACCTTAAATGATTGCCACTTTCCTTTAATTCCTAATTATTATTATCTATTCCTCCTAAACATCCGTTTATTTCTAAGGTTAAGGATAGGATGAACAAGTGAATCCTTGCCCTAAGTTGTCATGCAAAAGGATTTCTCAATGCTTTCATAAACTCTTCTAACTCTATTTTCAAAAACCTTTAGAGAAGATCATGGCCATGAAGAAATCTAAGTCACAATCTTAATAAATATATGAGTCCCAAAATATAATCTTTAACCTATCCATATTTCACTTAGCACAACACCACAAAGGTATTTAGCCAATCATACCCAACAACATTATGAAAGTAAAATAGTATTGCGGGAAGGAATTCATAACAAAGTTGTAAGATACAGACTTTCACTAATGAACTATTAACGAAAACAAACTACTACAAACTCCAGCTTCAATCGCCTCCTTGCTCCGTTCTTCTTCTTCCTCACTTCGCTCTCTTCTTTATCTTTTTCCCGCCAAAATAGTAGTTGGCGAAGGCTATCGATCTGCCCGCACGGCTAAGACACTGTAGCCCAATGTGACAACAACTTGTCCCATAAACAAAGCTGGCGACAGAATAAATATCTTTTTCTTCTCCAGACTGGCTTGCTTCAACAGTCTTGCCCTGGAATAAGAGAAAACTGACAAAAGCACTAGCTAGAGTCTCGGGCTCAAAGCAGTGCCATTAGAAATCTGAAAGAAAACACTCAATTTAAAAGCGAAAATCATACAAAAAGAGCTAAAAACAATAATGGATTTTAAGAGAACAATTCGTCACAAAAGTAGTTTAATTATATACAATGATCTACCATTTTACTCATTTACTTGGTCTTTTAATCTAGATTTATCCAAGTTTAGCTTTGTAAAACTCGCTTAACAAGGACTCATCACACCCCCAAACTTGAACTATTGCTCGCCCTCGAGTAATACTAAAGACAGAAAATACTAAGAAATGAAGTTAGCTAACTAAAGTTACTCTTTACACTTACTAAAGCAAAGTCCAAGTATCAACACTTATTTGAGCAGATAAGACATGAATCTTAGCTAAATATACAAGAAGAAAACAGTACTTCAAAGTGTTTGTGTGTAATTTTAGCTTGCAAGTCTCTCTTTCCAATTTCCTCTCAAATAACAAAGTAACTATCCTAGAATTCTTTCTCTTGAACCTAAACCTTCCCAACTCACATTCCTTTCCTTAATTCTCAAGCACAAAAAACTTATCTTTTACTTTGCAATAATAAGAGCTTTCATTGATTTTACTACAGGTTTTTTTTTTGAAGAAGCAACTTAATGATGTGACTTCCTAGTCATCTTCACCTAGAGACTTGCCCTATGGGCTCACTCATTCCTATGGAAGAGGAGTGACTGAATTTTCCCAACCCATTTTCTGATTTTGGTACCTTTTCTTCATCTTTTTTTGGTGCCCTACGTGCACTTTAGGATCAATCTTTTGCTTTTCTCAAGGAATTGGAAGCATTTGGCTTACAAAAGGACTGGTGGCTATGCCAGCCCCAAACTTATTTATTTTTATTAACATTGCACTATACAAGGGTTACAAAGAAAGATTTTTACTTTTGGTTCACTAAGAAAATGAAATATTTTCTAAGTAGGATCATGTTCAAGTAAGTAGCTCTCAAGTTTCTCTCTTACTTGATTTGGATTGTACAAAGGGGTATTACAAGCCGAGAACATGTAAAAGAATTGCTTTCTCAAAGTGCTTTTAGCTTTAGATTTTGTTCTTATCTTGCATCAACAGAGTTCGATTGCCTCACCTAAAGGTTCTTTGCTACAAAAACCTAAACCCTATCATTATTATTATTTTTTATTTTTATTTTTTAAAAACAAAAATACAGCAAAAATAAAATAAAAGAGATGCAATTCATAAATAAAGGTAATAGGATAATTATATTACTTTACTACTAGCTAAGATTTGGATTTTCCTGTGTAGGAGCAACTGAAGTACAAGAACCACAAAAACACATGGTGACTATCAAACCTCCCCCAAACTTGAACAAGGTTGTACCCTCACAACCAATCAGTAGCAAAAGTTTAGAAAAGCCTTAAGAAAAACCATTACAACAAGCAGATATAGAGAAAAGTAGTAAGAACAAAGACAAGAACAGAGAACATGGGTGGACGATTACTTCCAAATTGGCTCTTCATCTAACACATCCATGTCATAATCATCAACACGAGCATTTTCTAATTCTTCCTCTAGGCTGTCATATTCGTAATCAACATCCGATTCATGGTCACTATCCCAGTCACCTTCATAAAAAATCCATATATCATTTAAACGTTGTGCCATTACATTCCTTTCTGGTTCGTAGTGGAGTTCATCATCCTCCTTTCAAGATTCCACAACTTCCTCTATGGTGACAGTAGGTTCAGCCTGGGGGTACGGGTCATATTGCCCCTGTGGGGTAGGACCTTTAGGAAAGAAATTGAATTCGCCCAAGATTGAGGTGAGAAACTTAGGGAAAGTTCTAGAAGGATTAATCTGGTGGGCCACCAAAGTGTCTTCAAGCACATTGGTATGGATTTTCTGATAGGTCCAAATCAACTGCATTTTCTGAACAAAGTCAGAGAAATCGGATTTAACTTTCAGGTGGAGGGTTTGAAGGGTTTCTAGCATAGGTAGAATAGGCAAGGTAAGGGCAGGTTCAGGAGGACTAATAGTGGGTGGGGAAATGGGACTTAGACGACTAAACACTCTTGCCATCCATTCCTTATCAATGATTCCGCTCAAGTTCTTCACCTCATCCCTGTTGTCAAATTGAACCCCTGCTCTCTCACATAACCCTGTAACGTCCCGTTATTTTGAAGTGATTTTTTTTTTTTTTTTTATTTTATTTTATTATATTTTATTTAATATTATTTATTTATTTATTTATTTCAATTTAAGTATTAAGTTTAATTATTATTTTGAAATTTCGATTTTAGTAGTTAATTTCGCCCGAAATCCTATTTAATCGTTTTAATACTTTAAATTCGTTTTGGTGACATTAATAATTATTAATAGGCCAATTAATAATTATTAATCACCTTTAGATTTATTTAAGAGCATCGGGTTTCGATTTAGAAGTCAAAAGTCATAAAAGGACGTAACCGTCATTTACAATTTCTTAAAATATCCAAATTACTATTCATTCATCTTTAAAAACACCTCATTGACTCAAAATTGACCACATTCCTCATCCTTTTCTCCCTCAAAACCGTAGGTATGGTGATTGGGAGGGATTTCTTCGGGTTTTGCTTGTTTCTCGACGGATCGGCTTGATTTCTGTTGCATCGGAAAGCCCTCGGGTCTATGATTCTTTTCCACCCATCGATCGTGCTTTTCTCTCAAGATCCACAGAGTTCTCGGCAAGTAAAGTTTCAAACCCTAAGCTCCAAATAGTGTTTTAATGGATTTTTCTTTGTTTTCTTTCGATTTCTTGCTGTGAAACTCGGTGTTTGTAAATGCGGGAGTAGTTTTAAGAGTCTTTGGAAACTTTCCCATAACCCTAAAACTGAGTTTCAGTAGAAACCCTTCCCGTTTGAAATTTACCTTTTGGGATTTGAATATGGGTTATAAATTAGTGAATTAATGTTTCTTGAAATTAAATTCGGGAAACCGTTTATTGTTTTAAAATCCGAATCATCGATACCCATTGAAATCGGGAACTTCGAAATTGCTTAAAACCAACTCGAAACACCTCTAAAGTACCTAAAAGCCGGAAAACCAAACCCGAGACCCACTTTTCATGGGGGGGCCGAGAGCCTCATAGTGGGGTTTATGGGGTTGTTCGTTGTTTTGAGCTTTTAGATGTTAATTGATCGATGTATGTTTATTTATTAATTGTTAGATGTAATTAATTGTAGGTGTTTCGGATCATTGTTTGATCGTGCTTTCGGAAACTTGGAGCGAACTCTTATTTGGCTAAGGTGAGAATAGTTAGGATTTAAAGTAATTATAGAAAGAAAATGAGTATGAAGGTTTGTAGAATTTGAAACTAAGACTATAATCGGAATCTAAGATTAGAGGGATGTGAGTTAGTGCCCTTAGGATTAAGAGTTAATCCTTTAAGTGAGAACTTAGAAGTTCTTAAGGAAAGTATTAAATCTTAGAAGATTCTAAGTTAGATTCGATTCGAAATTAAGGTTGGATCATTGGAAGTTAAAAGATTCAAACTTATTTTTAGAACGGTTAATAGAACCTCGAATTATATTGGAAGTTTAGAATCCTTGAAGGTATAGGTTAATCATTTAAGTTATGAATCTACTCTTATTATTGATACCGCAGTTCGATCGACATATCGTTCGTCCGAGATTACTATCTACTTTACTTTATGTCATTTACCTTACATCCTTTACTTTATGCCCCTTTATTTATGTTTGCATCGACTACTTTAATTTCGCACATTACTTATTTACTTTTATAAGGATATGCAAGCATATGCATATCATATTGCACCATAACATTCTCGCATCATTCAGTGAAAAAGAAATGAAAGTGAAAAAAGAAACAAAAGTGAAAAAGAAATGAAAGTGAAAAGAAAAGAAAGTGAATGAGAAAAGAAGGAAGATTGATTAACCCTACGTGGAGTTCACATCACCTTCAGAGAAAAGAAAGAATGTGAAAGAAAAGAAGTTGAATGGTAGCCTACGGGATGTACGCATTACTTCTTCATGCATAGGGAGTTGAATGGTAGCCTACGGGATGTACGCATTACTTCCTCATGCATAAGGTTGAATGGGAGCCTACGGGATGTCCGCATTACCTTCATTCACGCACAAAAGGGCAAATGCGAAATCTTACGGGATGCTCTCATGCATTCATGTTTATGATATATGAAAGAGAGAATCGAGGAGTTGTATGTTGTGCAAAGCAAATTTACTTTCTTACTTACGTTATAACAATGATAATGGATGAGTATTGACTATGATTATTAGTAATATCATCCTTTAGAGAATATAAAATGAAATTACCTAGAGTTGGAGGACTTTAGGAGTGATTGGTGTCAAATTAATTGGACACAAATCGAAATGCGAGTTTGAGGTCTATTTTTACTTTTTATTCTTATTATTCTCACTAGGCTTAAGTTGTTAGCTCATGATATTACAAACATTTCAGGTAATGTTTGGGATCGTGGAAGAGGAGCTGGTGCGCGCTTGATCGAGAGGTGATGATTTCGAGATGGACTAAGTAGTTGTAAAAATCCATGTACATGGTTTTGTGAATTTTATATAATTTTGAGATTTGTGCAATTGTATATAGCTCTTAAGAGCTTTTGTCTTCATGTTTATGATTATAATCATTTTGAACTCCTGGATAGGAACTTAATGTTCCTTGTGTATTTTAGATTTTGAAATTAAGATGTAAACAGGTTTTGGCCAGCAAATTTTTAAACATAACCACGCCAAATTTTTTTAAAATAAAAGACTTCCGCTGTTTTTCTCTGATTTAATTTATTTAAAAGTGACGGGTCGTCACAAACCCTGTTATCAGACTAGGGAAAACTAAACAACCCCTGGAAGCAGCACTCTCTACACACTTCCCCATCTCCCTAGAGATAATCCTCCCAAAATTAACAGGCTTTTCCATCATGACACAATAGAGAAGGAACATTTCCTGTGCACTCATAATGGTTTTATGTGAAATGGGCATGACATGGGTAAGAAAATATATTAGCCAAATTCTTGTAGTGGGCTTGTGGTAGGCTTTCTTCACAGTATAGACTTTTTGAGTGGAGATGGACCACTGGGCCTCCGGATGGTCGACATGCTGAAAAATTTCCTCCAAAAACTCAGGGTGTAGTCCATCAACATACTCTCCGAAAAGTCTCCATGGTCAGGCAACCCATAATATTGATTGATGGCTTTTGGTGAAAATGTGATGACCTGAATCCTTTTTAAATCATTTAAATCAGATTTTAGCGACAGACTTTATATTTAATAAAAATTTGGCATGGATATGTTTGAAACTTGGACTATCTATAACCTGTTTACACTTTTCACAATCAGAGAATATAAAAGACAGGGAACTGCAATTCCTGTTGTACATTTTAAAGAAGTTCAAAGTTATAAAAATTAAGACAAAAAGGTTATATAAGCTTAGATATAAATGTACAACCTAAAATACGAAACATGAATAAATGAGTCCATGGACTTTAAAAATATATCTAGTCCCTCTTGGCATCATCATCATCCAGATCAGACTGCAGCAACTCCTCTCACACGACCCCGAGTATTACCTGAAAATGTTTGTAATATCATGAGCTAAAAGCAAGCCCAGTGAAAATAAGTAGAAAGTAAATTAACATTAGACTCCAAACCCGTATCTGGATTTGTGACCAAGAACTTACTTAATCTTTGCGATACATCCATTCAAAGAGATTTACATCAAGTGTTTCACTTTCACTTACCAAATCTCCCAAATATTCGAGGATCTAGCTTCTAAGCATTTAGGAGGATGTGTTTCATAACACATTAACATTTGTATTTCATTCTCTTTAATACCTTATACTATACATAAGGTTTGCATCAAGTATTAAAATCTCCAATTTCGAGATCTTCCAAATACAAAATCTAGTTCTCTTATATATATATATATATATATATATATATATGTATGTAATAATAATTATAAAAGGTTCAATACACTATTGTATTCTCTCATTATACAATTCAATCTCATTCCTCTTTCCTATAGCACTTGGCTATACATCATATTTCTTTTCTTTTCTCTATAGAATTGTATGTCACACATAATGTTTCATTTCTTTTTCACTATAGCAACTCAGGCTATAAAATATGGTTTACCTACCTTTATTTTTAATAATTAATGTTACGCTCACTTGGTCTTAACATATTCAAACAATCACAATTTTTTATCAATGACGATAATATTAGCACAAACAGTCTAATCATTATTCATTAACTCACTAAACAAGTGTAAAGGCCATAAATCCTTTACATTAATATAACCATCACATGCGAATATTGATAGGTAATGAAACTCCTGCAGGCTAAGTCATTCACCTCATTATCTCGCTTTCCAAAATAAAATATACAAAGTCTTTTCAATAATATCTTTCCACATCTAGTGAATAAGGACAGGTAATGAACTCCCGCAGGCTAAGTCATTCACCTCATTAACTCACTTTCCAAAATAAAATATACAAAGTCTTTCAATAATATCTTCCCACCTCTAGTGAATAATGATAGGTAATGAACTTCGGTAGGCTAAGTCATTCACCTCATTAACTCACCCACCGAATAGAAGGTTCAATGCACCTCTGTATCCTCATATATGTATAATAGTAATTATGGATAATACTAGATAATGTGAACTCGCATAGTTCCATCATTATCTCATTATCCATCTCCTCCGATCATGCAAAGTGCTGCAACTTTTAGCGTTCCTCATGATACATATACATAAACATAAAACGAATAATACCAGACACTGCAAGCACACTCAGTCTATGCCTTACCTTATTATTCCTCCCAATAATGGATTATGCAATATGAATATGAATGTGGTCTTAAATGCAGATAAACATAAATATAAACATTCAAAGTGTGCAAGTAAAAACATATATAAATATTCAAAGTGATCAAAAGGCATAAAGATAAATGGATCACGTAATACTCTTATACATAAAATAAGAAATTAGTAACTTCTGATAAGAAAACAATAGATAAATCAAGTCAAACGGCCTTCAGTTAAACTTGAATTACTATCTGTATCATAAAGTCTCCAATTCAAAATGACTCTATTGCTTTCAGTCCATGTCCGAAGTTCCATAATCAAGTTCCTTATTCACCCCCTTTTACTTGAAACCTTAAACTTTCGATAATCATTCCTAAACTCCGGAACGAATCTAAACTTAGAACTTCCAAGAGTTAAACGTTTCCCTCGAGAAATCCATGAGTTCTTTTACTCAATTATAACTAACTCCCAAGCCTAATCATGTTAGCTAGCATAATTTAATCCTTTTGATTTAAACCTTAATCTCAACTTCCGATTCTACAAATCATTCAACTTATTCGGTTTCTAAGTTTACTTGAAAATCTATTTATTCTCACCTCGAATGCTCCCGTGACAACAAAGTTCCCATGAACCAACAAACGAGCAATCACACCTACAATTCATCAATCGATCAACATATTACAACTCATATCTAATATGATAAAAAGTGTGATTTTCAGGTGAATAGAGATTTCAGATGAATAGTGTTTTTGGATGTATAGTGTTTTTGGATGTATAGTGTTTAGGGTGAATAGTGGTTTTCAAAAATCCAAGCTTGAAATCGTCAAATTCCTTGATGAAAATACATGATTTCAACATCAAAAAAATTTAGAAGCAAAAACAAACAAAACTATATAAAAAGTTTTGAAAACTCACTTTTTAGAGAACGAGAAACACCACAAGACTAGGTTGGATAGGTAGCCCTCGTTCCGAGCAATCCAACACAACCGAAATCACCGAAAATGATTGAGAAACAATGAAAAGCCAAGTTTTTCTTCCCTCCAATGGTGTCCATGGTTGAGGAGAAGAGAAAGATGAGGAGAATGAAATTTTTAGTCAACTTCGGTCAATTTAGCAATTTAAAGAAGATGAATAGTGTTTTTGGATATTTTTAAGAAATTAGAAATTACGAATACGTCCTTTTAATGCTTTTAGCTTATAAAACGAAACCCGAAGCTCTTAAACTTACCAAAAGGTGATTTATAATTATTAATTGGCCCGTTAATAATTATTAATAAGCCCTGAACAATATTTAAGCTTATAAAGTATTTAAAAGGATTTACGAACAAAATAAACTCGCAAATTCAAAGTTATAAGTTCTAAATTAAATCTAAAATTTAAATTAATCAACTCTAAAATTAAATTAAGTGCTTATAATAATAATTAAAATGAATAATAATAAAAAGTAATTTCCTTGTAAAATAACGGGACGTTACAGTCTACCCTCCTTAAAAGACTTTTCGTCCCCGAAAAGTGCGCTCACTAAGTGTAAAAAAAAAGCGAGGGTACTTAGACTGTATATCCCATCCGCACGTTCCCACGTTACTTTCTTTGACACACGATTCCTCCAAAGAACCTTAACCAAGTGAATTATTTTGTTTCTCAACACCTTTTATTTGAATGCTAGGACCTCAACTGGTGTCTCCTCATAAGACATATTATAATCCAAAACTACCGGCTCGTAAACAATCACGTGGGACGGATCCGCCATGTATTTCCAAAACACCAATACATGGAAAACATAATAAACAGCTGATAATGAAGGTGGTAAAGCTAAACGGTAAGCTACCACTCCTACTCGATCGGGTATCTCGATAGGCCAATAAATCTAGGGCTCAACTAACCCTTATTCCCAAATCTCGTAATACCTTTCATAGGTGCCACTTTCCAGAATACGTGGTCCCCCACTGCAAACTCAAGTGGACTACTTCGTTTATCGACATAATTCTTCTGTCCACTTTTGGAAACCCTTAACCCCTCTCTAAACAAAGCGATAGACTCGCTAGTCATTTGTAACAACTGGGGTTCCAAAAGTCTCTTTTCTCCAACCTCATCCTAATGAGCAGGAGAAAGACACCTTTTACCATAAAGTGCCTAAACAATGTCATCTAGATAGTAGCCTGGAAACTGTTATTATAAGTTAACTCTTCTAATTACAACTAAGAGTCCTGACTACCACTAGAGTCAAGAACACAAGCTCTCAACATTATTCTGCAAAATCTGGTTAAACCTCTTTATTTGACCATCTGTCTAAGATGAAAAGTGGTGCTAAAAGCAAATTTGATACCCATAGCGGTATGTAAACTCTGCCAAAACCTTGAGATAAAGTGTATATCCCGATTTGATATAATCTTCACCGGCACACCATGAAATCTAAATATTTTCCATAGGTACAACTGTACCCTAGTCTTAAATGGGTAGGTGATCCTGCCAAGAATAAAGTGTGCAGTTTTCATCAAACAGTCTACAATTACCCAAATGGTATCATAACTCTTTGCCAGAATCCATAGAAATATCCTATCATTTCCATTCAAGTACCCTCAAAGATTAAGATAACCTGATGGATTCTTCCTCAAGATTCTTCCTCAAGCCCTTCACTTGGTAACAAATCAAGCACATATGCACATACTTTGCAATCTCATGTTTCATCCTAGGCCATCAATAATACTGTCTCGGGTTCTTGTATATCTTGTAATACCTGGATAAACATAAAAGATAGATCCGTGAGCCTCTTCCAACAGCTCTTTTCAAAATCGATCCCGAAGGCACACAAAACCTCTACGATTTATCACGCACTATCTGTAGAAAAGATAGATCGGCTAGGCATATATGACTCTGCCTCTCGAAAACCAGCCTATATGCCTCAAAAAACTGTGAATCTTAAGCACACTAGCCAGTCTAAGCCAACTACTAACTGCCTCAATCTTAGAAGAATCAATAGATACCCCTCTACTTGAAACCATACGGCCTAAAAAAGCCATTTCTTTTAGCCAAAACTCGCACTTTGAGAACCTGGCATAAAATCCTGATTTTGTAATATCGTTAAAACCTTCTTCAAATGCTTATCATGCATCTCCTCAGTCTTATAATAAATCATAATGTCATCAATAAACACAACCACAATAGAATTGATGAACCTCCTGAACACAGTATGCATAAGGTTCATAAAAGTTTGAGGCGCGTTGGCTAAACAAAAAGACATAACCACAAACTCGTAATGTCCATAACGCATCTCAAAACAGTCTCTGGAATATCCACATCTCGAATCCTCAACTGATTTAACCGGATCTCAAATCTATCTTAGTAAAGATAGTGGTTCTCCTCAACCGATCGAATAGATCCTCTATCCTGGGCAAAGGATACTTGTTTTTCACCATAACACGATTCAACTCTCTATAGTCGATGCATAATCTCAATGAACTGTCTTTCTTTTTAAAAAAAAACAAGGTGCTCCCCATGAGGATGCACTAGGGTGAATAAACCCTAAGTCTAAGAGCTCCTGCAACTGACTTTTAAGCTCTTTTAACTCAACTGTTGTCAGAAAAGGTGCTTTGGACAATGGAGTTGTCCCAGGAGCAACCTCAATATGAAAATCTAACTCTCTCACCGGTGGCAAACCGGGTAACTCATCAACGAAATCCCTCACCATACAGAAGTATCGACAACACTAGCTAGATAACCCACGCTCCATCACTTAGAAGCGCTCTAGCCTCTATCATAGATATCAAAGTGGGTGCTACTCGGCCATTAGAACCACGAAAATGTAAACTTTCTCAGCATAAATGATAATGGCATGATGGGCTGATAGCCAATCCATAACCAATATCACATCAATATCAGGCATATGCATAACAATCAAAGTAGAATATGAACAACTACTCAGAATACACATGTCATCAATACTAATCACACCATCAACAATAATAAACTTCCCCATTGGGATAGAAACGAGCGTCTCGAAACCCAACAGTCTCGACTCAAGAGCTGCCAACTCAACATAACGAAATAAAATAAAAGATCGGGTAGCTCTAGAATCAAACAAAATAAAAGCCAAATGGCCCAAATTTGACAAAGTACCTGTCACTACCATACCTACTGCCTTAGCATCTTTTCTAGTATCAAATACCACTACAAAAAAACTGTCAATTTGCGATCAGAAAATTGCGACCAAATGGTCGTTTTTAGTGTATAATTTGATCAAAAAAGCGACAAAAATGTTGGTTGCCAAAAAGCTTGACGGTCTTGAATTTGTGTGACTGGATAGTCACAAATATACGACCAGAAAAGTTTGGTCGCAAAAAAGTCAACCTTTTAAAAAAATGACCAGATGGTCGCTTAAAAAGTGACCATCTGGTCGTAATATATGTTGAAGATAAGTGACCAGTTGGTCACATAAAAAAGTGACCAAATGGTTGTATTTCATGTGACCAAATGGTCACTTTTGGACTCAGTCAAAATACGACCAGATAGTGGCTTAAAAAGGGACCATCTGGTCGTAATTTATGTTGAAGATAAGTGATCAGTTGGTCACATTAAACAATGACCACGTGGTCGTTTAATAAGCGACCACATGGTCACTTTTGGACTCAGTCAAAATGCGACCATATGGTTATTTTCTTGAAATAAAATGCGACCATATTGTCGCATTTAAGAATTTTATTTTTAATTTAAATTTCAATAATTAATTAATTAATTATTTACTTAATTATTTATTTCAAAAATTGGAATTAAAATAAAAAATATATATATCAAATATTCAAAACACGTTTTAAACAAACGAAAGCATCCTAGAACTACTGCGGAGGGGCGAGGGGTGGCGGAGGAGGCGTCGATGATGAATGGCCACCGCCTAGGGATCTAAAGTACGCGGCCAAAGCTGCTGCGACCTAGGCCTCGACCCGTGCCTACATGTCCGCCTCAATCGCAGCGACTCGGGAAAGGAAGTCCTAGCGCATAACGTCCATGTCCACGAGCAACTGCTGCTCAACCAGAGAAGGGCCAGAGCTAGTGCTCGCTCCGCTCCGCTGAGGCCGGGGCACATCTGCGTAAAGGCGCCGCCAGTATGAGCCGAGCCCAAGAACTGATCCATCAGGCAGAACCCCTCCAGCAGCCTCCAAGAACGCCTCTCTACGGTCCTCCTGAGTCGGTTCCGAGTCTGGTGTGGGCAACCGCTGACTCAATGACTCCGTGAAACGTTCTTAAACATTTAAAATTCAGAAAATAAAATAGTTAATATATAAGTTAGGAAAAATTTTAGAGAAAAAATAATAATTGAAAAAATTATTAAATACCTGAACTGCTTTCGCCTTATCGTCGACGAACGTCCCGTCCTTCTTCGTGTGAAGAACGTGGTGCAGTTCATCGGGCGGGACAGGGCGACCGTGCTTCGCTTCCTAAAAATATTAAAGATTGAAGAATAAAACATAATAAATTAATAGCTAATTGAAAAAAGAAAACGAGAAAAAAGTACGTAAGAAAAAGACAAAAAAAAAACTTACCAATCGACGATTGTGCTAGCCGTGGGTCCAGGCCCCAGTTGTGTGTTTGGTGGGATTCTTCGCGCGGTTGGCCTTATTCGTGCTTGACACTGCCTTGCCCTCAGGAGTGCTCAAGCTCACGATAAGCCGCGCGTGGTCCTCCGGGCTCATCCACATGGGGCGGTTTGCTGCTTGCTTTATGCGCGCCTGGTACATGAGGTCCTTGAATCGATCCCGGACGTGTCTGTCCCATAGGGGGAACAATCTACCGTCCGTGATATCGGGATCGATAACAGGAAACTTGCCCTGAAAAAATTGAAATAAAAAATTGTTAAAGTATTAAATTTATTTCTATAAATTTCAAAATTAATTAATTATAAAAATAAATGATGTTTTTTACCTTCCAATTGTCGTACATCCGACGTTTCTTCGTCGTCAGAATCTTCTGCTAGCGAAGGTCGCTGGGTAGAGGCATGCTCTAGAGAACATTGCGAAACCGTTTTGAAACGGTTATATATGGCTGTACTGTGCAAAAACATAAAAATTATTGTGCTATTAGAAACTTTTAGTTAACAGAAAAAAAAACACTTTGAAAAAAGTTTAAAGGTTTAAAAATTAAGTAATTAAAACAATAAATAAAATTACTTACGTATCCCCTTCAATCCGAAAGGTAGAGTCTGCGGCCCGAGAAGGCTGCGTGCATGAAGTGGAGGGGCCAGCTGGATCCAACCCTGATGGAGACCCTGACGCAGACCCAGACACATACCCTAATGCAGACCCTGATGCTAAGCCGAGAGTCGTGGCCAGGGAGTCCTGCGGCAATCGTGGTGTCGCGAATTGGGTCTCAGGGACTGTATCATCGAGCGTGGCAGCAAGTGCCGGCTCGTAACCGAAGAGGATGTTGTCCAACTCCTCTATAGTCAGTCCGCATCGGGCGTGGCGATGGCGGCTGCAAGGAGATGCCTCGTCACCCGCGTCGTCTGGCTCGTTTGATTGGGGAGGACATCGTCTACCTGTCATAATCCTACAACCAAACTAAACTAATTTAATACTAATTACGTAATTAAAATATTGAAATAAATTAAATTAATGAAATAATCTAAATTAAATTGATTAAATAATGTAAATTAAACTGACATAAATTAAGTAAATAATTTAAAATAAACTAATTAATTAATTTGAATGAAAGTAAATTAAAATTAGATTAATTGAACTAAAATGAAGTAATTAAAGTAAACTAAGTAGTGAAGAATTAAACTAAAATTAATTAAAGTAAAGTAAATTAAGTAATGAAGAATTAAACTAAATTAGATTAATTGAACTAAAATTAATTAAATTAAAGTAAATTAAGTAATGAAGAATTAAACTAAATTAGATTAATTGAAATAAAATTAATTAAATTAAACTAACATTAATTAATTAAAACTAAAATAAACTAAACTAATTAATTAAATTAAAGTCACTACAGAAAAACTGTCAATTTGCGACCATGAATTTGCGACCAAATGGTCGTCTTTTGTCTATAATGCGACCAAAAAAGCGACAAAATAAGTGGTGGCCAAAAAGCTGGTCGGTCCAGAATTTGTGCGACTGGATAGTCACAAATATACGACCATAAATTTTTGGTCTAAAAAAAGTCAACCTTTTGAAAATACGACCAGATGGTCGCCTAAAAAGTGACCATATCGTCGTAATTTATCTTGAAGATAACTGACCAATTGGTCACATAAAAAAGTGACCAAATGGTCGTATTTTTGTGACCAAATGGTCACTTTTAGACTCAGTTAAAATACGACCAAATGGTCGCCTAAAAAGTGGCCATCTAGTCGTAATTTATGTGAAAGATAAGTGACCAATTGGTCACATACAAAAGTGACCAAATGGTCGTATGTTATGTGACCAAATGGTCACTTTTAGACTCAGTCAAAATACGACCAGATGGTCGCGTTAAAAGTGACCATATGGTCGCATTTAATAATTTTTTTTTAAATTTAAATTTCAATAATTAGTTAATTAGTTAATTAATTATTAATTATTTATTTAATTAATTAATAAAATTTAATAACAAAAAATTGGAATTAAAATAAAAAATCCATATATCAAATATTCAAAAAACGTTTTATACAGACGAAAGCATCTTAGAACTACTGCGGAGGGGCGGGAGGTGGCGGAGGAGGCGTCGATGATGAAGGGTCGCCGCCTAGGGATCTGAAGTACGCGGCCAAAACTGATGCGACCTGGGACTCGACTCTTGCCTGTATGCCGGCCTCAATCGCAGTGACTCGAGTAACGAAGTCCTCGCGCATAGCGTCCATGTCCGCGCGCAGCTGCTGCTCAACCGGAGAAGGGCCGGAGCTAGTGCTTGCTCCGCTCCGCTGAGGCTGGGGCACATCTGCGTAAAGGCGTTGCCCGTACGACCCGAGCCCAGGAACTGACCCATCAGGCCGAACCCTTCCAGCAGCCTCCAAGAAAGCCTCTCTACGGTCCTCCTGAGTCGGTTGCGAGTCTGGTGTGGGCAACCGCTGAATCAAGGACTCCGTGAAACGTTCCTAAGCATTTAAAATTCAGAAAATAAAATAGTTAATATATAAGGTAGGAAAAATTTTAAAGAAAAAATAATAATTGAAAAATTATTAAATACGAACGCTTGCCTTTATCGTCGATTAACGCCCCGTCCTTCTTCGTGTGAAGAACGGTGCGGACTCATCGGGCGGGACAAGGCGCCTGTGCTTTGCTTCCTAAAAAATTAAAGATTGAAGAATAAAACATAATAAATTAATAAGTAATTGAAAAAAGAAAACATGAAAAAAGTACGTAAGTAAGAAAACGACAAAAAAAAAACTTACCAATCGACGATGGTGCTCGTCGTGTGTCCGGGCCCCAGTTGTGTGTTTGGTGGGATTCTACGCGCGGTTGGCCTTATTCCTGCTTGACATTGCCTTGTCCTCAGGAGTGCTCAAGCTCGCGAGAAGCCGTGCATGGTCCTCCGGGCTCATCCACACGGGGCAGTTTGCTACTTGTTTTCTGTGCGAACGGTATATGAGGTCCTTGAGTCGATCCTGGACGTGACTGTCCCATAGGGGGAACAATCTACCGTCCGTGATACCGGGATCGATAACAGGAAACTTGCCCTGAAAAAATTGAAATAAAAAAGTGTTAAAGTAATAAATTTATTTCTATAAATTTCAAAATTAATTAAGTATAAAAATAAATGATGTTTTTTACCTTCCAATTGTCGTAAATCCGACGTTTCTCCGTCGTCGGAATCTTCTGCCCGCGAAGGTCGCTGGGTAGAGGCATGCTCTGGAGGACCTCGTGAAACTGTTTTGAAACAGTTGTATGCGGTTGTACTCTGCAAAATCATAAAAATAATTGTGCTATTAGAAACTATTAGTTAACGGGAAAAAAAACACTTTGAAAAAAGTTTAAAGGTTTAAAAATTAAGTAATTAAAATAATAAGCAAAATTACTTACGTATTCCCTTCAATCCGAAGGGTAGAGTCTGAGGTTCGAGACGGCTGCGTGCATGAAGTGGAGGGGCCAGCTGGATCCGACCCTGGTGCAGACCCGGACGTAGACCCTGATGCTAAGCCGGGAGTCGTGGCCAGGGAGTCCTGCGGCAGTCGTGGTGTCGCAGACTCGGTCTCATGGACTGCATCATCGAGCGTGGCAGCAAGTCCCGTCTCGAATCGAAGAGGATGTCCAACTCCTCGTAGTCAGTCCGCATCGGGGCGTGGCGATGAGGGCGTTGCGGAGACCCCGTCACCCGCGTCGTCAGGCTCGCCTCGACCTGGGGAGGACGTCGTCGCCTCGTCATAATCCTACAACCAAAATAAACTAATTTAATACTAATTACGTAAGTAAAATATTGAAATAAATTAAATTAATTAATTAATGAAATAATGTAAATTAAACTAACATAAATTAAGTAAATAATTTAAAATAAACTAATTAATTAATTTGAATAAAAGTAAATTAAAATTAGATTAATTGAACTAAAATTAATTAAATTATACTAAATTAAGTAATGAAGAATTAAAATAAATTAGATTAATTGAACTAAAATTAATTAAATTAAACTAACATAAATTAAGTAAATATTTTAAAATAAACTAATTAATTAATTTGAATTAAAGTAAATTAAAATTAGATTAATTGAACTAAAATTAATTAAATTAAACTAACATTAATTAATTAAAACTAAAATAAACTAATTAATTAATTTGAATTAAAGTAAATTAAAATTAGATTAATTAAACTAAAATTAATTGAATTAAACTAAATTAAGTAATGAAGAATTAAAATAAATTAGATTAATTGAACTAAAATTAATTAAATTAAACTTAACATTAATTAATTGAAACTAAAATAAACTAAACTAAGGAATTAATTAAAGTAAACTAAGTAATGAAGATTTCAACTATTAGATTACCCTAAACTAAAATTAATTAAATTTAACTAACATTAATTAAATTTAATTACTAACATTAATTAATAAAAACTAAACTAAACAAAACAAATTAATTAAATTAAACTAAATTAAAATTAGATTGATTGAACTAAAATGTATCAATTAATTCAAGTAAACAAAATTAGATTAATTAACCTTAAGTAAACTAAGTACTTAATTAAACTAAATTACATTAATTAAACTAAAATTAATGAAATTAACAACATTAAAATAAACTAATTAAATTTAAACATAAACTTAAACTAAAACTAACTAAAAATAACTTAAAACGGATACGAAACTAACCTCGTAATAGAAACCGGGATTGGAGGTTTAGGGTGTTTATGTTTAGAGTAGGGTAGGAACGGGGAAAAAAGAACAGGGAACGGAACGGGGGAAAGAGAGAAAAGAAAGAAAAGGGAGAAAGAAAAAGAGAAAGGAAGAAAAGAAACGGGGGAAAGGAAAAGGGATCTGATTTTAAATCAGATTTTGCGACCAAATGGTCGCAAATATGTAATAATGACAAGAAACGAAAGGTCGCGCGTGCTGAAAAAATGCGACCATTTGGTCGCATTTCTTGAGGTATTTGCGACCATATGGTAGATTTCTTGAAAAAGCGACCATATGGTCGCCACTTTGCCATGATCCAGAACAACTGTCATATCACGAGTCCCATCAATAATTGCGACCATATGGTTGCAATAATGAAATTCACCGCCAAATATTGCGACCAGATGGTCGTAATCTTTAAATTCACCACCATAAATTTCATTAAAATTTAAATTTACAGCTCATATTTGCGACCATATGGTCGCCATTTCACTTATATTTTAAAAAAAAATATAATTATACTTTTCAAAAAATGAGACCATTTGGTCGCCTTTCCCTTCTAAATTACTACCATGTAGTCACCTTTTGTGTGAAATTGCGACCACATGGTCGCAAATATTAATATATATATGTATATATATATATATATATTTTTTTTTTTTTTTAATCATTCCTTAAAAGAAATAGTTTTAATTAATTAAACACATACACACATATTTGAATAATCAAGTTAACGAAATATCTCATTCATCATCGTCTCCAAGAAGTCCGTCACATAAAGTCTTCTTCTTCTTCTGTTTCTTCATAAGATTCATCGTCTCGAATAAATTCAGCATCAATGTCACGTGCGTGAGAAGTGGAAGCATTTGTATCATCATCATCATGCAATGTTATCATTCCATCGTTCAAAGGACGAACAGTAGTTGCATTCTGACCATCGTCGATTGCACGACATCTTATCTCATCTTCTTGAAAAGCAACAGCTTCCTCTGCATGGTCGTCTTTCTCAGACAAGTTTTCTTCTACCTGGCGTGGTTTAACTTTACAAACAACTAACCAATCTGTCAGATCTCGTCTATTAATCAGATAGTTCAGGTAATAAACTTGAATCGTCTGTGAAGCCAGGACGAACCTATCAGCGGTGTGCATATGCTTAGACTTGTTTACCTCAACGATTTGTAAATGATCAATCTTACGGACTCCGCCTCGTCTGGTTGTCTCGAACCAAGTGCAGTTGAACAGAACAATGCGTTTTAGCATCGGACTTGCGTATTGAATCTCAAGAATCTCATCGATTACTCGGAAGTAATCGTCTTCGTTTGTGCCGAACACATGACCTTTTATGCAAACACCACTGTTGTTTGTTGTCCTGTTCACTGAATGCGCCTTCGTTTGAAATCTGTAACCGTTACCGACGTATCCACCACACGACCTTGCCATCCGTCCAGGTCCCTTTGCCAAAGAAATGATGCGAGGATCATCCACCGGTAATGTAGGGGAGTCAACCTGTGCATTGTCCACATACAATAATGTTAGGAAGATAGTAATTGTTTCAACATAATGCAATGGTTTTTTGACAATTTAAAATAACTCACGTATGCACAGAACCAAGAACGAAACTCTTTGTCGATTATTAACCCCTCCTCAGCGTCTGTAAGACCAACTCGTGTCATTCGAACGTATACGTTTAGAAATAATTTGTATGTGTTACAAAAATAGTTAGCAAATAGTTTGTAATTGTTTATGCGATGAAATAATGTTAAGTTACAAACTCACTCTATGTAAGGCTCGATCTCTGCGCTATTGCATAACACGTATGTCTGCATTATGTGATACTCAGAATCGGTCAACGGCCTACGCACTGATCTTCCAACTGTCATGCCAGGTTCTGTAAAAATCGGCAAGTCGTTCATGTCAACACCTTCAAGTAAATTTTTGACAATGTTTCGTTTCGCCGGTCGAAACTGCTCTGCAATGTGTTGATCAAAGTATTATGAACAAAATGTGGTAGTTTCTTGCGTCAGGTACGCACTACAGATAGATCCTTCTACTCGTGATCTATTTCCAACCATCTTTTTCAACCGACATAAGTACCTGTGGGTACAAAACATAATTTACATTCGATGATCACTGTACTGATTTATTCGCGTACATTACAATATAACTGTGCTTACCTTTCAAATGGGTATATCCAGCGGTAATGTACGGGACCCCCTAAGAATGCCTCGTATGGAAGATGCACTGGAAGATGCTCCATGGAGTCAAAAAAGCCAGGTGGGAACATTCGCTCCAACTTACAAATAATAACGGCGATCTCTGAACTCATTGAAGCGACAGTGGCTTCCGTCAGCTCTGTATATGTCAAGTCCCTGAAAAAAACACTCAACTGGGCAAGCGGCTCCCAATGTCTATTCTCTAGGAACAGTCTGAACGTGACGGGCATCAATCGTTGCATGAATATATTGAAGGGATGATTTACTAAATTAGCGGAATTTATTTAGTAACACAAATTAACACTTAATTTAGGATCTATTAATATCATGCAATTTGTGATAAAAACATGTAGATTCATGCTTGTTTTTCGAAAAATTAAAACCCTTTACTTACATTGAGTAAAATATGGAGAATCGGTTGGAGGTTTCTTTACAGCATCAAATCCTCAGCAACACCGGATCTTCTACGCTATATCCCGATCGATCAAACGAAATTCGATTGTGGGATCGAACTTAAGAAGAAATTGGGAAGAAGAAAAATATTTTCTTCCCAATTTTGAATAGCAAAATCGGCATAGGGAGAGAAAAAGAGGAAGAGAGATTTTTCAATTTCCAAAGAATTGAATTGTGTGATTTATGAATGACCCAACCCTCCTATTTATAGAAAAATAGGAATCCTAATCACATTAGGATTAATCTATAGAGATAAATACAAAAAGAAAAAAGATCATCTCTTTCCTTTATCTAGCAATTTCGAAAATGCCATAGATAAATAGAAGATTATTTTATTTTCTTTATTTTATTTATCTTGGGTAAATAAATCTATGTAATTATTTTAGGATATAATTCAAACAATTATCTCTCCAAAAATAATTATGGTGGCCGAAAATAGCATATTAATTTAATAAATAATTCCAAATTATTTAATTAATTATTTTGGGCCAATCTCAATTGGGTTCATTAATCCAATTGGGCATGAAACTCTCTCTTAATTTAATAAGTCCAACTTAATTAATTTATTTATTAATTACCATTTAAATAAAATATTTTATTTAAACAATTAATAATATTAATATTTTCTCCCGACTAAATATTATCAAATTATATTTAATTATTAATTTCCATTTAAATAATTTTCATTATTTAAATAATTAATAATAAATATTTTAATTATTAATTTCCATTAAATAAACTCATTATTTAATTAATAATTTTATTGATAACATTTTATTATTAATTAATTAATTTTAATTATTAATTTCCGTTTAAATACAATTAATTATTCAAACAATTAATAATTATTAATTAATTTCAAATTATTAATTACCATTTAAATATACTCAATATTTAAATAATTAATAATATCTAATTAATAATATTTCATTATTAATATCCTGTTTAAATAAACTCATTATTTAAACAATTAATAATGTTTATATTAATTACCGTTTAAATATACTGAATATTTAAACAATTAATATTGCCTATTTTAAGTAATTCACTTTACTTAAAATTTCCATTTCTTCTACTTGATTTCGCGACTACGATATTTGGGCTAGCATAGGGACCCGATGGACCTATAGATCATGGGCTTAATAATTAGTCAATTAAGTGATTAACACATAATCGAGTTAATTACTTATTATCTAACTATGAATAATTCCACTATAGATTCATAGTGAACTCCCCTCAGGTATAGATGAGTTATGTCCATTTAGTTTATCATTATTTATATCTGTGATATTATCCTTCACGTGGAACCCTCATAATTTAAGGCGGATAAATTTACCGTTTTGCCCCTGTAATTACCGCTTTATCCTTGTGTTCCCGCTGATTCTCCAATGAACTTTATCTTTAGTCGAACTAGAGATAAGATACTTCGTGATCAATAGAAGTCGTGACGTCACTTGTTCATGTCTCGAATCAAGTACATCAAGGGAGTTTCCTAAAGTTCCTAAAATGTTTAGGTATCGCATCGATACCATTAATTTATAGGAAAGTTATGAATTCCATCTCGTGAAAATGAGTTCCCCGACTACTTATCTAGTCATGTTCCCAAAACAGGAGTGTATTGAGCGTTCTTACGGATCACTCTCAACTATGTGAATCAAAGAACATAACTCCACAAATAGGAGTCCGCATTTCACTCAGGATTGAGATCTATCACGGTTGATAAACTTAGTTTGATATTCGATTATTTCTCGTAAACGGTACTAATGAGAAATTTGATCGAACATCGTGGTCCTGTCTTATTCAATCAACATTGCATATGATACTTCCATTTCATGTCTCCCACATGAATGATCAGGATTCGATCATTTGTCTATAAACAAAATGCGAAGCTATCAACAGTGTTACCAGGATAAGGTTCCCAAATGTTATCCGTTTACTGTAGACACGTTTAAGTTACTCATCTCGACTTTAATCCTCTTGTATGACTCACATACTAAGTCGTGATTTCATAAGAGTAACTTAGGGTTTACTATTTGAATGTTTGATATTTATATATTTCCATATATTCCTAATACCGTTAATTGAATCAATCTAGATAATATAAAGAACTTATGTTTATTTATTTAATTTATTCTTAATAAATTATTATTATTAAATAATTACAAGTTCTAGGACACCATTCCTAACATATATGACAGTCATGGCTTTTTATCCCGAACATGATATGTTTTTTACTGTCTATACACCGACTCAAATTCGAAATGTATCCGTCCGGGAATTTGATGGATTTGATCCACTCAAATAATGTTTTATTTTCATCCGTCGTCAACATGTACTTTGCTTTTGCGTAATTATCATTGTCGTCAGGCTCCAACTCAGGACGGTGACATATCTCCCGTATATCGTAACGTGCCTTCAGATTGTCCTTCGTTTTTCCCGGAACGTTCAAAATCGTATTGAAAATGTTGTCGAAGAAATTCTTCTCGATATGCATTACATCAAGATCGTGTCTAATCAGCAGATCTTCCCAATACGGTAGATCCCAAAAAATACTCAGTTTCTTCCAACCCGTGTTTTTCCCAGCCGCATTGTTTGCACTCTCTGCACCTTCCACTGTAATCTTCTGCATCCCTATAGCATCTATACCGTGAAGAATCAGTCTTCCACTATACATGGTCGGGGGGGTTTGTTTTCTTACTCGTCAACCCTTCTTCCAGTCACTGCCGTTTGAACAGAAAGTGTGATTCAACGGCAAAAATCGACGGTGACAGTCAAACCAATAAGTTTTCCGATCGTTTCTGAGATAAAATGCATCTGTGTCTACCATGCAATGTGGACATGCGTATGTCCCTGTCGTACTCCATCCTTTAAGAGGAGGAAATTAAGGTTCACACAATTAACTACACTAACTAAGGAAAGCAATAACAAAAGCTAAACACAGACTCAAAAATGTATATGAAAGCAATTAAAGATCAACATACCTAACATTATTGAATACGTAAGGAAGTCACTGATCGTCCAGATTAACGCGGCGCGCATCAAGAAATTTTGTTTCTTCGAAATTTCGTACGTCATAACACCGTCAGTCCACAACCTTTTCAACTCTGCAACAAGTGGTTGCAAATACACATCCAATTTCTGTTTTGGACTTTTCGGCCCAGGTACGATCACTGTTAGAAAAATCACCGGGTCTCGCATGCACATCGAAGGAGGCAAGTTATACTGGATTACCATGACTGGCCAAACTGAATATTGTGCCCTGGATGTCCCGAACGGGTTGAAGCCATCTGTGCATAAGCCCAATCTGACGTTTCTCGGATCTTGTGCAAAATTCGGATGACAATTATTTAAATGCTTCCATGTCGCAGCATCTGAGGGATGTCTCATAACACCTTCATCCTGTGAATGCTCGTGATGCCATCTCATGTGCGAGGCTGTCACATCTGATGCATACAACCGTTGCAGATGTGGGGTCAGCGGAAAATAGAACATGGGGGCGTTCGGAATCAGGCTGCGTTTCCCTTGTTTGTATCTTGGAAGAAAACAGAATTTGCAATTATGCAAGTCCTCATCCATATCCCAGTAAATCATGCATTCGTTTTGACACGAATCTATTTTCTCCACGGGTAATCCAAGTCCCTCCACTAGCTTTTTCGTGTCGTACAAACTGTGGGGCATATTATTTTCTTCTGGAGCGCATCGACGAAACCACGACGCAATCACATCAAATCCTCTACCGGGTATGTTGTACTGCGCCTTTATATTTAAAAGTTATGTAGCAGCAGCAAGTTGACTTACCTCACACCCATCGTACAATGGTCGGCTGGCTGTCTTTAGCATCTCATGCATCTTTCGTGCATCCGAATTCATTTCCTCTTCTACAACCCGTTCATCTTCGTCTACGTTTAAACTTTCACGGAAATTTTCATTGCCCCCATACCCCGCACCATCAAGTATCATTTACTGCATCTGACTACACTGTTGTTCATCATTCCGTTCTTCGTCAACAACCTCTACATTCGAGCTGCTACCTTCGTATCGTCTCGATTCCTGTAATGCAGCGTCGAACATTTCCTGTGTTTCCTCCTGAAACACCTAGTGATAATAATTCTGCATAAACCCCCGATTATAAAGATGCACCTTCAACTTTGTAACCGGTATGATTCTTCTGGGCAACGTATCTTTCCACAATACTTTTCATAATAGACAGTTGTCATGCAAAACTCAACAAACTGTTCAACCCCGGCCACGAACTCATCGTTCAAATACCCGTCTATCAAACGAACATACATCCACTCTCTCATTTTCTTTTTTCTTAATGCTAACAAACAATGGGTGGGGGGTTTTTTATAATGGACTCCTCTGCTCATTTGCGACCAGATGGTAGTATTTTTGCTACCACCTGGTCGCAGTTTCCCGCCATTTTCCTCACTGCCCCGGGTCACATCAAGTCAGAATTTACTACCACATGGTCACTTTTTATGGTGACCACTTGGTAGCTTTTATCCCACCAAATTCTTTATCAATTATTGGTCACATAAAATCACATAATTTGCGACCATCTGGTCACTTCTTAATGTGACCACTTGGTAGCTTTCTTCCCTCCAATTTTCAGCTACTAATGCTCACTTTTAGGACACCAAAATTGCGACCATTTAGTCACTTTTAATTGTGACCACTTGGTAGCTTTCTTCCCTCCAATTATAAGCTACCACTGCTCACTTTTAGGTCACCAAAATTGCGACCATTTAGTCACTTTTAATTGTGACCACTTGGTAGCTTTCTTCCCTCCAATTATAAGCTACCACTGCTCACTTTTAGTCACCAAAACTGCGACCAATTAGTCACTTTTAATTGTGACCACTTGGTAGCTTTCTTCCCTCCAAAATTACGCGCCATTTTTTGCTACCAAGGCATATTTTAGTCACAAAAATGCGACCAAACGGTCGTTTTTTTAGGTGACCAATTGGTCGCTTTTTTCGCGCCATAATTTCACGCCATTTTTTATGACTACTTCTGCTTTTGGTCGCAATCTGGTCGCAAAAAAAGTGACTAGATGGTCACTTAGAGTCAACCTTCAAAGAAAGTGACCAGATGGTCACCAGAAAACTACCACTTTTTTTTGTCGCAAATTTCTGGTCGCATTTTGACAGTTTTTTTTGTAGTGAGTAAACTAAAATTAGCTTAAGTGAACTAACTAATTTATTAAAGTAAACTAAGTAATGAAGATTTCAACTATTAGACTAAATTAAAGTAAAATTAATTAAATTTAACTAACATTACTTAATAAAAACTAAAGTTAACTAAACTAATTAATTAAATTAAACTACATTAAAATTAGATTAATTGAACTAAAATTTATCAATTAATTAAAGTAAACGAAATTAGATTAATTAACCTGAAGTAAACTAAGTACTTAATTAAACTAAATTACATTAATTAAACTAAAATCAATGAAATTAACAACATTAAACTAAACTCATTAATTAATTAAAGTAAACTAAAATTAGATGAATTAAACTAAAGTAAACTAAGTAATTAAATTTAAACATAAACTAAAAACGTATACGAAACTAGAGTAGGAACGGGGAATGGGAACGGAGAAAAAAAAACGGGGAACAGAACGGGGTAAAGAGAGAAAAGAAAGAAAAAAGAGAAAGAAAAAGAGAAAGGAAAGGAAAAGAAACGGGGGGGAAACTGATCTGATTTTAAATCAGATTTTGCGATCAAACGGTCGGAAATATGCAATCATGACCAGAAACGAAAGGTCGCGCGTGCTGGGGAAATTACGACCAGATGGTCGCATTTTTAGAGATATTTGCGACCATCTGGTAGCATTTATTGCAAAAGTGACCATTTGGTCGCCCATTTAACATTATCCAGAAGAGCTGTCATATCACGAGTCCCATCAACAATTGCGACCATCTGGTCGCAATAATGAAATTCACCGCCAAATATTGTGACCAGATGGTCGTAATTTTTAAATTCACCACCATAAATTTCATAAAAATTTAAATTTACCGCTCAGATTTACGACCATATGGTTGTAATGTCACTTATATTTTTTGAAAAATGCAATTATACTTTTCCAAAAATGCGACCAACTGGTCACCTTTCCCTTCTAAATTACTATCATGTGGTCACATTTTGTGTGAAATTGCGACCACATGGTCGCAAATATATATATATATATATATATATATATATATTTTAATTAGGTTACTTTGTGGAGTTTTACTCTGTTAAATTGGGTTACTTTCTGATACTTAGATATGAAGGGAACTCTTGTTTCCATGTTATATTTGATCATAGTGCTTCTGAAATCCAATATCCAATCAAGGAAAAGAAAGTGATGTATAAAACTGAGCATATTGAAAGATGAAGATGATGATAATTCTGTCCAAATATTTGACCATGTGGTCGCAAATATTAATATATATTTTTTTAATCATTCATTAAAGAAATAGTTTTAATAAACACATACACATTGAATAATCAAGTTACGAAATGCCTCATTCATCATCGTCTCCAAGAAGTCCGTCACATAAAGTCTTCTTCTTCTTCTGTTTCTTCATCCGATTCATCGTCTGGAATAAATTCAGCATCAATGTCACGTGCGTGAGAAGTAGAAGCATTTGTATCATCATCATCATGCAATGTTATTGTTCCATCGTTCAAAGGAAGAACAGTACTTGCATTCTGACCATCGTCGATTGCACGACATCTTATCTCATCTTCTTGAAAAGCAACAGCTTCCTCTGCATGGTCGTCTTTCTCGGACAAGTTTTCTTCTACCTGGCATGGTTTAACTTTACAAACAACTAACCAATCTGTCAGATCTCGTCTATTAATCGGATAGTTCAGGTAATAAACTTGAATCGCCTGTGAAGCCAGGACAAACCTGTCAGCGGTGCGCATATGCTTAGACTTGTTTACCTCAACGATTTGTAAATGATCAATCTTACGGACTCCGCCTCATCTGGTTGTCTCGAACCAAGTGTAGTTGAATAGAACAATGCGTTTTAGCGTCACAATTGCGTATTGAATCTCAAGAATCTCATCGATTACTCTTAAGTAATCGTCTTTGTTTGTGCCGAACACGTGACCTTTTATGCAAACACCACTGTTGTGTGTTGCCCTGTTCACTGAATGCACCTTCGTTTGAAATCTGTAACCGTTACCGACGTATCCACCATACGACCTTGCTATCTGTCCAGGTCCCTTTGCCAAAGAAATGATGCGAGGATCATCCATCGGTAATGTAGGGGAGTCAACCTGTGTCATTGTTCACATACAGTAATGTTAGGATGATAGTAATTTTTCAACAAAATGCCACGGTTTTTTTGACAATTTAAAATAACTCACGTATGCATTGAACCAAAAACAAAACTCTTTGTCGATTATTGACCCCTCCTCAGCGTCTGTAAGACCAACACGTGTCATTCGAACGTATACGTTTAGAAATAATGTGTATGTTACAAAAATAGTTAGCAAATAGTTTGTTTATGATATAAAATAATGTTAAGTTACAAACTCACTCTATGTAAGGCTCGATCTTCGCGCAGTTGCATAACACGTATGTCTGCATTACGTGATACTCAGAATCGGTCAACGGCCTATGCACTGATCTTCCAACTGTCATGCCAGGTTCCGTAAAAATCGGCAAGTCATTTATGTTAACACCTTCAAGTAAATTTTCGACAATGTTTCGTTTCGTTGGTCAAAACTGCTCTGCAATGTGTTGATCAAAGTAGTATGAACAAAATGTGGAAGTCTCTTGCGTCAGGTACGCACTACAGATAGATCCTTCTACTCGTGATCTATTTCCAACCATCTTTTTCAACTGACGTAAGTACCTGTGGGTACAAAACATAATTTACATTCGATCACTGTACTAATTTATACGCCTACATTACAAAATAACTGTGCTTACCTTTCAAATTGTTACATCCAGCGGTAATGTACGGGACCCCATAAGAATGCTTCGTATGGAAGATGCACTGGAAGATGCTCCATGGAGTCAAAAAAGCCAGGTGGGAACATTTGCTCCAACTTACAAATAATAACGGCGATCTCTGAACTCATTGAAGCGACAGTAGCTTCTGTCAGGCTCTGTACATGTCAAGTCCCTGAAAAAAAACACTCAACTGGGCAAGCGGCTCCCAATGTCTATTCTCTAGGAACAATCTGAACGCGACGGGCATCAATTGTTGCATGAATATATGACAGTCGTGGCTTTTCATCCCGAACATGATATGTTTTTGACTGTCTATACACCGACTCAAATTCGAAACTTATCCGTCCGGGAATTTGATGGATTTGATCCAGTCAAATAATGTTTTCTTTTCATCCGTCGTCAACATGTACTTTGCTTTTGCGTAATTATCATTGTCGTCGGGCTCCAACTCAGGACGGTCACATATCTCTCGTATATCATAACGTGCCTTCAGATTGTCCTTCGTTTTTCCCGGAACGTTCAAAATCGTATTGAAAATGTTGTCGAAGAAATTCTTCTCGATATGCATTACATCAAGATTGTGTCAAATCAGTAGATCTTCCCAATACGGCAGACCCAAAAAATACTCCATTTCTTCTAACCCGTGTTTTTCCCAGCCGCATTGTTTGCACTCTCTGCACCTTCCACTGTAATCTTCTGCATCCCTATAGCATCTATACAGTGAAGAATCAGTCTTCCACTATACATGGTCGGGGGGGTTTGTTTTCTTACTCGTCGACCCTTCTTCCAGTCACTGCCGTTTGAACGGAAAGTGTGATTCAACGACAAAAATCAACGGTGACAATCAAACCAACAAGTTTTCCGACCATTTCTGAGATAAAATGCATCTGTGTCTAGCATGTAAGTGGACATACGTATGTCCCCGCCGTACTCCATCCTTTAATAGGAGGAGATTGAGGTTCACACAATTAAATACACTGACTAAGGAAAGCAATAACAAAAGCTAAACAAACAGACTCAAAAATATATATGAAAGCAATTAAAGATCAACATACCTGACAACATTGAATACGCAGGGAAGTCACTGATCGTCCAGATTAACGCGGCGCGCATCAAGAAATTTTGTTTCCTCGAAATGTCGTACGTCATAACACCATCAGTCCACAACCTTTTCAACTCTGCAACAAGTGGTTGCAAATACACTTCCAATTTCTGTTTTGGACTTTTCGGCCCAGGTACGATCACTGTTAGAAAAATCACCGGCTCTCGCATGCACATCAAGGGAGGCAAGTTATACGGGGTTACCATGACTGGCCAAACTGAATATTGTGCCCCGGATGCCCCGAACGGGTTAAAGCCATATGTGCATAAGCCCAATCTAACGTTTCTTGGATCTTGTGCAAAATCCGGATGACAATTATTTAAATGCTTCCATACCGCAGCATCTGAGGGATGTCTCATAACACTTTCATCCTGTGAATGCTCGTGATGCCATCTTATGTGCGAGGCTGTCACATCCGATGCATACAACCGTTACAGACGTGGGGTCAGCGGTAAATAGAACATGCGGGCGTTCGGAATCAGGCTGCGTTTCCCTTGTTTGTATCTTGGAAGAAAACAGAATTTTTCAATGATGCAGGTCCTCATCCACATCCCAGTAAATCATGCATCCGTTTTGACACGAATCTATTTTCTCCATGGGTAATCCAAGTCCCTCCACTAGCTTTTTCGTGTCGTAGAAACTGTGGGGCATATTATTTTCTTCTGGAGCGCATCGACGAAACCACGATGCAATCGCATCAAATCCTCTACCCGGTATGTTGTACTGCGCCTTTATATTTAAAAGTTCTGTAGCAGCAGCAAGTTGACTTACCTCACACCTATCGTACAATGGTTGGCTGGCTGTTTTTAGCATCTCGTGCATCTTACGTGCTTCCGGATTCATTTCCTCTTCTACAACCCGTTCATCTTCGTCTACGTTTAAACTTTCACAGAAATTTTCATTGCCCCCATACCCCGCACCATCAAGTATCATTTCGTCGCATCCGACTATCCTGTTGTTCATCATTGCGTTTTCGTCAACAACCTCTACATTCGAGCTGCTACCTTCGTATCGTCTCGATTCCTGTAATGCAGTGTCGAACATTTCCTGTGTTTCCCCTTGCAACACTCAGTAATAATAATTCTGCACAAACCCCCGACTATAAAGATGCACCTTCAACTCTGTAACCTGTATGATTCTCCTATTGTCGCATTTCCTGCACGGGCAATGTAGCTTTCCACCATACTTTTCATAATAGACAGTTGTCATGCAAAACTCAACAAACTGTTCAACCCCGGCCACGAACTCATCGTTCAAATACCCGTCTATCAAACGAACATACATCCACTCTCTCATTTTCTTTTTTCTTAATGCTATCAAACAATGGGTGGAGGGGTTTTTATAATGGACTCTCCTGCTTATTTGCGACCAGATGGTAGTATTTTTGCTACCATCTGGTCGCAATTTCCCGCCATTTTCCTCACTTCCCCAGGTCACATCAAGTCAGAATTTACGACCTCATGGTCACTTTTTGTGGTGACCACTTGGTAGCTTTTATCCTACCAAATTATTTATATATTACTAGTCACATAAAATCACAGCATTTGCGACCATCTGGTCACTTATTAATGTGACCACGTGGTAGATTAATTCCAGCCAAATTTTTAAGCTACCACTGCTCAATAAAGGTCACCAAAATTGTGACCATTTAGTCACTTATTATTGTGACCACTTGGTAGGTTTCTTCCCTCCAATTTTAAGCTACCACTGCTCAATAATGGTCACAAAAATTGCGACCAGTTAGTCACTTTCAATTGTGACCACTTGGTAGCTTTTTTTCCTACAAAATTACGTGCCATTTTTTGCTACCAAGTCATATTGTAGTCACAAAAATGCGACCAGTTGGTCATTTTTTTAAGTGACCAATTGGTCGCTTATTTCGCAAGCCATTTTTTATGACTACTTCTGCTCTTGGTCGTAATCTGGTCGCAAAAAAAGTGACCAGATGGTCACTTAGAGTCAACCTTCAAAAAAAGTGACCAGGTGGTCACCAAAAAACTACCACTTTTTTTTTGTCGCAAATTTCTGGTCGCATTTTGACAGTTTTTTTTGTAGTGTACACAAGCATGATGCTGAGTAAGGGGAGGAGGTAACAAGCATAAATCTTTACTATTGAGCCTGTCTACCTTAATCTCTACCTCTGTCTTGACCTCTGCCCTTACCCTAGGGAGCATACTGAGCTGGCAGTGCCTACTACAACTTTTCTGATAATCATGACCTTTGTTACTATGTTGTGATGGCTATTTCTTATATGCCCTACAAAAGTGGCATGATTCAAAATTTAATCGCAAGCATATCATCTTGGTAGAAGTGTGCATCTCCCAAAATGAAAACTGGCACAACTATTGTAGTAAGGATGAACCTGTCCCTGAACTTTCGGCTGTCTATGTTGAGCTCCACCTCGAACCTACTGCTGCTGCTACTGCATCCATTGTGGCGATATCCCTCAATTAGCATCGTCATCCTCTGTCTTCTTCTCCTGAGAGGAAGTCTGTCCCGTCGTAGCTAGTTTTCTCTTCTTTTCATAAGATGTAAAATCCAAGATAAGGACAACTCTAAAGTCTCCTCATTCAAATCTTGAACGAACTTGACTTCATAGATCATTTCCTTTCTTGAAAAGCAAAACCGGTGTCCCTCAAGCTCCTTAGTCAAATACGTTCTAACTTTTCTACATAGGATTCACCGAAGAGTCTATCTTGAAAAGTCTCATTAGGTCCAAACTACGGTTATCAAATTCTCTGTCTAATTAGATGGTCAAACACAATGTGATTTGAAGTTAACCAAACCATCACATTGCCTTATAAAAGTCACTAATATCACGGTCCAACAATATTCCTTCTAGATCTCAATCAAATACCAACACTCAACCTTAGTGTTAGTCAATCTTGACAATTTACCAAATATGAATCTCAATAACTCGACCTCGATTATATTCAAATTCAGATTGATACATCATAATCTAATAATGCCAAGAGTAGGCCATTAACCAATTAACATAGTCGTTAATGGTCCTCATTGTGACTTATCACGAAATGTTCTAACCTCCTCTTTTGAGTGGTAACACACTTTCCTTTTAATACAATACACACACTTTCCTTTTAACACAATACAATCACAATAATTTACCACTTACCATAAATCAACTTTCTTAACTCAAACTCGGAATTTGTCCATTGAGTTAAATCTAGGTTACTGGACCCAAGCTAGACCGATTACTTATCAACAATTACTCACCTCAATCAGGTGTTTCATCTCTTAATATTGGGCTCCAGACAATCATGTCTCTTTTTTTACACATAAATGTCAACACACATTCACTAACACCATTACTTAGCAATTGTGTGAGAATCAAACTCTAATCAACGTTGAGAATGAATTGATCAATCTCTCAGAATATCTCGTCTCCTTTACTTTGAAATTATGTCAATACGCTTAACGAGGTGTACAACCTCCAAACTACACGGGGTCATTAACATTCTCAGCATCCATACAAAGATCTCAGGCTTGGGTCAAATCAACATCACAAACATAGTGGTTTTACGAGGAGGTGAAATATCACAAATACAATTAAAATTTAACAACCTTCTCATAAACTTCCCACAATTAAAGAAATAAAGCTTGAGAATATACGTTCTAGGCATACCAGGTGCTGCTGATCTTAGACGATGACTAGATAGTGGACTTAAAACAAAACATGAAAACAAACATGCATCGCATGTAGTCTACATAACCGAAAGGCTTTGATACCAACTGTGACAACCGAACTCCTTTTTAAATCATTTAAATCAGATTTCAGCAGAAAACTTTATATTCAATAAAAATTTGGCATCGATATGTTTGAAACTTGGACTATCCATAACCTGTTCCCACTTTTCACAATCAGAGAATTTAAAAGACAAAGAATTACAATTCTTGTTGTATAGTTTAAAGAAGTTCAAAATTATAGAAGTTAAGACAAAAAGCTTTTATAAGCTTAGATACAAATATACAACTTAAAAGAAGAAACATGAATAAATGAGTCCATGGACTTTAAAAATATATCTAGTCCCTCTTGGCATCATCATCATCCAGATCAGACTGCACCAGCTCCTCTCCCACGACCCCGAGCATCAACTGAAAATGTTTATAATATCATGAGCTAAAAGCAAGCCCATTGAAAATAAATAGAAAGTAAAGTAATATTAGACTCCAAACCCGCATTCAGATTTGTGTCCAAGAACTTACTTACTCTTTGCTATACACCCATTCAAAGAGATTTACATCAAGTGTTTCACTTTCACTTACCAAATCTCCCAAATAATCGAGGATCTAGCTTCCAAGCATTTAGGAGGATGTGTTTCATAACACACATAACATTTGTATTTCATTCTCTTCAATACCTTATACTATACATAAGGTTTGCATCAAGTATTAAAATCTCCAATTTCGAGATCTTCCAAATAAATGAGAATCTAGTTCTCTTATATATATATATATCATAATAATTATACAAGGTTCAATACACTCTTGTATTCTCTCAATATACAATTCAATCTCATTCCTCTTTCCTATAGCACTCGGCTATACATCATATTTCATTTATTTTCTCTATAGAATTGTATGTCACACATAATGTTTCATTTCTTTTTCTCTATAGCAACTCAAGCTATAAAATAAGGTTTACCTACTTTATTTTTAATAATTAATGTTAAGCTCACTTGGTCTTAACATATTCAAAAAATTAGAACTTGCGATTAATGACGATAATATTAGCACACTAAACAAGTGTAAAGGGTACACAACCTTTACATTAATATAACCATCACATGCGAATAATGACAGGTAATGAAACTCCCACAAGCTAAGTCATTCACCTCATTATCTCGCTTTCCAAAATAAAATATACAAAGTCTTTTCAATCATCTTTCCACCTCTAGTGAATAATGACAGGTAATGAACTTTCGCAGGCTAAGTCATTCACCTTATTAACTCACTTTCCAAAATAAAATATACAAAGTCTTTTCAATAATATCTTTCCACCTCTAGTGAATAATGACAGGTAATCAACTCTCGTAGGCTAAGTCATTGACCTCATTAACTCACCCACCGAATACAAGGTTCAATGCACCTCTATATCCTCGTATATGTATCATTGTAATTATGGATAATACTAGATAATGTGAACTCGAATCTAAACTTAGAACTTCCAAGAGTTAAACGCTTCCCTCAAGAAATCCATGAGTTCTCTCACTCAATTAGAACTAACTCCCAAGCCTAAGCATGTTAGGTGGCATACTTTAATCCTTTTGATTTAAACCTTAATCTCAACTTTCGATTCTACAAATCATTCAACTTATTCGGTTTCTAAGTTTACTTTAAAATCTATTTATTCTCACCTCGAATGCTCCCGTGACAACCAAATTCCAATGAACCAACAAACGAGCAATCGCACCTACAATTCATCAATCAATCAACATATTGCAACTCATATCTAATATGAGAAAAAGTGTGATTTTTGGGTGAATAGTGATTTTGGATGAATAGTGTTTTGAGTGAATAATGATGTTCAAAAATCCGAGCTTGAAATCGTCAAATTCCTTGATGTAAATACATGATTTCAACTTCAAAACTTATTTAGAAGCAAAAAAAAAAAAACAAAACCATATAATTTTTTTTTGAAAACTCACTTTTTAGGGCTTCCCTTAGAGAACGAGAAATACAACAAGTCTAGGTTGGATAGGTAGCCCTCGTCCCGAGCAATCCAACGCAACCGAAATCACCAAAAACGATTGAGAAACGAAGAAAAGCTTCCCTCCAATGGTGTCCACGTTTGAGAAGAAAAGAAAGATGAGGAGAATGAAATTTTTTGTCATCTTTGGCCAATTTAGCAATTTAAAGAAGATGAATAGTGTTTTTGGATATTTTTAAGAAATTGGAAATTACAAATACGTCCTTTTAATGCTTTAGTTCCTCATAACTTTGTTAAACATACATCTTAAAGCTTCAAAACATTAATTTAATGCCAATTTCCAAATTTTAACATCTTACACTTTTAAGCCAAAAACTCAAATATCAACAACCATAAGCTTGGAGCTTCACCATTAATGGAGGTCAAGTGTTCTTGCAAAACCACGGTTTCCAATTCCCTTTTAAATTCATATAGTTAATCTTTAAAGTTACACATCATACCTTAACTTATAATTTCAGAATTTACACAAGAAAGAAAACCTCATACAACAACACTTAAAACACCAAAGAAGAAAACCCAAACAACTTCCATGGAAAACCTAGAAAAGCTTGAGTTGTGGGAATGAATTCTTACCTTAAACCTTATGGAAATCAATGAATCCTTGCTTGATCCTTCCTTAAACTTGATTTCTTTCACAATCCAACAAGAACCCAAAGGAAATTGGCTAGAGATCAAAGGAATTGGATGAGGAAAGAAAAGAGAAAAATGAGGGAGAGAGGGGAAGGGTCTCACGACTTTGGAGGAGGAAGAAGAAGGAATTTGTCTTTTTTTTCCTTTTTCTCTAAATTTCACTTTATATACTTTTAATTTCTAAAATAAGAATAATGAAATGGCAGCGAAGTCCTTCCACCCTTTCATTTTAATCTCCAAGTCCTCCCACCTCCTAAAATTAATTTTTAATCCTTTTCTCTATTTTTCTTTGCTAACTAGCCCTCCATCCACTTGATATTTTCCATTTAGTCCTTTTCCTAACTTAACCATGGTTAAACTAACTATGGTTAAGCTTCAAAAATCAAATAAATAAAAAATATAACCTTCCAAGTAATTAATAAAAAAAATACGAACCCAAGCCCTAAGAGTGGGGGCAGATGAAACGATGCATAGGGGGGTGCAACTAAGACGTGGCCAATTAGGAGCCACACATGGAGAAAACTTACCACACAGTAATAAGTAACTCTTGCGTGAAAAGATGTGACTACCCATGAACAGTTATGGCTCTCTGTGTGAAAAAGTTGACACGTGCGCAGCGCTGAAAGATTCAAATTGACACGGGTTCATTATAGTGCAAAGAAATATTTTATAACAGTAACACAAAATAATATTATAAGAGATGAAAAGAACATGCAAACTTGGAATGGGTTGCACTTATTACAACAACCTTATTTAGAATAATCATTAAAACCCATGCTGCTATAAGAAGGAGATTTGCTTATGGATCACAGAGGGGAATGGATAGCTTCTGCCTATCCACCTCTTGCCCCCAACAATGCTTGATTCGCTGAGCATTCACCTTGAAAATATCAGATGTTTCATGACCTATGAGATCCACAGCTCCAAAAGGGTAGACCTTCACAATTTGAAATGGTCCAGACCATTTGGATTTCAACTTTCCCAGAAACAATCTCAATCATGAATTATAAAGCAGAACCATTTCCCCCACCTTGAATTCTCTTTATAATTTTTTTGTCGTGCCACCTTTTTGTATTCTCCTTGAATATCTTGGAATTTTTATAGATTTGATCCCTGAGTTCTTCCAGTTCCAGTAATTTTAACCTACGATTCACACCGGTTGACTGCATATCAAAGTTTAAGGCTTTCAATGCCCAAAAAGCTTTGTGTTCCAATTATAACGGTAAATGACATGCCTTTCCAAACACGACCTTATATAGGGACATTCCCAAAGGTGCCTTGAATGTTGTACTATATGCCCATAAAGATTCATCTAATTTCTCAGACCAATCCTTTCGATTAGGATTAACCACCTTTTCAAGTATCCTTTTTATTTCTCAGTTTGAAATCTCAGCTTGGCCATTGGACTATGGGTGATATGATGTAGCAATTTTGTGTCTGGACCCATATTTGGCAAGAACTGTATCAAGTAGTTTATTACAAAAATGTGTGCCTTCATCACTGATCAAAGCTCTGGGGTCCCAAATCGTGAGAATATGTTCATTTTTAGAAATTTTACGACCACCTTTGCTTTATTAGTAGGTAAGGCAATAGCTTCAACCTATTTATATACGTAGTCTACGACAGCAAGAATATATTGATTTCCAAAAGAAGGTGGAAAGGGTCCCATGAAATCAATTCCCCATACGTCAAAAAGCTCAATTTCTAAAATGTTATTCAAGGGCATCTCATGCCGCTAAGAGATATTTGCCATTATTTGACAATTATCACACCTTTGAGCAAACTCCCTTGCATACTTGAACAATGTAGGCCAATACAGACTACTTTGAAGTACTTTAGATGCAAATCTTACTCCACAAAAATGCCCCCCGTAAGGGGAATTATGACATTGAGATAGGATTGAATCCATTTCTTCATTGGTTGCACATCTTCTTAATAGCTAGTCTACACACCGTCTGTACAAGTAAGTGCCATCCCACACATAGGATTTAGCATGATGCAAGAACCGTTTAAGTTTTTTCCCCAACATGTTCGATGGTTGCTTTCCACTAGCCATATAGTTAGTAAAATGTGCAAACCATGGGTGATCAAGCGCTTGTAATTGAAGAATTTGCTTATCTGAAAAACTGTCGTGAAGTTCAACTCCACTGAACCCTTGTAAAGACTCAAATTTTCTCAAATCTTTAAATCAGAAATAAACAGCGGAAGACTAACTTTTTTTAAAAAAATGGCATGGATCCGTTTAAAATACGAACTCCCTAAACCTGTTTTTATGAACACAAATCAGAGAATTTGAAACACAAAAATTCCTACTTCAGATTATACTCAAATCAGAGAAAGTAAACTCGAAAATATATATAACCAATTTAGGCTCTCGTGAGCCACAAAATACAAGTTTTAAGACTTCATTTCAAGTTTATGTATATATATGGCATTCCTAAAATGCTCCAAAACATAATTTTACTAGTCCAAGTATACAAAATCATTCACTTGCAATTACGCAGCACCACCTCCACGACCACGTCCTCTACCACGAGTATTACCTGAAAAAGTATTAGTGTAGTAACATTAGCATAAAAATGCTAGTGAGAATAAGATGGATGCAAGCACATCTATGGACCAAATCCCATATCGAAAAATGTGTCCAATAAATCATAATGTACTCTTGCACTACCCATTCGATATTCCCAAGTACTTTGCATAAGAAAATCTCATTCTACTATATCAAAATTTTTGAAAGTAATCATTCAAACTCGTAAAATAAAGTACTAGTGCATAACAAAGTAATTAACAAAGTAAATTTCACATTTATGACCACAATGTCACATTTCACAAACCATATGGTAACCCCAATGTCACTGTGACTACATTGTCCTCATACACCAACCATAATATGACCTCAAAGCCATCGTGACCACATTGTCACCATAAACAAACCACAATATGACCTCAAAGCCATCGTGACCACATTGTCACCATACACAAACCATAACATGACCTCAAAGCCATCGTGACCACATTGTCACCATACACAAACCATAACATGACCTCAAAGCCATCGTGACCACATTGTCACCATACACAAACCATAGTATGACCTCAAGGCCATCATGACCACATTGTCACCATACACAAACCATAACATGACCTCAAAGCCATCGTGACCATATTGTCACCATACACAAATATCACGCGTATCATAACGCCATACGTACTACTTCCCTTTATTAGTACTAAATAGCGAATTACATCGGTAATAATATCATAGTAACTCGATTCTATACGAAGAATCTCTCCAAAATTTCTCTTTAACTATATTATAGCCACTCAATTCATCGGAGTATCTAATACTCTTCTCCAATTTCCGGAATCTAATCCTCCTCGAGAATATAATTTAATCCACCAATAACACCTCACTTTAAATCACACAAACTTAACTAATTCTTTCCTTATGCACTTTCCTTAACTCCCAATTATAAGCATTCTTTGAAAAGTTCTAAAATTTAATAACCCTCTTAATTTCGACGAACATAATCGTCAAGTAATTTGAAAACATAAAAGTAATCACAACCATTTTAAACTCACTTTAATAAAAGAAGTCAACTCCTAATCACCGGTTGACCGAAATCACGAACGATGCACAAAACCTATAATTGAAATACACCTAAAGTAAATTAATTAACCGACACGAACAACGATCGTCACGTCATTACAATAAAGGACAAAACAGCCCGGGAATTCTCCCATGAAGACCACGGCCCTAGGGGAGTTCAAGGGGAAGTTGGTTTTCCGGATTTTCAAGCACTTTACAAGGGTTTCGAGTTGATTTCGGGCACTTTGGAGGTTAGTAATATCAATGGGTAAACATGATTTAGGGTTTAGGTCAAAAGTTCAATCCCGAACAATTTAGTAAAATCATAAAACATATCAAATTCAAAACCCTAACCATCATGAAAAATGAGAATAACTCAAAGAAATGGCTTTTGGCTCAAACCCGATTCTAGGGTTTAAGGAAAATTCTAAATATGCATAAAAAAACTCCCTCGATCTAAATCTCCGAGTTCCCGAGCAAGAATTGGAAGATTAAAACCAAAAACACCATTAAAACACTATTTGAAGCTTTAGGTTTTGAACTTTAACATACCTTAAAGCCTTGAGAGAATGGACGAAAACCTTGATTGATGGGATGGGTAGAAAGTACGTCTCGAGACCTTTCCAACGAGCTAAGGCACGATGAAAACGATCAAGAAACGAACCCGGGGTGACAATTTCTTTCTCTCCTCTTTTTTTCTCTCTAAGCTACGGGTTTGGGATTAAAAGATGAAAAGAAATTTATGATTTTTGTCTAATTTTGGCTTAATAAAGGAGAAGGATGAATAGTGTTTAGATATTTAAGAAATCGGAAATGACACCTACGTCCTTTTCTTGCCTTAAGCTTTTAAAACTAAACCCGAACCATTTAAACTAGCCCAATGGTGATTAATAATTATTAATTGGCCTATTAATAATTATTAATACCATCGAAACTCGTTTAGGCTAATTAAACAACTAAAAAGGTTTCCGAACGAAATTAACTATTTAAATCTAAATAACAAATTCTAAAATTAACTTTAATACTTTAAATAAATAAATAATTAAAAATAAATAAATAAATAAAATTCACCTCAAAATACGGGACGTTACAGTCCACCCTCCTTAAAAGACTTTTCGTCCCGAAAAGTAACTTCTATGTAAACAAATGAGGGTATCTATCCCACATCTCCTCATCTCATTCCCAAGTAGCCTCCTCCGATACTTGGTTCCTCCACAAAACTTTCACTAAGTCGATAGTCTTGTTCCTCAACACTTTCTCCTCCGATGCTAGAATCTTCACCGGTGTCTCCTCATAAGACATGTTAGCATCAAGAACAACGGGCTCTTGATCTATCACATGTGAAGGGGCAGCCAAATATTTTTGAAGCATCGAAACATGAAAAACACTATGAACGACCGACAAGGAAGGTGGTAAGGCTTAAAGGTAAGCAACCGCCCCAACCAGATCCAGAATCTCAAATGGACCGATAAACCTAGGGCTCAACTTGCCCTTCTTCCCAAACCTCATCACACCCTTCATAGGTGACACCTTTAGAAATATGTGGTCCCCCACTGCAAACTCAAGTGGACTACGTCGCTTATCGGCATAGCTCTTCTGTCGACTTTGGGCAACCCTCATCCTCTCTCTAATCAACATAATGGACTCACTAGTCCTCTATAATAACTCGGGTCCCAACAGTCTCCTCTCTCCAACCTCATCCCAATGAGCGGGAGAACAACACTTTCTACCATAAAGTGCCTTAAATGGTGCCATCTCGATGGTAGCCTGGAAACTATTATTATACGCAAACTCTACCAAGTACAAATGCGAGTCCAAACTACCACCAAAGTCAAGAACACAAGCCCTCAACATATCCTCTAAAATTTAGTTAACTTTCTCTGTCTGACCATCAGTCTGAGGATGAAAGGCCGTGCTAAATCCAAACCGGTACCCATGGCAGAATGCAAACTTTGCCAAAACTTTGACACAAACCGAGTGTCCCGGTCTGATACAATCCTCACAGGCACACCGTGTAGTCTAACAATCTCCCTCAAGTACAACTGTGCCCAAGTCTCAACCGGATAAGTGATCCTCCCCGGTAAAAAGTGTGCGGATTTTGTCAAACGATCAACAATCACCCAAATGGTATCATACCCCTTGGGTGTTCTAGGAAACCCACAAACAAAATCCATAGAGATCTCTTCCCATTTCCACTCGGGTATACTCAAAGGATTAAGATAACCCGCTGGTCTCATTCTCAAAGCCTTGACTTGCTGACAAGTCAAACATCTACTCACAAACTCCGCAATCTCAAGTTTCATCCCGGGCCACCAATAATGTTGTCTCAAATCTCTATACATCTTGGTACTACCCGGATGAACAGAAAAGATAGAATTGTGAGCCTCCTCCAACAATTCTTTCTGGAAAGTCGAACTCAATGGTACACATAGCCTTTGACGATACATCAAAGCACTATCAGAGGAAAGAGTAAGTGGCTAGGTACCCCTGAATCTGCCTCAATAAAATCGGCCTGTAAATGATTCTCTCTCCTCGGAGCCTCAATCATCCTCTGTCTCAAAGTAGGCCCCACTGTAAAACTAGCCAAACTCACTGTAACCTCGGCAGTAAGGAGGGCTATCTCAGCACGCTCCAAATCCCACCTCAATCTCATCAGTAAAGCAGACAAGTGTGAAGACTTTCTGCTAAGTGCATCCGCCACTACATTGGGTTTTCCGGGATGGTACTGAATATCACAATCATAATCTTTCACAAGCTCCAACCATCTCCGTTGTCTCATATTCAATTCCTTCTGAGTGAAGAAATATTTGAGGCTCTTGTGATCGGTGAATATCAAGATCTTCTCACCATACAAGTAATGCCTCCAAATTTTCAAAGCATGTACAACCGCCACCAACTTCATATCATGAGTCGGATACTTCTTCTCATGCTCCTTCAACTGACGGGAAGCATAAGCTATGACTTTCCCATGTTGCATCAAAACGCAACCCAAACCTCTCATCGAAGCATCGGTATAAACCATCAAACCACCACTACTATCGGGTGACACTAAAACAGGTGCCGTTATAAGTCTCTCTTTGAGCTCCTCAAAGCTCTTTTCACACTCCTCGGACCATACAAAGTCCACTCCCTTCTTTGTCAAACGTGTCAAAGCCGATGCTATCTTAGAGAAGTCTTGAACAAACTGTCTATAGTAACCGGCAAGTCCTAGAAAACTACGAATTTCCATCACACTAGTTAGTCTAGGCCAACTACTAACCGCCTCAACTTTAGATGGATCCACCATCACCCCTTTACTAGATACCACATGGCCTAAGAATGCCACTTCCCTTAGCCAAAACTCACACTCAGAGAATTTTGCATACAATTTCTGTTCTCGTAACACCGTCAAAACTTTCTCTAAGTGCATCGCATGCAACTCCTCGGTCTCAGAATAAATCAAAATGTCATCGATAAACACAATAATAAAGGAGTCAATGAACCTCCTAAACACCGTTTGCATAAGATCCATAAAAACCGCCGGCGCATTAGTCAAACCAAATGACATAACAACAAACTCATAATGCCCATAACGTGTACGAAATGAGGTTTTCGGAATATCATCCTCCCGGATCCTCAACTGGTGATAACCGGATCTCAAATCTATCTTCGAAAAGATAGTAGCACCTCTCAACTGATCAAATAAATCATCAATCCTTGGCAAAGGATATTTATTTTTCACAGTAACTCGGTTCAACTCTCGGTAGTCGATACACAACCTCATTGAACCATCTTTCTTCCTCACAAACAACACTGGTGCTCCCCACGGGGACACACTAGGGCGTATAAACCCTAATTCTAAGAGTCTTTGTAACTGACTCTTGAGCTCACTCAGCTCTGCTGGTGCCATACGATAAGGTGCCTTGGATAATGGAGCCGTCCCAGGTAACACCTCTATCTAAAAATCCATCTCTCTCACCGGTGGTAAGCAGGGCAACTCATAAGGGAAAACATCAGTGAAATCCTTCACAATCGGTACTGACTCAAGTGTAGTCACACTAACAGACATGTCTACTACACTAGCCAAATAACCCATAGCACCATCACACAAAAGAACACTAGCCTGAATCGCAGAGATGATTGCAGGAGTCACTCTACCTCGAGTTCCACATAATCGAAAACTAGTCCCACATGGACCAATAAAATCCACAACTTTGGCACTACAGCCAATATTGGCCTGGTTGGCTGACAGCCAATCCATACCCAATCTAGTATCAAAGTCACACATAGGCATCACTATCAACATAGCATGCAACACAACCCAAAATACACAAATCATCGGTATAAATAACTCTATCCACAACAATAGATTTCCCAAGCGGTGTAGAGACATGCAACTCATCCTCGAGTATTCCGGCTCATATTGGTACACTCATTACATGCTAGCTACAAGGCTAGACCAAAGATCAAATGATACAATAACTCACTGTCCTCATCAGGACCATCTTCCAAAAGGTTCTACCTCCCTATCTTGAGTAGCAACATTCTCTCAATTTACAACTTCACTAATCCCTTGAAATGCCATAATTAAAATTAACTTCACTTTCTCAACTCCGACTAGGGACTTATACCTATCTCAATATAGGTCGCTAAACTCAAGTTAGACTGATTACTTTTCCACAAACAATCAAATGAACTAGGTATAACATCCCTTATCACCGAGATCTTGGCACAACATGCCTCTTTTCATGTAAATCGTTAGTCACGTGTTCTACTAACACAATTACTCTAATAAATACACCACAACTCAAACCTTGATCGAAAGATCAATCTCTTGGAGTATCCCGACTCCCTTGCACTAGCTCTATGTCACACGCTACACAATGTGCATAACCTTCAAACAACACATGATAAAGCCTAACCTTAGTACTCATACCAAGATCCCCGCCTATCAATCAATCAACACCGCCACTTAGTGGCTCTTACGAGGTGGGAAAATATCACAAATTATAATCAACATTCAATAAGGGAGAATCTCTCCTCATAACTTCTCACTTCTAAGAAAAGTAACACTTAAGAATAAATTTCAAGGAATACATGGTGCCGTTGATCCGAGTGATGCTTTGGACAAAGACTTAGAACCAAAACATGAATAAGATGCGATGCATGTGGTCTACCGAACCCGTAGGCCCTGATACCAACTGTAAAGACTCGAATTTTCTCAAATCTTTAAATCAGAAATAAAAAGTGGAAGACTAACTTTTTTTAAAAAAATGGCGTGGATCCGTTTAAAATACGAACTCCCTAAACCTGTTTTTATGAACACAAATCAGAGAATTTGAAACACAAAAATTCCTACTTCAGATTATACTCAAATCAGAGAAGTAAACTCGAAAATATATATAACCAATCTTAGGCTCTCGTGAGCCACAAAATACAAGTTTTAAGACTTCATTTCAAGTTTATGTATATATATGGCATTCCTAAAATGCTCCAAAACATAATTTTACTAGTCCAAGTATACAAAAGCATTCACTCACGATCACGCATCACCACCTCCACGGCCACGTCCTCTACCATGAGTATTACCTGAAAAAGTTTTAGTGTAGCAACATTAGCATAAAAATGCTAGTGAGAATAAGATGGATGCAAGTACTTCTATGGACCAAATCCCATATCGGAAAATGTCTCCAATAAATCATAATGTACTCTTGCACTACCCATTCGATATTCCCAAGTACATTGCATAAGAAAATCTCATTCTACTATATCGAAAATTTCAAAAGTAATCATTCAAACTCGTAAAATAAAGTACTAGTGCATAACAAAGTAAATTTCACATTTATGACCACAATGTCACATTTCACAAACCATACCGTAACCTCAATGTCACCGTGACTACATTGTCACCATACACCAACCATAATATCACCTCAAAGCCATCGTGACCACATTGTCACCATACACAAACCATAATATGACCTCAAAGACATCGTGACCACATTGTCACCATACACAAACCATAGTATGACTTCAAGGCCATCGTGACCACATTGTCACCATACACAAACCATAACATGACCTCAAAGCCATCATGACCACATTGTCACCATACACAAACCATAGTATGACCTCAAAGCCATCGTGACCACATTGTCACCATACACAAACCATAGTATGACCTCAAGGCCATCGTGACCACATTGTCACCATACACAAACCATAACATGACCTCAAAGCCATCGTGACCACATTGTCACCATACACAAATATCACGCGTATCATAACACCATACGTACTACTTCCCTTTATTAGTACTAAATAGCGAATTACATCGCTAATAATATCATACTAACTCGATTCTATACGAAGAATCACTCCAAAGTTTCTCTTTAACTATCTTATAGCCACTCAATTCATCGGAGTATCTAATACTCTTCTCCAATTTTCGGAATCTAATCCTCCTCGAGAATATAACTTAATCCACCAATAACACCTCACTTTAAATCACACAAACTTTACTAATTATTTCCTTATGCACTTTCCTTAACTCCAAATTATAAGCATTCTTTGAAAAGTTCTAAAATTTAATAACCCTCTTAACTTCGATCGAACATAATCGTCAAGTAATTTGAAAACATAAAAGTAATCACAACCATTTTAAACTCACCTTAATAAAAGAAGTCAACTACTAATCATCGGTTGACCGAAATCACGAACGATGCACAAAACCTATAATTAAAATACACCTAAAGTAAATTAATTAACCGAAATGAACAACGATCGTCACGTGTCATTAAAATAAAGGACAAACAGCCCGGGAATTCACCCATGAAGCCCACGGCCCTAGGGGAGTTCAAGGGGAAGTTGGTTTTCGGATTTTCAAGCACTTTACAAGGGTTTCGAGTTGATTTCGGGCACTTTGGAGGTTGGTAATATCAATGGGTAAACATGATTTAGGGTTTAGGTCAAAAGTTCAATCCCGAACAATTTAGTAAAATCATAAAACATATCAAATTCAAAACCCTAACCATCATGAAAAATGAGAATAACTCAAAGAAATGGCTTTTGGCTCAAACCCGATTCTAGGGTTTAAGGAAAATTCTAAATATGCATAAAACAACTCCCTCAATCTAAATCTTCGAGTTCCCGAGCAAGAATTGGAACATTAAAACCAAAAACACCATTAAAACACTATTTGAAGCTTTAGGTTTTGAACTTTAACATACCTTAAATCCTTGAGAGAATGGAAAAAAACCTCGATTGATGGGATGGGTAGAAAGTACGGCTCAAGAGCTTTCCAACGAGCTAAGGCACGATGAAAACAGTCAAGAAACGAAGCGGGGTGACAATTTCTTTCTCTCCTCTTTTTTTCTCTCTAAGCTACGGGTTTGGGATGAAAAGATGAGAAGAAATTTATGATTTTTGTCTAATTTTGGCTTAATAAAGGAGAAGGATGAATAGTGATTAGATATTTAAGAAATCGGAAATGACGCCTACGTCCTTTTCTTGCCTTAAGCTTTTAAAACTAAACCCGAACCATTTAAACTAGCCCAGTGGTGATTAATAATTATTAATTGGCCTATTAATAATTATTAATACCATCGAAACTCGTTTAGGCTATTTAAGCAACTAAAAAGGTTTCCGAACGAAATTAACTATTTAAATCTAAATAACAAATTCTAAAATTAACTTTAATACTTTAAATAAATAAATAATTAAAATAAAATAAATAAAAATAAATCACCTCAAAATACGGGACGTTACAACCCTTCTCTAACAAACTCCAAATGTGATAACTGGTCAGCCACTTTATTCTCTACTCCCTTCATGTCTCGTATTTCCACATCAAATTCTTGTAGGAGTAAAATCCATCTCAACAAACATGGCTTGGAAACTTTCTTTCACAACAAATATTTGAGGGCAACATGGTCGCTGTTGATCACAACATTGGTACCTAACAAATATAAGATCTGAATTTTTCTAATGCAAACACAATAGCCAACAACTCCTTCTCTGTCATGGTGTAACATTTCTAAGCATCATTCAACGTTTTGTTGGCATAGTAAATTTCATGGAGGATTCTTCCTATCTTTTGCCCTAGAACAGCCCCAATGGCATAATCACTGCCATCACACATTAGTTCAAATGGTCGAGTCCAATCTGGTGGGATACCAATAGGAGCTTGAATCAATGCCTTCTTGAGAGTTTTAAATGCTGCCAAACAAGCTTCTCCCATCACTAAGTGTGTGATGTGTTCCAACAAAGAACATAGGGGCTTGGTTATCTTTGAGATGTCCTTGATAAATGTGCGATAGAATCCGCATGGCCTAGAAAACTGCGAACACCCTTTACGTTGGCAGGTGGGCTCATATTTTCTATCACTTCTACTTTTGCTTTATCAACTTCAATCCCTATCATGGATATTTTATGTTCCAAAACAATGCCTTCTTTAACCATAAAGTGGCATTTTTCCCAATTGAGAACTAGATTTGATTGTTGGTAGCGTGCAAGTACTTTTTCCAAGTGATTTAGACAAGAAGTGAATGTGTCTCCATATACAGAAAAATCATCCATAAAAATTTCAAGTGAATCTTACACCATGTCACTAAAGTGTGCCATCTTACATAGCTAAAATGTTCCTGGAGCATTACATAGTCCGAATAGCATCCATCTAAACGTGAATGTGCTGTAATGACAAGTGAAAGTTGTTTTCTCCTGATCTTCTGGGGTAGTAAAAATTTGATTATACCCTGAATATCCATCAAGAAAGTAGTAGTATTCTTTCCCTACCAATCTGTCCAAAATTTGAACAAGGAAAGGAAGAGGAATGTGATCATTTCTTGTTGTTTTGTTGAGCCTTCTGTAGTCCATGTTGGGATGATTTACTAAATTAGCGGAATTTTGTTTAGTAAACTTATTAACATTTAATAACGGATCTATTAACATCATGCAATTTGTGATAAAACATGTAGATTCATGCTTATATATTCGAAAATTAAAAACCGGAACTTACATTGACTGAATAATGGAGAATCGGTTGGAGGTTTCTTTACAGCTTCAATTCCTCAGCAACACCAGATCTTCTACGCTATATCCCGATCGATCAAACGAAATTCGATTGTGGGATAGAACTTTAGAAGAAATTGGGAAGAAGAAAAAAAATATTTTTCTTCCCAACACTATGAGAAAATCGGCCAAGGGAGGGAGAAAGGAGGAAGAGAGATTTTTCAATTTCCAAAGAATTGAATTGTGTTGTGTGATTTATGAATGACCCAACCCTCCTATTTATAGGAAAATAGGAATCCTAATCACATTAGGATTAATCTATAGAGATAAACACAAAAAGAAAAAAAGATAATCTCTTTCCTTTATCTAGCAATTTCGAAAATGCCATGGATAAATAGAAGATTATTTTATTTTCTTTATTTTTATTTATCTTGGGTAAATAAATCTATGTAGTTATTTTAGGATATAATTCAAGCAATTATCTCTTCCCAAAAATACATATATGGCCGAAAATACATGTATTAATTAATAAATAATTCTAATTTATTTAATTAATTATTTTTGAGCCAATTCCAATTGGGTTCATTAATCCAATTGGGCTTGAAACTCTCTCTTAAATTAATAAGTCCAACTTAATTAATTTATTTATTAATTACCATTTAAATAAAATATTTTATTTAAACAATTAATATTTTCTCCGACTAAATATTATAAAATTTATATTTAATTATTAATTTCCATTTAAATAATTTTCATTATTTAAATAATTAATAATAAATATTATAATTATTAATTTCCATTAAATAAACTCATTATTTAATTAATAATTTTATTGACAATATTTTATTATTAATTAATTAATTTTAATTATTAATTTCCGTTCAAATAAAATTAATTATTTAAACAATTAATAATTGTCAATTAATTTCAAATTATTAATTACCATTTAAATATACTCAATATTTAAATAATTAATAATATCTAATTAATAATATTTCATTATTAATTTCATGTTTAAATAAACTCATTATTTAAACAATTAATAATGTTTATATTAATTACCGCTTAAATATACTCAATATTTAAACAATTAATATTGCCTATTTTAAGTAATTCACTTTACTTAAAATTTCCATTTCTTCTACTTGATTTCGCGACTACGATATTTGGGCTAGCATAGGGACCCGATGGACCTATAGATCATGGGCTTAATAATTAGTCAATTAAGTGATTAGCTCATAATCAGTTAATTACTTATTATCTAACTATGAATAATTCCACTATAGATTCATAGCTGAACTCCCCTCACTATAGATGAGTTATGTCCATTTAGTTTATCATTTATTTATATCTGTGATATTATCCTTCACGTGGAACCCTCATAATTACAGCGGATAAATTTACCGTTTTGCCCCTGTAATTACCGCTTTATCCTTGTGTTCCCGCTGATTCTCCAATGAACTTTATCTTTAGTCGAACTAGAGATAAGATACTTCTGTGATCAATAGAAGTCGTGACGTCACTTGTTCATGTCTCGAATCAGTACATCAAGGGAGTTTCCTAAAGTTCCTAAAATGTTTAGGTATCGCATCGATACCAGGTTAATTTATAGGAAAGTTATGAATTCCATCTCGTGAAAATGAGTTCCTGGCTACTTATCTAGTCATGTTCCCAAAACAGGAGTGTATTGAGCGTTCTTACGGATCGCTCTCAACTATGTGAATCAAAGAACATAACTCCACAAATAGGAGTCCGCATTTCACTCAGGATTGAGATCTATCACGGTTGATAAACTTAGTTTGATATTCGATTATTTCTCGTAAACGGTACTAATGAGAAATTTGATCGAATATCGTGGTCCTGTCTTATACAATCAACATTGCATATGATACTTCCATTTCATGTCACCCACATGAATGATCAGGATTAGATCATTTGTCTATAAACAAAATGCGAAGCTATCAACAGTGTTACCAGGATAAGGTTCCCAAACGTTATCCTTTTACTGTAGACATTTTTAAGTTACTCATCTCGACTTTAATCCTCTTGTATGACTCACATACTAAGTCGTGATTTCATAAGAGTAACTTAGGGTTTACTATTTGAATGTTTTGATATTTATATATTTCCATATATTCCTAATATCGTCAATTGAATCAATCTAGATTATATAAAGAACTTATGTTTATTTATTTAATTTATTCGAAATAAATTATTATAATTAAATAATTACAAGTTCTAGGACACCATTCCTAGCAGTCCATGCATACTCTCCAACACTTAACAGTACGTTGTGGAATTAACTCGTAGTTGACATTAGCGACTACAGTCATACCACCTTTTTTGGAAAACATTGTACTGGGCTTACCCACTTGCTGTTAGAAATTGGGTATATAATACCTGCGTCTAACCACGTGATAATTTATTTCTTCACTACTTTTTTCATGGCTGGGTTCAAATGCCTTTATTGTTCAACAGAACTAAAATTTGTATCTTACAACAATATCTTATGCATACAAATGGTAGGGCTTATCTCTTTGATGTCTGCCATTATCCATCCCATTATTGTTCGGAACTTCCTCAATACATTCAGAAGTTGCTGCTCACTGTGCTCTTCCAAAAGAGAATTGATATCAATGGGAAAGTTTTATTTTTCCCTAAAGAGGCGTATTTCAGATGTGAGGGAAGGGTTTTGAGTACAAGCGAGGGTGGTTCATTATTGGAGGTACTTGGGCTCTGGATTTCATTGATATTTCTAACAAATTATTCAAATTTGGATGGCATCATGCTCACAAAGTCAAGGTGCTTTGATGCCTCATTATTGAGTTCCTGTCCACACTCTTTCCTCCAATGCTTTTCAACCGTTGAGTCTACAAAATCAATTATAGAACAACTTTCTACATGTTTAGGGTATTTCAAGGAATTAAAGATATTAAAAGTTACCTCCTAGTCATTGACTCTCAAGGTAAGCTCGACTTTATAAACATCCACCAATGTTCTCCTTGTAGCAAAAAATGAACGGCCTAGAAGGTTAAGCACCTCTTTGTCTGCTTCAAAGTCCAATATGATAAAATCTACTGGAAAAATAACTGTATCCCCCTACATCAATACATCCTCAATTTTTCCCCCTGGATGTGCAATAGACTTATCAGCAAATTGCAAGGTTGCTCTAGTGGGTCTTGTAGCATCCACTTCCAACTTCTTGAAGATTGATAGAGGCATCAAGTTAATGTTAGCTCCCAAGTCACAAAGTGCTCTTGCATAGTAAGTATTGCCAACGGAACATCAAATGGTAAAACTCCCTGGGTCTTGTAATTTTGGTGGAATATTTGGCTGAAAAATGGAGCATACTTCAGAGGTCATGTTAACTGTCTCTACTTCAGAGGAATATTTGGTTGCCTGGATGGGACGTGTTTAGAGTAACTTTCCTTTTTCTTTTGACAGGTTCCTTTGGAACAATTTCTTCTTGGTGAGGGTTTGTCTTACCACTCCTCAATGTGATCACATTACAATGCTCAACTCCCTTACCCTTCAAATTATTCACTGTGTCACTAGGCAGATTTCCTTGAGGCCTTGCATTGATTGACGATGCTAACTGACCTACTTGATTTTCTAGGTTTCTCATGGATGCCTCATTTCTGGTAATGTATTCCTTCATAAATTGCTCTAGTGAGCTTACTGGATCCACAACTTGTTTTTGCTGGTTCATCGGTTGCTGAGTTTGCAAGGGTATGAACCCTCGCTGTGGATAACTGTTATGCATTGGCTTATTGTAATTAATTGGTCTTGGTGGTGTTAGCTGTTATGCATTGGCTGATTGTAATTCATCGGTCTTTGTGGTGCTACATTAGATGGTCCCGGTCCTGAATGAGTTGATTGGTTCCATGAAAAATTTGGGTGATGTCTCCAACAAGGATTATAAGTGCCGGAGTAAGGATTAAAATTCTTGTTGTACTGAACAAAGTTTACAGACTCTGGATTTTGTTGGCATAATTCAACTGGGTGTCCTTCCTGACAAATGGTGCAAGTAATACCATTGTAGAATGAGGTAGAGTTTATCTTATTCACCCCTTGCACTAAACCACCTTGATTTAAGGGAGCAATTGCAGTCCAGATTCTTCATGAATATGTTTGCCATTTCCTTTGTTAGGGCATTCAAATCTACCCCTGAACTTCCATTAGTGCACTGGGCCATTGATAACTGTTGTACACTATCCCTTTCATAATGTCTTGTGCTTCACTATAAGATTTTGACATGATGGTTTTGTTGGAAGCTGAAGCTATTGTCAAACGATTGTTTGCATCTAAACCTTGGTAAAAAGTTTAAATCTGAAGCCACCCTGGCATTTCATGATGAGGACAGTGTTGTATCATCTCTTTCCATCTTTCCCACGCATTAGCTAATGGTTCATTGTTGTGTTGTACAAAGTTTTGCAAATCTGTCTTAATCTGAGATGCTTTGCTTGGAGGGAAGTATTTAGTAAGGAATTTATCAACCATATCAGTCCACCAATGGATCGAATCTGCATCAATAGATAACAACCATGAACTTGCCTTTCCTTTTAAAGAGTATGAGAACAAAGACAATCGTAAAGCTTCATCTGACACTCCAAGCATTTTAAAAGAATTGCAAAGCTGCAAGTATAGTCTAATGTGATTGTGGGGGTCTTCATGACTCCCTCTTCCAAACTGACCAATCAAATTAAGCATGGTGAACATATCTAGCTTGAACTCGAATATATCTATCTCTATCTCTAGTCTTGTGATGGTGGGTCCCAATCTTTTAAAATTTGGGCGAGCAAACTCTTGCATCACTCTGTGTCTATCTTCAATGTATTAAACAGCCTGAAGATCATCTCCTCTATTCCTTGCTGCCTCCTGCATTCCTACTCTAACAGCAGGTGGTTTTGGTCCATGACAACCCCGATTCGTGCTTGATTGTTTAATCTCTGTTTGCGAAACGTTCTCTCAATTTCTGAATCGTAAGAAAATTCTTCTCCTTCAGAAATACTACTTCCTACAACACTCATAAAATATGATCAAACTACAACAACTGTAAACTATTTGATCAAACGAAAATTACTCCAAACTTCCCCTAAAATCTGAATGCAATAAAAATGCACCATCCTCGGCAATGGCGCCAAAAACTTGTTGGTGAAAACAGTGATCAACTAGGTGGTGAAGGGTGGCATGCAAGTGCACATGGTCAACAAGTAATAGTAGTGGTAAGTGAGTGTTGTGTCCCACGAGGATGGTGTTAGGAATGGTGTCCTAGAACTTGTAATTATTTAATAATAATAATTTATTAAGAATAAATTAAATAAATAAACATAAGTTCTTTATATTATCTAGATTGATTCAATTAATGATATTAGGAATATATGGAAATATATAAATATCAAACATTCAAATAGTAAACCCTAAGTTACTCTTATGAAATCACGACTTAGTATGTGAGTCATACTAGAGGATTAAAGTCGAGATGAGTAACTTAAACGTGTCTACAGTAAACGGATAACGTTTGGGAACCTTATCCTGGTAACACTGTTGATAGCTTCGCATTTTGTTTATAGACAAATGATCTAATCCTGATCATTCATGTGGGAGACATGAAATGGAAGTATCATATGCAATGTTGATTGTATAAGACAGGACCACGATGTTCGATCAAATTTCTCATTAGTACCGTTTACGACAAATGATCGAATATCAAACTAAGTTTATCAACCGTGATAGATCTCAATCCTAAGTGAAATGCGGACTCCTATTTGTGGAGTTATGTTCTTTGATTCACATAAATGAGAGCGATCTGTAAGAACGCTCAATACACTCCTGTTTTGGGAACATGACTAGATAAGTAGCTGGGAACTCATTTTCACGAGATGGAATTCATAACTTTCCTATAAATTAACGGTATCAGTGCGATACCTAAACATTTTAGGAACTTTAGGAAACTCCCTTGATGTACTGATTCGAGACATGAACAAGTGACGTCACGACTTCTATTGATCACAGAAGTATCTTATCTCTAGTTCGACTAAAGATAAAGTTCATTGGAGAATCAGCGGGAACACAAGGATAAAGCGGTAATTACAGGGGCAAAACGGTAAATTTATCCACCTGTAATTATGAGGGTTCCACGTGAAGGATAATATCACAGATATAAATAAAATATAAACTAAATGGACATAACTCATCTATAATGAGGGGAGTTCAGCTATGAATCTATAGTGGAATTATTCATAGTTAGATAATAAGTAATTAACTGATTATGTGTTAATCACTTAATTGACTAATTATTAAGCCCATGATCTATAGGTCCATCAGGTCCCTATGCTAGCCCAAATATCGTAGTCGCGAAATCAAGTAGAAGAAATGGAAATTTTAAGTAAAGTGAATTACTTAAAATAGGGAATATTGATTGTTTAAATATTGAGTATATTTAAACGGTAATTAATATAAACATTATTAATTGTTTAAATAATGAGTTTATTTAAACAGGAAATTAATAATCAAATATTATTAATTAGATATTATTAATTATTTAAATATTGAGTATATTTAAATGGTAATTAATAATTTGAAATTAATTAACAATTATTAATTGGTTAAATAATATATTTATTTGAACGGAATTAATAATTAAAATTAATTAATTAATAATAAAATGTTATCAATAAAATTATTAATTAAATAATGAGTTTATTTAATGGAAATTAATAATTAAAATATTTATTATTAATTATTTAAATAATGAAAATTATTTAAATGGAAATTAATAATTAAATATAATTTGATAATATTTAGTCGGGAGAAAATATTAATATTATTAATTGTTTAAATAAAATATTTTATTTAAATGGTAATTAATAAATAAATTAATTAAGTTGGACTTATTAATTTAAGAGAGAATTTCAAGCCCAATTGGATTAATGAACCCAATTGCAATTGGCCCAAAATAATTAATTAAATAAATTTGATTTATTAATTATTTATTATTAATTTTGGCCATCATAGATAACTTGTAGGAGATAATTATTTGAATTATATCCTAAAATAATTACATAGATTTATTTACCCAAGATAAATAAAAATAAAGAAAATAAAATAATCTCTTATTTATCTATGGCATTTTCGAAATTGCAAGATAAAGGAAAGAGATAATCTTTTTTCTTTTTGTATTTATCTCTATACATTAATCCTAATAGGATTAGGATTCCTATTTTCTTATAAATAGGAGGGTTGGGTCATTCATAAATCATACAATTTAATTCCATAGAAAGTTGGAACTCTCTCTTCTTCCCTTCTCCCTCCCTTGGCCGAAATTCCTAGTGTTATTGGGAAGAAAAATATTTTTTTCTTCTTCCCAATTTCTTCTTAAGTTCGATCCCACAATCGGATTTCGTTTGATCGATCGGGATATAGCATAGAAGATCCGGTGTTGCTGAGGATTGATGCTGTAAAGAAACCTCCAACAGATTCTCCATATTTTACTCAATGTAAGTAAAAGTTTTTTTTTTTAATTTTCGAAAAACTAGCATGAATCTACATGTTTTTATCACAAATTGCATGATATTAATAGATCCTAAATTAAGTGTTGATTTGTGTTACTAAATAAATTCCTCTAATTTAGAAAATCATCCCTTCAGATGGTTGGTTTTATGGCAAGAATAGAAATTAAGGGTGAATGTGATTACTAAACAAGATGCGTATCAAAGATAAATGTTATGTTGCACAAAATAAAGGGATTAAACACTAGGTGTAGATCAGAAGAGTGAGGTTGTGATGTTGTGCATGGGGATTAGAATAGATTTTTATCATCAAGTAATATGCTTGTATGAGACCTTAAGTACAAAATGAGTTCATGAGACAATAATAAAGTACGAATAAAAAGGCAAGATCAAGTTTTTCTCAAACAAGCTCTAACACAGCTCTCCAAAATATTAACTTTAACCTATCCATATCCCACTTAGCACAACACCACAAAGGTATTTAGCCAATCATACCTAACAACATTATGAAAGTAAAATAGTATTGCGGGAAGGAATTCATAAAAAAGATGTAAGATACAGACTTTCACTAATGAACTATTAACGAAAATAAACTACTACAAACTCCAGCTTCAATCGCCTTATTTCTCAGTTCTTCTTCTTCCTCACTTCGCTCTCTTCTTTTCAAAGTTCTGTCTTCTCTTTGATATATTCAGAAAAATCTTGCTATTTTCGTCTTTTATCTTTTTCCCTCCAAAATAGTAGTTGGCGAAGGCTACCGGGCTACCCACACGACTAAGTCACTATAGCACGATGTGACAACAGCTTGTCCCATCAACAAAGCTGGTGACAATAAATATCTTTTTCTTCTCCAGACTGGCTTGCTTCAACATGCCTTCAACAAACTTGCCCCAGAATGAGAGAAAACTCACAAAAGGAGTAGCTAGAGTCTCGAGCTCAAAGCAGTGGCATTAGAAATCAGAGAGCAAACACTCAATTTGTAAGGAAAAATCATACAAAAAAAGCTAAAAGCAAGAGTGAATTTTAAGAGAACTATCCATCATAAAAGTAGTTTAATTATATACAATGATCTACCATTTTACTCATTTACTTGGTCTTTTAACCTAGATTAATCCAAGTTTAGCTAAAACTTCCTTAACAAGGACTCATCAATGGGTTTTCAAGTTTAGGCAAGGTGGATCAAAATCGATTGGGTAAAAAGCTTTTGATTAGGAATTGGAAAGAGACGGAGGTTGGTTTCAAGGATGGGGTTCTTGAACTTCATAACTTGAATACTAACACAAAATTCCAAAACTTAAAGATTGATAAATTGATCCAAGAGGCTTACCCAACGTTAGAAACTCAAGAAATCAACCTTCAATCTTCACCCAACAATTAATCACGTTCCAAACAATCACCTACCAATAAAGAATTGACGAAGAATATCAATTTTAGAACCCTAGGGGCGGCGCAACATGGGGAAAACAAGTGGAGAAGAAAATTTACCTTTTTGATTAATGGAAGGTCCTCCAAACACTTTCAAAACGAGATCGCAACTTGAATCGTGATCCAAATGATCAACCAAAATTCCTCTGGCCTTTCTTCAATAGGCAGCAGTGGCGTGAGAGGGAGAGAAGAGAGTGAAATTATTTTTCCTTAGTTTTCATTTCTGATAAATTAAGCAAAACCCTAGCCACCTCACTCAACCTTTACCTTAATTGCTAAATCATACTTCCATTCAACAAATTGCTAATAAAGCCTTCCCCTTGCAATTTGTCACTGAACAAGCCTATGGATGCAATTTAGAAATTTTAAACGAAATTCAAAAACTCGGTATTAATAATGAAAATAAATATTTTAACCGAAAATTTTAAATTCACCTTGTAACGGGGTGTTGCATTTATCGAGTGTATCAGCAGATCACACTCAACCATATGAATCAAAGGAAAACACTTTATTAATGTGAGTTCGTAACGCATTTAGGATTGAGTTGTATCAATCTTAATAACCTAATTTGATAATGTAATCATTTCCTATTAACAGTGTTATTTAAGAATCATTTTTTTATCCTAGTCCAGTTGTAATGACCCGAATCCGTTAAATCCTTTAAATTCAAATGCACAGCGGAAGACTTGGTTTTAAAGAAAAACGGCATGGGTACGTTTAAAATTTAGACTAACCAAAACTTGTTTTACATTGTTCACAATCAGATAAAGCGGTAAAAATGGAATGCGCATTCCCATTATAAATAAATTTCTAAAACAAACATATAAAATCATAAGACCATTACAAGTTTTAAAATGCTCTCACGAGCCCAAAACACAAAGTAAATGGTAATGAAAATATACACAACGAGCTTTCTGGATTACTCAACAAAAGTCCATGTCCAAGTCCAATCCATCGTCCCTCAGTCAAGCAACACCACCTCGTTAACCACACCCTTTTTGAAGAGAAGTACCTGAAGAAGATTATAATTGTAGCAACATTAGCATAAAAATTCTAGTGAGAGTAAAATAGAAGCAAGTAATCCAATGCATTGAATTCCATACCGGAAATTGTGTCCAAATGCCTAAAATGCTTTTTACTACCCTTTCTACACTTCCTTTACATCCTAATCATACACCAATCAACTTCCCGATTTCTGAATCATATTGAACCACAACTATTACCAATTTCATACCACATCAAGTTACCTCGTATCATGTCACCGTATGTTACCTCATTAACATACTACCACGTACGGCGTTACCATATCATGTTACCATATTTCTTACCACATCAAAATACCTCATAACGTGTTACCATATCATGTTACCATATTTCCACATAAAGTATTACTATTGAAATCAAAACACTTGTACAAAGGATAAGCATGTTTTTATATTCAACTAACAAACAAATTGGGATGCTCGTGTTGTGAACTCGATTTATCTGCCAATATTGTCATATAACATCACTCATAGCCTGTTTCATCTATGACCCTGTTATATCCCAAGATCAAATTACATAGTATCTTGATCTCCTCATATAACATCGCTCATAGCCTGTTTCATCTATGACCCAGTTATATCTAAAGATCATATCACATGGTATCTCGATCTCCTCATATAACATCGCTCATAATTTGTTTCATCTATGACCTTGTTATATCCCAAAATCATATCATATAGTATCTATAAATTGGTATATTACTTGAGCATCACAACACAAACAACTAACAAACAATCTATCAAACAATTTACACTCAATTACATGCTTATCTTTTGTACTCCTCAAAGTGTTGCCCGTACCAAAAGTCCCAAATACCTCAATCGTACTATCATTAGGATTCCATACTCCATAGTACTACCACAATCAACATCAATCGTATTATCATTAGAACTTCTATACTCCACATTATTACCACATCAAACCTTAACCCTTATTCCTTACACAAGGTAATAAGATCGAATAAACAATAACCATTATCATCACTGATGCCAAGTTCCACGAAGTCTTACAGTTCCCCAAGTAAGCAAAATCAAGGTTTAACAATTCAACACTACTAAAGAACATAAACTGCTTTGAATTACACGAGTTAACTCCCAAGAATTTCCTCTTCTTTACTTTAGTCCAAAACTACCTAAAGTAATTCCAATTCCCAGCTTTATCTCAAAATCTCCATAACCTTTAATACTTCTAAGCTACTTTGATCCAAAAATACTCAAAGCATCTTAAACTCCCAAATTTCTTCTAAAACTTTCCATAATCTTACAAGACTTCCAAAACATTCTCAAACTTACTTTTCCACCCAAAATCACTAAATAGCTCCAAAGACACTCAAACTCACTTCCAAGTCTAAAGTCACCAACCAATAAGTATTAACTCATAGGAGAGTCCTTTTGTCACTTAACCTTGATCAAACAATATCGTAATGTAATTCAAGTAATAAAATCACTAACTACCACTTTAAACTCACCTTAACAAAGTAGTCGAACTTCCTAGGTGCCAAATGAATTACCACACGTGCGATTACCAAGACCTACAATAACACCGATCAAAAAAGTATAAACCATAACTAAAATGAGAAAAAATATGATTTTTCAGATGAATAATATTTTTCATGTGAATAGTGTTTTTCGAAATTCAGAGCTCAAAATCATCAAATTTCTTGATGGAAATACATGATTTCAACTTCAAAACTCATATAGAAACAAAAATAAAGAAATCCATATAAAAAGTTTTGAAAACTCACTTTTTAGGACTTTCCTTAGGATGGAATGAAAGCCCACGTCCCAAGCAATCCAACGCACTAAAAATCGCAACGATCCACTGTGAAACGGCAAAAACCCAAGGTTTTTCTTCCCCTCCGATGGAGCTCATGTTTATATAAGAGAGAAAGGAGAGTGATTTTCTAATTTTTTTTTTTTGTCTTAAGATGAATTTAATAAGGAAGATGAATAGGGTTAGATATTTTTAAGAAACCAAAAAATACGAAATCGTCCCTCATTTGCTTTTATCTTTTAAAAACGAATCGAAGCACTTAAACTTACCAAAAGGTGATTAATAATTAATAATCGGCTCGTTAATAATTATTAATATGCCTCGAACTAATTTAAGCTAATAAAACAATTAAAACGATTTACGAACGAAATAAACTCCTAAATTCTAAGTTATAAATTCTAAAATTAATCTAAAAACTTTAATTAAAATAAATAAATTAAAAAAATATTAAATTAAAAAAAATTTACTTCAAAAGTAACGAGACGTAACACCAGTCTTATATAAACTCATCATGTTTGATATTTCAACCTGCATATCAGCAATACTAATGATCTAGATCAAACCAGTGAATAATATCAACAGAATAAGCTTTCCAAACCGTATTCATTTACTGTACATTATTTGAGTTACTATCTTGGACTTTATATCTCATAGTAATCAAGATTACAAAATTAGTAACTTTGGAATTTTCCTTGTAGTTTGAATATTTAAATAATATCGACATTCAATAAATTGCATAAAATTCACTAAAATAATATTTTTATTTATTCATAAAATATTCCATTATATATTGCGAATTCTAGGGCATAAATCCCAACAGTAATGGCTAAAACAAAGTTTACAACGTTGGAGGGGAAGGGTCTTATTGGCATAATTTGAAACTAAAGGGGTGTGATTTGCCATTAATAAATATTAGGGACTGTTCATGAATTTGACCGAAACCAGATGGGTGTTATTTACAATTTGCCCTAAAATTAATGATTTCACTCTGTCACAACGTGATTTCGACGTTGAGCGGGCGACATAATAAAAATATTTTAAAGTAGCCACCAACCATTTCAGGTATGATTGGTCACAATTTATATTAAAAAAAACAATCTTTGAAAACCAGGTTAGGTTCGACAGTCGAGTGTGTGTAGGGAAGTTGTTGGCATCCTACATCACCTATATGAAAACGGTTACCATATTTTATCAATTATTATCTTATTATTTATTTAAAAATAGTTCATTATTTAAGTAATATTTCTTTAAAATTTGAATATTATTTTATAAAAGAAAATGTGAAATATATGCATTTGCGGAAGAGTTCCACAAAGCGACATTACATAATTAAACATTAATTTTTTTTTTGAACACCAAACTTTATTTATTGTTTTATTTTTGTAAGGAATTTTATGTGCTAAATAAGTTAAGTTTAACATAGAAAACTTTATCCTTTTTTAAAAAGTAAAAGAAGGAATTTCATGCATTTATGAAAAATTCCACAAAGAGACATTACTTACTTCACTATGTAATTAATTTTTAATTTTAAAATTTTAAGACATGTCACTTTTATTTTTAAGGAATTTGTGTTTGGTAACTTTATTTCAAAATAAAAGATTTTTTAACGAGGAATTTCATACATTTGTAAAAAACTTTACAAAGAGACAATTATTCAACCACAAAAAAATTTTATTTTATATTAAAAATCTTATTTTACAAACAATTTGAATTTAATTTCAATCTTAATACTTTTTAGAAAGAGAAAAAAAATGTATTTTTATAATTACATGGTATCATGCCTTAATTTTAAGATAGACGATGAGCCATAGATATGTTAATTTATAATGCATGATTTTTTCTATATCATAATATGATATAATGTCAACCTGATGAATGATATCATTTTAATGATGTATACATGAAATTTTAAAATTTAAAATGTGTGACAAATTGAGCGAATTATTTATGAAATGCTAAATTGTTAATGTATGTTAAATGCACATAATTGTTACTGATAATTTAAATATCATTATGAGATAAAAAGGCTTAGCTAAAATATATAATAAAATGCATAACTATGAATTTGTAACGACCCGATTTTCCGTTAAATTCTTGAAATTCAAATGCACAGCGGAAGACTCGATTTTTAAAGAAAAACGGCATGGGTTCGTTTAAAAGTCGAATAACCAAAACCTGTTTTACAACCCATATTCAGAAAAAAGCTGTAAATCGGGAATACGTATTCCATCATCTAGTTTTAAACTCACAATCATACTTTAAATCATAAAAACTCATGATATTTAGACAAACACCCTCTCGGGCTCAAAAAGACACAAGTTAATAAAATTGGAAATAATTTACAAGCATTCTAAGGATGCCAAACCAAAAGAGAGTTCGATAATGTCCATTCACCACATCGACAAGTCAAGCAGCACCACCTCCTCTACCACGCTTCTTTGGACGAGATTTACATGAAAATTTGTAAGTGTAGCAACATTAGCATATAAATTCTAGTGAGAGTAAAACGAAAGCAAGTAATCCTATGAACTAAATTTCATACCAGAAATCGTGTCCAAAGGCCTAAAATGCTCATTACTACCCATATCCACACTTCCAATTTCCATAAAATCAACGATAGTAAATACTACCCGTAACCGTCATTCAATACCATAAGATAGAAACAAAGACTTAAAGTAAAGTAACATTCATTACTAAGTCTTACTACACAATTCTAAAGAATATGTAAATGTAACATTATCAATCTTTGTTACCAAACAAGTTTCATCGTAACGTGCTATTGTATGGATCGAAATCAAAATACCACGAACGGTCGTACCATATCTCAAGTCACCGTACCATGATACCGTATGGACCGAAGTCAACATACTATCATGTACCATATTACCATCATCGTAACGTGCTCGTATGGATCCGAATAAACATACCACGTACGGTCGTACCATATCTCAATCATCGAACCATGATACGTATGGATCCGAATCAACATACTATCATGTGCCATATCACAAATCATAGTACCATGGTATGTATGGATCCGAATCAACATACTACCATGTACCATATCACAAACCATCGCACCATGATACGTATGGATCCGAATCAACATACTATTATGTGTCGTGTCACAAATCATAGTACCATGGTACGTATGGATCCGAATCAACATACTGCCATGTACCATATCACAAACCATCGCACCACGATACGTATGGATCCGAATCAACATACTATCATGTTCCGTGTCACAAATCATAGTACCATGGTACGTATGAATCCGAATCAACATACTACCATGTACCATATCACAAATCATCGCACTATGATACGTATGGATCCGAATCAACATACTATCACTTGCCGAATAAACAGTGATTTAGTTCCCCGCAAATCATCCCACTATGATACGTATGGATCCGAATCAACATACTATCATGTGCCGAATCAATGTGCTCAAGGTCTCCACAAATCATCGCACTATGATACGTATGGATCTGAATCAATATACTATCATGTGCCGAATCAATGTGCTCAAGGTCTCTAATAAGTTAGATAATCTCCAAGGAATTCTACTAAGTTATTAAATAACCTAACTACTTAGATTACACGAGTCATCAGTCAAGTGTAACATCTAAGCTACTTTAATTTCCATATCATTCAAAGTAACTTAACTTCCACTTTTAACTAACATCTCCAAGTCACTTTACAATACTTCCAAACCACTCCGATGTTTCCTTTTCACCTAACTAACCATAATTCCATATCCTCTCCACTCACTTCCGAATTAAAGTCTCAAACCAAAGAATAATTCTAAGAAGCTAATTCCCTCTTAACATCGATAAACAATATCATAACGAAACTTAATTCATAAATTTACTAACTTCCCTTTTAAACTCACCTTAGCTTGTAGAAAAGCTCCGATTAATCCGAGGTTGTCAACACCCGAACAATTCACAATCCTTAAGGCCTCGAGAAAACGAGTGAAAACCTCGATTGTTAGGATGGGTAGAAAGTACGTCTCGAGAGCTTTCCAACGAGTTAAGGCATGATGAAAATGGTTGAGAAACGAAGCCGGGGTGACAAATTCTTTCTCTCCTCTTTTTTTCTCTCTAAGCTACGGGTTTGGGATGAAAAAAATGTGAAGAAATTTATGATTTTTGTCTAATTTTAGCTTAATAAAGGAGAAGGATGAATAGTGTTTAGATATTTAAGAAATCAAAAATGATGCCTACGTCCCTCTTTTGTTTTTACTTTAAAAATGAAACCCGAAGCTCTTTAATTACTCTAAAGGTGATTAATAATTATTAATTGGCCCATTAATAATTATTTATGTCACCGAAACGAATTTAAAGTATGAAAAGGATTAAAAGGGTTTTCGGACGAAAATAGCTACTAAAATCGAAATCACTATTTTTTAAATTAACCTTAAATACTTTAATTAAAGAAAATAAATAAAATAAAATAAAAATTAAAAAATTTTACCCCCAAAAGTAACGGGACGTTATAGACTACCCTCCTTAAAAGACTTTTCGTCCTCGAAAAGTGCACTTACCAAGTGAAAGGCGAGGGTTTTTAGACTGCATTTCGTCCTCACGTTCCCACGTAATCTCCTTCAACACTTGGTTCCTTTACAATACTTTGACCAAGTGGATAACTTTGTTTCTCAACACTTCGATTTGAATGCTAGGATCACAACTGGCGTCTCCTTCTAAGACTAGCTAGCATCCAAAACCACTTAATAGAATATAACGTTCATAAACACGATTATCAGGTCTTAGGAATTTCACCATATAAGGTCTCAGGAATTTCACCATATAGGTCTCAGGAATTTCACCATATAGGTCTCAGGAATTTCACCATATCAGGTCTCAGGAATTTCACCTTATCAGACAATAAATAATACAAGAGAGTGTTATAAAACTGACAAAGTACCTATAACAACAATACCAGATGCCTCAACATCATCTCGAGTGGTGGCAAAGACACGTGCCTGCTGTCGTGTCTGAATGGGAGTAACCTGACTCTGTCCTCGACCCTGACCCTGACCTGAACTCTGACCGTGACCCCTAATCTGTTGTGGTGTCTGTAAACTAGGGCAGAAAGGTATAATATGTCCGGTCTGTCCACACTGATAGCACCTCGTCACCTTACACTGACCTAGGTGATACCCGGTACAATCTGGACAGTAGGGTAAAGGAGGAGCCTGTCTAAGTGGCTGTGTCCCTCGACCTGAAAGGTCATCCCCAGCCTTTTTCTTTTGAGAAGAAGCCTGCGCAGTAATCTCAAAAGCCTTCTTCTCAGCATCCCCAATATCTAATGCCAAAGCGGCATTTAAAGCATCGGCATAAGTGGCAGACTGTAAAGCTCGTACCTGCCCTCGTAGGTCTTCTCTCAAACCCACAATAAACCTCCTCCCTTACTCTCAAGATCAGTAACATGTCTGGTGGCAAACTTTGACAACCTGTCAAACTCTCTTTCATATTCCACCACAGACCTGTCACCCTGTTTGAGGGTAAGAAACTTAATCTCTAACTGATCACGTGTCTCCTCAGGATAGTACTTGTCAAAGAACTTTTCACTGAACATCTCCCAAATAACCTGTAAATCAGGACTGAGAGTATGGGATATACCATTCCACCAGTAAAGTGCATCATCAACCAAGGAATAGGTCCCACAGTGAACCTTCAGGTGATCTGGGCACTTAATGAACCCAAGTACCCTCTCAATCCTGATAATCCATCTCTCCGCATCAGCCAGATCCCTCAGGAGTGTTATACCTGATATACTCCTTCAGAGTTTTCGCAACATCAGTAACGCCAGACTGATCTACCACTAGAGCAGGTACTCTAACAGGTGGTATAATATGATCAGCAAGTCCTCCACCACCTCGTAATAAATCTCTAAAGTACTCCTCAGAAATGGTAACACTGCGACCACGACTAGGTGGCTGATCTACTGGAGGCTCATCCTCCCGATACTCAGGTGGAGGAGGTGGCGGTGTAACTGCCCTCACTCGACCTCTACCTCGTACCCCAGTCGGTACTCTACTACGGCCTCTCCTAGGTGTCACTGTCCTCGGAGGCATACTGAAATCACAATCAGAAAAGCCTCACATGAGACACCATGAAAGGAAAAGCTAAAGTACAAACAAACTAATTAAAAAAGAGGGTTTTAAGGATACCTGGGGCCGTTGACCTCGAGCGATGATTGGACAATATCAAATAAAAAAAAACATGCGATGCATGTGGTCTTCAGAACCAAAGAGGCTCTGATACCAACTGTAATGACCCAATTTTCCGTTAAATTCTTTAAATTCAAATGCACAGCGGAAGACTCGATTTTTAAAGAAAAACGGCATGGGTTCGTTTAAAAGTCGAATAACCAAAATTTGTTTTACAACCCATATTCAGAAAAAAGCTGTAAATCGGGAATACGTATTCCATCATCTAGTTTTAAACTCACAATCATACTTTAAATCATAAAAACTCATGATATTTAGACAAACACCCTCTCGGGCACAAAAAGACACAAGTTAATAAAATTGGAAATAATTTACAAGCATTCTAAGGATGCTAAACCAAAAGAGTTCGATAATGTCCATTCACCACATCGACAAGTCAAGCAGCACCACCTCCTCTACCACGCTTCTTTGGACGAGGTTTACCTGAAAATTTGTAAGTGTAGCAACATTAGCATAAAAATGCTAGTGAGAGTAAAACGAAAGCAAGTAATCCTATGAACTAAATTTCATACCAGAAATCGTGTACAAAGGCCTAAAATACTCATTACTACCCATATCCACACTTCCAATTTCCATACAATCAACGATAGTAAATACTACCCGTAACCGTCATTCAATACCATAAGATAAAAACAAAGACTTAAAGTAAAGTAACATTCATTACTAAGTCTTACTACACAATTCTAAAGAATATGTAAATGTAACATTATCAATCTTTGTTACCAAACAAGTTTCATCGTAACGTGCTATTGTATGGATCGAAATCAACATACCACGTACGGTCGTATCATAACTCAAGTCACCGTACCATGATACGGTATGGACCGAAGTCATCATACTATCATGTACCATATTACCATCATCGTAACGCGCTCATATGGATCCGAATCAACATACCACATACGGTCGTACCATATCTCAATCATCGCACCATGATACGTATGGATCCGAATCAACATACTATCATGTGCCATATCACAAATCATAGTACCATGGTACGTATGGATCCGAATCAACATACTACCATGTACCATATCACAAACCATCGCACCACGATACGTATGGATCCGAATCAACATACTATCATGTGCCATGTCACAAATCATAGTACCATGGTACGTATGGATCCGAATCAACATACTATGTACCATATCACAAACCATCGCACCACGATACGTATGGATCCGAATCAACATACTATCATGTTCCGTGTCAAAAATCATAGTACCATGGTACGTATGGATCCGAATCAACTTACTACCATGTACCATATCACAAATCATCGCACTATGATACGTATGGATCTGAATCAACATACTATCAAGTGCTGAATCAACTGTGATTTAGTTCCCGCAAATCATCGCACTATGATACGTATGGATCCGAATACACATACTATCATGTGCCAAATCAATGTGCTCAAGGTCTCCACAAATCATCGTATTTTGATACGTATGGATCCGAATCAACATACTATCATGTGCCGAATCAATATGCTCAAGGTCTCCAATAAGTTAGATAATCTCCAAGGAATTCTACTAAGTTATTAAAGAACCTAACTACTTTGATTACACGAGTCATCACTCAAGTGTAACATCTAAGCTACTTTAATTTCCATATCACTCAAAGTAACTTAACTTCCACTTTTAACTAACATCTCCAAGTCACTTTACAATACTTCTAAACCACTCCGATATTTCCTTTTCACCGAACTAACCATAATTCCAAATCCTCTCCACTCACTTCCGAATTAAAGTCTCCAACCAAACAATAATTCTAAGAAGCTAATTCCCTATTAACATCGATAAACAATATCATAACGAAACGTAATTCATAAAATTATTAACTTCCCTTTTAAACTCACCTTAGCTTGTAGAAAAGCTCCGATTAATCCGAGGTTATCAACACCCGAACAATTCACAATCCTTAAGGCCTTGAGAAAACAATCGAAAACCTCGATTGTTAGGATGGGTAGAAAGTACGTCTCGAGAGCTTTCCAACGAGCTAAGGCACGATAAAAACGGTCGAGAAACGAAGCCGGGGTGACAAATTCTTTCTCTCCTCTTTTTTTCTCTCTAAGCTACGGGTTTGGGATGAAAAAAATGTGAAGAAATTTATGATTTTTGTCTAATTTTAGCTTAATAAAGGAGAAGGATGAATAGTATTTAGATATTTAAGAAATCGGAAATGACGCCTACGTGCCTCTTTTGTTTTTACTTTAAAAACGAAACCTGAAGCTCTTTAATGAATCTAAAGGTGATTAATAATTATTAATTGGCCCATTAATAAATATTAATGTCACCGAAATGAATTTAAAGTATTAAAAGGATTAAAAGGGTTTTCGGACGAAAATAGCTACTAAAATCGAAATCACTATTTTTTAAATTAAACTTCAATAATTTAATTAAAGAAAATAAATAAAATAAAATAAAAATTAATAAATTTTACCCCCAAAAGTAACGGGACGTTACAGAATTAAACACTAATATTTTTATAAAGATAATCCTAGACAAATTTGGCTTCTAAATCATTAAAATTAGATAAAACTTAGACTTTATTTTGATACAACAATAAAAAGTGGACAAATGGAAAAATCAAAACAAATTGAAAGTCTAAAAAAATAACAATAATAAAAGAGAAATGCAAACTCTCACTTAAAACAGTAACATACTTCTACACAATCAAATTTGATGTTAGAAGGTTCAAAATCCGATCTCCACTGTTCAAATGGAAGTACCTCATCTCAAGAACACGTTGTCCAAATTTCAGATCGATCCAACAAAAACCCTCCAAAGAGACTGCTGAAAAGCTAAAACGGGATTGCAATTCTCCAACTCTATTTCTCAAAAACACCCTCATTCTCTCTGCGACATTCTGAGTTTCTTTGAATGGTTTGTCCTTCAGATTTGGCAAAATTTCTCTTATTTCCAGTGACAACCCTACTCCTTTTAAATCATTTAAAATCATATTGAACCGGAAGACTTAATATTTAATAAAAATTTGGCGTGGATATGTTTAAAACTTGGACTATCCACAACCTGTTTACACTTTTCACAATCAGAGAAATTAAACGACAGGAAATGCAATTCCTGTGTAAAGATTAAAGGGGTTCAAAGTGTTAAAAGTTAAAACAAAAGGCTCTTATGAGCTTATATACAAATATACAACTCAAAAGAAAAAACATGAAATAAATGTGTCCATTGTAACACCCCATTACTTTTGGAGGTAAATTTTTATTTATTTATTTATTTATTTATTTATTATTTTATTTAATTAAAGAATTTAAGGTTAGTTTAAATTTAGTAATTTCGAATTTTGTAGCTATTTTCGTTCGAAAACCTTTTTAATCCTTTTATTACTTTAAATTATTTTCGGTGACATTAATAATTATTAACGGGCCAATTAATAATTGTTAATCACCTTCAGATTATTTTAAGATCTTCGGGTTTCGTATTTTAATCAAATCACTTAAAAGGACGTAATCATCATTTTCCAATTTCTTAAAAATCACTATTCATCTCCATCATCCTTTTAAAAGTCAATTTTTGGTCAAAACAATTCATTTCTTCCTTTCTTTCCCTCTCCTTGTGGCCGTGGGTCTCCCTCTCCCTCTCTTTGGCTTTTCATAAATACTAGGTGGATCGTCGTGATTTCAGTTTTGTTGAAAAGCTCTCGGTTCAAGGATCGATTCTAACCTAACAATCGAGGTTTCGTTTGTTTTCTACAAGCCTCAAGGTATGACAAAGTTTCTAAATCAAGCTTTGAATAGTGTTTTAATGGAGTCTAAGATTGCAATCATCGATTTCTTGCCGAAAAACTCGAAGATTTCAATCGTGGGAGTTGTTTTAAGTGATTTTAGAAACTTTCCTAAACCCTAAAACCAGTTTGAGTCAAAAACTCGTTCCGTGTTAATTTCTCTCACTTGGCCAAGATTAGGGTGTTTAGTTTGCTATGATTTTGTATTTTACTTAATTTTTAGGAAATCGATTATTGTGTAAAATCCTAAAATACGGTGACCCATTGTTAACCCGAACGTCCAAAGTATCCGAAACAACCCGAAACACCTCTAAATTGTATAAAAGCTGGAAAACCGAACCCGAGCCCCCCTTTCCATTGTATGGCCGAGAGCTACATAGGGTCCATTTCCAGGTTTTTCGTCATTTTATGCATTTAGATGTCGTTTGCTCAATTTTTGGATAATTAATGATTGTTAGGTGTAATTGATTTGTAGGATTGTGAATTGATCGCGTGGTTTTGATCTCAGCACTTTGGGAGCTTGGACTTCACAATCTAAGGTGAGTTTAAAATGGAAGTTAGTGATTTTATGAATTATATTTCATTACGATCTTGTTTATTGAGGATAAGAGGGAAACTAACTTCTGGAAGTTAATACTTGGTTGGAGACTTCAACTCGGAAGTGAGTGGAGTGACTTTGGAAATCTTACGAATTTGGAAGTGAAAGGTAAAATTTGAGTGGTTTGGAAGTCAAAGAGGCTTGAAGTTGCACTTGAGAGTTAATTAGTGTAACCTAGGTAGTTTATGTTCTTTAGTAGAATTCTATCTAACTTACTAGGGAGCTTGATGATTGTGCTGTGGTAATACCGTACGGGCTTAGTATGTGATATTGATCCATATGGTAAACCCGATACGATGATTGTGATATGGTAATACCGTACAGGCTTAGTATGTGATATTGATCCATATGGTAAACCCGATACGATGATTGTGATGTGGTAATACCGTACGGGCTTAGTATGTGATATTGATCCATATGGTAAACCCGATACGATGATTGTGATGTGGTAATACTGTACGGGCTTAGTATGTGATATTGATCCATATGGTAAACCCGATACGATGATTGTGATATGGTAAAACCATACGGGCTTAGTATGTGATATTGATCCATATGGTAAACCCGATACGATGATTGTGATATGGTAAAACCATACGGGCTTAGTATGTGATATTGATCCATATGGTAAACCCGATACAATGATTGTAATGTGGTAATACCGTACGGGCTTAGTATGTGATATTGATCCATAAATAATGGATCTATTTGGGTTTCGTAACCCCAACAAACGTCGTGGAGCGGTTAACCCTCTAAAAACATGAGTCATTTTCTAACCTGATAAAAGTGTAAAATAAAATAACAAGAAAGAAAACATCAGTTGCCATCAATCATTGCTTTTTAAATGTGCATGATTGGTCACCCAAGAATGACACAAATAAAATGGTCTACGAATTTTGAAGTGGGTTTAGATGTTCATTCGTGTATAAGGAAGGTATTAGCAACCTAAAACATTTGTTTAAAAAATGACTACTGTTTTGGTTATTCTTTTTTATGTCGTTAAAAGCTTTTTACTTAAAAAATGTTTTTGTTATTATTTTGAAATGTCTCACATTTATTTAATCAATATCCCTAATCATTTTAATGATATTGTTAAATAACTGTGACTGACATGAAGTCATTAGAAAAATTGTTTTTTGTGTTTATTTTGAAATGTCTCATATTTATTTGGTCACATCATTAATCATTAGAATGATATAATTACTTAAATATGAGTAATGTGAAGCCATTAAAAAAATGAAGTTTTACTGTTTCTCTTTTTTTTAAGGAAATGATGAGGAATGTTGTAAAAAAATCATTTCTGATTCTCTTAACAAAACTAGGAAAAAATTATTGTGACGACCTGGCTCCTTTTAAATCGCTTAAAATCATATTGCAGTGGAAGTCTTAGTATTAAAAAAAGGGCATGGATACGTTTAAAACTTGAAGTATCCAAAACTTGTTTACATTTTTCACAATAAAAGAAACGTAAAGACAAGAAAATGCGCATTTCCTAAAGTAAAGTTCAAAGAAGTCTCAGAATTATAAAACTTTAAAACCAAAAAGCTCTCATGAGCTTATATACAAACGTGCATCAAAAGACGAAAGACATAAAGTAAACATTATTCTAAGGACTATACACTTTCTCTAGTCCATCTCGACATCATCGTCACCAAGATCAAATGGCATCAGCCCCTCTCCCACGACCTTAACCAGTGTCGATACCTGAAAAATTGTAATATCATGAGCTAAAGCCAAGTGAAGATAAACGGAAAATAAAGTAACATTAGATTTCAAACTCGTATCTGGATTTGTGTCCAAATAAACTTTACATACCCTTTACCTTTCAACCACTTAAAAGGGTTTCATATCAGGTATCCAACTTTTACTTATGAGATCTCCAAAGAAATCAAGAAACTAGCTCTCAAGCATTTAGAAGGACGTGTTTCATAGCACGCATAACATTCTTACTTCATTCTGTTTAATACCTCTTACTATACATAAGGTTTACATTCATTTATCTTTAATAAATCATGCTAAGCTTAGTCGGTCTTAACATATTCAAATAAAATAACTCGCGATTAATGTCGATAATATTAGCACGCATAGTCTCAACATTATTCATTAATTCACTGAATACATGTAAATTACACTCGGCCTTTACATTAATATAACCATAATCATGCTTATAATGGCAGTATTGAAGCACATGCAGTCTAACGACACTTCATTATCACGCTTTCCAAAACAAAGTACATATAGTATTTTATAAGTATCTTCCCACCTCTAGTGAATAATGACGGGTAATGAAAACTGACTTAGTCTAACCATTACCTTATTATCTCACCCACCGAATACAATGTAGCACGAGCAGTCACAACATTATCTCATTATTCACCCCCCACCCCTCCAAATCAATGCAAAGTTCACACAGCCTTTAGCATTCCTCATGATACATATATGTAATCACAATATAAATAATACCAAACAATGCAAGCACACTCAGCTATGCATTGCCTCATTATTCCTCCCAAAGATGATTATGCAAAATGAACATGAATAGGGTCTCAAGTGCAAGTAAACATAAATTTAACCATTCAAAGTAATCGAAAGAACATAACGATCAATAATGCGTGAATCATTAATTACCTTCCCTGCGTAAAACAAGAAAATATCATCTATCATTCGACAATATAATAGTCATGCCATACAGCCTTCAGATAATCACATGACAATATAAAAGTCAAGCGCATTAGCTTTCAGATAGTCACATGACAATATAAAATCAAGCCAATCGGCTTTCAGATAATATGAAGTTATAAACTTAACATAAAAATCTTATTTCCTTCTTTTAATAATCAAGTGAAATTCCATACTCGATTCTCTCACTCATCCAATCATACTTGGAACCTTCAAATACCCGAAAACATCAAGAAACGACCAACTGAACGTAACTTAGAATTTCCAAGAGTTAGTTGTTTCTACGAAATAAACCATAAGTTCACCCAACTCAATTAGTACTAACTCCCAAGCCTAAACAAGTTAGTGAACATACTTTTGTGACGACCCGTCACTTTTAAATAAATTAAATTCAGAGAAAACAGCGGAAGTCTTTTAATTTACGAAAAATTGGCGTGGTTTTGTTTGAAAATTGGCATGCCGAAAAACCTGTTTACATCCTAATTTTCAAATCTAATAAAATCACATGGACTTTAAGTCCAAATCAGGAGTTCAAATATGTATATCATATAAACATCAACATTAGGCTCTTAGGAGCCAAATACAAAATACAATTCATTAAAGTTCTTAAAGTTCATCAAAATAAGACATAAACTTTACAATTCCATTAGTCCATCTCGAGGTCAGCATCCCTCGATCACGCAGCACCATCTCCCCTTCCACGGCCTCTAGCCAGGGCATTACCTGAAATTGGTTGTAATATCATGAGCTAACAACTTAAGCCCAGTGAGAATAATAAGCATAAAAAGTAAAGATAGACCTCAAACTTGCATTTCGATTTGTGTCCAAGTAAACTGACACAAAACACTCCTAAAGTCATCCAAACTCTAGGTGATTCTATTCCATATTTTCCAATCGATGATACTAATTAGCACACTTAGTCCAATTGTTCATCTATAAACTCGTTATGACATAAGTAAGAAAAGTAAATAAATAAACTTTGCATAATTATAACATCTCGATTCTCTTTCTCGTCTATCATATGCATAAAAGTAATGAGTACTTCCCGTAGGATACGCATTCGCCATTTATGCATGATATGAAGGTAACGTGGATATTCACATTCATCCACCATTCAACCTTATGCATGAAGGTAACGTGGATATTCACATTCATCCACCATTCCTTATGCATGAGGAACGTGGATATTCACATTCATCCACCATTCCTTCCATTTTCATCCTCACTTTCTTTCCTTTTTTACTTTCTTTCAATGATGCGAGATGTTATAGTACAATAAATAATGGTGCAATATTGTTATGCATATGCTTGCATGTACTTATAAAAATAAATAAAGTAAAGTACGATTATTAAAGTAACCGAAACAAGCATAAAGTAAAGAGACATAAAGTAAGATATAAAGTAAAAAAAAAAAAAAGATAGGAAACTTGGCAGAACGAAATGTAATTCGAATTCCGCTAACAATAATAAAAGTAAAGGTCAAACATAACGATTAACCTAACCTTCAAGGATTCTAAACTTCCAACAATCCAAACTCAGTTCGAAACGAAACTAACTTAGAATCTTCTAAGATTCGATACTTTCCTTGAGAACTCCTAAGTTCTGCTTAAAGGATTAACTCTTAATCCTAAGGGCACTAACTCACAACCCTCTAATCTTAGATTCGGATTCTAAACTTAGTTTCAAACTCTACAAACCTTCACACTTATTCGATTTCTATAATTACTTTAAATCCTAACTATTCTCACCTTAATTAAAAGATGACTTTGCTCCTAAGTCCGAAGGAGCGATCAACCACGCGGTTCAAAAACACCTACAAACGAATTAATATCCCGAAAATTAATAAAATTACCAACTAACGATTAAACAACGATTAAACAAGCAAAAAGACGGAAATCCACCAATCCTTCCCCTTGGAGGCTCTCGGCCCTCCCTAAACAAAGGGGTTCGGGTTTGGTTTTTGGCTCTTTGGCAATTTAAATACGTTTTGAGTTGGTTTTAAGCAAATTCGATAATCCCGATTTCAATGGGTATTGATAATTAGGGTTTTTGAACATTAATCCCTTTCCGAATCGAATTTAAATAAACATTCATTCATTAATTTCTAACCCAAAATCAAACCCAAAAGGGTAAATTTCAAACGGAAGGGGTTTATTTGAAACTCGGTTTTAGGGTTATGGAATAGTTTCCAAAAACACGTAAAACTACTCCCGAGTTTACAAATACCGAGTTCTACAACACAAAATCGAAAGAAATCAAGTAAAACTCCATTAAAACACTATTTGGAGCTTAGGGTTTCAAGAGAAACTTACCGAGAACTCCGTATAATATGAGCGGCAAGTACGAAGGCTAGGTGGAAAAGGATCGTAGGACCGATACCTTTCCAATGGAACGAGAATCAATTCGATCCGGCAAGAAACGAACAAAAACCAAAAATTCTCTTTTGCTCTTTGAGACCCACGGCAAGGAGGAGGAAAATGAGATGAGTTTTTGTCAATTTTTGAGTCAAAGGTGAGTTTTTAAAGACAAATGAATAGTGTTTTTAGATATTTTACAAATTGGGAAATTATGATTTTGCCCTTTTTCGACTTTTGGCTTAAAAACGATTCCCGAACATCTCAAACTATCCCAATGGTGATTAATAATTATTAATTGGCCCGTTAATAATTATTAATACCATTAAAACGTATTTAAATAAATAAAGCCATTAAAATGAAATAAATTACTAAATTCTAATTTAATAATAAATAAATGAATTTTAATTACTCAAATTAAAATTAAAATAAATAAAAGTTTTTTTTATCACAAAATAACGGGACGTTACAACTTTAAACCTCTCATTTCAAATCTCAAACTCAACTTTCGATCAATAAAATTGTTAAACAAATTTAGTTTCTAAGTTTACTATTAAGCTCTATTTATCCTCACCTCGAAAGTTCACGTGAAAACAAAGTTCCAACGAACCGTCAAACGAGCAATCGACACCTACAATTCATCAATTATAAACATTTTACAATTCATAACTAAGATGAGAAAAGTATGATTTTCAGGTGAATAGTATTTTTCGAAAATCCGAGCTCAAAATCGTCAAATTTCTTGATGGAAATACATTATTGCAACTTAAAAACTCATTTAGAAACAAAAACAAAGAAAACCATATAAAAAGTTTTGAAAACTCACTTTTTAGGGCTTCCATTAGAGAACGAGAAACGCCAAAAGAGTAGGATGAAATGAAAGATAACGGCGATAGCTTTCCAACACAATAAAAATCACGACGATCCACGAGAAACGACAAAAACCCAAGAAGTTTCTTCCCCCTAACGACCCACGGTTTTGAAGAAAAGGAAGAGAGAGAAAATGAAATCCTTTGACTAAATTGGTGTATTTAAGAAGAGAATGAATAGTAGAAGCTATTTTTAAGAAAACAAAAATTATGAAATTGTACCTCGTTTGCTTTTAGCTTTTAAAACTAAACCCGAAGCACTTAAACTTGTAAAAAGGTGATTAATAATTATTAATCAGCCCATTAATAATTATTAATTATTAATCGTGTAATGACCTAAAACTCGTAAAATCCTTTTGATTCAAATGCACAACGGAAGACTTGATTTTTACAGAAAAACGGCATGGGTTCGTTTAAAAATCGGATTATCCAAAACCTGTTTACATCCCAATTTTCAGAAAAAGCAATAAACCTGGAATGTGCATTCCATACTATGATGAAACTTCTAAAGAAAGTTTTAAAGTTCAAAAACATATACAAATTATATAAATGCTCCATCGAGCTCAAAATGAAATATAAAAAAAAGTGATGAAATGTTTATAAGCATTCAAGAACGCTACACCCAAAACAAGTCGTGTTCCTGTCCATTCATCATCTCGGTAAGTCACGCGGCGCCACCTCTTCTACCACGTCCTCTACCGCGATTCCTACCTGAAAAAAATTTGTAATTGTAGCAACATTAGCATAAAAATGGTGGTGAGAGTAAAATGAAAGCAAATAATCTTATGAACTAAATTCCATACCGGAAATTGTGTCCAAAGGCCTATATTTCACTTTTACTACCCATTCCACATTCCAAATTCCACACAGAATCAACATACATAATATGCTTCTTGTAAAGTAACGATATTAAGACTTGAAGTAAAAAAAATACCGGTTACTACTAAGTCTTTCTATCCATTCCAATGAGTATATGTAACTGTAACATTAACATTCCTTATTACCAAACCAGTATCATCGTATCGGGTTTACCATATGGATCAATATCACATACTAAGCCCGTACGGTATTACCATATCACAATCATCGTATCGGGTATACCATATGGATCAATATCACATACTAAGCCCGTATGGTATTACCATATCACAATCATCGTATCGGGTATACCATATAGATCAATATCACATACTAAGCCCGTACGGTATTGCCATATCACAATCATCGTATCCGGAATACCATATGGATCAATATCACATACTAAGCCCATGCGGTATTACCATATCACAATCATCGATCGGGTATACCATATGGATCAATATCACATACTAAGCCCGTACCGTATTACCATATCATAATCATCGTATCAGGTATACCATAAGGATCAATATCACATACTAAGCCCGTACGGTATTACCATATCACAATCATCAAGTTCCCTAGAAAGATAGATAGAATTCTACTAAACTACCTAAAGTTACACTAAATAACTCTCAAGTGCAACTTCAAGCCTCTTAGACTTCCAAACCACTCAAATCCTATCTATGACTTCCAAATTCATAAGAACTCCAAAGTCACTCCAGTCACTTTCGAGTTTAAAGTCACCAACAAAACATTAACTTCCGGAAGTTAGTTCCCCTCTTAACCTCGATAAACAATATCGTAATGAAATGTAATTCATAAAATTACTAACTTCCATTTTAAACTCACCTTAGATTGTGAAATCCAAGCTTCCAAGATGCCGAGATCAAAACCACGCGAGCAATCACAATCCTACAAATCAATTACACCTAACAATCATTAATTAACCGAAAAATCGAGCAAACGACATCTAAAAGCATAAAACAATGAAAAACCCGGAATTAAGCCCTATGGAGCCCACAACCAAACAAGGGGAAGAGGGCTCGGGTTCGGTTTTCTGGCTTTTATGCACTTTAGAGGTGTTTCGGGTTGATTTCGGATACTTTGGAAGCCGCGATATCAATGGGTCACCGAATTTTAGGGTTTTACATAATAATCGATTTTCAAAAAATTAAGTAAAACACAAAATCATAGCAAACTAAACACCCTAGCCATCACCAAGTGAGAGAAAAACAAACGGAACGGGTTTTCCATTCGACTCGGGTTTAGGTCCAAGACAACAACCTCATCCAAAGTGATTTTTTCCTAAGTAGAATTCATAAACAACACCCGGGAAAAAGAAATCAAGGCTTGCATACAAGATTAGAAATAAAGAAAACCCAAAAACTCATTTCTTCCTCACCTTGTATCTCCAGTATATTTAATGGATTGACTCGATTGATGGGATGGGTAGAAAGTACGTCTCGAGAGCTTTCCAACGAGCTAAGGCTCGATGAAAACGGTCGAGAAACGAAGCCGGAGGGACACTTTCTTTCTCTCCTCTTTTTATCTCTCTAAGCTCGGGTTTGGGGACTAATTTTCACCTTTCCTTTCTTTTTTTTTCTTATCTTTATCCTTAAAAATATGAAGTGGATATATATAAAGAAATTTTGGTAAAAGACGATATTGCCCCTACTCTTATTTTCTTTAAGAAAGCTTCTTCCGGGTGCTCGTTATTTCACGTTTCTAATTCCAATTCAACTTAATTACTTCTAATCTATCTTAAAAGTATTTAACAATAAATAATGGACCCGCTAATAATTTTAATATGACCAAAACTAATTTAAGCTAATAAAAACGATTAAAAAGGTTTTCGAATGAAATTAACTACTAAGTTCTAAATTATTAATTCTAAAATTAAATTAATACTTTGATTAAAATAAATGAATGAATAAATGAAATGTTAAATAAAAAAAATTCACTCCAAAAATAGCGAGACGTTACAAATCGGCCCATTAATAATTATTAATATGTCCAATACTAATTTAAGCTATTAAAGTAATAAACATCAAATAAAAGAATAGAAATTCTAAAATCTATAATAATTAACTCTAAAATTAAATTAAGTGCTTTATATAAAAAAATTACATGTAAAATAACGGGATGTTACAATTAGCATCCTAACAAATTCCATTTTATTAAGTGGTTTTTTGATGTCAAACCATAAATAATCTTAAATCATGAAATTTGAGATATTTTTAAGATTTTTTGGAATGGATATTTTCTTTTTGAAAAGGTAATTTAAACTGATTCTTAAAATCAAACCTAAAACTTCTTATGTTATGAAATTTGGGATCAAAGCATTCTTACACTTCCAAACTTCAAATTTTAAGAAATTTTGGAATGAATATTTCTTTTAAAAAACAGTAATTTAAAATGATTTTTAATATCAAACAATAACTTATTAACTTATGAAATTTGGGATCAAAGCATCCTTATACTCCCAAACTTCAAATTTTAAGAAATATTTAGAAATATGGGTTTTGAAGAGAAAAAATACTCTTTAAAACAAATTGGTTTTTAACATTAAGTAAAAAAATAATGAATTAACCAAAAATATATGTCGATTAATTTAAGGTAAGATCCCAAACATAAACATGGTCAAAAAAATATAATCAAATGAAACTATATAGCCAACCAATTAAAATGTAACAATTATTCCAAATCAAACTTCTAACTTCAAAATTTTCATAACTATTAAACAAAAATGTGTTTTGACTTGATTTTTTTCTCCTAAAATTCTTTATTAGTTGAATATTTACTAATCACCTTAAAATGCGTTTCCAAAATCATATTTTTATGAAAGAAAAATAGTCCATTTTCGGTTTCATTATAAAAATATCATTCAAAATTTATACCAACTTTGAGAAATCATATATATTTTTATACTTAACCCAATGGAGTGATTTTTATTTCTAAATTTTTCTTTATGAGTCTAGTTTCAAGAAAATATTGTCATAAATAAGAAATCTCAAAAAATAAGCATAGGAGAATCACATAATAGAAGATGGTCAGAAATTCTCGTAGCCTATAAATTTATTTGAATTCCAAACTTCAAAAAATCATAACTTTCAAACAACAAATCGGAATTAGTTTATTCTTTTTCCTATGGATTCATATTTAAGTCCATTTTTATGACACAAATACTACATAAATGAAATAAGTATATATAAATTAGGAATTCTATTGAAACACAAAAGACTCAAATGAAAAGAAACTATTTTGGAAAAACAAATTTATTTGTTTGAAGAAAGAAAATTTCAACACTAATTATGTAACTAAAGAAAAGAAACTAGCATACTTATATAACGAAAATACTACCATGGACATCTTTATAACCTTTTGAGTCCCCTTTGTGTGTGATGATAGTTATAAGAATTGGTAGTGGGCAAAGGCTACTTTAAAAATGGTTAAATATAAATGGGAGGCTCTTGAAAACTTGAGGTTCTTTTGTAAATGGTGTTTAAGTTATGGATTGCTAAATGATGGAGAGTTAGGTGAGTAGGTTTTTTTTTTCAAAGTATGAAGAGAGGAAGGCAAGGGAGAGATGGATAAATGGTGTGTAACGACCCAAAACTCGTAAAATCCTTTTGATTCAAATGCACAACGGAAGACTTGATTTTACAGAAAAACGGCATGGGTTCGTTTAAAAATAAGATTATCCAAAACCTGTTTACATCCTAATTTTTAGAAAAAGAATTAAACCTGGAATGCGCATTCCATACTATGATGAAACTCCTAAAGAAAGTTTTAAAGTTCAAAAACATATACAAATTATACAAATGCTTCATCGAGCTCAAAATGAAACATAGGAAAATGTGATGAAATGTTTGTAAGCATTTCAAGAATGCTACACCCAAAACAAGTCGTGTTCTTGTCCATTCATCATCTCGATAAGTCACGCGGCGCCACCTCCTCTACCTCGTCCTCTACCACGATTCTTACGTGAAAAAATTGTAATTGTAGCAACATTAGCATAAAAATCCTAGTGAGAGTAAAATGAAAGCAAGTAATCCTATGAACCAAATTCCATACCGGAAATTGTGTCCAAAGGCCTATATTTCACTTTTACTACTCATTCCACATTCCAAATTCATCACAAAATCAACATACATAATATACTTCTTGTAAAGTAACGATATTAAGACTTAAGGTAAAAGTACCGGTTATTACAAGTCTTTCGATCCATTCTAATGAGTATATGTAACTGTAACTTTAACATTCATTGTTACCAAATCTGTTTCATCGTAACGGATTTACAGTGTAGATCAATATCAACATACTAGCCCGTACGGTCTTACCATATCACAATCATCGTATCGGGTTTACCATATGGATCAATATCACATACTAGCCTGTACAGTATTACATGTCAGAATTCATTGTATCGGGTTTACCATATGGAACAATATCACATACTAGCCCGTACGGTCTTACCATATCACAATCATCGTATCGGGTTTACCATACGGATCAATATCAACATACTAGCCCGTACGGTATTACCATATCACAATCATCGTATCGGGTTTACCATATGGATCAATATCAACATACTATCGCGTATGGTATTACCATATCACAATCATCGTATCAGGTTTATCATATGGATCAATATCAACATACTAGCCCGTACGGTATTACCATATCACAATCATCGTATCGGGTTTACCATATGGATCAATATCACATACTAGCCCGTACGGTATTACCATATCACAATCATCGTATCGGGTTTACCATATGGATCAATATCACCTACTAGCCCGTACGGTATTACCATATCACAGTCATCCTATCGGGTTTACCATATGGATAAATATCAACATACTAGCTCGTAGGGTCATCGTATTGGGTTTACCATATGGATCAATATCACATACTAGCCCGTACGGTATTACTATATCACAATCATCGTATCGGGTTTACCATATGGATCAATATCACATACTAGCGGATACGGTATTACCATATCACAATCATCGTATTAGGTTTACCATATGGATCAATATCACATACTAGCCCGTACGGTATTACCATATCACAATCATCGTATCGGGTTTACCATATGGATCAATATCACATACTAGCCCGTACGGTATTACCATATCACAGTCATCCTATCGGGTTTACCATATGGATGAATATCAACATACTAGCTCGTAGGGTCATCGTATCGGGTTTACCATATGGATCAATATCACATACTAGCCCGTACGGTATTACCATATCACAATCATCGTATCGGTTTTACTATATGGATCAATATCACATACTAGCCCGTACGGTAATACCATATCACAATCATCGTATCGGGTTTGCCATATGGATCAATATCACATACTAGCCCGTACGGTATTACCATATCACAATCATCGAGTTCCCTAGTAAGTTAGATAGAATTCTACTAAAGAACATAAACTACCTAAAGTTACACTAAATAACTCTCAAGTGCAACTTCAAGCCTCTTTGACTTCCAAACAACTCAAGTTCCTTACCTTTCACTTCCAAAATTCGTAAGATTTCCAAAGTCACTCCAATCACTTTCGAGTTAAAGTCACCAACCAAGTATTAACTTCCTGAAGTCAGCTTCCCTCTTATCCTCGATAAACAATATCGTAATGAAATATAATTCATAAAATCACTAACTTCCATTTTAAACTCACCTTAGATTGTGAAATCCAAGCTTCCAAAATGCCGAGATCAAAACCACGCGCACGATCACAATCCTACATAACGAATACACCCAATATTCATTAATTAACCGAAAATCGAACAAACGGCAATTAAATGCATAAAACGATGAAAAACCCGGAATTAAGCCATAAGGGACCACTGCCAAACAAGGGAGAGAGGGCTCGGGTTCGGTTTTTCATCTTTTATGCACTTTTAGAGGTGTTTCGGGTTGATTTCGGATACCTTGGAAACCGAGATATCAATGGGTATCTGTATTTTAGGGTTTTACATAACAATCGATTTCCGAAAAATTAAGTAAAATGCAAAAACATAACAACCTAAACATCCTAAATATAGCCAAGTGAGGGAAAAACACACGGAACGGGTTTTCGTTTCAATTCGATGTTAGGGCCAACGATGGACATACATCAACCCTAAACACTTTTATTTTAGCTAGAAACTTCAATTAATCAAAGGATAAAGGAGGGATTCAAGCATGAATCAAAGATGGAATTTCAAAATCAACAATACCCATATTTTAAAAAACTTTCTCTCACCTTTTCATTCCTTGGAAGTGGATGGAAAGGCTTCAAATGTAGGATGGGTAGAAAGCTTGTTGCGAGAGCTTTCCAACAAGCTAAAGCATGAAGAAATCGGCCAAGAAACGAGGGAGATCCGACACTTTCTTTCTCCTCTTCTTACTCGGGTTTGGGGGGTTTTGGGAGAGAAAAATATGAGAAAATTTCTAATTTTGCCTAAAGATGGGTTTTTAAGGAGATGATGAATAGTATTTTGATATTTTTAAGAAATTAGAAATTACGCCTACATCATTCTTTTACTTTTTGCTTTTAAAACGAAACCTGAAGATCTTAAAATAATCCAAAGGTGATTAATAATTATTAATTGGCCTGTTAATATATATTAATGTCACCGAAACTAATTTAAAGTAGTAAGAGGGTTAAAAAATATTTTCGAATGAAAATAACTACTAAAATCGAATTTACTAAGTTTAAACTAAACTTAAATAATTTATTTAAAATAAATAAATATATAATTCACTTCAAAAAAATAACGGGACGTTACATGGTGGGTGGAAAAGGATGGAGGAATTGAAGGTGGGAGATTGGGTGAATGATATTTTTGTAATGAAACTTGGGGCTCCCCTCCTCCCTCCTTTTTTAACATGAAGAATATGATGAATATATAAAAGTAAGTTAGGGTTTAGGTTTTTTTTTTTTAATGAATTTTTTGAATTTTTATTTAGAAAAAAAAAACTTCCAACCCTATTCCCCCTCTTTTTACCTACCTCTTTTGTCAATAATTTGAATTATCATCTCCCCCCTTTTTTGCTAAAAACAATATTTGAAATATCATCAGTATTTCACTTTGATTAGTGAATTCAAATTTTCCCACTCTTTCTTTTCTTTTTCTTTTATTTTAAAACAAAACTCTTCATACTTATCAACCCTTTTCCCTTTTTAACAAACAAAAAAAAATATTCTTGAATTTTCACCTCTTTTCCACTATTTTTTTTACCATTCCCCTTTTATTATCTAACCACTCAAAATTTCCATTCTTAACAAAAATACTTTTCTTGAATTTCCACTTCATTTTCTCTATTTTTTTCCCATTTTTATTCTACCATTAAAAATTTATTTCTCTTTCCCTTTTTTTTTTATTATCACATGTTATTTCTCTTCATTTTTTGTTTGAAAATTAAGATAGCTAAAAGAATGTTATTGACCTAGGTTCAAAGAATATGTGAGTGTGTATCTAAAGTCGAGCAATATGGACCAAACCGATTAATGTCATCAAGGGACCTTTTGGGAGAATGCTCATGAATGTATCCTACATGAGCATATAGGAAGTACGTTTTTTTTAATCTAAAGTTCCTAATTTTGGATGTTATACATGAGTGTTAAAATTGTTGGATTTTATACATAATAAGGTATAAAATTTAAGAGTGAAAGTAAGAGGAAGTGTAGAGAGAAAAGTTGAAAATTGTGGTTTGTGGGAAAGTGAAATATCACTTGTCCCACATTGGAAAGATCTCAATTCCAACTTCAATTTATATATCCTACACTTGCACTTTGGGTTGGGCCCTTTGGAGTTCCACAGATTTTGCGAGGGCCGAGCGCGCACCCAATGGACTTTAGTCCACACGCGCGCGCGCCGCCCATCTGCCCGTCACGTTCCGACCCGGACTGGTCCGGTCCGGTCATCTTGATTAAATAATATTCTTTTTATTTAGAGAATATTTATTTAATTTCTTTTTGAATTTCAGAAAGTGTAACAGCAGGTATTAATGGTCTTTGTCATTACCGTTCGCTGGCGGACGTTTCAGGCAACGTTACTGTTCCGGCCAATTGTTACAGAAACGGATTTAATTCTGGAATTTAATCCATAATTAATTTTTGTTTTGGAGTTACAGAATAGCCTCCCTATAAATAGAGACAAATTCTTCACTCCAAAACACAACTAAGAATCTCTGCATTCTCTTTTCTGTTTTCTCTCTTCCGTTCTTCATTTTCTGTCAAGTGTTTGAGAGCTGTTCTAGAGTTGTTCTGCCAGGTTCTTGAATATCTGGTTATTGTATTCAAGAACGCTCCATCGAATCCTGCCAAGCCAAATTGTCGACGAACCACAAACAACCTGAGCGGGGTAATATCGACTTCAGGACAACGGCCTATCCGTGCTTGGGAGCAATTTACAGTAACGTTGTCTTTCATTTCTGTTTTCTTATTTAATTGTTATTATTGATCTGTTTGTTGTTGTAATCAGTTTTGATTAATAAAAATTCGATTACTGTTCAAATTCCAATTGTGTTCCAACAATCTGAAGTCGATATCATGGAATTTGTGAACATCTACGGATCGAACGATTCATCAATTGCTAAGATTATCGTTGCCTCTGCTGCTGACAATGTTTCTGCGGCTACTGCCGCTGAAGCTGCTGCCGCTCTTACAATTGTCACTACCACTGCACAAAATAGTGCACCAATTCTTGACACCACTATTGCTGTGAATCCCGTACCTGCGCGGACTCAAGTGATGCTTACAATGTTGTAGCATTATAGGCTAGTAAGTATCCTTCTAGCTACCCACCGAAGCCGGTCCACTCTAAGGATCCGCCTCAATTCAATGGCCAAGACTACAAGTGATGGCATCAAAAGATGATGTTCTTCCTTACAACACTCGGTCTTGCCTATGTGCTCAAAGAACCAATGCCGAAAGTGCACGAGCACTATGTCACTTACAAAGGACTTATGGAACGAGATCAATGGGAGAATTCTGATTATCTTGGCCGCAATTACATTTTAAATAGCTTAATTGATAGTTTATATTAAGTGTATGAAAACTGTAAGAGTGTGAAAGAATTGTGGGATGCACTTGAACTGAAGTATAGATCAGTTGGTGCAGGGGTTAAGAGGTTTATTGCGGGGAAGTTTAATGATTTTCAACTAGTTGACGACAAATCTGTAATCAACCAAGCTAAGGAGCTACAAGTCATCATCAGTGACTTGCATAACGAAGGAATGGGGATGAGTGAACCATTCCAAGTGGCAATTATGATTGAGAAATTGCCACCTTCCTGGAGTGATTTTAAGAACTATCTTAAACACAAAAGTAAGGAGTGTTCCATGGAACACCTAATACTACAACTCTGAATTGAGGAAGACAACCAAAAAGGGATGGGTAATAATAGAGCCCCAAACCAAAAGAGTGTAGAGGCTAAGGCAAATCTCGCTGAGGCTGGGAAGAACAAGAATAGGTCAACCAAGAAGAAATATGACCTGACCTAGGCCCCAAGCATGCTAACACTAAACGCATCACTGGAAACTGCTACACTTGTGGCAAAGCGGGACATAGAGCTGCTGACTGTAGGCATCGCAAGAATCCCGGACAGAATATACCCAATAATAGGTCTAACAATCAAGTCAATCTGACTGTGGATAATGGAGCTGATATTCTGCTTGTTGCGATGATCTCCGAAGTGTGCATGACTACCACTGCTAAGGGTTGGTGGATTGATTCTGGTGCTACTAGGCATGTTAGTGCGGATAGATTGCTATTCTTCAACTACAAAGAAGCTGACGGCAACGAAAAGTTGTACATTGGAAATTATACCACTTCTGATGTGGTTGGCAAAGGAAACATCCAGCTCAAGTGGACATATGGGAAGATACTTACACTGAATGATGTCTACTATGTTCCTGACATTAGAAGGAACCTTGTATCTGGACCACTTCTGAACAAGAACAGGTTCAAACAAGTCTTTGAGTCGGACAAGTTTGTACTGTCCAAGGGCGGGATGTATGTAGGTCGTAGGTATTTTACTGAGAACATGTTCAAGCTGAATGTATTGGCTCAAAAGCCCAAAGTTATCAATAAAGTTGAATCTTCTTCTTATATTTTTGAGTTATTTAATATTTTACATTCAAGATTGGGACATGTTAATAATCGATCCATACAAAGGATGACAAGTTTAGGATTAATACCTAAATTTGAAATTGATAATAGACATAAATGCGAAGTTTGTGTTGAATCAAAATTCATGAGAAAAACTCATCCTTCTGTTGAACGAAATAATGAATTACTTAGTTTATCATAGTGATATTTGTGATTTCGAAATAATCCTTCACGAGGAAGAAAAAAATATTTCATCAAATTTATAGATGACTTTAGTAAATATTGTAAAGTATTTTTACTAAATAGTAAAGATGAAACTTTAAAAGTCTTTAAGATTTATAAAGCAGAAGTTGAGAATCAACTTGGAAAGAAGTTAAAAATACTTCAATCAGATAGAGGTGGTGAATATGAGTCCACTTATATGACTAATTTTTGTGCTGAAGCTGGTATTATACATCAGACAACAGCACCTTATACACCACAAAAAAATGGTGTAGCTGAAAGAAAGAACCGAACTCTTAAAGACATGATTAATTTCATGTTAAATAGTTCAGGTTTACCACAAAACTTGTGGGGGGAAGTTTTGCTTACAGCAAACTTTATTTTAAATCAAATCCCACAAAAGAAGACTAACAAGTCTGCTTATGAGTTGTGAAATGGAAAACTCCCTACTTATAAAATGTTGAAAGTGTGGGGGTGTTTAGCAAAGGTACAAGTTCCTTTACCTAAAAGGACAAAACTTGGACCTAAGACAGCTGATTGTGTGTTTATAGGCTATGCCTTAAACAGTGCAGCTTATAGATTCTTAGTAGTTAATTCACAAGTATCTGAAATTAACAATAACACTATAATGGAGTCTATTGAAGCTGAATTCTTTGAGGATGTGTTTCCATATAAAAAACATCATGACATTGGAACCAAGAGAAATTATGAAGCAAGTACTTTAAAAATTCAAGATGATTCAGAATCTGAACATGAAACAGGAAACTGATCATGATCAATCTGAACCTAGAAGAAGTAAAAGAAGTAAAACAGCTACTTCATTTGGTCCAAATTTTATTACCTATATGGTAGAAAGTGAACCTCAAACATATAAAGAAGCAATGACTACTCCAGATTCTATAAATTGGAAGGAAGCCATTGATAGTGAGATAACCTCCATTATGCAAAATAATACTTGGATATTAGTTGATTTACCACCTGGGAGTAAAACAATTGGTTGCAAATGGATCTTCAAGAGAAAGCTTAAAGCTGATGGTTCTATAGATAAATATAAAGCTTGTTTAGTAGCTAAAGGCTATAGACAAAAAGAGGGAATAGATTTCTTTGATACCTATTCTCTTGTGACCAGAATCACATCCATTCGTGTGTTGATTGCTATTGCATCTATACTTAATTTGAAAATTCATCAAATGGATGTGAAAACTGCCTTTCTTAATGGAGACTTAGATGAAGAAGTCTACATGGAACAACCAGAAGGGTTTGTTGTAAAAGGGTATTAAAATTAAGTTTGTAAACTTGTAAAAGTCATTATATGGGTTAAAATAAGCGCCCAAACAATGGCATGAGAAATTTGATTAGACTATGATATCTAATGGATTTTGAATCAATGAGTGTGACAAATGTGTCTATTACAAAAGTGTAAATAATCAATGTGTTATTATTTCTTATATGTGGGTGACATGTTAGTCATGAGCACCACCAAAGAGATAATAGAATCAACAAAGAAAATATTGAATTCTAATTTTGATATGAAGGACATGGGTCTTGCTGATGTTATTTTAGGAATAAGAATAACTAGAGATTCTAAAGGATATATACTTTCTCAGTCACACTACATAGAAAATGTGTTGAGAAAGTTTGGACAATTTGAAAGCAAACCTGTATTCACTCCGTTTGATCCGAGTATTAAACTATGTAAGAACACAGGTGTTGGTGTATCATCTTTAGAATATTCTAGAGTGATTGGAAGTCTTATGTACATAATGAATTGTACAAGACCAGATATAGCTTACTCTGTAAGTAGATTAGCTAGATACACCAGCAATCCAGGTCGTGATCATTGGGATGCACTAGTGAGAGTGTTGAGATATCTCAAATAGACTATCGATTATTGATTGCACTATACACAGTATCCACCTGTACTGGAAGGATTTAGTGATGCTAATTGGATATCTGATAGCTTAGAAACTAAATCAACCAGTGGGTATGTCTTTACCTTAGGTGGAGCAGCTGTGTCCTTGAAGTCATCTAAACAGACGTGTATTGCAAGCTCTACGATGGAATCAAAATTCATAACTTTAGATAAAGCTAGTGAAGAAGGAGAATGGCTAAGGAATTTTCTAGAAAACATTCCATTATGGCCAAAACCTGTAAACGCTATATGAATATATTGTGATAATTTAGCTGCGTCAATGAGAGCTAAAAATACAGTTTACAATGGAAAGTCTAGGCATATACGGCGTAGACATAACTCTATTAGACAGTTGCTCACTTATTCAATAATCTCAATAGATTATGTTAAATCAAAGGAAAATATTGCTGATCCTTTAACCAAAGGAGTAACGAAAGAGCAAGTGTTGTATACATCAAGGGAAATGGAATTAAAGCCTAAGAAATGAGTTATCTGGTGGAAACCTAACCTTGTTGACTAGAGATCCCAAGATCTAGGTTTAACAGGCAAACTAAACCGGAATAACTCATAGTAGACACACTAAGACTTTTTAAGTCAAAACCCATTTTCATTAACATGTGTGTGTATCTGTGGATGTTAAGATAATATTGATACGTGGATATTTTGAGAATATATTAAATCAATAGTTATCTATATGAGAGAAGAATTGGGTCGGTTCAATGAGAACAGTACAGGCTTGTGTTCTCTAAATCTCTCACGAACTGCGGGATCGAATCCAGGACCAAAAAGGACTCAAACTAATAGAACTCAATAGAATGAGTTGAATTATGTGTGACAGATTGTTGTCTCAATTTATCAATAGAAGGAAAGTTTAAGAAATACGTTTCACTATTTCTTCGGTAAATTCGATGGTCTATCACTAAGGAAGATTTAAGTTCAAAAGACACATTTCCTGATGCATAACTTAACCAGTGCTCTCAAAAGTGATAGAATTTTTCGTTTTCATGTTTTCTTGGTTAACTTTGTGACGACCCGACACTTTTAAATAAATTAAATTAGAAAACACAGCAAAAGTCTTTTATTTTAAGAAAATTTGGCGTGGTTATGTTTGAAAATTTGCTGGCCAAAACCTGTTTACATCTTAATTTCAAAATCTAAAATACGCAACGAACATTAAGTTCCTATCCAGGAGTTCAAAATGATTATAATCATAAACATAAAGACAAAAGCTCTTAAGAGCTATATACAATTGTACAAATCTCAAAAATTATATAAAATTCACAAAACCATGTACATGGATTTTTACATAACACCTAGTCCATCTCGAAATCAACATCATCTCGATCAAGCGCGCACCAGCTCCTCTTCCACGATCCCAAACATTACCTGAAATGTTTGTAATATCATGAGTTAACAAACTAAGCCCAGTGAGAATAATAAGAATAAAAAGTAAAGATAGACCTCAAACTCGCATTTCTGATTTGTGTCCAATTAAACTGACACATTCTTTCCTAGAATTCTCCAAAATCTAGGTAATTCTATTCCATTTTTCTCCAAAATATGATATTACTACACTCGTAGTCAATCCACATCCACTAACTTGTTATGACATAGAATAAGTAAAGTAAATAAACTTTGTATAAAATATAACATCTCGATTCTCTATATCATCAATCATAAGCATGAATGCATGAGGACATCCCGTAGGATTTCGCATTTGCCCTTATGCATGAGGAAGTAATGCGTACGTCCCGTAACTTACCATTCAACTCCCTATGCATGCGAAGTAATGTGTACGTCCCGTAACTTACCATTCAACTCTCTATGCATGAGAAGTAATGTGTACGTCCCGTAACTTACCATTCAACTTCTTTCCTTGTTTTACTTTCTTTTCTTTTTCTGAAGGTGATGCGGACACTACCCGTAGGTTCCAACATTCTCCCCTTCTTTTCTTTTTCAATGCATGATGCGAAAATGTTATGGTGCAATATGATATGCATATGTCAGCATATCCTTGTAAAAGTAAATAAGTAAAGTACGGAATTAAAGTAGTTGATGCAAGCATAAAGTAGAGGGGTATAAAATAAAAGACATAAAGTAAAATAGATAGGAAACTCCGGACGAACGATATGTAAATCGAACTCCGCTACATTAAAATAAGTAAATCCTATCTTAAACGATTAACCTATACCTTCCAGGATTCTAAACTTTCAATATAATCCGAGGTTCTATTAATCGTTCTATATAAAATTTGGATCTTTTAACTTCCAAGGATCCATCCTAAACTTCGAAACGAATCTAACTTAAAAATTTCTAAGGTTCAGAGCTTTCTTCGAGAAATCCTAAGTTCTCGCTTAAAGGATTAACTTCAAATCCTAAGGGCACTAACTCACTTCCCTCTAATCTTAGATTTGAATTATAATCTTAGTTTCCAATTCTACAAACCATCATACTTATTTTCTTTCTAAATTTACTTTAAATTCAAACTATTCTCACCTTAGCCATAAAAATAGCTTTGCTCCAAGTTTCCGAAAGCACAATAAAACAACGATACGAAACACCTACAATTAATTATAATTAACAATTAAATAAAGGGTAAAATACAAATAAGACCCCTGTGATCTTTTCAAAATGCATGAACACCCCCTGTACTTTGAAAATGGCAAATCGCACCCCTGTGGTTTCAATTTTTTTCAATCAGACCCCTCCCCTTCAATGTCAATAGTTTTCTTTTAGCCATAACTTCTTCATTTAAACTCCGATTTGGACGATTCAAGATGTTTTAGAATCCTCATTTCAGGCTCTACATAAATGTCACTTCGAAACTTTTAAATCATTAATAAATAAAAAAATTTATTAACATCGAAACACTAAGTATGATTGACATCGTTAACTCTTTTGGTTATTGATGATTTCAAAGTTTCGAACCAACGATTATGTAAAGCCGGAAATGAAGATTCTAAAGCATCTTGAATCAATCCAAATCAGAGTTCAAATGAACAAGTTATAGCTAAAAGAAAATTATTGACATTGAAGATAAGGGGTCTGATTGAAAAAAATTGGAACCACAGGGGTGCGATTTGCCATTTTCAAAGTACAGGGGGTGTTCATGCATTTTGAAAAGACCACAGGGGTCTTATTTGCATTTTACCCTTAAATAAATAAACATACATCGATCAATTAACATCTAAAAGCTCAAAACAACGAACAACCCCATTAACCCCACTATGAGGCTCTCCGCCCCCCATGAAAAGTGGGTCTCGGGTTTGGTTTTCCAGCTTTTAGGTACTTTAGAGGTGTTTCGAGTTGGTTTCAAACAAATTCGATATTCCCGATTTCAATGGGTATCGATAATTAGGGTTTTTGAACATTATGCCATTTCCCGAATTGAATTTAAATAAACAATAATTCAAAAATAAATAACCCATAATCAAACCCAAAAAGGTAAATTTCAAACGGGAAGGGTTTCGACTGAAACTTGGTTTTAGGGTTATGGGAAAGTTTCCAAAAACACTTAAAACTACTCCCGTATTTACAAACTCCGAGTTTCCCCACAATAAATCAAAGGAAATCAAAGAAAACTCCATTAAAATACTATTTGGAGCTTAGGGTTTGAAACTTTACTTACCGAGAACTCCGTGGATCACGGGAGAAAGGCACGATCGATGGGTGGAAAAGAATCCTAGACCCGAGGGCTTTCTGATGCAACCGAAGTCAAGTCGATCCTCCGAGAAACGAGCAAAACCCGAAAATTTCCCTCCCCCTCTTGGTACCCACGATTTTGGGAAGAAAAATGAAGCAAAATGAGTCAACTTTTGGTCAATGGCAATTTAAAGAAGATTATGAATAGTGTTTGGATATTTTTAAGAAATCGGAAATGACGGTTGTGTCCTTTTATGACTTTTGACTTCTAAATCGAAACCCGATGCTCTTAAATAAATCTAAAGGTGATTAATAATTATTAATTGGCCTATTAATAATTATTAATGTCACCGAAACGAATTTAGAGCATTAAAACGATTAAAAAGAATTTCGAGTGAAATTAACTACTAAAATCAAAATAATAATTAAACTAAATACTTAAATTGAAATAAATAAATAAATAAACAATATTAAATAAAATAAAATAAAAATTTCACTTCAAAATAACGGGACGTTACAAACTTACTTTCATGTGGGGGATTGTTGGTTTTTATACATAATGTGGTATAAAATTTAAGAGTGAAAGTAAGAGGAAGTGTAGAGAGAAAAGTTGGAAATTGTGGTTTGTGGGAAAGTGAAATATCACTTGTCCCACATTAAAAGATCTCAATTCCAACTTCAATTTATATATCCTACACTTGCACTTTGGGTTGGGCCCTTTGGGGTTCCATAGATTTTGCGAGGGCCGAGCGCGCACCCAATGGGCTTCATTCCACTTGCACGCGTGCCGCCTGCCCGCCTGTCACGTCACAACCCGGACCGGTCCGGGCCGGGCTGGACCGGTCCAGTCATCTTTATTAAATAATATTCTTTTTATTTAGAGAATATTTATTTAATTTCTTTTTGAATTTCAGAAAGTGTAACAACAGGTATTAATGGTCTTTGTCGTTACCGATCGCCGTCAGACGTTTCAGGCAACGTTACCGTTTCCGGACAGTTGTTACTTAAACGGATTTAATTCTGGAATTTAATCCATAATTAATTTCCGTTTTGGAGTTACAGAATCGTCTCCCTATAAATAGAGACGAATTCTTCACTCCAAAACACAACTAAGAATCTCTGCATTCTCTTTTCTGTTTTCTCTCTTCCGTTCTTCATTTTCTGTCAAGTGTTTTTCTAGAGGTGTTCTGCTAGGTTCTTGAATGTCTGGTTGTTGTATTCAAGAACGCTCCATCGAATCCTGCCGAGCCGAATTGCCGACGAACCACAAACAACCTGAGCAGGCAATATCGACTTCAGGACAACGGCATGTCCGTGCTTTGATGCAATTTACAGTAACGTTGTCCTTCGTTTCTGTTTTCTTATTTAATTGTTATTACTGATCTGTTTGTTGTTGTAATCAATTTCGATTAATAAAAGTTTGATTACTGTTCAAATTCCAATTGTGTTCCAACAAAAATGTTATTAAAGTTTCATATTGATCATTTTTCAAAACTATTTACACACTTGTAATTTTTTAAAAGAGGGCAAGGATTTTTTGTTCCGATAAGAACTAAACCAAACTTGAAAACAATCACAAAAAATCGATTTTTCGATCAAAACTCATCCAAAAATTTGTTTTCCTTGGTTTTCTAACAAAAATTTGAAATCTTCCAATGAGACATCTCCTCACTTTGTATAGTAGTATATTAGTGATGGTAAATCCATTGAAAAATCAATGATAGTCAATCATTACCAATATATAGTGATAGTATATCATGACAAATCAGTGATAATCAAACACTGATATATTAAGGTATACTATCATTGGTATACTCTTATTAATTTGTTAAGTCAATTACTTACATACATACTTGCATGAAATAAGGGTATTTATGACATTTTTCGATGAACATTTACCGGGTCTCTCTTTTTTAACATTTTTATACATGCTTTTTTAAGTTAACAAATTTGTAATCTTATTGCCTATTTTATATATTTGTAAATGTCCAATATATTGTTTTTTTTATGAATAATTTCAACATAATAAATGTTTTAAAATATTGATATCTACTAATCTCATTAGAAACAGTTGGGTTTTTTGGTTGACTTGGGGAGAAGCCAAAGTCTTTGTTTTAAATATATCTCATAAACCCAGCCCTATTCATATTATAAAAATCTGGATTTGTATATTTAGAATTTGATTTAATCAACAAATACATGCTTTTCCCATTTGTATAATGGGTCAAACCCGCGGCTAGACTCTGAACCAGGGTAAGGTTGCTTCATACAACTTGAAATCAATACACCGCTTGCATTTTTAGGTTTACAATATAAATAGTCTAATTATGATCAGTCTGTTTCCATTGGAAAATTGTTAGCTCTGATCGTGCTCAATAATTCTGGTATGTCATCTTCTGCTCAATAATTCAAATAACTAAGATACATTTTTGTGTTGTTTTTTCTTTTTTTATCATGACATACATTCGATATTTGTGTGGTACCAAATAATATTTTTTTTTCCTCTCTAAAATGACTCATTGACGAGAAAAGAGAAACTCGTATTGATATGATATTGTCTGCATTTAGAATGTACATGAATTTATTTTTTTAATTTTATGCGTGAATTTATAAAAAGGGGCTCTTGCGAAAATAGCAAAAATAGGTCCATTATTTGTAAAAATAGCAATAAAAAAACATATTTGCAAAAATAGCAGAAAAATTAAATTCGCACCTAAAATATTACAAAATTGCCACTAGTAATCAGTGATATCTTCACAGTAATCACTTATTAGTAATCACTGATTTACTGATATTCTGATATTTTATGCAGGAATCACTGATTACCTGATAGTAATCACTGATTATTTTATAAGTTATCACTGATTTATCTGATCACATGAATGAGGGTTTTTAAAAATCTGCTATATTTGTAAATAGTTTTTAAAAATGTTATATTTATAAATATTGCTAAAAATTCTACTACCCAATGAAATTTCCCTTATAAAAATCTCCAAAACACTTCCAAACTCTCCAATGGTGCGTTTAGTTCATCGGTTACCTAGGCTAAGAAGCTGACGGTCCCACAAGTCTAACCGGCGTTTGTCTCATAGTTTTTAAACTTGATGAAGTGTCTGGGTTTCAAGCCTGCGACACAAACTCTCGTCAGGCTAATGTAACCATCAACTTCTTACCGTAACAGAGGATGAACCCCTTATCTAGCAAACTCATTTATTTTCATAAATTTAACATATTTTTCACTAACTCAAACTTAATAAACCTCTTGATTTACATAATTTAAACACATTGTTAATAACCCTTTTTAACAAACCTCATACTTGATAATACCTTGTTTAATAACCCTCACCAACGGACCCTAAATACCTTCAAACAGAAATTATCTATAAAAAATTCTACTACATACACAAGAGAGTTGTGTAATTGATGCCGATGTCAGAATATCAGCATTTGGTCAAAAGTTTCGATAGAATTATCAGCTTTTTTTTTAAGTTTCTACAATTCTATGAGCCATTATTATACAACAACTTACATTTTTACAGTTAAAATAATTGAGAATTTAAGTTCAATGGAACACTATTTTAGTTGTTAATGATTATAGACTACAAGTGAATACCTTATTGGTCAAATATTATAAAATCCATAAAAAATAATATAATAAAATAACATATTTGATTTAATAAATACCTTATTGGTAATTTGGTACCTTCGTTAATGGTCAAAGCTTTCCCCTCCTTCACAAAATATATTTTTTTTCTCACCGGCCAATTCACAGATTATTATTCTCCTAGTTGTTATTAATTCGAGGGAACAGGCTTATTTCCATTTATAACCAAAATTTCTATAATTGTTATTACCTAAAAATGGATGGCTTCCACGTAGGCAACGAACTTAATTTATGAGACGAGTCGGAGGTAGTGCGCTGCTTCGACGGCGTGCTACGTAGGTACCTGCACAGGAAAGGAAAAGAGCACCGGTGTGGTGCCGGCCTAACACCCTCCGATGCAAAAGTCAGAGCAAGCAGAGCTAGTGTGCCAGAGAGTAGTAGTAGAGATTAGTTACCTAATGAATGAATTTCTTCTCCTATTTATAGGAGATTAGGTTGATGACATCATCGCGCCACGTGTCGCTTTTCGGGATTGGGCCATGTGTTGCTTCTCAATTACGTGTCACTTTCGGGTCACGCCACGTGTCATTTTCTGATTGGACACTTGTAATCGGTTTAGATATGTAGGTCTGTGTTGAAGACTGCGTAGCCAGTTCTTTTCAGGTGCATGGACTTTATGCCTAGGTACCACGGTCAGATGAGGTACTTCGGACCAGGTGCTTTAGACCAGGTGCTTCGGACCAGGTGCTTCGGACCAGGTGCTTTACACCAGGTGCTTTAGACCAGGTGCTTCGGACCAGGTGCTTTGGACCAGGTGCTTTAGACCAGGTGCTTCGGACCAATTTTGTCAAGTTGTAAAATTCCACGTGTAATCTAATTTCACCCCACAACAGAGGCCCCCTACTCCCGAGTTGAGTTGAGATGCGAGTTCAATGCTACTTGGGAGTATTTTTTCAAAGCGGAATTTTACCTTAGTCAATTTCTTGAAAATATTCAAAGTGTTGAGGTCTGTAGCTTGAATTTTCCACCGTTGCACTCGTCAAAATTTTGATAGTTTGTAGCTTGTATTTCTCCTTTGTAATTGAATTTTCTGTCATAATTTTTTTTTTTGAGAAAATACTAAGTGTTGAACCTTGGTAGGTTGAATTTTCTGTCTCTGGTCGTTTTGGAGTTGGGTTGTATGTCCAAGTCGTCACGTTTAATTATCACATACCTCACCCCCTTTGATTTTGAGAGTAAAAGTTCTCTTGAAATCAAATATATTAAAATTTTCTCTCTTTCATTGAAGAAAAGATTACAAAATTTGAAAGAAAATTGAATTAATAACAAGTGTAGAGAGGAAGTAGTAAGAAAAAGAGAGAAAAAATTGGTGGGGAAGGGTTTCCAGACCCGCGGGTCAAATCCTGACCCGGGGGGGGGTCGCGGGTCAGGTTTTGACCCGCGCCCCAACACTTTTCCACTCTCATTTTTCATTTTTTTTTTTAATAAATTAATTCGCTTGCCCAAGAAGCTTTTTACACTCGCTTTGCGTCGACCGATCGACGCAGCAGCTATCATCAATTTTTTTTTTTTTTTTTTCTTTCTTCTTCTTTCTTCCTTCTTTCTTTCTTGTTGCAATTCAAGAATAAAAATATTTTATGCCACCCCTCATATGAATCCGGGTAAAAGTCAGACCCGTTGATGCGGGTCAGTGTTTGACCCGTGTTTACTGGTCAACCGGTTGACTTTTTTTTTTTTTTTTTCAATTTTAAAATTGGCTTTTTGGGAGTCGACTTGTTGTCGAATCTTGACACAAGCTTGATAGATTTTTCTTTAAATTTTCTAAGTGTTGCTTTGTAGGTGTAGTAGCTTTACACCCTTGGTAAACTTAGAATTTTCCTTAATTCCTCTACGAGCCATGCACTCCTTAGTAGACTTAGAATTTTTTAGTTGTTGTAAATTCTTCTACCAGGTGCTGCTCGTGCGAGCCCTGCACTCCCTGGTAGATTTAGAATTTTTTATTTTGCTCTTCCACCTTGATGGACTTAGAACATTTTCTTTTTGCTCTTCCACCTATGCGGACTCAGAACTTTTTGCTCTTCCACCTTGATGGACTCAGAACATTTTCATTTTGTTCTTCCACCTAGGCGGACTTAGAACTTTTTGCTCTTCCACCATGATGGACTCAGAACATTTTCTTTTTGTTCTTCCACCTAGGCGGACTTAGAACTTTTTGCTCTTCCACCTTGATGGACTCAGAACATTTAAGTCGTTTTAAATTCTTCTACCAGGTGCGGCTCGTGCGAGCCCTGCACTCCCTGGTAGAATTAGAATTTTTTTATTTAGCTCTTCCACCGTGGCGGACTTAGAACTTTTTAGTCGTTTTAAATTCTTCTACCAGGTGCGGCTCGTGGGAGCCATGCACTCCCTGGTAGACTTAGAATTTTTTTATTTTGCTCTTCCACCTTGATGGACTTAGAACATTTTCTTTTTGCTCTTCCACCTATGCGGACTCAGAACTTTTTGCTCTTCCACCTTGATGGACTCAGAACATTTTCATTTTGTTCTTCCACCTAGGCGGACTTAGAACTTTTTGCTCTTCCACCATGATGGACTCAGAACATTTTCTTTTTGTTCTTCCACCTAGGCGGACTTAGAACTTTTTGCTCTTCCACCTTGATGGACTCAGAACATTTAAGTCGTTTTAAATTCTTCTACCAGGTGCGGCTCGTGCGAGCCCTGCACTCCCTGGTAGAATTAGAATTTTTTTATTTAGCTCTTCCACCGTGGCGGACTTAGAACTTTTTAGTCGTTTTAAATTCTTCTACCAGGTGCGGCTCGTGGGAGCCATGCACTCCCTGGTAGACTTAGAATTTTTTTATTTTGCTCTTCCACCTTGATGGACTTAGAACATTTTCTTTTTGCTCTTCCACCTATGCGGACTCAGAACTTTTTGCTCTTCCACCTTGATGGACTCAGAACATTTTCATTTTGTTCTTCCACCTAGGCGGACTTAGAACTTTTTGCTCTTCCACCTTGATGGACTCAGAACATTTTCATTTTGTTCTTCCACCTAGGCGGACTTAGAACTTTTTGCTCTTCCACCATGATGGACTCAGAACATTTTCTTTTTGTTCTTCCACCTAGGCGGACTTAGAACTTTTTGCACTTCCACCTTGATGGACTCAGAACATTTAAGTCGTTTTAAATTCTTCTACCAGGTGCGGCTCGTGCGAGCCCTGCACTCCCTGGTAGACTTAGAATTTTTTTATTTAGCTCTTCCACCGTGGCGGACTTAGAACTTTTTAGTCGTTTTAAATTCTTCTACCAGGTGCGGCTCGTGGGAGCCATGCACTCCCTGGTAGACTTAGAATTTTTTTATTTAGCTCTTCCACCGTGGCGGACTTAGAACTTTTTAGTCGTTTTACATTCTTCTACCAGGTGCGGCTCGTGGGAGCCTGCACTCCCTGGTAGACTCAAAACTTTTTCCTATTTAGCTCTTCCACCGTGGCGGACTTAGAACTTTTTAATTTTGTTGCAGTAGAATCGCATAGTTGGCCCGCTACTCGAGTAGAGTTTTATATCTTGAAATCTAACTCGAGTTTAATTGTTCTCGAATAATTTAACTCTCATGAATGCAATAAGCAGAAAAGGTATAATCTTATTTATTTTATTTTCGAACTTCTTACAATAGAAGACTTTATTGAAAATGAAAATTGCAATAAATAAAATTACTGAAATAAAATCTATGTTGCTTGACATCTTCATAGGTATTGTAGAAGCTTTTATATGAGTTTGATCAATGTGTTGATGTCTTGACCAATACCCCAGTGACCCAGCATGGTCCTTTCTAGAGCTTGGGCTCTTTTTCAATAGTCGGACCACCAAAGATGGTTATTAATTCTCCAATTGGAAAATTTTGATTATCACGGTCCCGATCTTCCTCATCTCTTTTACTTCTCACAAATTCCTTCAAGTACCCTTTTTGAATTAGGGTCTCAATTTCTTCCTTGAGATCGAAGCAATCAGAGGTGGTATGCCCGTGGTCTTTATGGAAGAGGCAATACTTGTTTTTGTTCCTCTTACTTGACGCTGCCATCATCCTAGCGGGCCACCTCACTATGTTTTTGTCTTGGATCTCCATGAGTAGTTGTTCAATTGGGACCGTGGTGGGAGTGTATTTTTTAAATTTACTAGGAGGAAGACTCTGTTTATTAAGTTGGTCTTCCGACCTTTTCCTTTTTTCGTCATCACGACGTTCAGTACTCCGTGAAAGGTCTTCCGTTCTGTCTCTCTTTTTGTGCTCTGATTGTTTACTAATACCTCCCTCATCTGGAGCTTTTCTTGCACTAAGTAATTCTCCAGCACTCATGTACTTTTGAGCCCTAGCAAGAAGCTCGGTGTACGTAGCCGGTGTCTTCTTACCAAGTGACCATAAGAATTTTTCATCTTTTAAGCCGGCCATCATAGCAGTTAGAGCTATGTCATCACTGTAACCTTCCACCTTCAATGCCTCACTGTTAAATCTTACTACGTAGTCTCGGAGACTTTCTCCCGACTTCTGACGCACAGTCAAAAGGTGCGTAGCTGGTTTTTTATGATCTCTTCCGCCCAGAAATTGAGTTACGAAAGATCTAGTAAGGTCTTTAAATGATGAGATAGACCTTGGCTTGAGCCGCCTATACCACCCTCGTGCGGAGCCTTCTAATGTAAGAGGGAATGCTCGCATTTGATAGCATCTCGGACTCCTGGAGCTCCATCCAGGTCCGAAATGTATCAACATGCTCCACCTGGATCCTTTGAACCATCATAAGTTGCCATAATTGGCATTTTAAACTTAGTAGGAAGTTCTACCTCCATGATATCATCCGTGAATGGTGGTCGACCGCTTCGAGGAGATCTTCTAATACAGGGGGAGCCTTTCCGCGATACTCTTTCTTCATATGACCAAGCTCGTCTTGGAGCTTCTTTAACTCCGGTGCCCAAGGTTGTGAACTTTCAGCAGTAGACTTTGATATACTAGTTTGTGCTTTTCTTTTTTCGTTGAGCACTTCTCTAAGGTCAGACCTTCCTTTCATGCTTGGATGCCTCTTGGGAGAAGACTTATTGGAAGAACGAGAAGTGTCCCGAGTATGTAGCCTCGACTTCCCCTTCAAACCACCCTTCTCGTGATTTCGCGACTCTGCAACACCTTCTATAGGTTCTTTTTCTTTTGTTTTCTTCGATCGTAAATCTTGGTTGTCAGCGGAAGCTTGGTGATCCGACCTTTGAGTGAGTATCTCTAGCACTTTTGCAAGATCACGATTCACACCCCGAACTTGCTCTTCCAATGCATCTACCCTTCTGTCTGGCACAGGCGCAACCCTTACCACTTCTCGATTTTCGTCATCTTGTTGTTGTCGTTCTCTATTGCTACGAGTTTGATATCTCGTATTACGAGGGTTACGGTTCTCACCGTCATCCATATCATCACCGTGTTGACTTCTTCGACTCATCTTAAATGGTAGAGCACTTAGTTATGTACTCTCCCCACAGACGGCGCCAAATGTTATTACCTAAAAATGGATGGCTTCCACGTAGGCAACGAACTTAATTTATGAGACGAGTCGGAGGTAGTGCGCTGCTTCGACGGCGTGCTACGTAGGTACCTGCACAGGAAAGGAAAAGAGCACCGGTGTGGTGCCGGCCTAACACCCTCCGATGCAAAAGTCAGAGCAAGCAGAGCTAGTGTGCCAGAGAGTAGTAGTAGAGATTAGTTACCTAATGAATGAATTTCTTCTCCTATTTATAGGAGATTAGGTTGATGACATCATCGCGCCACGTGTCGCTTCGGGATTGGGCCATGTGTTGCTTCTCAATTACGTGTCACTTTCGGGTCACGCCACGTGTCATTTTCTGATTGGACACTTGTAATCGGTTTAGATATGTAGGTCTGTGTTGAAGACTGCGTAGCCAGTTCTTTTCAGGTGCATGGACTTTATGCCTAGGTACCACGGTCAGATGAGGTACTTCGGACCAGGTGCTTTAGACCAGGTGCTTCGGACCAGGTGCTTCGGACCAGGTGCTTTACACCAGGTGCTTTAGACCAGGTGCTTCGGACCAGGTGCTTTGGACCAGGTGCTTTAGACCAGGTGCTTCGGACCAATTTTGTCAAGTTGTAAAATTCCACGTGTAATCTAATTTCACCCCACAACAATAATATTTATAGAAATTGTTTTTTTTTAAATCGCATATATAATAAGGTTTTTAAAATACTAGTTTTTTAGCACGTGAGACGCACGTGGAAGTTTTGAGTATTATTTCACTTGATATATATATTTTTTAGTTTATCTAGATATAAATACATTAAAAAACTTTTTTTTTAGTTTACTTAGAAATACATTAAAAAACTTTGGCCATATTAAGAGGAATTGGCATTGTGAAGTATATTGATTGTTTTGTAAACATTCTAAACATTTGAATTTCAATAAGAGTATTTGTACTTGTAGTTCTTAAGCTCAACTCTCGAAAGATTGTGTAGTCAGAGTTCTCAGAGTTAATTTCAATGTAACAATTTTTCTAATAATATTTGAAAATGGATGACATTTTAAAAGGAATATAAAGAAAAATTTAGCCGTAATTCCTCAATAGACCCATATAAAATAACATATATTGGTGAAACGTCAAAAAGATCCTAATTCACACTAAAATCATAAATTGATGACATGTCGAAAAGATCTCAGATATCTTTCTTCTTTTCTTGTTTGTTGCTTGTCCCTCTAGAATCATGTATCAAATTTGTTTTTTGCGAAAAATAAATAAACCAATTGATGTGAAGGCCTTCTTCAAACAACAAAGAGTTGGGTCACGACTTGGTCTAAGGGATATTCCAGAAAACATTAATTTTAATGGCGTTCAATCCCGCTTTCTTTGATTCCCTTTAAAAATTTAGGCACATCTATATCAATAAAATTGCACCAGCGTTAATCAAATAATTCATGAAATAAATCCTAAGTTAATAGAATGGTGCTTCATGGAAGTGTTTGGAACAAAACAACAAACTGATTTTAAATTGACCATCGATGAATGATAGTATTATAAAGAATAAAGAATAATAGATGCAAGTGTACCTTCTCCTACTCGATTGTTTGCTTCAATCTTGGAGGTTGTTTGCAAGTTCTTGTTTTACTGGATGAGATAGTTTCAACTTGAATGGTGTATTTATACCATGAGTAAAGAATTTGAAAGGTTTCACTAATTTTAGAATTTGTATAGTTTGTTCATAGACGTATGGCCTATAAATGTGCGGTTTCACTTTCAATTGCCAAATTTAAATGCTTTCAACTTATGAGTTGAAAATTTGAAAGGTTTCAAATTATTATTAAATAATCAAAATTTCAATGGGTGATGCTATTTACTACAATTTTTTTTGTTATGAAAGTAGTGTGTATTCATTGTTGAGAATGTCATTATTATATTCACCCGACTCATTTTTTAAATATTGACACTGATTATCATTTTTATTATGTTGTATAAAAGATAAGTATTAATTGTGGATAATGGAAACGAAAAAGATTAATATTTTTAGTTTATATGGTCAGTATGGTAAAATATTATTAGATCAATGTTTACTACTTTTTATATAAAATAATTGCATTTAATATTTAATAATAAAGAAAAGCTAAGAGTCTAAATGACATATGAAGAGGTTAATATTGTATAGGATTTATTTTATCATTTGAAATTGAAAGCATGAAATGATATTGAGTAAATATAATTTTTTTATCAACAATAAATTTACAATTTAATTGGCAAGTTACTAAACTTTTCTACAACTCAATTAACTGGAGTGTTATAAGATCATATTCAAATTTTAATATGTCAATTGGATTACTTAAAAAAACATAACAAAATTCATTTAAAATATTAGAGTTTAAATTTTAATTAATGGTGATTAATATAATTTATATAATTTAAATTTATTATCTAAATTGAACATCTCATTTATTTTATTTCATTTCTAAAATAATATGATTGTTGAGTTGATTTCAAAATTTATATAATTATATAGAATAAATTACAAATATTAGAGTATATTTTAAAAAAATGTATATAATACAATAATAATTTGTTAATTATAAATGATATTTTTAATAAGTATAGTAGTAGTATGTTTATTTCTTTTTTTAAATTGAGCGAATATAATTTATATTGATTAAAAATTGAACGAATATAGTAAATAGTGATTGAATATAATTTATACAATTGAAATTTATTATCTAAATTGAACATATAATTTATTTTATTTCGTTTTTAAAATAATTTTAATATTGATTTTTAAATCTAAACAATTTTGTAGAATAAATTAAGTAGTAATTTTAATAATATATAAGTGAAAATTATCGTTAGTGGTATTTTGGTGATCAATATAATTTATACAATTTAAATTTATTAACTAAATTGAACATATAATTTATTTTGAATAAATTAAGTGTAATAATATATAATTTATTTGAATTATAATTTTTTTTATTTGAATTGTAATTTTTTTTATTTGAATTGTAATTTTTTTTATTTGAATTATAAATTTATTTAAAATTCATTAAAATTAATATTTTTTTTTTAAAAAGTACTTAATATGTAGGAAATGAATTAATAAGGATAAATTTAATATTTGATATTTATTTGTCATTCAATTTAATTTTGAAAATGAGTTTAATGGCATGTTAGATATTTGCTACAAATAAGAGGGTATTCTTGTCCAAAAATGTTTCTCCCTTTTTTTAAAAAAGTACTTAAGATGTAGAAAATGAATTAATAAGGATAAATTTAATATTTGATATTTATTTGTCATTCAATTTAATTTTGAAAATGAGTATTAATGGCATGTTAGATATTTGCTACAAATAAGAGGGTATTCTTGTCCAAAAATATTTCTCCCCATTAGCACACTTTTTAAGTAGTATAGATAGATATAGATTTATGAGTAACAAACTTGCTTCATTTTAAGCCAAAATCCTACCCCATCAGTTACTTTTGTTTCTTTTAAAAACAATAAAATAAAAATAATCTTCCTACATTAATGTGATTGTGGGAGGAGCCTTAGGTCCTCTTAAATTTGTTAAATTGTTTTTAATAATGATGTATTTATAAATATTTTTTTTATGAAACTGTATAAAAAAATCGTTGCAATTGAAACTTTACAAGAAAACTGTCTTTTTGCGACGTAATTAATTGGTAAGTTTGCATTGTAAATGTGGCATTTACAACCTAAATTACGACCGAGTATGGCGTCGTACAAAAACAAGTCGGTAGACGATATTTGCGATGCACGACGTCGTAAATGAGTGATCTAAACACCTTGCGTCACAGATATTTGTTGGCTTTTATCAACGACGTATGCGTCTTAAATGTTACTGAAGCGAGCTGAGCTAATATGTCTTGTAACTGAGCATCCATTCGAGCCTCTAGCCTAGCCTCGAGTGCAGTAATCTTCTCAATGGAAGATTCATGCTACTTTTGCTCTAGACGAGCCTCGAGTTGATGCACTTGCTCCGGTAACAAAGCGTTGCTCTGCGTGATCTCGACTACCTCTGAACGATTAGTAGTTGTGGAGGATGAACGAGCCACGTCAGCATAAATGTGCCAGTCGAAGGACCCTAGCCCCGAAACTAAGCCATCAGGATGTCTACTACTGGCAGTCTCAAGAATCGTAGTCTGGATATCTTCCTAAGTCAACGGCTGAGACTCGTGAGTCGGGAACCTCTGTGATAACATGTCATCGTAACGGGCATACAAAAAAACACAACATGATTTATGTGTAGTAATAAAGTAATATTATGAATTAAATATTTTTAAATTACTTAAGTAAAATTAACTAACCGCTTTCCGACTTGAAGAATTGTCCAAAGTTTCACCGTTGTAGTTCTTCATGTGGAGATGAAGAAACATCGTCGCTGCATCAATAGGAGCACTCTTAGCTTTTTCCTGAAAGAAATTTTCAAACAAGATAAAAATGATTAATTAGTTAGTATTTAAGATAAATGATAAAAATAATTAATTGAAATAACTTGTGTTTCACACTTACTAATTTTTGGCATGCTCATTATGGAGACCGGTCCCCCAGTATGCACCGATGGGTTAGACAACTGATTCGTTGTGTTTTTTGTCGACAAGCGCCTCACCACCTTCGCTTGACCACTGGCTATCATCTGCTAACGATTAGAAGTGGCAAGCCACACTAGGGGCTTGTCGATAGGGGTGTGATAGATATGATAAATTGTGTCGATGTAGCATCTACTGACATGACTGTTTCATATGGGATAGAGAGTCTCATCAGTGAAACAAACGAAAAAAGAAAAGGGAAATCAAAAGAAAACTGAAAAATAAAATAATTTTTTTTCCTCTTAGAAGTAAAGATGAAAAAAATTATGAAAGAGGAAGAAAATGACTCACCGGAGGTGGAGAAAGGCATCGGAGAAGAGAAGAGAAAGGGAGGAGAAGAGAAGAAGAAAGGAAAAGATAGGAAGAAGAAAAGAGAAGAAAGGAAGAAGAATGCTTTTGTTCTGTGTCAATTCGCATTTTTATGATGCACTATGTCACAACATTTAAATGAATTGCATCGCAAACGTTAAATGAAGAAAATGAATTGATGGGACAATCAAAGGTCTCAGGTGTGTTCTGCGACACAGCCGTCGCAAAAATTCAATGCACGGCCAAAAATTAGGTGAAATCTTTTGCAATGTCCGCCTATTTATTTCAATTTATGACCCACTACGTCGTTAATTTTTAATTTTCCTCCATTATTTTGGAGGGTTTGTGACGCAGTGTGTCATAAATATTTAATTTACCTCCATTTTATGGAAGATTTGCGACAGAGTGCGTCATAAATAATCTATTTACCTTAGTGAAAAGTTTAAATTCACAAATGACTCGTTTAAATTTGTGTCGCACTACGTCACTATTAGCGACGCATTCGCAAAACTTCCAATTTTTTGGAGGCATTACGACGCATTGCGTCAATAATAATCAATTTACTTTAATAAAAAATAAAAAAATTATACATAACTCACTTTAAATTAATGACGCACTACGTCACTAGTAGCAACGCACTATGTTGCAATTACGCAAATGATTCCAGAGAAACAGAAGCTTAAAAAAGCCTTTTTTATTCACAATTCAGAAAACAAGTTTTCAAAAACAAAAATTTTAAAATATGAACAATGTGATGTAGATTTGATTAAAAGGGAAAAAAACTAAAACCCTAAGCCTCAAGCATTAAAGGTGTAAAGAATGCAAACAAGTTACCTAGGAAACCTTGAAGAATGATTGATTGATTTAGTCATCATCAAAACGTAAGCAATGCATTTGATTTAAGAGAAGAAGAAAAGTGATATTGTGCGGGCTAGTAGAAAACGAGGGAAGTGAAAAAACAATTTGTAAATGAGTAAAAAGAGAAATTTATTTTTGTCTCATTTTATATAAATGGAGAAATGAAATTACAAAATCAATTCAAGTCTTCATCGGTATATTCAGATTCATCATCATCTTCAATGGAACCTTCAGTATTGTCATCCTCAATTTATTCTTCGTACGAAAGGTCAAAAGATTATTCATTTTCATTTGCAGTTGGAGTTGGAGTATATATGTTTGTGTCATCAAATAATGTCTCACTTTCGTCATTTAGCGGTCGAGGTGTCTCGAAGTTGAGTCCCTCGTCAATTTCACGAGTGTTTGCTTCATCTTCTTGGAAAGAAATGTATTCCTCAATGTCTTTTTCAGGAAGACCATCATCTATGATCATCAGTTTGACTTTGTTTAATGACTAACCAATTGTAGAGGTCTCGTCGTCTAGTCGTCGGATAATGTAGGTAGTAAACTTGAATTCCCTATTGTGCAAGGACAAACGTATCACGTGCCCATGCGTTTTGTTTTGTTAATCTCCACTATTTTTAATTTTGGTAGTACACAGACCCCACCTCATCTAATCATCTCGAACCAGGTACAATTAAAGTATACAATACATTTTAGAGTCAACCCACTGAATTGAAGCTCTCTAATCTCATTAATTACTCAGAAATAGTCCGGTGCATCATTTTCGAAAACTTGTCCCTTTATGCATATTCCACTGTTCTTCATTGCTTTATTGACTGAATGCGCATTCATTTGAAATTTATACACATTCACAAGATAACCTGTGTATGCTCTCACGACTCGTCCTGGTCCCTTAGTGAGCGATACCATGTTTGAGTCTGTTATCATAACTTTTGGTAAATCAACCTATAAAACGAGACGAACGGGGAGATGTGATGGTTAAATCAAGCTATCAAAATTATATTTTTTAAAACAAAATCACAAGCAACTCACATAATTGTAGAACCATAAAGAAATTATATGTCTATTATATTTCCCTCTTCAGTTGTACTGATTCCTGGGTGAGATGGTCGGACAAATAAATTGACAAATAATCTGTGAATATAACAAAATGTCATCGTTAGTTGATGATAAACAAAATGCAATCCAACAAATAAAAGTGACTCTAAAACACAACATACTCAATGTATGGCTCAACTTCTGCACAATTTGATAACACATAAGTTTGAATACCGTGGTACTCCTCCTCATTCAATGGCCTTCATACAGACTTTTCAATACTCTTGCTCGCTACGGTAAATATGGACATGTTAGTTGGATTGACTCCTTCTGGCAGATGCTCGATTACGTTCCACCTAACTAACCTGAATTGCTCTGCGATGGGTTAATCGAAATAGTACGAACATAATGTCATCGTCTCATGAATTTGATATGCATTACATATTGATCCCTCCACTCTTGCATTATTCTGACGATCTTCCTTAGCCTGTGAAAGTATCTGCTTTACACATAAGAATACATATGAAATTGTTCATAATTAATGAATAAATGATAGATAGAAATGGGAGATATGGTTCAAGAAATACCTTGCAAAAGGATACATTCATCGGTATTGAACAAGACCACCTAAATATGCCTCGTAAGGTAGATACACCGGGAGATGCTCCATTGAGTAAAAAAAAAGAAGGCGGGACATCCTCTCCAACTTGTAAAGTATTACTGGAATCTCTATGATCTAGGAGTCGACAGTCGCACCTGATAAATCTTTGCACGTCAGCTCCCTAGGGAAAAAAACTCAACTGGGCATATGGTTCCCAGTGCTTCTGCTCGAGGAACGGTCTGAATACAACAGGAAGCAGTAGTTGCATAAACACATGACAATTGTGGCTCTTTATTCCAAACACTATATGGTTATGCACGTCAATACAACGACTGAGGTTTGAAATGTAAACGTCAGGGAATTTAATCAATCGCATCCACTCGAACAATATTGTTTTCTAATAAGCACCTAACTTGAACTTCGCTTTTGTGTTTATTCTTGTCCAGCTCCAACTTTTTGGACGAGAAATATCCTTAATGTTGAATCGTGCGTTTAGGTTGTCTTTTGGCTTTCTCGATACATTTAGAATTGTATTGAAAACATTATCGAATACTTTTTTCTCAATATGCATGACATCTAAGTTATGTCTGATCAATAAATTTGTCCAGCACGGTAGATCCCAAATAATTCTTCTCTTCTTCTAACTAGTGTCCTTACCGGCCAATTTATTTACAACTTCTACCCTAATCTCTGTAATTTTCAATCCAAAAGATTCCAACTCTTATACCAACTTCGTTCCACTAAAAAATGCAGGAGGATGTTGCGTTCGTGGAGAGCAACCCTTATACCAGTCAATCTTGTTTTTTCAGAATGAATAATCGATCAGTTAGAATCTCCTATAACAGTCAAACCACATATTTTATGTCCGTGTTTCAATGAGAAAGCATTCGTGTCTTGTATGCAATGGGGACATGCAAACTTCTCGGTGTGCTCCATCCTAACGAATGGAAAAGCACCAAATTAAAACTTCTAAAATAAAACTACCACTATCTTACAATAAAATAAATAAATTGTAAATCTTCTAACCTGACAAAATCGAATATGCTGGGAAGTCACTGATTGTCCAGATGATCACAGCTCACAGTAAGAAATTCTATTTTCTCGATACATCGTACGTCAATGTCCCCTCATTCCACAAAGTAAGTACTCAGCAATAAGGGGTTGTAGGTATACATCCATCCTCTATTTAGGACTTTTCAGACCCGAGACGATGATTGTTAAGAAAATCATCGGATCTTTCATAAAAATTGATGGAGGTATGATATACGACATCAACATAATCGGCCACAATAAGTATTGTGCTCCAGAATCCACGAACAGGTTAAATCCGTCGGTGCATAACCCCAATCAGACATTTCTAATATCTCGTGTAAACTCCAAATGACAACGATTAAAATGTTTTCACGCCTCAACGTCAGAAGGATGTCACATAACCCCTTCTACCTGTGAGAACTCGTGATGGCATCTCATGTGAGAAGCCATAACTTTCAATGCATACAATCGTTGAAGACGAGTTGTGATCGAAAAATAAAACATACAAGTAAGTGGAATAAGACTGCATTTACCTTGTTTGTATCTCGGATGGAAACATATTTTACAATGATGAAAAGGCTTACATCAACATCCCCCCAGTATATCATACATCCATTTGGGCAACAATCTATCTTCTCGACAGCCAACCCAAGACCTTCAACCAAATTTTTTGTGTCATACAAGCTCTAAGGTATGGCATTGTTTGTTGGAACGCAACGATGAAACTATTGTAAAATTGAATTGAATCATCTTTCTGCGATGTGATATTCCGCTTTTATATTCAACTGTTCAGTTGCTGCAGCAAGTTGACTAACGTCACAATGTGGATACAGGGCCAACTCGTTGATTATTACATCTCATAACTTTTTCTAGCTTCTGGATTCATTTCCTCCTGCTCATACATATCATAGTGCTCAAACGTGCTAGTCCCAACACCATCATAAACCATCAGCTCCATGCCTCCATAACGATCTTCCTGTACAGTCATTGCACGCCCCACGTGTAAATTCATCTCTAAATTCGAACAACTTCCTTCGTTGCGTACCAACTTATCCAATGCGACATTAAACATTTCATCTGTTTCCCCTCTAATAAACCCACTAACAAAAGTCGACAACAAAACCCCAACTATACAAATGTGTTTAAAGTTTTTTTTTGTTCCCGCAATTTTTGCATGGACATCGTATTTTCTGTTCATAATGTTTGAAGAATGGAGTTCCTATACATAACTCAACAAACTATTCCTCCCCTGCTAGAAATTGATCATTCATATAACCGTTTAACAAACGAATGTACATCCACTCACACATTTTTTCTCTCCTTTTTTTGCATATTATCGGATTTTTCATTGATACTCCTGACAATGGAGAGCTACCTTTTTTATAGATTGGTTTTTTTAAATGACGGGTGCGTCACAAAATTTGGGGGGAAATGATTTGCCCCATTTTTTTAGGGACGTAGTGCGCCACTAAAAATTCCTGCGCAATTAGACGTCGTTTTTTTTTTTTTTTTTTTGTAGAAATCCTTTCGCACCACTGCCCCGTTTTACGTCACAAAAATTGTGCGACCCATCTTACGGCGTCACTCATTTACGACACAATGTGTCACTAAAAATCAAACTGGTTATTTGCGACACAGTGCATCACAATTCAATGACATAGTACGGTGGGTAATAAGCAATGCATTGCAATTCAACAGTGTTCTTTCAGTGAAATTTCCATAATCTTACTATCTAAATGGAAGTTTGTTCTTTGATTTCTTTGAAACATTATCAACGATATTGGTTAGGGGAATTTTGAGGGATAATGAGAAATAAAGTAAAAAAAATGACATGTTCGATTGACTTGATTTTTTAAAAATGACATATTTGTAAATAGATTTAAAGATGATAAATTTATAAATATTACATAAAATTTTGACACTCATGAAAATGTTCTCAAGTGGGTAGCAATAATTTCTTCACTATGCATAAATATAGCATCTTTAGAAAAGTATTTGCAAATATGCTATTAAAAAAAAATAGTTTATTATTGCTTCACTATAGTATACAATAATCACTTTACATGTTACCTCTTAATTTACATAATTCAGTGATTGATTTACATATTCACTAATGGTAATAAAAGTAAATCATTGATTGACGTGCCTAATAAAATTACATATTTTATAAATATTTTGAAAATTGAGAAATGTCAATAGTATTTTTTTTTTCTACCTTGATTTTAAAAAAACAAAAACAAAACAAAATTTTATTTTATTTTCAAAAAGTGACATTGTTTTGTTCATTAAATTAATGATTTTTTTTTCATGCTAAAAAATTAAAAATATTCCTTTTGATCCCTATTTTGGAGTTGGCTGCAGAGCAATAGTTTCAAAAGTGATATGTTTAGTCCACCGACTCTGAAAACCCTACGTTTTTGTGAACTTTTTGTTAAATTTTATGTTAGTTGACCGTTTAATGACTTGTAGATGTGGCGTTTTAATGAGACATGGTTCTTTAAATCAATATTTTGTTTATATAATGATGATTATAATTTGCAAATTCGATGAGCATATTAGGAAAATGTAAGAATAAATCTATTTCCCTTTTTTCGTAGTCGCTCATCCCTCCCCTTTCTTCATGACTGCTCTCAGGGCTTGTTTGGTATTTGGTAATGCTTCTAAAATAAGTGTTTTTAATCAAAATATTTTAATTATAATTATTATATTAAAAAGTGCTTAATGATATATTATTTTGTTGTTTAGTTCTTATATTTAAAAAGTGTTTTTGATCTTACTTAGAGTTCATTTAAGAAAAAATGTGCATAAATAAGGAAATATGTAGAGATAAATTAGAGAGTATGTAAGGACTTAGAGAGAGAAAATATATAAAATAGGTTAGAGAGAAAATGGTATACAGAGAAATAGAGTGAGAAAGTGTGTAAAAATAAGTTAGTGAGTGAAAATAAATGTAGAGAGAAGTTAGATAGAGAAAATACGTAGAGTGAAGTTAGATAGAGAAAATACGTAGAGTGAAGTTAGAGAGAGAAAATATGTAAAAATATGTTAGAGAGAAAAAAGAGTATAATATAAGGTTAAAAAACAAAAGCATGAAAAATGCATATATTAGATACTTCTTTAAAAAGCACTTTTAAATATAACATAAAAATTTTAGATAAGAATTGCTTTTACCCATTTAAAAACACTTGGTTGACCAAAAGTCGGGGTGAATAAATCCAAACCAATCCAAAAGTCTAGACTAAACTAAACCAAAATTGGTTTGATTTGATTTGGTTTCAAACCTCTATAGGCGTGGTTCGGGCTTTTTTATGGTGAATGGTTCGGTTTAGTTCATATAATATGAATAGATAATTCAATCAATTCTGAAATTTTAGCAAAATCGAATGTATTATTCACCCTAATAAAAAACACTCCAAAACACACCCTGGTATCAATATTCTACACTTATCTATGGTTCAATACGCGGAGGCCCATCAAGTTCCCATTTTATCTAATCAAGTTTCAAATCTTCTTTCTATAGGATTGATTCAAGATCCCGTTTTCCTTCCCCTTATTTTTATTTTAAAAAAAAAATTATCAATCATTTGATCCTATAATTATTTATTTTAGTATTTCAACAAACGAGTGATTAACCATTAATACTAATCTGTGATTTGTACAGTCAAACTTCGCTTATATTTGCAGATTGTTTTGAAATAATGAATAATGATATAAACTTTTGCAAAACAAAAAAAAAAATGCATATTTACAACTATAAATAAAATTCTGTTACCCGGTAAAAAAATTAAAAAAAATATTTATGGAAATTTGAATTTGAAAAAAGAACTAAATCATTCTTTAAATTTTGATATTGGTTAACTATTTTTCAGGACAGTGAAAATGTTTAGCGAAGAAATTGGGACATTATTCAGACATGTGAAAATTCGGCTGTTCATCGTTACAAGCCTGGTGGCACAAATGCTTCTCATAATATGGACTTACAATCGAGAAAAAAGCTCTTCCCAGCCGATTAAACGAACTCTTTGGCTGGTTGCATTTCTTGTTGCCGATTTCGCCGCAACAGTTTCTCTCGGAAACATTTTCAACTTTGAAATTCAATCAGAAACTTGCATTGAGAATCCGAAAAACAAGTTCCTATTGGCTTTCTGGACCCCTTTTATACTCAAACATCTTGGAAGACATGGTAAAATCACAGCTTTCTCTTTGGAAGACAATGAGTTTTGGCCAAGACATGTCATTACTTTTTTACTCAATGAGCTTACTGCTATTTTCATCATCATAAAAGCTTTTAACGGCAACCCGCTTTTGATCCCATTGGTTTTTTTTATCATCACTGGTACATTGAAGTTTGGAGTGCGTATTTTCGCACATAAACATGGCAGCATGGATGAACAAAGGACGATATCCAAACTCAATAGCCCGTATTCTGGCCTAGACGTACACGATCTGACTGAGGACGTGGTGATTTCTAATCGAGGTGGCAAAAAGAATGGAGAATATCATCTGGATTTAGATCCGGCTTTTAACCACAGCCTAAATAATAATTCTCAAAATTTCACACCATTTTCAAAGGATGCTCGTGTCAAGTCCTTGTGTGAAGCTTATCAAAATTTCAACGCATACAAGGTTATATTCACTGATTCATCTCCTACTTGCTACGAGCTAATAAGCGGTCATTGTTCTCGTTTCCTAGAAATGACAAACCAGCAATGCCTAAATTCTATAGGGATGGACGTAAAATTTGCATACGAATTATTCTACACAAAAAGTGTAGTGTCTCATACTATCTGGGGGTGGATAATTCAGGTTCTCGGCTTGATCTCTCTTATCTATGCCTTCGCTTTCTACTCTAGAGTTGAAAAGGATGGGTTCTCAAATCCTGATGTTTTAATTACATACGCTTTAGTCATTACGGCATCAATCCTTGAGATAGTGAGCTTTGTTGAAGCTGTTACGTGTAGGCGAAGTTTGGTTCGTGTAGCTATATTGGACGGGAGTTTATACAGAACGTTAGAAAAGGGGATTCTAAAGCTTCGTTATCTTCCCAAGTATATAACTAATAGGTGGAATAATAATTTTCCGAGACAATCGCGCAAAATTGGGCAGTATAGCTTGTTGGGGGCTTGTTTTCAATCTCGCAAATCTAAGAAGTGGCTAAACGCAGTTCTCAAATACTTGCATCTCACGGAGATTTGGCAGAACTACATCTACTCTGAATTTGTACCTGTTAAAGAACAACTCATAAATGACATAATAAATGTCCTGAGACAAAAGTTAAATGAATTTCATCGAGAAGAGCCGGATGAAAGGAATGCTAAGTTGGGATTTACTGATTGGGTATCACTACCTGCACAAAACGGTGAAATACAACAGGGAAACATTGAAAAGGTGTTTATAGAACATGTTCTAATATGGCACATAGCTACTGATATTTGCTGGATGACTATTGATGAAAAATCGCAAGAACTCGAGAACGCTATCATATTATCCAACTACATGTTATATCTTATGGTAGTACAGCCGGCAGCAATGTCATCAATTGCCATAGCCGAAATTAGTGCTTACCGTAATGCTTGTGAGGAAGGAAACAGATTTTTTGCTCACAGTAGCATTGATAAATATAATAATGAAGAAGCTGCAGATGCTTATAAAGCCTTAAAACAGAAGTATAGCATTTTCAATAATATAGTACGAGAGTCGAATTCTTCGCTGCTGCAAGATGGATATAGACTAGTGGATCAGCTTGAGCATCTTTGTAATCAGAATCCATCAGAAATTGGGCGTGCATTGTTTCATTTGGGGGTAGAGTTTCTTTCTTTTGCAGCGATCAGTTGCAGTGGAAAGGAACATGCTCAGTTGCTGGGCACTGGATGGCAGCTCTTGACTTCCGTTTGGCTTTTCATGGCACATTGTGGAATGCCGAGTGTTAATCGTATTGCGAATGCTTGTGCAACATCTCCTACCCAAGAAAGGACAGTTACTATTGAGATACCAAGATTTGAACCATAATAGGATTGTGTAACCTATCTTTTGAACTCTTTAATTATAAGAAAAAATAAATAAAAGAAGAAATAAAGAGAGAATCGGAGAGGGAGTGTGTCTCTGTGTGTTGCATCTTACTTCTTTTTCTTTTCAAATTAGTGTGTTCTCCATAACTGAAGAGAGAGCAAATGAATTTCATGGACATTACGCTCTTTAAAGAATTTATTATGGAAATTCTCTTAGTTAATGGAAAGTTGTTAATTGAATTTGTATCCATTCTTCACCTTCTCATGTTGTTTCCTTCAACTTCATGATTTTTCCAACAACCAAAAAAATAAAAAGACTAATGGAATTGTTCTATTTTACAAAACTTTTCCAATCCTTTTCTACCGTCTTTATTTGGCTCTTCTCAATGTCTTAATTTTCCTTTAGAGGCCGTTTATTTCTCAATAATCTTAGATGTGTATGAGATGGGCATTCACATCTCTATGCATATTTTGTAAGAATTTATGATACTCTGGCATCGAGGATGCTCATCCAGGGTGCATTAAGGATATTTTGATTCCCTCCAAATTCATAGGTTTCTAGGATTCCTATGGTGAGGACAGTCATTTATGATATTTTTACCCCTCTTATTTTTTACCATCTACTCTTTTACTTTTACTTGTTATTTTTTCAAAATAACTAAAAAAATCAATTTGATAATTAAATAATAAATCACTCTGTAAAATTAATTTATACTTTTATATATAATACAATTTATTTTAATTATGTAATATATTAATTAACAGTTCAATAACATATTAAGTTAAAGTAGAATTAGAATAAAATTAAATTTATTAAATAAATGAGTGTCACTACAAGAAAACTGTGAAATAGAGACGGGGAAATAGTGACGAAACAGACCTTTTTTCTGTCGTTAGCTATAATTAATGATGGAATTAACGACGGAAAGGCCTGACGTTATTTTTGTCATCGTTAGACAAAAATAACGACTGAATGCATCGTTCATCAACGAGGGAAAAGCGTTCCATCGTTGGCTTTTGTTGACCAGAAAATGGACGATAGAATGCGTCGTTATGATAGTCAAAGTAACTGTTAACTACAACGACACATTGCGTGGTTATTTAAGTCAACGTGGTCTTTGACTCTAACGACGAACTGCGTCGTCCATGTGTTGACCATAACGACGCAATGGGTCGTTTATAAGTCAAAGATACAAATTGACTACAACGACGCAGTGCGTGGTTATTTAAGTCAAAGTGATCTTTGACTCTAACGACGTAATGTGTTACCTTTCATTTTATTTTATTTTTGTAATTTAATTATATATTATTGTGACTTGGAAATTAAATTAAATTAAATAAAAAATAAAATAAATAAATAAAATATTAATAAGAAAAATTTATATAAATAATATTAAAAATCCCAAAATAATACAACATAATGTATAAACCCTAAAGCCTAATCAACAGGAGGATCAGATGGAGGATTGGGAGGAGGCCAAGCAAAATCGGAAGTCGAAGAACCCTCGCCGCGCATCTGCGCCATGAAGATATCCATCGTTGCCTTCATCGACCTCTCGAACTCGAGCCTAGATCACTCTGACTCATCGAGACGAGCCGTAATCCCCGTCACCTCCGCCTTGAGCCTGTCGTTGCTCTCTCGAAGCTCTGCAGTCTCTGCCCTCAGCGTCTTGTTGCTCTCGCAAAGCTCGATAGCTTCGCTCGAACGAGCTGCTTGGGAAGACCGTGGCTAATCGGTGTAAATGACAGGCTCGAGGTTGTCGAATCTAGGAACAGTGTCGTCTGAGCGTCTGCCTCCTGCTGCCTCAAGAAAAGCCGACTCGATATCCTCATGTGTCGGTAGAGTGTCGGAACTCGGTAACTAATCAATGAGAATCGCTTCGTAACGAGCCTGAAAAATAAGACCAAATAATTTTATTAGCTAAAATACTAAAAATCAATATATTTGAAAAATGAATAAATAATAATTAACACTTACTGCTTTCTCTCTTGCCTTATCATCGACAAAAGTCTGCTTATCTCCCTCCTTGGTATGGAGATGGAGAAATACCTCAGCAGCATGAACCGGACGACCCAATTTTTGATCCTGCGAAAGTTAAAAAATTAATATATAATGAATAATTAAAATAAAGTAAAAGTTAATTATTACAGAAAATAACTTACAAGTCGTTTTTTGTGCTCGTATGTCGAGAGTGACCCTGCAGCGTGCTTCAACGGGTTGGCGTTCCAGTTGGCGCTATTGATCGCAGAAATGCGCTGGGCCTCCGACGTAAGAGTACGCGCCAAGATTTCTGTCAAGTCCTAATGTGGGCCGGCCTTTTATCGGCAGGGGCGCGGAGAATATTGTAGCCAGTGTCCCTGTACCGAATGTCAACCTGATGATTCTAGGGAGCGTATATGACCTCGTCGCTCAGCTCAGCTGGAATATCAAAATATTGCTGAAAAAAATAACTATCAGTTTTAGAAATATTATAAACGAAGGAAAGAATAATAAATATACAATTTTGAATCTGTTTACCTTCCAAGCTTTGAACAACCGCAACTTGTGCGGAGCAGAGACGCTTTGCCAGTGAGGGTGTCCCCGTACCAGAAGCATCTTCAATACCTCCGTAAATTTCATCGAGACGTTCCTTGATGGATGTAACCTATTGAAATGAAAGAAAAAAAAAATTAAATGTTAGATTTTGTAAATAATAAATAATTAATGAAATATAAATAAAACTTAAACAAAACTTACTGGCCGCCCTCGAACGTTAGGCGAATCTTCTCGGAAATAGAAATCTCCACGGACTCCTACGCCAGGTCGCTATCCTTCTACTGAACGATCGTGTTAGGGGTATGTACATACTAATTACATATAATTACTTAATTAAAACTAACTATATACATACTAATTACATACATTATATACGAATTACACATAATTAAGATAAAATTAATTAATTACATACTAATTACATACATTATAACTAATTACATATAATTAATTAAAACTAACTAGTTACATATAATTAAATTAAATCATACTCATTACGTACATTATAAAATAATTACATATTATAAAATAAATTTAACTAATTACATACATCCTAATTACAAAAATTACATACATTATCCAAATTACACAAAATTAAATTAAAATGAACTAATTTCAAACTAAATTAACTAATTACAAATAACATACTAATAACAGGCTAATTACAAATTAAATTCAAATCAACTAATTTCAAACTAAATTAAATAATTACTAATAACATACTAATTAACATGCTAATTACAAATTTAAACTAATTACCTAAAAAAATATTGAATTTAAAGAAACTTACTTGGATTCGTTCCAAGGATTGAGGTTTTGAGAAAGGGGAAGGATTTTTAGAGAAATGGGAAGGAATTGACTGAGGGAAGGAAGAAGAAGTGGAGTTGAGAGAAAAGAAGAAAAATGGAAGGATAAATGGTGAAAATGGCAGTCACGATGCTGTTTTATACGTGAATTAACGACACATTTCGTAGTTAATCGCTTAAAAATTCATCGTGAGTGTTTTTTTAACAACAGAATCCCTCGTGCACTCTATGAATAACATCGTCTATGTTCTTATGGAGATGAACAACATGATGCAATTGGTCGCTGATTGCATGTACACGACGGAATGCGTCGTTATGTGTCTATTTCAAATAAAGTCATGGTGACTTTTCATATTCTTGGGCTACGGATTGTATTGCCCGTTCGCGCCACAATTTTCGTGATTTTTTTATCTTCGCGCCTTATGAATTGCAATTAGCGTTGCATTCAGTCGTCCATGAATATGAACAATCACCAAAATTCTATCTGTTACAATAGGTTAATGATGTTATGTGTCGTTAATCTCATTCCAACACTTAAAAAATTTTCTCCCAACGTTTTGTTCTGTGCAATTAACGATTCATGACATCGTTATATTCAATCCATCTCTGAGGTTAACGATGTCATGCGTCATTAATCTCACTCCAACACTTAGAAATTTTTCTCCAAACGTTCTTTTTTGTGCAATTAACGACACATTGCATCGTTAACCTCAGAGATGGATTGAATATAACCATGCAATGGGTCGTAACTCTATGTATTTTTTTTTACATTCAATTATTTCCCCCGTTATAAATAAACACTTCAATCATCGTCATCAGAATCATTCGTCTTTTTTGAATCAATGTTGTCTTCTTCAGTTTCTTCTTCGTTTTGTTTCATCTGGAGAATAATCTTTGTCATTTTCAGGTGGAACATACACATTCCCTTCATCAAAAAGTGTCTCTGATGCATCATTCAACGGAAGCGCGGTGTTATAATTAATACCTTCATCGATTTCACGATTTTGCACTTCATCCTCCTGGAATGCAACATAATTCTCACTATTTTTATCAAGGAGGCTGTCATCTATTATCATCGGTATTACTTTACAGACAACTAACCAATCAGATAAATCTCGATGATGAGCGTGATAATTTAAGTAGTAAACCTGAATTGGTTATTGTGCTAAAAAAATGATCTTGGGTGTGCATGTGTTTTGTCCGGTTCACCTTAACAATTTTAAGATTGATATTATTGCGAATTCCACCTCGTCGCGTTGTTTCAAACCATGTGCAGTTAAAAACGATTGTACGTTTAAGACTCGAACCTGCAAATTGAAGCTCAATAATATCATCTATTATTCCATAGAAATCTTCTGCATTATTCCCGAACACTTGACCCTTTATACATACGCCAATGTTGTTGCTTGGTTCACTAAATGAGCTTTGGTTTGAAAGCTGTAATCTTGCACGAGATAACCGGTGTAAGATCTTGCAATTCTGTATGGACCTTTTACAATCAATATTATACGTTGATCATCGATCGGAATTGTGGGATTGTCAATGTAATTTTAAAACCAGGAACAAAAATGTTTATCGATGATGTTCCCTTCTTCTTATTCAGTAATAGCGGGATGTGATGGTCGTACACATGAATTCACAAATAATCTACAGAAAATGTATGAATTAATGAAAATATAAACAAAATTATTCATGTTAAATAAAACAAAACATGAATTACTTCCGCACAGTTGCATAATAAATAAGTCTGGACGATATAGTACTCCTCATCACTTAAGTTTCTCCTCATAGATTTGCTTAAATCTTTGCCTGGTATGATAAACATATCCAGGTCATTCAAGTCTACAACTTCTGGAAGATTGTCAACTACGTTACGGTTCACTAGGCGAAATTGGTTGGCGATATGTTGATCGAAGTGATAGGAACAGAACGTAGTTGTCTCGTGTACCATGTACGCATTGTAAATCGATCCTTCCACTCGTGCTTTATTTCCAACAGTTTTCTTCTATCTATGCAAATATCTAGAATCCGTGCAGTAAAGTAAATATAAAATTTAACATCATATATATTTAAATATATTAAAATGGTAATTAACATATTATATTTTACCTTTCAAATGGGTATATCCATTTGTATTGAACAGGGCCGCCAAGTAGTACCTCATACGATAGATGAAAAGGAAGATGCTCCATCGAATCGAAAAATCCGGGTGGAAACATTTGCTCCAGTTTACATATTATAACTGGAATCTCTCAGTTTAATGATTTGATTGTCTCTCGTGTTAAATCTGCGCATGTAAAATCTCTGAAGAACACACTTAACTGCGCCATCTGTTCCCAATGTTTTTGTTCGAGGAACAGTCTGAATACAACATGCATCATTCGTTGCATGAAAACATGACAATCGTGACTTTTCATTACGAAAACAGTATGACTCTCACTACAAAAAAAAACTGTGTATTTGCGACCAGGACATTACGACCCTTCTGGTCGTAATTGACCAAAATACGACCTCAAATACGACCAGGATTCTGGTAGCCAAAAAGTGGGTCGTAATGAAATATTTGCGACTCGTCATCATATAATTATGACCAAATTGCGACCATACTTTTTTTTGTTTTAAAAAAGTCAACCATAAATATTACGACCCCATGGCAGCAATATATGCTACTCTGTGGTCGTTTTTAAATAGCCCAAATTTACGACTAGAGGGTAGCAAATATTGCTACCATAAGGTAGCAATATTTGCTACTCTAAGGTCGTAAATGTTAATATTCTTATTTATTCATTAAAAAAATATTTAAATATTTGCGAACCCGGGGTAGCAAATATTTTTTTAAAAATTATTTTAAAAAAAATAAAATTTTATTTTATTTTAATTAATGCAATATTATTTATTATTTATTATAAAAAAGGAATAAAAATAAAATAATAAAATCTATTAAAAAAAATAATTCGTATACAACCCAAAATGAATTATATATAAAAATAAAACCAAAATAATTCATATACAACCAAAAAAAGAAGTAAATGAAAAACTAATACGGTGGTCGGGGTGGGGGAGCTGAAGATGAAGGGTCGGGGACATTCGGACCACGAGTAGCGAAGAATGCAGCCAAAGCAGCTGCAACCTACTTCTGGATCTGCGCGCTGACGGAAGTACAGATCTCCTGGACCGAATCAAGCATCACCTGGACCTATGATTGGAGCTGCTGGACCTCCTCACGCAGTTGCTTCTCAACAGTACTGTTCCTCTGCTGCGAGCTGCTCTCAGGTCGAGGTACGTCTGCGTATAGACGTCTTCCGTAAGATCTAAGGCCAGGAACAGATCCATCTGGCCGAACGCCACCTGCCGCTTCCAAGAATGCTTCCTGTCGATCCTCCTATGTCGGTTGGGAGTCTTCAGACGGCAAGCACTGGGACAATGTGTCCCTAAAACGGTCCCGTTCAAATTTAGAAGTAAAACATAAACACTATAGTTAGAATATATGTTTTAGTAATTAGGAAATTACAATGTAAGGGTAGACAAAACATTACCTGAACCGCTTGCACCTTGTCGTCCACAATAGTCCCGTTCTTCTTTGTGTGAAGGGCTAAGTGTAACTTATCGGGTGGGACTGGACGTCCAAGCTTTTCTTCCTTAAAAAAAACATAAAAGAAACAAAAATATATTATTGTAAAGGATTGAAACTAAAATTATTAATTATTTAGAATAAGAAAAAAAATGTACATAGGCAGACTTACCAAAAGAGGATGGTGCTCGTCATGAGAACGGGCCCCGCCAGTGTGGAGAGTAGGGTTGACCAAACGGTTACTCTGGTTCCTAGTAGATAGTCTGACTGCAGCCTCAGTGAGCATGCTCGCCAGAAGCCAGGTGTGTTCCTCCTCACTCATCCAGACGGGGCGATTCACTGCGTTCTTCTTCCGCGCCTGATAGAGAATGTCGTACGCCCGTCATTTTTTTGTCTACGGTTGTAAAAAAATATACTACATTATTTAAACTAAGCTAATTAAAATTAATCTAACTATAACTAATGTAATATAATTTGAGAAAACTAATCTAACTAAATTAAATTATACTAATTAAATTTTATGTAAACTATTCTAAATACATAAATTCTAACAAAACTATAATTAAATTATTAATTAAACTAAATAAACTAAACTAAACTAATGTAGATAAATAAAGTATATACATTAAAACATCTAAGTATATTAATATAATTTAAACCCTAAATTAACACTAATTTAATTTAAACTAATTAACTAAACTATTCTAAATACATAAATTCTAACAAAACTATAATTAAATTACTAATTAAACTAAATTAACTAAACAAAACTAATGTTGATAAATTAAAGTATATACATTAACATCTAAGTATATTACTATAATTTAAACCCTAAATTAACACTAACCTAATTTAAACTAATTAACTAAACTATTCTAAATACATAAATTCTAACAAAACTATAATTAAATTACTAATTACACTAAATAAACTAAACAAAACTAATGTAGATAAATTAAAGTATTTACATTAATATCTAAGTATGTTAATATAATTTAAACTCTAAATTAAAACTAATCTAATTTAAACTAATTATAAATTAATTAACTAAACTAATTATACAAATTAATGAACCTAAACTAATTAACTAAACTAAGAACATAACCTAACCAAGCCTAATTCACTAAATTAAAAATTTAAACGAAGTTTTAAAAATAAAATTTAGATAACTAACCTTTTCTTGTATGGAGGAAAGAAAATCCCGGGATTTGAGAAAATGAGCGTTGAGGGAACGAAATATAATGAAACGATATTCGAGGGAAAGGGCGATATATGGGAACGGGGGAGGGGAAAAAGGGAACGGAAATGGAAATGGAAAGAAAAGAAAGGAAAGGAAAAGAAAAATGGGGAGGGGGAGATCCGTTCTACCTTTTTAATTTTAATTTTTGCGACCAGATGGTCGCAAATGGTAATTATGACGGAATTTGGGGAGTCGCGTGTGCAGACAATTACGACCATCCGGGTCGTAAATTTGAATTTGTAATTATGACAAATTGCGACCATTTGGTCGTAAATAGTCAAAATCACCGCCATAAATTTGGTAAATTTTCAAAATTGCCGTTGAATATTACGACCATATGGTCGCATTTGACCCCATTTGTGGCCAAATGGTCGTATTATATGAATATAGCTGTTGAATTTTTTTTACTTTCCCAGGAAAAATTACGACCATATGGTCGCAATTGTCATTGGGAAAAGAAAAAAATAACACCTGTCATGACAATTACGACCATATGGTCACATGTTGACCTTGACAATTACGACCATCTGGTCGCAATTATAAATGTTTTTTTTAAATGGAGCAATTAAAAGAAAAAATAACTTGTTTCAATCATCATCCTCTGTGTCTTCTCGTCGTACTTCAAGTTCATCCTCATATTCTGATTCAATTTCTTCTTCAGCTGTTTCATCTTGTGAAGTTTCATATTGATCACGATCATTTGGAACATCTGTATTGTCCTGCAATGTAATCGTTCCATCATTCAGTGGTCTACCAGTACTAGCGTTCTGCCATCATCAATCGCACGAAATCTTATCTCGTCTTCCTGGAAAGCACTGTATTCTGTAATGTTCTTATCGGAGATACCTTCTTCTACATGGGGCGATTTTACTTTACAAACAACTAACCAATCTGCCAGATCGCGTCTAATAGATGGATAGTTTAGATAATAGACTTGAATCGCCTGTGAAGCCATCATAAACCTATCTTTTGTGTGCATATGTTTAGACTTATTAACCTCCACGATCTGCAAATGAGACAGCTTACGAATTCCGCAGCGTCTCGTTGTCTCAAACGACGTGTAGTTAAACAGAACAATGCATTTTAGGGTCAGACTTGCATATTGAATCTCAATGATCTCGTCTATTACTCCAAAATAATCATCTTCATTGGTTCCGAACACTTGACCATTTATGAAGACCCCACTATTGTTCGTTGCTCTGTTAACTGAATGCCTTCATTTGAAATTTGTACCCATTACCAACGTAGCCAGTATATGATCTTGCAACCCGTGCAGGTCCTTTTCCCAAAGAAATAATGTGAGGATCAGCTACTGACAATGTAGGTGAGTCAACTTGTAGTCACATATATTGTGTGAAGGTAAATTTAAAGTGCAATATATATTACAAAATAAATTGACACATTTGCCAAAAAAACTCACGTATGCAGAGAACCACGAACGAAACTCTTTGTCAATCATTGATCCCTCATCAGCGGATATAAGATCAGGCCGTACCATTCGAAGTTATCTGTTTAGAAACAACCTATATATGATAAACAATAAGTTAACAACTGTTTCAAACAGCCAAATTGTTTTAAACTATATGAACATCATAAAAAAAACGTACTCTATGTATGGCTCCACTTCCGTGCAGTTGCATAACACGTATGTTTGGATAACGTGATACTTAGCATCGGTCAACGGCCTCCGCACATTTTCCAACAGTCATGCCAGCCTCCGTAAATATGGACAAGTCATTTACATCAACACCTTCTAGTAAATTTTCAACAACATTTTGCTTCACCGATCAATACTGCTCTACAATGTGCTGATCAAAATAGTAGAGCAAAATGTGGCAGTCTCTTGCGTAAGGTATGCACTACTTATAGATCCTTTTACTCGTGATCTATTTCTGATCATCTTCTTCAACCGACGTAAGTACCTATCGATATGGTGTAAAACATACGTTAAATATTCAATGTGCTGATTGCATATGAACATTATGAGTGTTTTACCTTTCAAATGGGTACATCCAACGGTAATGCACCGGACCTGCTAAGAATACCTCGTATGGAAGATGCATTGGAAGATGCTCTATTGAGTAAAAAAAAGACAGGTGGGAACATTTGCTCCAACTTACAAATGATAACAGCGATCTCCGAACTCATTGATGCAACAGTTGCGTCGATCAATTCAGTACAAGTCAAGTCTCCAAAAAAAATACTCAACTGCGCAAGCAGCTCCCATTGTCTATGCTCTAAAAATGGCCTGAACACGATCGACATCAATCGTTGCATGAATACATGACAATCGTGACTTTTCCTCCCGAACATTATATGTTTTTGGCTGTCTTTACACTGGCTGAGATTGGAAACGTATCCGTCTGGGAATTTGATTGACCTTATCCACTCAAATAATGTCTTTTTTTCCTCCGTTGTCAACATGTAATTCACTTTAGCGTAATGATCATTAGCATCAAGCTCCAACTCAGGGCGATGACATATCTCTCGGATATCATAACGTGCCTTCAGATTGTCTTTTATTTTTCCCGGAACGTTCAGAATAGTGTTGAAAACATTGTCAAATAAATTCTTCTCAATATGCATTACATCCAAGTTATGTCTGATTAGAAGATCTTCCCAATACGGTAGATCCCAAAAAATACTCCGTTTCTTCCATCCGGTGTTTTTTCCAACCAACTTGTTTGCATTCTCTGCACCTTCACATGTAATCTTCTGCATTCCTAGGGCATCTATACCGTGAAGAATTTCTCGCCCTCTAAACATTGTCGGAGGTATCTCTTTTCGTGCCCGTCGACCTTTCTTCCAGTCACTATTGTTAGCACAAAATGAATGATTCAAAGGTAGAAATCTTCTATGACAATCGAACCAACAAGTTTTTCGACCGTGTCTTAGAGAAAATGCCTCTATGTCAAGCATGCAAAGTGGACATGCGTATTTACCGGCAATACTCCATCCTTTAATAGGATGAGAGAAGGTATAGATTACTTATCTACATATTATGACTAAGCAAACAATTATGAAAACTAATAAACAGACAAAAGTATAAACATATACGTGATAACATTGAATATGCTTGGAGGTCACTGATAGTCCAAATTAATGCAGCGCGTATCAATAAATTCTATTTCCTTGATATATCGTACGTCATAACACCATCAGTCCACAACTTCTTTTAATTCTGCGATAAGTGGTTGCAAATACACATCCAGTTTCTATTTTTGACTCTTCGGACAAGGAATGATCACAGTTAAAAAAATCACCAGGTCTCTCATACATATTGTGGCAAGTTATACGGGGTCACTATCACCGGCCATACTGAATATTGTGCTCCTAATGCCCCAAACGGGTTAAAGTCGTACGTGCATAATCCCAATCTGACATTCTAGGATCTTGGGCAAAATCTGGATGACACTTATTCAAATGCTTCCACGCCGCATCATCTGAGGGATGTCTAATAACTCCTTCTACTTCAGAATGCTCGTGATGCCATCTCATGTGAGAAGCTGTCACATCTTATGCAAACAATCGTTGCAGATGCGGGGTCAGCGGTAAATAGAATATGCGAGTGTGTGGAATCAGGCTGCTTCTCCCTTGTTTATATCTTGGCTGAAAGAAAAATTTGCAGTGATGCAGACTCTCATCCACATCCTAGTATATCATGCATCCGTTTCGACATGAATCTATTCTCTCCACGAGTAAACCAAGACCCTCCACTAGTTTCTTCGTGTCGTACAAACTCTCTGGCAGCGTGTTTTCTGGTGGAGCACATAGACGAAACCAGGATGCAATTGAATCAAAGCCTCTCACTGGTATGTGGTACTGCGCTTTTATATTTAAAATTTTTGTAGCTGCAACAAGTTGGCTAACCTCACATCCTTCATACAACGGTCGACTAGATGTGGTCAGCATCTCATGCATTTTACGTGCTTCTGGGTTCATTTCCTCCTAAATGAATGTTTGTTCCTCATCTTCTCTTTCGTGATTCATTTCAGTACCATACCCTGCACCATCCATTCTCATCTGCTACATTTGACCGAACTGGTTTTCTTCAATATGGACTGCAATGTCAACATTCGAGCTGCTTCATTCGTATTGTCGAGATTCATGTACTGCAGCGTCGAACATTTCCTTCATTTCCCCTTGGTACACCAGTGATAATAATTTGGCATAAAACCCCGACTATAAAGATGCTTCTTCAAATCCGGAACCGGTATGATTTTTCTGTTGTCACATTTTTTACATGGACATCGTAGTTTCTGACCATATTTTTCGTAATACCCAGTTCTCATACAAAACTCAACAAATTGCTCAACCCCTGCAACGAATTCATCGTTCAAAAACCCCTTAATTAAATGAATGTACATCCACTCTCTCATTTTATTTTTTGCGTGTTGATAAACTATGCATGGAAGTGCATTTTATAGGTGGTTAATCTGTCATTTTGCGACCTGATGGTGGCCAATTTACGACCATATGGTCGTAATTAGTGTCATTTCCAAAAATGAAGCGACTGGGAATACGGAGAGTCGCTTTAATGCGACCACCTAGACGAAATATATTTACGACTCATAGGTTGTAATTTTGGCGCCATTCTTTTGCGCAAAATTTTGTGACTGCAATTATTTGGGATCCTTTAATTACGACCAGATGGTCCGAATTATTTATGACCACGGGGTCGTAATCTTGACGCCATAATTTCACGCATTTTTTTACGTCTACTTATAGAATACGGTCATATTTTGGTCGAAGTTTTTCCGTCAAAATGGTAGTTCTGGGTCAATGCTTGTTTTTAAGACTCGGTTAGTCGCAAAAAAGCAACCAAATGTTCTGGTCGCAATTATTCAATCGCAAATTGACAGTTTTCTTGTAGTGTCTACACGTTAATGCATCTCAAGAGATTAGAAACATAACCATCAGGGAACTTAATCGATCGCATCCATTAAAACAGTAATTTCTTCTCTTCTTTATTTAACATGTACTTGGCCTTGGTGTAGTGCCCATCTTCATCCGGCTCTAACTCAGGGCGACGACATATTTCTTGGATGTCATATTGTGCCTTCAGGTTGTCTTTCGTCTTATTTGGCACATTTAAAACTGTATTGAAGACATTGTCGAACACGTTCATTTCAATGTGCATAACATCCAAGTTGTGCCTGATTAGTAAATCTCCCCAATACGGTAAATCCCAAAATATACTTCTATCTTCCATCCACTGTTTTTACCAGCGGCCTTGTTTGCAACCTTAGTACCTATCTCAGTAATTTTTTTCATGCCAATAAAATCTAACCTGTGTAATATTTCAATTTCGCTGAAAACTCAGGGCGGGCCTTGGTTGCATGCATTACAACCCTTATATCAATCTGTCTTGTTTGATCAAAATAAATGGTCGCTCGGTACAAATATTCAGTGACAATCGAACCAACAAGTTTTCCATCCATGTTTCAAAGAGAAAGCTCTAGTATCAATCATGCAATGAGGACAAGCAAACTTTCCGGATGTGCTCCAACCTACGGTAAGTTAAATTAATTATACATATTATAATGAAAATAATTTATAAGTAATAAGCTATCGTGCTTATTAGATAACATTGAATATGTCGGGAAGTTACTTATCGTCCAAATTACAGCAGCTCTCATACAAAATTTTTTTCCTCGATACATCGTAAGTCAACGCTTCATTATTCCACAAATTAGTCAGCTCAACAATAAGAGGCTGGAGGTAGATATCTTACCTTTGTTTTGGACTCTTTGGACCCGGTACGATACCATTAAGAATATAACAGGATCTTTTATACACATCGATGGAGGGAGATTATAAGGTGTCAACATAACGGCCATAGAGAGTATTGTGCACTAGAAGCGTCGCACGGGTTAAAACCATCAATACATAACTCCAATCTCACATTTCTAATCTCACTTGCAAATTCTGGATGACAACGATCCAAATGCTTCCATTCGTCAACATCAGAGGGATGTTTCATATGACCATCCTCTTGAGAATGCCCGTAATGCCATCTCATATGAGAAGCCGTGACTTCCGATGCATACAATCATTGAAGTCGAGGAGTTATCGGTAAATAAAATATACGAGTATGTGGAATGAGAGTGCGTTTATCTTGTTTATATCTCGGATGGAAACAAAATTTATAATTATGAAGACTCAAATCTCCATCACCCTATAATATCATGCATCCGTTTGGGCAACAATCAATCTTCTCAATAGGCAACCCGAGGCCCTCTACTAATTTTTTCGTGTCGTATAAACTTTCTGGCAGCATGTTATTCGCAGGAGCGCAACGATGAAACCATTGTGCAATCGAATTAAAACCTCTCTCTGGGATATGATATGACGCTTTTATATTTAGAAGCTCTGTAGCTGCAGCCAGTTGACTGACATCACAACTCGGGTATAGTGGCATACTTCCTGATTCAAACATATGATACATTCATTGCGCTTCTAGATTCATTTCCTCCTCCTCCTCCTCTAGAATAGTTTGATTATCGTCTTAAGTATGATTAAACGTACCTTCGTATATCATATGCTGCATCTGTCCATACTCTTGTTGTCTTTCATCACGATCTTCTTCCAAAATCGGTACAACATTTAAGCTGCTTCCTTGGTAGAACACGGCTCGCTCCAACGCCACATTATATTGATCGTCAGATTCCCCATGATAAACCCACTTGAAATAATTCTCCATAAACCCACGACTATACATGTGTTTCTTCACATCAAATGAAGAATATAACTTCTTATTTTTACATTTTCTACACGGACATCGTATCATTTTTCCATTACGATCAAAATCCTCTGTACTTTCACAAAACTCAATGAACTCTTCAACCCCTGCTACAAACTCATCGTTCAAATAGCCTTCTAAGAGACGAACATACATCCATTCACGTATTTTTTAGACAGTAGAACAAACAACAAAAAGAAATAACAAAGTTTTTTTTATGATGAATATTTTTTATTGCTCAAGACGTCTATTTATAAACTGTAATGCTAGCGACGGAATGTGTTGTTCACTTAGCGGGAAGGTTTCTTTCCATATAATGGTACGACGGATTTCTTCATTCCTTGACGAGAAAATTTCCCCCCATGTCATGGGGCGACGCATTCAGTCGTCTCGTTTCGCGGGAAGTTTCTTGCCATATTACACGACGCATTGCATCCATATTTTCGCGGGAACTTTTAGTGCCAAGTTTAGCGCAGGAAACCATCGTTCCGTTCCCATTACTTCTTCCCGCCAAATATCTCCGATCAACCATACGATAGATTCCATCGCTAAAAGTCAACTCTTCAGTTGGCGATGCATTCCGTCGTTAGCTCGTGATGCATAAGTCTTCCGTCGCTATTCCGACAGTTTCTTGTAGTGTGTATTATATATTTTTTTAATAAAATTAATTAAAATATTTTATTAACATGAATTAATATACACATATAAGAATCTAAGAAATGTATTGTTGATGTAAATTAACAAGGGTATAATTAGAATCACATGTAATTATAATACACATTTACCTAAATATTCCGAAGCACCCACACCTAAATTATTATTATTATTGGGGCATTTACAAATATGTTAAAAAAATTATTATATTTAAAAAATTTTAGAGAAATTTTTTTTTTACAAAAATATTAGAATTTCAAAGATTCTGAGTATATCAGTCAATCACTATTAGTATATCAGTGAACTATTAGTATATCAATTAACTGATATACTATTTTACATCACTGATACACCATTAGTTATTGACTGATATACTAATAGGTATTAACTGATATACCCACCTTTTAAAATTCTAACATTTTTGTAAATATTTTTTTTCTAACAAATTTGTAAATATTTCACCAAATTATAAAATTCATGTATATTTCCCATTATTATTTTGCAAAACAAACACTATTTTAGAATGTCGGTCATCTGGATTTCAGGGATGTAAGATGTCAAGCATCTTAAGATGTCGTGTATCTAAATTCCCTGCAAACAAACGACACCTTAACTGCGCTAGCTACGATTCTACTACATGAAACACACCATATTCTTCTTCAAGATGAAAATGCAGATGTGTGAAACCCTACAGCTTTGGGGTGGTGATTATGTGAAACTATAAAGAAGGGGTGTGATTCAAAGCTCTTTACCAACACTGAAGGCTTCTATGGCATTGCAATCAAGTCCTCAATGGCGAACGCCAGTGGAGCAACTGAATAAGTGAGAAGAAGAAGACAAAACATGAGGGAGAAGTACGCGAGATAAAGCATCCAAGCAATGTTTGCAATGGCAAGGTTGGTCTTACATGGTCCAGTTGGCTCAGGCGGAGGAGCAGAGGTGAAAGGTGGCATCGTTGGATTTAGGGTTTAAAATGTTAAATTACCAATACGCTAAAAAGCTTAAGATATTGGATTAAGGTAAATTTAATTTATGAAATATTTTCAACACTCCCCCTTACATGTGGGCTCAGATATTAGCACGAGGCCCAATCAAGTGGAGTATTGATAAATGAGGAGGAAATGTCACATGTGTTTAGACCTCCTCTTCCGATACCATGTTAAATCACCAATACACTCAAAAGTTTAAGCACTTAAACTAAGGTAAATTTCATCTTTTATATACTTTTATCATAAAAGTAAATGACCATAATGTCCCTGCATTCAACATAACAAAAAGGGGTAAGAAAAGGATATTGGTCATAAGTTTTTAGTCTAGAATTAGAATGTTGAACCGTTCACGATGTTAGTTTCATAGCGATGTGGTAGTCATTTTGAACCAAAATAAAAGTAATAACAAAACAATTTTAAATTTAGGCTAAAATTACAAAAATGCCCTTATCTGGAGAACAAGCCATCACACTTAGGGTCCGTTTGGTATAGCTCTCCTAAAAATGTTTTGTGTTGAACATTTTAAAAGAAATACTAATGAAGTGTTTCATTTAGAAACACTTGAGTGAAGTATTTAGTGAAATACTTGTTTATAAAAACTTTTAGAAGAATCACAAATCAACTATTTTCTCCAAAAACATCTTTTATTAAACTCAAGTGTTTTTAGTGAAACACTTCATTAGTATTTTTTTTTAAAATGTTCAACACAAAATATTTTTAGGAGAAGCTATACCAAACGGACCCTTACTACTAGATTGTCGGATTTTCCCAATGGTGTGGCCTCGTTTTGAAGAAGTTGTTATGGCCGGAAGTGAAGAAATTTGTGTCCCTCTCGTATGCTCAATGCAAGTGAGATGGTCTGGTGCATGTCTCTCTAGTCGAAGAGAAAAGAGACTCAATTGCATATGGCTCTGCACCTCAAGGACAAATAAACCTCAAATTTCAACTCTAGTAGATAGTATGACAAGTATTACTCTGCTCTATGATATGACAGCTTTATGGGTAAAATCTAGTAAAATTTCCAATATTTTCGTATGAGATTCCTATGCAAAGAAAAGAAAAGCCTTTTAGTGAAATTATTATATATAGTGCTTAAAAATGGTTTTAAACATTTATCAAAATTTCAAGTTATTTGAGCTTTAAATCTGTAATCTAACATGATAGTGAAGAAAGTTTAAGAGAAAAGTTAAGTTGTATTATTCACATAAATGAGAGAGATATATATACAATTACATGGAGGCCCATAAATTCCAAAGAAAGCCCTAAAGTCATAAGAAATAAAACTACAATAAAAGGGCATATTAATAATACTAATAAACGTATTATAACACTCCCCCTCAAATTGGAGTATATATATCAAGCATGCTCAGCTTATTGTAAAGTTAATCGATACGAGCACCGTTGAGAGCCTTCGTAAAGATATCTCCTAACTGTTCTGGTCTCATATATCTTGTGGATACTAAACCTTTTTTATATTTTCTCAAATAAAATGACAATAAACTTCAATGCGTTTTGTTCTCTCATAGAATACGAGATCATATGCAATGGGCATTGCAACTTGATTGTCATACCATAATTTAGTTGAAACAGTAATGCTAAGCCCAAACTCAGATAAAAACTGATGTATCCACATGACTTTCACACATGGGGCCAACTAAGCCAGACTGAACCATAGCACTATATTCATGTTCAACACTTGAACAAGAAACTACATTTTTCTTTAATACATCAAATTTCCTAACAAACACACAATATCCAGAAGTCGATCGACGATACTGTTTTGATCCTACCCAATCAACATCAGTAAAGCACTCAACTCCATGATCATTATATAGAATCTAACGTCCAAGAGAAGATTTCGAATAACACAAAATTTGATCTACTGGTGCTCAATGATCATTGACTAAATACGCAATATTAGGTCGAGTCACAATCAAATAGTTCAATTTACGAACTAATCTCATGTATCTCTCCGGATCCTTAAATATCTCACCATCTTTTGTAAGTTGGATATTAGGCAACAAGCACATACTTCATTTGTGATAGCAAAATTTCTTTCTTACTTCTAATAACCTTCATGCCTAAGCAGTATTTTAACATCCCTATATCTTTCGTACGAAATTGACTGTGAAGAAAGGTTTTAAGTTAAATGATTTCTAATGCATCACTTCCAGTAATGATAATGTCATCTACATAAATAAGTAATAAAATGATGTCACTCTTAAATCGTTTATAGAAAACCTGATACGATATTTCTCCATGAAGGACAACAAAAGGCAAACGATTGATTAAGAAGCAAGTCGTGGAAACAACATTTGCCCAAAAGGATTTTGATACATGCATTTGGAATAATAAAGCTCTTGCATTTTCAAAGAGATGACTATTTTTTCTTTCAGCCACCCTAATTTGGGAGGGTGTATCAACACACGAAGATTCATGAAGAATTCAATGTTTACCCAAGTATGACTAAAGTACATCAGAGAAATATTCTTTTGTGTTATCACTTATTAAAATTTTAAGAGAAATATTGAATTGGATCATGATTTCATAATGTAAAGTACACAAATGAAAAAACAATTAAGACCAACTTTTCATTAAATATAATCATGTCCCATGAGAGTAACCATCAATAAAAGTGACAAAGTACTTAAAACTAGACTTGGACTCAATAGGACAATGGACACAAAACATCAGAATAAACTAACTCAAATGGAGTGTTAGCTCACTTATTGACTCTAAGACGCAAAGGAAGACGATGTAGCTTGGCAAATGGACAAGACTCGCAATGTAAAGACAAAAAAACTACGAAATTGAGGACAAAGTTGAATAAAAAAAGACAAAGATGGGTCACCCAATCGACAATGCTCATCAAGTGAGGATGTGACTCCAGAACAGGCAACAGGCTGTGGTGATATGATAAAAAAACGTAAAAACCTCTAGATACACGACCTCTACCAATAGTCTTTTTTATCATAAGATCCTGAAACAAACAATAATCAAGATAGAATGAGATAGAGAAACTGAGATCTCGAGTAAGTTTGCTCACAGAGATTAGATTAAAAGGGAACTAAGGTAAATTCAAAACATATTGTAAAGGAAAAGAAGAAGTGAGATTAACTGTGCCAAATCCCACAACAGAGGATGTTGATCCATCTACTATGGTGATACTGTGTGAAGAAGTGGTTAAGTTAATATTAGAGATTAAATCTGGATTACCTGTCATATGATCGGTAACACCAAAGTCAATGACCCACTTTGAAGAGGAAGAAATAAAGACACCTATTTGGATTACTTGACTCAGGGCGGTAAGATGAGAAGAAGAAACCTTTAATGATTCATGTTATTGTTAAAATATAGTAAACTCATCTGCATAAATCACAATAGCGGAAGCAACATTAGTTGTTGAAGGCTTCTAGTTTCTATTTATCAATTTCCAGCAATCATGTTTTAAATGGTTAACTTTTTAAAAAAATCGACAAACCATGTCGCCCAAGTCATGCTTTTGAGCACCAAACGGTTATCCTGAATTACCACTAGATTGTTGGCTTGAATTATTTGATCTCACCCTAATATCACAAGAATTATCATGATCTCGACTGAAAAGTGCGTTATTCAGAAACAGAGGAACAAGTGTCAATTGTGAGGTTTCAGTTACTGAATGTTTCCGGTAAAGAGGTGACCTCAATACTAGAAAGGATATGAGATTTAGCCATCTCGAATGTCGATAAAATATCGAACAAAAAACACATGATAGCCATCTACTCACGTTGAGTTTGTTGAACGTGAATGTATGTATTAAAAGGCAACAATGTGTTCAACTCAAAATAGAATTTCTTAAATTTCGTAAAAAAAAAGTTGTTAGAGACTGGTCTTCCACCTGTACTGCACGATAAAACATTTTGCAAACCTCATACATTCTATTTATATGCCCTTTTCCGAAATACAGAAAATTCAAATATTCAACAAATTCCTTCACATAGTCACAATGACTGACTAAATCAATGATCTCATGTTCTATCGAATTCTTGATTTGCAAAATCAAACGATCATCATCTCGCAACCAACTTTTCTCTAATTCTCCCTTAGGTGGATTATCAGTCATATGATTATCCAACTCTACGCTCCATAGATATTGGAGTATAGTCTTACACCAGGTGTGGTAATTTGACCCGTTCAACTTACTTCTGATCTATAATCCTCTTGACATTATGGGAATCACATCCGACACCACCATGGGTTTTTTATCAACTTTTTTAGCCATATATCTCAAAATAATAAAGAAACCACGAGATCAAACCAAAAAACACAAATAACACATCAGGTAGCTGATAAATGTGTTTTATCCCACTTATTATATATCTTTATTTTTAATTTTAATTAGTTATTGGGATTTTTATTAACTTACATTCTAATTTTACTTATTTTGTAGGTTAATGAAGAAAATAGAAAAGTCTTAGACAAAAATTGAAGATTTAAAAAAGAAAATAGAACGATGAAAAAATGATAAAATATTAAGAAAATAGGCAATAATAAGATGCTGGCAAGATATTAGTTCAAGCGATTTGAGTGATGACTCGCTTGACTATTAAGAGACACTTTACTTGAATTCGAGTGATGACTCGCTCGAATGTCAAGCGACGCCGATTCAAGCGATGTGTCGCTTGTACGTAATCTGAGTCACTGCCTCTTTTCTCTATATATAGCATGTTGAACCTCGTTTTCACTATTCTTGGATACAATCACTTTGGAGAGAAATTTTTGGAGATTTGCAACGGTTTTCAACGGAGTCCACACGTTCTTCCTCTGATTCGTAGTTTATTATTTTTATGTTTTCCAGAATATTTATTTTGTTGAATTCTATGTTTATGGATAGCTAATTTTCTTATTCTTAGGGGAATGATGTAGCTACTTTATTTTTATGTTTTGAGTAGTAGTTTTAGTTTGAAGACAATTTTATCATACTATTTATGTTCTTATGTTCTTAATGCTTTCAATTATTGTTCTTATCACTATATTAAAACTTGACTCTGTACGCTTGCGGGTATTTGATATTTTCATCAACAATAATGAGGGAAAAAGTCTGGACATCAGTATACAATTACTTATCTAGTAAAGTATAGTTGTCTGATTATTTTAGTGTAGACTGCAAAACCGACCTCTGCAATTTCATCCAATTTCAAGAATTAGCCATACACTATTTTTTTTTGGGTACCATGATCTCTTACAATGACCATCTACTTTATAACTGGGTTAATATTTTATTGTTTTTTTATACACTTCTTAGTGAAGTATAGTTGTCTGGAAATATTGAGCCATGACAAGCTTTATTTGTTGGGTTTTGTTAGTCGGAGATCGTTGTTGTCGATTGTTTATGGGTCTGAATTAATGGAGGATGATGACATGGAGAAGTTAGAGCATGATTCGGAGATTGGAACCCGAAAAAACAAGTTTCAATGGGAGGGGAAAAAGGGAATAAATGAGAGAGCCATTGTGAGAGGAGAGAGAAATGGCTTGAAAAAAAATAGTGTATGGATCATTCTTGAAACTGGGTGAAAATGTAAGGATTGGTCTTGCATTTCACCCCTTATTTTAATACCAACCTATACTCGATTATGTTTTCAAGCATCAAAGTTTTAATGACAATATTTTGTTTGAAAAACTATCCATTGATTGAGCATTTCGAGCTCACGCTTTATCATTACTTTTCCAATCAGGTAGAGGTTGGGTTTCAAATCAACATCGTATGCCTATTATCGCTGAGCTTCGCCACATGACCAATTGCTGATTTAGTCTAGAAATATTTGTTTAATTGGTTACCTTTTATTACCTTTTGAATAAAGTAAATTATGTAAATCTTCAAGCAAGTGAGCTCCTTGTGTGGTTTCTAATCTATTTTTCTTTTTAAAAACTTTGAAGTCTCATTGTTTTGTATATTTGAGGAATAGAAGCGTAAATCTCTCTTTTTTAGGACTAGTTTAGTCGAAACTATGAATTTGGTATATTTTTAGTTAGCCTTGATAGTGAATGTTGGCAGCTAGCCTCGCCCTACCATTGACGCACATCCCACCTCAAGTCTATATGAGGAATCGAGGTGTAAAGTGTAAAAAAAAAAAAAAAAAAACAATTATTTAATCTTAACTGAAAATAATTTGATCTTTTTTAATTAATTTTTTTCTTTTAAAATAATAAATTAGAATATAAAAGGAAAATAAGAAAATAAAATTAAAAACAATGCAAAATATGTTACCCACGTGTTTCTCAGAAAATAAGAAAATGGAAAATGAGGAATGGAAAAAATGTAACAGAAAATAGAAATGTCACAATTGTTTTGCATTTGATATTGTCATAGAAGACTCAGATTTGATTTGATAAACTTTTGAAAAACAAAGTGTTATTAGAATATGGATGGCATAAAATATTAAATTGTGCAAAGCAAAAAGTGAATGTCTAAACCTCAGAATGTCAACACACCCTTTGGCTTTGACATGATCAATATGGCATAGTTGTATCTCACACACTCGTTGATGCATCATATCGACATAAAAACGGCTATTTGTCAAACGGAGCTATGAAGGCAAAAAAAAAGTCAATAATTACGATACTTCAGTTTCGTTTTAAAAATGAACATTTTTCTTGAATGTAGCTATTTCCATTCACGCCAATAATCAAAACAAGTTTGCTAACAAAAATATTCAAGTCATACATACATATTAGCAATTTTCAAACCATCCATTCAACTTGTTTTCTCAACCTTTGAAAATGAAGCAATGCCAGTGTGACCATAAGAGGCATCCAAATTTCTCCCATCAAACTTCTTAATCTGAACACAGGTCAGCGTTCCAGGGTCGACGCATCTGAAAGTAACTGCAACTACATCTGGATTTGAGCGTGGATGGTAAAACGAGGTAATGCCACAAACTTTGCAAAAGGTATGTTTTGCAGTATGAGTACCGAAGGTGTAGGTTGAAAGAAACTTCTCAGAATCTTCTAATAGCTCAAAACTTTCAGTAGGTACATTAAAATGTGTGCTGGCCCTCATGAAGCAGAGTGAACAATTGCAATCCCAAGCTACAACACTGGCAGGTGCTTGGACTCGCCATCTTATTTTCCTGCAGTGACACCCACCATTATGCACAACCATCTCAGAAGCCAGCACAGAAGAATCTACCATGTTAACGTATCTAGTTGAAGATCCTTATTTTTCCTGTATGAGAAAGGTGGCCCTTCATTAGTTAATCAGTTCGTATTAGATACTTTCTTCACGTGTTTGGTTGTGTCTCACATTTTTTTTTAATAGAACGCCTCAAAAGGCCATTTCATTGAAAAAATGAAAGATACAAAGAGCATAAAGAAAAAATAAAGTAAAGTGGCATGAACCAACCAAAAGCCACAAAAGCAACGGTATACCGTATACCCCAAACCCAAAAGACCCCCACCGCCACCTAATTACAAGTATGCAGGCCACCTATTAATAATTTGACCTAAAGAGTAATTACAAAAGTCTTTGGAAGTACCTAAAAGGAAGCATTTATGTGTGTCAACTTCCAAACATAATCCCAATCTATCTTCCCCCTATAAATTCTCCTATTTCTTTCTAACCAAATTCCCCATACAATTGCACAACACCCCGCAATTCATAAACAATTCCCATTATCATTAAAGGAGGGGAGGGGGGGGGGGGGGGTGAGACGATCATTTCTTCCAAAGAAAGGCGGATAGATTCATTATTCACCCAAGATATTCCATTGTTGCTATTGCATACAGTTTTATCTTATTCTATTATAAAAGCCTTCGTAAACTAACTGTTTAATAAAGTTGTTTATGGGTTGGATTGATTCAATTATTAGAAAACAAATTGGTACATAGATAGTCTTCTTAATAATCATGGGTTTTCATCTCAAAACCATTGGTAATGAAAAGAGTACCTCATAGACTTTATAAACATTGTATCTTGTTCACCTTTCTGATGTGGGATCCTTAACAAGCCTCAAGATGATGTAAAAGAAGGGTAGACAAGCGTCCCTAGCCATCCACTCAAACGAAACTAAGATTATGAAAGACACCTCGATTTGGCGAAAATAGAAAAAATATAATAGATAGAGAAATGTGATAGATATCCAGTTTAGCAACATGGGTTGGTTATTTTAGTAGAATGCCAACAAAATTTATTGGGGAGGAGAGTGAGAAAGGTGGACTAGTTTGTGGGATTTCTGTATTGATTTTAGAGGCATTAAGGTTCCATGAATTACTTGAGATTCTTTCATAACCACTGTCCTTGTCAAATTGGGTCAAAACATCAATTACGACCATGGCTGTAAAGGACATTAAAGAACAAATGAAATTGCTGGAGACACTAAAGCAATCCATATTGAAAAGAAAGGACATAGGAAGAAGTAGCCCTTTCAAATCTCGATCATTCTCCAAAAGACATCGGCACAAAAATGAAAGAAAGAGAGATAAAGAGTCTCCTTGTCTATGTTCTGTTGATGCTTTAAAAAAGCTAAAGGGGGAAACAACAAGATAGTCTAGTGGCATAGTCAGTAGTATAAAAGACCCATCTCTCATGGGCAAAAAAAAATAAAAATAAATAAATCTAAAGGAGCTTCATTTACAAGGATAGAAAATATTGAAGAACTAAGGCAACCCCTAATCCATCCTCTCCATTTGACTCAAAAACGTTTAGGAAGTAGAACATAATCAAGGAAGTCCAATGTGATCAAAAGCTTCTATAAAGTCTATTTTAAAACCAAGCCCCACTTTCATCTTCTTTTAAACTCATCAATACCCTCATTTGCAATTAAAACGGAGTACGTGTTTGAATCCCATTAACAAAAGCTGATTGGCTAGATGATAAGGTAGAATCCAAGACATTGTGTAACCAAGAAACAACGACTTGAGCAGTGTTTTAAAAGGCGCAAGGCGCACAAAAGCGATGAGGTCTCCCGGGGGCTTAAGCGCGAGGCACAAAAAAAGCGAGGGCTTTTTTTTTAAGGCGCACTATATAATAATATTAGTTTATATATATTTTGAAGAACAAAAGTTACCTTCATTTCACCAAAAATAAAAAATAACATTGTTTAAAGTTAATTAATGTTATTTTAATTAACTTTAAACAATAAGTTATTCTATAACATTAATGAAAAGAAAAAATGACTGAAAAGACATAGAGTACTGAGAAAAAGGATTGAAAAGACATAAGAGGACTGAGAAGTCAAGAAAATGTCATAAAAATCTGGAAAATGACTGAAAAGTAGAGTACATGACTGAAAAGTTTAATTTTTTTGACTGAAAAGTCTGAAAACTGATTGAAAAGTAGAGTACATGACTGAAAAGTTTAATTTTTTTCACTTAAACGTCTGAAAACCGACTGAAAAGTAGAGTACATGACTGAAAAGTTTAATTTTTTTGACTGAAACGTCTGAAAACTGACTGAAAAGTAGAGTACATGACTGAAAGTTTAAGTTTTTTTGACTGAAAAATCTGAAAACTGACTGAAAAGTCAAGAAACACAAAAAACGAGATAGGCGCGCGCCTCGAGGCGCAGGAAAAGCGTGCGCCTCAGTCTGGAGGCGCGCGCTTTTCAATAACGCCTCGCCTCACTCGAGGCGAGGCGCAATCATAGAGCCTCTCGCCTAGGCGAGGGCTTTTTTCGCTTTTTAAAACACTGGACTTGAGATTATGAAATAATTTTATAGAGGCCTGTGACTAAGTTAACTGGCCTAAAATTTGAAAGTTCAGATGCACTAGATTTTTTTGGAGTTAATCAAATGAACGTGGAATTAAATTTCAAGATGATGATATCAATTGAATAAAATTCATGGAAAACATCCAACAAGAAGTAGAGATCTAAATGCTAACGGTACCATTAAGGGTGTGTTTAGGAGTGCTTTTAAAATGAGTAACAGCACTTTCTAAGTATAATATTCACGTTTGGCAACATTTTATAAGCACTCTTAAGTCGATAATAGGTGCTTTTTGAAGTGATTTTGATTTTTAAAACTTTGTATTTCTAATTTCTTCTACACATTTTATCTCTCTAACCTCTCTACACACTTTTTCTCTCTACCCTCTCTCTACACACTTTCTCTCTCTAACTTCTCTCTACATTACTTTTTCTCTCTCTAGCTTCTCTCCATGCATTTTTTCTCTCTAGCTTCTCTCCATGCAATTTCTCTCTCTAACTTATTTTTCCACATTCTCTCTAACTTCTCCTTATACACCTTTCTCTAGGTTATTTCTACAAATTTTCTTTTCTACCCACATTTTCTCTAACAAGAACTCTAAGCAAGATTAAAAGCACTTTTTATCATAGTAGTTACAGGAAAAGTACTTTAATTGAAATCACTTCTTTGATAAACACTCCCAAACAAGCCCTAAATCATATTTCGCCAGCTGAGTGCAGGCTCATAAAAGCAAACTTTATTATGCATATAGAAGAAAAACGTAGGACAAATCAACTGATAAGTGGTAGGTATAACAGTTAAATAGTTTAACAATGCAAGATATAAAATAAAATAAAATAAATTTATAAAATAAAAGCCAAATATAAAAAGAAAGAAAGAAATAATTAAACAGAAAAAATACTGATGAACCAGAAATACATATGTTAAGTGTGAAATTTAATTAACTTCATTTAAATTGATAATTCAATCAACTTGCTAGCAATAGAATTGAATTATATTAGTAATTAGTTGGTAAGTTTGTTATGAGATGGTTAACTTGAGCATAGCTCAAATGGTTAGTCATTTCTTTCGTTACCATGAGGCCGAAGTTTCGAGTTTCCCCTCCCCTAATTGATGCAATATCTCAAGGGAAAAAAAAGATTTGTTATGAGATGGGTTATATATGATGTGGGTTAGGGAAGTTAAAAACAACATAACTTAGGTTAGGGGTGAACAAACACCCCGCAAACCCGCCCCGCCCCGCCCCATTTAAGTTTTTAGTCTGGGTCGGGGTCGGGTGGGATAAAGTGCCTTGTTTATCAAACGGGGCGGGGTCGGGGTGATGGGATTGGACCCCATCAAGGCCCCGACCCCGATTAGTGTAAATTTTTTTTTTTAATTTTTTTTAATTTTCCCCTAATCCCATTCCCAATTTCGCACCCCACCCCATGCATGCTGACCCTAGTCCCTAGTCCCCAGACGCCAGACCCCACCCCACCCCTCCTCCCTCCCTTCCTTTTCTTTCTTTATTTTTTTTTTCTTTTCCTTTTTCTTTTCTTTCTTTCTTTTCTTTTTCTCACGCACGACAAGCCTCTCCCTGTTCATTTTCTTTCGCAAGCCTCTACCTCTCTTCCTCTTCTTTTCTCACCTATACTCACGACTACACCACACCAGTTACCACCACGGTTCACTGCCGTCGAACACCGCTACCTTTGCCATCAAAAGCCGCCACCGGAGGTTTATATTCAATTTTTTTTTGTTAATCAGGGTACCCCGTTTATGCCCCGACCCCGATAGTTAAATGGGGTGGGTCGGGGTCGGGGTACTATTTTTTTGCTTAAACGGGGTCGGAGTACTACTTTTTTCCTTAAACGGGGTCGGGGTATAATCGGGGTACCCCGACCCCGCCCCATGTTCACCCCTAACTTATGTAGGCATCCCAAGTAGCTTAAATTAGAAGAGAAAGGGGAGGACTCTTAAATTTCTTCCCCAATCTGGTAATCTTTTCTTTATTTTAAAACTACCTATTTTGTTTCTAAAATCGGTATTAGAGTACGTTCAATTCTTAAGAGCCCGTTTAGAATAACTTTTAGGAGGGACTAAAAATGTTTTTTATCCTCCTACAAGCGATTATAATCCGGCCCTAAGTAATCATGACTCAACCTCACATAAAGTTGTTTTCAACATACTAATGGAGGAAAAATTGACCAGAAACTATAAATTATTTCCTTAATCTTAAATATGAATCAGTTTCTTCTCCAGACTTTACTGTATAAGCAATACATAAATCCATCTCAATCAAAGGCCATATAAAATGCTTACAACTTCTTTTCCTAAAACAAGTAATTTCCTAAAAAAAAAATTATGTAATAAACCAAAATCGAAGTATTGAAATTCAAGTGTTTCAATTCAACAGTTCTCTTGATTAAACTCGAGTAAAACATTCGAATAAGAAGTTTACAGACAACGAAGCTTCTAAGAGAAAGGCAATTAGAGATAAAAAGAGGAAAATTTGAAGCTGACCTCTGATTCTACAGCAGCTGCGAGCATTTCCGGCCTTTTCATTGTCGATGGGAAATGGGGCAAAAATGTCTTTATAAAATTCAGATTTTTTATGGGAAAATGGGCAAAACTTCCTCTTCATTTTCAATAGTACATTCTCAAAGTTAATATAGTCTATAATCTATAATGTATTTATAATATATCAAAAATCTAGAGAAATTGCAATAGTTAGCAGATTTTGATGCAATAGTTATTAATATATTAATATTTTGTATAATTTACAAAAATAGTAATTTTTTTTCGTCAGTTATTAACATTGATTGATATATAAATCACTAATTAAATTAGGGGCATTTACAAATATGTTAAAATGAGCTCTAATATTTACAAATACGTTAATCTCAAAAAAATATTTACAAAAATGTTAGAATTTTAGTGGCCCGATTATTGTTCATAAAAATAACATAAATACCCTTATGTCATCCAAATATATCAGTAAGTCGCTGATTTATCATTTTTCTAATGATATATCAGTGACAATATATCTTAGTATATCAATGATTGATTATCACTTATTTACCATGATATATTATGACTGATATACTAAGATATATGATCACTAATTTACCATGGTAACTATCTTTGATCAACCATGATATACTATTATTGATATGCCTTGTTAGACTTGTTCTATCATAGATCTACCATTGTTTTGACATATTTTATCATTGATCCACTATTATAATGACATATTCTATCATTGACCTACCATCATACTGTCAACTAATCTACCATTATTTTGATATATTTTACTATTGATATACCGCTTACAAATATGTTAGAATGAAACTTACTATTTAAAAAAAAAATTACAAAATGTTAAAAAACACAAATATGCTTTTCCTTTAAAAAAATTCAGTCAAAACGCTTTCTATTTATTGTACATTAGTTTATATTATTGATATACTTAATATATCAATTATTGCTAACTCATATACATTAGATTTAAGTTTAAAGATATACTATTAATTTTCATGTAAATCAGTTAACACTATTGATATACATAGTATATCAATTAATGTTAAGTGAATATACAATGAGTTACTGATATATTCATCAATTTTCATGTATATTAGTTAGTAATCTTGATATCTTTAGCATATCAATTAGTGCTAATTGATATAGAGTAGTTTTGAGTTATTGATATCCTTATTCACCTTCTTCAATTATAGATATTAAGGTAAATATGGATATGTTAAATAGTACATCACTGATAGTCAATCAATGATATTATATCAAGGTAAATCAGTGATAATTAATCACTGATATACTTTAATGGATTGATGATTGATAAAATATCGCTGATATAGTATCGTTGATTGACTGATATACTTGTATGAAACAATGGTATTTATGACATTTCCCTATGAAGAGTAGCCGCCCCTTTGAAATTCTCACATTTTTGTAAATATTTTTTTCTAACAAATTTTAAATATTTCACCTGATTATCACATTCATGTCTCCCATTAAATTATTGTAAAAATATGTAAGTCAATGTTGATCACTGATTAACTCAACTTACAATATTTACAAATATTTTTAAGGGTTGATATTTTTACAAATATTACCTAAAAATTTGCTAGATTCACAATCATCCCTATAATCTATAATCTATCTATCAATCTATAATATATAATCTATAAGATATATAAAAGTAAGGAATTGAGGAAAAATATTGGGTTCCTAATCTATCCTCATTTCATTATCTTATTCCTACTCATATAAATTTCGATATAGTGAAATAAATGCAAAATAAAATATTGGGTAAAATACGTTTTTGGTCCCTATAGTTTCACTTTGGTTTCATTTTCGTCCCTGTACTTTCAAAACTGACCTTTTTCGTCCCTGTACTTTCCAAAACCCACTTTTTTAGTCCTTCTGTTAACTTTTCTGTTAGTGGACTGTTAGTCATTGGTGACATGGTATTTTTTAATGACGTGGCAGGTTTACTTGCTTTTTTTATCAATATTTTTAAATGATGTGGCATTTTAGTTTCCTCCTCTCTCTTTCCTTAAGACATCTCTCTCTTTCATCTGCAATTTCTCTCTCTCCTTTCCTGCAATTTCTCTCTCTCATCTCCATTCTCCATGGCTGTACGGACGTTTTTCTAATAAAAAAAGTTCATGGCCATCTTATACACATGGGCTTGAATCAATGCTGCTATGTTCTTACCAAACTTATTCGTATGCTTTCAAAGATAGATATCCCAATGGATTCTTACCCTCGTTTGATTTTTCAACAGGTTAATTATCCTAATCCTTTTCTTTGGACTGCTATGATTCGTGGGTATGCTGTTCAAGGACCCCTTTCCGAGTCTATTAATTTGTATACTAATATGAGAAAGAATGGAATTAGTCCTGTTTCTTTCACGTTCTCTGCCCTTTTTAAGGCTTGTGGTGCTGTTCTTAATTTAGATTTGGGAAAGCAAGTACATACCCAAACGATTTTGATTGGTGGGTTTGCTTCTGATTTTGGATTTGCTTTTATTCATTCCATTTCGTTCTTCTCACTCAAAGTAGGAGGAGATTCAACGGTGGAGCTCAAACTGCTGGATGTGGGTCTATGAATCGGAATAGAGGTGAGGTTAGAGAATCCGATGGGGATTATTGGTAAAGGGAAATTGGTTTTGGCTTTAGGGCCACGGAGAGAAAGAGCGGCGGCGTCGTAAGCTTTGGCGGCAGATTCGGCTGTGTCGAAAGTGCCAGACGAAGAAGACGAAGAGGAAGAGGAAGACGAAGAAGAAGAAGAAAAGGAAAGATATTAATAAAAAAATATTTTTAAATGCCACATCATTTAAAAATATTAATAAAAAAATCAAGTCAACCTGCCACGTCATTAAAAATACCATGTCACCAATGACTAACAGTCCACTAACAGAAAAGTTAACAGAAGGACTAAAAAAGTGGGTTTTGGAAAGTACAGGGACGAAAAAAGTCAGTTTTGAAAGTACAGGGACGAAAATGAAACCAAAGTGAAACTATAGGGACCAAAAACGTATTTTACCCTAAAATATTTGTATTGATGAATTTGAGTAGTTACAATCTATACTCTAATAAATATCCCTCTATTGCTTTCTCAAAAGTGTAAACTTCGACTCGAGTGTCAATCGAGAGCTTCCTTGATTGTCATCAAATACCCTCACTCACATGTCTGTACATGAGTGATCCAGATGAAATCACTTGTGCCAATTCACAAGTGGGCCATGCATGTTAGTGGTGTTACAAGAAATAAGACACCCAACTTTTATTCATAGACCACAAATTATTTGAGTTACAACTTAAGTGAATCTTCCCGCATCACATGTGAAGGAACTATTTACTAAATTAGTGGAATTTTTTTCGCAAATTAATTAACATTTAATTATGGATCTGTTAATAGCATGCAATTGTGATCAAATCTTAAACTAGAATTATAAGGTTTTCTAAAACTTATATTGTAGATTTAATGGAGAATTGGTTGGAGGTTTCTTTACAGCATCAATCCATTTCACCAAGTCTTCTACGCTATATCCCGATCACAAACCAACCTGACTTGTGGGAATCGAACCGGGAGAACAAACAAATAAGAAAATTTCTTCTTATTTTGAGAAGCCAAAATTCAGCTATAGGGAGAATAAAAGAGAGAGCTTTTTGATAAATATCAAGTGTCAAATATGAGAACCCAATGGTCATATTTATAAGAAAATAAGAATTTGTTTCTTAATCAAATTAGTATAATTATTTTCATAATTAAAATAATCAAAATTATTTAAAAAAAATAAAGAAAGGAGTTAGCGTCAGACCCAATTTTTTAAGGAAGCAAATTTTCCTTTTAACAAATTGACAAGTGTCGCTAAGATAAAACAATTTTATCTTTATCTTTACCTTTTTTTTAATATTTATCTTTTGTTTTACGTATTTAAAATTTGAAAAAAATTCAAATAATCTTTTCAATTTAAATACAGATTGCCTAAAATTCTCTTAATTAATTAATATTGAATCAAATTCATTTAATTAATTATTTTGGACAAAATACTAATTTGTTTCATAAAACAAATATATTTCATTCTCTCCCCTTTTTATTATTTAATTAAATAAACTTATTTTTTAATTAATAATATTAATTATTAATTTCCATTTAAATAAACTCATTATTTAAATAATTAATCATATTAATATTAATTTTCATTTAAATAAACTTTTATTTAAACAATTAATATCTCCTATTATTTAAGTAATTTAATTACTTAAATATAATTCTTTCTTCCTAGTTAAATTAATAACTTGGTTAGTTACAATGATATATGGGCTAGCATAGAGACCTGATGGACCTATATATCATGGGCTCCAATAATTATTGATTTATTAATTAAACTCATTAATTAATTAATCATAATTATTAACTTAGAGTAATTCCACTATAAACTCTAAGTTGAACTCCCCTCACTGTAACGTCCCGTTATTTTGAAGTGATTTTTTTTTTATTTTAATTATGTATTTAAGGTTAATTTAAAAGTAGTAATTTCGATTTTAGTAGTTAATTTCGCCCAAAATTCTTTTTAATCTTTTGAATACTTTAAATTTCGTTTCGGTGACATTAATAATTATTAATAGGCCAATTAATAATTTTTAATCACCTTTAGATTAATTTAAGAGCTTCGGGTTTCGATTTATAAGTCAAAAGTCATTAAAGGACGTAACCGTCATTTCCGATTTCTTAAAAATATCCAAAACACTATTCATTCATCTTTAAACTCTCACCAATTGACCAAAGTTGACCATTTCTTCTCCATTTTTCATCTCAAGGCCGAAAGCCATAGTGGGGGGGGGGGGAGAATTTTTCGAGCTTTGCTCGTTTCTCGACGGATCGGCTTGCTTTTGGTTGCATTGGAAAGCCCTAGAGTCTAGGATTCCTTTCCACCGAACAATCGTGCCTTCCATCCGTGTTCTAAGGACTTCTCGGTAAGTTAAAGTTCAAACCCTAAGCTCCAATTAGTGTTTTAATGGAGTTTTCCTTTTGAATCTTTGATTTCTTGCCGTTAAACTCGATGACTTTTATTACGGGAGTTGTTTTTAGTGATTTTGGCAACTTTCCCTAAACCCTAAAACCGAGTTTCAGTCGAAGCCTTTCCCTTTTGAATTTTTCATCGTGGGGGTTGTTTTGGGGTTTACTTTTATTGATATGATGTTTATTGAAATTAAATTCGGGGAATCGATTATTGTTCAAAAACCCGAATAATCGATACCCATTGAAATCGGGAACTTCGAAATTTCTTAAAACCAACTCGAAACTGAAGGGATGATTTACTAAATTAGCGGAATTTATTTAGTAACACAAATTAACACTTAATTTAGGATCTATTAATATCATGCAATTTGTGATAAAAACATGAAGAACATGTAGATTCATGCTTTATTTTCGAAAATTAAAACCGGAACTTACATTGACTGATTAATGGAGAATCGGTTGGAGGTTTCTTTACAGCATCAAATCTTCAGCATCACCTGATCTTCTACGCTATATCCCGATCGATCAAACGAAATTCGATTGTGGGATCGAACTTAAGAAGAAATTGGGAAGAAGAAAAATGTTTTCTTCCCAATAATGACTAGGGAATTTCGGCTATGGGGGGAAGAAGGGAAGAGAGAGTTCCAACTTTCTATGGAATTAAATTGTGTGATTTATGAATGACCCAACCCTCCTATTTATAAAAAAATAGGAATCCTAATCCCATTAGGATTAATCTATAGAGATAAATACAAAAATAAAAAAAGATTATCTCTTTCCTTTATCTTGCAATTTCGAAAATGCCATAGATAAATAGGAGATTATTTTCTTTTCTTTATTTTATTTATCTTGGGTAAATAAATCTATATAATTATTATAGGATATAATTCAAATAATTATCTCCTACAAATTATCTATGAAGGCCAAAATCAATAATAAATAATTAATAAATCAAATTTATTTAATTAATTATTTTTGGCCAATTTCAATCGGGTTCATTAATCCAATTGGGCTTGAAACTCTCTCTTAAATTAATAAGTCCAAATTAATTAATTTATTTATTAATTACCATTTAAATAAAATATTTTATTTAAACAATTAATAATATTAATATTTTCTCCCGACTAAATATTATCAAATTATATTTAATTATTAATTTCCATTTAAATAATTTTCATTATTTAAATAATTAATAATAAATATTTTAATTATTAATTTCCATTAAATAAACTCATTATTTAATTAATAATTTTATTGATAACATTTTATTATTAATTAATTAATTATTATTAATTCCGTTCAAATAAAATTTATTATTTAAACAATTAATAATTGTTAATTAATTTCAAATTATTAATTACCATTTAAATATACTCAATATTTAAATAATTAATAATATCTAATTAATAATATTTCATTATTAATTTCATGTTTAAATAAACTCATTATTTAAACAATTAATAATGTTCATATTAATTACCGTTTAAATATACTCAATATTTAAACAATTAATATTGCCTATTTTAAGTAATTCACTTTACTTAAAATTTCCATTTCTTCTACTTGATTTCGCGACTACGATATTTGGGCTAGCATAGGGACCTGATGGACCTATAGATCATGGGCTTAATAATTAGTCAATTAAGTGATTAACACATAATCAGTTAATTACTTATTATCTAACTATGAATAATTCCACTATAGATTCATAGCTGAACTCCCCTCACTATAGATGAGTTATGTCCATTTAGTTTATCTTTTATTTATATCTGTGATATTATCCTTCACGTGGAACCCTCATAATTACAGGCGGATAAATTTACCGTTTTGCCCCTGTAATTACCGCTTTATCCTTGTGTTCCCGCTGATTCTCTAATGAACTTTATCTTTAGTCGAACTAGAGATAAGTTACTTCTGTGATCAATAGAAGTCGTGGCGCCACTTGTTCATGTCTCGAATCAGTACATCAAGGGAGTTTCCTAAAGTTCCTAAAATGTTCAGGTATTGCACTGATACCGTTAATTTATAGGAAAGTTATGAATTCCATCTCGTGAAAATGAGTTCCCAGCTACTTATCTAGTCATGTTCCCAAAACAGGAGTGTATTGAGCGTTCTTACAGATCGCTCTCAACTATGTGAATCAAAGAACATAACTCCACAAATAGGAGTCTGCATTTCACTCAGGATTGAGATCTATCACGGTTGATAAACTTAGTTTGATATTCGATCATTTCTTGTAAACGGTACTAAGGAGAAATTTGATTGAACATCGTGGTCCTGTCTTATACAATCAATATTGTATATGATACTTCCATTTCATGTCTCCCATATGAATGATCAGGATTAGATCATTTGTCTATAAACAAAATGCGAAGCTATCAACAGTGTTACCAGGATAAGGTTCCCAAATGTTATCTATTTACTGTAGACACTTTTAAGTTACTCATCTCGACTTTAATCCTCTTGTATGACTCACATACTAAGTCGTGATTTCATAAGAGTAACTTAGGGTTTACTATTTGAATGTTTGATATTAATATATTTCCATATATTCCTAATATCGTTAATTGAATCAATCTAGATAATATAAAGAACTTATGTTTATTTATTTAATTATTCTAAATAAATTATTATTATTAAATAATTACAAGTTCTAGGACACCATTCCTAACAGAAACACCTCTAAAGTACCTAAAAGCAGGAAAACCAAACCCGAGACCCACTTTTTATGGGGGGGTCGAGAGCCTCATAGTGGGGTTTATAGGGTTTTTCGTCGTTTTGAGCTTTTAGATGTTAATTGATCAATGTTTGATTTATTAATGATTGTTAGATATACTTTTAAATTGTAGGTGTTTCGGATCGTTGATTTATCGTGCTTCGGAGACTTGGAGCAAAACTTTTGGCTAAGGTGAGAATAAATAGGATTTAAAGTAACTTTAGAAACCAAATAAGTAGAACGGTTTGTAAAATCGGAGGTTAAGAATAGGATTCGAATCTAAGAGTAAAAGAAAGTGAGCTAGTGCCCTTAGGATTAGGAACTAGTTCTTTGAGTGAAAACTTTGGAGTTTCTGGAGGGAAACATTGAACTTTAGGAAGTTCTAAGTTAGAATCGTTCCGGAGATTAGAATGGATCTTTGGAAGTTTAGAATCCTTGGAAGTGTAGATTACTTATTTAAAATAAGATCTACTTTATTTTAAGTATCGGGAGTTCGAACTACTTAATGTTCTTTCGGAATTCCTATCTATTTACTTTATGCATAAGGACATCTATGATCCTTTTACTTATGTCCTTTATTTTATACCCTTTACTTTATGCTCCATTCATATTTACTTTTGTGAGCATACACATAACATCTCTCACCATAACATCTTGCACCATAACATCTCGCATCATTGAAATAAAAAGAAAAGAAAGTGAGAAAGAAAAGAAGGGAGAATGATGAATCCTAAGGGAAGTTCACATTACCTTCAGAGAAAAAGAAAAGGAAGTGAGAAACAAAAAAGGTGAATGTGGATCCGACGGGAGTCCCCATTACCTTCATGTATAAAGGTGAATGCGAATCCTACGGGATGTCTTCATTACCTTCATGCATATTATCGATGGAATTATATCATGGTAAAGAAATTGTATATTTCATTATGGAAAGTAAGAAAATAAGGAGAATTGAGATGTTATGTTTATGCAAAGTTTATTTACTCCTTTTATATTGTTTTTATAACTAATGGTTGAAAGTTAGTTTTCTAGAGTTTAGAGAACTACAGAAATGATTATGTAAGACGTACTTTTCTAGAGAGAAGAAATGAAATTTATGTATAATCAAGTGATATAGGAAAAAGGAATGAGATTGAATTGAATATCGAGAGAATACAAGGGTGTATTGAACCTTGTATAACTATCATGTGATAAACATGTAAGAGAACTAGTTTCTCAATAATTTGGAAGATCTCGTAATTGGAGAATAAGAGTTGATGTAAACCTTATGTATAGTATAAGGTATTAAAGAGAACGAGATTCAAATGTTATATACATATGTTATGAAACATATGTTATGAAACATATCCCCCTAATGATTGGAAGATTGTTCCTCAAATATTTGGGAGACTTGGTAAGTAAAAGTGAAATTTTGATGTAAAACCATTTTGGTGATTGAAAGGTAAGAGAATGTGAGTTTACTTGGACACAAATCCGGATGCGGGTTTGGGGTCTAACTTTACTTTTTATTCTGTTTATTCTCACTGGGCTTAGTTGTTAGCTCATGATATTACAAACATTTCAGGTAATGTTTGGGGTCGTGGGAGAGGAGCTGGTGCGCGCTTGATCGAGAGGATGATGACACAAAGATGGACTAGACATTCTTTTAAAAGACCATGGTCTCATTTTGTTAATTTGTATCTTATGTTATGTAAATTTGTATATAGCTCTTTAGAGCTTTTGGTTTACTTTTATGATGTACTCTTTTGAACTCCTGAAATAGGAATTTGAAATTCCTTGTGTTTAAATTGTAACAGGTTTTGGCTAGCCAATTTTCAAACATAACCACGCCATTTTTTTTAAATATAAAGACTTCCGTTGTGTTTTATATTTAAATTATTTTAAAAGAGTTGGGTCATCACACTCACTATAGATAGGTTATGTCTATTTGTTATTAAGTTTATTTTGACATATCCTTCACGTGGTAATCTCATAATTACAACTGGGTCAAGGGAGACACCTAAAGTTCCTAACACTACAAAAAAAAAAAGTCAATTTGCGACCAGTAATTTGCAACCAAAAGGTCGTTTTTATTGTAGAATGCGACAAAAAAAGTGACCAACATGGTGGTGGCAAAAAAGCTGGTCGTTCCAAAATTTGTGCAACCGTATAGTCACAAATATACGACCAAGAATGGTTGGTCGCAAAAAAGTCAACATTTTTAAAAAAACAACCAGATGGTCGCTTAAAAAAGTGACCATCTTGTCGTAATTTAAGTTGAAGATAAATGACGAGTTGACCACATGCAACAGTGACCACGTGGTCTTTTATAAGCGACCAAATGGTCACTTTTGTACTCAAACAAAATGCGACCAGATGGTCGTTTGTTTAGGGATAAAATACGACCATCTGGTCGTTTATCTTCTAGGGTAAATGCGATCATCTGGTCGTATTTAATAAATTATTTTTTTACTTATTTAAATTATAATAATTAGTTAATTAATAATTATTTAATTAAAATTTAATAATAAAATATTGGAATTAAAATAAAATATGTATAAATAAAATATTCAAAAAATGTTCTATAGAAAAGAAATCATCCTAGAACTACTGCGGAGGGGCGGGGGGTGGCGGAGGCAGCGTCAATGATGAATGGCCGCTGTCTAGGGATCTGAAGTACGCAGCCAAAGATGATGCGACCTGGGCCTCGACCCGTGCCTGCATATCCGCCTCAATCGCAGCGACTCGAGAAACGAAGTAGTCGCGCATAGCGTCCATGTCAGTGTGAAGCTGCTAAACCTCCTCGCGCTGCTGCTGCTCAACCGAAGAAGGGTCGGAGCTAGTGCTCGCTCCGCTCCGCTGAGGCCGAGGCACATCCGCGGAAAGGCGTCGCCCTTTGAGTCGAGCCCAGGAACTGATCCATCAGGCTGAACCCCTCCAACAGCCTCTAATAACGCCTCTCTAAGGTCTTCTTGAGTCGGTTGCGAGTCTGGTGTGGGCAACCACTGACTCAACGACTCCTTGAAACGTTCCTAAACATTTAAAATTCAGAAAATAAAATAGTTAATATATAAGTTAGAAAAAATTGTAAAGAAAAAATAATAATTGAAAAAATTATTAAATACCTGAACTTCTTTCGCCTTCTCGTCAACGATCGTCCCGTCCTTCTTCGTGTGAAGAACGAGGTGCAGCTCATCGGGCGGGACAGGGCGACCGTGCTTCGCTTCCTAAAAATATTAGAGATTGAAGAAGAAAAAATAATAAATTAATAACTAATTGAAAAAGAAAACAAGAAAAAAGTACGTAAAAAAAAAAACTTACCAATCGACGATTGTGGTAGTCGTGGGTCCGGGCCCCGCCTGTGTATTTAGTGGGATTCTTTTCGCGGTTGACCTTATTCCTCCTTAACACTTCCTTGCCCTCGCGAGTGTTCAAGCTCGCGATAAGCCGCGCATGGTCCTCCTCGCTTATCCACACGAGGCGATTTGCTGCTTGCTTTCTGCGCGCCCGGTAAATGAGGTCCTTGAATCGATCCCTGACGTTATTGTCCCATAAGGGGAACAATCTACCGTCCGTGATATCGGGATCGATAATAGGAAACTTGCCCTGAAAAAATTGAAATAAAAAATTGTTAAAGTAATAAAGTAATAGATTTATTTCTAAAAAGTTCAAAATTAATTAATTATAAAAATAAATGATGTTTTTTACCTTCCAATTGTCGTACATCCGACGTTTCTCCGTCGTCGGAATCTTCTGCTAGCGAAGCTCGCTGGGTAGAGGCATGCTCTAGAGGACATCGCGACCGTTTTGAAACAGTTGTATGAGGCTGTTCTCTGCAAAAACATAAAAATTATTGTGCTATTAGAAACTATTAGTTAACACACAAAAAAAACACTTTTAAAAATGTTTAAAGATTATAAAATTAAGTAATTAAAACAATAAACAATATTACTTACGTATTCCCTTCAATCCGAAGGGTAGAGTCTGCGGCCCAAGGAGGCTGCGTGCCTGAAATGGAGGGTCCTGCTGGATCGGGCTGTGATGCAGACCCTGATGCTCCCGCGGAAGTCGTGGCTTGGGAGTCCTGCGCCAAGCGTGGTGTCGCAAGCTGGGTCTCAGGGACTGCATCATCGAGAGTGGCAGTAGCTCCCGGCTCGTAACCGAAGAGGATGATGTCCAACTCCTCTGGAGTCAGGTCCGCATCAGGGGCAGCGACAGTAGGCGGCTGTGGAGTCCCCTCGCCAATCTTGTCGTCAGGCTTGTCTGACTGGGGAGGACGTCGTCTGCCCGTCATAATCCTACACTAAACTAAACTAATTTAATACAAAGTAATTAAAATAATGAAAGAAATTAAATTAATTCATTAATGAAATAATTTAAATTACATTAATTAATGGAATAATCTAAATTAAATTGATTAAATAATGTAAATTAAACTAACATAAATTAATTAACTAATTTAAACTAAAATAATTAATTAAATTGAATTAAAGTAAATTAAAATTAGATTAATTTGAACTAAAATGAATGAATTAAAGTAAACTAAGTACTGAAGAATTAAACTTTTAGATTAATTAAACTAAAATTAAAGTAAATTAAGTAATGATCAAGAATTAAACTAAATTAGATTAATTGAACTAAAATTAATTAAATTAAACTAACATTAATTAATTAAAACTAAGATAATCTAAACTAATTAATTAAATTAAAGTAAATTAAAATTAGATTAAGTGAACTAAGTAATTAATTAAAGTAAACTAAGTAATGAAGATTTCAACTATTAGATTAATTTATACTAAAATTAATTAAATTTAACTAACATGAATTAATAAAAACTAAACTAAACTAATTAATTAAATTAAACTAAATTAAAATTAGATTAATTGAACTAAAATTTATTAATTAATTAAAGTAAAAGAAATTAGATTAATTAACCTTAAGTAAACTAAGTACTTAATTAAATAAACTAAGTACTTAATTAAACTAAATTACATTAATTAAACTAAAATTAATTAAATTAACAAAATTAAACTAAAATAATTAATTAATTAAAGTAAACTAAAATTAGATGAATTAAACTAAAGTAAACTAAGTAATTAATTACACTAAATTAGATTCATTAAACTAAAATTAATTAAATTAACAAAATTAAACTAAACTAATTAATTAAAACTAAGTAAACTAAATTTAAACTTAAACTTAAACTTAAACTTAAACTAACTAAACACTAAACACTAAAAACTAAAACTAACTTAAAACTTAAAATCTATACGAAAACTAACCTTGTAATAGAAACCGAGATTGGAGGTTTAGGGTTTTTAGGTTTAGAGTAGGAACGGGGAATGGGAACGGGGGAAAAATAACGGGGAATGGAACAGGGGAAAGAGAGAAAAGAAAGAAAAGAGAGAAAGAAAAAGAGAAAGGAAAAAAGAAGAAACGGGGGAAAGGAAAACTGATCTGAATTTAAATAAGATTTTGCGACCAACTGGTCACAAATATGTAATCATGACCAGAAACGAAAGGTCGCGCGTGCCGGGGAAATTACGACCACCTGGTCTCATTTATTGAAAAAGTGACCATCTAGTCGCAAAATTGGGATCTACAACAGCTGTCATATCACGCGTCCCATCAAGAATTGCGACCAACTGGTCGTAATCTTTAAATTCACTGCCAAGGATTGCGACCAGATGGTCGTAATCTTTAAATTTACCGCCATAAATTTCAAGAAAATTTAAATTTACCGCTCAGATTTGCGACCATCTGGTCGCACTTATGAAATTAACCGCCAAAAATTTCATTAACATTTTATAATATCCTTTGAGTTTTGTGACCAACTGGTCGTAATTTAACTTATATTTTTTGAAAAACATAATTCTACATTTCTATAAATGCGACCAACTGGTCGCATTTCACTTCTAAATTACTACCATGTGGTCACCTTTTGTGTTAAATTGCGACCATCTGGTCACAAAATTGTTTCCATGCTGTTATATTTGATCATAGTGCTTATGAAATCCAATATCCAATCAAGGAAAAGAAAGTGATGTTTAAAACTGAGCATATTGAAGATGATGATGATTTTGTCCAAATATTGGATTGTGAAACTCAAGATGATTTATGTTTCATGAACATTTTAGAATACCCTTTGAGTTTTGCGACCAACTGGTCGTAATTTAACTTATATTTTTTGAAAAAAATTATTATACTTTTCCACAAATATGACCAACTGGTCGCATTTAACTTCTAAATTACTACCATGTGGTCACCTTTTGTGTTAAATTGCGACCATATGGTCGCAAATATTAATATATATATTTTTTTATCATTTATTAAAGAAATAGTTTTAATAAACACATACACAGTGAATCATAAAGTTACAAAATGTCTCATTCATCATCCTCAGTTTCTTCGGTCGTCGATTCTTCTTCTATTTCTTCATCGGATTCATCGTCTCAAAGAAGAGTCCCTCACATAAAGTCTTCTTCTTCTTCTTCTTCATCGAATTCATCGTCTCGAATAAATTCAGCATCAATGTCACGTGCGTGAGAAGTGGAAGCATTTGTATCATCATCATGCAATGTTATCGTTCCATCGTTCAAAGGACGAACAGTACTTGCATTCTGACCATCGTCGATTGCACGACATCTTATCTCATCTTTTTGAAAAGCAACAGCTTCCTCTACATGGTCATCTTTCTCGGATAAGTTTTCTTCTACCTGACGTGGTTTAACTTTACAAACAACTAACCAATCTATCAGATCTCGTCTATTAATCGGATAGTTCAGGTAATAAACTTGAATCATCAGTGAAGCCAGGACAAACCTATCAGCGGTGTGCATATGCTTAGACTTGTTTACCTTAACGATTTGTAAATGATCAATATTACGAACTCCGCCTCGTCTAATTGTCTCAAACCAAGTGCAGTTGAACAGAACAATGCGTTTTAGCATCGGACTTGCGTATTGAATCTCAAGTATCTCATCGATTACTTCGAAGTAATCATCTTCGTTTGTACCGAACACATGACCTTTTATGCAAACACCACTGTTGTTTGTTGCCCTGTTAACTGAATGCGCCTTCGTTTGAAATCTATAACCGTTACCGACGTATCCAGTATACGACCTTGCAATCCGTCCAAGTCCCTTTGCCAAAGAAATAATGTGAGGATCATCTACCGGTAATGTAGGGGAGTCAACCTGTCATTGTTCACATACAGTAATGTTAGGAAGATATTAATTTTTTCAACAAATTGCAACGGTTTTTTTGACAATTTAAAATAACTCACGTATGCACTGAACCAAGAACGAAACTCTTTGTCGATTATTGACCCCTCCTTAGCGACTGTAAGACCAACTCGTGTCATTCGAACGTATAAGCTTAGAAATAATCTATATGTTACAAAAATAGTTAGCAAATAGTTTGTAATTGTTTATGCGATGAAATAATGTTACATTACGAACTCACTCTATGTAAGGCTCGATCTCTGCACAGTTGTATAACACGTATGTCTGCATTACGTGATACTCAGAATCGGTCAACGACCTATGCACTGATCTTCCAACTGTCATGCCAGATTCCATAAAAATCGGCAAGTCGTTTATGTTAACACCTTCAAGTAAATTTTCGACAATATTTCGTTTCACTGGTCGAAACTGCTCTGCAATGTGTTGGTCAAAGTAGTATGAACAAAATGTGGTAGTCTCTTGTGTCAGGTACGCACTACAGATAGATCCTTCTACTCTTGCTTTATTTCTGATCGTCTTTTTCAACCGACGTAAGTACTTGAGGGTACAATGTGTATAAAACATAATTTACATTCGATCACTGTACTTTTTACGTGTACATTACAAATTAACTATGCTTACTTTTCAAATGGGTACATTCAGTGGTAATGTACCGGACCCCCTAAGAATCCCTTGTATGGAAGATGCACTGGAAGATGCTCCATGGAGTCAAAAAAGCCAGGTGGGAACATTCGCTCCAACTTACAGATAATAACAGCAATCTCTTAACTCATTGAAGTGACAGTAGCTTCAGTCAGCTCTGTACATGTCAAGTCCCTGAAAAAAACACTCAACTGTGCAAGCGGCTCCCAATGTCTATTCTCTAAGAACAGTCTTAACGCGACAGACATCAATCGTTGCATGAATACATGACAGTCGTGGCTTTTCATCCCGAACATGATATGCTTTTGATTGTCTATACACCGACTCAAATTCGAAACGTATCCGTCAGGGAATTTGATGGATTTGATCCATTCAAATAATGTTTCCTTTTCATCCGTCGTCAACATGTACTTTGCTTTTGCGTAATTATCATTGTCGTCAGGCTCCAACTCAGGACGGTGATATATCTCCCGTATATCATAACGTGCCTTCAGATTGTCCTTCATTTTTCCCGGAACGTTCAACATCGTATTGAAAATGTTATCGAAGAAATTCTTCTCGATATGCATTACATCCAGATTGTGTCTAATCAGTAGATCTTCCCAATGCGGTAGATCCCAAAAAATACTCCATTTCTTCCAACCCGTGTTTTTCCTAGCCGCATTGTTTGCACTGTCTACACCGTCCACTGTAATCTTCTGCATCCCTATAACATCTATACCGTGAAGAATCTGTCTTCCACTATACATTGTCGGGGGGGTTTCTTTTCTTACTCGTCGACCCTTCTTCCAGTCACTGCCGTTTGAACGGAAAGTATGATTCAACGTTAAAAATCGACGATGACAATCAAACCAACAAGTTTTCCGACCGTTTCTGAGATAAAATGCATCTGTGTCTAGCATGAAATGTGGGCATGCGTATTTCCCCGCCGTACTCCATCCTTTAAGAGGAGGAGATTGAGGTTCACACAATTAACTACACTGACTAAGGAGAGCAATAACAAAAGCTAAACACATACTCAAAAATGTATATGAAAGAGCAATTAAAGATCAACATACCTGACAACATTGAATACGCAGGGAAGTCACTGATCGTCCAGATTAACGCGGCGTGCATTAAGAAATTTTGTTTCTTTGAAATGTCGTACGTCATAACACCGTCAGTCCACAACCTTTTCAACTCTGCAATAAGTGGTTGCAAATACACATCCAGTTTCTGTTTTGGACTTTTCGGCCTAGGTACGATCACTATTAGAAAAATCACCCGGGACTCGCATGCACATCAAGGGAGGCAAGTTATACGGTGTTACTAAGACTGGCCACATTGAATATTGTGCTTCGGATGCCCCGAACGGGTTAAAGCCATTCGTGCATAAGCCCAATCTTACATTTCTCGAATCTTGTGCAAAATCCGGATGACAATTATTTAAATGTTTCCATGCCGCAGCATCTGAGGGATGTCTCATAGCACCTTCATCCTATGAATGCTCGTGATGCCATCTCATGTGCGAGGCTGTCACATCCGATGCATACAACCGTTGCAAACGTGGGATCAGCGGTAAATAGAACATGCGGTCGTACGGAATGAGGTTGCGTTTCCCTTATTTATATCTTGGAAGAAAACATAATTTGCAGTGATGCAGGTCCTCATCCACATCCCAGTAAAGCATGAAGCCGTTCCGACACGAATCTATTTTCTCCACGGGTAATCCAAGTCCCTCCACTAGCTTTTTCGTGTCGTACAAACTGTTGGGCATAATATTTTCTTCTAGAGTGCATCGACGAAACCACGATGCAATCGAATCAAATCCTCTAGCAGGTATGTTGTACTGTGCCTTTATATTTAAAATTTCTGTAGCAGCAGCAAGTTGACTTACCTGATACCCATCGTACAATGGTCGGCTGGCTGTCTTTAGCATCTCGTGCATCTTACGTGCTTCCAGATTCATTTCCTCTTCAACAACCCGTTCATCTTTGTCTACGTTTAAACTTTCACGGAAATTTTCATTGCCCCTATACCCCGCACCATCAAGTATCATTTGTTGCATCTAACTATTCTGTTGTTCTTCATTCCGTTCTTCGGAAACAACCTCTACATTCGAGCTGCTACCTTCGTATCGTCTCGATTCATTTAATGCAGCGTCGAACATTTCCTTTGTTTCCCCCTGAAACACCCAGTGGTAATAATTCTGCACAAATTCCCGACTATAAAGATGAACCTTTAAATCTGTAACCGGTATGATTCTCCTATTGTCGCATTTCCTGCACGGGCAACGTAGCTTTCCACCATACTTTTCATAATAGACAGTTGTCATGCAAAACTCAACAAACTCTTCAACCCCGACCACAAACTCATCGTTCAAATACCCATCTATCAAACGAACATACATTCACTCGCTCATTTTCTTTTTTCTTAATGCTAACAAACAATGGGAGGAGGGGGTTTTATAATGGACTCCTCTGCTCATTTGCAACTAGATGGTAGTATTTTTTCTACCAATTGGTCGCATTTTCCTGCCAAAATTTCCCGCCATTTTCCTCACTGCCCCGGGTCACATCAAGTCACAGCATTTACGACCACATGGTCACTTATTTTGGTGACCCTTTGGTAGCTTTTCTCCCACCAAATTGTTTATCTACCACTGGTCACTTAAAATCACAATATTTGCAACCATCTGGTCACTTCACAATGTGACCACCTGGTAGCTTATTTCTCGTTAAATTTCTAAGCTACCACTGGTCACTAAAGGTCACCAAAATTGCGACCAAATGGTCACTTTGAAATGTGATCACATGGTAGCCTTTCTCCCACCAAATTTACGCGCCTTTTTTTGCTACTAAATGATACCTCGTGTCACAAAATTACGACCATATGGTCGTAATTTTGTAGTGACTATATGGTCATTTTCTTCCGGCGAAAAATTCGTGCTATTTTTTATGACTAATTCTTTATTTGGTAGCAAAAAAGTGACCATATGGTTGTTTTAAGTCAAACTTCATATTCACTACCAGAGTGGTCACAAAAAAAACTACCCAATACTTTGGTCACAAATTTCTGGTCGCAATTTGACAGTTTTTTTGTAGTGTAAGTTATAATAGTGTCGCACTAACACTTTCATTTGTTTGAGGAAAGTTATGAATGTCATCTTGTATAGAAATGTTCCCAAGCACCAACTTAGTCATTTCCCCAAAACGAAAGTTTACCATTTGTATCAATAGAATACCCTCAACCATGTGAATCAAAGGAAAAGACTTTATTAATGTGAGTTCACTACAGACTCTGGATTGAGACGTATCAATCTTAATAACGTAATTTGATATTACAAATCATTTCATATCAACGGTTTTATTTATGAATTGATTTATTATCCTGGTCCAATCTTATATAAACTCATTATATAAGATGTTTCACTTGTATCTACATCATGCTAATGATCTGGATCAAATCAGTGAACAACGTCAACAGTGTTACCAGAACAAGGTTTTCTTACCGTATTCGTTTACTGTAGACTATTTGAGTTACTATCTTGGACTAGATCCACTTTATATCTCATAGTAGTCAAGATTACAGATTTAGTAACTCTAGAATTTTCTATTAATATTTGAATATTTAACGAATATCAGAATATAAAATATCACACAAAATTCACTAAAATAATACTTTTATTTATTCATAAAATATTCTATTACAAATTACGAGTTCTAGGGCATAAACCCCAATAACATGTTCACTCTAAGTTATCATAAGTAACTCTGGATCTTATGATGGTTTACATTTATTAAACAATAAATGTCAATGTATATATTACTAATTAATAATTCCTTTATTTATTTATAGTTTAATGGGATTACATAAGATTTAGGGCAGAAACCCCAGCATACACAACTATCAGGCTTGCTTCTTTTGAATTGATTTCTAAGCATGAACTCATCAAACTTGAGGTACTATTGTCTGGGGCTTTGCTTTAGTCCATATAAAGATCTCTTCAAGCAACATACTTTCTCAGTGTTGTCATGTTTCAGTTTGAAACCTCCAAGTTGTTCCATAACAATATCATCTTCAAAGAACACCATGTTAGAAAGTTATCTTGACATCCATTTGTTCTATTTCCATGTCATGTTGAGTTGTAAGTGCAAGTAAGACCCTATTGAGGCATGTTTGACCCCTGGTGAGCATATGTCTTTAAAATCTATTCGCTCATTTTGTGTGTAGCCTTTGGCTACTAACCTAGGCATGTATCTTGGTTTCCCTCCTTCTGGATTTTCCTTGATTTTTAAAATCCATTTGTTTCCCACAATTTTCTTGACAGGATGTCTATTAACCAAAGTCCATGTTTCATTCTTCTTTAAGGATTCTAATTCTTCATTCATTGCAGAAATCCACAGCTCGTTGTCATTTCTTTTCATACCTTCACTCTAATTATTAGATTCTACATGTTTTATTTCTTCAGCTGATTACAACGCATAAGATACCAAATCAGCTTTAGGATATCTTTTAGGAGCATTTACTTATCTTATAAATCTATCTTTGGTTAGCTGGTAACCTGATAGGTTTCCCCCTTGTTACAAATTAGACTCTAGCTCCAATTCTGGAACCTAAGGTGACCGATTCTCCTTTTCTGATTTAAGAAGCTCCACTTCAGTTTGACTATCCAATGTTGATGTATTTCCATCACTTTTCCCGTCCTTTTCGATGTAGACTTCTGTTTCTACAAAGATTGCATCCCTACTATCAATACATTTGGAGTTGTTTCCCTCAAAGTACTGGAGTTTGTATGCCTTCATTCCATCTAGATATCCTATAAATACACACCTCTTGACTCTTTGTTCAAGTTTTCATTCCTTAACATGAACATATGTTGTGCATCAAAATACTGTAAGATTTCTTAAGTCTAGAGAAGTACTTGACCATATTTCTTGTGGTTTTTTGGAGTCAATGGCTGCTAAAGAACTTCTGTTTATCAGATAGGTGGCATTGTGTAGAGCTTCTCTCTAGAAGTTCTTTGGTAGTTTTGCTTGAAATAATAGACATTTAATCCTCTCTAGTAGAGTTCTATTTCATCCTCTATGCTAAACCAAGGAGTTCTGGTAGCAGACTTGTATCTCACTATGCCTTAAGAAGTGCATAGTTTGTTGAATTCTTGATTCAAGTATTCAAAGCCATTGTCGGTCCATAATTTCTTGACATTCTTTTCGGATTGTTTCTCTACCATAGTCTTCCATTCTCTGAGTTTTGTGAGAGCTTCATCCTTTGTTTTCATTGTGTATGTCCAGATATTTCTGGACCAGGATCTTGATGGTGACATGTGGTATGTACAACCAGAATCCAGGATCCACACATTGCCTGCATTTTCTCTGAAGTCTCCTTTGCGGTTTATGGCTACTAGAACTTCAGAGTAGTTTATCAAGTCTTCTTTAGGATCTTGATGTGTCTTCATAGCCTCCCTTGTCTTTCCTTAATCATTCTATTTCTTCTCATCCTTCTTTGTGGCAGATAAAACACTTCCATTTTGACTTGTTCTTATTTCTATCATTCTTTATATTTTCCCATTGTGATTCTGATTCTTGCTTTTATATTTCACAAACACCTCTCCGCAACCGTGCCTTCTTTTTCCTGGGGTTTGAATGTCTAATTCCTTGGTTTTTTCTCGCAAGAACCGCATTACAATGATGATTGTCTCCCTTCCATCGTACTTCATCCCTGCTTATCACTTCTTTGTAGGCATCAGGAAATGAATTTAGGAGGATGATTGCCTCACTTTGTTCATTTAATTTCTCTCCAGTGTTGATGTAGTTTCTTGTAATTTTCTTGAATTATCAAGATTTTCATTTAATGATCTTGATAAATCCATCTTAAAGTTCTCTTTCATCAAAATCATATTTGGTAGATCTTTGATTGCATACTTGTTAGGAATGGTTTCCTAGAACTTGTAATTATTTAATAAAGATAATTTATTTTGAATAAATTAAATAAATAAACATAAGTTCTTTTTATTATCTACATTGATTCAATTGACGATATTAGGGATACATGGAAATATATTAATATCAATAATTCAAATAGTAAAACCCTAAGTTACTCCTATGAAATTGCTACTAAGTATGTGAGTCATGCGAGAGGATTAAAAGTCGAGATGGGTAACTTAAAAGTGTCTACAGTAAATGGATAACATTTGGGAACCTTATCCTAGTAACACTGTTGATGGCTTCACATTTTGTTTATAGAAAAATGATCTAATCCTGATCATTCATGTGGGTGAAATGAAATGGAAGTATCATATGCAATGTTGATTGTATAAGACAGAACCACGATGTTTGATCAAATTTCTCATTAGTACCATTTACGAGAAATGATCGAATATCAAACTAAGTTTATCAACCGTAATAGATCTCAATCCTGAGTGAAATGTGGACTCCTATTTGTGGGGTAATGTTTTTTGATTCACATAACTCATCTTTAATGAGGGGAGTTCAACTATGAATCTATAGTGGAATTATTCATAGTTAGACAATAAGTAATTAACTGATTATGAGTTAATCATTTAATTGACTAATAATTAAGCCCATGATCTATAAGTCTTTCGAGTCCCTATACTAGCCCAAATGTCGTAGTCGCGAAATCAAGTAGAAGAAATGAAAATTTTAAAAAAAGTGAATTACTTTAAATAGGCAATAAACAGTAATTAATATAAATATTATTAATTGATTAAATAATGAGTTTATTTAAAGAGGAAATTAATAATGAAATATTATTAATTATTTAAATATTGAGTATATTTAAATGGTAATTAATAATTTGAAATTAATTGATAATTATTAGTTGTTTAAATAATAAAGTTTATTTGAATGAAAATTAATAATTAATAATAAAATATTATCAATAAGAATTATTAAATAATGAGTTTATTCAATGGAAATTAATAATTAAAATAATTTTTATTAATTGTTTAAATAATGAAAATTATTTAAATGGAAATTAATAATTAAATATCGTTTGATAATATCTAGTCAGGAGAAAATATTAATATTATTAATTATTTAAATAAAGTATTTTATTTAAATGGAAATTAATAAATAAATTAGACTTATTAATTTAAGAGAGAGTTTCAAGCCCAATTGGATTATTGAACCCAATTGAAATTGACCCAAAATAATTAACTAAATAAATTATATTTATTAATTATTTATTATTTCATTTTCGGCCGTGGCATATTATTTAAGGAAAAATAATTGTTTGAATTATATCCTAAAATAATTACATAGATTGCTTTATTCTTCTGAAGGTGGGAGAAAAGATAAAACTTATTTAATTATTCAGCAAAATTGAAGTTTGAAACTTATATAATTAACCTCTTTTATTTACCCAAGATAAATTAAATAAAAGAAAAGAAAATATCCTCATATTTATCTATCACAATTTTGAAAATGCCAAGATAATGGAAAGAGAATATCTTTTTTCTTTTTCTATTTATCTCTATGGAATATCTTAATGAGATTATATTTTTCATTAGCCAATAAATAGGAGTCTTGGGTCATTCATAAATCATACAATTCAATTCACAAGAAATTGAAATTCTCTCTTCCTCTCCTCCCTTGCCTTTGCCGATTTTGGCTATTAAATCGGGAAGAAATTTTTTATTTTTCTTCTAAAATTCTTCTAAAGTTTGATCCCACAATCGGATTTCGTTTGATCGATCGAGATGTAGCATAGAAGATCCGGTGTCACTGAGGATTTGATGCTGTAAAGAAACCTCCAGCCAATTTTCTATATTTTACTGAATGTAAGTGAAAAGGCCTTTTATTTTCAAAAACGAGCATGAATCTACGTGTTTTTTTTTATCACAAATTGTATGATATAAATAGATCGTTAATTAAACGTTATCAACCCTTCAATTGGTGTGACGACCCAGCTCCTTTAAAAAAACACATATTACATTACGCAGCGGAAGACGACAATTTTACAGAAAATTTGCGTGGTTTCGTTTATATTTTGGACATGCCAAAACCTGTTTACAATGTTCACATCAGAGAAAAACGGGAAATGCACATTTCCTATGTTTAAGAAAACATAAACGACATCATAAAATGTTTAAAATACAAAACAACGCTCTTTCGAGCTCAGGACACCAAATTTACACATTTGCACAACCAAAACACTAGCATTTCACAAATGCCACATTTCCATATCCTAGGCTCATCGCACGGTCAGTCAAGCGGCACCACGACCTCTACCCCGACCTCTCCTACATGATGTACCTATAAAATTGTAGTGTAGCACCATTAGCATAAAGCTAGTGAGAGTAAAATGAAATCAAGTGTTTATATGGACCAAAGTCCTTATCAGAAATAGTATCTAACATTTCTATTACGAGTCTACTTCCGATTAAGCATCCAATCACTAAACACCGAGCACATCAACAATAAGGCTAAATATGCATTTACATTCAAAACTACATGCATTGGCTTGGTTAAAGTCAGTTTCAACTACCATAACACATTTTAAACTTCCCTTGTCGCCTTGCGTATAACAACACTATAATCACTGTAATTATATTGTCACCATTCATACATAGTCACCATAGTCACCATTGTCACATGTCACCATAAGTCACCATGAATATAAGTCACCATTAGTCACCATAGTCACCATTATTACACGTCACCATAAGTCACCATAGTCACCATGAATATATGTCACCATTAGTCACCATGAATATAAGTCACCATAAGTCACCATATTCACCACGAATATAAGTCACCATTAGTCACCATAGTCACCATGAGTCACCATAGTCACCACGAATATAAGTCACCATAGTCACCACGAATATAAGTCACCATAGTCACCATAAACCTCGGTTTCTATCCTATTTCCTAATTATGTAGGATAATAATAAAGAGAAACCTAAAGAATATTAGGACTATTTTTCCCCTCCTCGGAAGTTCCGAGTCTGAACCGTTATTTTCCATCTCTACTTTCAAATCTATTACACCCAAACCACACTTTAGTCCTCTTGTCTTAATACCATACAGTGACGAGAATCTCGTCTTATTGCACTTTCTTTAGCCCAAACATACTTTCCACAACATTTTCTTCCTAAACATTCACAACCCTTAACCTCGAATCAACTAGTTCGTCAAGTAATCCGAGCCATTAAAACACTAAAGCTCATTTTAAACTCACCTCTAGGATGCGTGGAAGAAACACCGCTCGTTGAATGCGTGAACGGTTACTCGTGGTTCAAACCTACAAAGTAAAATATACAAATAAACATATTAATTTCTAAACCACGAACGAGTAACTAATAGCTAATTTAAACGTCAAAATGTTCCCGGAAACATTATGGAGCTCACTGCCAAAGCAAGAGAAAAGGATCGAGTTCCGGTTTTTGATTAATATTTAAAGAAAACACTTTAAAAAATAACGAAACTCAACTTACGAATTTCTCGGTTTGGAATATTTCAAAGGGCTCAGGTTTTCCATTCGACTCGGGTTTAGATTCAAGACAACTACCTCGACCAAAATGATTTTCCTGAACTAGAAATCACCAACGACACCCAAGAAAAATGAATCGAAAACGCAAAATCGGGAAAAAGAAAAACATAAAACCCATTTCTTCTTTACCTCTTATCTCCCGGATCTTGAACGGATTGGCTTGATTGATGGGATAAAAAGAAAGCTTGCGTCGAGATCTTCTATCGTGATGAGAATCAACAAAATCGGTCGAGAAACGGCAACGAAATCCCGATTTTTCTCTTTTCCTTAAGCTCACGGTTGGGAGGGTTTGTATTTCAAAATTTGCTTTTCTTTTTCTTTCTAATATGCTTACTGAAAGCATATTTAATATAAATATATGTTTTACTAAATGACCGTTATGTCCCGACCTCTAATTCTTTAGTAAAAAGTATCCCGGGTTCTCGTTATTGCACAGTTCCAATTTCAATTCATTTTAACCACTTCTAATATAACTTAAAGTGGTTTAACAATTAGTAATTGGCCCATGAATAAACGTTACTACACCCGATTCTATTTAAATGTTCTAACGAATATTATTTAACGATTGAACTCGAGCCGAAAACTAAAATACTAAATTAAAGTTCTAAGTAAAATAAACAATCACCAACCACTATAATTATACTAAATGAAGCAATAATAATAATAATAATAAAAAAATTTCACCTCAAAAGTAACGGGACGTTACAATTGGTATCAGAGCTAGTTTTAATGATCATGCAAAATTGTGATAATTTTCGAAAATTTTGGTGGCTTGCATAAAAAGTTGTTTTATGTATGTTTGTATAAATTGTGGAGGTTTTCTGATTGATTGTTTAGGTTTCCTTAAGGCACTTAGAATTTTAAATTTTAGTAGAAAATTTGTAAACCCTAGTTTTAGGGTATAGGAAAAAATTTGTAATTTTCCCATACCAAAAGGGAAAAAATCGGCAACATCAAAGGGAGAAAGAAAGAATTTTTTTTCATCATCCATGAGGTCCACGCCCAAAGAGAGAGACAAGGAGGAGATATGGTAAGATATTTTAAGATATTTTTCTTGTTATATCAATTTAAGAAATCAAATATTTAAGATAAGGATAAAATATTTTTTAAAGATTATCTCCATATTTTAAATTATGAATTTAGAAATTGATATAAGATTATATGGAAAATATTTTCTTTATTTTTTCTATATAATTAAAAAGATAATTATTTTAAAACAAGCATTTATGGAAATATTAAGGAGAAAATATTTGCCCCATAAATGCCCATTCACACTCCTACACCATGGAGGAGAGAGAAAGTTGAAGCCTTAAGTTCTACAATGGAAGATTTAAATTAAGTTTTAACTTTAATTTTTCGTTTTAGAAATAGTGCCAAGAATACCGGTCAATTTAGCTATTTATTATTTAAATTGTTTATGTGTATGATATGAATGTTTTAAACAATTTTCATGCATAAGAGTATGTCATGTAGAAAATTCCATCATAGGTTATATGATTTTAATTAATTATACATACATGCATCATGATATAATGTGTTATTATATGCTAATGTATGTGAAGCATGCTATAATTTTATTATATAAATGTTATTATCGAAAATTATATAATTTTATTCTAATTGTTTTTGAACTAAAAGCATGCTTATTTAGTTAAAATTCAAAAGTTAAATCTAGTTTAAAAGTTGAATAGAAGCCAAATGAATTTTTTGTAATATGGAATTATTGTTTAAACAATTGGGCCAAAATCCATATAAGGTAAACAAATAGAAACGTTTAATTAAGAGTTAATTAAAAATTAATAATTATGATTAATTAAATTGAACGGATCTCTGGCAAGAAAGCTCTGCCCAAACAATGAGGTTTCATAAAGTTCCCTTAACACAGAGCACCGCCTCTAATTGGGAGCGATATGGGGGAAAAGTTCAAAATAATAAATCGAAATTATTAAGACGACTCATAATGTGATTAGTTTTAATTAGGAAAACTTGAACAATCACTTTTATAAAATTAATCTAACCAATTTAAGAGTTAAAGTTGATTAGGTTAATTAAAACTTGGATTAATGAATTAGCCTTAATTAGTCTAAGTTATGAAACCCTAACTTAAAATATTAAGTGGGAGAAGGAAACATATCAATGCACACTATGGTCTCCACTAATGGGATTAAAATGTGAGATTTATACAAGGCCTCTTGTGATGACCCGACTCTTTTTAAATTATTTAAAAACCAAAACGCAGTGGAAGTCTTAATATATAAAAAAAAGGGCATGGATATGTTTAAAACTTGGACTATCCAACACCTGTTTTGTAACGTCCCATTACTTTTGAAGTGAAATTTTTATTTTATTTAATATGTTATTTATTTATTTATTTCAATTAAAGTATTTAGTTTAATTTTTATTTTTGTAATTTAGAATTTAGTAGTTATTTTCGTCCGAAAACCTATTTAATCGCTTTAATATCTTAAAATAGTTTTGGTTGTATTAATAATTATTAACGGGCCAATTAATAATTATTAATCACCATTTGGTTAGTTTAAGAACTTCGGGTTTCGATTTAGAAGTCAAAAGTCATTAAAGGACGTAACCGTCAATTCCAAAATTCTTAAAATATGAAGTTACTATTCACATCTCCTCTTTAAAAGGCCATTTGACCAAAAGTTGACAAAAACTTCTCATTTTTCCTCTTCAAAACTGTGGCTTCAAGTGTGGGGGGAGAAATTTTTTGGTTCTGTTCGATTCTCGACGGATCGACTTGATTTCGGACGCATCAGAAAGCTCTCGGTCCTAGGATTCTTCTCAACCTAGCAATCGTACTTTCCATCCGTGTTCTAAGGGCCTTAAGGTATGTCAAAGTTTCAAACCCTAATCTTCAAATAGTGTTTTAATGGAGTTTTTGATTTGATTTTTCGATTTCTTGCTGAGAAACTCGATGACTTTAACTATGAAAGTTGTTTTTGTTAATTTTGGGAACTTCCTCTTAACCCTAAACCCGAGTTTGAACCGAAACCCGTCCAGTTTGAAATTTACATTTTGTGGGTCGTTTTAGAATGCTCATTTATTGATTAATTGTTTATTGTAATTAAATTCGGGAAATCAATTAATGTCCAAAAACCCGAATCATCGTTACCTATTGAAATCGGGAACTTCCAAACTACTTGAAACCAACCCAAAACACCTCTAAATTGCCTAAAAGCCGGTAAACAAAACCCGAGGCCCATTTACCCTTGTAGGGTCGAGAGCTTCTTTAAGGGGATTCCAGGGTTTTTCGTCGTTTTATGCTTTTAGATGACAATCGATCGGTGTTTGTTTAATTATTGATTGTTAGATGTAATTTATTTGTAGGTGTTTGTTGAATCATTGCTTGATCACTCTTCCGGTCAACGGAAGCGAGTCTACGTTTGCCAAGGTGAGAATAATTAGGATTTAACGTAGCTTTAGAAAACGAATAAGTATAATGATTTGTAGTATTGGAAGTTGAGATTAAGATTCGAATCAAAGATTAAAAGAAAGTGAGCTAGTGTTCTTAGGTTAGGAGCTAGTTCTTTTGAGTGAGAACTTTTGTATTTTCTCGAGGGGCACGTTGAACTTTTGGGAGTTCTAAGTTAGAATCGTTTCGGAGATTAGGAGGGATCATTGGAAGTTAAAGGATCAAAATTTTAGATAGAATGGTTAAGGAACTTGAATGTAGAACTTTGGATTTTATTTGAGAAGTTTAGAATCCTTGGAAGTGGAGACTTATTTGTTTAAGCAAGATCTTACTTTTATTAAAGCATCGTTGGTTCGGTTTACTTATTGTTTTTCCGAAATTCCTATTTATTTATTTTATGTATAAGGAAATCTATGATCCATTTACTTTATGCTCTTCGGTTACTTTAACATTCATATTTACGTTTATTTACTTTTGAAAGCATATGCATAACATCTTGCATCATTGAATTGAGAGGAAAGTGAGACAAAAGGTGAATGCGAAACCTACGGGTGTTTTCATTACCTTCATGCATAAAAAGTTAATTTGGAACCTACGGGTGTTTTCATTAACTTCATGCATATTATCGGGGGAATGGAAAGTGAGACAAAAGGTGAATGCGAAACCTACGGGTGTTTTCATTACCTTCATGCATAAAAGGTGAATGCGGAACCTACGGGTGTTTTCATTACGCTCATGCATATTATCGGTGGAATGGAAAGTAAGACAAAAGGTGAATGTGAAACCTACGGGTGTTTTTATTACCTTCATGCATAAAAGGTGAATGTGGAACCTACATGCGTTTTCATTACCTTCATGCATATTATCGGTGGAATTATATCATTGAGAAGGAATTGTATATTGTAACGCCCCGTTATTTTGAAGTGATTTTATTTATTTATTATTTATTTATTTTAATTAAAGTATTTAAGGTCAATTTGAAAGTAGTGATTTCGATTTTATTAGTTAATTTCGGCCGAAATTGTTTTTAATCGTTTTAATACTTTAAATTCACTTCGGTGACATTAATAATTATTAATAGGCCAATTAATAATTATTAATCACCTTTAGATTAATTTAAGAGCTTCGGGTTTCGATTTAGAAGTCAAAAGTCATAAAAGGACGCAACCGTCATTTCCGATTTCTTAAAAATATCAAAACACAATTCCATCATCTTTAAAAACACATCTTGACCAAAGTTGGCCAAAACCCTTCATCCTTTTCTCTCTCAAAACTGTGGGGGCTAGGGGGGGAAGAGATTTTTTTGGGTTTTGCTCGTTTCGCGACGGATCGTTTTGATTTCGATTGCATCAGAAAGCCTTCGGTCCTAGGATTCTTCTCCACCTAACAATCGTGCCTTCCACCCGTGATATACGAACTTCTCGGTAAGTTAAACTTCAAACCCTAAGCTCCAAATAGTGTTTTAATGGAGTTTTCTCTTTGATTCTTCGATTTCTTGTCGGGAAACTCGATGTTTGTAAATACGCAAGTTGTTTTTAATGATTTTGGCAACTTTCCCTAAACCCTAAAAACCGAGTTTCAGTCGAAGCCCTTCCCGTTTGAATTTTACATCCTGGGGGTTGTTTTTGGGTTTACTTTTATTGATATAATGTTTATTGTAATTAAATTCAGGAAATCGTTTATTGTTCAAAAACCCGAATCATAGATACCCATTGCAATCGGGAACTTCGAAACTACTTAAAACCAACTCGAAACACCACTAAAGTGCATAAAAGCCGGAAAACCGAACCCGAAACCCATTTTCTATTGAGAGGCCGAGAGCTCCCTTTGGGTTTTTCTGGGGTTGTTCGTCGGTTTGAGCTTTTAGATGTTAATCGATCGATGTATGTTTATTTATTAATGATCATTAGATATACTTTTAATTGTAGGTGTTTATTGATTCTTTGCTCGATCGCTCTTCTGGAGGTTTGGAGCGAAACCACATCTACCAAGGTGAGAATAAATAGGATTTAAAGTAACTTTAAAAACCGAATAAGTTGAACGGTTTGTAAAATCGGAGGTTAAGATTAAGATTTGAATCTAAAAAGAAAAGAAAGTGAGCTAGTGCCCTTAGGATTAGGAGCTAGTTTTTTGAGTGAAAACTTTGGAGTTTGTCGAGGGAACGTTGAACTTTTGAAAATTATAAGCTAGAATTATTCCGGAGATTAAATGGATCATTGGAAGTTAAAAGATCCAAACTTTTAGAAAGAATGGTTAAAGGAATTCGAAAAAAGAACTTTGGTTTTTAGTTGGAAGTTTAGAATCCTTGGAAGTGTAGATTACTTATTTAAGATAAGATCTACTTATTGTTCTTCCGGAATTCCTATCTTTTTACTTTATGCATAAGGACATCTATGATCCTTTTACTTATGTCCTTTACTTTATACCCTTTACTTTTTGCTCCATTCATATTTTACATTTATTTACTTTTGCGAGCATACCATAACATCTCGCACCATAACATATTGCACCATAACATCTCGCATCATTGAAAAAGAAAAGAAGGGAGAATGTTGAACCCTACGGGGAATGTTCGCATCGCCTTCAGAGAAAAAGAAAAGAAAGTGAGAAAGAAAAGAAGGTTGAATGTTGGATCATACGGGATGTCCTCATTACTTTCTTCATTTATAAGGTTGAATGGGGATCCTACGGGATGTGCTCATTACCTTCATTCATGCATAAAGGGTGAATGCGAATCGTACGGGATGTCCTCATTACCTTCATGCATATTATCGTGGTTAAAGGATCGAGATGTTATATTTATGTAAAGTTTATTTACTTTTCTTATTTATGTTATAACAAGTTAATGGATGAGAGTTAGACTATGTGTGCTAGTATTATCATCCTATGGAGATTATGATTATGAAAGTTAGTTTTCTAGAGATTAGAAAACTATAGAAAGGATTATGTAAGACGTACTTTTCTGGAGAGAAAAGAAATGAAATTGATGTATAGCCAAGTGCTATAGGAAAAAGGAATGAGGTTGAATTGGATAATGAGATAATACAAGGGCGTATTGAACCTTGCATAATTATTATGTGATACATATGTAAGAGAACTAGTTTTTCACTAAATTGGAAGATCTCACATTTGGGTGAATAAGATTTCATGTAAACCTTGTATATAGTATAAGGTATATAAATAAAATGAGATATAAATGATATATGCATTTATGAAACCATACTCAGAAATGCTTGGACTGTAGTTCCACATTTATATTGAAGAATTGGTAAGTAAAAGTGGAACACTTGATATAAAACTCTTTGAACGGATTGATAGCAAAGAGTAAGTAAGTTCTTGGACACGAATCCGGATACGGGTTTGGGGTCTAACTTTACTTTTTATTTTTGTTTATTCTCACTGGGCTTCGTTGTTAGCTCATGATATTACAAACATTTCAGGTAATGTTTGGGGTCATGGGAGAGGAGCTGGTGCGCGCTTTATCGAGAGGATGATGACACAGAGATGGACTAGATACTTGTAAAAGACCATGGTCTTATTTTGTTATGTTTTGTCTTTTGAGATGTAAATTGTATATAGCTCTTAAGAGCTTTTCGTCTTTACTTTTATGTTTATAACTCTTTTGAACTTCTGGATAGGAACTTAATGTTCCTTGTGTTTTTAGATTTCAGAATTTAAGATGTAAACAGGTTTTGGCTACCCAACATTTAAACATATCCACGCCAAATTTTATTAATTAATAAGTCTTCCGCTGTTAATCTGATTTTAAATTATTTAAAAGAGTCGTATGGTCACATTTGGTATCAGAGCCTTAGGGTTCTGTAGACTACATTCGATGCATGTTTGTTTTCAAGTTTTGTTTTAAGTCCACTCTCTAGTCATCATCTGAGATCAGCAGCACTAGGTATGCCTATAACTTTATTCTCAAGCTTTAAATTCTTTAATAGTATTAAAGTTATGAGAATGTTGTTTATTTGTAAATGTGATAGATCGCATCCTCGTAAAAACCACTATGTGGTGATGTTTATATTGACCCAGATTGAGATTTGGGTAAGGATGCTGAGAATGTAAATGACCCCGTACAATTCTGGAGGTTATACACCTCGTTAAGAGTATCGACATGATGTCGAATTAAAGGAGATGAAATACTCCAAGAGAGTGATCATTTGATCCTCAAGGATTGATTGAAGTTTACTTGTCACACAATTGCTAAATAGTGGTTTTAGTTATGTGTGTTGACATTTGTGTGTAAAAGGAGACATGATTGTCTTGAGCCCAAAATTAAGAGATAAAGCACCTATTGGAGGTGAGTAATTGTTGATAAGAAATCGGTCTGGCTCGGGTCCAGTAACCTAGACTTAACTCAATGGACAAGTTCCTAAGTTGAGTAGAGAAAAGTTGGATTATGGTAAGTGGTAAATCCTTATGGTAGTATGGTGCTAAAAGGAAAATGTGTTGCCACTCAAAAGAGGAAGTAAGGACTTTACGTGAAAAGTCTCAACGAGGACCATTAACGACAATGTTAATTGGTGAATGGCCTAGTTTGGTCGCTAATACACTATGGTGTATCAATCTGGAATTGAATATACTCGAGTTAGAGTAATGAAGATCCATATTTAGTAAATTGTCAAAATTGACTAACACTAAGGTTGAGTGTTGGTATTTGATTGAATTATAGAAGGAAGTTGATGGATCATGATATCGGTAACTTCTCTAAGGTAATGAGATGGTTTGGTGAACATCAATTCACATTGTGTTTGACCATCTAATTGGACGGTGAACTTTGAGAAACTTGTAGGTCGTAGTTTGGACCTACTGAGTTTTTCAAGATAGACTCTAAAGTGAATCCTATGTTGGAAGGTTAGAATGTTATTTGGACTAAGGTGTTTGACAGACACCAGTTTCACTTTGTAAGAAAGGAAATGATCTATGATGTCGAGATCATTCAAGATTTTGAATAAGGAGGCTTAGGAGTTATTCTTATCTTGGATTTCGCATATTATGAAAGGAAGGAAAAACTAGCTACTACAGACAGATTTCTTCTCAGGGGAAGAAGATAGAAGAGGACGATGCAAGTCAAGCGATACCGCAGGAGCAACAACAGCAGCAATAGTAGCAGCAACAACAACAAGTTCGAGGTGAAGCTCAACATGGACAGCCAAAGTACAAGGATAGGATCATCCTTATTACAATAGTTGTGTCAGTTTCCATTTTAGGAAATGCACACTTCCATCAAGATGCTATGTTATGATCAACTTGGAATCATGCCACTTTTGTAGGGCGTATAAGACTTAACCATCACAACATAGTAGCAAGGTCAGGATTATCAGGAAAAGCTGTCGATATGGTAGTGTTTTATACTTTGTTATTTTCAGGCTGTTTGGCTTTTATTCTGTTTAATTCTGGAGCCAGCCACTCTTTTATTTTATCTTGTTATGATGAGTTGACAGCTCTTGAGTCGAGACTGTTGAGTTTCAAGATGTGTGCTTTTACCCTAGTGGGGAAGTTTATTATTGTGATAGTGCAATTGGCACTTATGACATGTGCATTATGAGTAGATGCTCATATTTTACTTTGATTGTTATGCATATGTTTGATATTGATGTGATATTGATTATGGATTGGCTATTATCCAATCATACCATTATAGTTTGTACTGAGAAAGTTTTGATTTTATGAGTCCATGTGGGACTAGTTTATGTTTTCGTGGGTTTAGTAGACGAGTAGCACCCACTTTGATATCTATGATAGAAGCTAGAATGCTTTTAAGTGATGTAGCTTGAGTTTATTTAGCTAGTGTTGTTGATACTTCTGTACCGGAGACTAGCTGAGTTAAAAGAGCTTAAGAGTCCGTTATTGGAACTCTTAAACTCAGGATTTATTCATCTTAGTGCGTCCTCATAGGGGGCACCTTGTTGTTGTGAAAAGAAAGACAGTTCAGTGAGACTGTGTATTGATTTTTGAGGGTTGAATCAAGCTACAGTGAAAAACAAGTATCAATTGCATTGGATTGATGATCTATATGATCATTTGGGGAAAAAATGCTATCTTTTCAAAGATAGGTTTGAGATCCAGTTAAATTCGTTGAAGATTTGGGATTAAGATAATCCTAAAACTGTTTTCAGGACGCGTGATAGATATTGTGAGTTTGTAGTCATGTCTTTTGACTTAACCAACACGTCTGTAGCTTTTATGGATTTTATCCATATTGTGTTCAAGAGGTACATCAATTCTATTGATGTTGTGATTAATGATGACAGTCTGATTTATTCTAAGACTGAGGTAATGTATGATATGCATTTGAAGGAAATTTTGACACTATTAAGAAATCAGAAGTGTATGCCAAGTTCTCAAAGTGTGAGTTTTGGCTAAAAGAAATGGCATTTTTGGCCATGAGTTATCAAGAAGAGGATTATATATTGATTCCTCTAAGATGGAGGCTTATAGTAGTTGGTCTAGAGTGACGGGTGTGCCTAAGATTCTATGTTTTCTAAGGCTTACAGGCTTGTTTTCGAGAGGCAGAGTTAGACATGCCCAGTCGATCTATCTTTGTTTTACAGATAGTTCGTAATACATCGTAGGAGGCTTTGGGTGCCTTTAGGATCGACTTTTTAAAAGAACTGTTGGAAGAGGCTCACAGTCCTATCTTTTATGTCCATCCAGGCAACACAAAAAAGTACAAGGACCGAGACAATATTATTGATGACCTGGGATTAAACATGAAATTGTAAAGTATGTGAATAGGTGCTTGATTTGTTAGCAAGTCAAGGCCCTAAAGATCCACCGAGTTATCTTAACCTTTGAAAGTGCTTGGATGGAAATGGGAGAAGATCTTCATGGAGTTTATCAGGGGTTTTCCGAAAGAGAGCAAAGAGTTTTGATATCATTTGGGTGATTATAGACATTCGATGAAAAACCGCACACTTTATTCTTGGAAGGATCATCTATCCAGTTAAGACTAGGGTACAGTTTTACCTTAGAAAGATTGATAGATTGTGGGTGCTGGTGAAGATTTTATCAGATTGAGGCACTCGTTTTGACTTGAAGAGATGACAGTGTTTAGCACTTTATGGTAGAAAGTGTTGTTCTCCCGCTCATTAAGATGAGGTTGGAGAAAAGAGACTTTTGGTACTCAAGTTGTGACAAATGACTAGCGAGTCTATCATTTGTTTAGAGAAAGGTTAAGGGTTAACCAAAGTTGGCAGCAGGATTCGGTGTAGTCTGTTCAAGTTGTAGTAGTGGATCTCATATTCTTCAAGTGACACCAACGAAGGGTGTTATGAAGGTTGGGAGTAAGGGTCAGTTGAGCATTAAGTTTGTTGGCCTATCGAGATACTCAATCGAGTAGAAGTGATAGTTTATTGTTTAGCTTTGCCACTTTCGTTATCGGACGTTTGTAATATTTTCCATGTATTGATGCTTCGGAAATACATGGTGAATCCGTTCCACGTGATTGTTTATGAACTGGTTGTTTTGAATGCTAATAAATCTTATGAGAAGATACCCGTTAAGATCAGAGCATTCGAACAAAAGTTGTTGAGAAATAAAAAGGAATTCACTTGGTTAAGGTTCTTTGAAAGAACCAAGTGTCAAAGGAAGCAACGTGAGAACGTGAAGATGAAATACAGTTTAAGTACCCTCGCTTTTCACTTAGTGAACGCACTTTTCGAGGACGAAAAGTCTTTTAAGGAAGACTGTAACGTCCCGTTATTTTGAAGTGATTTTTTTATTATTTATTTATTTTAATTAAAGTATTTAAGGTCAATTTAAAAGTAGTGATTTCGATTTTAGTAGTTAATTTCGTCCGAAATTGTTTTTAATCATTTTAATACTTTAAATTCGCTTCGGTGACATTAATAATTATTAATAGGCCAATTAATAATTATTAATCACCTTTAGATTAATTTAAGAGCTTCGGGTTTCGATTTAGAAGTCAAAAGTCATAAAAGGACGCAACCGTCATTTCTAATTTCTTAAAAATATCAAAACACTATTCCATCATCTTTAAAAACACATCTTGACCAAAGTTGGCCAAAACCCTTCATCCTTTTCTCTCTCAAAACCGTGGGGGCTAGGGGGGGAAGAGATTTTTTCGGGTTTTGCTCGTTTCGCGACGAATCGTTTTGATTTCGATTGCATCAGAAAGCCTTCGGTCCTAGGATTCTTCTCCACCTAACAATCGTGCCTTCCACCCGTGATCTACGAACTTCTCGGTAAGTTAAACTTCAAACCCTAAGCTCCAAATAGTGTTTTAATGGAGTTTTCTCTTTGATTCTTCGATTTCTTGTTGGGAAACTCGATGTTTGTAAATACGGAAGTTGTTTTTAATGATTTTGGCAACTTTCCCTAAACCCTAAAAACCGAGTTTCAGTCGAAGCCCTTCCCGTTTGAATTTTACATCCTGGGGGTTGTTTTGGGGTTTACTTTTATTGATATAATGTTTATTTTAATTAAATTCGGAAAATCGTTTATTGTTTAAAAACCCGAAGCATCAATACGCATTGAAATCGGGAACTTCGAAACTACTTAAAACCAACTCGAAACACCTCTAAAGTGCCTAAAAGCCGGAAAACCGAACCCGAAACCCATTTTCTATTGAGGGGCCGAGAGCACCCTTTTGGTTTTTCCAGGGTTGTTCGTCGTTTTGAGCTTTTAGATGTTAATCAATCGATGTATGTTTATTTATTCATGATCCTTAGATATACTTTTAACTGTAGGTGTTTATTGATTCTTTGCTCGATCGCTCTTCTGGAGGTTTGGAGCGAAACCACATCTACCAAGGTGAGAATAAATAGGATTTAAAGTAACTTTAGAAAGCGAATAAGTAGAACGGTTTGTAAAATCGGAGGTTAAGATTAAGATTTGAATCTAAAAAGAAAAGAAACTGAGCTAGTGCCCTTAGGATTAGGAGCTAATTCTTTGAGTGAAAACTTTGGAGTTTATCGAGGGAACGTTGAACTTTTGAAAGTTCTAAGTTAGAATTGTTCCGGAGATTAAATGGATCATTGGAAGTTAAAAGATCCAAACTTTTAGATAGAAAGGTTAAAGCAATTCGAAAATAGAACTTTGGATTTTAGTTGGAAGTTTAGAATCCTTGGAAGTGTAGATTACTTATTTAAGATAAGATCTACTTCTTGTTCTTTCGGAATTCCTATCTTTTTACTTTATGCATAAGAACATCTATGATCCTTTTACTTATGTCCTTTACTTTATACCCTTTACTTTTTGCTCCATTCATATTTTACGTTTATTTACTTTTGCGAGCATACCATAACATCTCGCACCATAACATATTGCACCATAACATCTCGCATCATTGAAAAAGAAAAGAAGGGAGAATGTTGGACCCTACGGGGAATGTCCGCATCGCCTTCAGAGAAAAAGAAAAGAAAGTGAGAAAGAAAAGAAGGTTGAATATTGGATCCTACGGGATGTCCTCATTACTTTCTTCATTCATAAGGTTGAATGGGGATCCTACGGGATGTCCTCATTACCTTCATTTATGCATAAAGGGCGAATGCGAATCCTACGGGATGTCCTCATTACCTTCATGCATATTATCGTGGTTAAAGGATCGAGATGTTATATTTATGTAAAGTTTATTTACTTTTCTTATTGTGACGACCCAACTTTTTTAAATAATTTAAATTAGAAAACAAAACGGAAGTCTTTATATTTTATGAAAAATTGGCGTGATTATGTTTGAAAGTTGGCTAGACAAAACCTGTTTACATCTTAAATTCAAAAATCTAAAACACAAGGAACTTCAAGTTCCTAATCAGGAGTTCAAAAAGACGTTATCATAAAAATGAAGACAATTAGCTCTTATGAGCTAAATACAAATTTTCATAACATAATATACAAATTAACAAAATGAGACCATGGTCTTTTAAAAGAATAACTAGTCCATCACCGTGTCATCATCCTCTGGATCAAGCGCGCACCAGCTCCTCTTCCACGACCCCAAACATTACCTGAAATGTTTGTAATATCATGAGCTAACAACTTAAGCCCAGTGAGAATAATAAGAATAAAAAGTAAAGATAGACCTCAAACCCGTATTCCGATTTGTGTCCAATTTACTTGACACAATCAATCCTAAAGTTCTCCAACTCTAGGTAATTTCATTCTATACTCTCCAAAGGATGATATTACTAACACTTATAGTCAAATCCTCATCCATTAACTTGTTACGACATAAATAAAAAAGTAAATAAACTTTGCATAAAATATAACATCTCAATTCTTTATCCATGATATATATTTTCATCGCTCATATGCATGAAGGTAATGAGAACATCTCGTAGGATACGCATTCGCCCTTTATGCATGAATGAATGAAGAAGGTGATGCGAACATTCCCCGAAGGGTCCAACATTCTTCCCTCCTTTTCTTTCTCTCTTTATTTTCTTTTTCTCTGAAGGCGATGCGGACATTCCCCGTAGGGTCCAACATTCTCTCCTTCTTTTCTTTCTCACTTTCCTTTCTTTTTCTTGGAAGGCGATGCAGACATTCCCCGAAGGGTCCAACATTCTCTCCTTCTTTTCTTTCTCTCTCTGAAGGCTATGCGGACTACCCGAAGGGTCCAACCTTCTCTCCTTCTTTTCAATGATGCGAGATGTTATGGTGCAATATGTTATGGTTATGCTTGCACATGCTTGCAGAAAGTAAATAAAGTAAAGTGCGAATAATAAAGTAACCGAAAAAAACATAAAGTAAAGGGAAATTAAGTAAAAGTCATAAAGTAAATAAATAAGAAACTCCGGACGAACGATATGTCAATCGAACTCCGCTAACAATAATAAAAGTAAAAATTATAACTTCAACGATTAACCTATACCTTCAAGGATTCTAAACTTCCAATGATCCAACCTAAGCTTCGAAACGAATCTAACTTAGAATCTTCTAAGATTCAATACTTTCCTTGAGAACTCCTAAGTTCTCTTTTGAAGGATTAACTCCTAATCCTATGGGCACTAACTCACATCCCTCTAATCTTGGATTCGAATTCTAGTCTTAGTTTCCAATTCTACAAACCATCATACTTATTTTCTTTCTAAATTTACTTTAAATCCTAACTATTCTCACCTTAGCCAAAAAAATAGCTTTGCTCCAAGTTTCCGAAAGCACAATCAAACAACGATCCGAAACACCTACAATTAATTACATCTAACAATTATTAAATAAACATACATCGATCAATTAACATCTAAAAGCTCAAAACAACGAACAACCTCATAAACCCCACTAGGAGGCTTTCGGGCCCCCCATGAAAAGTGGGTCTCGGGTTTGGTTTTTCGGCTTTTAGGTACTTTAGATGTGTTTCGAGTTGGTTTCAAGCAATTTCGATATTTCCGATTTCAATGGGTATCGATAATTAGGGTTTTTGAACATTATGCCTTTTCCCGAATTGAATTTAAATAAACAATAATTCATTAATTTATAATCCATAATCAAACCCAAAAAGGTAAATTTCAAACGGGAATGGTTTCGACTGAAACTCGGTTTTAGGGTTATGGGAAAGTTTCCAAAAACTCTTAAAACAACTCCCGTATTGACAAACACCGAGTTTCATGACAAGAAATCGAAGGAATCAAAAGAAAACTCCATTAAAACACTATTTGAAGCTTAGGGTTTGAAAATAAACTTACCGAGAACTCCGTGGATCTCGAGAGAAAAGCACGATCGTTGGGTGGAAAAGAATCCTAGACTCGAGGGCTTTCCGATGCAACCGAAATCGAGCCGATCCATCGAGAAACGAAGAAAAACCAAATCTCCTCTAATCCCCCATTGATGCCCATGGCTTGGAGAACAAAAATGGGAAGAAAATGGTCAAACCTTGGTCAATTGGTATATTTTAAAATAAATGAATAGTGTTTTGGATATTTTTAAGAAATTGGAAATGACGGTTGCGTCCTTTTGTGACTTTTGATTTCCAAATCTTAACCTGAAGCTCTTAAATAAATCTAAAGGTGATTAATAATTATTAATTGGCCTATTAATAATTATTAATGTCACTGAAACGAATTTAAAGTATTAAAACGATTAAAAAGGATTTTGGGCGAAAATAGCTACTAAAATCGAAATTAAAAAATAATAATTAATCTAAATACTTAAATTGAAATAAATAAATAACATTAAATAAATAATAAAAAAAATAAAAAATTTCACTTCAAAATAACGGGACGTTACAGTCTACCCTCCTTAAAAGACTTTTCATCCTCGAAAAGTGCGTTCACTAAGTGAATAAAGCGAGGGTACTTTGACTGTATCTCATCCTCACGTTCCCACGTTGCTTCTTTTGACACTTGGTTCTTTCAAAGAACCTTAACCAAGCGAATTACTTTTTATTTCTCAACAACCCTTGTTCGAATGCTCTTATCTTAGCGGGTGTCTTCTCATAAGACATAATAGCATTCAAAACTTCCAGTTCATAATCTATTGCGTGGGACGGATTCTCCATATATTTTCGAAGCATCAATACATGGAAAACATTACGAACGGCCGATAACAAAAGTGGTAAAGCTAAACAATAAGCTACCACTTCTACTTTATTGAGTATCTCGATAGGCCAATAAACTTAGGGTTCAATTGACCCTCATTCCCAACTTTAATAACACTGCTCCTTGGTGCCACTTGAAGAATACGAGATCCACTACTATCACTTGAACGGACTGTACCGAATCCTGCTGTCAACTTTGGTTAACCCTTAACCTTTCTCTAAACAAATGATAGACTCGCTAGTCATTTATTACAACTTGAGTACCAAAAGTCTCTTTTCTCGAATCTCATCCAAATGAGCGGAAGAACAACACTTTCTACCAAAAAGTGCCCTAACAGTGCCAAAACTTCGAGACAAAGCAAATGTCTCGATCTGATAAAATCTTCACCGACACACCATAATCTATCAACCTTTCTTAGGTACAACTGTACCCTAGTCTTAATTGGATAGATGATCCTTCCAAGAATAAAGTGTGCGGTTTTCATCAAATGGTCTACAATCACCAAATGATATCATAACTCTTTGCTCTCTTTCGGCAAACCCCTGATAAACTCCATGGAAATCTTCTCCCATTTCCATTCAAGCACTTTCAAAGGTAAGATAACCCGGTAGATCTTTAGGGCCTTGACTTGCTAACAAATCAAGCACCTATTCACGTACTTTACAATCTCATGTTTCATCCCAGGTCATCAATCAAATTGTCTCGGTTCTCGTACCTCTTTGTATTGCCTGGATGAAAATAAAAGATAGAACTGTGAGCCTCCTCCAATAGTTCTTTTCAAAAGTCGATTCTGAAGGCACCCAAAGCCCCATACGATGTATTACGAACTATCTGTAAAACAAAGATAGATCGACTAGGCATGTCTTATTCTGTCTCTCGAGACAAGCCTGTAAGCCTTAGAAACTAATAGAATTCTTAGGCACACCCGTCAGTCTAGGCCAACTACTATATGCCTCCATCTTAGAGGAATCAATATAATCCTCTTCTTGATACCACATGGCCTAAGATGCCATTTCTTTTAGCCAAAACTCACACTTTGAGAACTTGGCATACACTTCTGATTTCTTAATACGATCAAAACTGCCTTCAATTGCATAACATGCATTTCCTCAGTCTTAAAATAAATCAGACTATCATCATTAATCACAACATCAATAGAATTGATGTATCTCTTAAACACAGTATGGATAAGATACATAAGAGTCGCAGGCGCGTTGGTTAAGTCAAAAGACATGACTACAAGCTCATAATATCAATAACGTGTCCTGAAAACAGTTTTAGGAATAACTCAATCCCGAATCTTCAACGGATTTAACCGGATCTCAATCCTATCTTTGAAAAGATAGCGGTTTCTTCCCAACTAATCATATAGATCATCAAACCAATGCAATTGATACTTGTTTTTTTTTCACTGTAGCTTGATTCAACCCTCGATGATCAATGCACAGTCTCACTAAACTGTCTTTCTTTTCACAAACAACAAGGTGCTCCTTACTACGAGGACGCACTAGGGTGAATAAACCCTAACTTTAAGAGTTCCTATAACTGACTCTTAAGCTCTTTTAACTCAGCTAGTCTCTGGTACAGAAGTATCAACAACACTAGCTAAATTAACTCAACCTACATGACTTAGAAGCATTCTAGCTTCTATCATATATATCAAAGTGGGTGCTACTCAGCTACTAAACCCACGAATACAAAACTAGTCCCATATGGACTTATAAAATCAAAACTTTCTCAGTACAAACTATAATGGTATGATTGGATAATAGCCAATCCATAATCAATATCATATCAAAATCAGACATATGCATAACAATCAAAGTAAAATGTGAGCATCAACTCATAATACATATGTCATAAGTGCCATACGCACTATCACAATAATAAACTTCCCCACTGGGGTAAAAGCACAAATCTCGAAACTCAACAGTCTCAACTCAGAAGCTGCCAACTCATCATAACAAGATAAAATAAAAGAGTGGCTAGCTCCAGAATTAAACAGAATAAAATCCAAACGGCCTGAAAATAACAAAGTATAAAACACTACAATACTGGCAGCTTTTCCTGATAATCCTGATTTTGCTACTATGTTGTGATGGTTGTATCTTATACGCCCTATAAAAGTGGCGTGAATCCAAATTTGATCACAACATAGCATCTTGATGGAAGTGTGCATCTCCCTGATGGAAACTGGCACAACTATTTTAGTAAGGATGATCCTATCCTTGTTGAGCTCCACCTCGAACCAGTTGTTGCTGCTGCTGCTACTGCTGTTGTTGTTGTTGATGTTGTTGTTGCTGCTGCTACTGCGGTATCCCATGACTGGCATCGTCATCCTTTGCTTTCTTCTTCTAAAAGGTAGTCTGTCTCGTAGTAGTTAATCTTCTCTTCTTTTCAGAAAATGTAAAATCAAAGATAAGGACGACTCCTAAGCCTCCTTATTCAAATCTTGAATGAACTCGATTTCAAAGATCATTTTCTTTCTTACAAAGCAAAACTGGTGTCTGTCAAACACCTTAGTCCAATAACATTCTAACATTCCAACATAGGATTCACTTTAGAGTCTATCTTGAATAGACTCAGTAGGTCCAAACTACGACCTACAAGTTTATCAAATTCTCTGTCCAAATAGATGGTCAAACACAATGTGAATTAAAATTCACCAAACCATCTCATTGCCTTATGGAAGTTACCGATATCACGGTCCATCAACTTCTTCTTTATTTCAATCTAATACCAACACTCAACTTAGTGTTAGTCAATTTTTGACAATTTATTGAACATGGATCTTCATTACTCGACCTCGAGTATTTCCAATTCAAATTGATACACTATAGTGTACTAGCAACCAAACTAAGCCATTCACCAATTAACATTGTCGTTAATGGTCCTCATTGAGATTTATCACGTACAGTCCTTACTTCATCTTTTGAGTGGTAACACACTTTCCTTTTAGCACAATGCTACCATAAGGATTTACCACTTACCATAATTCAACTTTCTCAACTCAAACCAGGAACTTGTCCCTTGAGCTGAATCTAGGTTACTGGACTCGAGCCAGACTGACTTCTTTTCAACAATTTCTCACCTCAAACAGGTGTTTCATCTCTTAATACTGGGCTCCAGACAAACATGTCCCCTTTTTACACATAAATGTCCACACACATCTACAAAGACCACTACTTAGCAATTGTGTGACAATAATACTTTAATCCATTTTAAGGATCAAACGATTGATCTCTCGGAGTATCTCATCTCCTTTACTTTGACATTATGTCAATACTCTTAACAAGGTGTATAACCTCTAAAACTGCACGGAGTCATTCGCCTTCTCGACACCCATACCCAAATCTCAAAATGGGTCAAATAAACATAACCACATAGTGGTTTTACAAGGATGTGAAATATCACAAACAGCATTAACTTCTAACAATATTCTCATAACTCTTCCAATATCAAAGAATTAAAGTATGAGAATAGAAGTTATAGGCATACCTGGTGCCGCTGATCTCAGATGATGACTAGAGAGTGGACTTAAAACAAAACATGAAAACAAACATGCATCGCATGTAGTCTACAGAACCCGTAAGCTCTGATACAAACTGTGACGACCTGACACTTTTAAATAATTTAAATTAGAAAACACAGCGGAAGTCTTTATATTTTATGAAAAATTGGCGTGATTATGTTTGAAAGTTTGCTAGCCAAAACCTGTTTACATCTTAAATTCAAAAATCTAAAACACAAGGAACTTCAAGTTCCTAATCAGGAGTTCAAAAAGACGTTATCATAAAAATAAAGACAATTAGCTCTTATGAGCTAAATACAAATTTTCATAACATAAGATACAAATTAACAAAATGAGACCATGGTCTTTTAAAAGAATAACTAGTCCATCACCGTGTCATCATCCTCTGGATCAAGCGCGCACCAGCTCCTCTTCCACGACCCCAAACATTACTTGAAATATTTGTAATATCATGAGCTAACAACTTAAGCCCAGTGAGAATAATAAGAATAAAAAGTAAAGATAGACCTCAAACCCGTATTCCGATTTGTGTCCAATTTACTTGACACAATCAATCCTAAAGTTCTCCAACTCTAGGTAATTTCATTCTATACTCTCCAAAGGATGATATTACTAACACTCGTAGTCAAATCCTCATCCATTAACTTGTTACGACATAAATAAGAAAGTAAATAAACTTTGCATAAAATATAACATCTCAATTCTTTATCCATGATATATATTTCCATCACTCATATGCATGAAGGTAATGAGAACATCTCGTAGGATACGCATTCGCCCTTTATGCATGAATGAATGAAGAAGGTGATGCGGACATTCCCCGAAGGGTCCAACATTCTTCCCTCCTTTTCTTTCTCTCTTTATTTTCTTTTTCTTTGAAGGCGATGCAGACATTCCGCGTAGGGTCCAACATTCTCTCCTTATTTTCTTTCTCACTTTCCTTTCTTTTTCTTAGAAGGCGATGCGGACATTCCCCGAAGGGTCCAACATTCTCTCCTTCTTTTCTTTCTCTCTCTGAAGGCGATGCGGACATTCCCCGAATGGTCCAACATTCTCTCATTCTTTTCAATGATGCGAGATGTTATGGTGCAATATGTTATGGTTATGCTTGCACATGCTTGCAAAAAGTAAATAAAATAAAGTGCGAATAATAAAGTAACCGAAAAAAACATAAAGTAAAGGGAAATTAAGTAAAAGACATAAAGTAAATAAATAAGAAACTCTGGACGAACGATATGTCAATCGAACTCCACTAACAATAATAAAAGTAAAAATTATAACTTAAACGATTAACCTATACCTTCAAGGATTCTAAACTTCCAATGATCCAACCTAAGCTTCGAAACGAATCTAACTTAGAATCTTCTATGATTCAATACTTTCCTTGAGAACTCCTAAGTTCTCACTTAAAGGATTAACTCCTAATCCTAAGGGCACTAACTCACATCCCTCTAATCTTAGATTCAAATTCTAGTCTTAGTTTCCAATTCTACAAACCATCATACTTATTTGCCTTCTAAAATTACTTTAAATCCTAACTATTCTCACCTTAGCCAAAAAAATTGCTTTGCTCCAAGTTTCCGAAAGCACAATCAAACAACGATCCGAAACACCTACAATTAATGTAACGACCCAAATCCGTTAAATCCTTTAAATTCAAATGCACAGCGGAAGACTCAACTTTAAAGAAAAATGGCATGGGTTCGTTTAAAACTTGGATAAACCAAAACCTGTTTTTACAAAGTTCACAACCAGAGAAAGCAATAAATGGTGGAATGCGCATTCCAATTGATATTAAACCTTCTAAAAACAACTTATAAACATAAACCATTACAAAATTTAAAACAAACGCTCACACGAGCTGAAAACATAAAGCATGAGAAAGTATAAATATATTCAAAGCATTCAAGAATGCTAAGAAAAAGTTCCTTGTTCAAGTCCTTTCATCGCTTCGTGAAGTCAAACAGCACCACCTCCTCTACCACGTCTCCCTCGTCGAGATTTACCTGAAAAAAAAAATAAGTGTAGCAACATTAGCATAAAAATGCTAGTGAGAATAAAATGAAAGCCAGTAATCCTATGGACCAAATTCCATACCGGAAATTGTGTCCAATTACCTAACTTTCTCTTTACTACCCATTCTACACTTCCAAATCATCATAATCATACACCAATCAATTTCCCAATTTCCAAATCGTATCAAGCCACATCTAATACCAAATCATAATCCCATATCATATTACAACATCTAAATATCTCGTAACATATTACCGTATGTTACCACCTCAACATACTAACACATACGGCGTTACCATATCAAGTGTCCTCATAACGTCGTACCGTATAAATCAACATCAACATACTACCACGTACGATCTTACCAAATCACGTATCATCGTATCGTGTTACCGTATGGATCAACATCAACATACTAACACGTACGGTCTTACCAAATCACGTATCATCGTAAAGTGTTAACGTATGTATCAACATCAACATACTAACACGTGGGGTCTTACCCAATTCTCACATAAAGTATTACCGTCGAAATCCAAACACCATAGATCACATACCACCAAATCTCAGATTACCATAAGTTGCCACATAATACCACATCAGGTATTACCATCGAAAATCAAACACTTGTACAAAGGATAAGCATGTAACTACGTAACAACTACCAAACAAGCTGGGATGCTCATGGTAAGAACTCGATTTATCTGCCAATCTTGTAATATAACATCGCTCATAGCCTGTTTCATCTATAACCCTGTTATATCCCAAGATCACGATCCCCTCATATAACATCGCTCATAGCCTGTTTCATCTATGACCCTGTTATACCCAAATCACATCTCATAGTATCTCGATCTCCTCGTATAACATCGCTCATAGCCTGTTTCATCTATGACCCTGTTATACCCCAAGATCACATAGTATAACATCGCTCATAGCCTGTTTCATCTATGACCCTGTTATACCCAAATCACATCTCATAGTATCTCGATCTCCTCGTATAACATCGCTCATAGCCTGTTTCATCTATGACCCTGTTATACCCAAATCACATCTCATAGTATCTCGATCTCCTCGTATAACATCGCTCATAGCCTGTTTCATCTATGACCTTGTTATACCCCAAGATCTCATCACATAGTATCTATAAATCGGTTCATTACTTGAGTATCACAACACAAACAACTAACAAACAATACAATCATACTACAATTACACTCAATGACATGCTTATCTTTTGTACTTAAAGTGTTGCCTCTTACCAAAAGTCCCGAGTACATCAATTGTACTATCATCATGATTCCATACTTCCCAGTACTAACACAATCAACATCATTCCTTATTATCATATCAACTTTCATACTCCACATTATTACCATAATATAATACAATCCTTATTACTCACACAAGGTAATAAGTTCATAAAACATTAACCACTATCATCACTGATGCCATAATTCCACGAAGTCTTATAACTCCCAATAAACAAAATGAGGTTTAACATCATCATGTCACGAATGACAATAAATCACCTCAAATCACAAGAATACTTTCCAAACCATTACCATAAAGCATGAGTTAACTTCCAAACATTTCCTTTGCTTTACTTTAGTCAAAACTACCTAAAGTAAATTCAATTCCCAACTTTGTCTCAGAATCTTTATAACCTTTCATACTTTTGAGAATAACATCTACGCTACTTTGATCTAAACTTCTCAAAGTACCTTAAACTTTAAATTTCATCTAAACTCTTCAATTCATCTTACTATACTTCCAAATCACTCATAACTCCTCTTTTACTTCCAAATTCATAAGAACACCAAAGCCACTCCACTCACATCCGAGTTTAAAGTCACCAACCAAGTATAACTTCAAGAAGTTAGTTCCCCTCTTAACCTCGATAAACAATATCGTAATGAAACATAATTCATAAAATTACTAACTTCCATTTTAAACTCACCTTAGAATTGAAACCGAACTTCCAAAGTGTCGAGGTAGATCCCACGCGAGCAATTACCAACCTACAAATAAGTTACATCCAATAAACATTAATTAACCAAAATTTGAACCATCGACATCTAAACGCGTAAAATGATTAAACCCTAGTTTTTAACCTGATGGTGCTCTCGGCCATAGGAGAGAAAATGAGGTTCGGGTTTGGTTTTTCGACTTTTAGGCATTTTAGAGGTGTTCCGGGTTGGTTTTAGGTACTTTGGAGGCTCGAGATACCTATGGGCAACCGTATTTTATGGTTTTATATAATAATCGATTTCCGAAAAATTAAGTAAAACACAAAATCATAGCAAACTAAACACCCTAGCCATGGCCAAGTGAGAGAAAATCATACGGGACGGGTTTTCCATTCGACTCGGGTTTAGGTCCAAGACAACAACCTCATCCAAAGTGATTTTTCCTAAATAGAATTCACAAACAACCCCCGGGAAAAACGAATCAAGGCTTACATACAAGATTGGAAATAAAGATAACACAAAAACCCATTTCTTCCTCACCTTGTATCTCCTGGATCTTTAATGGATTGGCCCAATTGATGGAATGGGTAGAAAGATCGTCTCGAGAGCTTTCCAACGAGCTAAGGCGCGATGAAAACGGTTGAGAAACGAAGCCGGGGCGACACTTTCTTTCTCTCCCCTTTTTCTCCTCTCTAGCTACGGGTTTGGGCTCTCTTTTTTTCACTTATCCTTTTTTTTTTTTTATCATTATCCTTGAAAAACATGAGTAGATATATATAAATAAATTTTGGTAAAAGACCATATTGCCCCTCCTCTTATTTCCTTAGGAAAACTTGTTCCATGTGCTCGTTATTTTACGTTTCTAATTCCAATACAACTTCACTACTTCTAATCTTTCTTAAAAATATTTAACAATAAATAATGGGCCCGAGAATAATTTTTAATACGTCCAAATCTAATTTAAGCTAATAAAACGATTAAAAAACGGTTTTCGAACGAAATTAGTTACTAAATTCTAAATTTATAAAATTAAACTAAATACTTTAATTAAAATAAATAAATAACTAAATGAAATATTCAATTAAATAAAAAAAAATCACTTCAAAAAAAAAAAAACGGGACGTTACAATTAATTTCATCTAACAATTAATAAATAAACATACATCGATCAATTACCATCTAAAAGCTCAAAACAACGAACAACGAACAACCCCATAAACCCCACTAGGAGGCTCTCGGCCCCCCCATGAAAAGTGGGTCTCGGGTTTGGTTTTCCGGCTTTTAGGTACTTTAGATGTGTTTCGAGTTGGTTTCAAGCAATTTCGATATTCCCGATTTCAATGGGTATCAATAATTAGGGTTTTTGAACATTATGCCCTTTCCCAAATTGAATTTAAATAAACAATAATTCATTAATTTATAACCCATAATCAAACCCAAAAAGGTAAATTTCAAACAGAAAGGGTTTCGACTGAAACTCGGTTTTAGGGTTATGAGAAAGTTTCCAAAAACTCTTAAAACAACTCCCGTATTGACAAACACCGAGTTTCACGACAAGAAATTGAAGGAATCAAAAGAAAACTCCATTAAAACACTATTTGGAGCTTAGGGTTTGAAAATAAACTTATCGAGAACTCCGTGGATCTCGAGAGAAAAGCACGATCGTTGGGTGGAAAAGAATCCTAGACTCGAGGGCTTTCCGATGCAACCGAAATCGAGCCGATCCATCGAGAAACGAAGAAAAACCAAATCTCCCCTAATCCCCCATTGATGCCCACGGCTTGGAGAAGAAAAATGGGAAGAAAATGGTCAAACCTTGGTCAATTGGTATATTTTAAGATAAATGAATAGTGTTTTGGATATTTTTAAGAAATTGGAAATGACGGTTGCGTCTTTTTGTGACTTTTGACTTCCAAATCGAAACCTGAAGCTCTTAAATAAATCTAAAGGTGATTAATAATTATTAATTGGCCTATTAATAATTATTAATGTCACCAAAACGAATTTAATGTATTAAAACGATTAAAAAGGATTTCGGGCGAAATTAACTACTAAAATCAAAATTACAAAAATAATAATTAATCTAAATACTTAAATTGAAATAAATAAATAAATAAATAACATTAAATAAATAATAAAATAAAATAAATGAATAAAAATTTCACTTCAAAATAACGGGACGTTACACTTATTTATGTTATAACAAGTTAATGGATGAGAGTTAGACTACGTGTGCTAGTATTATCATCCTATGGAGATTATGATTATGAAAGTTAGTTTTCTAGAGATTAGAAAACTATAGAAAGGATTATGTAAGACGTACTTTTCTAGAAAGAAGAGAAATGAAATTGATGTATAGCCAAGTGGTATAGGAAAAAGGAATGAGATGGAATTGGATAATGAGAGAATACAAGGGCGTATTGAACCTTGCATAATTATTATGTGATACATATGTAAGAGAACTAGTTTTTCACTAAATTGGAAGATCTCACATTTGGCACTATAAGAATTTTGGGTTTAGATGACGATAGTCAAAAGAAAGGGTTACGATAGTAAAAAAAATCACGGATGAACAGTAAAATGAAAAAAAAACAGCGTCACCCATTCCCGAATCTCACGCTCACGGATGAAGCTCCTCTCGCTTTTTCATCTCTCTCAAACGAACCCTAACGAAGCTCTCCTCCTCCCATTCGATCTCGCAAGTCACACCACAGTTCTCGCTCCATCTCTCTCGCTCTCTCGTCCTCATTCTCGCACAAAACTCTCTCAGTCGCACGAAGCTCACCTCTGTTGAAGATGAAGACGAAACTCATGCCCTAATTTCAGAAGTTGAAGCTCATCTATGTCGAAGAAATGGAATCATTTTTTTATCTTGGTCTTATCATCACGATTCCACCAAAATTGCTGAAGGATTTATGTGATTTCTTGAGAATCCAAGCGGCATAGTGAAGCAATTTCAAATCTATTCAAGATTTTTGGTTGAGATTGAAGTTCTTAATCTCGATCTGTTCTGTTTAATCAAGCACAAGTAAGTTTTTTATATAGTAATTGAAAAGTTTTATCGTTTGAAGTGGTTTCATCATTCTTTGTTCGGTGATGAGAATTAGGTTTCATCATTCTATTTGGTGATGAAATTTAGGTTGTTAGCAGCGTGGATAGCTTCTAAGTCTGATAGATTTCATCCTGTTCTTCATTAGAACCTCCTGTAGGTACTCTACTTTCATCTATTTCTCCGTCATCGCTCAGATTAAACTTATGAATCAAAACAAAAAAAGAAAATGCAGAAAAAGAACAAAATTAGCTTTGAAGATTTTAATTTGATTGATTATCATTGATTTGATTTAAGAACTTATTGCAACTTTGAAACCTGCGTTTCTGAGTATCAGAGAAGTGTACAAAGATTTAGGAACGACACCATCATTTTCTTTGTTTTGTCATTACTTAATTTTAAACTACTTTTTAGATTCATCATTTGAATATGTTTTCTGAATGATAATTGATTGTTGCTTTGCTCCGTTTAGTGAAACTTCTTAAATAGATGATAGATTTTGGTTATAAATTTTTATTCTTTATGAATTGATTGTTTCATTCTTAATCTCTTCACCATTAATCACTTGCCTGGATATGTAACTTCTTAAATGGAGGATATTTATGATATCTTTGATTAAAAGTGCTAATTGTAGCTAAGAATCCAACAATTATTAGTTATGGATGGTTAGACAAAGAACATCAGTTACTTTAACAAGCCATTTACTTTTCTTTTCTTCAGACAAACTAGGTGAGCAGCTATATTCCCTTGTTTCATAAACTTTAAAACACTTTATCTTTAGGAAATGATCCTATTTTGTAATGAGTTGATGTCATTTTGTTATTCAAAGTTTGGTAGTTTTTCAATTATGCTTTTACTTGTTTGTTGATATAAACTTTTGCTAGAGTAATAGTGTTTTCCCTTTGATATTCTTCAGTTAAAAAGATGTCTCTTTTATCTAGGTGGATGGCTATTGATCTCTATATTCGAGAACTTGATTACTGATGTATCGGAAGGTAATGTTTTTTAGGATTTTGTACCATTGTTGGGTTGCCTTGGTACTTGGTAGCACATTAGGAGTAATGAAGAAATCGTTGAAGTTCATACCAGTGAGTTTTGTAGTCATGTAAAGCTTTTGATAACATGTCTAATATTTAGTTTATCAGCTTTGATGTTTTGTTTTTACAAATTTCTTTCTTCTATTTGGACATAGAATTTTAGTCATCTTCTATTTGGATTACTACATCCGGATATATATTTTTTTCTTTGCTTTCCCACATTAGTACTTTTGCTTCAAATACAAGTTAAGTGTAATCTAGGATGCTAATCTAAATTCTTGTGTTTTGCATTCACAGGAACATCATTGTAAGATATTTTTCTTACCACAAATCTTCAACTTCAATTGTGATTACCTCTCATTCTATACTTGGGTGTTATATATTTACTTGAGTATGTCTATTGTTGCAGGCTGTTCATTTTATAACATTTTAAATGCAACTCCGGGGAGCACTTCTTTTGGCTATCAGGCTGTTCATTCTGAATCTTATTCTTCACTTTTTTTTTCTAGGTTTTTGACCGTCACCTCTGCGTTGAGATGGACCGACTTTGGCGCTCCGTTGCCGCTAAATCTCAACGTAATTTATGGAAAAGGTTCATACCTAGTTTGTTTTTTTTGTCTTTTGTCAAATGTTGATTTGAATTACATTCGTTTTGAGTTTCTTGAGTTGTGAATTCATAGAATTGCGTATGGAGTTATGAACTATGGTTTATTGGGGTATCCTTCCCTTCCCTTTTTCCGATGTACTTTTTATTTTTTCGGAGTTAAATGCATTTGTTTTTTACAACAAAAAATGATGGGAAATTACTAATATAAAAGAGAAATGGTATTGTCTATTGAATTCAGTCTTTACTTTGGTTTCAAAAGTTTTGTGTTTATTTTTTACATTTAATATCATGGAATTTTTTATAATTCTGCATAATGATCTTACCATTGATTTTTGTAATTTGATAACCATGTAACCTTGATGTGTTACAACTGAGATTTGTCCCGCAGAAAGGTGGAGTAGGTTGCAGAGGAGGCTTCTATGAAACAAAGTTTGGATAATTATTTTCTTAGAAATCAAAAGCAGACGTCCGAAGCAAAAGATAGAGCTGAATTGCTTGGAAGAGTTGTATGTACTCATTAGCTCTAATATTGGCTTTGCGACTGAACCAATTTAATATTTATTTTTTGGGTAAAATGCAAATAAGACCCCTGTGGTCTTTTCAAAATGCATGAACACCCCCTGTACTTTGAAAATGGCAAATCGCACCCCTGTGGTTCCAATTTTTTTCAATTAGACCCCTCCCCTTCAATGTCAATAATTTTCTTTTAGCCATAACTTCTTCGTTTGAACTCCGATTTGGATGATTCAAGATGTTTTGGAATCTTCATTTCCGGCTTTACATAGTCGTCACTTCAAAACTTTGAAATCATTAATAACCAAAAGATTTAATGATGTGAATCATACCTAGTGTTTCGATGTTAATAAAATCTTTTTTTTATTAATGATTTCAAAGTTTTGAAGTGAAATTTATATAGATCCTGAAATGGGAATTCCAAAACATCTTGAATCGTCCAAATCGGAGTTCAAACGAATAAGTTATGGCTAAAAGAAAATTATTGACATTGAAGGGGAGGGGTCTGATTGAAAAAAATTGGAACCACAGGGGTGCGATTTGCCATTTTCAAAGTACAGGGGGTGTTCATGCATTTTGAAAAGACCACAGGGGTCTTATTTTCATTTTACCCTTATTTTTTTTAATTATTATGCTTGTATAGTGGAGATTCTGCTCATGTTTTAAGGATTTTTTATGATGAGGCACAAGCTATGCACTCAGTTCGAAATTTGTCCCGGATGTTGGAAGAAGCTAGTGCGACCGGGGAAGCAATCCTTTTCAGATTTTCTGAACAGAGGGAACGCTTGAAGGTATATGCATAAATATTTGAAGTAACAAATATTTTACGTAGTCACTAAACCATGGTAGAATTATTTTGTTGCAATTTAATTTTCACCTACTTGACTATAGCCATCTTGTTCATTACCTTGCAAATAAATCCCCCCATTTATTTGTTTACTTTTATGGATCAGAGAGCACAAAGGAAGGCACTAGATGTTCTTAATACAGTGGGGTTCTCAAACTCTGTACTGAAACTCATTGAGAGACGGCACCGAGTTGGTTATTTGAATTTTGGCATGAGTGGTGGTTGAAGTTTTTCTTTTTAGTAATTCTTGTTTTATTGTCTATGTATAATGTAATTTATTTTTTGTTTAAAAATATTGTAATTTATGTAGGCGTTTGATGATATTTTAACTTTTATTGTAATATTTAGTTAAATTTGATAGGTGTAATAAATGACATTATTTGAAAATCAATTAATTAAAAAATATTTTTTTTCTCAAAATTTAGACAAAAGGTGACGTTTTTTCCCCGTCACCTTTTCTAAAAAGTGACGGATAAAACGGGTCACCTATTGGAATAGGTGACGGGCAAAACGTGTCACCTATTCGAATAGGTGACGGGCAAAACAGGTCACCTATTGGAATAGGTGACGGTTTTTAATGCCCGTCACCTATTTAAATAGGTGACACTGCCATAGGTGACGGTCAAAAAACCGTCACCTATTCGAATAGATGACGCCAAAAAACCGTCACCTATTCCTGAAATTCTTATAGTGTGGGTGAATAAGATTTGATGTAAACCTTGTATATAGTATAAGGTATATAAATAAAATGAGATATAAATGATATATGCATTTACGAAACCATACTCAGAAATGCTTGGACTATAGTTCCACATTTATATTTGTAACGTCCCGTTACTTTTAGAGGTAAATTTTTTTTATTTATTTTATTAATTTATTATTTTTATTTAATTAAAGCTTTTAAAATTAGTTAAAATTAGTAATTTCAGTTTTATTAGTTATTTCCGTCCGAAAATCCTTTTTATCGTTTTAATTCGTTTCGGTGACTCTAATAATTATTAACGGGCCAATTAATAATTATTAGACACCTTTAGATTTATTTAAGACCGTCGGTTTTCATTTTATAAGCAAAAGGTCGAAAAGGGCAAAACCGTAATTACCCAAACCCTAAAATATCTAGATATTTTTTCTTTACTATCTTTTTTAACTTAGCAACTAAGCAAAATCATTTCATCTTCTTCATCCTTCTTCTCCAAGCCGTGGGCATCAATGGGGGAATTGGGTGAGTTTTTCTTTTCTTCGTTTCTCATTCGTTTCTCGATGGATCGGCTTGATTTCGGTTGCGTTGGATTGGTAGGGACGAGGGCTACCTATCCAACCTACCTTTTCGAAGTTTCCCGTTCTCTAAGGGAAGTCCCAAAAAAGTAAGTTTTCAAAACTTTTTATATGGTTTTGTTCGTTTTTGATTGTAAATGAGTTTTGATGTTGAAATCATGAATGGTTATCATGGAATTTGACGATTTTGAACCCGGATTTTCGAAAAACACTATTCACGTGAAAACACTATTCATCCGAAATCACTATTCATCCGAAAATGCAAACTTGTTCTCATATTAGATATGAGTTGTAATATGTTGTGCAATTGGTGAATTGTAGGTTTGTAATTGTCGTGTGGATTCGACTTCGATTCTTGGATACTCGACTTAAAACCTAAGGTGAGTTTAAAAGGGAAGTTAGTAATTTTATGAATTACGTTTCGATATGATATTGTTTATCGATGTTAAGAGGGAATTAGCTTCTTAGAATTATAGTTTGGTTGGAGACTTTAATTCGGAAGTGTGTGTGGAGAAAGTTGGACTTTTGGTTAGTTTGATGATTAGAGATCATCGGGGAGGTTTGGAAGTATGGTAATGTGATTTGGAGATGTTAGATGAAAGTGGAAATGGAAGTTACTTTGATTGGTTTTGAAGTCACTTGGATGACTTTGGAAGTAAAGTAATTAGAAGATGCACTTGAGTAGTAACTCGTGTATTCTAGCTAGTTAGGTTTCTTTTTAACTTAGTAGACTTCTTCGGAGTTTAGCTAACTTATTGGAGACCTAGGGCACAATGATTCACACATGATAGTATGTTGATTTGATCCATACGTATCATGGTGTGATGAATTTGTGGGAACTTTGAGCACTTAGTAACTAGCACATGATAGTATGTTGATTTCGATCCATACGTAGTCATGGTGTGATGTTGGTACTTTGGTTTGTAACTAGCACATGATAGTATGTCGATTTCGATCCATACATATCATGTTGCGATATGGTGAAATTCCTGATACCTATGGTGAAATTCCTGATACCTATGGTGAAATTCCTGATACCTATGGTGAAATTCCTGATATCCAGGTATGGTGAAACTCCTGATATGCGATGGTTGTGATATGATAATACCTGCACGGGCTTAGTATGCGATATTTATCCATATGGTATACCCAGGACGATGGTTGTGATATGGTAATACCGCACGGGCTTAGTATGCGATATTTATCCATATGGTATACCCAGGACGATGGTTGTGATATGGTAATACCGCACGGGCTTAGTATGCGATATTTATCCATATGGTATACCCAGGACGATGGTTGTGATATGGTAATACCGCACGGGCTTAGTATGCGATATTTATCCATATGGTATACCCGATGACGATGGTTGTGATATGGTAATACCGCACGGGCTTAGTATGCGATATTTATCCATATGGTATACCCGATGACGATGGTTGTGATATGGTACATGGTAGTACGTGGATTCGGATCCTGCACGTACCATGGTATTATGATCTATGATACGGCACATGATAGTATGTTGATTCGGATCCATACGTATCATGGTGCGATGGTTGTGACATGGTATGACCGTACGTGGTATGTTGATTTCGATCCATACAATAGCACGATACAATGAAACTTGTTTGGTAATAAAGATAGTTAATGTTATTTTTACCTATTCTTTAGAAACGTGTAGTGAGACTTAGTTGTGAAAGTTAATTTTACTTTAAGTCTTTATTTTCCATCTCATGGTATTGAATGACGAATACGGGTAGTATGATACTATCATATGTATACATGGAAATTGGAATGTGGTTATGGGTAATAATGAACATTTAGGCCTTTGGACACGATTTCTGGTATGAGATTTAGTTCATAGGATTACTTGCTTTCATTTTACTCTCACTAGCATTGTTTGCTAATGGTGCTACACCACAATATTTTAGTGAACCCCGTCCTAAGAAGCAAGGTAGAGGAAATGGTGTCGCTTGACTGGCCGAGGTGGTGTATGGACAATATTAAACACTTTTGAAGCATTAGTAGTAATGCTTGTAAATCATATACTTTTTACATACTTGTGTCATTTTGAGCCCGTGAAGGGTGTATGTGTAAAGTATTTTGATGTTTTTATGATTAAACTTTACTTTGGAATGTGCATTCCCGATTTATAGCTTTCTCTGGACTTTGGGTTGTAAAACAGGTTTTGATTATTCGACTTTTAAACGAACCCATGCCGTTTTTCTTTAAAAATTAAGTCTTCCGCTGTGCATTTGAATTTAAAGAATTTAACGGAAAATCGGGTCGTTACAATATTGAAGAATTGGTAAGTAAAAGTGGAACACTTGATATAAAACTCTTTGAATGGATTGATAGCAAAGAGTAAGTAAGTTCTTGGACACGAATCCGGATACGGGTTTGGGGTCAAACTTTATTTTTTATTTTGTTTATTCTCACTGGGCTTAGTTGTTAGCTCATGATATTACAAACATTTCAGGTAATGTTTGGGGTCATGGGAGAGGAGCTGGTGCGCGCTTGATCAAGAGGATGATGACACGGAGATGGACTAGATACTTGTAAAAGACCATGGTCTCATTTTGTTATGTTGTGTCTTTTGAGATGTAAATTGTATATAGCTCTTAAGAGCTTTTCATTTTTACTTTTATGTTTATAACTCTTTTGAACTCCTGGATAGGAACTTAATGTTCCTTGTGTTTTTAGATTTTAGAATTTAAGATGTAAACAGGTTTTGGCTAGCCAACTTTTAAACATATCCACGCCAAATTTTATTAAATAATAAGTCTTCCGCTGTTAATCTGATTTTAAATTATTTAAAAGAGTCGGGTTGTCACATATATTCTATTATGGAAAGTAAGATGACAAGGTGAATGTTAGTCCTACGGGAGCTACCATTACTTAACATTATTCATTGAGATGTTATGCTTATGTAAAGATTATTTACTCCTTTTTATAATTATTTTAACGAGCTAATGGATGAGGATTAGACTACGTATGCTAGTAATATCATCTTCTAGAGATTTTGGATAATGGAAGTACATTTCTAAATGGTTGAAAGTTAGTTTTCTAGAGTTTAGAGAACTTTAGGAAAGAATATGTAAGATTATTTGGACACAAATAAGAATACGGGTTTGAGGTCTATTGTTACTTTTTATTCCTGTTATTTTCACTGGGCTTGCTTTTAGCTCATGATATTACAAATAATTTCAAGTAATGCTTATGCCCGTGGTGGTGGGAGAGGAGCTGGTGCAGCATGATCGAGAGGATGATGGATCAGGGATGAACTATATACTTTTAAAAGTCCATGGACTCCTTTTGGTTAGTTGTATCTTTTGTTATGTAAATTTGTATATAGCTCTTAAGAGTTTCTGGTTTTACTTTTATGGATGTTAATCCTTTTAAACTCCTGAAATAGGAATTTGAAATTCCTTATGTTTAAATTTTCTGATGTGAAAATGTAAATAGGTTTTTGCTAGCCTAAGTTTCAAACATAACCACACCGTTTTTTTTAAAATATAAAGACTTCCGCTGTGTTTTAGTTTTTAAATGATTTAAAAGAGTCGGGTTGTCACATGTTTACATTTTTCACAAGCAGAGAATTTAAAAGACAAGGAATTGTAATTCCTGTTGTACAGTTTAAAGAATTTCAAAGTTATAAAAGTTAAAACAAAAATCTCTTATGAGCTTATATACAAATATATAACTTAAAAGACAAAACATGTAATAAAATGAGTCCATGGACTTTAAAAGTATCTCTAGTCCCTCTCGGCATCATCATCATCATCCAGATCAGATTGAACCAACTCCTCTCCCACGACCCCGAGGATTACCTAAAAATGTTTGTAATATCATGAGCTAAAAGCAAGCCCAGTGAAAATAAATAGAAAGTAGGAATCCGGATTTGTGTCCAAGTAAAACTTACATTCTCTTTACCAAAACTTCCAAAACTCGAGAAACTAACTCCCAACATTTAGAAGAATGTTTCCATATCACATATCTCTTTCTTACTCATCCTTTTTAATACCTCATACTATATATAAGGTTTATATTCAAGTGTTTAGTCTCCAATTTCAAGATCTTCCAATTAATTGAGAATCTAGTTCTCTTATATATATATAACATAATAATTATACAAGGTTCAATACACCCTTGTATTCTCTCATTATACAATTCAATTTCATTCCTCTTTCTTATAGCACTCGACCATCATCATATTTCATTCTTTTTCTCTATGGAAACGTATAATATACATAATGTTTCATTTCTTTTCTCTATAGTAATTCAGAATATAAAAGTTTATATTCCTTTTCTTTAATAAATAATGCTAAGATCACTCGGTCTTAACATATTCAAACAAAATAATTCGCGATTAATGACTATAATGTTAGCACACGTAGTCTCAACATTATTCATTAACTCGCCCAACTAGTGTAAAGGGCACACAACCTTTACATTAATATAACCATCACATGCGAATAATGACAGGTAATGAACTCTCGTAAGCTAAGTCATTCACCTCATTATCTCGCTTCCAAAATAAAATATACAAAGTCTTTTCAATAATAACTTCCCACCTCTAGTGAATAATGATAGGTAATGAAACTCACGTAGACTAAGTTCATTCACCTCATTAACTCACCCACCGAATACCGGTAATGAACTCCCGTAGGCTAAGTCATACACTGTATCCTCGTATATGTATTATAGTAATTATGGATAATACTAGATAATACGAACTCGTATAGTTCCATCATTATCTCATTATCCATCTCCTCCGATCATGCAAAGTAATGCAACCATTAACATTCCTCATGATATATATACATAAACATAAAACGAATAATACCAGACAATGCAAGCACACTCAGTCTATGCATTGCCTCATTATTCCTCCCAATAATCGATATGCAATATGAATATGAATGTGGTCTCAAATGCAAGTAAACATAAATATAAACATTCAAAGTGTGCAAGTAAAATAATTATAAACATTCAAAGTTATCGAAAGGCATAAAGATAAAGGGATCATGTAATACTCTTATACATAAAATAAGAAATTAGGAACTTCTGATAAGAAAACAATAAATAAATCAAGCCAAACGGCCTTCAGTTAAACTTGAATTACTAACTTTATCATAAAGTCTCCAATTCAAAATGATTTTATCGCCTTCAGTGCATATCCGAAGTTCCATATTCAAGTTCCTTATTCACCCCATTATACTTGAAACCCTCAACTTCTGATAATCATCTTAAACTCGGGAACGAATCTAAACTTAGAACTTCCAAGAGTTAAATGTTTCCCTTGAGAAATCCATGAGTTCTCTCACTCAACTAGAACTAACTCCCAAGCCTAAGCATGTTAGCTTGCATACTTTAATCTTTTTGATTTAAACCTTAATCTCAACTTCCGATTCTACAAATCGTTCAACTTATTCGGTTTCTAAGTTCACTTTAAAATCTATTTATTCTCACCTTAGCAATTCAAAGTAAAATCCAACAGTTCAACGAGGTGTCAACGTGGAACAGACACCTACAATATATCAACCGAAAACATTTTATAAATCATAGCTAAAATGAGAAAAAAAAAATATGATTTTAGGGTGAATAGTGATTTCTAATGAATAGTGCTTACGGGTGAATAGTGTTTTTCGAGATTTCGAGCACAAAATCATCAATTTCCTTTATGGAAATACATGATTTCAACTTCAAAACTCATTTATAAACAAAAACAATGAAATCCATATCAAAAGTTTTGAAAACTTACTTTTTAGGACTTCCCTTAGAGAACGGGAAACATTGAAAAGCTAGGTTGGATAGGTAGCCCTCGTCCCGAGCAATCCAACACAACCGAAAAACACGACAATCCGCCGAGAGACGAAGAGAACCCAAAGGTTTTCTTCTCAACAATGGCACCCACGGCCAAGCAAGGAGAGGAAGAGAGAAAGTTGTGATTTTTTGGTCAAAGTTGGGATTTTAAAGAGAGATGAATAGTGTTTTGATATTTTTTTTAAAATCGGAAATTACGGTTACGCCCCTTTAATGATTTTTAACTCATAAAACAAAACCCGAAGCATCTAAAATTGTCAAAAGGTGATTAATAATTATTAATTGGTCGGTTAATAATTATTAATACAACCAAAACTAATTTAAGGTAATAAAGTGATTAAAAGAATTTACGAATGAAATTAACTCGTAAATTCTAAATTAAATCTAAAATTTAAATTAATCAACTCTAAAATTAAATTAAGTGCTTTACATCAAATAATAATAATTAAAATAAATAATAAAATCAAAAAAATATTATAAAAAAAATCTTGTAAATGAACTATAGGGAAATCGACCAAGGGGGGAGAAGGAGGGAGAGAGAGTTCCAATTTTCTATGGAATTGAATTGTATGATTTATGAATGACCCAAGCCTCCTATTTATAAGAAGATAGGAATCCTAATCACATTAGAATTAATCTATAGAGATAAAAACAAAAATAAAAAAGATTATATTTTTCCTTTATCTTGGAATTTCCAAAATGCCATAGATAAATAAGATGATATTTTCTTTTCTTTATTTCATTTATCTTGGGTAGATAAATCTATGTAATTATTTTAGGATATAATTCAAACAATTATCTCTCAAAAATTACTTGTATGGTCGAAATTCTCATGAAAAATAATTAATAAATACAATTTATTTAAATAATTATTTTGGGCCAATTTCAATTGGGTTCATTAATCCAATTGGGCTTGAAACTCACTCTTAAATTAGTAAGTCCAACTTAATTAATTAATGTTTAAATAAAATATATTATTTAAACAATTAAAAATATTAATATTTTCTCCCGACTAAATATTATCAAATTGTATTTAATTATTAATTTCCATTTAAATAATTTTTATTATTTAAATAATTAATAATAAATATTTTAATTATTAATTTCCATTAAATAAACTCATTATTTAATGAATAACGTAATTGATAATATTTTATTATTAATTAATTAATTTTAATGATCAATTTCCGTTCAAATTAATTATTTGAACAATTAATAATTGTTAATTAATTTCAAATTATTAATTGCCATTTAAATATACTTAATATTTAAATAATTAATAATATTTCATTATTAATTTCATGTTTAAATAAACTCATTATTTAAACATTTAATAATGTTTATATTAATTACCATTTAAATATACTCAATATTTAAACAATTAATATTGCCTATTTTAAGTAATTCACTTTATTTAAAATTTCCATTTCTTCTACTTGATTTTGCAAATACGATATTTGGGCTAGCATAGGGACCCGGTGGACTTAATAATTAGTCAATTAAGTGATTAACTCATAATCAATTAATTACTTATTATCTAACTATGAATAATTCCACTATAGATTCATAGCTGAACTCCCCTCACTATAGATGAGTTATTGTCCATTTAGTTTATCTTTATTTATATCTGTAACATATCCTTCATGTGGAACCCTCATAATTAAAGGCGGATTAAATTTACCGTTTTGTCCCTGTAATTACCGCTTTATCCTTGTGTTCCCACTAATTCCCCAATGAACTTTATCTTTAGTCGAACTAGAGATAAGGTACTTCTGTGATCAATAGAAGTCGTGACGTCACTTGTTCATGTCTCGAATCAGTACATCAAGGGAGTTTCCTAAAGTTCCTAAAATGTTTAGGTATCGCACTGATACCGTTAATTTATAGGAAAGTTATGAATTCCATCTCGTGAAAATGCGTTCCTAGCTACTTATTTAGTTATGTTCCCAAAACAGGAGTGTACTGAGCGTTCTTACAAATCGCTCTCAACCATGTGAATCAAAGAACATAACTCCATAAATAGGAGTCCGCATTTTATTCAGGATTGAGATCTATCACGGTTGATAAACTTAGTTTGATATTCGATCATTTCTCGAAAACGGTACTAATGAGAAATTTGATCGAACATCGTGGTCCTGTCTTAGACAATAAACATTCCATATGATACTTCTATTTCATGTCTCCCACATGAATGATCAGGATTAGATCATTTGTCTATAAACAAAATGCAAAGCTATCAACAGTATTACAAGGATAAGATTTCCAAACGTTATCCATTTACTGTAGACACTTTTAAGTTATTCATCTCGACTTTAATCCTATCGTATGACTTACATACTAATTCATGATTTCATAAGAGTGACTTAGGGTTTTACTATTTGAATGTTTGATATTTATATATTTCCATATATTCCTAATATCGTCAATTGAATCAATTTAGATAATAGAAAGAACTTATATTTATTTATTTAATTTATTCGAAATAAATTATATTAAATAATTACAAGTTCTAGGACACCATTCCTAACATTTATTCCCATAGAAAAATTATTTTGTATAAATCAGTATCAAAGTGAGTGTAACATCCCGTTACTTTTGAGGTTTAAAAAAAAATATTTATTTTAATTTAATTTAAGTAATTAAAGATTATTCTAGATTCAGTAATTTAGAATTTAGTAGTTATTTCGATTTAAATCTTTTTAATAGCATTTATAACTTAATTTAGTTTTGGTCATATTAATAATTATTAACGGGTCAATTAATAATTATTAATCACCATTTGAATAGTTTAAGAACTTCGGGTTTCGATTTAGAAGTCAAAAGTCATTAAAAGGACGTATCCGTAATTTCTAATTTCTTAAAAATATCAAAACACTATTCACTCATCTTTAAAATCTCAAAGTTGACCAAAAATTGACCAAAATTTCATTTCTTCCTTCCTCATTGTCGTGGGTCTCTTCTCCATGGGAGGGAGATTTGGTTTTTCTTCGATTCTCGATGGATCGACTTGATTTTGATTGCATCGGAAAGCCCTCGGTCCTAGGATTCTTCTCCACCTAGCAATCGTGCTTTCCATCCGTGTTCTAAGGACCTCTCGGTAAGTTAAAATTTTAAACCCTAAGCTCCAAATAGTGTTTTAATGGAGTTTTCATTTTGAATATTTGATTTCTTGCCGTTAAACTCGATGACTTTAACTACAGGAGTTGTTTTTAGGTGTTTTTGAGCCAAAACTCGTCCCGTTTGAATTATACCAATTGTGGGTTGAATTTAGGTTATTTTATTATTGATTATTTGTTGTTGTAATTAAATTCGGGAAATCACTCATTGTCCAAAAACGCGATTTATCATTACCCATTGAAACCGGAGACTTCCAAACTACTTGAAAACAACCCGAAACACCTCTAAATTGCCTAAAAGCCGGAAAACTAAACCCGAGGCCTATTTTACCTAGTATGGCCAAGAGTTCGGGTTTTTCGTCATTTTATGCTTTTAGTTGTCAATCGATCGATGTGTGTTTAATTATTGATTGTTAGACGTAATTTATTTGTAGGTTGTTGTTAAATTGTTGCTTGATCACTCTTCCCGTCAACGGGAGCTAGTCTACATTGCCAAGATGAGAATAATTAAAAATTAACGTAGCTTTAGAAACCGAATAAGTAGGATGATTTGTAGGATTGGAAGTTGAGATTAAGATTAGAATCAAAGATTAAAGGAAAGTGAGCTAGTATTCTTAGGTTAGGAGCTAGTTCTTTTTAGTGAGAATACTTTTGGATGTTCTCGAGAGGAACGTTGAACTTTTTGAAGTTCTAAGTTTAGAATCGATTTGGAGTTTAGGATGGATTATTGGAAGTTTAAGGATCCAAATTTAATAGAATGGTTAAGGAAATTGAATGTAGAACTTTGGATTTTATGAAAAAGTTTAGAATCCTTGGAAGTGGAGACTTGTTAGTTTAAGTAAGAGATTACTTTTATTAAAGTATCGAAAGTTCAATTTACTTATTGTTCTTCCGAAATTCCTTTTTATTTACTTTATGCACAAGGACATCTATGATCCTTTTACTTTATGCACTTTACTTTGTGCCCTTTTACTTTATGCCCTTCGGTTACTTTAACATTCATATTTATGTTTGTTTACTTTTGCAAGCATATGCATAACATCATTGAAATGAAAGGAAAGGAAAGTGAGAAACAAAAAAGGTGAATGTGGATCCGACGGGAGTCCCCATTACCTTCATGCATAAAAGGTGAATGTGAATCCTACGGGAGTTTTCATTACCTTCATGCATATTATCGGTGGAATGGAAAGTGAGAAAAAAGGTGAATGCGAAACCTACAGGTGTTTTCATTACCTACATGCATAAGGGAGAATGCGAATCCTACGGGAGTTTGCATTACCTTCATTTTTATTTTCGTTGGGATTATATTATTGAGAAGGAATTGTATATTTCATTATGGAAAGTAAGACAACGAGGTGACTGTTAATCCTACGGGAGCTACCATTACCTAATCCTATTTTGATTGAGATGTTATACTTATGTAAAGTTTATTTATCCATTTTATACTTGTGTTCATGAGTGAAATGTGATGATAGCCAAGTGCTAAATGGAAAAGGAATTAATTGGAGTTGTATGATGAGAGAATACAAGAGTATGTGGAACCTTGTATAATTATTAGGTTATATATATATATATATAAGAGAACTAGTCACTCAATAAATTGGAAGATTTTGAAATTGGAGAGTAATATTTTGAATGTAAACCTTGTATATAGTATAAGATATTAAAGAGAATGCAATTAAATGTTTGTGTATTATGAAACATCCTTCTAAATGCTTGGGAGTTTGATCTTCAATTAATTGGGAGACATGGTAAGTAAAGGTGATTATTTGATGTAATACTCTTGAATGGATGAATGACAAAGAGTAAGTAAGTTCTTGGACACAAATCATAATACGGGTTTGAGGTCTATTGTTACTTTATATTCTCTTTATTTTCACTGGGCTTGTTGTTAGCTCATGATATTATAAACATTTTCAGGAAATGCTCGGGGTCAAGGAAGAGGAGCTGGTGAGCGTTTGATCGAGAGGACGATGATATAGAGAGGGACTATATACATTTTAAAAGTCCATGGACTCATTTTATTGTATTTAGTGTCTTTTGAGATGTAATATGTATTTAAGCTCACAAGAGCTTCTCGTTTTACTTTTTTTTTATTATTATAACTCCTTTAAACTTTACAAAAGGAATTGCAATTCCTTGTCTTTTAATTTCTCTGATTGTGAAAAGTGTAAACAGGTTATGGATACTCTGAATTTTAAACATATCCATGCCAAACTTTATTAAATATAAAGTCTTCCGCTGAAATCTGATTTTAAATAATTTAAAAGAGTCGGGTCCTCACAGTGAGTCTCCCGAAAGGGATAAATAATTTCAAATGCAGTTGAAGACTGAATCTACACTTCGTAGACACTCTTCAATTTTTATTTAAAAGACTAAATTAGTGGGTCACACTTAAAAGAAATTTGATAAAGTCTGTTATCAAAACTCTGGACCAAACACACGGTAAACCATGACATAGGAATATGAGTTATTCTGGAGTTGCAACTGTTCAAGTGGCATCTCGTTTTAATGATGGTAACTGACTTATCATTCGACGACACTTGACGAGTATCATTAAAATATCGTGACATACTAACATATTTTAGGGCTTTTTTGTTCATTAATATGTTCGAATTCATGCATCATATTTAATTATATGTCAAAATTTTGTATTTGAATGTTGAAAGCATGTTAGATTACTAAGATAAGCATTATTTAAATTTTTCAGTAATATGGCATCTGCTTTAGTCACAATCCTTGGAAAAAACAAACTAAATGGAGAGAACTACACCTCCTGGAAAAATGAAATGAACACCATTCTCGTGGTGGAAGACTTGAAATTCATTCTTTGTGAATTTAAACCTAATGCACCTGCGGCCAATGCTCTTAAAGCTATAAAGGATAGTGAGAATCATGAACCAAACTCCATAACTTCAAATCGCTCTGAAAAACTCTAAGCTAGCTAAAGAGAAAGTGGCAGTTTTGACAATTTAAAAAGTTCTTGGTAATGCATTATTCGGACTTCCTAGCATTGTTTTCATTCATCAAATATGTAGATAATCACCCGATTAAACCTCAATTAACAAATACTAAGGGAAGTCTAAGAGCACCCTGAGATTAGGGACCAGGAAATCTTCAAATGGCCAACAATCGGGTTTTAAATTTAAGTTCCATTCGAGGCTTCCTACATTTATTCGATGGCTCAAATGTCTAAGCGTCACTCTTGGATCTACTACACCTCTCTGGGATTACACGCGTACCATCCGATAAGGTTTTGTTTCAAATTATGATTCCATAAACCAAGGCAATCTACCACCTATTCTCTTTTAACTTTGAACACCACCCTCCAAAGAGTTAACTTCTATTCCCAACAATGTAAAACCTAAACATCTAAATCCTACCTCACATCCGTGACCAAACTAGCTTGGTCAAGACACAGCTCCTAAACGTCTCTTCATATAACGTCCCATTATTTTGAAGTGAATTTTTTTTATTTAATATTGTTTATTTATTTATTTATTTCAATTCAAGTATTTAATTTAATTATTATTTTTGTAATTTCGATTTTAGTAGTTAATTTCGCCCGAAATTCTTTTTAATCGTTTTAATACTTTTAAATTCGCTTCGGTGACATTAATAATTATTAATAGGCCAATTAATAATTATTAATCACCTTTAGATTAATTTAAGAGCTTCGAGTTTCGATTTAGGAGTCAAAAGTCATAAAAAGACGCAACCATCATTTCCGATTTCTTAAAAATATCAAAACACTATTCATTCATCTTTAAATATACCCCTTTGACTAAAAGTCTTCATTTTTCTCATCCATTTTCATCCCAAAACCGTGGCTCTCAAGGGGGGAAGGAGATTTTTGGTTTTTGCTCGTTTCTCGACGGATCGACTCGATTTCGGTTGCATCGAAAAGCCTTCGGGTCTAGGATTCTCTTCCACCCAACCATCGTGCTTTTCTCCCGTGATCCACGGAGTTCTCGGTAAGTTTATTTTCAAATAATGTTTTAATGGAGTTTTCTCTTTGATTCTTCGATTTCTTGTCGGGAAACTCGGTGTTTGTAAATACGGGAGTTGTTTTAAGAGTTTTTGAAAACTTTCCCTTAACCCTAAAACCGAGTTTCAGTCGAAGCCCTTCCCATTTGAAATTTACCTTTTGGGGTTTGATTATGTGTTAATTATTATTGAAATAATGTTTATTGTAATTCAATTCGGGAAATGGCATATTGTTTAAAAACCCTAATTATCGATACCCATTGAAATCGGGAATATCGAAATTTCTTGAAACCAACTCAAAACACATCTAAATTGCCTAAAAGCTGGAAAACCAAACCCGAGACCCACTTTTTATGGGGGGGGGCCGAGAGCCTCATGATGGGGTTTGTTGAGTTTTTCGTCGTTTTGTACGCTTACATGTTGTTTGATCGTTATTTGGTAATTTATTGATTGTTAGATGTAATTCTAATTGTAGGTGGTTTGAACTTTCCTTGATCGCTCTATCGGAGGTTGGGAGCGAAATCATCTTTTACTAAGGTGAGAATAGTTAGGATTTAAAGTAATTTTAGAAAGCGAATAAGTATAATGACTTGTAGAATTGGAAACTAAGACTAGGATTCGAATCTAAGAATAGAGAGAACTGAGCTAGTTCCCTAGGATTAGGAGCTAGTTCTTTGAGTGAGAACTTAGGAGTTCTCAAGGAAAACATTGAATCTTAGAAAATTCAAAGTTAGATTCGTTTTGAAGCTTAGGATGGATCATTGGAAGTTAAATGATCCAAATTTTTAGATAGAACGGTTAATAGAACCTCGGATTTTTTATTGGAAGTTTAGAATCCTTGAAGGAATAGATTAATCGTTTAAGTTAGGATTTACTTTTATTATTGTGGCGGAGTTCGATTTACATATTGTTCTTCCGGAATTTCTTATCTTTTTACTTTATGCTTGTTTCGGCTACTTTAATATTCGAACTTTACGTTTATTTACTTTTGCGAGCATACCATAACATCTCGCATCATTGAAAAGAAAAGAAAATGAGAAAGAAAAGAAGGGGAGAATGTTGGACCTTACGGGGAATGTCCGCATCACCATCAAAGAAAAAGAAAAGAAAGTGAGAAAGAAAAGGAAGGTTGAATGGTGGATACTACGGGAAATTTCCATGTTACCTTCTTCATTCATAAGGTTGAATGGTGGATACTACGGGAAATGTCCACATTACCTTCATTCATGCATAAAGGGCGAATGCGAATCCTATGGGATGTCCTCATTACCTTCATGCATATGATCGATGGAAATATGTATCATGGATAAAGAATTGAGTTGTTATATTTATGCAAAGTTTATTTACTTTTCTTACTTATGTCGTAACAAGTTAATGGATGATTATTAGACTACGTATGTTAGCAATATCATCCTTTGGAGATTATAGAATGAAATTACCTATAGTTTGAAGAACTTTAGGATTGATTGTGTTAGATTGATTGGACACAAATCGGAATACGGGTTTGAGGTCTAACTTTACTTTTTAATCTTATTATTCTCACTGGGCTTAAGTTGTTAGTTCATGCTATTACAAAAATTTCAGGTAATGCCCTGGCTAGAGGTCGAGGGAGAGGAGATGGTGCTGCATGATCAAAGGATAATGACCTCGAGATGGACTAGGTTTATTTAAAGTCCATGGACTATGTTTTGTGAATTTTATACATACTTTGGAGTTGTATATTTGTATATAGCTCTTAAGAGCTTTTCGTTTTACTTTTATGATGAAAATCTCTTTGAACTCCTGATTAGGAACTTGAAGTTCCTTGCGTTTCTAGATTTCAGAATTTAAGATGTAAATAGGTTTTCGTTAGCCAATTTTCAAACATAACCACACCAATTTTCTTAAAATATAAAGATTTCCGCTGTGTTTTCTAATTTAAATTATTTAAAAGTGTCGGGTCGTCACAGTTGGTATCAGAGCCTTAGGGTTCTGCAGACTACATCCGATGCATGTTTGTTTTCATGTTTTGTTTTAAGTCCATTCTCAAGTCATCATCTGAGATCAACAGCACCAGGTATGCCTATAACTTTTATTATCATGCTTTATTTCTTTAATATTGGAAGAGTTTATGAGAATATTGTTAGAAGTTAATGATGTTTGTGTGACGACCCGTCACTTTTAAATAAATTAAAATCAGAGAAAACAGCGGAAGTCTTTTATTTTAAGAAAAATTGGCGTGGTTTTGTTTGAAAATTGGCATGCCGAAAACCTGTTTACATCCTAATTTTCAAATCTAAATAAATCACATGGACTTTAAGACCAAATCAGGAGTTCAAACATATAATATCATAAAACATCAATATTAGACTCTTAGGAGCCAAATACAAGATACAATTCCTTAAAGTTCATCAAAATAAGACATAAACTTTACAAAAACCATTAGTCCATCTCGAGGTCAGCATCCCTCGATCACGCAGCACCACCTCCTCCTCCTCGACCTCTAGCCAAGGCATTACCTGAAATTGGTTGTAATATCATGAGCTAACAAACTAAGCCCAGTGAGAATAAATAGCATAAAAAGTAAAGATAGACCTCAAACTCGCATTTCGATTTGTGTCCAACTTACCTGACACGATACACTCCTAAAGTCCTCCAAACTCTAGGTAAATTCATTTTATACTTTCTAAGGATGATATTGCTAAAATCATAGCCAATACTCATCCATCAACAATATTATGACATAAGTAATAGAAGTAAATAAACTTTGCATCATATTAAACATCTCAATTCTCTTTCATCAATCATATGTATGAATGCATGAGAGCATCCCGTAGGATTCGCATACGCCCTTATGCATGAGGAGGTAACGTGGTCTATCCCGTAGGATCCATCGTTCTCCCTCCTTTACTTTCTCACTTTCTTTTCTTTTTCTATGAAGGTGATGCGGACACTGCCCGTAGGCTCCAACATTCTTCCCCCTTCATTTTCTTTCTCACTTTCTTTTCTTTTTCTGAAGGTGATGCGGACATTCCCCGTAGGGTCCAACATTCTTCCCCCTTCATTTTCTTTCTCACTTTCTTTCTTTTTCTATGAAGGTGATGCGAACATTCCCCGTAGGGTCCAACATTCTTCCCCCTTCATTTTCTTTCTCACTTTCTTTTTCATGATGCGAGATGTTATGATGTAATATGATATGTTTTGGTGTAAATAAATAAAGTGTGGAATTAAAGTAGCCGAGACACAAATAAAGTAAAAGGCATAAAGTAAAGGTATAAAGTAAAAGACAAAAAGTAAATGACATAAGGTAAAAGTAGGTAAGCATCTCGGACGAACGATATATCGATCGAACTCCGGTATCAATAATAAAAGTAAAGGTCAAAATATAACGATTAACCTAAACTTTCAAGGATTCTAAACTTCCAAGACTAATCTATCTTAGAATCTTCTAAGATTTGAGGTTCTCAACGAGAAATCCTAAGTTTCTCGCCTAAAGGATTAACTTCAAATCCTAAGGCACTATCTCACAACCCTCTAACCTTAGGTTGGATTCTAATCTTAGTTCCCGATTCTACAAATCATCGTACTTGCTTGCTTTCTATAGTTACTTTAAATTCTAATCATTCTCACCTTAATTAAAAGATGACCTTGCTCCTAAGTCCGGTAGAGCAATCAAACAAACGGTTCAAAAACACCTACAAAAGGATTAATATCCCGAAAATTAATAAAATACCAACCAACGATTAAACACGATCAAACAAGCAAAAGACGGAAAAACTCAACAAACCCCACAAAAGAGGCTCTCGGCCCTCTCATCAAAATGAGGTCTCGGGTTTGGTTTTTCGGCTTTTTGGCAATTTAAATACATTTTGAGTTGGTTTTAAGCAAATTCGATAATCCCGATTTCAATGGGTATCGATGAATAGTGTTTTTGAACATTAATCCCTTTCCCGAATTGAATTTAAATAAACATTCATTCATTAATTTTTAACCCAAAATCAAACCCAAAAGGGTAAATTTCAAACGGAAAGGGTTTCGACTGAAACTCGGTTTTAGGGTTATGAAATAGTTTCCAAAAACACTTAAAACTACTCCCGAATTGACAAACACCGAGTTTCACGGCAAGAAATCGAAAGAAAACAAGTAAAACTCCATTAAAACACTATTTGGAGTTAGGGTTTGAAACTTGACTTACCAAGATCTCCTCGGTTCTCGAGAGAAACGGTCGAAGGCTAGGTGGGAAAGACTCGTACGACCGATACCTTTCCAATGGACCCGGAATCACGTCGATCGGGCAAGAAACGAACAAAAACCAAAATCACCCTTTTTCTCTCTTTGAAGCCACGGCAAGGAGGAGGAGAAAAATGAATGAATTGAAGTCAAACTTGGTCAAGATTTCATTTAAAGAGAAGCCAAATAGTATTTTAGATATTTTGGTTTAAAGGGAATTTACGAAAATGCCCTTTTTGATGACTTTTGGCTTAAAACGAATCCCGAACATCTCAAACTAACACAATGGTGATTAATAATTATTAATTGGCCCGTTAATAATTATTAACACCATTAAAACGTAATTAAATAAATAAAGCCATTAAAATGAATTAAAATGAAATAAATTACTAAATTCTAATTTAATAATAAATAAATGAATTTTAATTACTCAAATTAAAATAAAATAAATAAAAGTTTTTTTTTTTTATCACAAAATAACGGGACGTTACAGTTTGTGATATTTCACAACCTCGTAAAACCACTATATGGTTATGTTTATTTCACCCATTTTGAGATTTGGGTAAGAGTGCTGAGAATGTACATGACCCCGTGCAGATTTGGAGGTTATACACCTCGTTAAGTGAATTGACATAATGTCAAAGTAAAGGAGACGAGATACTCCGAGAGATCAATCGTTTGATCCTTAAAATTGATTTAAGTTTTATTGTCACACAATTGCTAAGTAGTGGTCTTAGTAGATGTGTGTTAACATTTGGGTATAAAAAGGGGGACATGATTGTCTGAAGCCTAGAATTAAGAGATATAGCACCTATTGGAGGTGAGTAATTGTTGATAAGTAACCGGTCTGGCTCGGGTCTAGTAACCTAGATTTAACTCAATGGACAAGTTCCTAAGTTGAGTAGAGAAAGCTGGATTATGATAAATGGTAAATCATTGTGAAAGTAAAAAAAAAATTATTAATAGAAAAGTGCGATGTCACTCAAAGGAGGAAGTATGAACATTTCATGATAAGTCTCAACGAGGACCATTAACGACAGTGTTAATTGGTGAATGGCCTAGTTTGGTCACTATTACAATATGGTGTATCAATCTGAATTGGAAAGACTCGAGGTCGAGTAATGAAGATCCATATTCAGTAAATTCTCAAGATTGACTAACACTAAGGTTGAGTGTTGCTATTCGATTTAAGTATAGAAGGAAGTTGATGGACCGTGGTATCGGTAACTTTTATAAGGCAATGAGATGGTTTGGTGAATTTCAATTCACATGGTGTTTGACCATCTAATTGGATGGTGAACTTTGAGAAACTTGTAGGTCGTAGTTTGGACCTACTGAGTCTTTTCAAGATAGACTCTAAAGTGAATCCTATGTTGGAAGATAGAATGTTATTGGACTAAGGTGTTTGACAGACACCAGATTTGCTTTGTAAGAAAGGAAATGATCTCTGAAGTTGAGTTCATTCAAGATTGAATAAGGAAGCTTAGGAGTTATCCTTATCTTGGATTTCGCATATTATGAAAGGAAAAGAAAACTAGCTACTACAGACCAATTTCCTCTCAGGAGTAGAAGACAGAAGATGACTATGCCAGTCAAGGGACACAGTAGCAGCAATAACATTAACATCACATAGACAGGCTCCTTATAGGCGCAAGGGCAGTTACGAGCTGAGTTCCTTGAGAGAAGTGCTACAAGGGCAGGTACGAGCTTTACAGCCTGCTACGTATGTTGATGCTCTGACTGCTTCTTTGGCCTTAGATATTAGTGATTCTAAGAAAAAGGCCAATGAGATTGTCGCACAGACCTCTTCTGGGAAGAGGAAGGTTGTGGACGACCTTCCCGGTCGAGGGACACAGTCACATAGATAGGCTCCTAGTAGGCGCAAGGGACAGACAGGACCGCAGTTCCATTTAGGTCAGTCTAGTGATTGGGCCCCTTCTTTGCCCTATTGTCCTGATTGTACTGGGTACCACTTGGGTCAGTGTTATGTGAAGACGTGCTTCCAGTGTGGATAGGTCGAGCATATTAGACAATTTTGTCCTAGTTTACAGACACCACAGCAGCGTGGGAGTCAGGGTCAGAGTTCTGGACAGGGTCAGAGCTGAGGACAAAGTCAGGGCCGAGGTCAGGAAGGTGGTAGAGGCCAGGTTAGGCCTACTTAGCAGCAGAGTGCACCACCAACCGTTCAAGCACAACCCCAGACACGACAGCAGGCACGTGTCTTTGCCATTACTCGAGAGGATACTGAGGCATCTAGTACTGTTGTTACAGATACTTTGTCAATATTAGGGCACTCTGCTCTTGTATTATTTGATTCTGAGGCTAGCCACTCATTTATTTCCGCTGAGTTTCTTGAGTCTGCTGCCTTTGATTCTAAGCCGTTAGGACATGAGTTGCATGTTACTACTCTGCTCGAAAAATCTGTGATTGTGGATAGAGTGGTTTATACTGATGATTTGTGTATTATGAGTTTCTTTCTGCATGCTATGTTGATTGTGATGCCCATGTCTGACTTTGATATTATTCTGGGTATGGATTGGCTGTCAGCCAACCAAGCCAACATCGGTTGTAGTGAGAAAGTGGTAGACTTTGTTGGTCCATGTGGGACTAATTTTCGATTTCATGGGTCTCGAGGTAGGGTGACACCTGCAGTTATCTAGGAGATCCAAGCTAGAGCACTTTTAAGTCACTACAAAAAAAAGTCAATTTGCGACCAGACATTTGCGACCAAAAGGTCGTTTTTATTGTAGAATGCGACCAAAAAAGCGACCAAGATGGTGGTGACGAAAAAACTGGTCGTTCTGGAATTTTGTGCGACTGGATAGCCACAAAAATACGACCAAGCATGTTTGGTCGCAAAAAAGTCAACATTTTGAAAAAATGACCAGATGGTCGCTTAAAAAGAGACCATCTGGTAGTAATTTAAGTTGAAGACAAGTGACCAGTTGGTCACATGCAACAGTGACCATGTGGTCGTTTTTATAAGCAACCAAATGGTCACTTTTGGCCTCAGCCAAAATGCGACCAGATGACCGTTTTTTTAGGGATAAAATACGACCATCTAGTCGTTTAGTTTCTAGGGTAAATACGACCATCTGGTCGTATTTAATAAAAAAAAATATTTATTTAATTATTGTTTATTTATTTAATTAATATTAAAATTTAATAATAAAAAATTGGAATTAAAATAAAATATATATAAATCAAATATTCAAAAAATGTTCTATACAAAAGAAATCATCCTAGATCTACTGCAGAGGGGCGGGGGGTGGCGGAGGCGGCGTCGATGATGAAGGGCCGCCGTCTCAGGATCTGAAGTACGCAGCCAAAGATGCTGCGACCTGGGCCTCGACCCGTGCCTGCATATCCGCCTCAATCGCAGTGACTCGAGAAATGAAGTCGTCACGCATAGCGTCCATGTCGGTGTGAAGCTGCTGAACCTCCTCGCGCAGCTGCTGCTCAACCGGAGAAGGGTCAGAGCTAGTGCTAGCTCTGCTCCGCTGGGGCCGAGGCACATTCGTGTAAAGGTGTCTCCTGTACGAGCCAAGACCAGCAACGGACCCATCTGGACAAACGCCTCCAGCAGCCTCCAAGAACACCTGTCGACGGTCTTCCTGAGTCGGTTGTGAGTCGGGTGTGGGTAACCTCTGACTCAAAGAGTCCTTGAAACGGTCCTAAATATTTAAAATTCAGAAAGTATGTAAAAGTTAGAAAACGATGAACAAATTCTAAGTAACAATTGAAAAAACATATTAAATACCTGAGTTTGCTGCGCATTGTCGTCGACGATCGTCCCGTCCTTCTTCATGTGAAGGACCAGGTGCAGCTCATTAGGCGGAACAGGACGACCGTACTTTTCTTCCTAAACATATTATAAAAAGAGACAGAAATTAAATTAATAAATAATTGAAACAAAAAACAAAAAAATGATGTGAAAGAAAAATTACAATTACTTACCAATATACGATGGTGCTCGTCGTGAGGCTTCGCGCCACCGGTGTGCTTCCTCGGGTTCTTGGCCAGGTTGGCCTTATTCTTTGTCGACACTTTTTTGCCCTCTTGAGACTCCAAGCTCGCGAGGAGCCTGGCATGCTCCTCCTCGCTCATCCACACAGGCCGTTGTTCAACTTGCTTCTGTCGCGCCCGATACATGAGGTCCTTGAATCGATCCTGCACGTGCCTGTCCCATAGGGAGAACATCCGACCGTCCGTGACATCGGGATCGATCATAGGAAACTTGCCCTGAAAAAATTTGAATAAGAAAACGTTAAATTAATAAATTGATTGTTACAAATTATAAATTAATTAATTATAAAAATAACTGAAGTTATTTACCTTCCAGTTGTCGTACATCCAACACTTCTCCATCGTCAGAATCTTCGTCCAGCGAAGCTTGCTGGGTAGAGGCATGCTCTGGAGGACCTAGCGAAACCGCTTTGAAGCAGTTTGATGCGGCTGTATTCTGCAAAAAAAAAAAAAGTAAAAAATATTTTTTAGGTTATAAATAACATGAATATTTAATTAGAAAAATTACTTGTCTACTTACGTATCCCCTTCTATCTGAAGGGTCGGGTTGGCAGTGGCCCGAGGACTGTCAGTGCCAGAAGTGGAAGCTCCCGTTGGATCGGGCGCGGTGCCAGAAGTGGAGGGTCCCGCAACAGTAATGGCTGGAGCCGGTGAGTCCTCCCCCAAACGCGGTGTCGCAATCTGCGACTCGGGTACTGCGAAGGGATATGTCGGGTCGGGATTGTCGTCCAACCGTAATATCTCATCCAGGTCAGCATGCGTCTAGTCCCCCTCCTCTGGAGAACTGTCCAACTCCGGTGCGTCATCCTCTGGCGGCGGATCAGTGCGGTCCTGCACATCACGCCGGACATCGGAGGACGACGTTGGCGTGCCATTTTCCTAATCAAACTAATTAAATTTAATTAATTAATGTAAATTTATTAATTAAGTATATTAAACTAAATTAAATTAAAATAATTAATTAAATAAACTAAACTAAACTAAACTAAACTAAACTAAACTAAATTAAATTAATTAATTAAATTAAAGTAAGTAAACTACACTAATTATTTAACTAAATTAATTAATTAAATTAAAGAAAAATAGTTAAGTAAGTAATTAAAGTAATCTAATATATTTAATTTACTAAATTAAATTAATTAATTAATTAATGAAACTAAAGTAAATTAAAGTAAGTAAACTACACTAATTAATCAACCTAATTAAATTAAATTAATTTAAAAAAAAAGTAATCTAAACTCATAATGTGACTAAATTAAATTAATAATTTATTAAACTAAATTTAATTAAGTAATTAAACTAAATTAAATTAATTAACTAAGTTTAACTAAACAAATTAAAGTAACTAACTAAACATAATTAATTAAGTAATTAATTACACTAATTTAAAGTTAAACAAAACTATTCAATTAAATGTAACTAAATTTAACGAAACTAAAACAATTTATAATAACTTAATTAAAACGAAAACGAAAACTAACCTCGAATATGCTACCGGGTTTTGGAGGTTTTTGAAACGGGAATGGGTGAAAAACGGGGAACGGGAAAGGTAAGAAAGAACGGGGTTTAGGGGAATGGGCAAAAAGCAACGGGGCAACGGGAACTGGGGAAAGAGAGAAAAGGAAAGAAAAGAGAGAAAAGAAAGGAAAAGAGAATTGGGTGGGGGAGGGAAAGAATCGGGTGGGCGTTTAAATTAAAAATTGCGACCATTTGGTCGCAATTTCGTAATTATGACGAGAAACGAAAAGTACGACCAGATGGTCGCATTTTGGTTCAAAAGTACGACCAGATGGTCGTATTTCATTAACAATGCGACCAACTGGTCGTAATCGTGTCATTATGACAACCAGCTGTCACATCACACTTCCCATCAACAATTGCGACCAAATGGTCGTAATTGTCAAATTCATCACCATAAATTGCGACCAAATGGTCGTAATTGTCAAATTCACAGCCAAAAATTTCATGAAAATTTAAATTTATTGCTGAATAAAGCGACCAGATAGTCACCAAATTACGACCAAATGGTCGTAAATTAATACAAATTTTAACAAAACTTAAGTCTACATTTACAAAGATACGACCATATGGTCGCATTTTTCTTCAATTTGCAACCATATGGTCGTAATTTTACCTCTATATTTTTTTTAATATATATAAATTAATGGAGATTAAAACATATTTATATATATATTGTTTAATGAAACACAACAATGACGATATTATAAAACATACAGTGAATCATATAAATTTACAAAGTGTATTAGTCTTCATCCTCAGTTTCTTCAGTCATTGCTTCTTCTTCTTCTTCATCTCGAAGAACTTCAGCATCAATGTCACATTCACGAGAAGTGGAAGCATTTGTATCGTCATCATGCAATGTTATCGTTCCGTCGTTCAAAGGACGTGCGGTACCTGCATTCTGGCCATCGTCTATTGCACGACATAATTATCTGATCTTCTTGAAAAGCACCGGCTTCATCTGCATGGTCGTCTTCCTCGGACAGGTTTTCTTCTACATGTCGTGGTTTAACTTTACAAACAACTAACCAATTTGTCAGATCTCTTCTATTACTCGGATAGTTTAGGTGATAAACTTGAATCGCCTGTGAAGTGAGGACAAACCTATCAGCGATGCGCATATGCTTGTACTTGTTTACCTCAACGATTTGTAAATGATCAATTTTACGGACTCCGTCTCGTCTGGTTGTCTCGAACCAAGTGAAGTTTAACAGAACAATGCGTTTTAGCGTCGGACTTGCGTATTGAATCTCAAGAATCTCATCGATTACTCCAAAGTAATCGTCTTCCGTGCCGAACACTTGACTTTTTATGCAAACACCACTATTTTTTGTTGCCCTGTTAACAGAATGCGCCTTCATTTGAAATCTGATTCCGTTACCGACGTATCCAGTATATAACCTTGTAATCCGTGCAGGTCCCTTTGCCAAAGAAATCATGTGAGGATCATCTACCGGTAACGTAGGGGAGTCCACCTGTCATTCAGCACACATAGAGTATAATTAGAAGGATATAGTATTTTTCAACAAATAACTTGACACGATATTTTTGTCAATTTCAAATAACTCACGTATGCACTGAACCAGGAATGAAACTCCTTCTCGATTATTGACCCCTCCTCAGCGGCTGTAAGACCAACTAGTGTCATTCGAACGTATACGTTCAGAAATAGTCTGTATGTTACGAAAATAGTAAGAAAACATTTGAAATTGTTGTGATTGTTAAGTCAATGGAATAATGTAACGTTACGAAAACTCACTCGATGTAAGGCTCGACTTCTGGGCAGTTCCATAACACGTAGCTCTGCATTACGTGATACTCAGAATCGGTCAACGGCCTACGCACTGATCTTCCAACTGTCATGCCAGGTTCAGTAAATATGGGCAGGTCATTTACGTCAACACCTTGAAGCAAATTTTCGGCAATGTTTCGTGTCGCTGGATGAAACTGCTCAGCAATATGTTGATCAAAGTAGTATGAACAAAACGTGGTAGTCTCTTGCGTTAGGTACGCACTACAGATAGATCCTTCGACTCTTGCTTTATTTCCGACCGTCTTTTTCAACCGACGTAAGTACTTGTGGGTTACAAACAATTAAGTAAACCTCTAATAAGTTTAACATTAAAAAACTTGAATTATATACAAAGTAAGTTTGCTAACCTTTCAAATGGGTATATCCAGCGATAATGGACCGGACCCCCTAAGAATGCCTCGTATGGAAGATGCACTGGAAGATGCTCCATTGAGTCAAAAAAGCCAGGTGGGAACATTCACTCCTACTTACAGATAATAATAGCGATCTCCGAACTCATTGAAGCGACAGTAGCTTCAGTCAGCTCTGTACACGTCAAGTCCCTGAAAAAAAACACTCAACTGGGCAAGCGACTCCCAATGTCTGTTCTCTAGGAACGGTCTTTTCATCCCGAACATTCAACTGGGTCGGCGAGTAACACGCGTTGCATGAATACATAACAGTCGTGGCTTTTCATCCCGAACATGACATGTTTTTGACTGTCTATACACTAACTCTTATTCGAAACGTATCCGTTAGGGAATTGATGGATTTGATCCACTCAAATAATGTTTTCTTTTCATCCGTCGTCAACATGTACTTTGCTTTTGTGTAATTATCATTGTCGTCAGGCTCGAACTCAGGACGGTTACATATCTCCCGTATATTGTAACGTGCCTTCAGACTGTCCTTTGTTTTGCCAGGAACGTTCAAAACCGAATTGAAAATGTTGTCGAAGAAGTTCTGCTCGATATGCATTACATCCAGGTTGTGTCTTACAAGTAGATCTTCCCAATACGGTAGATCCCAAAAAATACTCCGTTTCTTCCAACCCGTGTTTTTTTCAGCCGCATTGTTTGCAAGCTCTGCACCTTCCACTGTAATCTTCTGCATCCCTATAGCATCTATACCGTGCAGAATTTGCCTTCCACTGTACATTATCGGGGGGGGTTTCCTTTCTTACTCGCCGACCCTTCTTCCAGTCAGTACCATTTGAATGGAACGCGTGATTCAACAGCAGAAATTGACGGTGGCAATCAAACCAACAGGTTTTCCGACCGTTTTTGAGGTAAAACGCATTTGTGTCTAGCATGCAATGTGGACATGTGTATTTACCGGCCGTACTCCATCCTTTAATAGAGGATAGGGATCGATGTTTACAATTATTAACTAATGAATGCTATGCAAAACAATAAGAAAACTCATACTCAAGAAATAATGAACGTGAACGCAACATACCTGACAACATTGAATATGCGGGAAGTCATTGATCGTTCAGATTAACACCGCGCGCAACAAGAAATTTTGTTTCTTCGAGATGTCGTATGTCATGACACCATCTGTCCACAACCTCTTCAACTCTGCGATAAGTGGTTGCAAATACACATCCAGTTTCTGTTTTGGACTTTTCGGGCTAGGTACGATCACTGTGAGAAAAATCACCGGGTCTCTCATACACATTGAGGGTGGCAAGTTATACGGGGTTACCATCACCGGCCAAACTGAATATTGAGCCCCGGATGCCCCGAACGGGTTAAAGCCATCTGTGCATAAGCCCAATCTCACGTTTCTCGGATCTTGTGAAAAATCAAGATGACAATTATTTAAATGCTTCCAAGCCACAGCGTCTGAGGGATGTCGCATAACACCTTCATCCTATGCATGCTCGTGATGCCATCTCATGTGTGAAGCTGTGACATCCGATGCATACAACCGTTGCAGACGTGGGGTCAGCGGTAAATAGCACATGCGGGAGTACGGAATCATCCCCCGTTTCCCTTGTTCATATCTTAGAAGAAAATAGAATTTGCAGTGATACAGATCCGCATCCACATCCCAGTAGATCATGCACCCATTTCGACACGAATCTATCTTTTCTACTGGTAACCCGAGTCCCTCCACTAGTTTTTTCGTGTCGTACAAACTTTGGGGCATCAGGTTTTCTTGTGGAGCGCATCGATGAAACCACGATGCAACCGAATCAAATCCTCTAGCAGGTAAGTTATACTGCGCTTTTATATTTAAAAGTTCTGTAGTAGCAGCTAGTTGACTAACCTGACAACCTTCGTACAACGGTCGGCTCGCTGTCTTCAGCAGATCGTGCATCTTACGTGCTTCCGGATTCATTTCTTCTTCAACAGCCCCTTCTCTTTCGTCGTCTATGTTCAAACTTTCACGATAACTTTCATTTCCGCCCCCATATCCCACACCATCAAGTATCATTTGCTGCATCTGACTATACTGTTGTATTTCATTGGGTTCTTCGATGACAACGTCCGCATTCTACTGTCTCGCTTCCTGTACTGCAGCGTCAAACATTTCCCTAGTCTCCCCATGATACACCCAGTGATAATAATTCTCCACAAATCCCCGACTATAAAGATGAACCTTCACATCTGAAACCGGTATGATTCTTCTATTGTCGCATTTTCTGCACGGACATCGTAGCTGCTTTTCACCATAATTCGCGTAATAGACAATTGTCTTTGTAAAACTCAACAAACTGTCAACCCCAGCCACGAACTCATCGTTCAAATACCCGTCTATCAAACGAATATACATCCACTCTCTCATTTTTCTTTTTTTCTTATCTTCTCCACAATGGGAGGGGAGATTTTATAATGGATTCCTTTGCTTAATTGTGACCATATGGTCGCACAATTACTACCATCTGGTCGTATTTCTCCTGCCAAAATTTCCCGCCTTTTTTTACTACCAAGTGGTCACCTTTGGTCACAATAAATGCGACCAAATGGTCACTTCCAAAGGCGACTACTTGGTAGCTTTCTTCCAGCCAAAATTACGTGCTTTTTTTTGCTACCAAAGTATATTTCTAGTCTAAAAAATGCGACCATATGGTCACTTAAAAAGGCGACTACATGGTAGCTTTCTTGCCACCAAAAATTACGCGCCTTTTTTTGCTACTAAAGTATATTTTAAGTCACAAAAATATGGCAAATTGGTCATTTTTTAGACGACAAATAGTAGCTTTCTTCCCACCAAAATTACGCGCCTTTTTTTGCTACGAAAGTATATTTTAAGTCACAAAAATGCGACCACTTGGTCGTTTTTTATGGAGACCAAATGGTCTCTTATTTCACGCCATAATTTCGCGCCATTTTTTGCTACCAAGTCATGTTTTAAGTCACAAAAATACGACCACTTGGTCGTTTTTTCAAGTGACCAAGTGGTCGCTTCTTTCGTGCCATAATTTCGCGCCATTTTTTATGACTTCTTATGATTTTGGTCACAATATGGTCACAAAAAAAGTGACCAGATGGTGACTTTGAGTTAACCTTCAAAAAAAGTGACCAAATGGTCACAAAAAAACTACCACTTTTTATTGGTCACAAATGGTTGGTCGCATTTTGACTTTTTTTTTGTAGTGAATGACGGTGCTTGGGGTTACTTAGCTAGCGTAGCTGACACGTCTGTTAGTGTGACTACCTTAGCTTTTGTACCTGTTGTGAGGGATTTCATTGATGTTTTCCCTGATGAGTTACCTGGTTTGCCACCAGTGAGGGAGTTAGACTTCCAGATAGAGGTGATTCCTGGGACCGTTCCATTGTCCAAGGCACCTTATCGTATGGCACCAGCTGAACTTAAAGAGTTGAAAAGGCAGTTGCAAGAACTTTTAGACTTGGGGTTTATACGCCCAAATGTATCACCTTGGGGTGCTCCGGTATTGTTTGTAAGGAAGAAAGATGGCTCCATGAGATTATTGATGATATCCTTGTTTATTCGAGGACTGAGGAGTTACATGCTATGCATTTAGAGAGGGTGTTATCGACTTTGAGAGCTCATAAGTTGTATGTAAAATTCTCTAAATGTGAATTCTGATTGAAGGAAGTGGCTTTCCTTGGGCATGTAGTATCTAGTAGAGGGATTTCTGTTGATCCTTCTAAGGTGGAAACCGTTAGTGGTTGGCCCTAACCTACTAATGTAGCTGAGATATGGAGTTTTCTTGGACTTGCAGGTTATTATAGATGATTTGTGCAAGATTTTTCCAAGATTGCATCCTCTTTGACTCATTTGACGAAAAAGGGGGTTGATTTTGTGTGGACTGATGAGTGTGAAAATAGCTTTGAGGAGCTTAAAAGACGACTTGTATCGGCCCCAGTTTTAGTATCACCTGATGAGTCTGGGCTTTGACGGTGTATACAGATGCATCCAAGAAGGGTCTGGGATGTGTATTGATGCAGCATGGGAAAGTAATAGCTTATGCTTCGAGGCAATTAAAGGAGCATGAGAAAAAGTACCCAACTCATGATTTGGAGCTAGCAGCGGTGGTATATGCTTTGAAAATGTGGAGACATTACTTGTATGGTGAAAAGATTCTGATTTTCACCTACCATAAGAGTCTCAAATACTTTTTCACCCAAAAAGAGTTGAATATGAGATAGAGGAGGTGGCTAGAACTTGTGAAAGATTATGACTGTGATATACAGTATCATCCGGGAAAGGCCAACGTAGTTGCTGATGCACTAAGTCGAAAGTCATCACACTTGCCTACTTTGAGTACTATTCCACTGAGGCTTAGATGGGAGATGGAAAGAGCTAAGATTGCCTTTCTTACAGTTGAGGTTACTGTGAGTTTGGCAAGTTTGACTGTTGGCCCTACTATGAGACAGGGAATGATAGATGCACAGCGGGGTGAAAATCACTTGGCTGCGGGTTTTCGTGAGGCAGAGTCCGATTTACCTAGCCATTTTACTTTCTCCATTGATAATGCTTTGATGTATCGTAGAAGGCTGTGTGTGCCTCTAGAATCGACTTACAGGAAATAGCTGTTGGAGGAGGCTTATATTTCTATCTTTTCTGTGCATCCAGTTAGTACTAAGATGTACAAGGACCTGAGACAACATTATTGGTGGCCTAGGATGAAACGTGAAGTTGTTGACTTTGTTAGTAAGTGTTTGATTTGTCAGCAAGTAAAGGCCTTGAGGAAGAGTCCACCTGGTTACCTTAACCCTTTGAACGTGCCTGAGTGGAAATAAGAAGAAATATTGATGGATTTTATTAGTGGCTTGTCGATGACCGCGAAGGGTTATGACACCATTTGGGTGATTGTGGACAAGTTGACTTAGAGTGCACATTTCATACCAGGGAAGATAACCTACCCTGTTGAGACATGGGCACAGTTGTACCTGAAAGAGATTGTCAGACTTCAAGGAGTGCCAGTCAAGATTGTTTCCTATCGAGACACCCGCTTTGTTTCAAAATTCTGGCAGAGTCTGCATACTACTTGGGCACTGGCCTAGATTTCAGTACTGCTTTTCATCCTCAGACAGATGGTCAGACCGAGAGGGTCAACCAGATTCTAGAGGATATGTTGAGAGCTTGTGCTCTAGAGTTCGGTGGTAGTTGGGATACTCAGTTGTTTCTTGTGGATTTTGCTTATAGCAACAGTTATCAGGCTACCATCGACATGGCACCTTTTGAGGCACTTTACGGTAGGAAGTGCAGATCACCGGCTCATTGGGATGAAGTTGGTGAAAGGAAACTTCTGGGACCGGAGTTAGTGCAGATGACTAGTGAGTCCATTGCTCTTATCAGAGATGGGATGAGAATGGCTCAGAGTAGACAGAAGAGTTACGCTGATAAGAGGCGCAGTGCACTTGAGTTTGAAGTTGGTGACCACGTATTCCTAAAAGTGGCACCTATGAAAGGTGTGATGAGATTTGGGAAGAAAGGCAAGTTGATCCCTCGATTTATAGGCCCCTTCGAGATCCTGGATCGGATTGAGTCAGTAGCTTATAGATTGGCTTTGCCACCGGCCTTGTCGGCTGTTCATAATGTGTTCCATATGTCCATGCTTAGGAAGTCTGTGGCTGACCCTTCGCATATTATTGATTATGAGCCAGTGACTCTGGATGCTAGTCTATCTTACGAGGAGGTACCGGTTGAAATTCTATCTATGGAACAAAAGGTGCTGAGAAATAAAACGATAAACTTGGTTAAAGTGTTGTGGAAGAACCAAGTATCATAAGAGGCTACGTGGGAACATGACGATGAGATACGAGCAAAGTATCCTCACCTTTTCACGTAGGGATCCTACTTTTCAGGGACGAAGAGCCCTTTTAGGAGGTTAGATTGTAACGTCCCGTTACTTTTGGAGGTAAATTTTTTTTTTTTATTTTAAATAAAGTATTTAAGTTTAGTTTAAACGTAGTTATTTTCGTTCGAAAGTCTTTTTAATCCTTTTATGACTTAAAATTAGTTTCGGTGACATTAATAATTATTAACGGGCCAATTAATAATTATTAATCACCTTTTGATTACTGTAAAATCTTCCGATTTCATATTTTAATCAAATCACTTAAAAAGGACGTAATCGTCATTTTCCAATTTCTTAAAAATCACTATTCACTATCTTCATCTTTTAAAAGTCAAAGTATGGTCAACAAAAATTCATTTCTCTTCCTTTCTTTCCCTCTCCTAGCCGTGGCTCTCCCATCTCTCTCTCTCTCTCTCTCTCTTGGCTTTCCTCAAATACTCGATAGATCGCCGTAATTCCAGTTCCGTTGAAAAGCTCTCATCTCGAGGATCGATTCTAACCTAGCAATCGAGGTTTTCATCAATTTTCTACAAGCCTTAAGGTATGACAAAGTTTCTAAATTCAAGCTTTGAATAGTGTTTTAATGGAGGTTGAGATTAAAATCTTCAAATTCACACATTGAAGCTAGTCGTTTTATGCAATTTTAGAAACTTTCCAAAACCCTAAAGTCGAGTTTGAGTCGAAAAGCCGTCCCGTGCTATGTTCTCTCACTTGACCATGATTAAGGTGTTTAGTTTGCTATGATTTTACGTTTTACTTAATTTTTCAAAAATCGATTATTATGTAAAACCCTACAATATGGTGACCCATTGATATCTTGGTTTTCAAAGTATTCTAAATCAACCCGAATCACCTCTAAAGGTTCTTAAAAGACGAAAAACCGAACCTGAGCCCTCTCTCCCTTGTTTGGTCGTGGGTCCCTTATGGTTTAATTCCACGTTTTTCATCGTTTTATGCATTTAATTGCCGTTTGTTCTATTTTCGGTTAATTAATGAATATTAGGTGTATTCGTTATGTAGGATTGTGATCGAGCGTGTGATTTTGATCTCGGCAGTTTGGAAACTTGGATTTCACAATCTAAGGTGAGTTTAAAATGGAAGTTAGTGATTTTATGAATTATATTTCATTACGATATTATTTATCGAGTTAAGAGGGGAACTAACTTCCGAAAGTTAACACTTGGTTGGTGACTTTAAACTCGGAAGTGAGTGGAGTGACTTTGGAGTTCTTATGAATTTGGAAGTAATAGATAGGATTTGAGTGGTTTGAAAGTCAAAGAGGCTTGAAGTTGCACTTGAGAGTTATTTAGTGTAACTTTAGGTAGTTTATCTTCTTTAGTAGTTTAGTAGAATTCTATCTAACTTACTAGGGAACTTGATGATTGTGACATGGTAATACCATATGGGCTTAGTATGTGATATTTATCCATATGGTATACCCAATACGAAGATTGTGATATGGTAATACCGTACGAGCTTAGTATGTGATATTGATCCATATGGTATACCCGATACGAAGATTGTGATATGGTAATACCGTACGGGCTTAGTATGTGATATTGATCCATATGGTATACCCGATACGAAGATTGTGATATGGTAATACCGTACGGGCTTAGTATGTGATATTGATCCATATGGTATACCCGATACGAAGATTGTGATATGGTAAAACCGTACGGGCTTCGTATGTGATATTGATCCATATGGTATACCCGATACGATGATGGTGATATGGTAATACCGTACGGGCTTAGTATGTGATATTGATCCATATAGTATACCTGATACGATGATCGTGATATGGTAATACCGTACGGGCTTAGTATGTGATATTGATCCATATGGTAAACCCGATACGATTATACTAGTTTGGTAATAAGGAATGTTAATGTTATAGTTACATATACTCTCTGGAATGGATAGAAAGACTTAGTAATAACCGGTACTTTTACTTTAAGTCTTAATATCGTTACTTTACAAGAAGCATATTATGTATGTTGATTATGTGTGGAATTTGGAATGTGGAATGGGTAGTAAAAGTGAAATATAGGCCTTTGGACACAATTTCCGGTATGGAATTTGGTTCCTAGGATTACTTGCTTTCATTTTATTCTCACTAGCATTTTTATGCTAAAGTTGCTACATTTACAAATTTTTCAGGTAAGAATCGTTGTAGAGGATGAGGTAGAGAAGGTGGCGCCGCGTGACTTTTCGAGATGATGAATGGACAAGAACATGACCGCTTTTGGGTGTAGCATTCTTGAATGCTTACAAACATTTCATTACATTTTTCTTATGTTTCATTTTGAGCTCGATGGAGCATTTGTATAATTTGTATATGTGTTTGGACTTTAAAACTTTCTTTAGGAGTTTCATCATAGTATGGAATGCGCATTCCAGGTTTGTGACGACCCGTCAGTTTTAAATAATTTAAAATCAGAGAAAACAGCGGAAGTATTTTATTTTAAGAAAATTTTGCATGGTTTTGTTTGAAAGTTGGCATGCCGAAAACCTGTTTGCATCCTAATTTTTCAATCTAATAAATTCACATGGACTTTAAGTCCCAAATCAGGAGTTCAAATATTTCATATCATAAAAACCACATTAAAAGCTCTTATGAGCTAAATACAACATCAAAGTATTGAAATTCACAAAAATATTTACATATACTTTACAACAACAAGTCCATCTCGAGGTCAGCATCCCTCGATCACGCAGCACCATCTCCCCTTGCACGGCCTCTAGCCAGGGCATTACCTAAAATTTTTGTAATATCATGAGCTAACAAACTAAGCCCAGTGAGAATAATAAGCATAAAAAGTAAAGATAGACCTCAAACTCGCATTTCGATTTGTGTCCAATTAATCTGACACAATTCACTCCTAAAGTCCTCCAACTCTAGGTAATTCATTCTATACTCTCCAAAGGATGATACTACTAACACTTATAGTCAAAATCTCCTCCATTAACTCGTTATGACATAAAATGATAAAAGTAAATAAACTTTGCATCAATTAAACATCTCGCTTTCCTCTTTCATCGAACATATATATGAATGCATGAGAGCATCCCGTAGGATTCGCATATGCCCTTATGCATGAAGAAGGTAACGTGGTCTATCCCGTAGGATCCATCGTTCTCACTCCTTTTCTTTCTCACTTTCTCTTTTCTTTCTATGAAGGTAATGTGGTCTATCCCGTAGGATCCATCATTCTCCCATTCATATCTTTCTCACTTTCTCTTTTCTTTCAATGAAGGTAACGTGGTCTATCCCGTAGGATCCATCGTTCTCCCATTCATTCTTTCTCACTTTCACACTTATTTTCCATGATGTGAAATGTTATGATGCAATATGATGTGTTATAGCGTAAATAAATAAAATGCGGAATTTAAGTAGTCGATACAAGCATAAAGTAAAGGGGCATAAAGTAAAAGATATAAAGTAAATGACATAAAGTAAAATAGATAAGTATCTTGGACGAACGATATGTAAATCGAACTCCGCTACCAATAATAAAATAAAATCATAACTTAAACGATTAACCTATACCTTCCAGGATTCTAAACTTCCAATAATCCGAGGTTCTATTAACTGTTCTAAAATACAAGTTGGATCTTTTAACTTCCAATGATCCAATCTTAGTTTCAAATCGAAACTAACTTAGAATCTTCTAAGATTCAATACTTTCCTCGAGAACTGCTAAGTTCTTACTTAAAGGATTAACTTCTAATCCTAAGGGCACTTACTCACAAACCTCTAATCTTAGATTCGAATTCTAATCTTAGTTTCAAACTCTACAAACCTTCACACTTATTCGATTTCTATAATTACTTTCAATCTTAATTATTCTCACCTTAATTAAAAGATGACTTTGCTCCTAAGTTTGAAGGAGCGATCAAGCGATCGGTTCAAAAACACCTACAATTGAATTATATCATACAATCAATAATTAACCAACTATTGATCAAACATCAACCAAACGTACAAAACGACAAAAAACCCAATAAAACCCCACAAGAGGCTCTCGGCCAACACAAGGAAAATAGGCCTCGGGTTTGGTTTTCCGGCTTTTTGGCAATCTAAAAGTGTTTTGAGTTGGTTTTAAGCAAATTCGATATTCCCGATTTCAATGGGTATCGATAAATAGGGTTTTTGAACATTAATCCCTTTCCCGAATTGAATTTAAATAAGCATTTATTCATTAATTTCTAACCCATTTTTAATCCCAAAAGGGTAAATTTCAAACGGGAAGGGTTTCGACTGAAACTCGGTTTTAGGGTTAAGGGAAAGTTTCCAAAAACTCTTAAAAGTAATCCCGTATTTGCAAACACCGAGTTTCACGGCAAGAAATCGAAAGGAAACAAAGAAAACTCCATTAAAACACTATTTGGAGCTTAGGGTTTCAAGCTTTACTTACCGAGAACTCCTTGGATCTCGAGAGAAACGGACGATGGGTAGGTGGGAAATGATCCTTGATCCGAGGGCTTTCTGATTTATCCAAGCTCTAGTCGATCCGCCGAGAAACGAACGAAATCGAATTTTTCTTTCTTCCTCTTTGATGCTCACGGGTGGGGAGGAGAATTTGGATGAGTTTTGGTCAATTTTTGAAGTCAATGGTTCATTTAAAGAAGATGACCAAATAGTATTTAGATATTTTGGAAATTTGGAAATGACGGTTACGTCCTTTTATGACTTTTGGCTTAAAAACGAATCCCGAACTTCTCAAACTATCCCAATGGTGATTAATAATTATTAATTGGCCCGTTAATAATTATTAATACCATTAAAACGAAAATAAACTAAAAAGGTCAATTAAAAGATTAAAACCGAAATAAACTACAAATTCTAATTTACCGATAAATAAATAAACTCTAATTACTTAAATTGAAATAAAATAAATAAAAGTTTTTTTTTTATCACAAAAATAACGGGACGTTACAAGGTTTATTGCTTTTTCTGAAAAATTGGGTTGTAAATAGGTTTTGGATAATCCGATTTTTAAACGAACCCATGCAGTTTTTCTGTAAAATCCAGTCTTCCGTTGTGCATTTGAATTTAAAAGATTTAACGGAAATGGGGTCGTTACAATAGCCATCAAGCTTGACTAGAATTACAAGTCAAATCTCCAAAGATCTAGGACAATTGGAAGATTGTTAGGAATGGTGTCTTAGAACTTATAATTATTTAATAAAGATAATTTATTTCGAATGAATTAAATAAGTAAGCATAAAGATTGATTCAATTAACGATATTAGGGATATATGGAAATATATTAACATCAAACATTCAAACAGTAAAACCCTAAGTTACCCTTATGAAATCACGACTAAGTATGTGAGTCATGCGAGAGGATTAGAAGTTGAGATGAGTAACTTAAAAGTGTGTACAGTAAATAAATAACGTTTGGGAACCTTATCCTGGTAACACTGTTGATGGCTTCGCATTTTGTTTATAGACCAATGATCTAATCTTGATCATTCATGTGGGTGAAATGAAATGGAAGTATCATATGCAATGTTGATTTTATAAGACAGGACGACGATGTTTGATAAAAAAATTTCATTAGTACCGTTTACGAGAAATGATCGAATATCAAACTAAGTTTATCAACCGTGATAGATCTCAATCCTGAGTGAAATGTGGACTCCTATTGGTGGAGTTATGTTCTTTGATTCACATGGTTGAGAGTGATCTGTAAGAAGGCTCAATACACTCTTGCTTCGTTTGATCGATCGGGATATAGCATAGAAGATCCGGTGTTACCGAGGATTTGATGCTGTAAAGAAACCTCCAACAAATTCTCCATATTTTACTAGATGTAAGTGAAAAGGCCTTTTATTTTCGAAACGAGCATGAATCTACATAGTTTTTTTTTATCACAAATTGCATGATATTAATAGATCGTTAATTAAACGTTAATTAGATTACTAAATGATATTCCGCTAATTTAGTAGATCAATCCCTTCAATACTAAGATTCTAGTTTGATCCACAGGCCAAATGTTGTAACTTCTTCGTCTACCATTCACAGCACATTGTCACTTAGATTCAGGATCAAAATGCTAAATAGAGTGTCTTCTAAGCTTTCTTTCTCTTCGAGTTTCATCGTATCTGGAAGCAGCTTTGGATCTTGAATCCCTTTCTTCACTTTCTGTTGAGTTAGTTGAAGGGATGATTTACTAAACTAGCGGAAATTTATTTAGTAAATTTATTAACATTTAATAACAGATCTATTAACATCATGCAATTTGTGAAAGACATGTAGATTCATGCTTATATTTTCAAAAATTAAAATCAAACCAGAACTTACATTGAGTAATAAATGGAGAATCGGTTGGAGGTTTCTTTACAGTATCAATCCTTAGCACCACCAGATCTTCTATGCTATATCCCGATCGATCAAACGAAACCCGATTGTGGGATCGAACTTTAGAAGAAATTGAGAAGAAGAAAAAATATTTTTCTTCCCAATTCTATAGGAAAATCGGCAATGGCTATGGGAGAGAGGAGGAGAGAACTCTCAATTTATATGAATTGAATTGTGTTATTTATCAATGACCCAAGCCTCCTATTTATAGGAAAATACGAATCCTAATCACATTAAGATTAATCTATGGAGATAAATACAAAAAAGGAAAAAAAAAATATTATCTCTCCATTATCTTGTATTTTTCTTTTCTTTTAATTTATCTTGGATAAATAAATCTATTTAATTATTTTAGTATATAATTCAAACAATTATCTCTTTCTAAAATACATGGTATGGCCGAAAATAGCATTAAAAATTAATAAATAATTCCAACTTATTTAATTAATTATTGTGCACCAATTCCAATTGGGTTCATTAATCCAGTTGGGCTTGAAACTCTCTCTTAAATTAATAAGTCCAACTTAATTAATTTATTTATTAATTACTATTTAAATAAAATATTTTATTTAAACAATTAATAATATTAATATTTTCTCTCGACTAAATATTATCAATTGTATCTAATTATTAATTTCCATTTAAATAATTTTCATTATTTAAATAATTAATAATAAATATTTTAATTATTAATTTCCATTAAATAAACTCATTATTTAGTTAATAAATTTATTGATAATATTTTATTATTAATTAATTAATTTTAATTATTAATTTCCGTTCAAATAAAATTAATTATTTAAACAATTAATAATTGTCAATTAATTTCAAATTATTAATTACCATTTAAATATACTCAATATTTAAATAATTAATAATGTCTAATTAATAATATTTCATTATTAATTTCCTGTTTAAATAAACTCATTATTTAAACAATTAATAATGTTTATATTAATTACCGTTTAAATATACTCTATATTTAAACAATTAATATTGCCTATTTTAAGTAATTCACTTTACTTAAAATTTCAATTTCTTCTACTTGATTTCGCGACTACGATATTTGGGATAGCATAGAGACCCGATGGACCTATAGATCATGGGCTTAATAATTAGTCAATTAAGTGATTAACACATAATCAGTTAGTTACTTATTATCTAACTATGAATAATTCCACTATAGATTCATAGCTGAACTCCCCTCACTATAGATGAGTTATTGTCCATTTAGTTTATCATTATTTATATGTGTGATATTATCCTTCACGTGGAACACTCATAATTACAGATGGATAAGATTTACCGTTTTGCCTCTGTAATTACCGCTTTATCCTTGTGTTTCTGCTGATTCTCCAACGAACATTATCTTTAGTTGAACTATAGATAATATACTTCTGTGATCAATAGAAGTTGTGACGCCACTTGTTCATGTCTCGAATCAGTACATTAAGGGAGCTTCCTAAAGTTTCTAGAATGGTTAGGTATCGCACTGATACCGTTAATTCTTTAGGAAAGTTATGAATTCCATCTCGTGGAAATGAGTTCTCAGCTACTTATCTAGCCATGTTCACAAAACATGAGTGTATTGAGCGTTCTTACAGATCGCTCTCAACCATGTGAATCAAAGAACATAACTCCATAAATAGGAGTCCGCATTTCACTCAGGATTGAGATCTATCACGGTTGATAAACTTAGTTTGATATTCGATCATTTCTCGTAAACGGTACTAATGAGAAATTTGATCGAACATCGTGGTCCTGTTTTATACAATCAGCATTGTATATGATACTTCCATTTCACGTCTCCCATATGAATGATCAGGACTATATCATTTGTCTATAAACAAAATGTGAAGCTATCAACAGTGTTACTAGGATAAGGTTCCCATACGTTATTCATTTACTGTAGACACTTTTAAGTTACTCATCTCAACCTTAATCCTCTCGTATGACTCACATACTAAGTCGTGATTTCATAAGAGTGACTTAGGGTTTTACTATTTGAATGTTTGATATTTATATATTTCCATATATTCCTAATATCTTCAATTGAATCAATATAGAGAATAAAGAACTTATGTTTATTTATTTAATTTATTCGAAATAAATTATTTTTATTAAATAATTACAAGTTCTAGGACACCCTTCCTAACATTAGTAAGGCTAGGATCTTCTTTTCTAGATCCCAAAATCCCCTATTCCATCCAATTTCTCTACATCGAACTTCATGCCCGCCATTGAAGTAGGACCTTTGCCTTTCTTGAGTAGATGATTTCGCCTAAGCTTTGATACCAATTTTGAAATGAAGTTTATCCACAAACAAGAAAGGCAAAACACAATAACAATGGAGATTATAGTTTTGCAGAGAATACAAAGAAGAAGAAGAAGCAAAGATTTTATCAAGAATGAATTTTAAAAATTGCAAGCCTTTAACCACATTTTGGATGAATAAGTTTTTGCACTTTTAAAGCTACACTAATTTTGTTACAAGAAAATGAATTAATGATAGCTAACTAATTGGCTTATAACAAACTTTATTAGTTTCTAACTAATCAATCATTAGCTTCAATGATTAGCTCAATTAATCATAACAAAATGAGATTCCTCTCTAAATTTAATTAAAAAATTAAAAATGAAGTGATAGTGTGAAACAGTATTCGTTTGAAGTGATTATGTGCGATAATCGAGCAATTGATTTGAAGTGTTCAGAGGAATCAATCGTGTAGTTCTTCGTCATTCTAAGAAGAATAAATGCAGCGACTAAGAATATTGATGAAGTGAGCTAATTATTGATTGGAAATAGATCAAAGTCATTTCATAAAAAGCTAGAAATTTCAATCTGTATTTAAACTATATATTCACTGAATTGAATGCTAAAGAGAAGAGATTTTAGAGGATTCAACATTTGAAGCTGCATATCCACTTTACTAAAGTAGATCTAGATAAGTCTCGATGGATTTTTTTCTTTTTGAATTTTGATCGCTTTAAATTAGTTAATTACATAATTTTCTTTCGACACACTACGAAAAAAGATATTTTCCCAACGAAACTATTGGCCACGATTTGTAAATCGTGGGCAATAAAGACTAATGCCCACGATTTATCAAACAGTAGGCATTAGTCTTAGAATTGCGGACTAATAGGGAATTTTCTTTCACGCTTCTGTGCCAACTTCCTCCAACCACCCAATCCATTCACTTCACCATATTTAAGGTCATAAATTGAAAATCCATCCTTCATCTCTTACTAAATGAAAGAAAGAGAGAGAGAAAGAAAAAGAAGAAAAAAATAAGTGATGGATTCAATGAATTCATATACTGTAACGCCCCATTACGAGGTAATTAAAATTAATATTATTTTTTTAAATAATATTAATCAGGCTTGATCGATTAAGTAGAGTAGAAATAACGTGTTCTTCCAAAAAGAGTAATATGGTATTTTTCTCGAAAACCTAGAAATCTGAACCTTGTGATTTGATTAATATTTTGACATAAAATTGATTGTCTCGAAGTTACATTTTTTTAACTGAAAACAGCTTTTGTTGCATAAAAATCATGTTTCGAGAAAGTTGCACTTTTAGTCACTAAACACAAAAATGTTAAAAGTTGAATTAGCTAGTATGAGCTGAGGGTCCACAAATGAGATTCCTCTCTAAATTTAATAAAAAAAATTACTGGTTAGGTTATAGTGTGAAATAGTGTTCGTTTGAAGCGATTATGTGCAATAATCGAGCAATCGATTTGAAGTGTTTAGAGGAAGCAATCGAGTAGTTCTTCGTCATCCTGAGAAGAATAAATGCAGTGACTAAGAAGATCGATGAAGTGAGCTAATTATTGATTGGAAATAGATCAAAGTCCATTTCATAAAAAGCTAGAAATTTCAATCTGTATTTAAACTCTATATTCACTGAATTGAATGCTAAAGAGATTGGAATTTTCGTTGGCATTGGTCAACCATTACCGAGGCCTAAAAATAAATAATTGGCATTGGTAATTTACATAATTTTTTTTTAATTTAAAAATTGAAACGAAATGCTGACGGTCTAAGTAAACCGTCAGCAAAGCCAACACTACAAAAAAACTGTCAAAATGTGACCAGAAATTTGCGACCAAACAAAAGTGGTAGTTTTTTTGTGACCATCTGGTCACTTTTTTTGCGACCAGATTGCGACCAAAAGCAGAAGTATTCATAAAAAATGGCGCGAAATTATGGCGCAAAATAAGCGACCAATTGGTCACCTAAAAAAACGACCAACTGGTCGAATTTTTGTGACTAAAATATGACTTGGTAGCAAAAAATGACGCGTAATTTTGGAGGGAAAAAAGCCACCAAGTGGTCACAATTAAAAGTGACTAACTGGTCGCAATTTTTATGACCTTTATTGAGCAGTGATAGCTTAAAATTGGAGGGAAGAAAGCTACCAAGTGGTCACAATTATAAGTGACTAAATGGTCGCAATTTTGGTGATCTTTATTGAGCAGTAGTAGCTTAAAAATTTGGCGGGAATTAAGCTACCATGTGGTCACATTAAGAAGTGACCAGATGGTCGCAAATGCTGTGATTTTATGTGACCAGTAATATATAAATAATTTGGTGGGATAAAAGCTACCAAGTGGTCACCACAAAAAGTGACCATGAGGTCGTAAATTCTGACTTGATGTGACCCGGGGTAGTGAGGAAAATGGCGGGAAATTTTGGAAGGAAGCTGCGACCAGATGGTAGCAAAAATACTACCATCTGGTCGCAAATGAGCAGAGGAGTTCATTATAAAAACCCCTCCACCCATTGTTTGATAGCATTAAGAAAAAAGAAAATGAGAGAGTGGATGTATGTTCGTTTGATAGATGGGTATTTGAACAATGAGTTCGTGGCCGGGGTTGAATAGTTTGTTGAGTTTTGCATGACAATTGTTTATTATGAAAAGTATGGTGGAAAGCTGCGTTTCCCGTGCAGGAAATGCGACAATAGGAGAATCATACCGGTTATAGAGTTGAAGGTGCATCTTTATAGTCGGGGGTTTGTGCAGAATTATTATCACTAGGTGTTTTAGGGGGAAACACAGGAAATGTTCGACGCTGCACTACAGGAATCGAGACCATACGAAGGTAGCAGCTCAAATGTAAAGGTTGTTGACGAAGAACGGAATGATGAACAACAATATAGTCAGATGCAGCAAATGATACTTGATGGTGCGGGGGATGAGGGCAATGAAAATTTCCGTGAAAGTTTAAATGTAGACGAAGATGAACGGGTTGTAGAAGAGGAAATGAATTTGGAAGCACGTAAGATGCACGAGATGCTAAAGACAGCCAGCCGACCATTGTACGATGGGTGTGAGGTAAGTCAACTTGCTGCTGCTACAGAACTTTTAAATATAAAGGCGCAGTACAACATACCTGGTAGAGGATTTGATGCAATTGCATCGTGGTTTCGTCGATGCGCTTCAGAAGAAAATAATATGCCCCACAATTTGTACGACACGAAAAAGCTAGTGGAGGGACTTGGATTACCCATGGAGAAAATAGATTTGTGTCAAAACGGATGCATGATTTACTGGGATGTGGATGAGGACTTGCATCATTGCAAATTTTGTTTTCTTCCAAGATACAAACAAGGGAAACGCAGCATGATTCCGAACTTCAGCATGTTCTATTTACCGCTGACCCCACGTCTGCAACGGTTGTATGCATCGGATGTGACAGCCTCGCACATGAGATGGCATCACAAGCATTCACAGGATGAAGGTGTTATGAGACATCCCTCAGATGTTGCGGCATGGAAGCATTTAAATAATCGTCATCCAGATTTTGCACAAGATCCGAGAAACGTCAGATTGGGCTTATACACGGATGGCTTTAACCCGTTCTGGACATCAGGGGCACAATATTCAGTTTGTCCAGTCATGGTAACCCCGTATAACTTGCCTCCCTCGATGTGCATGCGAGACCTGGTGATTTTTCTAACAGTGATCGTACCTGGGCCGAAAAGTCCAAAACAGAAACTGGATGTGTATTTGCAACCACTTATTGCAGAGTTGAAAAGGTTGTGGACTGACGGTGTTATGACGTACAACATTTCGAAGAAACAAAATTTCTTGATGCGCGCCGCGTTAATCTGGGCGATCAGTGACTTCCCTGCGTATTCAATGTTGTCAGGTATGTTGATCTTTAATTGCTTTCATAAACATTTTTGAGTCTGTGTTTAGCTTTTGTTATTGCTTTCCTTAGTCAGTGTAGTTAATTGTGTGAACCTCAATCTTCTCCTCTTAAAGGATGGAGTACGGCGGGGACATACGCATGTCCACATTGCATGCTAGACACAGATGCATTTTATCTCAGAAACGGTCGGAAAACTTGTTGGTTTGATTGTCACCGTCGATTTTTGCCGTTGAATCACACTTTTCGTTCAAACGGCAGTGACTGGAAGAAGGGTCGACGAGTAAGAAAACAAACCCCCCTGACCATGTATAGTGGAAGACAGATTGTTCACGGTATAGATGTTATAGGGATGCAGAAGATTACAGTGGAAGGTGCAGAGAGTGCAAACAATGCAGCTGGGAAAAACACGGGTTGGAAGAAACAGAGTATTTTTTGGGATCTACCGTATTGGGAAGATCTACCGATTACACACAATCTGGATGTAATGCATATCGAGAAGAATTTCTTCGACAATATTTTCAATACGATTTTGAACGTTCCGGGAAAAACGAAGGACAATCTGAAGGCACGTTATGATATAAGGGAGATATGTGACCATCCTGAGTTGGAGCCTGACGACAATGATAATTACGCAAAAGCAAAGTACATGTTGACGACGGATGAAAAGAAAACATTATTTGAGTGGATCAAATCCATCAAATTCCCGGACGGATACGTTTCGGAATTTGAGTCGGTGTATAGACAGTAAAAAACATATCATGTTCGGGATGAAAAGCCACGACTGTCATATATTCATGCAACGATTGATGCCCTTCGCGTTCAGACCGTTCCTAGAGAATAGACATTGGGAGCCGCTTGCCCAGTTGAGTGTGTTTTTTAGGGACTTCACATGTACAGAGCTAACGGAAGCTACTGTCGCTTCAATGAGTCTAGAGATTGCCGTTATTATTTGTAAGTTGGAGTGAATGTTCCCATCTGACTTTTTTGACTCCATGGAGCATCTTCCAGTGCATCTTCCATACGAGGCATTCTTAGGGGGTCCCGTACATTACCGCTGGATGTACCCATTTGAAAGGTAAGCAAAGTTATTTTGTAATGTACACGTATAAATTAGTAAAGTGAAAGAATTTAAATTATGTTTTGTACCCATAGATACTTACGTCGGTTGAAAAAGATGGTTGGAAATAGATCACGAGTAGAAGGATCTATCTGTAGTGCGTACCTGACGCAAGAGACTACCACATTTTGTTCATACTACTTTGATCAACATATTGTAGAGCAGTTTCGACCAGCGAAACGAAACATTGTCGAAAATTTACTTGAAGGTGTTGACATAAACGACTTGCCAATTTTTACGAAACCTGGCATGACAGTTGGAAGATCAGTGCGTAGGCCGTTGACCGATTCTGAGTATCACGTAATACAGACATACGTGTTATGCAACTGTGCAAAGATCGAGCCTTACATAGAGTGAGTTTGTAACTTAACATTATTTCATCGCATAAACAAACTATTTGCTAACTATTTTTGTAACATACAGATTATTTCTAAACGTATACGTTCGAATGACACGAGTTGGTCTTACAGACGCTGAGGAGGGGTTAATAATCGACAAAGAGTTTCGTTCTTAGTTCAGTGCATACGTGAGTTATTTTAAATTGTCAAAAAAATCGTTGCATTATGTTGAAAAAATTACTAAATTCCTAACATTACTGTATGTGGACAATGACACAAGTTGACTCCCCTACATTACCGGTGGATGATCCTCGCATCATTTCTTTAGCAAAGGGACCTAGACGGATAGCAAGGTCGTATGGTGGATACGTCGGTAACGGTTACAGATTTCAAACGAAGGCCAATTCAGTGAACAGGGCAACAAACAACAGTGGTGTTTGCATCAAAGGTCACATGTTCGGCACAAACGAAGACGATTACTTCGGAGTAATCGATGAGATTCTTGAGATTCAATACGCAAGTCCAATGCTAAAACGCATTGTTCTGTTCAACTGTACTTGGTTCGAGACAACCAGACAAGGCGAAGTCCTAAGATTGATCATTTACAAATCGTTGAGGTAAACAAGTCTAAGCATATGTGCACCACTGATAGGTTTGTCCTGGCTTCACAGGTGATTCAAGTTTATTACCTGAACTATCCAATTAATAGACGAGATCTGACAGACTGGTTAGTTGTTTGTAAAGTTAAACCACGCCAGGTAGAAGAAAACTTGTCAGAGAAAGACGACCATGCAGAGGAAGCTGATGCTTTTCTAAAAGATGAGATAAGATGTCGTGCAATCGACGATGGTCAGAATGCAAGTACTGTTCGTCCTTTGAACGATGGAACGATAACATTGCATGATGATGATACAAATGCTTCCACTTCTCACGCACGTGACATTGATGCTAAATTTATTCGAGACGATGAATCCGATGAAGAAACAGAAGAAGAAGAAGACTTTATGTGACGGACTTCTTGGAGACGATGATGAATGAGACATTTCGTAACTTGATTATTCACTATGTATGTGTTTATTAAAACTATTTCTTTAATGAATGATTAAAATATATATATATATATATATATTAATATTTACGACCATGTGGTCGCAATTTAACACAAAAGGTGACCACATGGTAGTAATTTAGAAGGGAAAGGCAACCAGTTGGTCGCATTTTTGGAAAAGTATAATTATATTTTTCAAAAAATATAAGTGAAATTACGACCATATGGTCGCAAATCTGAGCGGTAAATTTAAATTTTCATGAAATTTATGGCGGTGAATTTTATAATTGCGACCAGATGGTCGCAATTGTTGATGGGACTCGTGATATGACAGCTGTTCTGGATAATGGTAAATGGGCGACCAAATGGTCACTTTTTCAATAAATGCTACCAGATGGTCGCAAATATCTCTAAAAATGTGACCATGTGGTCGTAATTTCCCCAGCACGCGCGACCTTTCGTTTCTGGTCATGATTACATATTTGCGACCATTTGGTCACAAAATTTGATTTAAATTCAGATCAGTTTCCTTCCCCCCGTTTCCTTTTCCTTTCCTTTCTCTTTTTCTTTCTCTTTTTTCTTTCTTTTCTCTCGTTCCCCCGTTCTGTTCCCCGTTGTTTTTTCCCCGTTCCCATTCCCTGTTCCTACTCTAAACCTAAAAACCCTAAACCTCCAATCCCGGTTTCTATTACGAGGTTAGTTTTCGTATACATTTTAAGTTTTTAGTTAGTTTTTAGTTAGTTTTAGTTTATGTTTAAATTTAGTTTACTTAGTTTTAATTAATTAGTTTAGTTTAATTTTGTTAATTTCATTAATTGTAGTTTAATGAATCTAATTTAGTGTAATTAATTACTTAGTTTACTTTAGTTTAATTCATCTAATTTCAGTTTACTTTAATTAATTAATTAGTTTAGTTTAATGTTGTTAATTTAATTAATTTTAGTTTAATTAATGTAATTTAGTTTAATTAAGTACTTAGTTTACTTAAGGTTAATTAATCTAATTTCGTTTACTTTAATTAATTAATAAATTTTAGTTCAATTAATCTAATTTTAATTTAGTTTAATTTAATTAATTACTTTAGTTAAGTTTAGTTTTTATTAATTAATGTTAGTTAAATTTAATTAATTTTAGTTTAATTTAATCTAATAGTTGAAATCTTCATTACTTAGTTTACTTTAATTAATTACTTAGTTCACTTAAGCTAATTTTAGTTTACTTTACTTTAATTAATTAGTTTAGTTTATTTTAGTTTTAATTAATTAATGTTAGTTTAATTTAATTAATTTTAGTTCAATTAATCTAATTTAGTTTAATTCTTCATTACTTAATTTACTTTAATTTAATTAATTTTAGTTTAATTCTTCACTACTTAGTTTACTTTAATTACTTCATTTTAGTTCAATTAATCTAATTTTAATTTACTTTAATTCAAATTAATTAATTAGTTTATTTTAAATTATTTACTTAATTTATGTTAGTTTAATTTACATTAATTAATTAATTTAATTTAGATTATTTCATTAATTAATTAATTTAATTTATTTCAATATTTTAATTACGTAATTAGTATTAAATTAGTTTAGTTTGGTTGCAGGATTATGACGGGCAGACGACGTCCTCCCCAGTCAGACGAGCCTGACGACGAGAGTGATGAGGCCGCCTACTGCCGTTGCCCCTGATGCGGATCTAACTACAGAGGAGTTGGACAGCATCCTCTTCGATTACGAGCCGGGACTTGCTGCCACGCTCGATGATGCAGTCCCTGAGACCCAGTCTGTGACACCACGATTGCCGCAGGACTCCCTGGCCACGACTCCCGGGATAGCATCAGGGTCTGCGTCAGGGTCTGCATCAGGGTCGGATCCAGCTGGCCCCTCCACTTCATGCACGCAGCCTCCTCGGGCCGCAGACTCTACCCTTCAGATTGAAGGGGATACATAAGTAATTTTGTTTATTGTTTTAATTACTTAATTTTTAAACCTTTAAACTTTGTTAAAAGTGTTTTTTTTCTGTTAACTAATTGTATCTAATATCACAATATTTTTATGTTTTTGCAGAGTACAGCCACATACAACCATTTCAAAACGGTTTCACGAGAATGGGAAGGTAAAAAATATCATTTATTTTTATAATTAATTAATTTTGAAATTTATAGAAATAAATTTATTACTTTAACAATTTTTTATTTCAATTTTTTCAGGGCAAGTTTCCTGTTATCGATCCCGATATCACGGACGGTAGATTGTTCCCCCTATGGGACAATCACGTCCGGGATCGATTCAAGGACCTCATGTACCGGGCGCGCAGAAAGTAAGCAACAAACCGCCCCGTGTGGATGAGCCCGGAGGACCACGCGCGTGTAACGTCCCGTTATTTTGAAGTGAATTTTTTTTATTTTATTTAATATTTTTTATTTAATTATTTATTTCAATTCAAGTATTTAGTTTAATTATTATTTTGTAATTTCGATTTTAGTAGTTAATTTTTGCCCGAAATTCTTTTTAATCGTTTTAATGTTTTATTTTCGCCTCGGTGACATTAATTATTATTAATAGGTCAATTAATAATTATTAATCACCTTTAGATTTATTTAAGAACTTCGGGTTTCGATTTAGAAGTCAAAAGTCATAAAAGGACGCAACCGTCATTTCAGATTTCTTAAAAATATCAAAACACTATTCATTTGTCTTTAAAAATCAAGCAATTGACCAAAGTTGACCAAAACCTCTCATCTTTCTCTCCCAAGACCGAGGCTATCAAGGGGGAAATGGGGGATTTTGGGTTTTTTCTCGTTTCTCGGTGGATCGACTCAATTTCGGTTGCATCGGAAAGCCCTCGAGTCTAGGATTCTTTTCTACCTAACCATCATGCTTGCCACCCGAGATCCACGGAGTTCTCGGTAAGTTTCTCTTGAAACCCTAAACTCCAAATAGTGTTTTAATGGAGTTTTCTTTGATTTCTTTCGATTTCGTGTTGTGAAACTTGGTGTTTGTAAATACAGGAGTTGTTTTAAGAGTTTTTGAAAACTTTCCCTAAACCCTAAAACCGAGTTTCAGTCGAAACCCTTCCCGTTTGAAATTTACCTTTTGGGGTTTGATTATGGGTTATGTATTGATGATAAATTATTTATTGTAATTCAATTTGGGAAATTACATATTGTTCAAAAATCCGAATCATCGATACCCATTGAAATCGGGAATATCGAATTTGCTTAAAACCAACTCGAAACACATTTAAATTGCCTAAAAGCCGGAAAACGAAAACCAAAACCCTTTTGAAGGGGGGGGGGGGCGAGAGCCTCTTTGTAGAGGTTATTGGGTTTTCGTTGTTCTGCACGCTTAGATGTTGTTTGATCGTTAGTTGCTTTATTTATTAATTGTTAGATGTAATTCTAATTGTAGGTGGTTTGAACTTTGCTTGATCGCTCTATCGGAGGTTGAGAGAGAGATCTTCTCTTACAAAGGTGAGAATAGTTAGGATTTAAAGTAAATTTAGAAAGGAAATAAGTATGATGGTTTGTAGAATTGGAAACTAAGATTAGAGGGAGTGAGTTAGTGCCCTTAGGATTAGAAGTTAATCCTTTAAGCGAGAACTTAGGATTTCTCGAAGAAGCCTCGAATCTTAGAAGATTCTAAGTTAGATTCATTTCGGAGTTTAGAATGGATCATTGGAAGTTAAAAGATCCAAACTTTTATATAGAACGATTAATAGAACCTCGGATTATATTGGAAGTTTAGAATCCTTGAAGGTTTAGGTTAATCGTTTAAGTTATGATTTTACTTTTATTATTTGTAGCGGAGTTCAATTTGAAGGGATGATTTACTAAAATAGCGGAATTTTATTTAGTAAACTAATTAACATTTAATTACGGATCTATTAATATCATGCAATTTGTGATAAAACATGTAGATTCATGCTTAATTTCGAAAATTAAATGCCTTTAACTTACATTGAGTAATTAATGGAGAATCGGTTGGAGGTTTCTTTACAGCATCAAATCCTCAGCAACACCGGATCTTCTATGCTATATCCCGATCGATCAAACGAAACCCGATTGTGGGATCGAACTTAAGAAGAAATTGGGAAGAAGAAAAAATATTTTTCTTCCCAATGGCTAAGGAAAATCGGCAATGAGGGAGGGAGAGGAGGAAGAGAGAGTTCCAACTTTCTATGGAATTAAATTGTATTGATTTATGAATGACCCAACCCTCCTATTTATAGAAAAATAGGAATCCTAATCCCATTAGGATTAATCTATAGAGATAAATACAAAAATAAAAAAGATTATCTCTTTCCTTTATCTTGCAATTTTGAAAATGCCATAGATAAATAGGAGATTATTTTATTTTCTTTATTTTTATTTATCTTGGGTACATAAATCTATGTAATTATTTTAGGATATAATTCAAACAATTATCTCTCCAAAATAATCATGTATAGCCGATTTTAGCATTAATAATTAATAAATAATTCTAATTTATTTAATTAATTATTTTGGGCTAATTTCAATTGGGTTCATTAATCCAATTGGGCTAGAAATTCTCTCTTAAATTAATAAGTCCAACTTAATTAATTTATTTATTAATTACCATTTAAATAAAATATTTTATTTAAACAATTAATATTTTCTCCCGACTAAATATTATCAAATTTATATTTAATTATTAATTTCCATTTAAATAATTTTCATTATTTAAATAATTAATAATAAATATTATAATTATTAATTTCCATTAAATAAACTCATTATTTAATTAATAATTTTATTGACAATATTTTATTATTAATTAATTAATTTTAATTATTAATTTCCGTTCAAATAAAATTAATTATTTAAACAATTAATAATTGTTAATTAATTTCAAATTATTAATTATCATTTAAATATACTCAATATTCAAATAATTAATAATATCTAATTAATAATATTTCATTATTAATTTCCTGTTTAAATAAACTCATTATTTAAACAATTAATAATGTTTATATTAATTACCGTTTAAATATACTCAATATTTAAACAATTAATATTGCCTATTTTAAGTAATTCACTTTACTTAAAATTTCCATTTCTTCTACTTGATTTCGCAACTACGATATTTGGGCTAGCATAGGGACCCGATGGACCTATAGATCATGGGCTTAATAATTAGTCAATTAAGTGATTAACTCATAATCAGTTAATTACTTATTATCTAACTATGAATAATTCCACTATAGATTCATAGCTGAACTCCCCTCACTATAGATGAGTTATGTCCATTTAGTTTATCATTATTTATATCGTGATATTATCCTTCACGTGGAACCCTCATAATTACAGAGGATAAATTTACCGTTTTGCCCCTGTAATTACCGCTTTATCCTTGTGTTCCCGCTGATTCTCCAATGAACTTTATCTTTAGTCGAACTAGAGATAAGGTACTTCTGTGATCAATAGAAGTCGTGGCGCCACTTGTTCATGTCTCGAATCAGTACATCAAGGGAGTTTCCTAAAGTTCCTAAAATGTTCAGGTATCGCACCGATACCGTTAATTTATAGGAAAGTTATGAATTCCATCTCGTGAAAATGAGTTCCCAGCTACTTATCTAGTCATGTTCCCAAAACAGAAGTGTATTGAGCGTTCTTACAGATCGCTCTCAACTATGTGAATCAAAGAACATAACTCCACAAATAGGAGTCCGCATTTCACTCAGGATTGAGATCTATCACCGGTTGATAAACTTAGTTTGATATTCGATCATTTCTCGTAAACCAGGTACTAAGGAGAAATTTGATCGAACATCGTGGTCCTGTCTTATACAATCAACATTGTATATGATACTTCCATTTCATGTCTCCCACATGAATGATTAGGATTAGATCATTTGTCTATAAACAAAATGCGAAGCTATCAACAGGTGTTACCAGGATAAGGTTCCCAAACGTTATCCATTTCATCGTAGACACTTTTAAGTTACTCATCTCGACTTTAATCCTCTTGTATGACTCACATACTAAGTCGTGATTTCATAAGAGTAACTTAGGGTTTACTATTTGAATGTTTGATATTTATATATTTCCATATATTCCTAATATCGTCAATTGAATCAATCTAGATAATATAAAGAACTTATGTTTATTTATTTAATTTATTCGAAATAAATTATTATAATTAAATAATTACAAGTTCTAGGACACCATTCCTAACACAATTTACATATCGTTCGTCCGAGATTATTATCTATTTTACTTTATGTCTTTTATTTTATGCCCCTCTACTTTATGCTTGCATCGCCTACTTTAATTCCATACTTTACTTATTTACTTTTACAAGGATATGCAGGCATATGCATATCATATTGCACCAAAACATTTTCGCATCATGCATTGAAAAAGAAAAGAAGGGGAGAATGTTGGAGCCTACGGGTAGTGTCCGCATCACCTTCAGAAAAAGAAAAGAAAGTAAAACAAAGACAGAAGTTGAATGGTAAGTTACGGGACGTACACATTACTTCTCATGCATAGGGAGTTGAATGGTAAGTTACGGGATGTACGCATTACTTCCCCATGCATAAGGGCAAATGCGAAATCCTACGGGATGTCCTCATGCATTCATGCTTATGATTGATGATATAGAGAATCGAGATGTTATATTTTATACAAAGTTTATTTACTTTACTTATTCTATGTCATAACAAGTTAATGGATGAGGATTTGACTACGAGTGTAGTAATATCATCTTTTGGGAGAATAAGATTTGATGTAAATCTTGTATATAGTATAAGGTTTATAAGGAAAATGAGATATAAATGCTATATGCATTTACGAAACCATACCCATAATATTTGGAATGTAGTTCCACAATTATATTGGAGAATTGGTAAGTAAAAGTGGAACATTTTGATATAAACTCTTTGAATGGATTGATAGCAAAGAGTAAGTATGTTCTTGGACACAAATCGGAAATGCAAGTTTGAGGTCTAACCTTACTTTTTATTCTTATTATTCTCACTGGGCTTAGTTTGTTAGCTCATGATATTACAAACATTTCAGGTAATGTTTGGGATCGTGGGAGAGGAGCTGGTGCGCGCTTGATCGAGAGGATGATGATTTCGAGATGGACTAAGTAGTTGTAAAAATCCATGTACATGGTTTTGTGAATTTTATATCATTTTGAGATTTGTACAATTGTATATAGCTCTTAAGAGCTTTTGTCTTTATGTTTATGATTATAATCATTTTGAACTCCTGGATAGGAACTTAATGTTCCTTGTGTATTTTAGATTTTGAAATTAAGATGTAAACAGGTTTTAGCCAACAAATTTTCAAACATAACCACGCCAAATTTTCTTAAAATAAAAGACTTCCGCTGATTTTTCTAATTTAAATTATTTAAAAGTGTTGGGTCGTCACAGCGCGGCTTATCGCGAGCTTGAGCACTCCTGAGGGCATGGCAGTGCAAGGAGGAATAAAGCCAACCGCACGAAGAATCCCACCAAACACACAGTCGGGGCCCGGACCCACGACGAGCACCATCGTCGATTGGTAAGTGTTTTTTGGTCGTTTTCTTACGTACTTTTTTCTTGTTTTCTTTTTTCAATTAGTTATTAATTTATTATGTTTTCTTCTTCAATCTTTAATATTTTTAGGAAGCGAAGCACGGTTGCCCTGTCTCGCCTGATGAGCTGCACCACGTTCTTCACACGAAGAAGGACGGGACGTTCGTCGACGATAAGGCAAAAGCAGTTCAGGTATTTAATAATTTTTTCAATTATTATTTTTTCTTTAAAATTTTTCCTAACTTATATATTAACTATTTTATTTTCTGAATTTTAAATGTTTAGGAACGTTTCACAGAGTCGTTGAGTCAGGGGTTGCCCACACCAGACTCACAACCAACTCAGGAAGACTGTATAGAGGCGTTCTTGGAGGCTGTTGGAGGGGTTCGGCCTGATGGATCAGTTCCTGGGATCGGCTCGTACGGGCGACGCCTTTACGCGGATGTGCCCTGGCCTCAGCGGAGCGGAACGAGCACTAGCTCCGGCCCTTCTCCGGTTGAGCAGCAGCTGCGCGCGGATATGGACGCTATGCGCGAGGACTTCGTTTCTCGAGTCGCTGCGATTGAGGTGGACATGCAGGCACGGGTCGAGGCCCAGGTCACAGCAGCTTTGGCCGCGTACTTCAGATCCCTAGGCGGCGGCCATTCATCATCGACGCCTCCTCCGCCACCCCCGCCCCTCCGCAGTAGTTCTAGGATGCTTTCGTCTGTATAAAACGTTTTTTGAATATTTGATATATATATTTTTTATTTTAATTCCAATTTTTTGTTATTAAATTTTAATATTAATGAAATAAATAATTAATAATTAATTAACTAATTATTGAAATTTAAATTTTAAAAAAAAATTCTTAAATGCGACCATATGGTCGCATTTTATTTCAAGAAAACGACCATATGGTCACATTTTGACTGAGTCCAAAAGTGACCATTTGATCGCTTATAAAACGATCACGTGGTCACTGTTTCATGTGACCAACTAGTCACTTATATTCAACATAAATTACGACCAGATGGTCACTTTTTAAGCAACCATCTGGTCGTATTTTGACTGAGTCCAAAAGTGACCATTTGGTCGCTTAGAAATACGACCACTTTGTCACTTTTTATGTGACCAACTGGTCACTTATCTTCATCATAAATTACGATCAGATGGTCACTTTTTAAGCGACCATCTGGTCGTTTTTTCAAAAGGATGACTTTTTTGCGACCAAACTTTTCTGGTCGTATATTTGTGACTATCCAGTCGCACAAATTCCGGACCGACCAGCTTTTTGGCCACCACCATGTTTGTCGCATTTTTGGTCGCATTATACAATAAAAACGACCATTTGGTCGCAAATTTCTGATCACAAATTGATAGTTTTTTTGTAGTGCAACCAATACCAACACTTAGAATAAATCGAGGGCGTTGCTAATTTACATATATATTTTTTTAATTTAAAAATACGAAACGAAATGCTAACGGTTTATTTAAACTATCGGGGAAGCCTACTAATGCCGACGGTTTAAGTAAACCGTCGGTAAAGGGATCGGATTAAAAATCTGAACCCTTCCCTTCTTTTTTTTCTCTTCTTTCTTTTTCTCTTCTCTTCTCTCTTCTGCGTTCTCTCTTTTCTCTCTCGGCTACTCACGCTGTCCGCCAGCCAATCTTGCTCTCTGGTGAGTTTTTTTTTTTTTTTTGTTATCTATTATTTTGCTAATTATTATGTTTTAGAAGTGTTTTATGGAAGATTTTATAATTTAACTCATATTTTCTTAGGTTTCTCATAGTTAGGGTTTATAGGAAAATTGGGGGTTTTTTAAAATTGGAAGGGTTTATGTGCCTAAAATAGATTCTTATTGCAAATATTGTTTATCTCATGAGCTTTTTTTAACAATTTATGAACTAATTTTAGGAAAAAAACAACAACTTAAATTTGGAATTTTTTTGAAATTGGAAGTGTTTATGTGTCTAAAATATATTCTTATTGCAAAGTTTGTTTATCTCATGAATTTTCTTGAACTAATTTGAAGAAAATACAAAAAACGAATTGTGGATTTTTGAAATCGGAAGTGTTTATGTGCCTAGATTGTTATTGCTATGTTTGTTTATCTCATGAGTTTTTTTTTTTTTAACAATTTATGAACTAATTTTAAGAAAATACAACAAAATTTTTTTGGAAGTTTTTGAAATTGGAAGTGTTTATGTGCCTAAAATAAATTCTTATTGCTAAGTTTGTTTATCCCATGAGATTTCATCAATAAATTATGAACTAATTTTAAGTAAATACAAAAAAAAAATTGAGGATTTTTGAAATCGGAAGTGTTTATGTGCCTAAAATAGATTGTTATTGCTAAGTTTGTTTACCTCATGAGTTTTTTTTTTCAATAATGTATGAACTAATTTTAAGAAAAAAAATTGGTGGTTTTTTTGTTAAATATTTCCTCGGTAAAGACCCTGTTTTTTGTTGTGATATTTGAAGTATCATAATTTTATGAATTTATGAATTTAGTATATTATGAATGTAGTATATTGACATATTTTTAGTTTGAATGAAGCTTCTTTTGATCCTCTAGTGGTGAATTTTGTTATCGTCACCATAAAATTAGTTTGATAATATGTAAAAGTAATATCATCTCAAAAGTTTCATTTCATAGTCGTGAAGTTAAGCGAAAATTACAAAAATATAGCTTTATTTTTAAGCGGTTTTTTTTTTCAATTAATTAACAATTATTAATAAAAGAATTTCTTTTTCAAAAGCTATCAAATTGCTGAAATAAAAAATACTTTTTTTTTCAAAGGATTCTAAATTATTGATTGAAATTATAAAAACCCTTCAAAATAATGACAACCCTTGAAAAAGGTAAAAATGAAAAATATCTTTATTGATAAATTATTTTATAATTATTTGAAAAATCTTAAATTTAAAGGTTAGTAACCCTTTGAAGAGATTTTTCGAAGGCTTTGCCCATCAAAAAAAGAAAAGTTTCTAGTAGTGTAAACTGTAAATATGCCACTTTGAGAGGGAAACAGCCCTAAAGTTTCCAAGCTCCAAACTCATTAGCGAAACTTTTTTAATAATTAATTGTCAAAGTAAAATAAACTATTTTTAGTGGAAAGACGAAAAGCTTTAACTTCTAAAAAAATAAACAGTGTATAAGTTGAATTATGTATAAATTAGAATACTTAATTGCACCAAACTAATGGGGTGTTGTCAAATATAAAAATATATACAGAAAATAAAAAAAAATAAAAATTTAACAGTTAGACTGCTTCACTTTAGGTACCACCCCCAAGAGAGTAACATTATAGTAAATAAGAAAAAAAAATGATTTTAAATGGATTAATTTATTTTTGTACGTATATGTTACAACATTCCTCTTAAAATGTCCTCCTTTTATAGTTGGGCAAGAATATTAAAATCCTATATTTTCGTATCTTATCTCTCTAAAATCTCAAATTTAAACTAAAATAAAATTCAATCTTATCTCTCTTAAATATAAAATTTAAAACTAAACTAAAAACCTATCTTTATCTCTTTAAAATCTCAAATTTAAAACTAAATAAAATCATATCTTTAATCTCTCTAAAATCTCAAATTATAACTTTCCTCCTCTCTCTGTTTTAACAAGTCTCTTGCAAAAAGACAATCGCTCTCTCTTTCTATCTCTATCCTATAATTTGGAACTCTCTCAAACGTCTTTCAGAATATCATGGTTTGGTTAGGTAAGCAATTCCAACTTCATTCCAAGTCAACTACTCTTCTCAAATCACAAAATTTTCATGATTCTTTGCTCACACTATAGTATAGTGACTATACATCCATGATCTTATAAAATCTCACCTTGTCTCTATCTCTCATAAAAATAAAAAGATGGTTAATTCTCCTCGCAATACCGACCATGAAGATACCGACTATCAGTGGCAGAGCCAGAAATTAAATTGAGGGGGGCACGCTTCAACTTAAAACTCCCAAACCGATAGAAACTTAATCGAAACTAACTAAAACGTGTTGAAATTCATTAACCCGCTTATGTGTCAATTTGTGTTTGCGGTTTATTTTCAGTTTGCAATTTTTTTATTCAAAATTGATGTAAACCGAACTGAAAAACACAAATAACATGCAATAATAAAATTATTAATTATAATATCATTAACTATGAAAAAAAAATATTTATAATTATTAGTGGTATTTAATTTTTGAAAACTAAGTTAATTAAATATTGATAAGTGGTTGATTTTCAGTTTGCAATTTTTTAAACTGTTTATTGTCCATTTTAATCAAAATGGATGTAAACCGACCTAAAAAACACTAACATGCAATCATATAATTGTTAATTATAAATATCATTAACAATTAAAATGAAATCTATATAATAATTAGTTGTATTTTTTCTTGAAAATTAAGTTAGGTAGATATTGATAAATTTTACTTGTTTTTTAGGTTAAAAAATCATTCTATTCATAATAATAATTAAATAGATAAAAAATAATGAAAATAGTTATTTATAATATATTAATAATAGCAAAAAAGCTAGTATATAAAGATGAAAACAATATGAATAAATATGCAGCGCCAGCGCCATGCCAAGGAAAACAATATTAATATTTGCAAAAGTGCTTAAAAGGAATCGCGGCCATCAAGCCCCTTCCTCAAGATGGTATTACAATTCATTTTTTTATATTATATAATTTATAAAAGTCCCAAATTAAATAGTTTATGTAAACGGAAAGACTAATGATATATTGAATTAGGTTAAATTGTATGGAGGTTACATTGACTTATATAGAAAAGGAAACCTAGCTAAACTAGGAAACTAACTTCAACAAGTAAACTAAAAGATAAAGAAAATATCCCTATTCTAAATAAAGAATAACAAATATATATTCTAACATCCCCCTCAAACTCAAGATGGTATAACATAGACCAATTTGAGTTTGCTAAACACTTGATCCAAATATGACTTCTGCAACTGGGTTTTCAACTCTTTCAATTCAGCTGGGGCCATTCTATAAGGTGCTTTAGACAAAGGGGCGGTCCTAGGGATAACATCTATCTGAAAATCAAACTGTCTAACGGGAGGCAAACCAGGAAACTCATCTGGGAAAACATCAGCAAACTCTCTAACTACAGGCACTGACTCCACACTAACCTCCTCGATAGTTGTGTCTACCACGTTGGCCAAATAGGCCCAAGCTCCCCCTTCAACTAATTTCTTAGCTTGCAACACCGATATGACTACAGGCGTTACTTTCCTATTCGACCCCTTAAATCTCAATTCTGCCCCACAAGTGCCTTTGAATTTCACTTCTCTTTTATGACAGTCTATCACGGCATAATTGGCTTTCAACCAATCCATTCCCAAAATCAAATCAAAATCAGACATAGGCAACACAGTTAAAGTGGCATTCACATAATTCCCCAGTATACACAAACCATCAATTTCTACCTTTCTACTAACAAAAACAGTCAAACCTACTGGAGTAGAAACAGACAATTCATATCCTAAAGGCAACGTATCTATCTCAGCATGCTCAACAAATTCAGAAGATATAAAAGAATGACTCGCTCCTGAGTCAAATAAAACAAAAACTGCATGACCTAAAAGAGATAGAGTACCTGTCACAACGTTCCCCACTGCCTCCTCAACTCTAGTAGTAGCAGCCAACTTACCCTTTTGTGCATTCTGAGTAGGTTTAACCTATTCAACTGCCTTGTTCTGGTTCAGCTTACATTCAGTGGATATGTTCCCCTCCTGTTGACATATAAAACATTTACGGGGTGCCCCACAAAACCCCCAATGTCTCTGGTGACAATTCCTGCAAACTGGTTTCTGCCCCTGTCGATTACCACCTTGAAACTGCCTACTCGAATTACTCTAAAAGTTTTGCCTGTTCTACTGAAACTGATTCCTGTTTGACCCCTGATTTCCTGTTTTCTGGCTGACATCTGTCTCAGCTTTCCTTTTCTGCCTCACAGAAGGCTCAGCAGCTACCTGCACAGTTGCTTTGATATCGCTTTTAGGATCGAGAGCAATTGCCTTTTTCAAGGCTGAACCATAATCTGTGGGCTCTATGGCCTCAAGTTGCCTCCTGAGGTCATCATCTAAAGCTAGCATAAACCTCCTCATCCTCAACTCAGGGGTAGCCACCTGGTACTGAGCAAATTTAGATAACCTGTCAAATTCCCTCTCAAAGTCTAACACTGACATTCCATTCTGCCTCAGCGCGAGAAACTCCACTTCCTTGGAACATCTTACCCTTTGAGAGTAGTATTTGTCATTGAACAGCTCCTGAAATCTCTCTTAAGTCTCAACTGGGCCCACTTAATTAACAGTTGTCTTCCACCAATACCGGGCGTCATCAACTAATTTGTAAGTGGCACAATGTACCTTCAAGTGGTCAGGACAGTTGATGAAACTCAAAGCTAGCTCAACTCTAGATATCCATTTCTCAGCTTCATCCAGATTTGTGGATTTCCCATCAAATTCTCCTGGAGCATATTTCCTATACTCATTCAAAAATCGAGCCTCCTCAGTAGTTCCCCCAACTCTGCCCATCGCTCGCTGCATCATATCATACTCTGCCCTGTGAAACAAATACTCCCTGAGCAGCTGGAGCACCCTGTGCAGCTGGTGGAATCGCTGGTGCAACAGACTGAATCGGAGTTGCAACTGATGGAACTGGAGGTATAACTGGTGGAACCTGGGGTGCAACTGGTGGGACTGGCGGTTCCACATTCTCCTCCACAAGGGGTGTCACATAAGAATTGACTTCATTTGAGGACTGTGCATCACTCTCATAATTAGGATCGACCCCGCGCCCCATACCACGTCCTCGAACCCCTCGACCTCGGCCACGGCCTCGGCCCCTACCTCGTCCCCGTACAGCTCGTGGAGGCATACTGAAAAACAATACAAATACACATAAGACATAACAATCAACATGTAATGTTACATCTTATCAAATTCCTTAAAGTACTAAGGATCTCTCATTATTGGCATAAAATAAAGAAAATGAAACCTGGCGTCGACGGATTCGTGTGGTGGCGATTGATATGATTTTACGGTCTTCAGAACTATAAGGGCTCTGATACCAACTGCAACATCCCGAAATATTTCCAAAAACATGTAAAGCATAATACCAACAGCGGAAGCAATTTAAATTCAATAAGTCATTTATTCAAAAATCAAAACTAAACATTTAGTTCAGACCGGTCATTTCAAAACAAAAATTCTTGGAATCAGTTGAAACAAACAAGAATTAAAATCAATACCTCAACCCAAAACTGAAGTCCAAAAACAAATAAATAGTTCCACAACAGAAGTTTCAAAACAAACATCATTCGTTTTTTACCCAACAATAAAAGTAAAACAGACACCGCCGGCGTGTAAAATCAATCAACCACTCCCACCACGAATCCATCATTTGCCAACTTTCTTCTTTCCTTTACCTGAAAAAAAATAATGTAGCATCATGAGGCTACGCCCAGTGAATAGAAAATTGTTAAAGAAAGAATTATGCCATAGAGAGGTTTTCCTAAAACTTTAAGTCCATAAACGTCCTTACCGACATCCGATAAATCTCTCACTCCCAAAGAGTCATAAAACTTGCCTCTAATCTTGAAAATCATCTCTATCCGAACTAGTTTTAAACATAATTTTTCTACAATTTAAAACTAATAAAAAACTTTCCCGTTAATACCTTTAATCTCCTCTTTAATCACATTCAAAGAGAGACTACGCCCTTAAGGAATTTAAACATTATTTTTCTACAATTTAAATCCTTTAGGGATATTCTTTTCCATTGTACGGATGGAATGAACCTGCCCCGTTAGGTGTTATTTAAGTTGTGCACACTAAATAATCTCCGCTAACAGCTATTCTTCATTAGACAAGGCCTTGCCTAATGTGAACCTACAACCATATTACCCAAGGTATTTTAAAGTAATATGATTTCCCACAAACCAACCACAACGCTTTACAAGCCCAAAAGATCCGACTAACCCTTTTAAAATCGAACTCGGTCACTCCCAAAACCTTTACAAATCTAGAGGTGAGACTAGCCAACGCTTATGCCATATCACCCCTTAAGCAAAACTTAGAATCTAATAAAAAAATTTAAAGAGAAATCGGCGGCATAACGGCTATATTTTCTTAACTCCCAAAATAAAAACATAACCTACACGTCCAAATAAAATATCACAAATCCAGAATAATACATCCAGCAACAGTATCTAACTAACCGCCTAAGCCTAAACTTTCCTAATTGGCACTAACATGAAGTTGTCATTTATATTGCATAACACCATGTTAGGAATGGTGTCCTAGAACTTGTAATTATTTAAATATAATAATTTATTTCGAATAAATTAAATAAATAAACATAAGTTCTTTATATAATCTAGATTGATTCAATTGACGATATTAGGAATATATGGAAATATATAAATATCAAAACATTCAAATAGTAAACCCTAAGTTACTCTTATGAAATCACGACTTAGTATGTGAGTCATACAAGAGGATTAAAGTCGAGATGAGTAACTTAAAAGTTTCTACAGTAAATGGATAACGTTTGGGAACCTTATCCTGGTAACACTGTTGATAGCTTCGCATTTTGTTTATAGACAAATGATCTAATCCTGATCATTCATGTGGGAGACATGAAATGGAAGTATCATATGCAATGTTGATTGTATAAGACAGGACCACGATGTTATATCAAATTTCTCATTTGTACCGTTTACGAGAAATAATCGAATATCAAACTAAGTTTATCAACCGTGATAGATCTCAATCCTGAGTGAAATGCGGACTCTTATTTGTGGAGTTATGTTCTTTGATTCACATAGTTGAGAGCGATCTGTAAGAACGCTCAATACACTCCTGTTTTGGGAACATGACTAGATAAGTAGCTGGGAACTCATTTTCACGAGATGGAATTCATAACTTTCCTATAAATTAACAGTATCGGTGCGATACCTGAACATTTTAGGAACTTTAGGAAACTCCCTTGATGTCTTGATTCGAGACATGAACAAGTGACGTCACGATTTCTATTGATCACGAAGTATCTTATCTCTAGTTCGACTAAAGATAAAGTTCATTGGAGAATCAGCGGGAACACAAGGATAAAGCGGTAATTACAGGGGCAAAACGGTAAATTTATCCTTTGTAATTATGAGGGTTCCACGTGAAGGATAATATCACGAGATATAAATAAATGATAAACCGAATGGACATAACTCATCTATAGTGAGGGGAGTTCTGCTATGAATCTATAGTGGAATTATTCATAGTTAGATAATAAGTAATTAACCGATTATGTGTTAATCACTTAATTGACTAATTATTAAGCCCATGATCTATAGGTCCATCGGTTCCTATGCTAGCCCAAATATCGTAGTCGCGAAATCAAGTAGAAGAAATGGAAATTTTAAGTAAAGTGAATTACTTAAAATAGGCAATATTAATTGTTTAAATATTGAGTATATTTAAACGGTAATTAATATAAACATTATTAATTGTTTAAATAATGAGTTTATTTAAACATGAAATTAATAATGAAATATTATTAATTATACATTATTAATTATTTAAATATTGAGTATATTTAAATGGTAATTAATAATTTGAAATTAATTAACAATTATTAATTGTTTAAATAATTAATTATATTTAAACGGAAATTAATAATTAATATTAATTAAATTAATAATAAAATATTGTCAATAAAATTATTAATTTATGGAAATTAATAATTATAATATTTATTATTAGTTATTTAAATAATGAAAATTATTTAAATGGAAATTAATAATTAAATATAATTTGATAATATTTAGACGGGAGAAAATATTAATATTATTAATTGTTTAAATAAAATATTTATTTAAATGGTAATTAATAAATAAATTAATTAAGTTGGACTTATTAATTTGAGAGAGAATTTCTAGCCCAATTGGATTAATGAACCCAATTGGAATTGGCCAAAATAATTAATTAAATAAATTAGAATTATTTATTAATTAATATATGCAATTTTCGGCCATATGATGTATTTTGGGAAGAGATAATTGTTTGAATTATATCCTAAAATAATTACATAGATTTATTTACCCAAGATAAATAAAATAAAAGAAAAGAAAATAATCCCTTATTTATCTATGCATTTTCGAAATTGCAAGATAAAAAGAAGAGATAATATTTTTTCTTTTTGTATTTATCTCTATAGATTAATCCTAATATGATTAGGATTCCTATTTTCCTATAAATAGGAGGGTTGGGTCATTCATAAATCACATAATTCAATTCTTTGGAAATTGAAAAATCTCTCTTCCTCCCTTCTCCCTCCCTTGGCCGATTTTCTCATAGTATTGGGAAGAAAAATATTTTTTTTTCTTCTTCCCAATTTTCTTCTAAAGTTCGATCCCACAATCGAATTTCGTTTGATCGATCGGGATATAGCGTAGAAGATCTGGTGTTGCTGAGGAATTGAAGCTGTAAAGAAACCTCCAACCGATTCTCCATTATTCAGTCAATGTAAGTTCCGGTTTTAATTTTTCGAAAATATAAGCATGAATTTACATGTTTTATCACAAATTGCATGATGTTAATAGATCCGTTATTAAATGTTAATAAGTTTACTAAATAAAATTCCGCTAATTTAGTAAATCATCCCTTCACACCAAACATTAGAACTTCTCACAACAGTTTTAAATCATTCAACGATCAGCCAGGAAAGAAAAGATGTAAATCTATGGGTCAACCAAACAACTCAGATCGATACAATGAACCTCCTTCTTAAACTCAAATCTTTAAAGCATGCTTTAAATTAAATTCTTCCAAGTTTTTAATTCAACTCGAACAACCTCTTTTGTCACTTTAAACATCCAAGATTAATTCCAAAATTTAGAGGTTAAACTAATAAAGAAAAAGGTAAACCAAACATGAAATAATTCAAACCTTAACAACTTCTACTCACCTTAGTTGTAAATTAAATTCTAAATCTTAAGCCTTTTCAACGATCCCGAGCACTTGAAAAGAACCATCTACAACTTAAAACATATCCTAAAAAAAATTCCCAAACAAAACGGAACGAAACACGGGGACCCACGGCGGAAAAATCACTAAGAAGAAGCAAAGGCAGCCCCCTAAGGGGCTGCCCCTGCTGGCGGTGGCAGCATTGCTGCCGCCGCTGCCCATATGGGGCAGTGGCAATGCTGCTGCCGCTGCTCCTTTGGAGCAGTGGCGGCGGCCGCTCCTCTCCTCTTGTGTCCCTGTCGAGCCGGTTTGTGGCTAACTCAACAAATTGGTAGGGTTTTTCATAAAAAGAATTAGGGTTTCAAGGGTTTGAAAAATATGAGAAAGAGGATGGTTTTCCCAAGAGTTTTCATAAACCAAAGGATTTCTAAAAACTGAAACTTCCAAGAATTTTAGGAAATAAAACATTACCTCGATTCGATCTTGATTAGGCTCTTCTCCAAATCCACCAAAGAGAAATCACAAGCAACCAATACACCTATAAATCAATTGATCTCACAATCGAATGCTCAAGGAAGGAGATGAAGGAGGAGAAGAATACCTACCTTTTCTTCTCTGTTTAGGTTTTGACGTGAAACTGAGAGGATGAGCAGGAAGAGACTTGTCCTTTTTTTTTTCTTTTTCCCCTTCCGTTGTACGCCTCCCCCTATTTTTTTTTTAAAAAAAAAATCATTTATTTATTAAATAAATCCCTCAAATATCTAAGTTCTAAAGATATTTTAAATTAATTCTTAATAGTAAGAATTAATCTTAAACACTTTATTCTTAAACAATTTAAGAGATTCAAAAAGAGGAAATAAAAAAAAATATATATATTTTTTACATTTAAAAACTTACCAAAACCCGAGGCGTTACAATTACCTTCTCAGGAGAATCATAGAAAGTACTCGAATTCGAACGTAATCAAATACCCTCATATCTGGGAAAATATAGATTCCGGGAATTTTAGATTACCCATATATTTTTAAGTAACCCCTAAGCAAACAATGGAATTAGATGCCCCACATAAAAGAATCTCAAATTACCCTGAACCAAAGGGGGGCTTAAGGTGAAATAATTTTAAAGGGTAAACAAATCAAATATGAAAGTGAATAATAATTTTAATGGTAAGCAAATCAAATATGAAAGTGAATAATAATTTTAAATGGTTAACAAAATCAAATATGAAAGTGAATAATAATTTTAAATGGTAAACAAATCCAATGTGAAACTGAAATAATTTTAAATGGTAAACTATTTAATTAATTTTCATATTATTTTTATATTATCTTTTGTATATCATCTATATCTATATATTGATTGAAATATGAAAGTGAAATATTTTTTTAAGAAAAAAAATTATAAAAATTAAGATTACAAATATAATTAAAATATCAAAATAAGAAAAAATACGTTGAAGGAAAGAAAATGGAAGTGTGGAGAATCTCACATCGGAAAGATGCAGGGAACTCACAACAGTTATAAAGTCTAAGGGTCACTTCTTTCATTATCAATTGGTTTTGAGATAGATGCTCACATCATTAATAGGAAGAAAAAGTAATAGTTATTATAAAGGGGCATTTGCAAATCTAGCAATTTTTTTAGTAATATTTGCAAAAATAAAAGCTCAAAAAAATATTTATAAATATAGCAAATTTTTATCATGTTTATCAATGATAAACATTAAATTACATATTTTTACATTATGTTTATCACTGATAAACACATAAATCAGTGTTTATCATTGATAAACATGATAAAAATTATTATATTTGCAAATACTTTTTTGAGTTGATATTTTTATAAATATTGGATAAAAATCTGCCACCCAATGAAATTTCCCTATTATAAATTCTTATTTTAATATTTATTTTTATCATATCTTTTGCCAAAAATATATTGGTTAGAGCGTCGTGCTAATAACGTGGAGGTTGCAGGTACGAAACCTGCATAGGTCATTTGTTTTTTTTTCTTTTCTTTTGTAATTTGTTTCGTGGGCTCTACCGTGGGCTGTCTTATCTGAACTAAAGAGTGGATTTGTGGTATGGTATGGATCTAATCTATGAATTGACGGTACTACATAACAGCCACCTATTTTGACTATCTTAGTAATTATATTTTAAAAAATAATTATATAAAGGCTAATTTTACAAAATTATAGTTTTTATTTACGTATGTAGAATAATTGATCACGTAGCATAGTATAAGATAATTATTATTCTGTTAACTAGTTTTAAATTGAATTATCGATGCCGCTAAAAAAAAAAGAATTATCGATGAAGTAGTATGAAATAAATTAAAATAATACATGGAGCTACTTTTGATTAGAACTCTAATCCATTTCACTTTCAGCTACTGTTAGCACACTTCTTTTGTTTATTCTTTTGACAAAAAATACAAGGCAAAATTCAAAGGCTCCTGATTTTTTAAGATGGAACCAAGCTAAACCAATATATTTTCGAATTGGATTTTTTTTTTTAAAAAAAAAAAAAAACAGCTGGTAGTCCAATGTTTATTTTGGCAATTAGTAATCTAAGTGTTACTCTAATATATTATATCATACAGTCATCAATATGCTTTTGGCAATTAGTAATCTAAGTGTTACTCTAATATATTATATCATATAGTTTATCAATATATGCATATTGATTAGTTAATGGATTGTAAAGTTAAACCAAACATACACCGTTTAAAATTTGTAGCGTGAAGTAGTTACACCTCAACTCAAATTCATATATCTTAGTTTAAGTTACACTTAGTATTGATGGCTATAACACTGATATAAATTAGAACCTCATCACCAATATTTTATTGGGTTTGCCAGTAATAATATACCTACCTCTTCGTTCTACGACATGTGCTCTCTAACTTCACAGACCGGTCTTCAACTTGGTTTTTTTTGCGTTTTATACGAACTTATATTACACAAGTAAAGTGACAATTTCAATTAACTAAATAACGACACAAAGTAAATTTATTGTCATTTTATTTAACAAATTTGAAATTCTATTTTTTAGTTTTAAAATGATTTTTTTATATAATTTTAGAATGAAAATTTCAAAAAGAATGAATGACAGGAGAGATGGTAAATATTTCGATGGTAAACATTAAATTTTAAATATTAGCAATAATTATAATAAATAAAATATATATTTTTACAAAATATAAAAATGTTTCATTTGATTAAAAAATTATTTTATAAAAAATATTAACCTGAGTGGTGGAATGAATTGATTCTCATTCGTGTATAATTTATTCTTTTATGTAGTTGGTATTTGTTCTTTGATGAAGTCGGCAGTCAAGTTTTTGTTTACAAGAATTTTTATATCCGAATTTAATTTTATTTTTAAGGTTAATTATTAGTCGTCAAATATTTTGTTATCAAATAGTTTTAACAGATATAAAGTTCACAAAAAAAGTCGTTCCATCACATTTTTGCACCAAATATAAAAGATCAAGTTCAAACCCAAGTTGAAAACCGGTCTGGGAAGTTAGAGAGGATTAATTAATTGGACATGTGTAATATAAAGGAGAGCTGGGTATATATATTATCACCGATAGGCCCAATAATTTATCCAAATTTTGAAGGCCCAAAATAAGAAAAGACTTTATGTATTATAATAAATATAAGGCCCCCAAGTTTCATAATTCTTTGGAAATAAAATTATTTAAACATGATTATTGACAATTTACTAGCTACTGAAGACGTATAATATATAAATTATATAAGGGAAATTTCATTGGGTAGCAGAATTTTTAGCAATATTTATAAATATAACATTTTTAAAAAGTATTTGTAAATATAACAGATTTTTAAAAACCCCCATTCATGTAATCAGAGAAATCAGTGATAATTTATAAAATAATCAATGATTACTATCAGGTAATCAGTGATTCCTGTACAAAATATCAGGATATCAATAAATCAGTGATTACTAGTGGCAATTTTGTAATATTTTAGACTTTAATTTAAATTTTCTACTATTTTTACAAAGAAGTTTTTTTATTGCTATTTTTACAAATATTAGACCTATTTTTGCTATTTTCGCAAGAGCCCCATTATATAACTTATTTTTTTCTTATATAATTTAATTACTGATAAAAAATTATTTATTTTAAATTAATTAACTATAATTAAAATAATTTTTTTAGTTATTACTATTAAAATTACGTCAAATAGCATTTTCAACATTTTTTATATAGAATATTTTGATTTTTTTTAATTTTTTTTAATTCCTCTTATATTATATATTCATCTATCCCATTGTTTATTTTTTTATAATGAACAATGAGATAAAAAAAAAGCGATGAACAAAAATGTATAAATTATAATAATATTTTAAAAATATTTAATGAACTATTATTAAGAATCTATATTATCTGTAAAATAAAATCCTATAATTATCTCTAAAAAAATCTATATTATCTTTAAAATGAAATCCCATCTCTAAAAAAATCGTTTAATATAAAATTTTCCTACCTTTGTATCTGAAAACCTTCTCGGCACAATCAGTCACTCTTATTCCACACCGCTACCATGACCCAACTTCTAACTTTCTTCATGCAATTTTTCACCATCCTTTCTCATTATGTTGGAGCAATTTTGTCATGATCATGTTTGAGAAGATAATTATAAATCTGATGAAACCAGGGTATGTTATTCTCTGTCATAAAGAAAAAGAAAAAGAAAATGGTTAATACTACTCAAAATGCTGTTGTTGGGACTGACTATGAAGCTACCGACAAAGAATCATTAGACCATGAAGATGTGGAAGCGGCGGCTGAAAGAGTACAATGTAATTTATGTCCAAAAATGATGTCATTAGCTTGCTTGATTGAGCACCAAAAGATAATGCATAAGAACGCCGAAAACATTTGCCCGGCATGTAAACGCCAATATTATAACCCGGCAGATTTGAGTAAGCATAAGAGTGAAGAAAACCATGGCTAAAATGATGGTATTTCCAACTTAGTGTATCCACAAATTCCTCTGTTTCTGTATCTGTATCTGTATCAGTCTTTAACTTATTTTCTGTATTTTCTTTATGTTATGTTCTGTCTGTCTCTCTTGTAATAAGAATTTGTGGAATATATGTTATGTTTTAGTTTTTCTAGTTTAACAGTCATTCAGTTTTGGATTTTACCCTCCAATGCCAGTTTTAAAATTAGTAATTACTCTGCTTTTAAAATTTGCACGGATAGCATAAATGGACTGAAGCTGGCGACAGTTAGTTTGAAAAAAAAATAAGAAATTAAATTAAATTATGAGAACTCAGAGTTTAATAAGCATACTTGAGTTTTTTTTTGTTGATAATTGTTGTTGTTTATCAGCTTTACTGTATCACTTCTTGTTTTCTTTTAATTTGAGGAATTCCTTATGTAATTAAGTTGAAATTTGTCGCCGTTAAATTTGAAGTTTTGCTTATCATTTCTATCAACTGATAGGATAGTGACAGTTTGAGAAAAATAAAACAAACTCAATATTGAACTTCTGCCATGAAAATTGAGTATAGTTGTAGAGCAAAATACATAATTCTTTTAATTTTCAACATGTTGTTTAACCTTTAATGTGGTGGATATATAATTTCATCCTTTTTCATAAGTCCTGGAAGTTCCCTCTGAGTTTCAAATTTCTCTAACTTTTGAGTAGCAATATCATAGAGGGCAAATATACTTACTGTATAGATAGATATTACATGATGTCCGAATGAAGATATCAGGGAAAGGGTTGGATGAATTTAGACAAACCGGGGATGGGAGGGGAACGATGTGGCATGATTTAATTGGTTGGGACATGAACAAGAAGAGTAACTGTAATCAATTTTTAATGTCAAAGGAAGGCAACATTCTCCTTATAAATGAAACATCATTACATTTTAATATGTAGAGAGCTTCTTCAAAGATTTAAAGCATGGTGGACTTGTTGAATATTGGATTGGATTTTTCCATAACAAAGTTAGGAATGGAATGCTGTCTATGAAATAATTGAGATAACTATTTAAAAATCTCAAACAATTGTTGTTCATTGATGAAATCAAATTCTTAACGAGAAAGTCTTACTTATTTTCCTTTCTTTTTTTTTTTTTTTTTTTTACTAATTCTTCTATAAATCAGATCGTTGAGAAATACTCCGGGTCAAATGTGGAGATTCATACTTTAACCACCTGTGTAATGCAAAAGATATGACAAAACTTAAGCCTGTAGCACTTTAATTGTAAAAATCACTCATTTACAATGCCTTGATACTCCTAATTTGATTAGTTTATTTATAAGTAAGTTTTTTCTTCTTCTTTTGTTACAGGTCAATTTAGAAGTTCAAAATTTTCAATTCTAAATAATTTGTAAGTTATGTTGACTAATGGTAATTGGTATCTGATCCTATTTTAAACTAGTTTATATTGTATATCAATGTAAACAAAATTGAAAACAAGGTAAAATCTATTGAAACCATTTATTCTTGTGATGTGCATGAATTGAGCTAAAATGTTGTCTTCGTAAGAATATAATATCAGACCTTTCATAATAACAGGTTATTGAAGTCATAACTTACATAGCTATTACGTTGTTTTAGGTTTTGGCTTTAAAGGGCGCGAGGTCTTATGTTTGTTGTTTTCATGTTCTAATTTTAAGAAATATAAAATCATAAAAGATTCTTGGAAGTAACAGTGAAGATTTTGGTGTCCGTGTTTGAAGTTGATGAAAGAGTTGGAGGAAAGCTAGAAATACAATGTTTGGTTTTGTAATAGTATTCCTCTTAGTATGATTAAATTTAATTTTTATTTATAAATAACGTGATTTATGTAGGCGTTAAAGTAATATTTTAATTTAAAAATTCCACGATTTTTTTTTTATATAAAGTATATTGTAAAATACCCATCACTTTTAATAAATATTCAAACTATCATCATACTAAAAATTATTATAGATGAAAGAATAATCAAATTTTTAGGAAATATCCTGTGATCTCAGTGTATAGCCCAAGCTTTCTGCAGTGGCCCATTTGTCACTAATATCAGTCCCAAGCCCAAGCTCCTTTGGGCACAGGGAATCAAAACGAATTAAAAAAGACTATAAATTGATTTGCATCATTAAAAAAAGAATTAAAAAAAAAAACAAATAAACAAATTGATATCTTTTTTTTAACCATTCAGCTTTTTTCTCATCAAAACATTTTTATTAGAAAGTTATGAATTTAGTTTCTAAAATAAAAATGACAATTATTTTTGGTAGTTATCATCACAAAACACCTTGATTTCTAAAGATTAAAAAAGTTCAAGAGATATCTCTCTTCCAATTTCCTTTGATTTATTAACATTAAATTATACTTTTATTTTATGACACTAGAATCACCTTTTGAATTTTAAAAATAATGTTTTGTCACTTAAAAACCTTATAAATATAGTCAAGATGAGAATGTCTTTCTCATTCAAACTTATGGTCTCTACTTTTTCTTGTTGATGATGATGCTTTGGGTTGGAGAGTTGAAAGGTATAGATTGGTTAGTTTCTTTAATTTTGTTTATTTATCTTTTTTATTAACATGCTAATATATTCATATTTGTGAAATCTATGTAATTTCTTAGATTATATAAAAGACAAAATTGAATTCTTTTAACTAAGAATTGCTATTATTTTAAATTTTTTAATAATTATGGTGACAAAGGAGAATTTATATATTTGAATTTGAGTATCTATATGCGTTAAATTGGCAAAGGAACTTCTTTGCCATGACTGGCGGATAACAACCTTCAAGGCTTATTTTTTCTTTTTCTTTTTTTAAATCTTTTGACAATTCATATTTATATGTATCATTTCAAATCAATAAGTGAACAACTCCAATCACTATCATTTTAAGAAGTTATTTATTGAAAAATTTAATCTTTGACTAATATTATGCTGTAATATTTAAAACTTTATTTTTATATTACAACATTAAATTTACATCATCATAAAAATGATAACATAAAAAAAAGTTGAATATAAGATATTATATATAGAAAGATAGAGAAAGAGAGTTTTACATCAATGGAATCTTATTGTAATTTTGTTTATAATAAAAAATATTGACCATTGTTAAAAATAAAAGTACATATCTACGTAACTCTACTTTTAAAAATAAAAAATATTATAATTTTTATAAATATATTGATTATTTAAGATATTGTTAGTTTGATTTTAAAAAAAAAAAATATTTAAATCCTATTTCATAAAATATTATACTAAACATAAAATTTCATGTACCTCGTGTCAATAATATAGTTAATAGATTTTTTTAAGAAAATTATTAATGAAAGAGTTTATACCTACATAAACTTAATGTTTAAAAACTTAAAAATCGTAATAATAGTTAACAAATATAAATTCATTAATAATTTGATGATGTGTAAAAGGTATAGATAACCACATGTAAAAAATTTTAAATACCTTTTTTACATAATAAAAAATTTATATCTTAATTTGAATATATTAAAAATATGAGTAAAGGGAGAATGTTTAAGTTCCTATTTTACCTCAATTTTATTCTTTTATACCCATTAATTTTTACTACTTGCGTTGCACGGGTTCTTTATTTTAATATAAAAAGTTAAAATGATAAAAATAAAGATATCTTAAAAAAGATTGTAAGACTGACCACAAAGTTTTATAAAGCAATCAAGAATAAATTTAGTAAAATGGAGAGTAAAAATAGCAGTACAGGTCCGTACCATTAAGAAAATACAGATAATGACTATACACACCTTTGTTGAAATTGTTTGAGATCTTCAAAATGGTCATGTCAATCATCTGTAAGAAATTTGGATAGGATTAATTTTTTTTAAAAAAAATAAATTCTAAAACTCAAAAAACAATAATGCAGTGCTTACCTCCTTTGAAAATAAAATTTTGAGTCTTTAAAACAAACAATTGTGGGATTGTTAGTTATGGGATGAGGAACTCTTAGTGAGAGATGATACCATATTTATAGATAATTGATGAAGGGAATTTCAAAAGATAAAAGTTATTGAATTGATTTCATATTTTGTTCATTGCTGATGTTAGAAGAATTTGAAATGATGCAAATAGTTTGAATATGGAAAGATGGTCTGATGATATTCTAGAGTTAATTGTGTTAGACAATTTTTTAACTCATTCATTTTACCAAGTTTTTTATTTAGAGGGTTCAGTTTTTTGGTGTTACTTTTCATATTGCTTGTTTTTTTTAAACCATATTTTTTAGATTTTTAGATTTAAATTTTAATCAAAATATATTGTATTGTAAATCAGAAATAGCCAAATTAAATATAATTTATAATAAAACATGAATTGAAAAAAACACATAACTGAAATCCAATATAATTTTTTTTTTCTTTTCCAGAAAATAAAATAAAACCGTATTTATTAATCAATATCTCTCTAGATTTTCTATGAGAGTTTATGGCAGCCTAAGTGTTGATCTTTAGACCTTACTGGTGTGTTCTATTCGGGCTCCTCATGGAGACGGCGGACATTTTGTCAAAGTGGGATCGTTTGAAATTATCGGAGGAAGAAGGAGATGTGGTGACAATAGATGATGAGGTAGTGGATGATTCTGATAGAAAGCTTCATCTTGGTTTAGTTGGTAAACTTCTTACCAATAAGAAAATCAATACCGAAGCGTTTAGGACCATTATGCCAAAAATTTGGAACCTGGAAAACAGAGTTGTAATAGAAAATGTTGGAAATAATCTCTATCTTTGTACATTTTCTTTGGAGACGGAGAAGAACAAAATCCTGAAAAAAGGACCATGGTTTTTTGATAAATCTCTCCTCCTTTTTGAAGAGCCAAGAAGCAATCTCCGGTTTACGATGATGGAATTCCATTGGGCAACGTTTTGGATTCACTTGCACGAACCTCCGATATCTTGTTTTTCTAAGAAGATGGCGTATATGCTAGGGAACAAGATTGGCATTGTTGAAGACGTGGAAACTGATGAATATGGAAAATGCTGGGGCAAAACTTTACGAATAAGAATTAAACTGGATATTCGTAAACCTTTATGGAGAGGTTTGAAAATTAAACTCGGCACAATGGCTGAAGAGATTTGGTTACCAATCACTTTTGAAAAACTTCCTGACTTCTGTTATTCGTGTGGTTGTGTGGGACATTCTCAGAAGGACTGTAATGCCAGTAATAAATCTCAAAATGAAGAAACTTCTCAGTATGGTCCATGGATGAGACATGGTTCTGGTAGTATTAAATCCAAACTTTCATTATGGGAAAAGAAGGTAGACCCTTTATCTAATGAAGCGGAGAATGCATATGGGGGAAAAGATAAAATCGACCTGGAAGAGAGGTGGCTGCCGGAAAATTCCAAACTCGTTAATCCGGCAACGGAAACCAGAGGAACTTCTCAATTGGCAGTTACCGAAATTCAAGGGAATATTCCCAAAATTAAGGAACCCACGATGGTGTCAGTTTTGAAGAAAGTGGATGGAGGAGTTGAGGATTACGGATTGGAAGAAAACAGGACAAGAATAACTGGTGGTTTAAAAAAAGGTGAATTTGTAGGAGAAAGTACTGATGAGAAGGAAAAAAGATCAACTCTAAAAGTAAAGCCCATTAATGATTCAATTGGGCTGGGCTTTAAATCTCCTCAAGATTTCACTAAGCCTTCTTCTCTGTCTTGTTCTAAAGCGTCAATAAGTGCCATTTCCAATGGAGCTGAAGAACAATTAATCGAAGGTGATAGAAAAATTGAGGGTAAGCGTTGGAAGAAGCTTGCAAGAAATAAATTGCAAGAAGAAGAAATCAATCAAGAGTGTAGAGGTAAATTGATTTTAGATGAATCAAAGCAGCTATCTGGAAAGAAACATCTTAGCAATTTTTCTTTTGGTGACAAACCATGGAAAAAGAGCAAAACAATCACCGGTTCAATTGAGGACCCATTGGCGGAGGTTGCGGGACAACCTCGCCAGTCATCATGAAAATATTATGTTGGAATGTTCGGGGAATGGGGAATCCTCGAACATTACGAGCTTTGCATCATTTAATGCAAATCAAATCCCCTCATTTGGTTTTTTTGATGGAAACTAAATGTGGAAACAATTGGGAGGATAGAGTCAAACACACAATGAATATGGAGAATTGTTTAATGGTTAGTAGTAGAGGTAGAAGTGGTGGATTAATGCTCTTATGGAAATCAGGAATGAATGTCACTGTAAAATCTTATTCTATTGGGCATATTGATGCAGAAATAGAAAGTGATGGTTTCCATTGGCGTTTTACAGGTTTTTATGGTAACCCAGTTCCAGCTAAAAGAAAAGATTCGTGGGAGTTGTTGCGAAGACTTCATAATATTTCAAGATTACCATGGATTGTGAGAGGAGATTTTAATGAAATTTTGGAGGATTCGGAAAAGATGGGGGGTATAGACAGAAGTCCAACGCTTATTTCTAACTTCAGGGAAGCTCTTGATGATTGCTCTTTGTCAGATGTGGGATTTAGAGGTGATCCTTTTACTTGGTGTAACAAAAACTTTGATGGTGTCCTAATCTGGGAACGTTTGGATAGATTTTGCTGGACAAATAGTTTTAAAAGCAAGTTTGAAAATACTATGGTAGAGCATCTTGATTTCTTAGTCTCGGATCACAGATCTATTATTATACATTTGAGGCTAAGAGGTCAAGACCATAGAAAATTTGTGCGTCGTGATATTCTTCGTTTTGAAGAAGGATGGACAAAATTCGCTGGAAGTAAGGAGATAATTGATAACATATGGCATTGCTCTTCAAGGGACACAATTTCTAAAATTTGCTTATCTGTTAAGGAGTTGGCTTGTTGGAACAAGAATAGATTGAAGGGATCTCTCTCAGATGCAATTGATAAGAAGAAGAAACAGATTGATGAAGTTCTTAAAGGAAAGCAAACTGGACATGCTGAGTTCATCAGGAAACTAGAAAAAGAATTGGAGAGTCTATTTGAAGAAGAGGAGATGTATTGGAAAATGAGAGCTAGAGAAAATTGGTTGTCTTGGGGAGATCGTAACACCAAATGGTTTCACCAAAGAGCTTCTCATCGTAAACGTCAAAATCATATATCTGGTATTTTTGATGAGGATGGTATTTGGCAATCCGAAGAAGAAGATATTGCTAGAGTTGCTGTTGACTACTTTCAAAAGTTATACACGACCTCCCAGCCCAGTGATGAAGCGATTGAAGAAGTTCTTAATTGTATCCCTACCTCAGTCACTCAAGATATGAATGATTATCTTCTCAAACCGTATACTAGAGCTGATGTAGAGGTTTCTTTAAAGGGTATGCACCCTTCTAAAGCACCAGGCCGGATGGAACTCATGTTATTTTTTTCCAGCATTATTGGGATACAGTGGGTAATGATACAGTGACTACTTGTTTAAATGTTCTGAATGGTGTTTCTTCTGTTGATGCTCTGAATGAGACTTTTATAGCCCTCATTCCCAAGATCAATAAACCTCAGTACATGTCTGATTTTCGACCAATTAGTCTTTGTAATGTCATTTACAAGCTTGTTTCAAAGACAATTACAAACAGATTTAAAAAAGTCTTGGATCAGATAATTTCTCCATCCCAAAGTGCTTTTGTCCCCAATCGTTTGATAACAGACAATGCTATAATTGGCTTTGAATGTATTCATGCAATTAATAGCAGAAAGAGTGGCAACACAGGGGCAGTGGCTATGAAATTAGATATGAGTAAAGCTTACGATCGAGTGGAATGGATTTTTATTCGTAAGATGATGGAGAAAATGGGATTTGATTCTTGTTGGGTTTCTTTAATCATGAGTTGTATTGAAACTCCTCTTTTCTCAGTGCTTGTTAACAGGAATCCTAAAGGAACGTTTCAAGGGAGAAGAGGTCTTCGCCAAGGGGATCCCCTTTCTCCATATTTATTCTTAATATGCGCTGAAGGTTATTCTACTTTACTCCAAGATGCTGAACGTAATAAGCTCATATCAGGTCTTCAAATTACAAAATCTTGTCCCTCTATCTCTCATTTGTTTTTTGCAGATGATAGCCTTATTTTTTATAAGGCTGCTAAAGATGAATGTCTTGCAATGAAGAGGATTCTTTTCACTTATGAGAAGGCTTCTGGGCAATTGATAAACTACAACAAATCAGTGTTTATGACAAGCAAGAATACAGGGTAGGATTTGAATGAGTTTATATGTAAAGAATTATGTCTGTCAAAAACAGCTTCTTTGGGTAGATATCTGGGGCTCCCTTCTCAAAATGGCAAAAACAAGAAGCAAATTTTCAGACATGTTAAAGATAGAGTGTGGAAGATTTTACAAAGTTGGAAAGAAAAATTCTTCTCTCTTGGGGGAAAATAAATTTTAATTAAAGCAGTGGCTCAGGCTATTCCAACTTACACAATGAGTTGCTTCCAATTTCCAACCACTCTTTGTGATGATTTACATTCTATTTTTGCAAAGTTCTGGTGGGGTTTGAATGAAAGGAAAAAGAAAATTCATTGGCAGCGATGGCAGAAACTTTGTTTGAATAAGGAAGAAGGAGGTCTGGGTTTTCGTGATCTAGGCTTCTTTAATCAAGCTCTTCTTGCCAAACAGAGTTGGCGTATTCTTCGCAATCCTAACAGTTTGTTGGTTAAAATTTTGAAAGGTCGTTACTTCGAATCAGGAAATTTTTTAAAAGCAAAGTTGGGCAATAATCCTTCTTTCATTTGGAGAAGTATTTTATGGGGAAGAAATCTTTTTGAAAAGGGGTATCGCTGGAAGATAGGAAATGGTTATTCAGTTTCAATTGACAATGATTCCTGGATTCCTGGTTTTGAAAACAATCTTTCAATCCTAACGCCTACAAACCTTCGTGGCAATTTTGTGACAACGCTTATGCTAAACAATGGCCATTGGAATGAGCACCTTGTTCGTAATTCGTTTAATGAGGAGGTATCAGAGAAGATTTTAAGTATTCCAGTGGGAGATAAACAAATTCATGATTCTGTCATTTGGAAGCTTACAAACAATGGGCTTTTTACTGTAAAGAGTGCGTATAGGTTGGGGCATCAATTGTCTCAATCCTTGCAGGCTTCATCTTCTGATTCTAGTTTGGTTTCTCTTTGGTGGAAAAGGTTCTGGAAAATCAAAGTTCCTTCAAAAATAAAAATCCTCTCTTGGAATCTTTTTTGTAATATTCTGCCTTGCGTGTCTAATTTGCGATCTAGGGGAGTTTCTATGAATCCTTGGTGTCCTTTTTGCAATCGCGTTCCTGAATCAGCTACTCATGCCATTTGGGGTTGTACTTCAGCTAGGAAAATCTGGAAGGGGCTTTTTCCTTTGCTTCATTTCGAGATAAAAGATCATTGGAATCCGGCTGAGGGTCTTTCTTGGATGATAGAAAATTGCAGAGGTAAAGAAGAACGAGTTCTCATCTCTATTTGGCACATTTGGAATAATAGAAACAATTGGATTTTTAATTCATCAAAATTGGAACCTCAAGAATCAATTGACAAAATCATTGGTTGGGAGAATGAATTCATTTCTTATCCTCGCAGCCCTCGTCTTCCTCAAAATCTGGGTAATCATGTTGGTTCTAATATTGCTTGGATTCCTCCTGAAATGAATCAATTTAAGCTCAATGTAGATGGAGCTATCAACAAAATGAGAAGGTGTGGAGGATTAGGTTGGGTTCTTAGAAACCATGAAGGTATCATTTTTTTCTTCAGGTTGTAAAGTTGTTGCTTTCTCTGACTCTCCAAAATTAATAGAAGCTTTGGCAATTCGAGATGGTTTGAAAAGTTTGGTTCTTTTCAATGCTCAGGTGGTTGTAGAATCAGATTGTTTGAATGTTATCAGCCTTATTAACAATGTAGCTGTGGATCTTACAGAAGTGGGATCTATCGTTTCTGAAATTATTCATTTGGCTGAAACTCTACAAGTTTCGATTTTTCAACATGCTAAACGAACGTGTAATCGTTTAGCTCACTCTTTGGCAAAGTCTGCGGCAACTCATGGTCGTTCTGGACAATGGAGGAATTGCCTTCCTCCTTGGATTTCTTTAGATTGTATTTAATTGTTTTTCTGTCTGTTCTGTTTCCATGTAATTCAAAAAAAAAAAAAAAAAAAAAAAAAAAACATAACTGTTTAGTGTAATTTAAAATAACTTTAATTTTAAAGTGAATTTATTTGTAGAAAGCGAGATTAGCCGGTTTTTTTACAATGAGAAACTCCGTGGGAGTGTCCATAGTGGGTTCATAATGAAGATTGTGGTTCAATTTATTACTATGGGAAGAGAGGAGATTCATTTAAAAAAAATATATTTAACTTATTAACTCTAACTTAAATTAGTAAATAATACATGAATGCAATTAAATTCAAGACCTGGAATTTATTTTTTATTAAAAAATAATATTTAAACTTATAACGTGGAAATTGTAAAGAAAATGTCAATTTTCTTTATTATACAATTAAATTAAATAAAAGTGATAATTATGAAGGGAAAATGGAAATTTAAAATATTAAAGTGAATTAATAGGGATTAAAAATTGGAAATCAAAAGTTTTTTCATCCAAGCCACTTTTTAATATAGTATAGATTCTTCAACATATCCACTATAATAGAGATATAAAAGAGAGACACAATTTTTTTTTTTTTGAGAAATTTTACGCGTCTTTAATTTATTTTACCTCGATAAAAAAACTACAGTTATAGTAAGGTTTGTTTATATTTTTAATTTCAAATTATGGATAAATTAATTATTAATTAATAATAATTCGTATATTATATTTTTTTAAATAAATAATTCGTATTGTTATATTATTACTCGACAAAAGACCTTTTATTATCATTATTATTATAGAAGTATTCTTGAATTATTAAATAAACTACAAATTGGTTTGTTTATATTTTTTTATTTCAATTTAAATATAAATTATAAATTAATTTGTAAATAATTAGATTATGAATCTTATACCAAAAGTAGAAATGTTTCATTATTTTTTCTTAAAATACTATTTGATTGGTTAGTTTTTTAAATTAATTTTATTTCTCAATTGATAAAAATAACTTAATGAGTAATGGCAAACTTAGTAAATTTGATAATTGATATAGGGATATAGTGGTCTAAAAATGGTTCCCATGTTAGGAATGGTGTCCTAGAACTTGTAATTATTTAATAAATATAATTTATTTCGAATAAATTAAATAAATAAACATAAGTTCTTTATATTATCTAACTTGATTCAATTGACGATATTAGGAATATATGTGTAACGTCCCGTTATTTTTGAAGTGAAATTTTTTTTATTATTTATTTAATGTTATTTATTTATTTATTTCAATTTAAGTATTTAGATTAATTATTATTTTTGTAATTTCAATTTTAGTAGTTAATTTCGCCCGAAATCCTTTTTAATCGTTTTAATATTTTAAATTCACTTTGGTGACATTAATAATTATTAATAGGCCAATTAATAATTATTAATCACCTTTAGATTTATTTAAGAGCATCGGGTTTCATTTTATAAGTCAAAAGTTATAAAAGGACGCAACCGTCATTTCTGATTTCCTAAAATATCTAAACACTATTCCACTTCCTTCTTTAAATAAAAAATTAACTAAAGTTGACCAAAAACTTCATATTTTTCTTCCTTTGGCCGTGGGTATCAAGAGGAGAAGAGATTTCTTCGGGTTTTGCTCGTTTCTCGGCGGATCGACTCGATTTCGGGTGCATTGGAAAGACCTAAGATCTAGGATTCTTTTCCACCCATCGATCGTGCCATTCTCCCGTGATCCACGGAGTTCTCGGTAAGTTTATTTTCAAACCCTAAGCTCCAAATAGTGTTTTAATGGAGTTTTCTTTTTGGATCTTCGATTTCTTGTCGGGAAACTCGGTGTTTGTAAATACGTGAGTTGTTTTAAGTGTTTTTGGAAACAATCCCATAACCCTAAAACTGAGTTTCAGTCGAAACCCTTCCCATTTGAAATTTACCTTTTTGGGTTTGATTATGGGTTATTTATTGATGAATTATTGTTTATTTAAATTCAATTCGGGAAATGGCATAATGTTCAAAAACCCTAATTATCGATACCCATTGAAATCGGGAATATCGAATTTGTTTGAAACCAACTCGAAACACATCTAAATTGCCTAAAAGCCGGAAAACCAAAACCAAAACCCTTTCATGGAGGGGGGCCGAGAGCCTCATTGTTGGGATTGTTGGGTTTTTCGTCGTTTTGTACGCTTAGTTGTTGTTTGATCGTTAGTTGGTAATTTATTGATTGTGAGAGATAATTCTAATTGTAGGTGATTTTGGATCGCTTGCTTGATCGCTCTAACGGTTTTAGGAGCGAAGTCATCTTTTATAAAGGTGAGAATAGTTAGGATTTAAAGTAACATTAGAAAGCAAATAAGTATAATGATTTGTAGAATTTGAAAACTAAGACTAGGATTCGAATATAAAATTAGGGGGAAGTGAGTTAGTGCCCCTAGGATTAGGAGTTAATCCTTTAAGTGAGAACTTAAGAGTTCTCGAGGAAAGTAATGAATCTTAGAAAATTCTAAGTTAGATTTGTTTTCGAAGCTTAGGTTGGACCATTGAAAGTAAAAGATCCAAACTTTTAGATAGAACGATTAATAGAACCTCGGATTATATTGAAAGGTTAGAAGTCTGGAAGGTATAGGTTAATCGTTTAAGATATGATTTTACTTGTATTAAAGTAGCGGAGTTTGATTTACATATCGTTCGTCTGAGATTCCTATCTATTTTACTTTATGTCTTTTACTTTATGCCCCTCTACTTTATGCTTGCATCGACTACTTTAATTCCGCACTTTACTTATTTACTTTTACAAGGATATGCATATCATATTGCACCATAACATTTTCGCATCATTCATTGAAAAAGAAATGAAGGGGAGAATGTTGGAGCCTACGGGTAGTGTCCGCATCCCTTCAGAGAAAATGAAACGAAAGTGAGAAAGAAAGGAAGGGTAGAATGTTGGAGCCTACGGGTAGTGTCCGCATCACCTTCTGAAAAAGAAAAGAAAGTGAAAAAGAAAAGAAGGGAGAATGATGAACCCTACGGGAAGTTCACATCTCGCATCATTGAAAAAGAAAAGAAAGTGAAAAAGAAAAGAAGGGAGAATGATGAACCCTACGGGAAGTTCACATCACCTTCTGAAAAAGAAAAGAAAGTGAAAAAGAAAAGAAGGGAGAATGATGAATCCTACGGGAAGTTCACATCACCTTTAAAGAAAAGAAAAGAAAGTGAAAGAAAAGGAGTTGAATGGTATCCTACGGGATGTTCACATTACTTCTTCATTCATAGGGGGTTGAATGGGATCCTACGGGACGTCCTCATTACTTCCTCATGCATAAGGTTGAATGGGTATCCTACGGGATGTACCTATTATCTTCATTCATGCATAAAGGGCGAATGCGAATTATACGGGATGTCTTCATGCATTCATGCTTATGATCGATGAAATAGAGAATCGAGATGTTTTATATTTATGTAAAGTTTATTTATTTTTCTTATTTATGTCGTAAAAAGTTAATGGATGAGGATTTGACTACGAGTGTTAGTAATATCATCCTTTGGAGAGTTTAGAATGAAATTACCTAAAGTTTAGAGAACTTTAGGATTGATTGTGTCAAATTAATTTGGACACAAATCGGAATACGAGTTTGAGGTCTATCTTTACTTTTTATTCATATTATTCTCACTGGGCTTAAGTTGTTAGCTCATGATATTACAAAAATTTCAGGTAATGCCCTTGCTAGAGGTCGAGGGAGAGGAGATGGTGCTGCGTGATCAAAGGATAATGACCTCGAGATGGACTTGGTTGATTTAAAGTCCATGGACTATGTTTTGTGAATTTTATACATATTTTGGGTTTGTACATTTGTAAATGGCTCTTAAGAGCTTCGTGTTTTACTTTTATGATGAAAATTTCTTTTGAACTCCTGGATAGGAACTTAATGTTCCTTGTGTTTTTAGATTTCAGAATTTAAGATGTAAACAGGTTTTGGCTAGCCAATTTTCAAACATAACCACACCAATTTTCTTAAAATATAAACACTTCCGCTGTGTTTTCTAATTTAAATTATTTTAAAGTGATGGGTTGTCACAATATGGAAATATATAAATATCAAACATTCAAATAGTAAAACCCTAAGTCACTCTTATGAAATCACGACTTAGTATGTGAGTCATACGATAGGATTAAAGTCGAGATGAGTAACTTAAAAATGTCTACAGTAAATGGATAACATTTGGGAACCTTATCCTGGTAACACTGTTGATAGCTTCACATTTTCTTTGTAGACAAATGATCTAATCCTGATCATTCATATGGGAGACATGAAATGGAAGTATCATATACAATGTTGATTGTACAAGACAGGACCACGATGTTCGATCAAATTTCTCTTTAGTATCGTTTACGAGAAATGATAGAATATCAAACTAAGATTATCAACCGTGATAGATCTCAATCCTGAGTGAAATGTGGACTCCTATTTATGGAGTTATATTCTATGATTCACATGGTTGAGAGCGATCTGTAAGAACGCTCAATACACTCCTGCTTTGGGAACATAACTAGATAAATAGCTGGGAATGCATTTTCACGAAATGGAATTCATAACTTTCCTATAAATTAACGGTATCAATGCGATACCTAAACATTTTAGGAAACTCCCTTGATGTACTGATTCGAGACATGAACAAGTGACGTCACAACTTCTATTGATCACAGAAGTACATTATCTCTAGTTCGACTAAAGATAAAGTTCATTGGAGAATTAGCAGGAACACAAGGATAAAACTTTAATTAAAGGGTCAAAACGGTAAATTTAATCCGCCTGTAATTATGAGGGTTGCACGTGAAGGATATGTTACAGATATAAATAAAGATAAACTAAATGGACAATAACTCATCTATAGTGAGGGGAGTTCAGCTATGAATCTATAGTAGAATTATTCATAGTTAGATAATAAGTAATTAACTGATTATGAGTTAATCACTTAATTGATCAATTATTAAGCCCATGATCTATAGGTCCATCGGGTCCCTATGCTAGCCCAAATATCGTAGTCGCGAAATCAAGTAGAAGAAATGAAAATTTTAAGTAAAGTGAATTGCTTAAATATGCAATATTAATTGTTTAAATATTGAGTATATTTAAACGATAATTAATATAAACATTATTAATTATTTAAATAATGAGTTTATTTAAACATGAAATTAGTAATGAAATAGTATTAATTATTTAAATATTGAGTATATTTAAATGGTAATTAATAATTTGAAATTAATTGACAATTATTAATTGTTTAAATAATTAATTTTATTTGAATGGAAATTAATAATTAATAATTAAAATTAATTAATTAATAATAAAATATTATCAATAAAATTATTAATTAAATAATGAGTTTATTTAATGGAAATTAATAATTAAAACATTTATTATTAATTATTTAAATAATGAAAATTATTTAAATAATGAAAATTATTTACATGGAAATTAATAATTAAATATAATTTGATAATATTTAGTCGGGAGAAAATATTAATATTATTAATTATTTAAATAAATTATTTTATTTAAATGGTAATTAATAAATAAATTAATTAAGTTGAACTTATTAATTTAAGAGAGAGTTTCAAGCCCAATTGGATTAATGAGCCCAATTGAACATGGCCCAAAATAATTAATTAAATAAATTAGAATTATTTATTAATTATATATGTGAATTTCGGCCATATGAGATAATTTGCAGGAGATAATTGTTTGAATTATATCCTATAATAATTATATAGATTTATTTACCCAAGATAAATAAAATAAAAAAAAGAAAATATTCTCTTATTTATCTATGACATTTTACAAATACCAAGATAAAGGAAAGAGATAATTCTTTTTTCTTTTTGTATTTATCTCTATGGATTAATCCTAATGTGATTAGGATTCCTATTTTCTTATAAATAGGAGGCTTGGGTCATTCATAAAACATACATTTAAATTCCTTAGAAATTCGGAATTCTCTCTTTCTTCTCCCTTCCCCCTTGGCTGATTTTCCATAGTGATTGGGAAGATAATATTTCTTCTTCTTCCCAGTTTCTTCTTAACTTTGATCCCACAATCGGGTTTCGTTTGATCGATCGGGATATAACATAGAAGATCCGGTGTTGCTGAGGATTTGATGCTGTAAAGGTCCAACCGATTCTCCATATATTACTCAATGTAATTTTTATAGTTTTAATTTTCGAAAACTTAAAGCATGAACCTACATGTTTTTATTACAAATTGCATGATGTTAATAGATCCGTAATTAAATGTTAATTAGTTTATTAAATAAAATTCCGTTAATTTAGTAAATCATCCCTTCATCCCAAACATCCCCACTTTTAATATATTAAAGATATCATCCTTTACCTTCAACTCCATACAAATACATTGAACATTTATTCTTCCATATCCTAATTTCTAGCTATTTTGTTATCTCCCATGAGGGGTGAAAGCAAAACTCCCCGCCCTGACCCCGTCAAACCCACTTCGTAAATGGGGTTGGGGTAGAGGCAGGTGAAAAAATTTCCCATTTACTAAACGGGGCGGGGTGGGGCCCGCCGGGGCCATTGCGGGCCCCACCCAGCCCTGTTTAGCAATAAGTTTTTTTTAAAAAAAAAATAATTACATACATTGTGTTTGAACTTAGATTAATTATCTTTATTATGACTTTGTAATACCAAATTTTAATTTGGATTGATTTGATAATATTGGAATAAAACGAAAAATGCATATGTATGTTTATGAAAATTGTGTTTGAATTGTTACTTATAACTTTATAATGGAAATATAGATTATGTTTGAGACTTTTCGTTTATTGTTAAATGTATTGTATATGGAATGATATGAAATAAAAATATGTACATTATATAAGATTTATATTTGAAAATATTAAAATTTATAACAATATTTAGAATAAAGTCATGCTTTTTTTTTAAAATATTGCCCCTACTCCACCCCGTATTCCCCCCACCCCGCCCCGCCCCTATTCCATAAACGGGGCGGGGGAAATGTTAATTGGGGCAGGGCAGGGGTGGGGATTTCTCCCTTAAACGGGGGACCCCGCCCCATTTACACCACTATCTCCCATGCAGCCTTTTGCAATAATTTAATATTTTACCACCTGCCATGCACATATATTTTTATTTACTTTTTTTGGTTAAAATACCATTTTGGTCTATGAACTTTCACTTCAGTTTTATTTTCGTCCCTAAACTTTAAAAAGTTGCATTTTTCGTCTCTGAACTTTACAATTTGTTTCATTTTCGTCCCTCCATCTGTGTTTTTTCATCTATGACACTACTGAAGGGCTTATGAGACATGTAATTGATGATGTGACATTATATAAATATGCATTGAGGTTAAATACCATAGAAAAACGAATATATAGTGGGGTTTATGGGGTTGTTCGTTGTTTTGAGCTTTTAGATGTTAATTGATCAATGTATGTTTATTTATTAATTGTTAGATGTAATTAATTAAAGATGTTTCAGATCATTGTTTGATCGTGCTTTCGGAAACTTGGAGCAAAATCTTATTTGGCTAAGGTGAGAATAGTTAGGATTTAAAGTAACTATAGAAAGCGAATGAGTATGATGGTTTGTAGAATTTGAAACTAAGACTAGAAACCGAATCTAAGATTAGAGGGATGTGAGTTAGTGCCCTTAGGATTAGGAGTTAATCCTTTAAGTGAGAACTTAGGAGTTCTCGAGGAAACTATCGAATCTTAGACAATTCTAAGTTAGATTCATTTCGAAGCTTAGGTTGGATCATTGGAAGTTAAAAGATCCAAACTTGTATATAGAACGATTAATAGAACCTCGGATTATATTGGAAGTTTAGAATCCTGGAAGGTATAGGTTAATCGTTTAAGATAGGATTTACTTTTACTTATATAGCGGAGTTCGATTTATATATCGTTCTGCTGAGATTCCTATCTATTTTACTTTATGTCTTTACTTTATGCCTTTTTACTTTATGCTTGTCCCGGTTACTTTAATAATCATACTTTACTTTATTACTTTTACAAGCATATGCATAACATATTGCACCATTATTTATTGTACCATAACATCTCGCATCATTGAAAGAAAGTGAAAAAGAAAAGAAAGTGAGAAAGAGAATGAAAGGTTGAATGGTGGATACTACGGGAAAAGTCCACATTACCTTCATGCATAAGGTTGAATGGTGGATACTACGGGAAAAGTCCACATTACCTTCATTTAATGCATAAAGGGCGAATTCGTATCCTACGAGATGTACTTATTACCTTCATGCATATGATAGATGAAATTATATATCCTGGATAGAGGATCGAGATGTTATATTTGTGCAAAGTCTTATTTATTTTCTTAATTTTATCATAACAAGTAATTGGATGAGGATTGACTACGAGTGTTAGTAATATCATCCTTTGGAAAGTTTAGAATGAAATTACCTAGAGTTTGGAGGACTTTAGGAGTGAATTGTGTCAGGTTAATTGGACACAAATCGAAATGCGAGTTTGAGGTCTATCTTTACTTTTTATGCTTATTATTCTCACTGGGCTTAAGTTGTTAGCTCATGATATTACAACCAATTTCAGATAATGCCCTGGCTAGAGGTCGAGGGAGAGGAGATGGTGTTGCGTGATAGAGGGATGTTGACCTCGAGATGGACTCAGCTATTGTAAAGTTTATGTATTTACTTTTGTGAACTTTAAAGACTTTGATGATTTTGTATTGTATTTAGCTCATAAGAGCTTATGGATGATGTTTTATGATATTACATTTTTGAACTCCTGATTTGGAACTTAATGTTCCATGTGATTTTATTAGATTTAAAAATTAGGATGTAAACAGGTTTTGGCTAGCCAACTTTCAAACATAACCACGCCAATTTTCTTAAAATAAAAGACTTCCGCTTTTTCTCTGATTTAATTTATTTTAAAAGTGACGGGTCGTCACATGCGCTGATCTTTATAAAATGGATAAGCCACATCATTCGACTTGCGGTGCATATTTATACGAAAATAGGCCTCAATCCGGATAAAGTAAAATCTTAAAAACATAAGGCTCCCAAGCAGCAGCCCAAAAGTGGATCTCAACCCAAGTGAACTCTTAAAAGGGTTAATTTAGTAGATAGCTTCTTTTTTAAATAAATAATACATTTTGGCCAACCAATTAAAAATAACACTTTCTAGCCCAAATGAACTTTTGAGAGAATGAAGAGAGAGAGAAAATTTAAAAATCCTTAAATAAAGGAAGCATGAATCAAGGAGGAAGAAAGAGGAAGAATAAAATTGTGAAAAACATTAAAAACTAGAAAATAGTAAGGAAATAAAAAAACGAATATTACTAAAAATCAGAAAATAGAAGAATTAGATTTAGATAAAAACAATTTGAAAAATATACAAAAAAAGAGTCTATTTGTACGTAATATACATAAATGATAATGGAATGAAAATTGAAAGAACACTTTAATATGTATTGTATGTAAAAATACATTATACATATAGTGTATAGAAAAAATATAATGAACATAATAAAAATAATATATATATGTACAGTATGTGAAAAAATGTTAGACAATTGAGAACAATATATCATACATAGTATACTATATTTATGTACAGTACGTGAAAAAATGTTAGACAATTGAGAACAATATATCATACATAGTATAATATATTTATGTACAGTACATGAAAAAATGTAAGGCGGTAGAAGACAAGGAAAATATACTATACATAATATAGTATATTCATGTAATGTACGTGAAAAGATATAAGGAAAGAGAGGTACATTGATTTAAAAACGTTTAAAAATATATCTAGAAAACTATGGTTTAAAGAAAAAAAAATAATTGAAAACATATTTTCAAAAGCAAGAAGATAAAAATAGAAAATAACATAGATCAACTTGTTTAGCATCAATAAAGTACAAAAAAAAATACAAACGAAAACTAGTGATAAAAAATGAATAGAATGCAAACTTACCGGAGAAAAAAAAAGAACGAAAGAGATGATGAAGACAATGAGTGAAAAAAAAAAAACAAAAAAATACTTATAGAAATAAGAAAATCAGGAACAAAATCCAAGAAAAAACAATGATGAAAATATGCCACACGTTTTCATGAACATGAAGAGAAAATGAAGAATAAGATCGGACATGGTGAGATGATGAAAGAAATATAAATAAAAAAAGGAAATGGAGAGAAAAAGAAAGAGAGAGAAACATGTATAAAAAAACAAACCCAAAGATTAAGGAGACAAGAATCAAGGGACGACCTGATGTCAAATCTCAATTCTACCAATTTTTTTTAATTTACAAAAATATTAAATGCTAAAATAGGTAAATAAGGAATTAAAGAAAAAATCATACAAAAAATAGGTTAGAAAGCATTAAAAAAATTCAATGGGCCATAAAATGTTAGCATATAGCTAAAAGGGGTCATATAGTGGATTATCTCCCCTTAAAATCATGATCAAGTTAAGGCCCATATGGACCAAAATTCAACTGATATCCCAATTTAAATGTCAAAACCATAAAAGTACTAGTGAAGGAAACAAACGACATATGGACAAAAACGGATCTAAAGAATAAACAAGATTAAAATAATTACTAAAATGTTATTTAAGTTTTCCATTTATTATCATCCTTATTTTTCAGAGCTAATTTCAGTAATAATCATTTAATAAATGGAAATTTCAAAAAAACCATATCTTACATATATATATATATATATATCAAAACTACCCAAAAACCGCCGCCGGCCAAATTAAATTACATTGTGAAAAGACAAAACATACCCCCGATTTAATTTCTCCTTAATTTGTGCAAAATTAAAGGAAAATTTTAAAATCCCTTAAATTTTACAAAATTAATGGAAAAAAATCTAAACAGAAATAAAACTGTAACGTCCCGTTATTTTGAAGTGAATTTTTTTATTTTATTTTATTTTATGTTATTTATTTATTTATTTCAATTTAAGTATTTAGTTTAATTATTATTTTTGTAATTTAGAATTTAGTAGTTAATTTCGCCCAAAATTCTTTTTAATCGTTTTAATACTTTAATTTTGCTTCGGTGACATTAATAATTATTAATAGGACAACTAATAATTATTAATCACCTTTAGATTAATTTAAGAGCTTTGGGTTTCGATTTATAAGTCAAAAGTTATTAAAGGACGCAACCGTCATTTCCAATTTCTTAAAATATCTAAAATCACTATTCACTCATCTTTAAAATTCACAAAATTGACCAAAAATCACATTTTCTCTTCTTCTTCTTCTCTCATTGCGTGAGCCACTTCCACCATGGGAGGGTTTTGGTTTTCTTTGGCTTTTCTTCGTTTCTAAGCGGATCGTCGTGTTTTCGATTGCGTTGGATTGGTAGGGACAAGGGCTACCTATCCAACCTACCTTTTCGAAGTTTCCCGTTCTCTAAGGGAAGTCCCAAAAAGTAAGTTTTCAAAACTTTTTATATGGTTTTGTTCGTTTTTGATTATAAATGAGTTTTGAAGTTGAAATCATGAATTTCTATCATGGAATTTGACGATTTTGAGCCCGGATTTTTGAAAAACACTATTCACTCAAAAATACTATTCATCCAAAATCACTATTCATCTGAAAATTCAAACTTGTTCTCATCTTAGTTATGATTTGTAATATGTTGTGCAATTGATGAATTGTAGGTGCGATTACTCGGTTGTTGATTCGTGGGAAATTGGAGATTTGGAGCAAAACTAAATGGGCCAAGGTGAGAATAAATAGAAATTAAAGTAGCCTTAGAAACCGAATAAGTTGAACGATTTGTAGGATCGGAAGTTGAGATTATGATTTAAATCGAAAGAATTGAAGTAAGTGAATTTAAAGTGGTTGTGATTACTTTTATGTTTCCGGGTTGCATGACGATCATGTTTGATTGGGGTTAAGAGCGTTACTAGATTTTAGAACTTATCCAAGATTGGATGTAGTTGGGAGATGAGAAAAGTGCATAAGGAACATTAGTTAACTTTTGGTGTTGCTAAGGTGAGTTAATTATTGTGGATTAAAGTTATATTCTCAATGAGAATTATGTTTCCAGAAATTGGAAAAGAGTATTAGAATACTCTGTTTATTTGAGTGGTTATAAGGTAGTTAAAAGAAACTTTGGAGAGAAAGTATCATGTTTAGTTGGACTATAAAATATTTGGAGAAAAGGAGTTGTGGTGATTAGTTTAATAATTATACCTATGGGATTCGCTAATTAGTACTACCAAAGGGGAGTAGTACGTGTGGCGTTATGATACACATGGAATTGTGAAACGAATCATCATGTGGTATGTGTGGTAGGCGTGGTATGTGTGGTAACGAAAAACAAATCATCATGTGGTACGTGTGACAATATGGTCACAGTGTGGTAATGTGATTGGTGACAATGTGGTCACGGTGTGGTATGTGATTGGTGAAAATGTGGTCAGGGTGTGGTATGTGATTGGTGACTATAAAGGGTAAAAATAGCCCTCCTATGGGCCGCGTTCACTACAGGCTGGCTCACATGGGGACATGCCCATCCGAGGCAACACCACAAGGTATTCGTCCTTCATGGGCCGAGTGGAAAATCCATTAAGCCTAACCTCATGCTAGCCCAGTCGAGGAGCCCACGATCAAGGAACTATAAAAAGCACTTGACCTATCAAATCAGGTATGACACTTTAACCTAGAAAACAGATATCACTGGTACGGATTCCTTTTTGAGGCGCAAGGCATATTTCACCTACCACCGCCTAACTTGATCGTCGGAGGGTCCTCGGCCGGTACCACACCTGTGCCCTTCTGATGGTCTTTCTTCTAAGTGCCTCAGGTAGCTCCGTCGCAAGGGAACGACATGTGACGTAACATGTTCAACCATGTGGAAGAAGGCTCTGACGAGAAATACCCCACATAGTTTGGCGCCCACCGTGGGGCCGTTCATTTTCGATTTCCGACAAAATCCATATACTCATGCGGTACCCACAAGTCGAAACAATGACCACTCGTTCAACCAAGCAATAAACTCTTAATGAAAATACTGCCAGAGAGAGAGGAATAACCGATGATGCTCAAAACCTCGACGTGGCACCGGAAACCATCACCATCGCTCTGATGGAACACCGTGACATGGTAGAAGCACACAAAGCTCTGAGAGAAGAGGTACGGGAAATGAGATCCTTGCTGGGGAAGGGGTTGGCAGCAGTCAACGCTAACAGCCAAAACATCCTGAACGTAGACGGGGGAGGCCCTTCAAAGCCACGAACTTGCAAATCCCAAGCCAGGCGGTGGCGTCGAAGGGCCACCGCATCCGAGAAGGAAAAGAATATGCTGGGAGATGACCTACAGACCAGGCTGATGTCACGCCGACGAGGGGAGAACGCCAGCCTGTAAATCTCCTTGTTGAAGGAAAAGGATGCCCCAAGCAAAACAGGCGCCACCCGGCTGACTCGAGACAAAGTGTCATCCCAGAGGAATGCTGAAGAACATTAAGACTCAAGTTACACAGGAAGTGACGAAGGAAGCTCGACGTCCTCCGGTAAGAACAAACACCAGGAAAAGCAGTGGAAGTGCACTGACGTGAGGCAAATCCTTGAAGAAAAGTTGGCAAGGAAGGCGTCCGAGAAAAGAGCCAAACCTAACTCGGACGCCTGAGAGCTGGGGGATTCTTCTTTTACGAGAGGAATCATGTCCGTTCCACAACTGAGGCATTTCATCCTCCCTAAGTTTGAGATGTACGATGGAACGGGGGACCCGATGGAACATGTGGCCCATTTCATCAATATGATGGAATCCTCATGTGTAATCAGCCCCGATCTAGACGCCTTAACCTGCAGATTCTTTCCCACGAGCTTGAAAGGCTCGCCCCTGTTATGGTTCAACAGCCTCCCCAAGAGGTCCATTAAGTCTTTTTTGGACCTGTCATCGGCTTTCCTCAGCGAATATAGCGTGAGTCGGATGTTCGCCAAAACAAACCATGACCTCTATGATGTGTTGATGGGGGAAAAGGAAGCCCTTCAGGACTTCATCGTTCGGTTTCGACAAGTCAAGCTAGAGGTCAAAGACTGCAACGATTTGGAGGCAGCAACCGCGTTCTCACGGGCTATACACCCGAACCACCCTCTATGGAGGTCTTTCAAAAGGCGAAGGCCCATAACCATGAAAGAGGCACTGGACAGAGCGATGGCGAAAATATCGCAAGACGAGTCTGAAAGGATGGCCAGAGAAATGCGAAGGATGGGATCGAAATCTGAGGGAGTATGGAAGAAGAAGGAACCCTCAATTGAGGAAAGGCGAGGAAGAGAGCACAGACTCTCGAAAAGATGGAAAGAAGAGAAAAGAGAATCCGGAGAGTCCATCACGCTCACAAAAGATCTCATCGTGAAGCTGGGCTCCCCGTCTATCGGGTCGAGCACGATCCCAAAGATCTGATTAAGTACTCCAGGAAGGATCAAGAAGACGTACACCTGCCCCATAACGACGCACTGGTGATAGCAATATCCATCAGATCTCATACAGTCAGTAGAGTCCTAGTGGATCCAGGATCTTCATATGTTGTATATGTCCGCGTTCCGGAGTATGAAGCTAAGAGAGTCAGATCTTACTTTGAATTCCCAAGACCTAGTGGGATTCAACGGGGCAGTGACGAGGTCCTCTGGGACAATCAAACTCCCAGTCCGAGTCGAAGGTGCAAATCTGATGGCCATTTTTCATGTCATAGATGCTCGCTCGGGGTACAATGCCTTGCTTGGGAGACCTTGGATTCATGATATGAGAGCACATCCTCCAACTCTTCACCAGAAGTTGAAATACCCTACCGAAAAGGGAATCAGGGTTATAAAAGGGGGACCAATAGGTTGCAAGATCGTGTTTGGTCGAAATTGTCAAGCTGGAGTCTCAATGCCAAGCATAACAATTACAGGATCGGGGCCCCGAACGAGGCCCGCCCTTTGCTCGACCAAGAATTGAAGCGCCTGAGGAGGGATCGGTGAAAATCCAGATCCATCCAGAAGACCACGAGAAAACGACGATCATTAGGAAAGATTTGAAAGAAAGTCTGAGAGACGGACTGGTAAACCTTCTGAGGAAGAGCTGAAAAACATTTGCATGGGACCACACGGACATGCCCGGTATAGATCCGGATATCATAACTCACAACCTCGATGTTGATCCAAGCCAACCTCCCGTCAAACAGAGGAGGCGCAAATTCGCACCCGATCGAAATGAAATCATTAATGAAGAGGTTATGAAACTTCTTGAGGCGGGTTTCATCCGAGAGGTCAAGTACCCTGAGTGTCTGGCCAATGTAGTGGTCGTGAAGAAAAAGAACGGGAAATGGAGGGCGTGCATCGATTTCACGAACCTCAACAAAGCCTGCCCAAAAGACTCTTTCCCACTACCTAAAATTGATCAACTAGTAGACGCCACAGCCGGTTATGAACTGGTCAGTTTCATGGACGCCTTTTCTGGATACAACCAAATCAAGATGAACCCAAAAGATCAAGAAAAGACCTCGTTCATAACCAATGTTGGCACATAATGCCCTTTGGTTTGAAGAACGCAGGAGCCACCTATCAGCGCCTGATGAACCGAATGTTCAAAGATCTTTTGGGGAAAACAGTGGAGGTGTACATCGACGACATGTTGATCAAATCACGGAAGGCAGAGGACCACCTAGCTCACATGGAACAAGCATTCGAAGTGCTGAACCAGTACGAGATGAAACTACTGATAAATGCACATTTGGAGTCCCGGAGGGCAAGTTCTTAGGCTACCTGGTGACCAGTCGTGGAATCGAGGCAAACCCCAATCAAATTCAAGTGATAATAGACATGCAAACACCCAGGAATCTGAAGGGTGTACAGAAACTAACTGGGTGTTTAGCGGCGTTGAACAGGTTCATATCTCGATCATCGCTTCAAGGCGCTGAAGAGGAGCAAAGAGTTTGGTTGGGGAGTTGAGTGCCAGAAAGCATTCGAGGAACTCAAGGTTTACTTGTCTTCGCCTGCGCTGCTAGCCAAGCCCTCAGATAACGAAAAGCTATTTCTATATTTGGCGGTATCTGCCGCGGTGGTTAGTTCAGCACTGGTGCCTGAAGACGGGCAGACTCAACACCTGATCTACTACGTGAGTAAAGCAATGATCGACGCTGAAACGTGATACTCGAAGATGGAGAAACTGGCATTAGCCCTGATAGTCCCTTCACGCAAACTAAAACATTATTTCCAGGGCCATCAGATAGTGGTAAGGACCACTTTCCCACTAAAGGCCATTCTCCACAAGCCCGATGTTTCAGGACGCCTAACGAAATGGGCGATAGAACTGGGTGGATACAAAATCACTTATGAACCGCGAACAGCCATCAAAGGGCAAGTCCTCGTATACTTCATTGCAGAGATGACTCCAGCAAGCCTGAACGGGACTGAGATGAACTCACCATCACCGAAAGGCCCCGGGAAGGAGTCCTAGACCCTAAGCATTGATGGGTCCTCGAATTCAAGAGGATCCGCCGCAGGTTTAGTCCTGTCAACCCCCGAGGGATACCTCCTGGAGCAGTCAATCCGATTCGGATTTGCAGCGTCAAACAATTAAGCTGAATATGAAGCATTGATAGCTGGGTTGCAAAGAGCAAAAGAACTGGGAGTCGAGAGCCTGAGCATCAGAAGTGATTCTCAGCTCGTGGTAAACTAAGTGAAGGGACTATTTGAGGCAAAAGACCCTAGAATGGCGAAATATCTGGAAAAAGTCCTATCTATCCTGTCTCAGTTTGTCGAATACAACATCAGCCAAGTACCGAGAGTCGAGAATGGATATGCCGACGCTCTAGCTAACCTCGGATCTGTAGTCCAGACAGAGACGAGAAGAATCATCCTTGTCGATTATATGTCCGAACCAAGCATTACCCTTGATCCGAACATGGGGAGTGAAGACGACGAAATGATCGGACAAGTAATGCCGATAGAGCAAAATCCAGAATCCGAGCCAGACTGGAGGAACCAAATGCTCGAATACTTACGATCGGGACTTCTACCTGAAAACAAACTAGAAGCGCGGAAAATTCGATGCAAAGCAGCCAGATACTCGATCATGCAAGGAGAATTATACAAGAGGTCCTTCAGTGGACCCTATCTAAAATGCCTGGGAAAGTCAGAAAGCTCTTACGTTCTAAAAGAGTTGCACCTCGGTCATTGTGGAAATCACGTGGGACCAAGGTCCTTGAGTCACAGGGAGTTGACACAGGGGTATTACTGGCTCACCATGGTCAAAGATTCCAAAGACTTCGTCGCCCGGTGCGACAAATACCAAAGGTTCTCGAAGATGATTCACGCACCGCCAACGGCGCTAACTACAATCACAGCACCTTGGCCATTCATGCAATGGGGACTAGACCTAGTGGGAAAACTGCCATTAGCTCCGGGACAGAAGTGCTATTTGATGGTAGCAACGGACTACTTCTCCAAATGGATTGAAGCCGAGCCGTTGGCAAAGATTACGGAATGAAAAATCAAAATGTTCCTCTAGAAGAACATATTTACCCGCTTCAGAATACCCAAGGTCATCATCATTGACAACGGAACTCAGTTCACAGGAAGGTCCATACGAAAGTATTGCGCGGACAGGAAAGTGGAACTTCAGTATTCGACGCCTCGCTACTCGCAGGCTAACGGATAGGCAGAAGCATCAAATAAAACCATCATGGACTCTCTAAAAAAGAGATTGGAACGAACGAAGGGGAGATGGGTGGATGAATTGTCGGGGGTCCTTTGGGCATATCGGACCACCCCTAGAATCCCAACAGGCGAAACCCCATTCGCCATGGCTTTCATGGCTGAGGCCGTAATCCCCACGAAAATGGTCATCCCCACAACCCGGAGCTCGATTTCAAAAACAGAAAACAACAACATGATGGCAGAAGCGCTAGACATGGCCGAAAAAAAAAGGGAATAAGCGCTAATCCGTATGGCAAGTTACCAGCAAAATTTGGCCAAGTACTTCGAAAAGAAAGTAAGACAACACAACTTTAAGGTAAATGATTTTGTCCTAAGGAAAGTGTTCTAGAACACGCAAAAGCCCGGAGCGGGGAAGCTAGGACCAAACTGGGAAGGTCCGTATAAAGTGATCGAAGAAGTCAAGCCGGGGACTTATCGTCTCGAAGACCAAAAAGGTGAACTAATTCCGAGGGCATGGAATGCCACACATTTAAGAATTTATCGCATGTGAGTATGAGAGAACCATGTAAGTACTTGGCCGAAAAGGCCCATTTCAAATTAATATACAAGTATTACATGTCTTTCCTCCCACGTGATCATTTGATGCCTTTACGATGAAAAGCCTTAATCCGATTAGGCAAATTACTAAGTCCCCCTCGAACTAAAATCCCTAATTCGCTAGAATAGTTTCTAAGTCTTCCGCGGACTAAAGAATCTAATGCATTCGGAATTATGGAAAAGTAACTCACATAGAAAGTGAAGCAAGGAAACAATGAGTGAATAAAGTACCAACTTTTATTTCACAACAAATAAATAAGACTTGGACCCACATGTCGGGAACTCAGCCGGAAGAAGTTACAAGAGTTCTATAAAGTAGAATTATGCAATTCGAGGCATTTGCATCGGAAACAGTGAGGATGTCCTCCTAGGAGAGGATGAAAGTATTGCTCAGAAAACGAGTGGCCAGAGCCAATTCATCCGCCGGCTATTCCCCCCACTCTTAAGTCCGAGGCTCAGCAGAACCAGACAGATGAAAGATAGGGAGGTCTTTGACTCGTTGCGGCCGGACCCCTGATGAATTTTGGAAAGTAGCCCTGCTTTCGTTTGAAACAGAGAGGGCGGGGATGGTGGTACTCTGAGGACAATATTCAGGCCCAGAGAGACACCATTCCCGCTGCTCTCTGACTCCACAGGAGACAGCTTCTCCAATTAAGTCAGAGCAGGTTCAGGTGCGGGGAGACGGAGGACCACCTCTTTCATCTGACGTCGCTCGACTCTCTTCTCAAGAGAAGCGCATTTCTCGCTTCCTTAAACACCAAAAAGAGACGCCACCTCCCATGCTAAAGTCCTAGACGATGTGATGATGAAGAGAACCGTCGAAGGACCGACAAGGGAGTTGCCCCCTCCGTCTCTATCCCCAGTTCCTGAGGAAAGCCGGAACAAACTCCGGAACCACGGTGGAGGGCGGTCGAGCGACTGATTAGCCCGAAAAACTTGAACCCTAAGGTATATCCTCATAGGCGTGGAGGATTACGACCACCAAGTTCAAATCCGCTAAGGCCAATCAAACAGGCATAGAAGATCACGACCAAGCTTCCTTGACACAGGCCATAACCAAGGAAGGCCAAACGTGAAAGAGAAACAGGAGGAAACTTGAAGGCCACATGGTATGAAATTCTGAAATTGATGCGAAAGTTTGAAAGTCTGAAAATGAAGAAGAAACCGTTTCAAAAAATAGGGTCTAAAGCGGTAAATAGGAAAATCCCAAAGGCCTATTTAAAGGACCTTGGGACCGCTGCGATCGTGACAACTGTCAAGCATCAAGCACCGCTACACGAATCGTCAGGCATGCGAGACGACGTGTGCATTAACCTATAGTTAATGCGGTTAACCCCCTCCAATTAACCGCATTTAAGGTGATTTGACGAGAACGACAAGCGTTTAACATGATTAATCACTACCTGACGTCACCGCCTCGAGATATGGAACGGCTCTTTGCATCAAGTGCTATTCGAGTTAATGACAAACCTCTTCGATTCCCACACTAAATGCCTCTTTCTCGCTATAAAAGGAAAGGAAGAAAGAAATATCATTTTTGCTTCGCATGGTTTGCCTACACCCTCCGTCCAAGCACCGAAAGCCTTCTTTGGAAGCAAAGATCTTGGTGCGTCCAAGCATCCAAAACCTTCTCCTGAAGCAAATACCTCGGTCCGTTCGAGTATTCGAAAGCCTTCTCCTAAAGAAAAAAAAACCTTGGTCCGTCCGAGTAATTAAAAAGCCTTCTTAGGAAGTAAAAACCTCGGTCCGTCTGAGTAATTAAAATGCGTTCTCAGGAAGCAAAAAAAAAAAAAAAGACCTCGGTCCGTCTGAGAAATCAACAAACCTTCTCTGGAAGCAAAAACCTTGGTCCGTCTGAGTATTCGGAAGCCTTCTCCGGAAGCAAAAAACCTCGGTTCGTCCGAGTAATGGAAAACATTTTCAAGGATGTTTACAAGTCAAAACATTCCTGCAAAGCAAGCAGGGAAACAAGACAAGCAGAAATAAAGAGGGAGCATATGTTTAAGTCTTCATAAAAAAATGTGTGTTCAAACATCAAAAGAGAAAATAAAAGAAGTTCAAGACAACGAATAGTACAGGGGCTCCACAATCAAGAGTGTTACCTTGAGAAGATTCATCGGAAACATAAACAATTTCGCCCTCAAAGGCGCCACCAGGGGTCACGTGCTCGGCCCCATCAGTACGAACGCCAGCATCCTCTGATGGTCCCCCCCGTCTTCATTAGAAAGAATGCTCTCGCCGCCATCCACCTCAACGTCGGAGGAAGCTTTCCCCTTGGAAGTCTTCAAATTGTTGGCTCGGTCGAACAGCTCCCTTTGGTGTTCAATGGCGTCTTCATGGGCAACTGGACTGATTGGACCACCCTCCTCTTCGGATAAATCCGTCTGCAACTTGACTGAATCCCGTCTGACGGAAAGACCGATGAGAATGGATTCCACCGACGCTTCGGTTTCCACGGCCAGTTTTCACTGGAGGTCGTCTACAGCATCTCGAAGGGCCGGAAGTTGGGAGACCTGGCCCCTCAGTGAGTCATTCTCCAAAACAAGCACATCCAACTCCTCCTTGGCCTTCTTAAGCGATTCAACTCCCCGATTAAAGGCGTCCACGACCTTTGATTCCTCCTTACGAGCAGCGTCTAAGTCCTCCAACGCCTAATTTCGAGCAATCAAAACCTCTTCTTGGATTTTCTCAAGACGAGCATAGTCCTCTTTAACACGTCGGAGTTCGGCTGACTGTCGCAGTCCTTCGGCCTCGAGAGAGAAAATTTTCTCGTTAGCCTCCTTCAGATCCTCCTTCAGTCAGAGGCACTCGGCCAATGTCGAATCGAGAGCACGAGACCACCGCCCGTCAGCCGTTACCTCCACAAACTTCTGTCTGAGCTCCCGATGCTTCACAAGCAGACTCTCCAAGTTCAGAGCCATCTAGGTGGAAGCCTGGATACCCTGGAAAAACAAACATATATAAAGACATCAGAACAAACAAGGATAAGCAAAAGGCATAAGAGCGAAGGAGAAGAAAACTGACCAGCCAACTGCGATGACACATACGGCGAAAAGTTTCGTCCTCGCAGTGATAGTCAAAAAAAGGATCCAGCTGCACCCCGCCCAGATCATGAGAAAATTCGACCGAGTCCATAGCCCGTCTGAGGTAGTAGGACTTGTCAAACGATCCCTTATCAAAGTCTGCATCAGGGCGAGTAAACAAACGAAGCACAGACGACCCACCGCTCGCGGCACCCGATCCACTCGCCACGGACAGAACAACTCTTGCTGAAGGGGGAATAAAAGGGATGGACGGACTGGATGGACGCGAAATGTTGGAATCAAGGGCACCTTCAGTCAGCCTGTCATTCTCCTGTTCAGGTTTCGAGTCAAATAAAACATGGGTATAATCAGGAGAAGGCGAACCCGCCTCAGAAAGATGAGACTGATAAGCCATATGAGGATGCTTCAAAACCAGCGCATCCGCACCTCTTACCGCACGTTCGAGTGACCTGAGGACTCCACCAACCCTCTGACGCTTGGAAGTAGAAGAGTCCATAAAAGGGTCCCCAGAGGGGTCCGTGAAAGGGGCTGCAGGAAGTTCCTCATCAGCGACCGCTGCACCCTCCGCGGAAATGCCCAGAGTGCTAATCACCATGGACTTCGATCGGTTAGAGGGGCGGCCACACTTTGGAGAGGCCACCTCTTTCCCTTTCTGGGTAGAGGGAGACGCTTCTCCGGATCTCATTTTCCTCTTTCCCATATCCTTAAGGAGGCAAAGAAAGCCCCGGGATCGTTGGAGTTCGATACCGGAGTATGGGTGACGCCAGACATCTTTTTGGAGAGACCTACAAAACAAGTAATGAAGATCCGTGCCGAGCCACATTTCAAGCAAAGTCGTTCGAGATGAAATACTTATGGGGGAGAATTGGAACAAAGCTCGGTGGAGGAGTCCAGAGACGCGAAAAAAATGCCAAGGATGCTGGGTAAACTCTTCCCAATTGAATGGACCCAATTCCTCTAAAGTCTTGCACCACTTGAGAAATTCCGCAGAAATGCTCTTCAGAAGAGGATTCTTCACTGAAATGAGAAAAGGGAAAACAATTAGTCGTTGTCACAGCCGAACAAACCATAAATCAATTCGGAACCTATTTCTCACCCTCATCTTCCCAAGAAGTGGGCAGAATCCGACCTCCAGGTACTATAGGGCCTCGGATGAGAAACCAAAATTCTTTCCACCTTTTGTCACAAGTGGTCTCATCTACCAAAGCAGGCCCCGCGTGATTTTGAAGGAGAAAACGCATCCTATCTTGGACGTTCGTACGGAGAACCATGAAATGGGAAACCATGCCTAAGGTTGGTCGGACACCTAGACCCGAATACACCACTTCAAAGGTAATTAGGGATCTCAAGATATTTGGCATAAGATGACCTAAGGCGATGCCACAACTCAGCAAGAATTTGGTTAAGAGAGAGGAAAGTGGAAACTGAATTCCCCACAGAAGGAATTTCAGATGGAGGAAAGTCCAACCATCCCCAGGAGAAACATGGACCCGCTCCGATGGTGTGGGGAGTCTCATTTCAAACTCCTTAGATATCCCGTAATCTTCTCTCAGCCTATCAAGATCCCCCTGCACCATCTCCGACACGTAATGGAGCGGACCTGAATCCTCTAGGATGACCTTTGACTGAGCGTCCTTTTTCTTCCCTCTCGCAACCTTTTTCTTCTTTTTACTAACGGAAGGGGACCCATGAGGGCTAGAGGTGGCAGCCTCGTCATTTAAAGAGGGACCTTCTCCCCCTAAAGCGGAGGAGTAGAAAGAATGACCCGAGATGCGGCCTCCCCGCCCTTAGAATGAATCTTCTTCTCCTTCCTTTTCTTTTAAGCTGCCTCAATGGCAAGAATAGGAGAAAGGGGAAAGGAAGGGTTGGGAACTGCGGCTGGGCCCATCGGGGCAGATTCTGCACCCCCCGACGGACGAGAAGTAGAAGAAGGGACACGATCTGTATCTAAACCTACTTGGATCTCAGAGACAGACCCAAACTCACCCACAGAAGGAAGAGAATCCTCACCGACCGGTAAATGGGACTCGGCCGCAGGTTCGTTCCCATCAGGCTCGCCCCTAGACGAGGGGACAGTGTCAGTTCCACCAATGTCAACGGTGAAAGAGGAAGCATCAAACTCATTCCTTTCAAAAACCAGACCGTCATAATCATCATCTCCTACAACTACCCTCGGAGTCCTAGGGCCTCTAGATACAATATCTCTCTCAAAATTATCCATGAAAGGAAGAATGGGGAACAAAAGACAGAGACAAAGAATTAACCTTTAGGGGAGAACGGGAAGAGCTTTGAAGATGCGAGATGAAGATGGCGAAGAACTAATTCTAGAGCAGGCGACTAACAGAGAACTTCGAGAGATCAAAAGGAAAACAGGCCTTTAATTCTGAAGAAAACCCTTATTTAAAGGAGAGAGTGCATGCCCTACCGTCGCAACGTGTAGGGAGGGCGAGACGATCCAAACTCCCAAAGACCCATTGGGGCCCAGATTTCAAAAATCCCAACGGGTCAATCTTAAGAGAAATCGCATCGCTCGGAGTCATGGGGGCGCAAAAGGCACGACGGTCCGCAAATAGAAACAACCGAAGGCCCCAACCGAAATGAGGCCAAACGGTCTATTTTCAGAGGAGTCGTGACCCCTGACATTCCAGGACGATCCAAGAATCGAGACGAGCGTCATGCCTTTGATTCGAATACTTACTATTCCCCGCCCCGGACTTTCCGACCCAGGAAATAGGGGAAAACTGTAAAGGGTAAAAATAGCCCTCCTATGGGCCGCGTTCACTGCTGTCTGGCTCATATGGGGACAGGCCCATCCGAGGCAACACCACAAGGTATTCGTCCTTCTTGGGCCGAGTGGAAAATCCATTAAGCCTAGCCTCATGCTAGCCCAGTTAAGGAGCCCACAATCAAGAAACTATAAAAAACACTTGACCTATCAAATCAGGTATGACACTTTAACCTAGAAAACAGTATCACTGGTACGAATTCCTCCTTGCGGCGCAAGGCATATTTCACCTACCACCGCCTAACTTGATCGTCGGAGGGTCCTTGGTCGGTACCACACAGGTGCCCTTCTGACGGTCTTTCTTCTAAGTGCCTCAGGTAGCTCCGCTGCAAGGGAACGACACGTGACGTAACGTGTTCAACCGTGTGGAAGAAGGATCCGATGAGAAATACCCCACACAGTGACAATGTGGTCATGGTGTGGTATGTGATTGGTGACAATGTGGTCACGGTGTGGTATGTGATTGGTGACAATGTGGTCACGGTGTGGTATGTTATTGGTGACAATGTGGTCACGGTGTGGTATGTGACTGGTGACAATGTGGTCACGGTGTGGTATGTGACTGGTGACAATGTGGTCACGGTGTGGTATGTGAATGGTGACAATGTGGTCATGGTGTGAAATGTGAATGGTGACAATGTGGTCATGGATTGAAATGTGAAATGTGACAATGTGGTCACCATGTGATTTGAGTGGTGATGTGGTGATTGTTAAATGAAATAACGTGCGGTATGACGTGTATGATGGAAATTTACATTATTATTTACTTTGTTATGCTTTAGTACTAATTAGTTGTTTTAGTACTTTATTTACGAGCTTGAATGTTTATTTTTCGAAGTTAAGATATAGTGAAGTGAGATTGTTTCTTATGCATAATGTTAAGGCTTAGTGAGTTTAACATGATTTTGATTATATTAATGTAAAGGTCGAGTGTACTTTACGTATATTGGGTGAGTTAATGTATTGTGACGATCCGACTCAATATGAAAATAAATAAATAAATGATAAAAGAACTCACTTAATTTTATAAATAGATCAGAGTAAAATCAATAAATGCGGAAGCCTTTTATTTAAATAACAATTAAAAGATAAAACAAAACGTTTAATTGTGGCGCCAATTTAAAGAAATAAATCCTAAATAAAATAAATAAAACGCATGTGTTTAATAGTAAAATAAAATCTCCCAAATAAATGTAAAATGACCAATAATGAAAGTCAAAATGGAAGAGTGATAATGAATAAGTCCTAAGGCCTCCATATAGCACTATCCTCGTCATGCTCCTCGAGCTCCAAAATTATTATCGCTACCAGCAAAATTAAATTTTGCAGGGCATTCGAATGCCTTGAGTTTTTAGCTCAGTAGAATAATTTCAACTTATATAAGTAAGCTAAATTGAAATCGCACCAAATATAATAACTATTGGATACTTGTCCAAATCCCCAAACTCTCATTTAAAAAGATAGGTACTTAGCCTATTTATTTAATAGGTTCTTAGCCCACAACATACCCTTTAGTCTTTGTTTTAATTAAATTTGCATATATGTATCATAGTGGGGTATAGGGCCACTCATGATACGTGCCATAGTATACGCTCTACAAATTTAATATTTATTATGCATAGATTCAACCCAAGTTGTAAAACCTAAAGGCTCTAATTTTCACAAATAGATAAACCAAATATAATAATAATTAAATAATAATCGGAAGTCACAATAATCACATAACAATTCCTATAAACTAATAAATCATCTCCCAAGTCATACCATTAATCAAAGACAAAACAAACAAAAAAAGGAAATTCAATTTAACACTTTAAGTAGGAATTAACCTACCTTAATAGCAATTCCAAGCAAGCAATCGAACTCCAAACGATGCGAAAACAAATCCTAGAGGTGCCCCAAACCTGTATTGACATTAATTAAAAGTCAATTTTATGAAAACCGGAAGAACGGGACGAAAACCAGCTCAATTAAACCCTAAATAGACCCTGAACCGGTCTGGACCAGCTGAACCAGTCCAGCCGATCCAGTCGGACCGGTCTTCCTCCCTGCTGCACAGCGTGCGTCCATGGAGGAAAAACGCATGCTGTGCGTTTTTCATGCAGCGTAATATATATATATATATATATATATATATATTTTTATTTATTTTTTTTTTTCAAATCAAAGCTTACCAAAACGATTAGGATTAGCTACCACCTCGACTTGGAACCTCGTATGAAGAACACGACGAAAACAACGACCCAAAACCCGAGCAAATCCGAGACCGATTTCCAGATTAGGCGAAGAATAGTCGGCTCCTGTGAGGGTCTAAACCGCACTAAAAATGACCCTCGATTAGACTAAAATTAACTCGATAATGATTGGAAACCAACAGAATCGAAAGTAATCAAAACGTACCAAAGAATTCGGAGATAGTTGAATTATTTGAATTTCTTGCGAAGAACGGGGCTCGAAACTGAGATCGAAAGACAGCCTAGAGGTCGGAGGTTAACTTGGAATTGACGGAAAAGAATCAATGAATCAAAATGAATAAGATTTTACCTTGAAAACCAAAATGAAGGACTCGGCTTGAGACTTGAGACTTGCGGCTGGGGTGAGGGAGAATACGTGAGAAAAAAAATAGATTATGTAACCTAGGGTTTTGTTTCAAATATTGGCTGAGATATTATAATAATGCCCCTGGAATGAATAATAAGAGTTAAGGACGTAAACGGTAATGAGGTCATAACTTTTTACTCGGGACTCAGAATTGAATGTAGTCAATGGCGTTGGACTCGTATCGACGCGACGGTTAATAATAACTCAAAATAAAATTATTTAGATCAAAATTGAAGAAAAGACCAAAATACCCTTACCTAAAACTCGGGTTGTTACATGTATAATGTTGAGACTGCGTGTACTAACATTATTGGCATTAATCACGAGTTATCTTGTTTGAATATGTTAAGATCGAGTGAGCTTAGCATTAATTTTTTTAAAGATAAAAGAATATAAACCTTATTTTATAGCCTGAGTCGCTATAGAGAAAATAAATGAAACATTATGTGTATCATACATTTCTATAGAGAAAAGGAATGGAATATGATGTTTAGCTGAGTGCTATAGAGAATGTAAGGTGTATTGAACCTTGTAAAATTATTATGATACATATGGGAGAGAACTAGATTCTCAATTATTTGGAAGATCTCAAAATTGGAGATGGTAATACTCGATGTAAACCTTAGGTATAGTATAAGGTATTAAAGAGAATGAAATACAAATATTATGTGTGTTATGAAACACATCCTCTTAAATGCTTGGAAGTTAGATCCTCAATTATTTGGAAGAATTGGTAAGTAAAAGTGAAATACTTGATGTAAAACCCTTTTGGTGGTTGAAAGGTAAGGGAATGTGAGTTTTACTTGGATACAAATCTGGATTGCGGGTTTGGAGTCTAGTGTTACTTTACTTTCTATCTATTTTCACTGGGCTTTGTTGTTAGCTCATGATATTACAAACATTTTCAGGTGTTCGGGTCATGAGAGAGGAGCTGGTGCGGCTTGATCGAGATGATGATGATGATGCGGAGATGGACTAGATGTCATTTAAAAGTTCCGGGGCTTATCTTATTTTGTTTTGATTGCGGTATTTGAGATGTAAATTTGTTTATAAGCTCTTAAGAGCTTTTCGTCTTAAGTTTTATGGTTATAATCTTCTTTTAATTTTGGAAAAGGAATTGTATTTCCTTACTTTTAATTTCTCTGATTGTGAAAAATGTATACAGGTTGTGGATAGTCTAAGTTTTAAACATATCCACGCCAAATTTTATGAAATAATAAGTCTTCCGCTATCAATCTGATTTTAAATTATTTAAAAAGAGTCAGGTCGTCACAAAAACTATAACAAAAAGTAAAATAAAAATCTTCAAATTTCTGACGTTTTCTTCTAGGAAAATTCGAATGTCTTTCTTGTTCGTCCTCCTACAAAATACAGAGATGAAAAGTAAACATTTAATTAAAAGTAAATTATTCTAAAAGTACAGAGAAAGTGAGTTGCCAGAGAATTGAAAGGTACAAATTTTTATAAACTGTTTACTTTTAGTAAACATTTATTGATGTGTACTCAAAATTGATAGAAGACACAAAATTGAAGATGAAAAAGAGGTAACAGTTTTTAAAGATATGTAAATAGAAAATTAAAATATATATTGAACAAAAATAAACATTTTAATAAAATTCTTCAAATCTGGATAAAAAAAATCAAAGAAATCATCAAATATATAAGTGAATAAATGATAGATCTATCACCAGAACTCTAGATCCAACTCATCCGCAAGAAAAATCACTAGCAAGATCGAAAACCAAATAGAAACTGAAAGAAAAAACGAAAGAGAAAAACAATTCATTTAGAGATAGAGCGAAGGCACAAAATTGAAGATGAGAAAGAGGTAATAGTTTTTAAAGATATGTAAATAGAAAATAAAAATAAATATTGAACAAAAATAAACATTTTAATAAAATCCTTCAAATCTGGATAAAAAAAACCAAAGAAATAATCAAATATATAAGCGAAAAAATGATAGATCTATCACTAGAACCCTAGATTCGACTCATCTGAAAGAAAAATCACTAGCAAAGATCGAAAAACAAATAGAAACTGAAAGAAAAAAACGATTCATTTAGAGATAGGGCAATTGAAATTAGAACTTACAGTGTGGAAATCTCGAGGAGCGAAGCCCTAAATCTCAATTTTTTTGAATAGAACAAAACGATGCCCTAAATATTCTTCTTCATAGATCTTTTCCGCCGCTCCAAGCCTCCAACCATTAGTTTTTCCTTTCGCCGCTCCAACGATGAGGTAATGAGGATGCTTTTGATGTTGATTTAAATGAATCAACCATGGGAGAGAGACTTGCAAGTTTGAATTTGCTAGACTAGAATAAAGATGAGAACCATTCAGATAATAGCTAAAAGATTGGTTATCAAATCAACAAAGATAAGAATCGATCAGTTTGGGTTGGAAAAATAAAGAGAGAAAGGAGGAGGAAGAATACGACGAAGGAGAGGTTAAAGATCTTTTTCATTAAAAAATAATTCCTAAAATCAAGATAGAATGATTTAAATTCAAAATAAATAATTAAATAAATTATAAATTTAAATGATTTGTAATTTATAGATATGGTGATGAGGAGAGATAAATGGGTAAGATGGTAAAAAAATGAAATCGGAAACCACCAAATTACCACCATAATTGGTGTTTTTGAGTAAAAATGAAATAAAATCATAACCATTAGCATTATTGTAATTGGGTGAATTAAAGTGGTTATTGCTGTAATTATTTCTATTTTTAAATGCTATTTCAAGTTTGCCATTTAAAAAAAAATTAATATAAAAATTGATTAAATAAAAATTGTTATCTGAATCATTTATTAAAAAATGTTATAAAATCTTGGCATTATTCCTTTTTATTTCAAATATGATATAAAAATAAGGGTAAAATACACTTTTGGTCCCTGTGTTTTCAGTTTACGTTCGATTTGGTCCCTATGTTTTCAAACTCGACAAAAAAACCCCTGTGTTTCACTTAAGCGTTCTATGTAGTCCCTACCGTCACTTTTCTGTTAAATACTTAACAAATTTATGATGTGGCATTTTTTTATTAATTTTGTATTTATTAGGTTGCTTATGTGTTATGTTTTTAAATGAGGTGTCACTTTTATTATTTGATTTATATTAGGTGGTTTTTCTCTCTCATTACCCCATCTTTCTCTTCCCAGATCTCATCTTCTTCCCAAATTTCATCTTCTTCCATGGCCATGGCTATGGTCTTTCCTCTCTCTTTAACTCAAACTTCATAACAAAATCTCGTCTCAAATCGCAGAGAGAAAGATTCTCAGATTCTCATCGCCATCTTCACTACCCCTCTTTCTCTTCCCGATTCCCAGATCTCATCTCAAGTCGCAAACTCTAGCCCCTTAGATTCTTTGTTTTGTTCTATTAGTCGACGATGATGATGGAGAATTCATTTTTCACTTAATTTCTGGTTTTATTTTGTTCTTTACTTTTCCTTCTTTCTTCGACAAAGGAAATACTTAATAGTTAGATCTGATATTTCTAACTAGATCTGGGAGTTTCTTTAGTTTCTCTGTTCTTCTGTTAAATACGTTAATTTCCTAGATCTGGGAGTTTCTTGATTTCTTGTTATCAAAATTGAAATCAATAACGATTTCAATTTACATGAACTCTTAATCAATATCGATATTAAACCTCTTAATCAATGGTGATTCCAATTTATACGACCTCTTACTAGAGTTTAATCTGCTTCTTGGGTTTTGTTAAGATCTGAGTTTTTTTTATGGAGTCGAGGAGGGAGCGAATAAAGTTGGGCAAGTGGAGACTGAAAGATAGTCGATATTGTGGGTTCCTCACCATTATCGTCAAAGAGGAGAGAGAACGAAGCTCTTGGGTTTTGCTAAGCTCTACGTTTTCTGGGTTCTAATGGAATTGGAGGAGATGAAATAAATTTCTGGATTTCTTTTCCCTTATCTATGAGACGAACAAAAAGAACAAAACAAAAAGAAATAAGAAATTTATTTGAAGATTTCATATTTAATAAAATTATCTTCATATCTGATGGAGGAGGGTTTTCCATGGCTGTTCAATGTTCATCATTTCAAGATAGCAGAGAGAAGATGGTGATGAGGTAGTGAGAGAAAATTAATTAGTATAAAATATGATATAAGTAAATATAAAAATACTAAACAAATACCACATCATTTAAAATTTGCCACATAAGTAATTAGAATGTATATAAAATTAATAAAAAAATGCCACATCATAAGTCTGTTAAGTATTTAACAGAAAAGTGACGTTAGGGACTACATAGAACGCTTAAGTGAAACACAGGGGTTTTTTTGTCGAGTTTGAAAACATAGGGACCAAATCGAACGTAAACTGAAAACACAGGGACCAAAAGTGTATTTTACCCTAAAAATAATATGAAAATTGATTAAATAGTACATTATTATTTAAAATTATTTTTGTTTCATATTTACTATTTAAAGTTAATTAAATAGCTATACAAATATGTAGTTATCATATATTCTTATTTTAATATTTTAATAATTATTTCATGTAGTTATCATATTTTCTTAATTATTTTAAGGGTAAAATACCATTTTAGTCCCTGAACTTTCACTCAAGTTTCATTTTCGTCCCTAAACTTTCAAAAGTTACCATTTTCATCCCTGAACTTTCCAAATCATTTCGTTTTGGTCCTTCAGATTTTGTTTTTCATCTAAAACACTAATGGAGGGTTTATGGGGCAAGTAATTTATAATGTGACATTATAGAAATATACCGTGAGGTTAAATACCTTGGAAAAACAAATATAAATGAAGGTTAATCTCATCTTTTTCACTTTAATTCCAGTCTTAAATCTTACTGTTTATTCGTTTTTCTACATCTTTTAACCTCATTGTATATTTATATAATGTCACATCATCAATTATATGCCATATAAGTCCTTCGGTGATGTCCTAGATGAAAAAAAAATCTGAAGGACCAAAACGAAACGAATTGGAAAGTTCAGGGACGAAAATGGTGACTTTTGAAAGTTCAGGGACGAAAATGAAACTTGAGTGAAAGTTCAGGGACCAAAATGGTATTTTACCCTTATTTTTTATTTTTGAGATGTAAAATATTGTTATTTGAAGATCACGATGAATCTCTCTCAACTATTAGTGGTCATGCAAATTCATTGGAGATCCTAGAGAGAGATTTTGCCGTCCAAGAGACTGAGCAAATTGAAGACATCCGGGAGAATTCTTTGCAAAGATTATTCGGTAATTCTATGGTGCATTCTATGGCCGAGTTTTCGACAAATAATGGAATCTTTTGATGAGGTAGAAATTGATTCTTTTGAAAATTTGAGGAAGTGTTGGGAATTTGAAGGTTTGCAAATTCCTAAACTCCCTAAATCAAGAACGATAAATAACAACACAAAGAATAATAATAAAAGCGAGAGAGAAACGACACGAGAATTTTTATACAGGTTCCCAATTAGTTATGAAGATGAAGATTACAATTGAGACGAATTATAGAAGTTTAACAATCGATAATTCTCTATTTTCTCTCAATAACGAACAACCCAAAATTAAACCAAGGTTGGCGTCAAAATACCCTACTACCACTCACGGAAAGAAAAAAAAACGCCGCAAGTTTTTCTTCTTCTCTCGCTTAATCCAATATATATATATATATATATATATATATATATATATATATATATATATATAGGTTAAAAAAGAACAATCCCCTGCCTCATCAAATGAAACCACGCTGAAGCCTTTTACATTCACATCAATTCAGTGACGGATCCAGGATTTAACTTCAGAGGTGGCACACAGTAGAGTTGCAACTTATAAAAATCGTCAAATCAGTAAAAACTGAATCGAAATTGACTAAAACTTATAGAAATCAATACCTTAAAGGACCTATGTGTTCAAAACCGATTCGACGCATAGGCGGTTCATTTTCAATTTGCAATTTTTTTCTTTTTTATCGGTTCAGTGTCGATTTTTTAAAACTAGTCATAAACCGAACTTAAAACGCACACTAACATGCAGTACATGCAAATATATAATATTAATAACTACGAAAATAAAATCTATATATTCACCATTGGTATTTAATTTGGTGAAAATTAAGTGTAACGACCCGCTTTCCGTTAAATTCTTTAAATTCAAATGCACAGCGGAAGACTCAATTTCTAAAGAAAAACGGCATGGGTTCGTTTAAAAATCGAATAACCAAAACCTGTTTACAACCCAAATTTCCAGAAAAGGCGATAAATCGGGAATTTCGCATTCCAAAAGACATTTAGACCATAAAACATAGACATATTTTACACAAATACCCTTTCGGGCTCAAAAAGACACAAGTTATGTAAATATGGAATAATTTACAAGCATTTCAATGAATGCTAAACAAAATGAGTTCTTAGTATTGTCCATACACCATCTCGATCAGTCACGCGGCTCCACCTCCTCTACCACGCTTCTTAGCTCGAGGTTTACCTGAAAATTTTAAGTGTAGCACCATTAGCATAACATGCTAGTGAGAGTAAAACGAAAGCAAGTAATCCTATGAACAAAATCTCATAACCAAAATCGTGTCCAAAGGCCTATAATGCTCAATACTACCCACATCCACACTTCCAATTTTCGTACAATCAATCGATAGTAGAATGCCACCCGTACACGTCATTCAATACCATGAGATAGAAATAAAGACTTAAAGTAAAATTAACATTCACAACTAAGTCTCACTACACGTTTCTAAAGAATCGGTAAAAATAACATTAACTATCTTTATTACCAAACAAGTTTCATCGTATCATACTATTGTATGGATTGAAATCAACATACCACGTACCATATCACAACCATCGCACCATGATACGTATGGATCCGAATCAACATACTATCATGTGCCGTATCATAGATCATAATACCATGGTACGCACGGATCCGAATCCACGTACTACCATGTACCATATCTCAATCATCGGATATCAGGACTTTCACCATTTCAGGTATTAGGACTTTCACCATTCCGGATATCAGGACTTTCACCATTTCAGATATCAGGACTTTCACCATTTCAGGTATCAGGACTTTCACCATTTCAGGTATCAGGACTTTCACCATTTCAGGTATCAGGACTTTCACCATTTCAGGTATCAGGACTTTCACCATTTCGCAACATGATACGTATGGATCCGAATCAACATACTATCATGAGCCACTTTACAAACTGTTAAGCTTCCTAAAAGTTAGTTAATCTCAAAGAATCCTACTAAGTTATTAAGAAGCCTAACTATCTAGATTACACGAGTTAACACTCAAGTGTATCTCTTGAGCTACTTTAACTTTCAACCACTCAAGTAACTCTCATTCCACTTTCCTCTATCATCTCCAATTCACTTTGTAACACTTTCAAACCACTCCGATGTTTCCTTTTCATCGAACTAATTATAGTTCCAAAATTCCTCCACTAACTTCCGAATTAAAGTCTCTAACCAAACTTAACTTCTAAGAAGCTAAATCCCGCTTAACTTCGATAAACAACAACATAACGAAACTTAATTCATAAAAACAACTAACTTTCATTTTAAACTCACCTTGTAAACGAAGTCCACTCCGAAACACCGGTTGACCAAAAATCACGATCGATGCACGAAACCTATAATTAAATACACCTAAAGTATATTAATTAACCGAATCGAAGAACGATCGTCACGATACTAAAATAAAAGACAAAACAACCCGGAACTTATGCCAAGAGGCCCACGGCCCAAGGGAAAGGAAGAAAAGGAATTTGTTTTCCGGATTTTAAGCACTTTAAAGACATTTTGGTTTGGTTTCGGGTACTTTGGAGATTGGTAAACTTAATGGGTATTCGCAATTTAGTGTTTTAAGCATTAAACCAATTCCGAAACAATTAGAAAATAGCAAAAACATAAAAAACTAAACATCCTAAATCAAGCCAAAAGAAGGAAAACCACAAGGAACGGGTTTCCGGCTCAAACTTGGTTTTAGGGTTTAGGGAAAGTTCCTAAAAAAGACTATCACGACTTTCCTGATTGATATCTTAAAGCTCCGGTGAACGAATTCGAAGATTACAACTCAAAACCTCCATTAAAACACTATTCACATCAAAATTTAGAAACTTTAACATACCTTTAAGCCTCGAGAAAACGAGCAAAAATCACGATGAGTAGGTTGGAAATGATCCACGAGCCAAGGGCTTTCCAATGGATGTAGAATCGATACGATCCGTTGAGAAATAAAGAAAACAAAAAAAAAGGGAGGAGGGTTTTGGTCTTCACGGCAGCAAGGAGGAGAAAAGGTGTAGGAATTCTATTTTTTTTTTACTAAGTGTTGATATTTAAGAGAAGGTGAATAGTGATTTTTAGATATTTAAGAAATCGGGTAATGACGCCTACGTCCCTCTTTTGTTTTTGCTTTAAAAACGAATCCCGAAGCTCGTAAATAAATCTAAAGGTGATTAATAATTATTAATTGGCCCGTTAATAATTATTAATGTCACCAAAACAAATTTAAAGTACTAAAACGATTAAAAACAAATTCGGACGAAAATAGCTACTAAAATCGAAGTTACTGAATTAAAACTAAACTTTAAAAGCTTTAACAAATAAAAAAAAAAATTACCTCTAAAAGTAACGGGACGTTACATTAAGTCAAGTAAAGTTTAAAATATTTAGTTTTTTATGTTAAAAAATTACTTCATATTAATAATTACATATAGAAAAGATAGATTGATAAAATTACATATAGAAAAGATTAATAATTTCATATTAATAATTACATATAGAAAAGATAGATAAAAAAGTGAAATTTTTTATTGGAAATGGTATTTATAATATATTGATTTTGTAAATTTTGAAAATAGATTTGATAAATACATTGAACTATTTTATTTATATGAAATTAAAACATAAAAAATACATTATTTTAAAGATAAAAAATATATATACATATAATAAATAGATAAAGAATGGCATAACTTTAAACATTTAAATATTAAAAAAAAAATTACATATTGAACCAACACATACACTTTAGAAATAAAATAACTTATTACGTTTTTTTTTTTTTGAACTAACTTATTACGTATTTGTTTACAAATGAAATGAGCAGCACATTTTTTTGTTATTTAAATTCTTTTTTTTTAATTTATCTACAATTCGAGGGGGGCATGTGTCCCCCTGGTCCTACTGTAGATCCATCCCTGCATCAATTAGTAGAATAATCCAAATTAGTCAACTTTGACCTTATGACTTGGGCCTTTCCATTTAAATGAGTAAAAATGGGTTTTGGGCTATTAATATAAAATTCAATTGATTTAGCTAAATTACTCAAACGGAACATGAGTCAAATTTGAATTTATCAGATGAAGTCATAGAAAAAAAAATGATTAAAGTGTAGGCTATTTGAAAGGCAAATGAGTGGCTATCTTCTCTCTCCTGATTTGAAGAATCTGCTCTTCTTAGCAATGAGGAGAGAGATTTCAAGTTAAAATAGAAAATTGAAACTTTAAGTTTATTTTCTTTGGAAAATCAAAGGTGGCATTAAAAAGTAAGATAAAATGGCTCCAAGATGGGATGAAACGATTGAAATCTAAAAAAATAAAGGTAGACATGTCACGACTAAGGATGGAAAAATTCTCTGTATTGCGGCAGATAATCCCCGTCTAAAATGAGTTTAAGATAGGGGGCAAGGGGGGAGGAGAGGGGGTGGAACTCCCCCAAATTATTTTTTGGTTCGGGGATGTGAAGTACATCCCCGCCCCCGAACCCGATTGTTAAAACACTCTTTATGTAATTTTTTTTTATCTACTCATAAAGATACAAAATATTGTTATAAAATTATTTTTTAAATAAAATATTATAAAAGTTAAGTATTATGTTGATTTTTGTCTTAAAGATGACGTTTTAAACAAATAATTAGTTTTTTAATTTCATTTTTGTACATAAAATTAAAAAAATTAAACGAGAGTTTTCCTGTGGATAATCTAATCCCCAAATGAGGAATCTCTGAACCCGCCCTCAATTCTCCATATAGGGGATATGGGGGACTTTTTTGCAACTTAGCCCCTATTTTAAAAGTATTAAAGTATATGTCCAAACATTTAAAGTAATTGGGGAAATGTCCTCTTTTTTCTGAAATTGGGGGTTCAAAACCCGTCTTTTCTTATATGGAAAATTGAAATCCGGTTTTTAAAACCGGAGTCTGACGTGTCACGATGAACGAGATTAGAAAACGGGGGTTCAAAACCCGTTTTCTACTTTTCCTTTAAAGTCCAGTCTTGAAGACCGGACTTCTGTCAAATCAATTAATTACCGTGAACGATAATTTTTTTGGGAGGTAGGTAGTTAAATGAAGACGGGGGTTGAACCCCCGTTTTCAGTTTGTTGAAAAAATGATCTTAAGAGGATTTTTCTTAACCTTTAGTTTTGGCATTTTATTTTGTCATAAATAAAAAGAAAATCATTTTAATTCTTTTTATCCTTAAATTAAAAGACAGATTTTATAAATCCCCCTTCTCCTCCCTAATTTCTAAACTTCCTTTTAATTGCTTCCATTGCATCTCTCTCTCTCTCTCTCTCTCTCTCTCTCTCTCTCTCTCTCAAACCCACGAAATAGCTTTATTTGTCCAGCTTTTTGATTGCATTTTTTAGGGAAAATCTCCAGGTAATGGATTGCTTTATTTTAGGGTTTGATTGTGCTAAATTAGTTGTTACTTAGCTGGCCCTTCCAACGGCATTTCCTTTTAGATTTGTTCGAAAAAGGTTATAAAATATGAGTTGCTGCTTGGTCTGAAATAAAGCTTTTTAATTCTATTGTTGTGGCAAGATTTTGTTTGATAAGTGTGCATCAAAGTGACTCAATCATCTTCACTCAAGAAAGCTTCAAGTTGAAGGATTCTTGAGAAAAGAAGTCCTACAACTTCAAATCGAGGAAGGGAGTTTCTCGTGAAAGTTCTGTACAAGGGGATCTTGTTCGAGACGTCTTTCTCACAAGGGGAGCTTGTGATAATCCATTGTAGACGAAGTCGTTGCGAAGAATAACCAAAGACAAACGAAGAAGGGAGTTTTTTTAATTTGTGCTTTTCGGTTTACAATCTTGTATTGAACGACTAATTAATTCTAGTGGATTTGTTCTGGGCTTGGCCCCATGAGTTTTTACCAGTGGAGGTTTCTCACGTTAATCACATCATCGTGTCGATCTTTCTCTCTCTCTTTATAATTCCGTCTTACTGCTCTCTGTCTCTGCTTCAAACATTACAACGCTGATTTTTTAGTTTTAAGTTTCTGCATAATTGAACTGTATATTTACATCCTGCTGTATTTTTAGTTCTATCGAGCAGTCAGTGTTATAACACACGAAACCCTTAGATTTGATTCTGATTAGTTAATCTCAATATAAGCATACGAATTCATTTTATTAAATCTGAGAAATAGGTCTTGTCAAGTGGTATCAGAGTGGTTTCATTTAATTTATTAGTGAGATCCTAAAATTTTATTGACCTTTCTCTATTTGTTTTATTTCTATCTTTGAAGGAGTCTCAAGTACTAGACCTCCCTTATTGAATGGAGGAAACTACCCTTATTGGAAGATCAGGATGCGACCCTATATCAAGGCAATGGATGAAAGAGCTTGGAAGGCCATTCTTACTGGATGGACATGCCCCAAGAAAATAGATGAAGAGACAAAAGTAGTCACTCCTAAATCTGAGATTGAATGAAGGGCCGACAAAGATAAACTCTCGAACTATAATAGTAAGGCGCTAAATGCTATTTTTGGATGTGTAGATGCAGAACAAATCAAGTTGATTTCTACATGTGAAACAGCTAAAGAATCTTGGGAAATCCTTCAAAAAACTTATGAAGGAACAGGTGATGTAAAACGTACGAAACTAGTCATGCTTACTTCTCGTTTTGAAAATTTAAGCATGCTTGATAATAAAACTCTATCTGATTTTTATACCAAGTTTTGTGATATTGCTAATGAATCATTTGCGTTAGGAGAAAAAATGTCTGAATAAAAACTTGTTACAAAAATCGTTAGGTCTCTTCCTGATAGATTTTCACCTAAGATAACAGCTATAGAAGAAAGTAAAAATCTTGATACAATGCGTGTTGATGAACTAATGGGTTCTTTGAGAACTTTTGAGTTAAATTTAAAGCAAGGGAAACAAGAAAAATCAATAGCTTTCAAAATGACCGATGATAACAACCATCAAGATGGAGATGATGAAGATGAAGATCAATCGAATCTCTTGATAAAAAATTTCAGCAAGTTCATGTGGAATATGTCCATCCATAACAAAGGTAACTTGAAGTTTTTCAAGCCAAATAACACTGGTTTTCAAAAACCCCTTGAGAGAAAGAAAGGAATCAAGTGTCGTGAATGTGACAGGTTTGGACATATCCAAGCTGAATGCGCCAACACTTTGAAAAAGAAGAACAAAGCTATGAGTATGACATGGAGTGACGAGGACTCAAATGATGAAGAGGAAGTCATTTTGATAAAAAAAAATATTGATTTTATTGCCTCCGCTACTAATAATGCAGATTTGCAGCATGATTTAAATCAATTGGATACAAATGACAACAATGAGGTTGAAGTTGATGAAGAGACAATTGAAGAAGCTTATACAAATCTGTATAATGAGTCAATGAAGTTGTGTGAGATCAACAAAAGCTTGACAAACCAAAATAAAGATCTCATCAAGGGAAAGGATAAACTATTATCAAAGATCGAACATTTGAACAAACTGATCATTGATAAAGATGCTGAAATGATGAAAATGAAGATCCAATTAGATAACACTCATAAGAGATTGAAGATGTTGAACTCAGGTACTGACACCTTGGATCTCATTCTAAATTCTCAAGATATTGCAAGAGATAAATCTGTTACAAAGGACAACTATGGTATTGGATTCACGGGAGAGTCATCAAAATCAACCCCATTTCTGGACAGAGGAAAACAGCAGGCCACCACTGTTATAACAGTTCAGGCTCCGACAGTAAAAACTAGTCTGCTCTTTGATAGATATCAGCCAAAAGGATTAAATTTTTCTCACAATTAGCTGCTCCAAAATAGAAGATTAAACATCCTCATCCTCCAACAAAATGGGAAAAGCCTAGCTATGATAATACAAGAGGTAATCAAAACTATCAGTATATAAAAACCAGGTTGCTTTTTCTATGGAATTGTTGGGCATATTCGACCAAACTGCTTTAAACTTAAAAACATGCTTAAGAAAAATCAGGAAATGTATATGCCTAAATTTCATAATTTTAATCTTTAGTTATCTCCACCTCCTTCACTTGCTTTAAATTTGTTTTTGATAAAATTGCCCTATGTTTCTTGGTGTATTTGAATGTTTTCATCTTATGTGATTTTTTTTAATGATTGAAAATTTTGTCAGTTTCAAAACTCCTTGTTTTTATCTTGTTTTTCTTATTCTTATATAAAAAAAAGAAAATTATTTTTTTAGGAGGTGTCCTTCTCTTTGGTACAATAAGAGTCTGTTACTTTAAATCAATTAGAATTTTTTTTTGCTTCCGCTTTCAATACTCTACCGTGTTATTTGTTATTTCTAATTGTTATATTGTGTGGAAATTATTGTTTTTGGTTTGCCCGTTTATTTTTTAGAAGAACTACATATTAAAACTTCATATGTTGTTTTTTTTATAACCCCTTCAGGGGGAGTTTTCTTGTTTAATGGTGTTTTTTTTTTGTGTGTTCAAATGGTCTTTTTAGTTGTTCTGTTGTTAAAAAAAAAAGAACTCTATCTTTTCTATTATGCAAGTTTTCATATTAAGACCTTATTTTAGCTTTTTTTTCCTCACCTCTTATTATTATTTTGTTGTTGTTTTCACTTCTATTTGCCTTTGGTTTGTCTAAAACAGGGGGAGATATATTTTGATAGTTTGTTATCTTAACCAACTCATTATTTCAAGGGGAGCAGTTTGTAGTTATACTCTTAACCTGCTCATTATTTTAGGGGGAGCAGTTTGTAGTCACGCTCTTCTCTTTTAATATTTATTGAAATCTGGTTTTGTGATTGGATATGTATGTCTTAACCAGTTCCTTGGTTCAGGGGGAGCTTGCACAAATCATTTTTTGTTTCTTTAAAACTTATATTGCTAATTGATAATTGTTAATTTAAGGTTTTATGCCAAAACAAAGCCAAAGGGGGAGTTTGTTGAAAAAAATTATCTCAAAAGGATTTTTCTTAACCTTTAGTTTTGGCATTTTATTTTGTCATAAATAAAAAGAAAATCATTTTAATTCTTTTTATCCTTAAATGAAAAGACAGATTTTATAAATCCCCCTTTTCCTCCCTAATTTCTAAACTTCCTTTTAATTGCTTCCATTGCATCTCTCTCTCTCTCTCTCTCTCTCTCTCTCTCTCTCTCTCTCGTAAACCCACGAAATAGCTTTATTTGTCCAGCTTTCTGATTGCATTTTTTAGGGAAAATCTCCAGGTAATGGATTGCTTTATTTTAGGGTTTGATTGTGCTAAATTAGTTGTTACTTAGTTGGCCCTTCCAACGACATTTCCTTTTAGATTTGTTCGAAAAAGGTTATAAAATATGAGCTGCTGCTTGGTCTGAAATTAAGCTTTTTAATTCTGAATCTTGGTTCTGTTATTGGCGTTATTGTTGTGGCAAGATTTTGTTTGTTAAGTGTGCATCAAAGTGACTCAATCATCTTCATTCAACAAAGCTTCAAGTTGAAGGATTCTTGAGAAAAGAAGTCCTACAACTTCAAATCGAGGAAGGGAGTTTCTCGTGAAATTTCTGTACAAGGGGATCTTGTTCGGGACGTCTTTCTCACAAGGGGAGCTTGTGATAATCCATTGTAGAAGAAGTCGTTGCGAAGAATAACCAAAGACAAACAAAGAAGGGGGTTCTTTAAATTTGTGCTTTTCTGTTTACATTCTTGTATTGAACGACTAATTAATTATAGTGGATTTGTTCTGGGCTTGGCCCCGTGAGTTTTTACCAGTAGAGGTTTCTCACGTTAATCACATCATCGTGTCGATCTTTTTCTCTTTCTTTATAATTTCGTCTTACTGCTCTCTGTCTCTGCTTCAAATGTTGTAATGCTGATTTCCGAGTTTTAAGTTTCAGCATAATTGAACTGTATACTTACATCCTACTGTATTTTTGGTTCTGTCGAGCAGTCAGTGTTATAACACACGAAACCCTTAGATTCGATTTTGATTAGTTAATCCTAATATAAGCATACGAATTCATTTTATTAAATCTGAGAAATAGGTCTTGTCACAATATTTTTAAATAAAGACGGGGGTTGAACCCGCGTTTTCAAGATTTTTAAATACAAACCCTATTCTTTCTTCTTCCAAGCTAGCAGACGATCCTCACCCCTGGTTCTTTCTTCTTGCGCGGTTTAGCAGCCATTAACGTCGTGGTAGGTTTTTTCTTTTATCCTTTCAAAAAGCTATATTATTCCACCTAATTCCATTAAATTAGTTGATCATATGTAATTAGTTTTTGTTCTAACCTTTATTTTCTACCACTTTTAGACGATTTGGGACGAAATATCCGGTGAGGAGCGATGATTTCAGGCGGCGTTTAAACGACATTGGTGGTTAGTTTAATTGTGTTTGTATATTTTCATTAAGAGTATGAATTATTTTTGCTAATATATTAAAATTAAACATGTTCATGAAATTAGGGTTTTAATTTAAACTTGTTTATAGTTCACATGACTATTAAATGTTGATATGGGTGTTATGTTTTATATGATTTTTTTACTGTGAGTATCAAAGGGAATTTATAAATTGTTTTTTATGAGTATTAACTTACTAAATTAATTTTGTTTAGCTTATTTTAGTTAATAAGTTCACGTTGATTATTAGTAAAATAGTATAATTAAACTGATTTGTGAAAATATTAAATAATTATACATTTTAAGATCCAAGGTAAAATAGTATATAATATACATATAATTAAACTAATTATATATTTTAATATGTCTTAGGCAGATTACATAAATTATCATATACATAATGTTTTTTTTTTGTTAGGGTTAGAATAAATAATAGGGCTTTATATGTCTATTTTTTTTAATTATTTTGACAATGTCCTTTTTTACTGTGGTTAGTTGGTTTTTTTTTTTCATTATGTAAGAATAGGGTTTTTATGATTAATATATTAAAAATAAATATGTTTATGAAATTAGGGCGATACTAAACGGATTTTTTCGACGTGAATCACTGATTCCAGCGGCTGTTTAGACGACCGTGGTTAGTGTTTTTTTTTTTCATTACGTAAGAATAGGGTTTTTATGATTAATATATTAAGAATAAATATGTTTATGAAATTAGGGTTATGTTATTATTTTTTTAAATGTTTTAATGTTAACCATGTTTTGTTAATTAGTGATATGTTTTTTTAATATATTAAGAGTAAATTTGTTCATGAAATTAGGGTAATGTTGTTTTTTTAAATGTTTTAATGTTAAGCATGTTTTGTTAGTGGCATGTTTTTTAATATATTATGAATAAATATGTTCATAAAATTAGAATAAATACATTTATGCTGTTTTGATATGTTTTTTATGGTTATTTTATTAATGTTAACCAAGATTTAGGTTAGTTTTTTTTTTTAAAAATATAAACAAGTATATGTCTAAAGTTTTGAAATATTTAGTGGAATGTCCTTTTTTTAAAATTGTATGTTTTATTTTATGAAATTGTATTTTGTCTTTAATTAATTTAGGTTGTCCACTTTATCCAGCTTATTGTCAAAATATGGAAAATACCAATCTCGTATTAGGACATGTCCATCCCGAATCTGGCCCTTTTAGTATATTTGATGATATTTTAGCATCCAATGAATATATCGATGAGCGCACATTGACTGATGATGAGGGTGACTATGATATGGATGTTGATGATCGTGAGCACAAGCCTCTCTCGTCTATTTTCTCTCAGTTAGATATGGATATCATGAATACCATATCCCAGACAGTTCCTACTGACTATGTAGGATTTGATGATGATGGATCTACTGAAATGAGGAAAGGATCAATGTATGAGATGAAGGCGAAGCTTCAATGTGTTGTCAAGTCGTATTGCATAAAGAAGCATCAGTTGTTTGAAGTAGTCAAGTCTAACACCACTGCTTGGGTTGTTAGATGTAAGGAACACAACAATGGATGCGAGTGGAGATTCCGTGGCAGTTTAAGGAAAGGGTCTGGTAAATATGAGATTACGCAGTATAATGACCAACACACATGTTTGTTCTCGACTTTACATCAAGCCCATATTGGACTAGACGCTAACCTCATTGCTATGGAGGTAGAAAGTTTTGTGAGGGACTAACCACATATAAAAATTGTCACACTACAGGAAATCATAAGAAAAAAGTTTAAGTACACGGTCAGTTATTGGAATGTGTGAGATGGAAGAAGGAAAGCATTGAAAAGGGTTTTTGGTGACCATGATCACTCATTTACGATGTTGCCATTTTTTATTAATATTTTGAAGCAAAGAAACCCTCAGACTCAAATTGCGTGGAGATATCATCATATGCCAGGATGCGAGGGTAATGCATATTTTCGCAGTATATTTTGGGCATTTGGACCATCTGTAGAGGGATTTAGACATTGTCGTCCCATAATCCAAATTGATGGGACTCATCTATATGGCAAGCATAAGGGAAAGTTGTTGATAGCAACAACTTTCAATTCATAGGGCCATATTTTCCCGCTTGCATTTGCTATTGTTAATGAGGAGAGTTCTGACACGTGGGGCTGGTTTCTGTACAACTTACGCCACATTGTTACAAACAGAGATGGTATTTGTTTGATGTCTGACAGACACGCAGGTATTATCTCTACTGTTAACAATCCTATCAATGGTTGGGTACAGCCTACGACATATCATCGATTTTTCTTGCGTCATGTTGCGAGTAATTTCAATGAGAGATTCAAGAGTAAGTTGATGAAAAACATTGTGTATCGTGCTGCGACTCTTTAATTTAATCCATTATGATTTTAGGTTTGCATTAAATAAGATCGCTAGGTGGAAAAAACGTGCCAAAGGCCATGATGTGACCACTTTTTTTCGCATCAACGAGATTTTCGATATCATCACTGGTATACATGAAGATAGTCCCAGAGGCGGGAACAAACGTGTTGTCAAACTAGATGAGCAGACATGTACATGTAACAAGTGGTAGACCTTTGAAATTCCATGTTCGCATGTCATTACTGCTTGTGAATCAAATCGAGTGGATTACATGCAGTTTATTTCTGAATATTATCGATTGGACAAGTACATGTCATGTTATGTACCTCACTTCCAACCGACCCCTCACAAAGATGAATGGCCAGTTCCGGAGTTCTTGGTTATACATCCTTCTTCAAATGTAGTTCGAGAACCTGGTAGACCTCGTAGCTCTCGTATTCATAACGAGGTAGACTTAAGAGAGCCTGTTGTGAAACAACGATGTGGTCTTTGAGGTCAGGATGGTCATAATCGATGAACATGTTCATCTCATTCTCAGACTTAGTGTATTTTATGTTATGTATTTCATATCATTCTCAGACTTATATTATGTTATGTTTAAGGTTTCATTTTGTTTTTAAGTTATGTTTTGAATTTCAGTTTCTGTGAAGTTATATTATGTATTTTATTTTGTCCACAAATATTATGTATTTAATTTTGTTTAAACTCTTTATATGAGTAGCATTTCATATACATTCTATATATTACAAACGATGACGTATCTTGCACCTGGCCCATTAGATCCCACTGTATTACATTCACAGCTTACACATCGATCTCAGTTGGTATGGATGATGAGTATACGGACTCGCTTACATGTTTAGGACGTGAGGCAGTGATTACTAGGACTTTACATAATCATCAGTACGACCCTCACATTGACCTGTACTTACGTCAGGCCGAATTTTATGGACTCGCGAGTATCGGATTCATGTCTTTTGACTGGCATCTTATTACTGCTCTTGTGGAGCGTTGGAGGCCGGAGACTCACACATTTCACATGCCCTTTAGAGAGCTTACAGTCACGCTTCAGGACGTAGCTATTCAGTGGGGTTTACCAGTCGATGGTTTAGTAGTGACTGGACTATTAGGTTTAGACTGGAGACAGTTATGTTTTGATTTATTAGGCGTCACACTCACTGATGCAGCTACGAGAAGGCAACGCTTAAAATTCACATGGTTGGCCACAACGTTTAATTCGTTTGCACATCTTCCTCCTGACGCAGATGATATAGCGATCTAGAGATATGCCCGCGCATACATTCTTTCATTGATCGGGGGCGTGCTTATACCAGACAAATCTTGCACTTTTGTGCACATGATGTATCTACCTTTATTGGCAGACTTTGAGACGACGGGTAGATACAGTTGGGGTGCAGCGTGTCTTGCATGGATGTATAGAGAATTGTGCAAGGCAACCCGACGCGAGCCGATGGAGATTGCTGGCCCCTTAGTTGTGACGACCCGTCACTTTTAAATAAATTAAATCAGAGAAAAACAGCGGAAGTCTTTTATTTTAAGAAAATTGGCCTGATTATGTTTGAAAATAGGCTAGCCAAAACCTGTTTACATCTTAAATTCAAATATCTAAAAACACAAGGAAAATTAAGTTCCTATCAGGAGTTCAAAATGATTTACAAACATAAAAGTAAAGACAAAAGCTCTTAAGAGCCATTTACAAATATACAACTCTAAAATTATATAAAATTATATAAAATTCACAAAGCCATGTACATGGATTTTTTACAACTACTTAGTCCATCTCGAAATCATCATCCTCTCGATCAAGCGCACACCAGCTCCTCTCCCACGATCCCAAACATTACCTGAAATGTTTATAATATCATGAGCTAACAACTTAAGCCCAGTGAGAATAATAAGCATAAAAAGTAAAGATAGACCTCAAACTTGCATTTCGATTTGTGTCCAAGTAATCTGACACAATTCACTCCTAAAGTCATCCAAACTCTAGGTGATTTCATTTTATACTTTCTAAGGATGATATTGCTAATAATCGTAGTCAATACTCATCCATTAACATTGTTATGACATAAGTAATAAAAGTAAATAAACTTTGCATCAATTAAACATCTCGCTTTTCTCTTTCATCGAACATATATATGAATGCATGAGAGCATCCCGTAGGATTTGCATATGCCCTTATGCATGAAGAAGGTAACGTGGTCTATCTCGTAGGATCCATCGTTCTCCCTCCTTTTCTTTCTTACTTTCTTTTCTTTTTCTATGAAGGTGATGCAGACACTACCTGTAGGCTCCAACATTCTTCCCCCTTCATTTTCTTTCTCACTTTCTTTTCTTTTTCTATGAAGGTGATGCGGACATTCCCTGTAGGGTATAACATTCTTCCCTCTTCATATCTTTCTCACTTTTTTTTTTCATGATGCTAGATGTTATGATGTAATATGATGTGTTATAGCGTAAATAAATCAAATGCAGAATTTAAGTAGTCGATGCAAGCATAAAGTAAAGGGGCATAGAGTAAAAGATATAAAGTAAATGACATAAAGTAAAATAGATAAGTATCTCGGACGAACGATATGTAAATCGAACTCCGCTACTAATAATAAAATAAAATCATAACTTAAACGATTAACCTATACCTTCCAGGATTCTAAACTTCCAATAATCCGAGGTTCTATTAACCGTTCTAAATACAAGCTGGATCTTTTAACTTCCAATGATCCAATCTTAGTTTCGAATCGAATCTAACTTAGAATCTTCTAAGATTCAATACTTTCCTCGAGAACTCCTAAGTTCTCACTTAAAGGATTAACTTCTAATCCTAAGGGCACTAACTCACAACCCTCTAATCTTAGAATTGGATTCTAGTCTTAGTTTCAAATTCTACAAACCTTCATACTCATTCGCTTTCTATAGTTACTTTAAATCCTAACTATTCTCACCTTAGCCAAATAAGAGTTCGCTCCAAGTTTCCGAAAGCACGATCAAACAATGATCCGAAACACCTACAATTAATTACATCTACAATTAATAAATAAACATACATCGATCAATTAACATCTAAAAGCTCAAAACAACGAACAACCCCATAAAGCCCACTATGAGGCTCTCGGCCCCCCCATAAAAAGTGGGTCTTGGGTTTGGTTTTCCGGCTTTTAGGTACTTTAGAGGTGTTTCCAGTTGGTTTTAAGCAAATTTGATATTCCCGATTTCAATGGGTATTGATAATTAGGGTTTTTGAACATTAAGCCCTTTCCTGAATTGAATTTAAATAAACATTAATTCACTAATTTATAACCCATATTCAAATCCCAAAAGGTAAATTTCAAACGGGAAGGGTTTCGACTGAAACTCGGTTTTAGGGTTATGGGAAAGTTTCCAAAAACTCTTAAAACTACTCCCGTATTTACAAACACCGAGTTTCACGGCAAGAAATCGAAAGGAAACAAAGAAAACTCCATTAAAACACTATTTGGAGCTTAGGGTTTGAAGCTTTACTTACCGAGAACTCCGAATAACACGGGTGGCAAGCACGATGGTTAGGTGGAAAAGGATCCTAGACTTGAGGGTTTTCCGATGCAACCGAAATCGAGTCGATCCTCCGAGAATTGAGCAAAACCCAAAAAAAATCCCCCCCAAACCTTGAAGTTTTAGCCAAGAGAAGAAAATGAGAGGTTTTGGGGTCAACTTTGGTCAAATGATGCATTTAAAGAAGATTATGAATAGTGTTTGGATATTTTTAAGAAATTGGAAATGACGGTTACGTCCTTTTATGATTTTTGACGTCTAAATCGAAACCCGATGCTCTTAAATAAAACGAAAGGTAATTAATAATTATTATTTGGCCTATTAATAATTATTAATGTCACCGAAACGAAAATTAAAGTATTAAAACGATTAAAACGAATTTCGGTCGAAATTAACTACTAAAATCGAAATTACAAAATAATAATTAACTAAATACTTAAATTGAAATAAATAAATAAATAAACAATATTAAATAAAATAAATAATAAAAAAAATAAAAATAAATCACTTCAAAATAACGGGACGTTACATTAGTACTACTTCAGGTATGGGCTTGGGATAGATTCCCGTGTATTGCACTGCGTCGATTGAGTCGGGTGGCATTGGAGGATCGTCCATTGGCTTTTTGGTATATTACATGAAATCTCTTATCAACTACTAAATTATTTAAATTTGTATACATATACTTATTATACCTTCAATTGTAGGTGGCAAGATGACCTTCGTACGACAGATTCTTCGACACATGTACTAGTAGAATATCGTTACATGTTGGATTAATTACAACCTGACCAGGTTAGACTATTTAACATTTGTATTCATATATGTAGTACATCGTAAATTAGTTCATTTTAATGTATTAAATTTGTTCTTTTTTCTTTGTTTATAGATTGAGTGGGAGCCATATCGGGACATTATGTCATCTTTACCTGCATATTGTCTTCATGGGCATGGAGTCTAGCGGACTCGAAGTCCCCTTATCTGTTTCTTTATAGCGGTGTGGCATTTTCCGGATCAAGTCATGAGACAGTTTTGCATGATCCAGCCGACTCCTATTGCTTGCTTTACCGACCCCACGCTCCACGGATATGATCTACATGGACGTCATGTGGACAATTGGACAGTTTTATTGCGTGAGCAATTGGCCTATTGGGATGCTCACATGGATCATATTATTGACGGTCAAATGATCGATGCATACACCACTGTTGACCATGGGTACTTCTTGTGGTACTTTGCGATTACAAGGCGCTTCATTACTCAATACAGGACGTCATTATCCCAAGTGGTAAGTGTTTTAAGTTATTAATTTAAATTATTTCAATAAACCATCTTATTTAATTGATATATTATAATTATTATATTATCGTTGCTTTCAGACCGAGGCTGTATAAACTCTAGAGGACCCCATTTTACGCGCAAATACAATGGAGTCATTATAGGACTAATCGGGTACGATATGAGCATGGTCACGCGCCTACTCCTCACAGAGGTCATCCACGTGCAAGAAGAAATGATGCTCCTACCCCTACGCAACATGAGGATCATGCTTTGGATCCTACAGATTTTGATTTACTATCAGATGATATGCACCCTCTTTCTACCCCATCAAGTCCAGGACCGTCTACATTTACACATTCATTAGATGGGGGTCCCTCTAGCACACCATTTACCCCGATATTATCACATTCATCGGGTGCGGGTCCCTCTAGCACACCATTTACCCCATCGTATTGTACGGTTCCTACACCCGGTTCATCATTCACATCATTCCAACAATATGCTCGATATGAGACAGATATACCACATATCGAGGCAGATGCACCTCATATTGATGAGCCAGATGAGTCACAGACTGGTGAGTGACCATATACTCGAGGGTGAGGAGCTCGTGGACAGTACATGCCTCCCCGTCCAGCACGTAACCGACAAAGACCTCCATGTGAGACCAGGGGCCATCGTTAGTCATTACTATTTTTCCGTACTAGTTTACATGAGTTTTGTATTTATTACATTTCAATTTAACCGTCCATCATTTAAGTTCATATATTTTAAAAAAATCAAACGACACAAATTTTCTAAAGTCATTTTTATAATTTAAAAAAAAATAAATAAATAAAACATTGAAGACGGGTTTTAAGTTCATATATTTTTTTAAAAAATCAAACGAAACAATTTTAGAGTCATTTTTATAATTTAAAAAAAATTAAAAAAACACTGAAGACGGGTCTTGAAACTTCTTCAAGCAAATTTTTTTTTTTAAAAACACTGAAGACGGGTCTTGAAAACTCATCTTCGGGTAAAAAAAAAAACTTAAAAACCAGTTTTTAAAACCCGTTTTTGCCACATAGCAATAAAACGTGTTTTGAAAACCCATCTTTAGTCCAGTCACCTAAAGACAGGTTTTCAACCCCCGATTTAAAAAAAAAAGGACATATCCGCAATTACTTTAAACGTTTGGACATATACTTTAATACTTTCATAAATATGGCTAAGTTGCAAAAAAGTCCGGATATGGGTGGGTGTAAAGGGCAAAAATAGCCCTCCTACGGGCCACACTTGTGCCGGGCCGATTCACATGGGGTCAGGCCCATCCGAACCATCTTCTGAAGGAGCCAATCCTTCATGAGCCAAACAAATGCCCATTAAGCCTAGTCTTAGACTAGCCCAGCTGACGAGCCCACGATCAAGGTACTATAAAAGTCGATCTGACCTATTAAATCAGCTAATCAATCAATCTCAAATATACCAATCATACACTTGACCTAATTCTTCCTTGCGGTGCAAGGCATTTTTCACCTACCACCACCAAACTTGATCGTCGGAGGGTCCTCGGCCGATACCACACAAGTGCCCTTCTAATTATCAACCTCTCGTCTGTTTCAGTTAGTTACGCCGCAAGTGATAAGCACGTGACGCAACATGTTCAACCGTGTGGAAGAAGCTCATCCGAGAAATACCCCCACACAATTTGGCGCCCACCGTGGGGCCGTTCATCTTCGATTTCTGGCTAGATCCAGATACTCACGTGGTACCCACAAGTCAAGACGATGACCACTCAGTCAACCAGAACACGAGTACTCAATGAGAACGTAGCCACAGACGAAGGAGTAAACGACGATGTTCAGGCCTTGACGCGATACCGAGAACCATTACCATCGCACTGAAGGAACACCAAGAGATGATGGAAGCGCATAAAGCGTTGAGAGAAGAAATGCAAGAAATGAAAGCTTTATTGAGGGAAGAGTTGGCGGCGGTTCGTGCTAACAGCCAAAAGGTCCTGAACACAGATGAAAGGGGCCCTTCTAAGTGATGAACTGGCAAGGTCAAGCCAAACGATGGCGTCGAAAGGCCACCACATCTGAAAAAGGAAAGAACATGGCTGAAAATGACTTCGAACCAGGCTGACGGCTCACCGACGATGGGAAAATGCTATTCTGGAGATCTCCTCCTCGAAGGAAAAAGATGCCCCATGTAAACCAGGTTCCATGCGAGAAAATTTTCGCCGACCAACACAGAGCAAAGCGCCGTCCCGAAAGGATGTCGAAGGACATGAGGACTCAAGTTATACAGGAAGCGACGAGGGGAGTTCGACCTCAACTGGAAAGCACAGGTACCGAAAAAAGCAGCAGAAGTACACCGATGAGAGACAGATCCTCGAGGATAAATTGGCGAGAAAGGTGTCCAAAAAGAAAGCCAAATCTAGCTCAGACGCTCGAGAGCCAAGAGACTCTCCCTTCACGAGAAGGATCATGTCAGTCCCACAGCCGAGGCATTTCATCCTCCCCAAGTTCAAAATGTACTACGGGATCGAGGATCCGATGGAGCACGTGGCTCGTCAACATGATGGAGTCTTCGTGCGTAATCGATCCGGATCTGAATGCTCTGACCTGTAGGTTCTTTCGCACAAGTCTGAATGGTTCGCCCCTGTTATGGCTCAACAGCCTCTCTAAAAGGTCTATCAAAGCCTTTTCGGACCTATCATCAGCATTCTTCAGTGAATATAGCATGAGTCAAAAGTTTTCCAAGACGAACCACGACCTCTATGACGTGCTGATGGGGGGAGAAAGAGGCCCTTCAAGATTTCATTATCAGATTCAGAAAGGTCAAACTAGAGGTCAAATATTGCAACGACCTGGAGGCAGTGATCACGTTCTCACGGGCAGTGCATCTGAACCACCTCTTATGTAGGTCTTTCAACAAACGAAGGCCCACAACTATGAAAGAGGCACTGGACAGAGTGATGGCCAAAATATCGCAAGACGCGTCAAAATCTGAAGGAGTATGGAGGAAGAAGGAATCCTCAGCTGAGGAAGGAAGGGGAAGAGAGAGTAGGCGCTCGAAAAAAAGAAGAGAAGAGAGAAGAGATGAAGCAGAAAGAAAATCCATCTGGGGAAGGATCAAAGATCCAAAGAAGCGAAGCCCAGAACGGGTTCTGCACGCGGAAGCAGCAATAATTTCTTTCTGAAATGAAGAAAATCTGAGAGAAAAAGGTTTTGCTATACTCAGAAAAGCCTGGAAAGGAAGGAGTCCTACTGCAGGTTCCACAAATCCAACGGGCACACCACAGAAAACTACAAAATCCTCGCCCAGGAGATAGACCGCGTGTGCAAACAAGGTCCGGCCTGAAGGATTGAGAGACAGGATGCAAGGGACACGAATGAGAGACTCGCCGCACCAGTGGAAGTTTCTGGGGACGGTCAAGTCAGCTCGATCCACTACACCGGAGAATCCATAAACGCTCACAAAAGGTCTCATCGAAAAGCTAAACTCCCCGTCTATCGGGTCGACCACACTTCTGAGGATCTAATTAACTATTCCAGGAAAGATCTGGAGGACGTCCACCTGTTCCACAATGACGCACTAGTAATAGTAATATCGATCAGATCTCATACAGACAGTAGAGTCCTGGTAGATCCAGGTTCTTCCATCAATATATTGTACATGTCTGCATTCCGGAATATGAAGTTGAGAGAATCGGATCTTACCTTAAATTCCCAAGACCTGGTGGGATTCAACGGAACAGTGACAATATCCTCCGGAACTATCAAACTGCAAGTCCGAGTCGAAGGTGCAAATCTGATGGCCCTTTTTAATGTCATAGTTGCCCGCTCAGGGTACGTCCTGCTCGGAAGGCCATGAATTCATGATATGGGGGCGCACCCTTCAACTCTCTACCAGAAACTACCCATCAAAAAGGGAGTCAGAGTTATAAAAGAGGATCAACAGATCTCAAGATCATGCCAGGTTGGAATTGTCAAACTAAAATCCCAGTGTCAGGCATAGCAGCTACAGGACCGGGGTCTCAAAAGAGGCCCACCCTTTGTTCAACCAAAAATAAAAGCACATGAGGACGGATAAGTGAAAATTCAGATTCATCCAGAAGACCAGGGGAAATCGACAAGCATTGAGAAAGATCTGGAAGAAAGTTTAAGAGATGGATTGGCGAACCTTTTGAAGAAGAGTTGGAAGACATATGCATGGGACCACACAGACATGCCCGGTATAGATCCAGATATCATAACCCACAACCTCGAGGTCAATCCGAGCCAACCTCCCGTTGATTAGAAGAGTCAACTTCTAGAGGCAGGTTTCATTCGAGAGGTCAAGTACCCCGAGTGGCTAGCTAATGTAGTAGTTGTGAAGATGAAAAATGAGAAGTGGAGAGCGTGCATAGATTTCACGGACCTCAACAAAGCTTGCCCAAAAGATTCATTCCCACTGCCCAAAATAGATCAATTGGTAGACGACACGGCCGGTTATGAACTGCTTAGTTTCATGGATGCCTTCTCCGGGTACAACCAGATAAAAATGAACTTGAAGGATCAAGAAAAAACTTCGTTCATAACTAATGTCGGCACATATTGCTACATGGTGATGCCTTTTGGTTTGAAGAATGCAGGAGCAACCTATCAGCGTCTGATGAATCGACTGTTCAAGGATCACTTGGGAAAGACTGTGGAGGTGTATATCGATGATATGGTGGTCAAGTCGCAAAAGGCCAAAGACCACCTGATACATATCGAGCAAGCATTTGAGCTACTGAACCGTTACGGGATGAAACTAAACCCTGACAAATGCACATTCAGAGTCCCAGCAGGCAAGTTCCTGGGTCACTTGGTGATGAGTTGAGGGATCGAGGCAAACCCCGATCAAATTCAAGCAATAATAGACATGCAAGCACCCACGAGTCTGAAAGGGGTACAAAAGCTAGCCGGATGCTTAGCAGCCCTGAATAGGTTCATATTGCCGTCATCGGACAAGTGTGTACCTTTCTTCAGAGCACTGAAAAAGAGCAAAGAGTTTGGTTAGGGAGATATGTGCCAGAAAGCTTTTGAGGAACTCAAGGTTTATCTGTCCTCGCCCTTGCTATTGTTCAAGCCCTCAGATAATGAAAAACTATTTCTATACTTAGCGGTATCTGATGCGGCGGTCAGTTCAAAGGTGGTGCATGAAGACGAAAAAACCCAGCACCCGATCTACTACGTAAGTAAGGCGATAGTCGATGCCAAAATGTGATATTCAACGATGGAAAAGCTGGCATTAGCCCTCATAGTTGTTTCGCATAAACTGAAGCACTATTTTTAGGGCCACTGAATCATAGCGAGAATGACATTCCCACTGAAAGTTGTCCTTCATAAACCCGATGTTTTGGGACACCTTACGAAATGGGCGATAGAGCTGGGTGGATATGACATCACTTACGAGCCACAAACCGCCATAAAAGAAAAGGTTCTCGAAGACTTCATGGCCGAAATGACCCCGACAAGCTCGAATGAGATCAAACCAAGCTCACTGTTACCAACAGGCCCTTGGATGGAAGTTTGGACCCTAAGCGTTGATGGGTCCTCAAATTCACGAGGATCTGCCACGGGGCTAGTTTTGTCGATCCCTGAGGGATACCTCCTGAAATAGTCAATCCATTTTGGATTTGCAGCCTCAAACAACGAAGCTGAATACGAAGCGTTGATAGCTGGACTATAGAGAGCCAGGGAACTGAGAGTTGAGAACCTGAGCGTCAAAAGTGATTCTCAACTTGTAGTGAATCAGGTAAAAGGGTTGTTCGAAGCAAAAGATCCTAGAATGGCAAAATATCTGGAAAAAGTCTTATCTATCTTCTCTCAGTTCACCAAATATGACATCACTCAAGTGCCCCAGACTGAGATTGGACACGCTGACGCTCTGGCTAACCTCGGGTCCGCAGTTAGCACTGAAATAAGAAGAAAGATCCCTGTTGATTACCTATCCGAACCGAGCATAATCCTCAATTCGGACATGGGGAGTGGAGATGACGAGATCAGACAATTGATGCTGGTAGAATGGAATCAGGAGCCCGAGCCAGACTGAAGGAGTCAAATCCTCGAGTACTTGCGATCCAGACTTCTACCCGAAAGGAAACTAGAGGCCCGAAAGATTCGGTCCAGAGCCGCCAGGTACTAGATCTTCCAGGGAGAATTATACAGAAGGTCCTTCGGCAGACCCTATCTGAAGTGCCTGGGAAAGTCAGAAAGCTCTTACGTATTGAAACAGTTGCATCTCAAACACTGCGGAAACCACACAGGACCAAGGTCCCTAAGTCACAGAGCACTGATGCAAGGGTATTACTGGCCCAACATGATCAAGGATGCCAAAGACTTCGTTGCCCGGTGCAACAAATGTTAAAGATTTGCAAAGACGATTCCCACACCGCTAACAACGTTGGCGACAATTTAGCACCTTCGCCCTTCATGCAATGGGGTTTGGACCTAGTGGGAAAACTGCCGCTTGCCCTAGGTCAAAAATGCTATCTGATCGTTGCAATTGATTACCCGCTGGCAACGATCACAGAGAAGATGATTGAAACTTTCCTTTGGAAGAACATTTTCACTCACTTCGAAATCCCCAAAGTTATCATCATCGACAAGGAAACTTAGTTCACAGGAAGGTCCATCCAGAAGTATTGCGCGGACAGAAAAGTGGAGCTCCGATATTCAACACCTCGATATCCGTAGGCTAACGAACAAACAGAGACGTCGAATAAGACCATCATGGACTCTCTAAAAAAGAGATTGGAACTGAGAAAGGGAAGATGGGTAGATGAGCTGCCAAGAGTTCTTTGGGCGTACCGGACCACCCCGAGAATCCCATTAGGCGAGACCCCTTTCGCCATGGCTTTTGTGGCAAAGACTGTCATACCCATGAAAATGATCATCCCCATGACCCGGAGTTTGATTCTGAAAGCAGAAAACGACACCGTGATGGCAGAAGCACTAGTTATGTCCGAGGAAAAAAGAGAACATGCACTAATTCATCTTGCCTGTTACCAGCAAAACCTGGCTAAGTACTTCGAGAAGAAAGTAAAGCAGCGCAGCTTCAAAGTGAATGATTTCATCCTGAGAAAAGTGTTTCAAAACACACAAGAGCCCGGAGGGGGAAAGTTAGGACAGAACTGGGAAGGCTCGTACAAAGTGATTGAAGAAGTCAAACCAGGAACTTATCACCTTGAAAACCAGAAGGGCGAACCAATTCTGAGGGCTTGGAACACTCATTTGAGGATCTATCGTATGTGAGAGTGAGAGAACTATGTAAGTACCCAGACAAAAAGGCCCATTTTCAAAATTAATATACAAGTATTACATGTTTCTTCTACACAATCATCCAATGCCTCTACAACAAAAAGCCCTAATCCGTTAGGAAATTGGTCAAGCCCCACGAGGACTAAAGACCCTAATCTGCTAGTCGAACGCTCAAAAACAAGGAAAAGAAAAGTTTACGCAGAAATAAAATGTTAAGCCAACAAGTAAATAAAATGCCAAGTTTTATTTCACAACAAACAAGTAAGGCTCAGACCCACATGTCGGGAACTCGGCCAAAAGGAATTACAAAATTTGTACAAAAACAAATTAAGATCCACGGTGACTCCAAGCTATGACCGCTCGAGGTATCAGCGTTGGAAGCGATCAAGATGTCCTCCTAGGAAAGGATGAGGGTATTGCCCAGAGAGCAACTAGTGAAACCGTCAAGTCACCCGCTGGCTACTCCACCAACTCATCATGTCCGAGGCTTGAAGGAAACTGACCGATGAAAACTAGGTAATTCGCCGACTCACTGCGCCTTACGTCTTGATGGATTTTGAAAAGTAGCCCTGCTTTCGCTCAAGACGAAAGGGATGAGAATGGTGGTACTCTGAGGCCTACGAGCAGGCCTAGAGAGACATCATTCCCGCCTCTCTCCAACTCCGCAAGAGACTGTGTCTCCAATAAAGTCAAGGCAGGTCCGAGTGTAGAAAGTCGGAGAACTACCATTTTCATCAAACAACAGCTCCATGCACGACTCAGGGAAAAGAAGCTTTGTCGCTTCCTTAAACCAACTGAGACATCCGTGCAGAGCCCCTGAAAATGCCATGATACAGAGAGCCATTAAAGGCCGACACAGAGAGTCACCCCTCCACCGCTCGCTCTGATATTTCTGAATGGCAGTGATAGAGGAAGGAGCGGCTGGTTGGCGTGAATGATATGGACTCCGTCGTCCGTCCTCATAGGCATGGAGGATTACGACCACACGGTCCAAGCCGCCCATGGACAACCAGATAGGTGTAGAAGATTACGACTAAACGTCCTCCATACAGGCCATGATTAAGGAAGGCCAGACGTGAAAGAGGAATAAAAAGAAATGAGAAAACCCCATTGGTATGAAAGTTGGAACCTGTTTGGGAAATCTGAAAACGAAAAGGGAACGATTTCTGGAAATATGCTTCAAAGTCGCAAATGAGAAGTTCCAAGTAACCAATTTATAGGGTCAAATAATTGTCAAGATCACAACACGTGTCGAGCATCAGACGCTGCAATACAGACAGTCAAGCCTGCTAATCGACGTGTGCGTTAACCAGTGTCTGGAGCGTTTAACTCCCCTAATTAATCACATATAAGGCAATTTGATGCGAATACCCGGCGGTTGACACGACCAATTACAGTATGACATCATCGCCTCGAAAGATGGAACGACTCGGTGCATCGAGTGACTCCACATTAAAGACAAGTCTCTTCGACTCCCGGACAAAACGTCCCTTCCCCCACTATAAAAGGAAGGGGCTTATGAAAGTATCCTTCAGTCTACATGATTAAACAGACTTTTGACTAAAACCATGGATAACTCAACTACCACCTCTAAAGTGACTAAGAGGGTTCTAAAATGGGAGAACCAAGAACTACACGCGAAAAACTATAGGCTCAATCTCGCCTTCCTAAAAAAGGAGGAGGGAGAATGAGATGCAGAGGCATTGAGACACGAACTCAAGAGCCTCCGAGGGGCCCTAGAAGCAGTAAACAACAGAGCGGAGCGACTTGAACAGGGGATTGCTATCTCCGAGAAAGCAATGAGATCTCGAAAATGGTGGAGGGCTATGAACCATCCGAGCGTTACAAAGCACACAAAGACCGCCTCCAAGCGACAAAGAACCTCATAGTCTACTACGAGGAGGAAAATAAAACCCTCAAGGAAGAACTAGCTTCCTCAAAGCGGCGCAGGATGCTAACTCCAACAGTCATCATTGACAGCGACGAGGATTAGAAGGCTGTTCGAGGGTTCAAGGACTTGTAGTTAGGATTTTTCTTTTTTTTTCTTTTTACTTATCGAATGTACAAGTAAAGAAAAAAGGAAATTATATGTTTTTGCTTTGTTAATTTACATACCTTCTCCGCCAGAATAAGAACCGTGGTTAACTTAAGCATCTAAAGCCTTCTCTGGAAGCAAAAGCCTCAGTCCGTCTGAGTATTAAAAGCCTTCTCCAGAAGCAAAAGTCTCGATCCGTCTGAACATTCAAAGACTTCTCTGGAAGCGAATGCCTCGTTTCGTCAGTGCATTCAAAGAATTCTCCGGAAGTGAAAGCCTCGGTCTTTCCAAGTAAATAAATCATTTACGAATCCCCGTGAGACTTAACGTTGGAGTATTAAAATGTTTAAAGCCTTCTCCGGAAGCGAAAGCCTTGGACTATCCAAGCACTTAAAGCCTTCTCCGGAAGCGAAAGCCGTGGACAATCCAAGCACTTAAAGCCTTCTCCTGAAACGAAAGCCTTGGACTATCCAAGCACTTAAAACCTTCTCCGGAAGCGAAAGCCTTGGACTATCCAAGCACTTTAAAGCTTTATCCGGAAGCCAAGGCGTTGGTTCATCCAAGCAGTCAAAGTTTCCTTTGGAAGCAAAACAACTTCTCATCTCGATAAGTGGCTAGGCCTCAATTCAAGGTATAAAGCCATTCAAGGGAGAAACACTTCTTTGAATAGAGCATTGTGAAATAGGAAAAGCAAACAGCAAAGCGAATGAACAGAGTACACAAGCAGGTAGATTATGTGTTCTTAAATGCAAAAAAGAATAGAGAAAAGTCAATACGAAAAGAAAAATTGTCCAACAAAGGGGCTCCACAATCCGGAGTTTACCCAATCAAAGTCAGTCAAAAACATAAACGGTCTCGCTAGGGGGGGATCCAACAGGGTGTCGTCAGCCGCAGCACCATCACTTCCTTCGGTCTAAGTCCCTTCACCACCATCATTCCCGCCCTGAGCCAAGGTTTCTCCTTGAGAACGAAGTAATTTTTGGGCCTCCTAAATCAGTTTTAGTCAGAGCCCAATAGCGTCCTCATGAGAGATCAGGCTGAGTGGTTCTCGAAGCTCTTCAGCGACCTCCAAGAACGCTTTGATCGAATCTCTTCCGACCTCTATCCCGATGAGGGTAGTCCAAGCCGACACCTCAGTTGCTTTGGCCAACTCCACCTCAAGATCATCAACTCTTTTCTTGAAGGAGAGAAGCTCGGCCACATGAGACTCTAAGGGCAACAATTCATTCACCCGAGCCTTCAACAAGACGTTCTCTGAAGCACTGGCAATCAGTTCATCCCAAATAGCCCTCAGTGAATCAGCACTCTGCTTGAGACTCTCCATGGCCTCATCCTTCTCCTTGAGCTCGCGGTCCAATCATCCTAAAGTCTCAAGACGCTCAGAATTGGCCGTGTCTAAGAGTTGCTTCAACTCACCGTTGTCCTTCCGAACGGACTCATTGTCTACCTTGACACGACCAAGCTCGGCCTCCAAAGAAGAGATTTTCCTATTGGCCTCAGGGAGATCAGACTTCAGCTGAAGACCCTCAGCCAGCGCTAAATCGAGAACCCTGGATTGATGGTTGCTAGTCGTCGCCTCCTCCTACTTACGCTCTAGGTCGCGGTGTTTTCGCATCAGACTCTCTAGATTAAGAGTCATCTGGGCCATGGCCTGGGTGCCCTAAAAAAAAGAAAACATGCTCAAAGCTCAGGAAAATTAAAGCTGAAGTCAATAAGAAAAACGATAGAGGAAATAAAAGCATTTAGAAGCAGTGCGCTAACCAGGCAAGTGCGATAGCACATATGCCTGAAAGTATCCTCTTCGCTATCATAATCGAAGAGGGGGTCCAGCTGCATGGCCCCCAAATCAGAAGCAGATCCGACTACGTCCATAGCCTTTCAGAGGAAGTAGCCGCGAGAAAGAGATCCCTGATCAAAGTTGACGTCGGGAGGGGGGGAAAGGCGAAGCAAAGAAGAACCACCACTCGCGGTACCAGATCCGCTTGCCAGTGCCAAAACCTCATTCGTTGGAGGGGGAATAACCTTTACCGTTGAATCAGACAGAAACGAAGTCCCGGCGTTAAGTGGTCCATCAATTGTCCTATCGTCCTCCTGTTCAAACTCTACGTCAGAAGACAAAATATCGACATGGTCAGAAGAAGGCAAATCCGCCTTAGAAGGAAATGATTGATAAACCATCTCAGGGTGTTTTTGAGCCAGTTCATTCGCTCCTCTCATCGCGCTCTCAAGTGCCCCAATGACGCCAATCCTCTTTCACTTGGCAGCAGGTGGATTGGTAGATAGAGCCGTGGCATTTTCCCATGGCGACTTCTGAGACGCCAATCCTCTATCGTGTGTTCCGAAGGAGGCTCCGCAGCAGGAGCCACTACGTTTCCCACGGCGACTTTCGAGACGCCAGCTACTGCGATCTTCCCACTTCCTAAAGAGTGAGGACGCTTAGATCTGGCCACCTCTTTTCCCTTCCGGCTGGGCGAAGGTGCATGGCGGCCCTTTTCCTCTAACATCTTGAAGAAGAGCGAAGAAGGTACCGGCGTTACGAGAGCTTGAAACCAGGGTAGATTGGATGTCAGACATTCTTGTGCTGAGACCTACAATGCAACTGACCTAAGTCAGCCGCGTATAAAGATAACACACACGCATATAAAAAGGCAGAAGGTCAAAACAAAGCACTTACAGGGAGCAACGATCTCGAAACCTAGAGGCGGAGTCTGAAGTTTGGCGAAGACTAGCCAAGGGTGCTGGTTAAACTCTTCCCAGTTGAAAGGGCCCAACTGGCTGAGGACCTTACAATGGTCAAGAACCTCCTTGGAAATGCTCTTCGGAAGCAAATTTTTCACTGCAACACAAAATCGAAAGTGGTCAGCAAGGCTACGGATAAGTAGAACACAAAGTAACTTGAAACTCATTCTCTCACCCTCATCCTCTCACGAGACAGGAAGAGTCCAATCTCTAGATAAGAAGGAGCCGCGAATGAAGAACCAGTTCTCCTTCCAATGTTTATCATAGGAGGCCTCATCTACCAAAGCAGGTTTTTTACGAGTATGAAGGAGGAAGCGCATCTGATCCTGGACATTCGAACGGAGGGACCAAAAATGGGAAACCATACTTAAAGAGGGTCGAAAGCCCAACCCTGAACACACCACCGCGAGGGTGACCAAACACCTCAAGGTATTGGCATAATTTGGCCCAAAGCAAGACCGGTACTCCGAAGCAGTTCGGCTATCAAAGAAGGAAGGGGAAATCTCATTTCCCATTGAAAAAACCGCGGATAAAAAGCAGTCCAACCCTCACAAGGGGAAGATAGACTCGCTCCGACTCCTCCGAGAGTCTCATCTCAAAGTCCGAGGAGATGCCATACTCGACCCTCAGCCTATCAAGTCTTCCTTGTGTCATTCTAGAAAAGTAGTGGAGGGGACCTCTATCTTCCCGGATATGCGTCGATTGAGACTTCTTTTTCTTCTTCTTCCTAGCCCCATCCCCTGTTGGATTGGTGGCAAGAGACCGAGGAGGACTAGAGACAACAGCACAATCGACCAGGCAAGGTCCCTCTCCCCCCGACGACACAAGCATGGATGGGGTATCCTTGGATTTGGTTTTACTGCCCTTGGAACGACTTTTTCTCTTTTTCTTTTTTCTTTTGAGCCGCCTCCACGGCACGCATAGGAGAAGGAAGATGGGAAGAGTCGGGAACTTCGACTGAGCCTATCAAGATGGAACCCCCTCCCGCCAATAGGCGAGAAGTAGGAGAAAGAGTGGAATCCACATCTAAACTCGCTTGGATTTCAGAAAAAAAAAACCCAAACCCACTCACAGACGGGAGGGAATGCTCTTCTGCTGGGGAACGAGGGTCAATCACAGGCTCATTTCCCTCAGACTCACCCCGAGATGAGGGAACAGTATCCATCTCATGAATACGAACAAAATAAGGGGAAGCACCGGACTCAACTCTCTCGAAAACCACACCATCATAATCGTCATCTTCTACAACCAACCTCGGAGTCCTATGACCTCTAACTATGGGAGTTTCCTCAGAGTTATCCATGACAGAAAGAACGGAGAACAGAGAACACAGATGAAAGACTAACCTTAAGGAGAGGACAGGGAAAGCTTCGAAGGAACAGAGCAAAAATAGTAGGAAATCGTTCGAGGGCGAAAGATCTTCACACGACTTGAAGAATTCAGAAAGCAAACGAGCCTTCAATTCTAAAGGACAACCTTATTTAAAGGAGAGGAGCACGCGTCTAACCACCACGACACTTGGAAAGAGACGCGACGATCCACATCCCCCAAAGCCCATGGAATTTAAGCCCATACGAGGGCTCAGCGGATCGATTTCACAAAAAATCGTATCTCTTGGAATAAACAAGCTCATGAAAGGGCACAACGGCTCACGAAAGGAAACCGCAAAAGGTCCAAACCGTAATAGGGTCGAAGCGGTCTATTTTCTAAGGAGTCGCGACCCTCAGCTGTCTTAAGGTGATGTGAGGATCAGGACGAGCATCACGCCTCCGATCCGGATACATACTATTCCCTACGCTGGACTTTCCAACCCAGGAAATAGGGAAAAACTGTAAAGGGCAAAAAGAGCCCTCATACGGCCACACTTATGCCAGGCCGGTTCATATGGAGTCAGGCCCATCCGAACCATTTTTTGAAGGAGTCAATCCTTCATGGGCCAAACGAAAGCCCATTAAGCCTAGTCCTAGACTAACCTAGCCGACAAGCCCATGATCAAGGTACTATAAAAGGCGATATGATCTATTAAATCAGTTAATCAATCAATCTCAAATATACCAGTCATACACTTGACCTAATTCTTCCTTGCGGCACAAGGCACTTTTCACCTGCCACCACCTAACTTGATCGTTGGAGGGTCCTCGGCCGGTACCACACCGGTGCTCTTCCGATTATCAACCTTTCGTCTATTTCAGGTAGCTACACCGCAAGTGATAAGCATGTGACGTAGCGTGTTCAACCGTATGAAAGAAGCTCATCCGAGAAATACCCCACACAGTGGGTATGGAAATTAAAAAAATCCCCGCGAGTTAGAAGACTATGATGGGGACAGGGATTACATCCCTTCAATTAAGTTTTGTCATTTTTCTTGTAAAATACAATTTACTTTCCACCTCTCCAATTTATTTTCTAAACCAAGGCTATGGAAACTCGGTACAAAATTTATTCACATTTAACATTTTATAAAATTTCTTTTATGTCCTAATTTTTTATTTATCTTACAAGAACTATTCCCCCAACCTGAATCTTACCTTCAGACCGCTAAATCAAATTACAACCCACATTTCTTAATATAAAACCATACCCACAACTAATTGTAATTTTCCCCTTTAAAACAAAAAAATCAACTAATTGTTACAAAGTTTCATAATCCTTCAAATCTCATTAACCATAAAACATCCTAACCGTCTTCAACTGCTATGGTGTTAAATTTTTTTAATAAATCCTTTTAACTCTTACAATACAAGAAGAATGTAAAGGAACTTACCAAAATTATAACTTTTCTTTAATTTCACTGTAGTAGGAGCCTGATTTACACATTGTATTTTTCTTTTATATATCTAACCCAACTCTTCATCTATCTCTGTTTAAAAACCCAAAAACTCGACCAACCTGGTCTACCCAACAAAATTAGGGTGTTGGGTTGGGTCATTAAAAAAAGCCAACTTTATTAGGCTTAAAATTCAATTCCCCAGATTTTCAGGTAGGGTCCGATGTTGACCTGACCCGACCTGACTTGAGGATTCTTTAAAAAAACCTGAATTTAGATAGTATGTGTTTGGATGTGTAGGGGTATGAATTTCATAAACCGAGGTTTATATAACCTATGTTTGGTAGGTGGGTTTTAGTTTGAGTTTTGTGTTGTTTAATTATTTTATGAGGGGTTAGCAAACCCACCAACACTACTATTTAAAATCTATGAATTGAATAGATTAAACTCGAGGTTCTATTCCATCTAACAAAAATGGGGTAGAAGACTATTGAAGCCGACCCCACCTAACCCTAACCCGTCTACCAAACCTAAATCTATGCCACTGCCTTCATACCTCTTCTACGCGCCCCTGACTAAAAAAAACAACATATTTATCAAGTTCTGCCTCTTCTCTTCTACACATCTTCTACATATTCTTCTTCTACGCCTCTTCTTCTTCCTCTACTCCTCTTCTCATGTTAAGTTTTTATTCTCAATCCTCTTAATTCTTCAAAAATAATTTAAATAATCAAAATATAAAAATCCACACTTAAACAATAGTAATATATAACTAAATGCGCAAGGCACGTGTTAATAATCTAGTTTATTTATCTAAAATAATATATAAAAGTGACTTGGATGGAAAAAAATTTTTGTTTCCCTTTTTACTCCTATTAATTCACTTTAATATCTAAATTAGTCTTTCTCTCATACTAAATTACTGCTTTCATTTTATTTAAGGGTTATTAACATGTAAATTCATATAATGAGTCTTATTTACACTAATGCCGATTAGAAAAAAAAATACAACAATATTTGCGCTCCACCTATTGGAAATAAAAACTGATTGTAATACCCCTAGTATGTGAAAAGCTGCCTCAGCTGACTATGGTAACTTTGTAATTGCCACGATTGATGTGCATCCGTTGAAAAAATTTGAAAAAAAAGGTGCAAAATCAGGAAGAGAAATTTGTGGGAAGAAAATGTTCCTGGGTCTTTCAAAATTATTTTCAAATCTTCATTGGAAAAAAATAAACAATATCTTCATACATCTTCAAAACCTTTGAAAAAATGACAACAAATACGTAAATCTTAGAAGCAAGGAAGAAAATGACAAATAGACAAGAGAAGGAAGTAAAAGAAGAAGAAAAGGCATAGAACGGTGGAGGAAAAAGCCATGAGCTTAGAGAAAAAGAAAAAAAAAGTTATGAACTTTAACATTTTTGTAAGAAATATATAGAAAAATGTATTTTAACAAAACTTTGGGAAAAAAAGGATTCTTCTTGAGATTAATGAAGAAGAATATACTAATTAAGAAGAAGAAGAAGAACAACAACAATGTAAAGAGTCAAAGGAAGAGATACATCTGAAGAAATGGTGGAAAAAGAATATAACAATGATGAAGATTAATTTTTAGAAGAAATAGAAGAGATTGTGGAAGAAAAAAAAAAGAAAAGAAAGAAGGTATCCAAAAAGAAGAAAGAAGATGAAGAAAGAGAAAAAAAGGAAAGCAGAGCGTGTAAAAAGCTAAAAGGGGTACAATGAGATCAACGATTTCTTAGAATAGAAATCACAAGGTAAGCATTTGACAATGTAAAGAACAAATATAACATTTTTCAACTGTAATCAAAATCATGAATGTCTGATGTTTAACAAAATTAAATATATAGCATTGTTAAACACGAACTTAAATTTAACACAGATAAATAAAGTTTTTTAATCAATAATCGAGTATTGTACGATAAAGTACATTTAAATTTGTAACTATGATTCAAGTGTAACTCTATTTCAAACGTGGAACTTCTCTAAACTATAACATGGTCATTCTTATATTTTAAAGCTTCAAAACTAGTAAAATGATAAGAAGACAATTCCCAATGCAAAACAAACGAAGATAATTATAATGATGTAAGATTTAAGCTTGCAACCAAAAAGAAACTGAAAGATGGCTGTTTCAAGAACATTTTAGAGTTGGGAATTCTCAACTTCCCAACAAAATTAATGCAACATCTAATAGGCAAGCTAGTGTGTAATTCTGATCCAAAGGTGCAAAGCTTAATTTTTTATGGACATGTAGAAACATTCAGTATCAAAGAGTTTTGAATCATTACTGGATTGTTTTGTAAAGAAGAAAGGTATTTAAACAAAAATACCCTGAACAGATGATAGGTCAGTCACCCGATATATTAAAACGAGACCCATCTAGAAAAACTTCCAACCCAGAATAACTCATATTCCTATGAAATGTTTTTACCGTGTTTGGTCAAGAACTTTGATAACAGACTTTATCAATTTATTTGGAGTGTAACCCATTATTTTAGTCTTTTAAATGAAAAATGAGGAGTGTTTACAATAGATTCAATCTTCAATTCGCATTTAGAAACCTTTATCCTTTTCAGAAGACATACCTTGATATTGATTCACACTATAAAACCTTCCTAAGGGAATGAACACTTTTATGGATGCTACAGAGGCCAAGTGTGAATCTCATATCACTATAAGAAATTTTGGAATAGGTGACGTTTTTTTGGCGTCACCTATTCGAATAGGTGACGCTTTTCTGGGCGTCACCTATGGCAGTGTCACCTATTCGAATAGGTGACGCCTAAAAAAAGCGTCACCTATTCGAATGGGTGACGCCAAAAACGCGTCACCCATTCGAATGGGTGACGCCAAAAACGCGTCACCCATTCGAATGGGTGACGCAAAAACGCGTCACCCATTCGAATGGGTGACGCTAAAAACGTCACCCATTCGAATGGGTGACGCAAAAAACGTCACCCATTCGAATGGGTGACGCCAAAAAAACGTCACCCATTCGAATGGGTGACGCCAAAAAAAACGTCACCCATTCAAATGGGTGACCCGTTTTACCCGTCAGCAGGTTTTACCCGTTTTACCTGTTTTACCCGTCACCTATTATAATTTTAATAATATCACCATTTAGTGACTTTTTGATACCCATGAACCTTATATTGATCAATCAACATAATAAAGAGTAAATACATGGTCATTACAAGAATAAGCCACAAACTTTATATACAATAACAAGAATACGTCAAAAATTTAGAGTACAATATTACAAATGATGCTTTTCAAAAACTAGAATATACACAAGAATTTCTAAACCTCCACAAAAAGCCATTGAACAACATTAACCATAACAACAAAACCGTTGTTCCACTGCTTCCAAAGCTGCAAGTAAGGATAAAATGTTCAAATTAACAAACATCATTATTCCAAAGCTGAAAAAATGAAGACGAACACATGCTTTTAGAGAGTTTAATAGACCAAGAAACTAATCCATTCCATATCCATGAATGATTCAGAAATACACATGATATCGATATGAACAATAATAACGAGTAATCAAATTTACTAGCATCAAGGCGCACATTACATGAAACGGCATCAATATGGCACTGTCTTAAAAGCTTCAGTTCATTTATATTAACAGTAAAATCATTGGATTATTGTAGGAGCATTTCAACATTCTGCAAGAAATACTAAAAAAAAATTAACGCCTAAAATTATCAATACCAAATTAAGGGGAGAAAAGAATGACAAACAATAGGACTAACCTTCAAATTCATGGGAGCTTTCATAATTTCTGCACATCTAGAACGATATAATTCAGCTTGCCTTGTTAAATCCAGTATTGTTTCTGTCCCTGGAAGCTGAATTCCAAGTTCCAAAATCTACTTGGCATGGAACCGAATACTTTTATAAATACGATTTATTAATAAAAATATATAGATGTGATATACATCAAGAGTAAAGAATTTTATTTAAAATGGTCTAATCACCTTCAATTTCAAATTGTAAAGAACCTCAACCTCAAAAGCAGAGGGTCGTTTCTACAGAGTAGAAAAATAAAGTGTTTACCTGTTGACTTAGAGTTGTAACTGGAGTAACAATCTGCCAAAAAAAAAGGTTCAAAGTTAAATACATAAACAATACAATTTCAGTCCCATTATAGAGAACAAGAGCCCTGCCCATGATCATTCATATCACAAGAAGTTAACAAAGCATCTAAAATCTTAGATTGTGAAAATTATATTGCTATCTATGCTTAAGATAAATGCAAACTTATTTCAAAATGAGATAACAGTTGATTGCCTTTAATCAAACTATAATTCCCCAATTTTGCAGGTGACTCGACAGACCTATTCAATAAATATAAGTGAGTTTCATTCAGTCATTGACTCAATTGTATGATAAGATAACACAAGCCACAGTGTGACATGATATTTAAAATAATAAGTCCTCATCATTGTATAAGCGCCTTGTAGAGAAAATCTAACCACGATAAGCCAGGTAATTAGACAACCAAAACTTAAAAAAATCACAAATATTAAAATTTGAATAAATAACCGACAAAATTATATATTTAGTTAACCATACTAGCCCGGACAAGTACCGCTACTAAGTGTCCGTTTGAGATGGCTTTTGGAAGTGTTTAAAAGCGCTTTTGAATAAAGAAAGTATTTTTTATAACCATGAAAAAACATTTTCAAAAGCTATCCCAAACGAACCTTAAGTATATAAGCGAGAGAAAGGTAGAGAGTAATACATGACCCTGTCCAGGTGGAACATTGATCTTTTGAGCAATGACTTCACCAGTGTGCCCCCTTATCCGTCTTCGCAACATAAGAAAACTAAAATAAAATTTCCAATAATAAAACTAAAACCAAGAAATTGATGAGCTTGGGAAGGACTAAATATTTCCTTGTAAAGGAGTTGAGGGAACATTACAAACTCCGTAATAAGGGGAATGTGAAGCTCACAAATCCCCAGGAAATAGAACGCAAAGATACTAAGCACATATGAATCTACCATGTTCTATCATATCAGCTAGTAGGCAAAATAATGTTTCATGGCGACAATACGGCTCCTATACACAAAGCACAAAACAAAACGAATCCAATTACGAGAGGAAAATAGATAAAGAACCTACAAAGAATTGTGAAATCATAACGGCATTTACTCACTTGAAACATTTAGAATCCACCATAACTAGATGTTTTCTTGTGAAAATCAAATATAACTTCAACATAATACGTTCTCACTATAAATTGAAATTCATATGGAGTCAAATATTTTTAGTGTTATCAATCAAGGCAAGTAGACATCTGCCCCTCTACTCCAGAAATATGAAACAAATTAAGTAGATAGAGACCCACCTCAAGTCTAATACATGAACAATCTTTCTGCCTGGGCTATAATATTTTTAAGGGATCCTAAAAACAAATGTTTACCCAGCTATGGAGGTCATCTAATCGTGAGAGAGAAACAAAATAGTCTTCAAGGTAAGCCAAAACGAAAATTAGAAGGAAAGAGTAAAGAGTAAAGCTTATAAAAAAAAAGATTTCCTTTAATCCCTACACATCTGTCAAGATAACAAATTCAAGAGAAACATCTTAAAAAAAATGGGGCACATGGAATAAAAAATTGCAATCAATGTTAAAAGGCACTCACTTGCACTCAGGAAGTGCAAGAAGTCTAAGACTCTCTGCTCAAGGTTCTTCCATCCATCACCACTTGGTTGACCAGTATACTGAAAAGAAAGTGTCAGAAGAATGCATATACCAACCAGTAGCTTCACATATGTTCATTGCAGAAGGAACTTACTTGATTTGGGATGGAAGCTTGATATCCTTTCAAAGGGGTATTTGATAGACTTGCCATATGTGGCTGGGAAGTCATGCTACTCTAAAATTCAGAATTAAACATTAAAACAAATTTACCTCTTGCAAGAACAAAAGTATAAATTAGTCATTCATCTTCCTCAAAGAACATTAAGCCTGTTAATCACATCTAAACAATAACCATAACTTTAAAAAAAACATGTAAAAAATCGCTGAACAGGAACTAGAGAAAGATTCGATTTTTAGTTAAATACGCATACCTTTCAAGTACAATCCATCGGAGGAAGACAAAGGAACTTCCATGAGGACCAAAATCAGGACCTCCAAATGCAAAAGGGGCCCTAAAAAAAGAAAGGCCTTCAAATTATAAGAAAAACTTTATAACAATAGATAAGATTACAATAATATCCATCAAAGGATCAGACAAATTTCAGAAAAATTGAAAAGGCCATAAAAAACAAATTTTCAATGTAAAAACTGATCACAAAGGCCATAAAAAACAAATTTTCAATGATAAACTTTTCCTTTAAATCATTCTAAATTTATCAAAGGAATACAAAGCACTGATTATGGATTCATAAAAAATCATGTCTCTTAAGAAGACTGTAAATGTCAGGATTTGCATCAAGGCATAAATAAGGGAGACAAGTAACTGGTAAGGAAAAAAATGGAATATAAAATGGAGCATACTTTAGAAAGCTTTCCTCCAGTTGCTGAGATGGCTTTCTTGAAAAGAGACCACCATGGATTTTAATCATTTGTTATTATCATAAATGGGCGTCCTTAGCAGTGCTTGAAGGCCCATTACATTGTTCTTCACCCACCATCCTTAATGTATATAAAAAAAAGATTCAATACTTGAAGGTATTTGAGAACAAAGCATGCAAGATTTATATTCATACACATTCAAAAGAAACAAATAAACTTTATAAAATTTTATAAGAAATAAATAAGTAGGAAATTGGTACTCATAATCATAATTAAACAGTACTAAACTAGCCAAGTCTATTCAAAAGAAAGTAAATAGATGACGCAAAGAAGAAACGGACTGTGATGATAGGCGTATCATAAACTTTAAAAACCACGGTGCACATGTACGAGATAAAATTGTCAAGATGGATGAAAATTCTATCGAATTCACAGCTAATTAGAAAATAAATTACCAGACAAGGTAACAAGAATTTTGTAGATAAACAAGATACAAGCAAATATATAACCAGTTTAAGAAAGACACCTAGCTATAAAACAAGTATTTTCTGAAGTAGAACCATTGGCAACAATAAGTTTAGCAATAAGGCAAAATAAGACAAAATCAGTTTTTAAAGAAAAAAATCATTTACAATACTTGTCAATTCAACAATAAATTGAGAAAAATATGTTAGAATCTTACTTCTGAAGCTACGATTCCATAAGGAAAGATCCAAAATACAACCGAACTATCATTAAAATGCAAAGCCTTTGTAAACATCAAAATCTGGAACAAACTCCATAGGATTTTGTCCACGATCTTTTGTGCTAAAACAAAAGATCATAAACATCTATATTTAGATCTCAAGAAATAGTAATATAATGCAGATTTGGCATTAAAAAAAAAAACTCACCTCCAAAATTTCTCAAACAGATTGCCTTTTTTCCCTATAAAAGGAATTCAACAGAATGAAAAATAATTGTTAAACATAAATACAGACACCATTTCTTATAGTAATATCATAAATAAGTAGTTGTTACCTTGAAAGAAAACCTTAAATAGATAAATAATATCATTATCTAAAGTTGTTTTGATAATCCATGTATTCCATAATCTTAACTCTCTACAAACACCTAAACAAAAGTTCTATGTAAAAATTAGAACCAAAGAAGAACAAGATAAGGCACTGATACATGCTAAGAACCTTGTAAGCTAAGAAGTTTGAAATATATAGTTCTGTTATGATTAAATTTGAGTATATTGCACACAAATCCAACTCAAAAGAGGAGAAAATGATAATTTTAAATTGAATCAAAATTATGCAAATCAAAACCTTGAAATAGTGTGAGCATACCTTAATAAAGTTTACCATGTTTTTTGATAATTTAAAAAAAAAATCTCCATGATTAAATAATTGAAAAGATGCGTTGTAATTGTACATAAAGTAGACATTCGAGCATCCATCAAAGATGAAAATAGAGAGCCAATTTTCTTCTATTTACGGTTCCTGGAACTTCTTCAAAACAAACATTCATTACTAGTCACAAAATTGAACAGATGAAAATGAAGAATAATACCCATTAGAGAAATCGAAAAGAGATTTAATCCTAAACAAGACATTTAAATTAATAGAATGAATTTTTTTAGATACCATTTGCAATACATAACAAATGACCAAGAAGGATGGAGTAATATTGTATATGCTTTTAGAATTAATTTAACTTCAAGCATTCAAAAAATTATTGAGCAATATCATCTCAAAACAATTACAACTGATTCCGATTTTGATAAATAGTGAAAACGCTAAAGTAAGATAATATTGATTACAAGAGATTTCAATCACTCCCAATTTTTTTACAATAATTATAGATATATCAAATGTTATGATAGGCATAAAAAGCTAATGCTTGAGACACTAACTTAGCTATAACCCAACACCAACACAATTACCATGGATTTACACTTTACTTTCTATATGGATAGAAAATGTACAAGTGTAGGATTCTTGGAATTCCTACAGCAACAAAATTCATTCCTCGTAATTTTTAAGGCTGTTGTTACCTAAGATTGACAAGAAGTGAACCAAAAATTTAGATTTAAATGGATAAAAAGTAAATAAAAAAACTTAGACCTTGAAGATGGAAATAAGTTAATATTTCTCCTTCTCCATCTTATTCCCTGACTTGTTTAGGCTTTTCTCTTGACATAACTCACATATCTGAGACCTGTTCAACAAAACATAAAAAAGATAGCGAAATCAAAGTCACATAGTTTTAAAATAAGGGCATAATGACTAGTAATCTCGAAGGAAAAACATGAAAGAAAATTTATTGAACTTTCCTTGTAAATATTGGGGAAAAAGAAAACTAATAGATTTCAAACAAAAGCAAGCCAATGGTGGTGTTTGTGCCTTTTAGAAAGATACCATATTTCAATGGGAAGGAAAGAATCAAAACCATGATCCAATCTGGGAATGAAAAACAAGGAATTTAGATGTATATTCTTACTTTTGATTTTCTCAAGAAATGATAGAATCGTGAAGAATCAGGTGCCACAGGAGAAGGAAGAATAAAAGAGATAAACTAAAAAAAAAAAAAAGACACACGGACACGACAGAGAATGAAGGGAAATAAACAAACAAATTGAAATGAAAAGATAATAAACAGAGACACAGACTTCGATTTTTAGGGTTCTACAAAATCGAGATTCACCACTACCGCCAAAAATCGAAAAATCGAGATGAAAAATCGAGATTCCATTAAACCCATTCACAGCCGGCGACGTTCGTTTGAAGGAGATGAAGGAATAGTTAAAAAAAAGATAGTTACCTGAGAAAGAGAGAAGAGACTTCGATTTTAGGGTTCTACAATTTTAGGGGTACTGAAATTTCACTTTGGATTCAAAGTGAAATTAGGGCTTGCTTATACTTCGATTCACCAAAACCAAAGCGAAATCATTCTTCTTCCTTCGATTTGACTTCGATTTTGTGTGCTTCCTTCGATTCGACTTCGTTTGAGCTTGTTTGAGAGAGAGCTTCGAGAGAGAGTGCTTCGAGAGCGTCTTCGTTTTCTGAGAGAGAGAGAGAGATTCTTTCATTTTGTTTTTTTTTCCAAGTTTTTTAAGCGCTACAAATTAATTATAAGGGAATATAGGTGACGTCTTATTTTTTACTTATTACTGTTCATCCGTGAGTTTCAAAACAAGCGTCACCTAAAATAATGTGTAGTGTCACCTAATCCCATTTTTCTTATAGTGTATTGCGAGCCTAATAATTGAGACCATAAGATACTTTGTCAAGTTTCCTTCTTCCACTCAATATTTTAAAATTGGGTTTTCATACTAGGATAAATTTTGGCTAATGATTAATCTAAGTTGTATAAACCTAACTCAATCATAATTATTAAATTGGTTAGATCAATTTTAATGTGAATTACCAAGTTTCCTAGCTTAAAACTAATCACATTATGAGGTCTTCTAAAAAATAACGACTTATTATCTTGAACTTTTGTAACGTCCCGAAATTTTGAGGTGAAATTTTTTATTTATTTATTTTATTATTTTATTGGAGTAATGCAGTTAAATTTATTTTAAAGTTAATAACTTAGAACTTAGGAGTTTTATTTACCTCGAGACCTTTATTTCCGTTTGTCTTATATTTTAGGGGCAATTACTGAAATAACATATTTTTACATACTAATTACTGAAATGTTTGAACTTTTCAAAAATTACTCAAATAGCATAATTATAGTTCAATAATTTATTGAACTAAAAAAATTAAATTTTTTAACAAATTCATTGAAAATAATAATATAAAATGATCAAATAGTTCAATAAACTATTGACCTTGAACTTAAAAAACCAAAAAACAAACAAATTCATTAAAAATACCTACGAAAAATAGTTCAATAATTAATTGAATTATAGTTCAATAGTTTATTGAACTATAATTATGCTATTTAAGTAATTTTTAAAAAGTTGACATTTTAGTAATTAGTATGCAAATTTATGCTATTTGAGACAAATGATTTATATTTTAATGGTTCGGGTCATTAATGATTATTAACGGGATAATTAATAATCATTAATCACCTTTAGTTAGTTTATTACTATAAGTTAACTAGAACTACTTACGAGCAAAGGACGGGTTCCGTTAAGAAGAAAACTTAAAGGAGAGCCCTAGAGGGGCATTTTGGTAAAAGCTCCAAATACTTAAAATACCCTACACTCATATTTTTCCTCTTCATTTCCTCCAAAAGACAAAAGTTAAAGGAAAAGCCCCAAATTCACCCCCCCAAACCTGAGGAAACAAGGAGATAGAGAGAGAGAGAGAGAGAGAGAGAGAAAGAAGTTGTTGTATCTTCGCCGTCTCTCGCCCATTTTCATCATGCCTTAGCTCGTTAGAAAGATCTCGAGACGTACTTTATACCTATCCCATCCATTGAGCCAATCCATCCAAGTCCCAGAAACTAGGAGGTGAGTAACGTTTTAGCTTTATGGGTTTTGTTGATTTCCAATTTCCATCCTTGATCCTTGCTTCAAATCCTCTTCCTTCTTTTGTTGATTGTAAGTTTGAGCTAAGGAAATTCACCTAAGATGAAGGCTTGTTTTCCATGACCGTGGCTGCTATGAAGGATTTTATCATGCGTTATTTTTCTTTTCTTTTCATTTTGGGTGGGAAATTCGTGTCCTAAAGCCTTCATTTATGTTATCCATTGAAAGTATCATGCCCTATGCTACTTGAAGCCAATCCGGATTGATTATAAGTCATCCAAAAACAGGGGGCTGCTATGTTGTTCTTCTTTTCGAGACTTTAGCGGGCTGTTTTGAGCATTGTTTATAATAGGGTGTTGAAAGTTTATTGTTTTGTTAAATTAATATACTTTAGATGTATTTAAATTGTAGGTTTTGAGCATCATACGTGAATTTGTGCATCCGGCAGGTTTACGTCGACTTCTTCTTCAATGTGAGTTTAAAATGGGTGTATGTGGTCTTATGACCCTTTTTTAATAACGTAGTTGTTTGATCGAGTTTAAGAGGGTAATGTGAGTTTATGACCCGAAAGGGGAAAATGGTGGGTGAGTTAAGACTTGGAAGTAAGAGTGAAGGTTTCACCGAATTTTCATGTTTTGGAGCTTAGCAAGAATCCGGGATTGAGATTGTGATATTTGGAGCTCATATGGAAAGTTTAAGGACATTTTGGGAGTGCTCGGGGTTGTTTGGGAGAGAACTTTACCTTGGGGTTATTTGAGGAAAGTAGAGTTGGTGGAGACTAGAAATGGGACTTAAGAGGATTTGTACCTTATGTCGTAATGGTGACAAACTCCTATCATATGTACTTGCCCCATGTGTTTGGGGGATTGAGGAATGGTTTGGTTGAGATTAGAAACTTTATTATGAGGTGAGAACGTGCGTGAGTACTTGAATCGCGATGCGAATGAAAACGAGATTGTGAATGATATGTGGCAATGAAGGGTTTTAATATGTGATGATGGGTATATCGGGGACCTAGGATGAAATAGGTCGGGTTGTCGATATACCAAGTGACTTGAGAGTATATTGGGGACCTAGGATGAAACAGGCCGGGTTGTCAATATACTTGTGATTGATGAAATATTGGGGACCTAGGATGAAACAGGCCGGGTTGTCGATATACTTTGTGATTGATGGAAATGTTGGGGACCTAGGATGAAACAGGTCGGGTTGTCAACATATGATGAGTACAGTGAATCGGGTAATGATACGAGATGTGGTAACTAGTTGTTAACGGAAATGAATGTTATGTTTACTTTTGTGCAAGTGTTATTTTCGTTTAATGTCATACCTTGCCTTATTATGTTTTTTACTCCATGTATTTGGAGTTATGAATGTTTGGAAATAATTGTCGATTTGGAGTTAAGAATGAGAAAGAAAAGAGCGTGTCAAGCCTTGGACACAATTTTCGATATGAAGTTGGTTCATAGGATTATATGCCTCCATTTTACTCTCACTAGAATTTTTATGCTAATATTGCTACACTTTACCTCTTCAGGTACTTTTAGGGGTCGGGACCATGGTAGATAGAGGTGGTGATGTCGCGTGATTGCGAGACGATGGCGTGAGGACTTGGAATTCTTTCTTTTGGGCATTCTAGAGAATGCATGGACTCTATATTGATTTACGTTTTGCATACTTTACTTTCTATTATTTGAGGTCATGAGGGCATTTACGATTTCTGATGAATTTGTCCGTTTTGAGACTTAAACCACATTAGGAGATGCGCATTTCCTCTCTGCTTGGGACTCTGTATACAGGTTTTGGCTAGTCCGAAAAACAAACAGCACCATGCCTATTTTTCAAAAATTCTAAATTTCTACTGCTTTACTCTATTTTAAAATATACACGAAAATTCGGGTCTTTACAACTTCTCTCCAAGATTGCTCCCAGTTAAAGGCGCTCCGTGTTAGGGGAACTTTCAAAAACCTCATCACTAGGCCAGAGCTTTCTCGCCAAAGATCCATTTAATTTTATTGATCAACTTTATTAATTTTTAATTAACACTTAATTAAAATATCTATTTGATCGCACTTTTGTGAATTTAGGTCCAATTGTTTAAACAAATCAATCCACATTCGAGTATCAATTTTAGTTTCTATTCAATTTTAAATATTTTAATATTTGAATAATATCTAAAATTGGCATGCTTTTTTCCTGACATTCGGCATAAAATTTTTATTGCAAGATAAAATCAACATGCTTATCACATACATAAACATAGTAAAATTTTTATCCATAATTATGTATGAATGTACACTTAATTCGAACTTAATCATACATCTATGGTGAGATTTCCTACATGACATACATATATGCATGAACAATTATTCAATCATTCATATCTCATACAAAAGCTAAACAATTTAACAACTAGATTGACCATATTCTTGGCACTAAATCTACAACAAAATTAAATTATAATAATAAAAAATTATAGTCCTTGAAGTTTGAAATTTTCTGTCTCCTGGGCATGGAGGCCTTTTATGAAAGGAAATATTTGCTCCAATATTTTGCATAAAAGGTTTATTTTTCAAAATATTATCTTTTATCTATTTATGCAAAAAAAAAATTCTCCATAGATAGTAATATTTATTTAAAATATATTATAAAGATAGCAGATAATTACAAATTACCTTTATCTTTATCTTGTATATTTAAATTATATATCCTTTGAAAAGATAATCTTGGAAAAATATCTTACCATATTTTGACTAATTTGATGCCCTTGTCGCCTATGCCATATTTTCCTTTCATTGTGCCGATTTTGGTATCATCTTTTCTTCAGTGATTCCCAACGATTACAAAAAAAATCCTATACTCAAAATTGGGTTTATAAATTTTCTAATAAAATTTTAAAACCTAAGTGCCAAGAATACCTAAACAGTCAATTAGAAAATCTACAATTTATATAACAACTTTATATACATACATAAAACGATTTTAAAGCAAACCACCGATTTCAAAAATCATAATTCATGATAATTAACGTAGGTTCTGATACCAATTAAAGGAACTATTTACTAAATTAGCAGAACTTTCTTAGTAATCCAATTAACTATTAATTAAGGATCCGTTAATAGCATGCAATGTGATCAAACCTTAAATTGAAAATTTATGGTTTTTGAAAACTTACATTGTAGATTTAATGGAGAATATGGTTGGAGGTTTCTTTCCATCATCAAGCCTTCAATGCTATGACCTGATCATAAACCAACCCAACTTGTGGGAATTGAACCTGTATAACAAACCAAGAAGAAGAAAAATTCTTCTTATTTTATATGCCTAAAATCGGTAAAGGGAGAGGGAGAGGAGGAGGGATTTTCAGAATTTTCTAACTTTTGTGAATAATTATCTATATGTAGGTATATTAATCCTATTTCTATTTATTTTCAAGCAAATAAATAGAAAATTGGAAAAATTCTTCCTCCCTTTTAAGCCACATTGCCGATTTTCTCATTAGAAAATATGGAAGATAATTTTCAATTTTATCTTTTACCATTTAGATATTTATCTCATTAGTTTATGTATTTATAATTAGAAAATTCAAATAATATTTTCTAATTATATATATATATATATATATATATATATATATATATATATATATATATATATATATATATATATATATTTCTGAAAATTGATATGATTAATTAATATTGAATCAAATTCATTTAATTAATTATTTTGGCAAAATACTAATTTGTTTCATAAAACTAATATATTTAATTCTCTCCATTTATTATTGATAATATTAATTATTAATTTCCATTTAAATAAACAAATTATTTAAATAATTAATAATATTAATTGCCATTTAAATAAACTAATTATTTAAATAATTAATAATATTAATTTCCATTTAAATAAACTAATTATTTAAATAATTAATAATATTAATTTCCATTTAAATAAACTCATTATTTAAACAATTAATATATCCCTTTATTTAAGTAATTTAATTACTTAAATATAATACTTTCTCCTACTTAAATTAATAACTTGGTTGGTTACAATGATATATGGGATAGCATATGGATATGATGGACCTATAGATTAGGCTCTAATAATTATAGATGTATTAATTAAACTCATTAATTTATTAATCATAATTTTAAACTTAGGATAATTCCAATATAAACTCTAAGTTGAACTCCCCTCACTATAGATGAGTTATATGTCAAATTATTAAGTTTATTTGATATATCCTCCACGTGGTCATCTCTTAATTACAACGGGTCAAATTATCATTTTACCCTTGTAATTATCTCTTCTATCTTTGTGTACCCGATGATTCTCTAATGAATATTTTTCTATAGATGTAAGTAGAGAATAAATCCTTCTCGGGTCAATGAGAAGGTGAGGCCTCATGTTCAAGTATCGAATCATTACATCAAGAGACATACCTAAAGTTTTTAAGTTAGAAATGTGTCGAACTAACACTTTCGTTATCTTAGAAAATTCATAGAATTCCATCTTGTATAGGAATGTTCCCAAGCATTAACTTACCCATTTCCCCAAAACAAAAGTTTATCGACTGTATCAACAAATCACTCTTTTCCATGTGAATCAATGGAAAAGATATCACTAATTTGAGTTCATCCCGTACTTGGATTGAGATGTATCAATCTTAATAACCAAATTTGATAATGTAAACTATTTCCTATTAAAAGTGTTATTTAGGGATCAATTTATTATCCTGGTCGAGTCTTATATAAATTCAATATATATATATATATATATATATGATATCTTCACTTGCATCTAAACCATGCTAATAATTTGGATCGAATTAGTAAACAATATTAACTGTGTTACCAGAATAAAGTTTTCAGACCGTATTCATTTACTACTGACTATTTGAGTTACTATCTTATACTAGAACCACTTTATATCTCATTGTAGTCAATATTACAGAATTAGTAATTCTAGAATTTTCCTTGTAGTTTGAATATTTCAAGAATATCGACATTCAATAAATTACATAAAATTCACTAAAATAATAATTTTATTTATTCATAAAATATTCTATTACAAATTACCATTTCTAGGGCATAAATCTCAACAGTAATATAATATCATTGTTAGAAACATGTCCAAACATAATCTTTAGATAAAAAAAGAACCACTCCCACGAGCTATCATTCTTTGAGTCAACCACAACAACTGCTAATTGAAATATTTAATTATTTTCATCAAGGGTACAAGCAGTTATAAGAAGCTCGACATACTTCAACTTCATGAACGTGCCATCAACAGAATTTATTGGACAACATGCACTAAACCCTTTAACTGATGCCCCAAAACTCATAAATAAATACTTGAATCTGTTTTCATCATCAAGCAAATATGGAACATATGTTTTTGGAAAATTTTAAAAATGAAAAGATTATAGTATATAAATATTAAGTGGAATACTATTAAACAAAAACAATAATTAGACTAAAATCTGGTTCGAAATAGGATCTCGTCAAAACGCTTCAATCTTTTTCCCCGTCGCCATTCTTTATTCGAAAATTCTTCAAACTCAATCGATCTTCTAAAATCTTTACTCCAAAAGACAAAATCTCACTGCGGAGATTCAAGCTCAATTGATCCATCTTTCATTGAAGAAGCTTCTAAGTAGTTAATTAGACCTACGTAGTATTAGTTAGAGATAAGGTTAAAGTTATGCTGAGGAAGAAGAAGATGAAGAAATGTTTCAGCCTCTTTTTCTTCTTCTATTGATTCATGGAAACCTCTCAGCACCTGTAACGACCCGAGTCCTTTTTAAGTCATTTAAATATAAAACACAGCGAAAGTCTTTATATAAAAAAAACGGCGTGGTTATGTTTGAAAGTTGGCTAGCCAAAAACCTGTTTACATTTCAATTTAGAAATTTAAAACACAAGGAAGCAAGTTCCTATTCAGGAGTTCAAAAGGTCTAATAATCATAAAAGTAAGACGTGTAGCTCTTAAGAGCTAATACAATTGTACAAATTTGAAAGATACAAAATACACAACCAAGTCCATCTCTGATCCATCATCCTCTCGATCATGCAGCACCAGCTCCCCTTTCCACGAACCCCAAGCATACCTGAAATCGGTTGTAATATCATGAGCTAAAAGCAAGCCCAGTGAGAATAAACAAAATAAAAAGTAACCTTAGACTCCAAACCCGCATCCGGATTTGTGTCCAAGTAAAACTCACATACCCTTACCTTTCAACCACCAAAATGGTTTTATCAAGTATTTCACTTTTACTTACCAATTCTCCAAAATAATTGAGGAGCTATCTTCCGAGCCTTTAGGATGATGTGTTTCATAATACACCAAACATTTATAATTCATTCTCTTAAAACACCTTATACTATCCATAAGGTTTACATCAAGTCTTAATCTCCAATTCGGGATCTTCTAACCAAAAGAGAATCTAGTTCTCTTAATAATTATACAAGGCTCAATATACCCTTGTATTCTATCGTTATACCATTCCATTTCTTTCCTCTTTCCTATAGCACTCGGATATATATCATATTTCATTTCTTTTCTCTATAAAAATGTATGTCATACATAATGTTTCATCTCTTTACTCTATAGCAACTCGGGCTATGAAAAGTTTACATAACCTTTACCAAAACTTCTGAACTCAAGAAACTAACTCCCAAATAATTGGAAGAATATTTTCATATCCATACTCTCTTCCTGGTTTATCCTTTTGATATCTCATACTATATATGAGATTTATCTTTCCTTTATGTTCGATAACATAATGCTAATCTCATTCATTAGCTCATTAAAACAAGTATAAAAGAGTAAATAATCTTTACATATGCATAACATCTTAATTCACTTTGTTATTTTTCTTTCGATAATATGAATGAAGGTAATGAAGACACCCGTAGGTTTCGCATTCACCTTTTATGCATGAAGGTAATTGTAACGCCCCGTTACAAGGTAAGATTAATTTTGGATTAAATTAAAATTTTATTTAATTTATTTAACGGGATTGGAATTATTGATAAATAATCTGTTATTATTTACTCAGGCTTTTAGGTGACACTTTATGATAAGTGTCACTTTTGTATTTAGTGAAGTGTCTTGGAATAAGAGATAGCTGATGACGTGGCAAGTTAGCCTAAACCCTAATTTTTAACTAAGGAAAAGAAGAAGAGAATTTTTCCTCCTCCTTCTCCACACCTTTGCCGCCGCCCCCTTAGAGAAAGAGAGGAAGGAATCCGGGTTTCGTCTCGTTCTTCGATTGATCGTGGATCGGGTTTTGATTTCAAGCCTTTTTGGGAATCGATTTTGGACACGAAGGTGACGAAAACTCTCCTTCTCATTTTCTCCTTGTTGCCGTGAATGCCTAGGGTAAGGATTGATGAGTTTTCCTCAATTTGTTGATTAGGAGATCGATGGAATCGCTTAAAATCGAAGAGGGAAAATCGAAAGCCCTTTTCTTGAATTTCAAGTGACGGGTAAGCTTTTGTAATTGATTATTCAATCATTTAAATTCTGGATTTTAATTAATTATTATTCATATGAACACCAAGAACCCTAACTCTTGATCCAACCTCCATATTTGTCAATTTTCCAAACTATGGCCAAACACCCAATCGATCTTGATTACCGATACCTAGAACCATCATGATCGATCACCCTAGCTACGAAACCGTGACCATGCAATGATGGATCTTTTACAAAGAATTTATGCACATGCTTTTTTGTATAATTATTTTGGAACTTTGATTTATGATGTGTGTTTCTCCTAGAATATGTAGTATGACCATTTTTCAATTTAAAACATTTTGGTCTAATATGACCTTTCATATCACAATAATGACAAGTAGGTACAAACTTTGATTTAGAAAAATCAATCTTAGCATTTTTAACATTTTGTACCATACATGTAACATTAGCCTTTTTATCCTTATGCACAAAAGATTTAGCATTTTCAAGTTTAGGCATCATAGGCAATTTATCATTTTTCATGCAAGGGATTTCTTTAACAAAAATGGATTTAGAAGATGAAGGAGTAGAAGTTTCATCCATGTATCCAATACCCTTTTTCTCTTTATTAGGTTTACCCATATTAATCATTTTATCAAGAGTTTGAGCTCCAATGGTAAACTTCTTAATATTATCATTAGCTTCATTAAGTTGTTTCAAAAGATTAGACTCTTTTTCTTTAATGACAACAATGAGCTCATTCTTTTCAAAAATGTCATGTTCAAGAAATTTAATTTTATCAAGTAAAGCATTCTTTTCTTCACATGAGACATGAATTTGATTACTAGATGCATTTTCCAAAGAATCAACTTTTTCAATTAAAGATTTATTTTCATTTGATAAATCTACATGTTTCTTTGAAAGCACACCATACTTTTTAGTAATTTTCTCAAAGCTTTGTTGCATGCATTCAAATTCATTTAATAATTCAATGTAAGAAGAAGAGTTAAGATGTACCTCATTTTCATCTTCTTCATCATTGTCACTATGTGCCATAAAGCACATATTTGCAACTTCTTCCTCTTTTTCATTTTCACTATCATCCCATGTAGCTTTCATAGCTTTCTTTAATTTCTTGGATGATTTGAGAAGAGGACAATCGGTCCTAATGTGACCGGGCTTCTTGCATTCATAACAAATTATTTCATCTTTCTTGCTCTTTTCACCATTTGATTCTTTTTGATTGGTGAAATTCTTTTTGAATTGCTTCTTCTTCTTTAAGAAGCTTTTGAATCTTCTTGAAAGATAAGCCATATCTTCATCATCGATACTTTCATCATTTTCAGAATCTTCTTCGAAAAATGTTGACTTGAGAGCAATGCTTCTTTCTTTCTTCTTTTTATCATCTTCCATGTTTTTCTTGATTTTGATCTCATGAGTCATAAGAGATCCAATTAGTTCGTCCATGGAGAGAGTTTTCAAATCTTTGGCTTCTTGGATGGCGGTGACTTTTGGTTCCCATTGCTTTGGTAGAGCCCAAAAAAATTTCTTCACCTTTTCAATGTTAGAATAAGATTTTCCAAGTCCTTCCAAAGAATTCACAATGTTAGTAAATCTAATGAACATATCCGAAATTGACTCATTATCATCAATTTTAAATAATTCATAACTATGTACTAACATGTCAATTTTAGTTTCTTTGACTTGATCGGTTCCCTCGTGAGTAATTTCAAGTTTATGCCAAATTTCCTTAGCGGTTTTACAAATAGAGACTCTATTGTATTCAATTTCATTTAAGGCACAAAATAAGCAATTTATAGCTTTAGCATTCAAACCATATGCTTTCTTTTCTTCTTTAGACCATTCGGCCATAGGCTTAGGAGAACTAACATTTTCAACATGTTTAACCGGATTATTAAAACCTTGTTCTATTATATCCCATAATTCAACATCAACAGAAATTAAGAAAAATTGCATTCTATTCTTCCAATAATTATAATTAGAACCATTAAAATAAGGAGGCTTATTAATTGTTTGACTATCACCAAAGGGATTAAAATTATGTGTTGCCATAGCTCAAGCAATTAAGCTTTTTAAAACAAATTTTCAATAAAAATTTTGAGCACCTCGCTCTGATACCAATTGTTAGGATCTAAGGCAACCCTAGAGGGGGGTGAATAGGGTTTATTAAAAATTTATAAACTTTTTCAATCAATTCAAAGTTTAAGATTAACAAAACAATTACACTTTTTAAATTCAATCAATATAAATCAATTTTATACTTAGAATTCTTTTTAGCAAAGTAAACAAATATGATATGATAATAGAAAATTTTGTATCACAAATAATTTCTAACCATTTAATTATGTTTTGGTAAATTATGAAAATAAATATGAAAGGCAAAAATTAAAGAGTAAGGGTTAGAGAAAGTGACACCAAAATTTATAGTGGTTCGGCCAAAAATGCGGCCTAGTCCACTCCCCAAGCACCTCTCGGGAATTTGTATTCACTTTTTTGCGAGAGCAAGTGCAACCCAATCCTTTTAGCGGGATCAAGATCAAACCCGAACAATGACCCTTTCCACGGAGCAAGGACAACCGTTATCTATCTCTCTTTTTACTAAGGTTTAAGAATTAAACCTTTTACAATGATAAATCCTCACAAAGGATAAATATTACAATAATTTTGCTCACAATAAGAGATAAAACTCTCAATAAAATAGCCCTTAAGGATGGCTAGAAATACACAAATTTTGCTCACAAGAATGCTCACAAAGAGATTAAAGAAGAGCTTTAGCAATGAGAAGATAGCTTATGATTTTCGTTGGTGTAGAATCTGTCATTTTCGAGCTCAATTTATAGGTAAAAAAAAGGTTACTATTTCATCCACCTTCATCCACCTTCTTAATTATTTTTTACTTTAATGGTGTGAATTGAGGAAAGAAATGGCTCCATTGTTGACAAATTGAAGGTAGAAAATTGCCATTTTCGGTGCTACATTTTTCTAGAAATGAGCTGATGAACAAGATCGTGAAATGACATAGATACCCATTTAATTCTTCTTATAAATTCAAATCAGGAAGGGCAAAATAGTAATCAACCAAATTGTGTAATAAATGCTTCAGAAAAGTCAATGGAGAAGTCCACGTGTCAAAACGTCATTGGGTGAGCCATTTCTGATTTTGAAATTAATAATAATAAAATTATTAATAAAAATCCGGGCAGCAGGGGCAAATTGGGCAGATGACCGTTGAGAAGGAAATTTGAAATTCGGTAGAGATGATAAAAGGCTGGTCAGGCCATAGAAGGTATTAGACCAAAAGATGAGGGGCAGAAAGGACAATTCACATGCATAGAAAAAGCAAAACAGTTGGCCTTGGAAACCAGTGCGCCACGTGTCGCAAGAAGAGAGGTGGAGGCAGCTTCAGTGGGGGACAGCTGGGGCCCACGCGTACAGGTGATGTTAGCGAGGCAGGAGCGTGTCAGCGCTTGGGCGACGTGGCCTTGTTTCGTGCGTTTGATGCGTTTGATCAACGGCTGCGATTCGCTTCTGATTTTTTTTTATTTCCGATTATATAAAAATAATCGAAAATCATGGATCGTTGGATGAGCACTAACGCGATCTAATGGCTGATAACAATTCTTCATTTATTTTCCTTTTTCCTTTTTCTTTTAATCCGAAATTTTGAATAAATCTGAGCCTTGAATCTCATCCACCTTCTGATCGAACGGCTGGAAATAAATTTGATTTAATTTCTTTTCTTTAAATCAAAATATCAAATAATCTGGGCCACTAAATTTGAATTCCATCTGATCTGACGGTTGAGAATTTGAGCGCATAATAAGATCCATGAAGCTTGCCATATACGATCCGATTTAAATAATTAATTTAATTCCAATCTTCTAAAATCAATATCTCGCTCGTTTGAAGTCCGATTGAGTCGATTCCAATTGCGTTGGACTCGTTATAATTTTCTCTACACAGTGGACTATCAAAATACAGAAAATTGATTAGTAACAAAAACACGTTTGTTATCATCAAAATAAGAATAAGATTAATTGGCTTAGAAAGTCAACAATGAGCGTTCATGTCGTGGTGGCTAGCCAATGCATCTTTTATTTCATTGAGTTTGAGAATAAAGTACTTGAATTATTTAAATGACTATATTTTGTTTTTGTGAGATTTGGGACTCATGTTAGTTTTTTTTTAAACACTTTGTTATTTGACTTAGATGATTGTTTCTTTTGTTTTAAAGATTATAACTCCGGAGTTGTTGATTTTATTTAAATGACTATTTGGTTGAGGATTTTCATACTTTTCATATTTCTCAATAAATATCATTTATTGAGTCTTCCGCTGCATTTACTATGTTTGTTTTAAACTCTGAAAAGTCGGGTCCTTACAGTAATGTAAACTTCCCGTAGGATTCACATTCTCCCTTCTTTTGTTTCTCACTTTCCTTTCGAATCAATGATACAAGATGTTATGCATTTGCTTCAAAAGTAAATAAAAGTAAATATGAATGTAAATGGATCATGATGATGCAATATGATATGCATATGCTTTCAAAAGTAAATAAACATAAGTATGAACATAATCGGAAGGACATAAAAGTAAATAGTTCGTGAATTACTCTTGTACATAAAATGAGTAATTAGGAACTTTTGAAAATCAAATAATAACTCAAGCCAGCCGGCTTTCTGATAACTCGAGAGTTTGACTTAACATAGAAGTCTCCAATTTGTTTCTCCATTATTTATTAAACATACGAAGTCCCTTATTCACAATCCTTATTACTTTTTGGAACCTTCAACTCCCAATAAACCATAGGAAATTTCGAAGTAAGTCTAAACGTGGAACTTCCAAAAGTTACTCGTTTCCTTCGAAGTACCTATGAGTTCTCTCACTCAACTTGAACTAGCCCGCAAGCCTAAGCATGTTAGTTCACTTAATTTAATCCTTTCGATTAAACCTTAATCTCAACTTCCGATCCTACAAACCATTCAACTTATTCGGTTTCTAAAGCTACTTTAAATCTTATTTATTCTCACCTTAGCCCATTTAGTTTTGCTCCAAATCTCCATTTTCCCACGAATCAACAACCGAGCAATTGCACCTACAATTCATCAATGCACAACATATTACAACTCATATCTAATATGAGAACAAGTTTGAATTTTTGGATGAATAGTGATTTCGGACGAATAGTGTTTTCAGGTGAATAGTGTTTTTCGAAAAGCCGGGCTCAAAATGGTCAAATTCCATGATAGAAATTCATGATTTCAACTTCAAAACTCATTTATAATAAAAAAAATGAACAAAACAATATAAAAAGTTTTGAAGACTTACTTTTTGGGACTTCCCTTAGAGAACGGGAAACTTTGAAAAGGTACGTTGGATAGGTAGCCCTCGTCCCTAACAATCCAACGCAACCGAAATCAAGCCGATCCACCGAGAAACGAAGAAAAACCATGAAACCCTCCCAAGGAAATGAGGCCCACGGCCATGAGAGAAGAAGAAGAAGAAGAAGAAGAAGAAGAGAAAATGTGATTTTTGGTCAAATTTGTGATTTTTAAAGATGAGTGAATAGTGATTTTAGATATTTTAAGAAATTGAAAAATGACGGTTACGTCCCTTAAATGAATTTAACTCATAAATCGAAATCCGAAGTTCTTAAACTAACCCAATGGTGATTAATAATTATTAATTGGCCCGTTAATAATTATTAATACGACCAAAACTAATTTAAGCTAATAAAACGATTAAAAAGGTTGCGAGCAAAATTAACTACTAAATTCTAAATTACAAAATAATAATTAAACTAAATACTTTAATTGAAATAAATAAATAACATACTAAATAAATAATAAAAAAAAAATTCACTTCAAAAGTAACGGGATGTTACAGCACCGCTGTGTTTTTGGTATATTATCATGTTCTTAAGTTATTTTGATTTTTTGTTTTTTACTCTTTGATTGATCGAGAACTGTTGATATATGCTAGATTAGAGTTGTTAATTTTTCAGTGTTACTTTCTATTTTACTTTCCTTTAGTGGGATTTTTTCTTATCTTTGTCATTGAAGCTTAGAAATCTATTGTGAAATTTTCTTATGTGTTGATTTTGATTCAGTTGAGAATATACCATATGATGCTAGTGCTGAGCAGCCCACAGAAATCAGCAAAGAAGTTGGGCCCTTGGTGTCTTTCAGGTTTGTGTTTTCTATTCTTGGAATTTTGATATGTTGGATTGCAATAATCTTGCTAGCAATTTTCTAACTACATGTCTGACAACTTGTTTAAAGGTAATGATTTGTTGAAAATTAATTTTAAGTAAAAAACACGCAATCTCATATTTATATAGTACTTCAATTTAATTCAATAAATTATTGAATTTTTGGTAATATTTTTTTGAATAGCAATTTTAATTAAAAAAAAATCATGAATTTTGTTCAATTCTACCACAAACAATAGCTAATTAATAAATGATTTTATTGGAAAAATCATGACCTTATGAGAATATATTTTAAGATGTTCTAAAAAAATTGTTAATTCACCTGCCAAATGGAGCTTCCTTTCTTGGTTTCTTCAAAACCATGTCTGTTTTTTTTTTTTTTTTGAAAGAAAGGAAGCCCAAATAGCATGCAAAGCTTAGCAGACCAAAAAAAATCCCAAGAAACAACATCTAAAAGCCAAGAGAGGAAAGGGGAAATCCAACATTGATGAACTTAAAATTAAAGAAAAGAAATGTCATTCGTTTTCAACCTATGGTACAAAATGTCAAGTAAATCAAATCCTCTATAAATAACTAAAATGTGAGCTAATCAAATTATTGTCAATTTATTAAATTATCTTTCATTTACTTCAATAAGTTATTCCATTTACTTCAATAAATTATTGAATTAAAACATAGAAATAATGAAAATATGTTTAATAATAATTTTGATTGTTCAATACGTTGTGAACAGGGCTTCAAATTCAATTTTGGACACTCAACTCTAAAATATGTTTAATAATAATTTCTTACCGAGCATCCGCCATCTTAACTATCCTCCTAAAAGGCACGTCACAAATTCATATCTACCCTTCTTATGTCATCATGGTTTCTACTTTGCTCTTTCTATGTTTATGCAGCACGTGTTCACTCAAAAGAAAAGATCAGTATTGATAGGAGGTACAATTTAGCTCAAGTAGCTGCAATTCAACATAAAATTGATAGGAGGTACAGATACTGTGGTAATTAATTGGTAATGGCATGTTTAGTTAATTTAAGATATGATGAAAGGTATTATTGTCTAAAATTATTTCTCCAAGATAGACACTTTTAATATAGTAGAGATAGAGATATTTATTTATAATAGATTTTATATTATTGTTATTATTCCTCTTTTAAGTATATTTATAAATAACTTATTAGTAGTAGACAATTGATTCTTCTTAAGAAATTGTCTAGAATGACATATTTATTAAGATTAATGATTCAAATAACCATAACTTTTATTTATCCCCCCAATGACATTTTTCATTTAAGCCTATTTTTCTATATCCATTTCTATTTCGTTCGTATAGAGAAGAAAAGGTAAAGCAAGAAAATACGAAAAAAGAGGGGCGGCTTCTACAAATTAAATCTAGTTCGAAACAGGATCTCGTTGGAACGCTTCAATCTTTCTCCCCGTCACCGTTCTTTGTTCGAAAAATCTTCAATCTCAATCAATCTTCGAAAATCTTTGCTCTGAAAGACAAAATCTCGCTATGGAAGAAAGAGGCAATATGCTAACATTAAAGTGTTGGTAAAATTTCTAAACGATTTGCTAAAAAAAATAGATAAAAGAAGAATTGCATATAGGAACAGTAAATCAAATAAATATAAGCGAAGGAAATTTAAAACGAAGTGAGGTATGCAGATATGCAAATTTCCTTAAGACAATATTTGCCCACTGCTTAGGTGCTACAGATAATGGACAATAGTCTCCCAAGATACAACACTTCTAACCAAAGTTAATAAAGCACTTTACTAACCTTGACAGTCGAACCAAAAATTTGAACGAAACTCAATCCCGAAATTGCAGAGTAAATCCAGCAGAATAACACTTTGTGAAAGTAGAGAGAAATATTAGAGAATTCTCTCTTGTATTTTTTAAGTGTGTTATTCTGAAATGTGGAGGCCTATTTATAGGCATAGTCATGACTCTTAAAAGTAACTTTTGGGAAAAGTCATATCTATTAGTAAATAACTACCTTTAGAATATAACCACCATTTAAAAGTGACCTTTAATTGTGACTTTATGTCAAAGGTTGTAACTATTCAATAAGTAACCACTTTTATCAATAGTTGTAACTATTGAATAATTAACTACTTTTATGAAAAGTTGCATCTATTCAATAAGTAACCACCTTTATGAAAAGTTGTAACTATTGAATAAATAACTACCTTTATGGAAGGTTGCATCTATTGAATAAATAACCACTTTTATTCAACAGTCACTACCCATCCAACGGATACATCCATTCATAAAGTCACTTTGTGATAAGTCACAATTGTATTGGAAACTATTCATTCTTATAACCACCATATCCAATGGTTACTTCATATCAATGAAACTATTGGCGATACATGTGACTATTCGAGGGCCCTTTCGAATATCATTGTCACCATAACGAATGTTTGGTTATATTAAATGAAAATCATTAACATAGGTATTTGGAGTCTTATTCCAACTAACCTAAACATTAATAATGTTTTTTCCAACAATCCCCCACATGGAAAAGACTACAAAAAATAATAATTAAGTTTCTACTGAAAGATAACTTGTCCAGATAGGTAGCTTTCGCCTTGAACCTTCCTTAGTAAAGATCCATCGAACTCACTAGGTAAATCAGTGAACTTACGTTTTGAACTGTTTACCGTTTAGTGTAAGTTTAGACAATGAATTTTACACATTAACTTTCATATTCAAATTTGGTTCTCTATTGTGTTCATTATTTCGGCCATGAACTTCTTGGGTTCTGTAAGCGCTTTAGAGAATTTGCCTATTACAATTCTCATAGAACCGGCCATGTTCTCGCTCACATAGGTGATTAATATCAAGAGTATTCTACTATACTCCACTTGTTTAACAAGATATATTATCATTAAAAGCAAAGCTTATCCATAACTCTTAGTAGACAGCACTTCGGTGCATCAAAAAATGGGAAGGAGTTTTTTTTTTTTTTACTCCTAAGTGCTTCTTGTGAATCATTCATAACTAGTTTTCCTATTGAACCAAGTCCATGGGATCTCCAATCGCTTGGTTAGGTTTCCATTAAGATGATTCGTTGGGTTTAGGTTTTAATCCCATTTCTCTCGATGCGCAGTCGATACGCTCTCTAGATAATCCCTTTGTAAATGGATCCGCGAGATTATCTTTTGACTTAACAAAATCTATGGATATCACTCCATTCGAGAGTAACTGCCTAACGGTATTATGTCGACGACGTATATGTCGTGACTTCCCGTTGTATACGAAATTTTGTGCACGAGCTATTGCGCACTGATTATCACGGTGTATGCAAATAGCGGTCACAGTTCGCCATCCTGGAACATCTTCTAAAAAGTGTCGAAGCCATTCAGCTTCTTCTGCAGCTTTATCCAATGCAATAAATTCTGATTCCATTGTGGAACGGGCTATACATGTTTGTTTAGAGGATTTCCAAGATACAGCTCCGCCACCCAGTTTGAAAACATAGCCACTTGTTGATTTTGATTCATCTGAATCAGATATCCAATTGACGTCACTATAGCCTTCTAGAACGGCTGGATATTTTCCATAGTGCAATGCATACTCTTTAGTTCGTTTTAGGTATCCTAAAACTCTTAGTATTGCATTCTAATGTTCAACTCCTGGGTTACTTGTATATCTACTTAATTTACTAACTGTATAGGCAATATCTGGCCTTGTGCAGTTCATGATATACATCAAACTTCCAATTATCTGGGAGTATTCTAATTGGAGTTTTCCATTTCCTGTATTCCTATGTAGTACTACATGTGGCAGGAATGGATTGTTTGTTTCCTTGATTCCGTGTCCCTTAAACTTTTCTACAACTTTCTCAATGTAGTGGGTTTGTGTCAAGGATATACCTTCAGATGATTTAGATATTTTTATACCTAATATTACATCTGCTACTCCCATATCTTTCATATCAAAATTGCTTGTAAGCATTTTCTTGGTTTTGTTTATGACATCAATATTAGCACCCATAATAAGCATTTCATCCACATACAAGCATACAATGACATATTCGTATCCAAATTTCTTTGAATATACGCATTTGTCACACTCATTAATGGTGAAACCATTTCTTAGCATAACATTATCAAACTTTTCATGCCATTGTTTAGGAGCCTGTTTTAGACCATATAATGATCTAACGAGTTTACACACTTTTTGTTTCTCACTCTCCTTCCTGAATCCTTCAGGTTGCTCCTGATATATTTCTTCATTCAATTCACCATTTAAGAATGCAGTCTTCACATCCATTTGATGTATTTCTAAGTTAAAGAGTGTTGCTATAACAATTAATATTCTGATGGAAGTAATTCTTGTTACTGGTGAATATGTGTCGAAGAAGTCAAGCCCCTTTTTTTTTTCTGTAACCTTTGGCGACAAGCCTAGCCTTGTACCTTTCTATAGAGCCATCAGGTCTTAACTTCCTTTTAAAAATCCATTTACAACCTATTGGTTTGGATCCGGGTGGTAGATCCACAACTTGCCAAGTGTTGTTGCTCAAAATTGATTCTATTTCGCTATTTATAGCTTCTTTCCAAAAATTTGATTCTGAACTAGACATAGCCGCTTTGTAAGTTTGAGGCTCATCTTCAACCATATAGGTTAAGAAATCTGGACCAAAATTTTTTTCGATTCTAGATCTCTTACTTCGTCTAGGTTCAGTTTCTAAATGTGTTGGATCGTGTTCATAAAGAACATCCTGAGTTCTTTTAAGAGTTAACTCTCTATTTTCCTTTCTAGAAGGAAATATATGTTCAAAGAACTCAGCATCTCTTGATTCGAGTATAGTATTAACATGTATATCACTTATATCATATTTGTGTACCAAAAACCTATAGGTACTACTATTGGTGGCATACCCAATGAAAGTGCAGTCAATAGTTTTAGGTCCTAACTTTACCCTTTTAGGTAGTGGTACAGCCACTTTAGCCAGGCACCCCCACATTTTCATGTATTTATACGAGGGCATCCTTTTAAACCATGACTCATAAGGTACTAAACCACTCTTTTTGTGAGGAATTCTATTTAAGATAAAGTTAGCGATTAAAATTGCTTCCCCCCACAAGTTATGAGGTAAAACAGAACTTATTAGCATAGCGTTAACCATGTCTTTTAAAGTTCTGTTTTTCCTTTCTGCCACTCCGTTTTGATGTGGAGTATACGGTGCAGTAGTTTGATGTATAATACCAAACCTAGAGCAACATTCATCAAAATTTGATGATTCATATTCTCCACCTCGATCGGATCTTAGTACCTTTATAGTTTTATTAAGTTGATTTTCAACTTCATTCTTAAAAGTGATAAATGTAGTTAAAGCTTCATCTTTACTACTCAAGAGATAAACATAGCAATATCTAGTGTAATCATCAATAAAAGTAATAAAATACTTTTTCCCACCCCGAGTTTGAATAAATTTAAGATCACAAATATCGCTATGTATTAAAGATAATGGTTCACTACTTCTTTCTATAGATTTAAACGGTTTCTTAGTAAACTTAGCTTCAACACAAATTTCGCATTTATGTTTATTATTAATTTCAAATCTAGGAATTAAGCCTAAGTGTGTTAACCGTTTTAGAGATGCATAATTAACATGTCCAAGTCTACTATGCCATAAAGAAGAAGACTCAATCAAGTAAGCAGAAGAAGTAGCATTATTATTAATAGCAAAAGCCTTGTGGATACATAAACTTAGAGTTCTTAGATATTACGGCCACATTGGCCTTAAACAAACCATCTAACATATACCCTTTCCCAACATACATGCCCCCTTAGTCAGAACAAATTTGTCCGACTCTATAACCATCTTGAAACCTTTCTTGCTCAGAATGGATCCGGAGATCAGGTTCTTGCGAATGTCCGAAACATGCAAGACATCATTGAGGGTCACTTCCTTGCCAGAGGTGAATTTCAGAATCACCTTTCCAACGCCATTGACAACGGATTCAGGAGAGTTACCCATGTAGAGCTTCTCATCATGGTTGATCTCTTTGTACTCAGTGACAGGATGCTTGTCAAGACAAATATGGCGAGTGGCTCCAGTATCCAGCCACCAGTCTTTGTTGTTGATCACAAGATTGACCTCTGAGACGACAGCAGATAAACTCAACTCAGCAACACCTGTATTGACTTGTTCAACCTCAGCGATGTTGGCTTGGGCAGCTTTCTTTTTGGCATCATTCTTCTTAGATCTGCAATCTTTTGCACGATGCCCAGGTTTGTTGCAATTGTAGCAATTTCCCTTGAATCTCTTCGCATTATTGCTTGCACCTTTTGAGGAAGATGCTTCAGTATGCTTCCTTTTCTTGTTCTTCGGCCCACTATGTTCAGCGATGTGTGCCTTAGCCTCTATTGCAGGTTTGGAGGTCTTTCGGCGATTTAACCGATTGTCTTCCTCAATGCGAAGACGAACAATCAGTTCTTCAAGTCGCATCTCTCTGTGTTTATGCTTAAGATTATCTTTGAAATTATCCCAACTAGGAGGTAATTTCTCGATAGCTGCAGCCACACAAAAAGACTCGCCTATGACCATACCTCTGCTTCGATGTCATGCAGAATGATTTGAAATTCTTGAATTTGACTGACAACAGATTTGTTATCATTCATCTTAAAGTCCAGGAATTTCGCAACAAAGTATTTCTTTGTGCCTGCATCTTCTGTTTTGTACTTTTTGTCTAAGGAACTCCACAATTCCTTTGCAGAAACTATGGTGCTATAGACATTGTACAACGAATTCTCCAACCCATTCAGAATGTAGTTCCTGCATAGATAGTCGGCATGTTTCCATGCCTCTATGGCCAGGAGAGTGGGTTGATCGAAGCATTTGCTTCGTCAATTTTGGAGAATCCTCGAACGAAATTTGACCAAATTGAGTGGTCAAATAAAACAACATCTTCTTCCGCCAACGTTTGAAATCAGTCCGTTGAATTTTTCAGGCTTTTCAAACCGAGAAGGAGGAGGCATTACCTGGCGTTGGCACAATAGGCACAACAGTACAGTGGGCACAACAGTGCAATTGGTGCTAATGGTACGAACCATTGACCATTTGTGATGATTCAAGATTGGAATCCATAATATTCGTAATAGAATATTAATTTTTAATGAATATATAAACTCTAAATTTGCAAAATATATACTAACAATATATATAACAAAATAAGAATTTCGAGATTGACTTATTTAATTTAACAGACATGCAAAATTACGAACTGAAATTTAGCAACAGTTTAGAAAATATAAACGAAACAGATATTGTCTTAAGATTGTTGGTAAAATTTCTAAACGATTTGCTAAAAAAAATAGATAAAAGAAGAATTGCATATAGGAACAGTAAATCAAATAAATATAAGCGAAGGAAATTTAAAACGAAGTGAGGTATGCAGATATGCAAATTTCCTTAAGACAATATTTGCCCACTGCTTAGGTGCTACAGATAATGGACAATAGTCTCCCAAGATACAACACTTCTAACCAAAGTTAATAAAGCACTTTACTAACCTTGACAGTCGAACCAAAAACTTGAACGAAACTCAATCCCGAAATTGCAGAGTAAATCCAGCAGAATAACACTTTGTGAAAGTAGAGAGAAATATTAGAGAATTCTCTCTTGTATTTTTTAAGTGTGTTATTCTGAAATGTGGAGGCCTATTTATAGGCATAGTCATGACTCTTAAAAGTAACTTTTGGGAAAAGTCATATCTATTAGTAAATAACTACCTTTATGAAAAGTTGCATCTATTCAATAAGTAACCACCTTTATGAAAAGTTGTAACTATTGAATAAATAACTACCTTTATGGAAGGTTGCATCTATTGAATAAATAACCACTTTTATTCAACAGTCACTACCCATCCAACGGATACATCCATTCATAAAGTCACTTTGTGATAAGTCACAATTGTTTTGGAAACTATTCATTCTTATAACCACCATATCCAATGGTTACTTCATATCAATGCAACTATTGGCGATACATGTGACTATTCGAGGGCCCTTTCGAATATCATTGTCACCATAACGAATGTTTGGTTATATTAAATGAAAATCATTAACATAGGTATTTGGAGTCTTATTCCAACTAACCTAAACATTAATAATGTTTTTTCCAACATAAAGTCATACAATTAATGACAAAGGAACTTCTTTGCTATGAGTGGCGAAATACACCAACCTTCAAGAAAAAAAAAAGAATAATTCATATTTATATGTATCATTTCTAATAAATGAGTGAACAATTCATTCAATTTTATTTTAATAAGTTGTTTATTGGGAAATTTAATCATGATTAATATTATATTGTAATATTTAGAATTTAAAATATGTACCATATGTACGATAGAGTTGACAACATCAACCAACAAACATGTATGATATCTTATTGATCCCACAAAATCTAAACTATGTATGACCATAATTGAAGAAAACCTTGAGTTACTACGATCTCTATTGTCAACTTCAACTTTTCAAAGTTTGGTTTTACTTTTCGCAAATATGTAAAATGCATTTGTTTTGTACAGTAGAATACAAATAGGTTAAGAGTTGTTGTCGCTTTTGGGTAGTTTTGTCTTTATATCTACTAAGATTTTTTTTATTAGGTGTAATCTCTCATATTTTAGTTTATTATTGTATTTTTTTTATTATTCTTATGATAGATTAATCTCTAATGGCCATTTAATAAAAAAAAATATTTAACAGGCTAAAAACAAAAAAATTAATCAATTTAATAGCTATATACTAAAATAACCCTATTATAAAGGGAAAAATGTTATTGTTTGGACTTGGAGTAATATTTTCTAACTATCATATATCTTTTTCACAATATTTAAATTTTTAAAAGGGAAGGACTTAATTAACATGAAAATATATATATAATTATTTAAATAGAACAACTTTTAAAATTTTCTAACCATTATATATTGTTTTTAAGATATTTAAATATTTTAACATGTCATTATATATGGGTTAAGGGCACAAATACTGTACATTTAATAAATATTCGGAAAAATATTATATAATTGAAACTATTCTTAAAATTATTGTAACTCGCGTACGATTTCATAAAAAAAAAAAGTATACTTTGTATGCGATTTCAAATTTTTTATGAAATCAATTTTATATGGATTTTGATAAGTTTTCCAATAAGTACGTACTCTTGGATTTGCTACAACATTTAGGATCCCCATTTCAGCGACCAGTTCAGCGCTCCGTGTGACCAAGCTTTTCATAATTTTTCAATGAGTTCTTCAGCATCCGTCCAAGCTTCGTTTCCATGCATGCCAAGAATCTATCTTCGTGCTTACATCTTCGTTCACATCTTCAAATAGGGTTTTGGATTCCAGATTCACTTCGTTCAGATCTTTGTTTTCACCGTTTTGGACGGCGACAGTGCAGAATTTCAGAGTTTTTTTCTTCTGGATCTTCAATTTTCAAGCATCATAGTTCAGATTTACGACACTTAAAAAAAAAACTAAGGGAAGCTTTGTGACAAAACGACTACATAACAAATTTAATTTTCTATATCGCAGAAGTACATTTTCTTGACATGCAAAACGACTAGCTTTGCGGCAACGTGGGACAAAAAAACAGAGGGAGAGGGTAGAAGAAAGAAGAAGCAGTCTGTGTAGGGACGTTTGGTTTTTTTTTTTTTTTTAAGAATGCCTTAAAATCGCATACAAGTAAAATCCTAAAATCGCATACTCAGGATGCGATTTTGTATTAAAATCGCATCCCTCATATGTTATTTACCATACTTTTCTTAATATTTTATATTTTACAATATTTTTTTGAATATTATTCAAATATACAATATTAAAAAAAAAACTCCCGTAATATATACCTTTTACACATCATCATATGATTGATGAATGTATATTTTTTAACTATCATTACTAGTTTTAATATTTAAACATTTAAGTTTATGTTCGGTACAAATTTATTCATTAATGATTATCTTAAAAAAGGCTATTAAGTTAATATTGAAATGAAATTTTAGTTTAGTAGAGATTTTCATTCTATTTTTTATTTATATTTATATTTATTTATTTATGTATTAATTATAGATTTTAGATCATTATTATTACTCTTATAATTATAATTATAAATAATTTATAAGTAGTTGACAATTAATTTGTGGCAGATTTTGTGATTTTAGAAATTCATGAATGGTATAATAGGTTAAAAATATTTCTCTAGATTAACTCTTTTTGTTATCATTGTGATAGAAATATCTAATTACATTAATTAATTTAGAACTTAACTACAATTGGGTTAATTCATTGGTAAGACTCATATTTTTACCTAAAATAAACCAACGACGAGTGACTTTTTGTTTTTGTTTTGGGTTGGAAAGTATCAAGGAGATTTTTAACTTGAAGACTTCCCTAGTGAGAAAAGATATGGATGAAAGTTCACTGTCATAAATACTATATTATTAAATATGAAAGAAATTAAAAAATTGAAAACAACCATAAATAGAGATGCCGTTAAATTATAACAATGTAATGTAGGAGAGATTATTAGAGGATGGCCGTCCCCCAATCCGTCATGTTTTTTTCCCTTTAATTCAATTTAAGGATGTGATGTCCAATTCATATTTTGACCAACTAACTATATGGATTTTTTCTATAAGCTTTTAAATTTTATAATTCGAAGAAATAAAACAGCAGATTGGTATGTCTTCAATTTATCAAGTGTTTCAAAATCATCTTCCTCTCAAAATATTGCAAAGTAGCTAAATATTCTAAATGTCAGCATAAACAATTATCAAATATGTTAGATCACTGATGAAAATAAATTTGATCATATATCTCAATAACAACGATGTTTAAAAAACAAAACTAATTAAAAGCAAATAAATTGATCCATACCTTTACATTCTAAACAATGCAAATTAAGCTAGAAAAATATGATCCAACAAGAAGTTCGATCCAAAAAACCTTCAAAGCAAAGTTGGGATGATCCATATAGGGGTGAACACTTTTTATGAGCAGGATTGACTTTGTAATGTGTATCAAAACTCTCATCTTCTAAATTGAATATTCCAACATCTCCAGCTCCAATTTCACTACCATACACGAGAAAATTATCCGTATAATATATACGGTTTGGTAATTGCATTGAGGAAAGTCTTTAGTTGAAATGCATAATATAGAATGATTATAGCCAATAAACATCGCATCACTGTCTAAACTCTTGACCTCTGTATGTTTTTTCATTCCATCTTCACTCATATCAATAAGTTTATAGATCTTGAACTTCACAATCCAAGAGACGTTTGGTTTTTCGCCATTCGGTGTTTCGATGAACCTTTGAACTAAGAAAAAATCTCCTCTTGAAGACCCAATTACATATACTAAAGTATATGTATAATCTCCGATTGATCGCACTAAATCTAAATCAAGTGTGACCATAAGATTTAAAGAAAAAGTTAGAAGTACCATCATCTCTATTCCTCAACTCCAATTTTCCAAAGTCTCAAACAAAAATCCAAAGCGTAGATGACCCCGTTATGAACATTAACATCTTCAAAATATTCATTGCCATTTGGGTTGAGGTCAGTCCAAGTTTCATCATTTTCTTTAATGACAGTGAATTTGTTTTTATACCCATAAATCACTACAACCATATAATCGTTTGGACATTGTTGTGGGGTGAAATTGGATTACACGTGGAATTTTACAACTTGACAAGATTTGTCTACGCACCTCGTCTGACCGCAGTACTAGGGCACCTGGTCTGACCGCGGTTGTAACGTCCCGTTATTTTGAAGTGAAAATTTTATTTTATTATTTATTTAATGTTATTTATTTATTTATTTATTTCAATTTAAGTGTTTAGTTTAATTATTATTTTTGTAATTTCGATTTTAGTAGTTAATTTCGCCCGAAATTCTTTTTAATCGTTTTAATACTTTAAATTTCGCTTCGTTGACATTAATAATTATTAATAGGCCAATTAATAATTATTAATCACCTTTAGAATTATTTAAGAGCTTCGGGTTTCGATTCATAAGTCAAAAGTCATAAAAGGACGTAACCGTCATTTTCAATTTCTTAAAATATCTAAAATTACTATTCACATCTTCTTTAAATATCACAAAAGTCATCAAGTTGCCTTCATTTTCTTCTCCTCCATTCTTCCTTGCCGTGTGTAACGACCCGATTTTTCGTAAAATCCTTTAAAACAAATGCGCAGCAGAAAAACTTGATTTTACAGAAAAACGGCATGGGTTCGTTTAAACTTCGGATAAACCAAAACCTGTTTACATCCCAATTTTCAGAAAAAGCAATAAACCTGGAATGTGCATTCCATAATATGATGAAAATTCTAGAGAAAGTTTTAAAGTTCAAAAACGTATACAAATTATACAAATGCTCCATCGAGCTCAAAATGAAACAGAATAAAAGTAGTGAAATGTTCAAGAGCATTCAAGAATGCTTCACCCAAAACCATATATGTTCTTGTCCGTTCATTGTCTTGATAGGTCACGCGGCGCCATCTCCTCTACCTCGTCCTGTACCACGAGTCTTACCTGAAAAATTGTAATTGTAGCAACATTAGCATAAAAATGCTAGTGAGAGTAAAATGAAAGCAAGTAATCCTATGAACAACATTCCATGTCAGATATTGTGTCCAAAGGCCTAGATTTCACTTTTACAACCCATTCCACATTCCAAATTCCGCATATAATCAACATACATAATATACTTCCTGAAAAGTAACGATATCAAAACTTAAAGTAAAAGTACCCGTTATTACTAAGTCTTACTACACAAGTCTAAAGATTATGTAATTGTATTATTAACTATCTTTGTTACCAAACAAGTTTCGTCATATCATAATACCGTATGGACCGAAGTCGACATACCAAGTGCCATATCACAAATCATCGCACCATGATACCGTATGGAGCGAATCAACATACTATCATGTGTCGTATCTCATATCATCACACCATGATACCGTATGGAGCGTATCAACATACTATCATGTGCCGTATCACATATCATCGCACCATGATACTGTATGGAGCGTATCAACATACTATCATGTGCTGTATCACATATCATCGCACTATGATACCGTATGGAGCGTATCAACATACTATCATGTGCCGTATCACATATCATCGCATAGAATTCATCAAGCTCCCTAGTAAGTTAGATAAAGTTCCACTAAACTACTAAAGAACATAATCCGCTTGAATTACACGAGTCAATACTCAAGTGTAATTTCTAAGCCACTTTGACTCCCAAATCACTTAAAGTTCCTTATTCATTCACTTTCATATAAAGTCTCCAAATCATCTTACAAGACTTCCAAACCACTCATATTTCCTCTTTTACTTCCAAAACCATAAGTACACCAAAACCACTCCACTCACATCCGAGTTTAAAGCCTCCAACCAAGTATAACTTCCGGAAGTTAGTTCCCCTCTTAACCTCGATAAACAATAACGTAATGAAACATAATTCATAAAATTACTAACTTCCATTTTAAACTCACCTTAGACTTGAAATCGAACTTCCAAAGTGTCGAGGTACATCCCACGCGAGCAATTACCAACCTACAAATAAGTTACATCCAATAAACATTAATTAACCTGAAATTGAACCATCGACATCTAAACGCGTAAAACGACGAAAAACCCGGTTTTTAGCCTTATGGTGCTCTCGGCCATAGGAGGGAAAATGAGGTTCGGGCTTGGTTTTTCGACTTTTAAGCATTTTAGAGGTGTTCCGGGTTTGTTTTAGGTACTTTGGAGGTTCGAATTATCAGTGGGTAACTATGATTTAACGTTTTACACAATACTTGATTCCCGAAAAATTAAGTAAAATACAAAACAATGACAAACTAAACACTCTAGCCATCACTAAGTGAGCGAAAAACAAACGGAACGGATTTTCCATTCGACTTGGGTTTAGGTCCAAGACAAAAACCTCATCCAAAGTGATTTTTCCTAACTAGAATTCACAAACAACACCCGGGAAAAACGAATCAAGGCTTGCATACAATATTGGAAAAAAAGAAAACACAAAAACCCATTTCTTCCTCACCTTTTATCTCCTGGATCTTTAATGGAATGGCTCGATTGATGGGATGGGTAGAAAGTACGTCTCGAGAGCTTTCCAACGAGCTAAGGCACGATGAAAAAGGTCGAGAAACGAAGCCGGGGCGACACTTTCTTTCTCTTCTCTTTTTTTCTCTCTATGCTACGGGTTTGGGGGCTCCTTTTTCACTTTTTCCTTTCATTTTTCTTATCATTATCCTTGCAAACTATTTATTATATATATATATATAAATATATTTTGGTAAAAGACCATATTGCCTCTCCTCTTATTTCTTTAAGAAAACTTGTTTCGGATGCTCGTTATTTCATGTTTCTAATTCCAATTCAACTTAACTACTTCTAATCTATCTTAAAAGTATTTAACAATCAATAATGGGCCCACTAATAATTTTAATATGACCAAAACTAATTTAAGCTAATAAAACGATTAAAACAGTTTTCGGACAAAATTAGCTACTAAATTCTAAATTTCTAAAATTAAACTAAATACTTTAATTAAAATAAATAAATAACTAAATTAAATATTAAATTAAATAAAAAAAAAATTCACTTCAAAAAATAACGGGACGTCACACCGTGACCTTCACTTCCACCATGGATGTGATTTTCTTTTCTTCGTTTCTCATTCGTTTCTCGATGGATTGGCTTGATTTCAGTTGCGTTGGATTGGTAGGGACGAAGGCTACCTATCCAACCTACATTTTCAGAGTTTCCCGTTCTCTAAGGGAAGTCCCAAAAAGTAAGTTTTCAAAACTTTTTATATAGATTTGTTCGTTTTTTTATTATAAATAAGTTTCGAAGTTGAAATCATGAATTTCTATCATGGAAATTGACGATTTTGAGCCCGAATTTTTGAAAAACACTATTCATCCAAAAACACTATTCATCCGAAATCACTATTCATCCGAAAATACACACTTGTTCTCATCTTAGTTATGAGTTGTAATATCTTGTGCAATTGGTGAATTGTAGGTGCGATTGCTCGGTTGTTGTTTCATGGGAATTGGAGACTTGGAGCAAATATTATTTGGCTAAGGTGAGAATAGTTAGGATTTAAAGTAATTATAGAAAGCGAATAAGTATGTTGGTTTGTAGAATTAGAAACCAAGACTAAGATTTGAATCTAAGATTAGAGGGAAGTGAGTTAGTGCCCTTAGGATTAGGAGTTAATCCTTTAAGTGAGAACTTATGAGTTCTCGAGGAAAACATTGAATCTTAGAAAATTCTAAGTTAGATTCGTTTCGAAGCGTAGGATGGATCATTGGAGGTTAGAAGATCCAAACTTCTATATAAAACGATTAATAGAACCTCGGATTATATTGGAAGTTTAGATTCCTTGAACGAATAGATTAATCGTTTAAGATATGATTTTACTTTTATTAATGTAGCGGAGTTCGATTTACATATCGTTCTTCCGAGATTCTTATCTATTTTACTTTATGCCTTTTACTTTATGCTTGTTTCGGCTACTTTAATATTCGCACTTTACTTTATTTATTTTGTGCAAGCATATACATAACATGTTGCACCATAACATCTCGCATCATTGAAAGAAAGTGAGAAAGAAAAGAAGGGGAGAATGTTGGACCCTACGGGGAATGTCCGCATCACCTTCAGAAAAAGAAAAGAAAGTGAAAAAGAAAGAAGGGAGAATGTTGGACCCTACGGGGAATGTCCGCATCACCTTCAGAAAAAGAAAAGAAAGTGAAAAAGAAAGAAGGGAGAATGTTGGACCCTACGCGGAATGTCCGCGTCGTCTTCAGAGAAAAGGAAAAGAAAGTGAGAAAGAAAAGGAGGTTGAATGGGATCCTACGGGACGTCCTCATTACTTCCTCATTCATAAGGTTGAATGGGTATCCTACGGGATGTACCTATTATCTTCATTCATGCATAAAGGGCGAATGCGAATCCTACGGGATGTCCTCATTACCTTCATGCATATGATCGATGGAAATATATATCATGGATAAAGAACCGAAATATTTTATTTATGTAAAGTTTATTTACTTTTCTTATTTATGTTGTAACAAGTTAATGAATGAGAATTTGACTACGAGTGTTAGTAATATCATCCTTTGGAGATTATAGAATGAAATTACCTAGAGATCGAGGAGTTGCATGCCATGCATTTGAAGGAGGTCTTAGCCGTGTTACGGGACCAAAAGTTGTTTACAAAAGTCTCAAAGTGCGAGTTTTGGCTGAAGGAAGTGACATTTTTGGGCCACGTGGTATCTAGTGGAGGAGTGACTGTCAGTCCTTCCAAGATTGAGGTGGTTAGTAGTTGGCCTAGACCAATTAGTGTGACTAAGATTCATAGTTTTCTGGGGCTTGCAGGCTACTATATACAATTTGTGCAAGACTTTTCTAAGATTTCATCGGCTTTGACTCATTTGACAAAAAATGGGGTGGACTTTGTATGGCCTGAAGAGTGTGAAAAGAGTTTTGAGGAGCTCAAGAATAGACTTGTGACGGCCTCAGTTCTAGTTTCGCCTGACAGGACTGGTGGTTTGACTGTGTATACGGATTCTTCGAAGAAGGGTTTAGGGTGCGTGTTGACACAACACGAAAAAGTCATAGCTTATGCTTCCCGTTAGTTGAAAGAGCATGAAAAGAATTACCCTACTCATGACTTTAACTTAGCTACAGTGGTGTATGCATTTAAACTTTTAAGGCATTATTTGTACGGTGAGAAGATCATTTTTTTTACCGAGCACAAGAGTCTCAAGTATTTCTTCACTCAGAAGGAGTTGAACATAAGGCAGCGACGATGGTTAGAGCTTGTCAAGGATTATGATTGTGATATTAAGCAACATTCTGTGAAGGCCAATGTTGTGGCGGATGCTCTTAGTAGGAAGTCATCACACTTGTCCACTTTACCTCTGAGATTGATTTAGGATATGGAGAGAGCCGAGTTAGCACTTCTTACTGCTGATGTTACAGTGAGTTTGGCTAGTTTTACTGTAGGGCTTATTTTAAGATAGAGGATGACTGATGCACAAAGAGGTGAGGCTCACTTACAAGCTGATTTTTGTGAGGTAGAGTCGGATATGCCTAGTCTTTTTCCATTTTCTACTGATAGTGCTTTGATGTATCGTGAGAGGCTATATGTGCCATTGGGTTTGACTTTCAAAAAAGAACTGTTGGGGGAGGCTCACAGTTTTATCTTTTCTGTTCATCTAGGTAGTACTAAGATGTATAGGGATCTAAGACAACACTACTGGTGGCCCGGGATGAAACTTGAGATTGCGGAGTATGTGAGTAGGTGCTTGGTTTGTCAACAAGTCAAGGCCTTGAAGAAGAGCCCACCGAGTTATCTTAACCCTTTGAGTGTGCCTGAATCGATTTGGAGGAGATTTATATGGATTTCATCAGTGGGCTACTGAGAACGCAAAGGGTTAGGATACTATTTGGGTGATTGTAGACCAATTGACAAAGTCCGCACACTTTTTATCTGGGAGGATCTCGTACCTAGTTGAGACTTTGGCACAGTTGTACTTACGTGAGATTGTTAAATTGTATGGTGTGCCAGTGAGGATTGTATATGATCGGGACACTCGTTTTGTATTCCGCTATGTGTACCGGTTTAGACTTTAGCACAACTTTTGATCCTTAGACCGATGGTCAGGCGGAGAAAGTTAATCAAATATTGGAGGACATATTGAGAGCTTGTGTTCTAGACTTTGGGGGTAGTTGGGACTCTCAGTTTCATTTGGTTGAGTTCGCTTATAACAATAGTTACCAAGATACCATCAAGATGGCGCCATTTAAGGCACTTTATGGTAGGAAGTGTCGCTCTCCCGCTCATTCGGATGAGGTCGGAGAAAGTAGACTTTTGGGCCCCGAGTTATTATAGATGACTAGCTAATCTATCTCCTTGATTAGAGAGAGGATGTGGGTTGCTCAAAGTCGACAGAAGAGTTATGTCGATAAGCGGCGTAGCCCGCTTGAATTTGTTGTGGGAGACCACGTGTTCTTGAAGGGGTCACCTATGAAGGGGTGCTATGAGGTTTGGTAAGAAGGGCAAGTTGAGCACTAGGTTCGTCGAACCTTTTAAGATTATTGATCGAGTTGGGGCGGTGGCTTATCGCTTAGCTTGACCATCTTCTTTATCAGCCGTCCACAATATTTTACATGTATCAATGCATCGAAAATACATGGCTGATCCATCCCATGTGATTGATTTTGAGCTCATAGCTCTTGATGCTAACTTATTTTTTTATGAGACACCGGTGGAGATCTTGGCATCAGAAAAAAAAGGTGTTAAGAAACAAGACGATCTACTTTGATAAAGTCTTGTGGAATAACCAAATATCGGAGGAGGCCACTTGGGAGCACGAGGATGAGATGCGAGTTATGTACCTTCACTTATTCACCTAGTAAGCTTACTTTTCGAGGACGAAAAGTCTTTTAAAGGGGGTAGACTGTAATGTCCCGTTATTTTTTATTTTATATTAATTAAAGTATTTAGATTTAATTTTAAGATTATTAATTAGAATTTAGAAGTTTATTTCTTTAACAACCTTTTAATTCCATTAGAATTTTAATTGAGAACTAGGTGTATCAATGATTATTAACCGGCCACTTGGGAGCGCGAGGATGAGATGCGAGTTATGTACCCTCACTTATCACCTCGCAAGCTTACTTTTCGGGGCGAAAAGTCTTTTAAGGGGGTTAGACTGTAACGTCCCGTTATTTTTGTTCGAGGTAATTTTTATTTTATTTTAATTCAAGTATTTAGATTTAATTTTAAGATTATTAATTAGAATTTAGATGTTTATTTCTTTGATAACCTTTTAATTCCGTTAGAATTTTAATTTAGAACTTCGCGTATTAATGATTATTAACGGGCCAGTTAATAATCATTAATTATCTATTTAGCTAGATTAATTACTTTTAGTTAATGTGTAGAAGTAAATGCTGTTTCTTTTGCATGGGGTTTATTTTAAATGAAAAGAGGAAAGGTAGGGACGCTTTTGCAATTAATTTTCTCCACTTCAAAATTTAGACCACCAGTTCTTCTCCTTCCCTTTAGACAAAGAAAATAAAAGCTCGAAATTTCTCCCCCAAATAGCCATGGCCGACGCACCCCTTGTGATATTCTATGTCCCAGGATTTCTTCGTTCCTCTACGGATTTCATCCTTTCTTAGTGCGTTGGAAAGCTCTCGCCGGTAGCATTCTTTTCATCCTACTCTTGAGACGATTCCACATCTCGTAAGGAAACCCTAGAAAGTAAGTTTTTATGTTTTTTCATAGTTTTTTATTCTAAATGGAATTTTAAAACAAAATCTTCAATTCCCTTCATGAAATTTGAAGATTTTGTTGTTTAAATTTCATTTAGAAGCTTCTTGCTTTTTCTCCTCTAACCATAGACCAAAATCATGCCAAACCATCACTTTTTCCCTTCCCAAAACCGTGGGCTGCCATTGAGGAGTTTGACCATGCTTGTTTCATTTTTAATTTGAGTTTGGGGGAAGAAATCGTGTTCCAAAGTCCTTAATAAATTTACCCATTGATAAATACTACCTAAAAAGTACCTAGAACGAACCCGGAATGCTTCTATTTTATTCAAAAACCGGAAATTCACTCTTCCCCAAAACTACCTCTAGGGCCGTGAGCCTCTATTGGACTTTCTCGGGCTGTTTTGTCTTTTGTTTTGTGTACGAGGTCGGTTGTTGCTCGTTTGGTTAAAATTAATGCGTTTTAGATTTATTAATTGTAGGTGTTGGTAATCGTTTCGCTTGATCGATCCCCCGACGCTAAAAACTTTGTCTACTTTACCAAGGTGAGTTTAAAGTGTTGGCTCGTAGTTTTATATTTTCTGATTGCATGACAATCTTGTTTGATCGAGTTTAAGAGAATTTCCCCTTGTTATTGAGTTTATAATTGTTTGGATGGTGACTTAAACTTTTTATGTTTTACCGAGTATTTTGGAGTTTTAGTCCTTGGTTGTGAGTGTTTTAGTGTTAATTGGAAGTCTTGCAAGGTTGTATTATTTTTGGAAGAATATTGGAATGAAATGTGTTGAGTAGTTGTTTCAAGGTAACCTAGAGGTTGTTTTCTTGGGAGATTGAAGTAATTCAAGTTGTTCTTTTGCCTTTTAAAATGTTCGTAGTGTTTAGTCCCATTACTTTGCTTATTTTGGTTTGGTGTGATCTTCGTTAGTTTGGTAATGGTAGTGAACCAATTTGCTTTTATTGAACTTGTTACTTATGTACGTTTGTGGATTATGGTTGGTAATGGTGACATTTTGGTTCTAGAAAGGTAAGTTGTGACGATATATGATACGATCTTGGGATATAATGGATTCATAGATGAAGCAGGCGATGGGTGTTATTATATGAGGAGATAGGGATTTATGTGATACGATCTTGGGATATAATGGATTCATAGATGAAACAAGCTATGGGTGTTATTATATGAGGAGATCGAGATTTATGTGATATGATCTTGGGATATAATGGATTCATAGATGAAATAGGCTATGTGTTATTATTTGAGGAGATCGTTGAATATTTCGAGTTCTTGATTGAGAAACCTTGGTTTTGTTATGTTCATTATAGAAACGGAAAAGTTATTCTTCTTCTTGTTTCTAGTGTAATGTTGCGAATGTGATACTGATTGTAGTTCTATGAGTAATTGGGTTTGGATTATACTAGGCGATATGTTAATTTATATCGGGAGTATAGAATGATTAGTAAGGAGTATGTTAGGCCTTTTGGACACAATTTCCAATATAGAATTTGATTTATAGGACTACTTGATTTCATTTTATTCTCACTAGTATTTTTATGCTAATGTTGCTACACTTTTACTTTCAGGTGCGCCATATGGTAGAGGATGTGGTAGGGGAGATGGTGCCGCTTGACTGACGAGTGATGAATGATGAACAATGGACTTGGTTTTTTAGTTTTTTTTTTGGCATTCTAGGAATGCTTGAAATTGAACTTTCTATTTTACTCTACTTTGTTTCTTTGTTTTTAAATGTTGTTGATTTTGGGCTCTAGAGAGCATTTGGATTGTTTTTATGGATTATGTTTACTTTGATATTTAAATTCAAAAGGAAATGCACATTTCAATGTTTTTATCACTTTATCTGTTGGAAAAATTATAAACAGGTTTTGACATATTCCCTGTTTTAAACGGCACCATGCCAATTTTTTGTTAAAATTTAGTCTTCGTTTGCATGTTTTAATTTATAGGATTTTAATGGAGTTGGGTCTTTACAGAAGCGATGAAGGTTGAAGGTTGAAGGTTAAGTGATGACATAACTCTAACTACTATGATGGTCTATTTGAAGGACGAAAACTTCTTTTGGTCTTTAGGCAAGAATACGTCTTCCACATGTACTGAATTAATAACTAGGGCGCAAAAGTCTATGAGTACCAGAGAGTTGATTAGTGCAAGAAAAGCTTCCGATAAAGGAGGTAGTGGTAGAAATTTTGAGTATAGAAGAAAGAGCTCACCTGGAGGACTGACCGCCACAAAGATGACAAGACAGATGCCGGGAGACCAACCTCGAAAGAAAAGTCTTCCTCCAAGTATGTTTTAAAAGTACACTACCACTATGGTTCGGATTGAACAATTACTTATAGAGATCTATGATAAAAACTTCGTTAGGTGACCGGGTGAACTGAAGGCAGGGCCAAACAAAAGGAAAAAAGACAAGTATTGCGTATTCTACAAAGACCACGGTCATACCACCACTGATTGCTTTGATCTCAAGGAAATAAATTGAAACTCTTATTCAAAGAGGGTACTTGAAAGAATTCATGAAAAGTCAAGAAGCATACCGCGATACTAAATCTGATCAAGAAGATCAAAACTAAAACAATCAAGAACTACTAGGCCGAGATATAAGAATCATCTTTGGGGGCTTGACTAGTGAAGAAGAGCTCAAGCAGAGGGTCAGGCCCTATAAAAGATCATGCTAAGTCACTGAAGTAGTAGGGCAAAGAACCAACACATTGATCAACCTCGTCTACAAGCTACTTCATATATGAAATGTCAAGCATCATAGGTCCTATTTCATTAATTTTTATTGTAATTTTATTTTCCAATAAAGTTTCCTATTGTAAGAACTTTGACATTCAATGAAATGGGAACAATTTTCTTATATTTTTTTTAAAAATTACATGTATGAAAATAGATTAGAGGAGTGGGAGAAATACCTCCCACACCAGAAGTTCCTTAGCTAAACTAAGGTCGACCAATTCCAAGAACACTCAAGGTGGAAATGCACTCTACAAAAAAATGAAAATGTTCTAAGTCTACCAAGGTAGAAATGCACTCTACAAAATGAAAAACTTATAAGTCTACTAAGGTGGAAGAGTTGTACAACAAAATGAAAAAATTCTAAGTCCACCAAGGTAGAAGAACTTTACAATAAATGAAAAAGTTCTTAGTCTACCATGCTGGAAGAGCTGTACAACAAAATAAAAAAGTTCTGGTCCATCAAGGTGGAAGAGAAAAGTTAAAAAAATTCTAAGTCCACTAAGGATGAAGGGTTCACACAATCCACTCAGACTGGAAGAATTTAAAATAGAGAAAAAATATATTTATTTCAGGGAGGTGGCGCTCTCATGAGCCACACCTAGTAGAAGATATTAAAGTGAGAAAAATTCCAAGTCTTCTACGAAGCTCAGGATCTGACAAGGCACACCCTGGTAGAATAATTATTCTAATTAGAATAAAGTGATTGAGAAAGACAAAAACAACGTACTTGAACTCTTATAAAAAATAAGTGACACGTCCTTGGTTATACGAGACTGATGATGGTCGGTGCCGTGGAAGCGATTGTTCATATTTTCTCTCGAACCGGCGGCGCTGCCACGAAGAATTGTTTCCATGGCACCGCCTATCATCAATCTCATATATTGGTACTCAATACAAGTTATGAGAATAATTTACCAAGTCACACCTACCAAGCAATGCTTAGAGGAAAATTAAAGTCAAAGTAATCAAGCTCACATCAAGGACTCAGTGAAAAAGTGACTATGGAAATACTAATTATCATTTTGGTAAAAAAAAATGTAGTCAAAGTCGATCGGTTGACTGGTCAACGTAGGTAAGTCAAAACACGCAGGTCAAGAACTGACCTGCGTAAAACTTGGTAGAATTAGAACATTTTCATTTTTTTTGTAGAATGAACATTTTCATTTTTTTGTAGAATGAACATTTTCAAACTTGGTAGATGCAGGTGTGCCTTTGACCCACATGTCTATACCTTTAAAAAATAAAATAAAAACCGTTGCAGCCTTTTGGTCTAATTCCAAAAAAAAAGTGAAAAAAGGCATATGCACAACATGAAATGTATAGTTTTATTTTTCTTTTATTATTTATTATTTCCCTTTTTCTATACTTTCTTGCTCGATTCAAATTGTTTATCAATTTTTTTTCTTTTATTTGATAAAAAAAATAGAAAGAAGACATTGAAAAGATAGAAAGATGGAAAGACCGACAATTTCAGATTTATTATTTGATTTCAAGATAATTCTACTCTAAAAATCAAAAGGGTAGAGTGTATCCGATGATGGATCCGATGGCCTATCCAATTTATTCCACCATGTGAAAGTTTTTTTTTTATACAAATTGTCGGGGGTGGGGATTGAACCACACTCTTGAGTGTGGAACTATATGCCTTAACCAATGGGTTATGCCTTGGTCGACCACCATATGAATGTGACGACCCGACTCCTTTCAAATCAATTAAAATCAAATTACAGCAGAAGACTTAATATTTAATAAAAATTTGGCGTGGATATGTTTAAAACTTGGACTATCCACAACCTGTTTACACTTTTCACAATCAGAGAATTTGAACGACAAGGAAATACAATTCCTGTGTAAAGATTAAAGGGGTTCAAGGTGATAAAAGTTAAAACAAAAGATCTTATGAGCTTATATACAAATATACAACTCATAAGATAAAACATGAAATAACTGTGTCCCTGGACTTTAAAAGTATCTCTAGTCCCTCTCAGCATCATCATCATCCTGATCAGACTGCACCAGCTCCTCTCCCACGACCCCAAGCATTACCTGAAAATGTTTGTAATATCATGAGCTAAAAGCAAGCCTAGTGAAAACAAACGGAAAGTAAAGTAACATTAGACTCCAAACCCGTATTCGGATTTGTGTCCAAGTAAAACTCACATACCCTTACCTTTCAACCACCAAAAGGGTTTTATATCAAGTATTCCATTTTTACTTACCAAATCTCCCATATAATTGAGCAACTAACTTCCAAGCATTAGATTGACATGTTTCATAACACACATAGTAATCTTATTTCATTCTTTTTAATACCTTATACTATACATAAGGTTTGCATTCAAGTATTAATTTCCAATTTCAAGATCTTTCAATTTATTGAGAATCTAGTTCTCTTACATATATATCATGATAATTATACAAGGTTCAATACACCCTTGTATTCTCTCATTATACAATTCAATCTCATTCCTCTTTCCTATAGCACTCGGCTATACATCATATTTCATTCTTTTTCTCTATGGAAATGTATTATATACATAATATTTCAATTCTTTTCTCTATAGCAACTCAGGCTATCAAAAGTTTACTTTCATTTTTCTTTAATAAATAATGCTAAGCTCACTCTGTCTTAACATATTCAAACAAGATAATTAGCGATTAATGATGATAATGTTAGCACACGCAGTCTCAACATTATTCATTAACTCCCCCATCTACTGTAAAGGGCACACAACATTTACATCAATATAACCATCACATACGAATAATGACAGGTAATGAAACTCCTGTAGGCTAAGTTCATTCACTTAATTATCTCGCTTTCCAAAATAAAATATACAAAGTCTTTTCAATAATATCTTCCCACCTCTAGTGAATAATGACAGGTAATTAAGCTCTCGTAGGCTAAGTTCATTCACCTCATTATCTCATCCACAGAATACAGGTAATGAACTCCCGTAGGCTAAGTCATACTTTGTATCCTTGTATATGTATCATACTAATTATGGATAATACTAGATAATGTGAACTCGCATAGTTCCATCATTATCTCATTATCCATCTCCTCCGATCATGCAAAGTACTGCAACCTTTAGCATTCCTCATGATACATATACATAAACATAAAACAAATAATACCAGACAATGCAAGCACACTCAGTCTATGCATTGCCTCATTATTCCTCCCAATAATCGATTATGCAATATGAATATGAATGTAATATGAATTATGAATGTTGTCTCAAATGCAAGTAAAAGTAAATGTAAACATTCAAAGTGTGCAAGTAAAAATAAATATAAACATTTCAAGTGATCGAAAGGACATAATGGTAAATGGATCGAATAAGAAATTAGGAACTTCTGATAAGATAACAATAAATAAATCAAGCCAAATGGCCCTCAGTTAAACTTGAATTACTAACTTTATCATAAAGTCTCCAATTCAAATGATTCTATTGCTTTCAGTAAGTATCCGAAGTTCCATAATTAATTTCCTTATTCACCCCATTATACTTGAAACCTTCAACTTCCGATAATCATTCTTAAACTCCGGAACGAATCTAAACTTAGAACTTCCAAGAGTTAAACGTTTCCCTCAAGAAATCCATGAGTTCTCTCACTCAATTAGAACTAACTCTCAAGCCTAAGCATGTTAGCTCACTTACTTTAATCCTTTCGATTTAAACCTTAATCTCAACTTCTGATTCTACAAATCGTTCAACTTATTCGGTTTCTAAGTTTAAATTTAAATTCTATTTATTCTCACCTCGAATTCTCGCGTGACAACCAAGTTCCCACGAACCAACAAACGAGCAATTGCACCTACAATTCATCAATCGATCAACATATTACAACTCATATCTAATATAAGAAAAAGTGTGATTTTCGGGTGAATAGTGATTTCGGATGAATAGTGTTTTTCGAAAATCCGAGCTCAAAATCGTCAAATTCATTGATGGAAATACATTATTTCAACTTCAAAACTCATTTATAAACAAAAACAATGAAAAGTTTTAAAAACTTACTTTTTAGGGCTTCTTCCCTTAGAGAACGAGAAACATCGAAAAGGTAGGTTGGATAGATAGCCCTCGTCCCGAGCAATCCAACGCAACCGAAAACAAGACGATCTACTGAGAATCGAAGAAAAGCCAAGAATTTCTCTCCCAAAACTAAGACCCACGGCCATGAGAGCTAAAGGAGGAGAAGAAGACAAAGGATTCTTGGTCAAAGTTGGTCAAATTTAATGATTTCAAATAGATGAATAGTGTTTTTAGATATTTTTAAGAAATCAAAAATTACGGTTACGTCCCTTTAATGATTTTAGCTTATAAAATGAAACCCGAAGTTCTTAAATTAGCCAAATGGTGATTAATAATTATTAATTGGTCCGTTAATAATTATTAATACGACCAAAACTAATTTAAGCTAATAAAGCGATTAAAAAAGTTTAAGACGAAATTAACTACTAAATTTTAAATTACTAAAACTAAAATTAAACTAAATACTTTAATTTAAAATAAATAAATAAAATAATAAAAAAAATTTCACTAAAAAAATAACGGGACGTTACAGTCTACCCTCCTTAAGAGACTTTTTGTCCTCGAAAAGTGCGTTCACTAAGTGAAAAACCGAGGGTACTTAGACTGTATCTCATCCTCATGTTCCCACGTGGCCTTTTCTGATACTTGGTTTCTCTACAAACCTTTACCAAGTGAATTGTTTTACTTCTCAACATCTTTTGTTCGAATGCTAGGATCTCAACTGGTGTCTCCTCATTAGACATATTAGCATCCAAAACCTCAGGCTCAAAAACAATCACGTGGAACGGATCCACCATGTATTTCCGAAGCATCAATACATGGAAAAATATTATGAACGGCCAAAACGAAGGTGGTAAAGCTAAACGGTAAGCTACCACTCCTACTCGATCGAGTATCTCGAAAGGCCAATAAATCTAAGACTCAACTGGCCCTTATTCCAAAATCTCATAACATCCTTCATAGGTGCCACTTTGAAGAATACGAGATCCACCACTACAACTCGAACAGACTACATTGAACTCTGCTGTCGACTTTGGGCAACCCTCAACCTCTCCAATCAAAGTGATCGACTCGCTAGTTGTAACGTCCCGTTATTTTTGAAGTGAAATTTTTTTAATTTAATATTTCATTTATTTATTTTAATTAAAGTATTTAGTTTAATTTTAGAAATTAGTAATTTAGAATTTAGTAGTTAATTTCGTTCGAAAACCTTTTTAATCGTTTTATTAGCTTAAATTAGTTTTGGTCGTATTAATAATTATTAACAGGCCAATTAATAATTATTAATCACTATTTGGTCATTTTAAAATCTTTGGGTTTCGTTTTATAAGCTAAATCACTTAAAGGACGTAATCGTAATTTTCTGATTTCTTTAAACTTATCCATTCACTATTTATATTCTTCTTGAACAAGCCAAGTTGACCAATTTTCTTCATCTTTTCTTTCTTTCTCTTCTCATGGCCGTAGCCTCCATTGGTGGGGGAATTTTTTTTGGTTCTTCTTCAAATCTTAACAGATCTTCGTAATTTCTGTTCCGTTGGATTGCTCGAGATGTGGGCGTTCTATCCATCCTAACCTTGTAGTGTTTCCCATTCTCTAAGGGAAGTCCTAAAAAGTGAGTTTTCAAAACTTTTCCTATGAATCTCTTTATTTTTGTTTATAAATGAGTTTTGGAGTTGAAATCATGCGTTTCCATCAAGAAATTTGACGATTTTGAGATAGGATTTTTGAAAAACACTATTCATCCAAAAAACACTGTTCATCTGAAAATTACTATTCATCCGAAAATCAATTTACTTATTTAGTTATGGTTTATAATTTGTATTCGATTGGTGTTATTGTAGGTTTTGATAATCATACGAGAGGTAATTCCTTCGACACTTTGGAAGCTCGATTTCAAATCTAAGGTGAGTTTAAAATGGAAGTTAGTAATTTTATGAATTAAGTTTCATTACGATTTTTTTGATCGAGGATAAGTGACAAAACAAACTCCTAAGAGTAAATATTTCTTTGGTTGGTGACTTTAGTCTCAGAAGTGAGTTTGAGTGACTTTGGAGCCTTTTTGTGATTTTGGATGAGAAAGTAAGTTTGAGAATGTTTTGGAAGTCGTGTAAGATTATGGAAAGTTTTAGAAGAAATTTGGAAGTTTAAGATACTTTGAGTAGTTTCAGATCAAAGTAGCTTAGAGGTTATCTTTGGAAGTATTAAAGGTTATAGAGATTTTGAGATGAATTTGGGAATTGAAATTACTTTAGGTAGTTTTGACTAAAGTAAAGTAGAGGAAATGCTTGGAAGTTAACTCGTGGATTATGGTAACGGTTTGGAAATTATACTTGTGAATTAAGGTGATTTATTGTCATTCGAGACATGGTGATATTAAACCTCGATTTTACTTACTTTGGGAGTTAAGAGACTTTGTGGAACTTGGCATTTGTGATGTTAATGGTTAGTGTTTATATAATCTTATTACCTTGTGTAAGGAATAAGGATTGTGATTTGATGTGGTAATAACGTAGAGTATGGAATTCTATTGGTAGTACGATTGTTGTACTCGAGACTTTTGGTAAGAGGCAACACTTTGAAAAGTACAAAAGATAAGCATGTAATTGAGTGTAATTGTAGTATAATTGTATTGTTTGTTATTGTTTGTATTGAGGCACTCATTTAATGAACCGATTTATAGATATATGTGTAGTCCATGGATGAAAGAGGCTATGGGCGTCACTATATCAGGATACTTATGGATATATATGTAGTCCATGAATGAAAGAGGCTATGGGCGTCACTATATCAGGATACTTGTGGATAGGTGTAGTCCATGGATGAAAGAGGCTATGGGCGTCACTTATCAGGATACTTATGGATATGTGTAGTCCATAGATGAAAGAAGCTATGGGCGTCACATATCGAGCTACTATGTGATATGATCTTGTGATATAACAGATGAAACAGGCTATGAGCAGGTGTTATATGGCAAGATTGGCAGATAGGTCGAGTTCATATAATGAGCATCCCAACTTGTTTGTTAGTTGATACATAGATACATGCTTATCTTTTGTACAAGTGTTTGTTTTCATTAGTAATATGTTGTAACTTATGGTAATCCGAGATTTAGTTGTATGTGATCTTTGGTGTTGGGATTTCGATGGTAATACTTTATGTGATATATGGCTTGATAATACCGCACGTGGTAGTATGTTGATGTTGATCCATACGGTAACACGCTACGATGACACTTGTGATGGTAAGACCGTACGTGGTAGTATGTTGATGTTGATCCATACGGTAACACGCTACGATGACACTTGTGATGGTAAGACCGTACGTGGTAGTATGTTGATGTTGATCCATACGATAACACGCTACGATGACACTTGTGATGGTAAGACCGTACGTGGTAGTATGTTGATGTTGATCCATACGGTAACATGTTACGATGATATGAAATATGGTAAGACCGTACGTGGTAGTATGTTGATGTTGATCCATACGGTATCACGTTACGAGGACACTTGATTTGGTAATGACGTACGAGGTAGTATGTTGATGTTGATCCATACGGTATCACTTTACGAGGACATTTTATTGGTAACACCGTACGTGTTAGTATGTTGAGGTAGTAACATACGGTAACACGTTACGAGTTATTAGATGTGGTATGAAATATGGTACTATGATTTGGTAACGTCGTACATGTTAGTATGTTGAGGTGGTAACATACGGTAACACGATACGAGATATCTTGATGTAGTACGAAATTGGTATTAGTTGTGGTTTGATATGATTTGGAAATTTGGAAATTGATTGATGTATGGTTAGGATGAATTGGAAGTGTAGAATGGGTAGTGAAGAACATTTTAGGTCTTTGGACATAATTTCCGGTATGAAATTTGGTCCATAGAATTACTTGCTTTCATTTTATTCTCACTAGAATTTTTATGCTAATGTTGCTACATTTTTTTTTTCCAGGTAAATCTCGGTAAGGGAGACGTGGTAGAGGTGGTGCTGTTGGATATCTTGAAGCGATGAATGGACAAGAACATGAACACTTTTGTAAAGCATCCTTGAAATGCTTTGCTTTTAAAGCTCTTTTAGAAATTTAAATCATAATCTGGAATGCGCATTCCAATTTTATTGCTTTCTCTATTGTGAAAAATGTATAAACAGGTTTTGGTTTATCTGCGTTTTAAACGAAACCATACCGTTTAGTCTAACAATACCTCATTATCTCGCTTTCCAAAACAAAGTCCACAAAGTCTTGTCATTAATATCTTCCCACCTCTAGTGAATAATGACAAGTAATGAAAGCTTACTAAGTCTAACCATTACCTCATTTTCTCACCCACCAAATGCAAGGTACACGCAACCCCGTCATTTTGCTCATATATGTATCACAGCGATTATGGATAATACCAGATAATGTGAGCACACGCAGTCCCACATTATCTTATTATCCACCCCCCCCCCCCAATCATGCAAAGTTCACACAGCCTTTAGCATTCCTCATGATACATATATGTAAACACAAAACGAATAATACCAAACAATGCAAGAACACTCAGTCTATGCATTGTCTCATTATTCCTCCCAAATACAATTATGCAAAATAAACATAAATATTGCCCCAAGTGCAAGTAAACATAATTTAACCATTCAAAGTAATCGAAAGAAACATAAACGATCAATGATACATGAATCATTAGTTACCTTTTCCTGCATAAAACAAGAATGTACTATCTATCATTCGACAATATAATAGTCAAGCCGTACAGCCATCAGATAATCTCATGATAATATTAAAGTCGAGCCCATCGGCCTTCAGATAATCACATGACAATATAAAAGTCATGTCCATCGCCCTCTAAATAATAACATGACAATATAAAAGTCAAGTCAATCGGCCTTCAGATAATATCAAGTTATTAACTTAACATAAAAGTCTCATTTCCTTCTTTTAATAATCAAGCAAAAATTCCATATCTGACTCCCTCGCTCATCTAATAATACATGGAACCTTCAAATACCCGAAATCATCAAGAAACGCCCAGTTGAACGTAACTTAGAATTTCCAAGAGTTAGTCGTTTCCACCAAAAGATCCATGAGTTCACCCAACTCACTTTATAACTAACTCCCAAGCCTAAACAAGTTAGTAAACTTACTTGAAACCTCTCATTTCCAATCTCAAACTCAACTTCCGATCAATACAAATCATTTAACAAATTCAGTTTATAAGTTTACTTTAGATTCTATTTATCCTCACCTCGAAAGTTCGCATGACAACAAAGTTCCAACGAACTGTCAAACCAGCAATCGACACCTACAACACATCAATTGAAAAACATTTTACAGCTCATGCCTAAGTTGAAAAAAAGTGTGAAACTCGGGTGAATAATGATTCAGATGAATAGTATTTTTGGATTAATAGTGTTCTTAGGTGAATAGTGTTTTCTGAAATTCTGAGCTCAAAATTATTAAATTTCTTGGTGGAAATACATGATTTCAACTTAGAAACTCATTTAGAAACAAAAATGAAGAAAACCATAGGAAAAGTTTCAAACTCACTTTTTAGGGCTTCCCTTAAAGAACAAGAAAAGCCACAAGGGTAGGATGGATAGATAGCCCACGTCTCGAGCTATCCAAAGCTATACAAATCATCGAAAAAGGTCGAGAAATGACGAAAACCAAAGAGGTCAAAACACCTTGGGATGGGTGGCCATGAAAAAGGAAAGATGAGGACTTTTTGTCTAATTTCGGCTTTTAGGAGAATTTAAGAAGATAGGTGAATAGTAAAAGATATTTTAAGAAATCAAGAATTATGAAATTGTCCCTTGTTTGCTTTTAGCTTTTAAAACTAAACACGAAGCACTTAAACTAGCTAAAAGGTGATTAATAATTATTAATTGGCCCGTTAATAATTATAAATTCGCCTAATACTAATTTAAGCTTCTAAAATAATAAACATCAAATAAAATAGAGTTAATTTCACTAATAATAAAAAGAATATGGATATATCAAATATACCGATGTTTTTATTAAATATCAATAGTACCCAAAACCGCCACCAGCCAAATTAAATTACATTGTGAAAAGACAAACATACTCCCGATTTAATTTCTCCTTAATTGTGCAAAATTTAAGGAAATTTATAAAAGTCCCTTAAATTTTACAAAATTAATGGAAAAATCAAATCAAAACAAAAATAAAAGAAAAATCTTCAAACTTCTGACTTCTTCTTCCAGGAAAATTCGAATGTCTTTCTTGTTCGTCCTCCTACAAAATACAGAGATAAAAAGTAAACATTTAATTAAAAGTAACTTATTCTACAAAAATACAGAGAAAGCGAGTTCGCCGGAGAACTGAAAGGTACAAACTTTTATAAACTGTTTACTATTGATTTGTACACAAAATTGATAGACGGCACAAAATTGAAGATGAAAAAAGAGGTAACAGTTTTTAAAGATATTTAAATAGAAAATTAAAATAAATATTGAAAAAAAATAAACATTTTAATAAAACCTTTCAAATCTGGATAAAAAAAATCAAAAAAATAATAAAATTTATAAGCGAATAAACGATAGATCTATCACCAGAACCCTACCGACTCATCCGCAAGAAAAATCACTAGCAAGATCGAAAATAAACGTTGAACAAAAATAAACGTTTACTTAAAAGAACCTGCTGCTGCTGCCTTCATCGATTAAACAGCAACCCAAGCCACAACAACGATCACCTTCGTCAATTTCTCGGATACAGATAAGGCCGATTTCGTTTCGGAATCGACAAAATCGAAGAAGGAAAAATGAGGATCTAAACAGATAAGGAGATTGTGAAGAATCCAGCAAATCACAATCACAACTCCATTGATTTCGAGTATATTTCTTTGATTGTGACGACGAATAAGGAGGAGATCAAGAGGATCTTCCTATACTCAAGAAGGAAATCACAATTGAAACTTTATTTGATTGTGACGATCATAACCTCACCATTGTTTTTTTTATAAACGAGGATCTAAAGTATAGAAACGGTAAAAAAAATCTCCATTGATGGCTATGGTCGAATAAGGAGGAGGAAGAAGAAGATGATGGGAGATATATAAGTTAAAGATATTTTTCATTAAATAAGAATTCAATTGATTAAAATTCAAAATAAATAATTAAATAAACTATAAATTTAAATGATTTGCAATTAATAAGATATGATTATGAAAATTTAAATGATTTAAAATTAATAAGATATGATTATGAAGAGAGATAAAAGGGTAAGATGGTAAAAAAAAGAAATCAGAAACCACCAGATCACCACCATTAATGGTATTTTTTTGGGTAAAAATGAACTAAAATCATAACCACGAGCATTATTGTAATTGGGTGAATTAAAGTGGTTACTGCTGTAATTAATTCTATAAAATAATATAAATTCTAACATCTAATTAACTAACTCTAAAATTAAATTAAGTGATTTAAATAAAATAAAAAATTTCCTTGTGAAAATAACGGGACGTTACATATTTCATCTGTTTGTTATGGACAAAAATCAAGAAAAAAAAAGTATTTAACTAAGACATCAAGGTATCCCATATATACACATGTGCTTGTTATGGCCAAATCTCCCACACCTACCACACTTTAATCGTGTCTTAGAATGTATACTTCTTTAGTTTTGTAGGATTTAGCTTCAGTTAATGCAGTTCGATAAATTATTGAACTAAAACATAATGTATATTCCTCAGTTTTGTAAGGTTTACCTTCAGTCATTCTAGTTCAATAAATCATTGAACTAAAAAATAATGCATATTTCATAGTTTTTAAGTTTACTTATGTAGTTTATTAAATTATCGAACTAAAACAAAATGCATATTTCTTGAGTTTTTCTTCAATTATTTTAGTTCAATAATTTATTGAACTAAAATAGAATGCATATTTTTTTAATTTTGAAAGATTTACATTCAGGTATTTTAGTTCAATAAATTATTGAACTAAAACATAATGCATATTTCATTGGTTTAATTTTGAAAGATGTACCTTCAGTTCAATAAATTGGAAAAACAAGCTCTCAAACTCGAGACAAAGATGAACATTGATCATTTAAATTCATATAAAGGCACAATGCTTTAGTTCAATAAAATATTGAAGTAAAACAGTGGATGATTAAAAACACAATGTTTTATTACAAATAAACATGCTTGATAATTGTAAACTAAATATAATAACATATTATAATATAGAAACCTTTCATTAAAAAAAAAAAAGAGGTCTAATACATCTAAAAACATCAAGAACAAATAATAAAATCATAAAAAGTATTAAACTAAGACATCAGGGTAATAGAGATGAATTTGCTCAGAAGTTTAAGCTTTAACACACTCGTAATATATGATTAATTTTATATATTTGAAAAGAAGCCTTTTCCAACAACATGGCTGGTATTCGTCAATTTTTGAAAACTTGAGGTTCTTTATGTTTTACGAATGAAGTATAAGCTTTAACACACTCGTAATATATGCAGTCAAAATTGTGATACCTGAATCTCGTCTTCAAATTGTTAAGCAGATGTTGCATACATAAACCATGATGAGCCTTGCGGAAAATAACAGAAACACCTTTGGCTATACTGTTATGTTTATCTAAGACAATTACTAGATCTTCACGAGTCTCAAATGTCGACTTCAAAATCATAAAAAACCACTCCCAAGCAGCATCATTTTCGGAATCAATGATCGCAAAAGCTAATGGGAAAATTTGAATGTTCCCATCCAATGTACATGTTGTGAGTAGCGTTTCGGTAAATTTGTTAGTAAGAAAAGTTCCATCCACTGAAATAACAGGCCTGCAAAACTTCCATCCATAGATGGAAGCATACACTGCAAAAAAAAAGTATTTGAATTGATGTTCTTCATCAAGAGAAATGTGTGTAATAGACCCTGCAATATTAAAAGAAAGTAAGAAGTATAAATTAACACAAGGCACGTGAAAAATTTGTAACAAAAACTTAAAAAAAAAAATAATAATAATGTTTAAAAATAACCTAGATTACTAGAACATAAATCATGAGTGAAAATCGGAAGGGATGAATAAGACTTCACTGAGTCTCCCATAACTGCAAACATAGTTAATCCTTTGCTCCTCCAAGAAGTTTGAAAACTAATATCCTCATGAAATTTTTTTGTCATAAAATTAGAAATGGAACTAGGCTTAATCTCCTGATCACCAACTTGTGAGATTCTAGATTGGATGCATTCACTAACAAAAGGGGATACAGCTTGCCTATGCAACTTTGAGTTCACATCAACATTACAACTATGCTCCATATTGACATCCCTAATAACCCACAAAACGCCTCCTAAATAAATAAATTCATGAGCATACCACGTACAATCTATGTTGACACAAGAAGCTATTAAGAACTGAGAATTGGATCTCGTAGTTCGATATTGGAAATTTGAAAGCATGCTAACAACTTGAAAGTCTTTCTTAACCTCTTTCTCATTAGGGAATGCCATACATACCCTTAAGGTGAAATTTTTAGGAATGTGATCAATGTATTCTAGGCTACTTAATTTGGAAATAGAAAGAGATTTCGAACTCGAAACTAAGGCTGAACTAGTAGCATTATCCAACAAAGCTATTGGCTGAATATTTAGTGTCGATGTCCTACTTTGATCAAAAGTACCACTCATATGAACAGTAAAAAAATACTCAATGTCTTTATCCTCTAACAAAAAAGAGTAGAAACAAACTAAATCAATAGGAATGGACAATTTAGAGTGATCTAAACTACATTGATGAAAACTAGAAAATTCAAAGGTGTCATCCACTAAAACACCATCCATATTATAATCGACATGTATCCAAGCCTTCTCAACACCCTCCATAATAAACGACAATAGCTTTATTCACCTTATTGGAAAAAAAAAATTAAAAAAACAAAAAAAAAAATTGATTGAGTCAATTAATTATTGAATTAAAAAACACCAGAAGTTTAGAAAAGAAACAAAAAAGGTAAAAACAAAAGTATTGTTTAGTTCAATAATTTATTGAACTTAAACAATGAGTCTAATTAAATACTGTTTTTGTTCAATTAATATCGAAAGTAAAAAAAAATAAACATGTATTTACACAAAGAAAGATAAAAAAAAAAGAGTAAAAAAATGAAACACTTAATTGAACTAAAACAAAGTAAACAAAAAAAACCAGTTTGTTCAGTAAGTTATTGAACTAAAAACAGTGTGGTCTACTTAATTATTGAAAAAAAAATAGTGGAGGTAAAGAGAAGAAAAAAATAAGGTAAAGCATAAACATTGTTTCTCATCAATTAATTAGTGAACTAAAAAAACATAAAAAGCATTTAGACCAAAGAGAGTAAGAAACGTGAACTAAAATTAATTGAACTAAAGTGAACTAATGTAGTTCTAAATAATTATTATACTAAAAAAACTTAGTATGATTAGAAAGACAACAAATAGATAATTTAAAATGTTTTAATTCAATAATTTATTCAACTAAAATTATTGAAGTAACATAAAAATCAAATTTTTGTGTCGGTCATAAAATTTGAAAAGAATTTCTTGAATTCAAACAAAAGTGGAAAAAAAAAAAAAAATTGGTGATTTTTTTTTTCTAACAGATCTCATATCGCAAAACGTAAAAAAAAAAAAAAAAAAACAATGGAGACTATAATCACGAAAAACAACCGAGAGCAGTAAAGTTATTAAGAACGGAAGGAGAATGAAAAACCTGAACGGGGTCGATGGGCGATCAATAGTAATGAAACGTAGAAAAAAGGGGTTTATTCGAGAGGAAGAAGACAACGGTAAAAAAGTAAAAAAAAAGTTGGAAGCGTGGCTCACACGTGGCTAGTAGAATATGTTATCCAAGTAATTTAACAAAAGTAAATACACGAAAAAAATATTGGGGGGAAATATGCTATCTTAGACAATTCCTTCAATTTCTAAATAATACATCTATTCTATACACATTGGCAGACACGGGTTCCACAATTTTATTAGAGATAAATGCAAGTCATAACCTTATCATTACATGTTTTCAAATCATGTCCCTTTATTTTAAAAAAATTTAAATAATCCCTACAGTTTACAAAACCTACATATCATACATTTCTTCTAAAATGAAATCATTAATTTTCATGACATTTATATACGACCTTTTTCTATGTGTCTTACAAGTACTATTTGTTGCATAAAATTGGTGGCCTTCCTCATACACAATGAACTTCGAATATAAGGTGAGTCAGAGGTAGTGTGTTGCATTTGTGAAATATTGTGTAGATAGTATGCAGTGTATGTAACTGTATAGGAAAGAAGTAAAATACCGGTGTGGTGTCGGCCTAACACCCTCTTATGCTTACGTCAGAGACAGAGGAGAACTAGTGTGTCCGATAGAATTATAGTATAATTAATTACCTTATGGTTGAGTTTCTCCTCCTATTTATCAAAATATAAGTTGATCACATCATGATGCAAAATGTTGCCTCAGGACTCCCAATCACGCGTCATGTGTTTATTAAGCCACGTATCATCTTTTGATTGGATGTTTGTATAATCATACCTCTTGATCTTGAGTATGTAGTCTGCTAGGGACGTAGACATACCTTATCAAGTGGCGTGGACGTATCTTCCCAGATGACGTAGACGTACGCTCTTGGAAGACGTAGACGTATAGTACTTATGAAATTTAACCCATAACGTGGCCCCTTACTCCCAAATTAGGTTGAGATTATGAGCTCGCCTCTACTTAGCAGTAGACTTCAAGGTGGAAGTTATGCCTCTGGTATTTCTTGAAAATTTCACAAGTGTCGGAGCTTATAGTTTGAATTTTATGTATTAGCAGTCGTTAAAAATTTGAGATATTAAGTGCTGGAGCTTAGTAACTTGAATTTTTTGCCTTAACAGTTGCCAAAAATTTGAGGAAAATAATAAGTGTTTGAGCTTGGAAGCTTGAATTTTCTGTCTTGGTCATTTTAGAGCTTGGTCATATGTCTTGACATGTTCAATTTTTGGACGATCACAAACTTGCATTCTCAACCTTCACTGTAACGTCCCGTTATTTTTTAAGTGAAAATTTTTTTTATTATTTTTTTTATTTAATATTTTATTTATTTATTTTAAATTAAAGTATTTAGTTTTAGTAATTTAGAATTTAGTAGTTAATTTCGTCTTAAACTGTTTTAATCGCTTTATTGGCTTAAATTAGTTTTGGTCGTATTAATAATTATTAACGGGCCAATTAATAATTATTAATCACCATTTGGCTAATTTAAGAACTTTGGGTTTCGTTTTATAAGCTAAAATCATTAAAGGGACGTAACCGTAATTTCTGATTTCTTAAAAATATCTAAAAACACTATTCATCTCTTTAAAATCATCAAATTTGACCAACTTTGACCAAGAATCCTTTCTCTTCTTCTCCTCCTTTAGCACTCATGGCCGTCGGTCTTAGTTTTGGGAGAGAAATTCTTGGCTTTTCTTCGATTCTTGGTGGATCGTCGTGTTTTCGGTTGCGATGGATTGCTCGGGACGAGGGCTACCTATCCAACCTACCTTTTCAATGTTTCTCATTCTCTAAGGGAAGCCCTAAAAAGTAAGTTTTCAAAACTTTTGATATGAATTTCATTGTTTTTGTTTCTAAATGAGTTTTGAAATTGAAATCATGTATTTCCATCAAGGAATTTGACGATTTTGAGCTCGGATTTTTGAAAAACACTATTCACCCAAAAACACTATTCATTCGAAAACACTATTGAGGCCATGTAGTATCGATTTTGAGCTCGGAATTTGACGATTTAGGCCATGTAGTATCGAGTAGAGGAGTATTTATTGATCCCTCCAAGATTGAAGCAGTTAGTAACTTGCCTAGACCGACTAGTGTGGCTGAGATTCTACGGTTTCTGAGGCTTACAGGCTTGTTTTCAAGAGGTATAGCCAGACATGCCTAGTCGATTTATCATTGTTTTATAGATAGTGCTTGATAAATCATAAGAGGCTTTGTGTGCCTTCAGGATCAACTTTTGAAAAGAGTTGTTGGAGAAGGCTCACAGTTCTATCTTATATGTTTATCCAGGTAGTACAAGATGTACGAGAACCCGAGACAGTATTATTGATGGCCTGGGATGAAACATGAGATTGCAAAGTATGAGTAGGTGCTTGATTTGTTAGCAAGTCAAGGCCTTAAGGAAGAGTCCACCGTGTTATCTTAACCTTTGGGAGTGCTTGAATGGAAATGGGAGGAGATTTCCATGGATTTTATTAGAGGTTTGCTGAGGAGGGCAAAGAGTTATGATACCATTTGGATGATTGTAGACCGTTAGATGAAAACCGCACACTTTACTCTTGGAAGGATTACCTATCCAGTTAAAACTAAGGTAAAGTTGTACCTAAGAAAGATTGTTAGATTGCATGGTGTGCAGGTGAAGATTGTATCAAATCGGGACATACGCTTTGTCTCAAAGTTTAGTTGTTTATTTTATTTTATAAAATACATCCTAGTACTTCTTAAACTTGATAATAGTAAATTTTGTAAATTCATGTTTTTACATATTGTATCTACATCCATTCGCTGAAAGTATTTTTTATTTTTTGGTAGAAAGCAAGTGAAGAAAATTTAGGCTCCATCCTTTTTTTTCAGTTTCAAATTTGTGTTAAGGGTTGGCGTGAGAGACGGGTTGTTGGATTATGGAGTTAGATTTGTAAACTTGATCGTTTTTTAGTTATGGTGTTACAGATTGTTTCAAGTTATTTTGAAACTTTGCCTAAAAATATCATTCAAATTTCTGCAATCTTTTTTCTTGAATATTGAATGTCAAAATGAATAATTGACTGACCTTTACATTAAATTTTTAGGGTTTTACGTTTGAAATCCACCTGGAGAAAGATCGGTGGCAAGGGTATGTCACAAGAATTTATGTCACAAACCCATATCGATCGGTTTTTATTATTGGCAGTATATTCTGAATGTTGTGATATAATTGGGTGTTGTATTGCTGCAACATTGTGTGGACAATTTTATTACGAATTGATGTTTGTAACTTTTGAAGTATTAATTTCCTTAAATTTATGATGGATTATGCTCATTTTTCCTTTGTACTTTGATCATTTAATAAAGTAAGAATTTTTGCTTGAAAACTTGATGTGCGTGAAGAGTTTTATATATTTTCTTCTTTTAGTCATAAAAAAGTTTTGGTATTCTGAATTTGATTTTTTTTTTCATAATTTTTTTGTTCCTTCCTGTTCTTTGTTGTTTTATCTCAAATTAACATAACTTTACAAATCTTCCAAGTTACATATTGATAAAAATAACGGGTTCTAAAATTTCTTCTGTTTTAGAACTCTTTATTTTCTTACATTCCCAAAACCTTTGATCTTATCTCCAACCATTGTTTGAAAGGAAATACACTAGTCACTAACATTGGCTCAATGATCTGTTGTAGGTGGCTTTGTTTTGTAAAGTAATGGTAATGTACTTGGATATGCTACTAGAGCTTTTAGTGGCTGATACAAGATTTTTCCATTTACTCTTACCTCTGACTGTTTCATTAATTGTGCAAATCCCAAGTCAACTTCTTACTTCATGATATTGATTAGATGGGTAGAGAAAAGAAGGTAAAGGCTTACATCAAAATTTCATTCTCAGTTTATATTAAAGCTATATATTGATTTTAGTTAGCTTCTTATGTATTTCAAAAGCTTAAACTGTCTTATTCTTATTCTTTTTTACCTTATAATTTTAGTTGCCACTTACCTTCATAATCATTAGTCGATCGACGTACTGGGCAGTGCTTGGTTTCTTAACAATTATTTCTTATGGCTTAATTATTATTACTATTTTAGGGACCTTTCCTTTAATAAAGATAAAGATCTCATTGGTTCCCTCTTTCCAACTTTAGGGGATCTACCCAATTTGACCACCTTGTAAGATATTTAACAGCTTGCTAATCTAAACTAAAGTAATAACCCAACTTTTACATTCCATTTTTTCTCTTTCAGAACCCTTGTTGTTTAAGGCTTTACTGGTAATATTCCTCAATAATTGGGAAATCTTACTAAGTTGGTCTCCTTGTAAGATTTTTTTACTCAAAAACTTATTTCTTTGTTTGTTTTGTAAATTAAATTAAATTGAAACTCTCATCATTCTCTCTCAGGGCTTTAAATTTAAACAAGTTCTCTAGTCCTATACCTCCTACTCTTGGCAAACCACCTGTGAGTAGTCTGTTTTTTCATTTATTTATTAACCAAATGAATATATCTAAACTGTTGAGGTTTCCACCACCTGACTTTGTGAATTGCAGTCACTTGAGCAGAACAAGCTATCTTTATTTATTGTTCATCAAGAAGACGAGGTATACTCCTTCTTTCTACTCAATCTATGAGAATTATCCCATGGTCTAATCTTGGGCATGAATTTTTCTATTGCTTTTCATTATTTCTATGGCCCTTTTGGAACTAGCATTGAGGCATTATTACTGTTCCTTTTTTGTTTCCATCTTTTTCATGTGATAGTAAGATAAGCCTTGTAAGAATTTTGTGGCTTCTTTGCTTGTTCTTTTGGAAGAATGTTACATGTTTGCACTTGGAGAAAATTAAATTGCTCACTGTAAATACACTCGACTATTATTGAAGAAATTTTTATGTTCTATTAAACTTGATCATTGGTCTTGTCATAGCCTTTTTCATCTATGGTAGCCATTACTTAGTTCTTTATTAAAATGAACTTATACTTAGTTATTTCATTATGTACTATACTATATTTTGTTTGTTCAAATTGCCTCATCTTCCCTTTTTTTTAACATATAATTTCAGGATCTTAAAGAAGAGGTTTGGTTTTACAGCAGAGTGAGGAAGCTCTTAAATGTACGTTCTTCTTTGTCTTTCATTAATGAAAGAATGTTGAAGATGGCTTATAAATGTTGATTAAAAAGAGGCCATGTATAATTGTTGATTCCTACCATTTGCTGATATGAGAAAACATAAGGTTTTAAAAAAAATTGCCATGGGAAAACATAAGTTTTTTTTTTATCCTTATCCATTAACTAGTTAAACCTTATCAAACTATAGATGAAGGAAAGCAGTATGATAAGAGAAAAATACTTTTAGTCACAATATTTTTGGGGAATGATATATTCCTTTATCTCAGTAGGCTTGATAGTACGTTAGCATCGTAGTTCAGGTGCATTGAGAATGGCCAAAGCGTACACTTATGATTTTCTTTTAGAGATACATATATTTGCAGGCTGATTTTTCATGAGGTAATGTACGTACATAATGTATTACACTAATGGTATTGGTATGTTTCCTCTTGTGTGGTCAGGGAAGAGCACCTTAATGAATCATATTTTCCACACAAATTTTTGGGAGATAAATGCATATAAGGGAAGGTTCTCCTCCTCACCTGTTTTCTTCTCTCAACACACAAACATACAAAGAGATCACTAATTGAGTGATGTCATAGAAAATTCATATTAGTTCCTTTCTTATAAGCTAATTTATAATTCTTTGCAATTTTACTATATGAGAAATAAGTAATAAGTCATATGCTTCAGAGGAATCAAACTACCAAGCGCATTTGGATTGCAAAGTGTGTTGGGATTGAGCCTTGCACAATTGCCATGGACTTGGAAGAAACTGATGGAAGTGAAAGAGGAGAGGTAAAAGATTTGGTTTTGAGATTTTAAAATTTTCACCCGCTTAAAAAAAAGAAGTATGGGCTGAAATATAGCTCTGTAGCATGACATTACTAATCAACTTATCTTAATTATTGACATTTCATTTTTGGAGTTCTATTATATGTTCCTATTTGGATTAGTATTTGTTTCATTTTTGCTTATTGTTTTAGAGTTTCATAGTATTCACTTGCCCTTCATTTTGGTGTCTAGCTTCAAACACTGTATTGCATATTAAATGCTAAGATATTAAGTGTTTAAGGTGTCCTCCTTCACTGTATAGTTTAAGTTTGTGAGCTTCATTTCCATTGATTCATAATTGTTCTCTTTAATTTTTTTAATTGTGATTTTTACTTTGAATTAAAAATTTCTAAATCATAATATTAACTCTCCTTAGTTCCGCTTCATTTTTAGCCTCATTTGGATTGAGTTTTGCTTTCGTCCTCTTTATTTTTGGCTTGAATTAAAAATTCATTTGGTTCTCATATTATTTGAACTAAAATTTCACCATTATTTATTTCTTTTCTTCATGGTATGATACATTGGATCAAGAAAGAAGTTTATATGGAGATCTTGTTGGTGGTCTGTTTGACCTTTCTTTAGTTTTTATATTTTTAGGATACACTTTCATGTAAAACACATGAAGAATAACACATGAAGAATCTACGAACTTGATATCCAAGGTGGGGAAACTCAACCTACAGTCATAAAAGATGATGCATTGACTAAAATCCTGTAAGCTTTCAATTAGTTGCTTTAACTATTAAGGTGGATGGATTTTATAACTATTCAATCTTTTGTGAGGTCTCATTTTGCTATATTTCTTACCAAATTATGCTTGTTAGGATGATATATGAGCCTTCTCTTTTCCGCGAGTAATAATCTTTTCCTTTTCATGTAATTTTTTTTATCGTTTTATATGTTTGAAAATATAAAACTTTTGATCATGTTTTGACCATTGTCATTGAAGAACATGATATTTTTTATTGTGTGTTTCAATTAAAACAGGAATACAATCGTCTTCTCTCATTCATTAATGGAAACCATCACTGTAATGGAAAGGGAAAAAATCACTATAATGGAAACCAAAAATTATAAAAGTATGTTAGTGTGGCTTTAGAGTACTCTCAAGTATTCATTTTTTTCTATTACTAAATTTGTGTACTTTGGCCATTTAGTTTGTTTTCAATGAATTCGTTGAATGGGTTTGTGCTATTTTTAATGAGAATAAACTTTCTAATTGTTATTGTTTTGTAAATACACTAAGAATTTTAAAGTTCAATGGTTCCTCGTCTAACGTGATTTTTGTTTTGATAAATTTTTAACTTCTTTTCCCTTTATGTATGCTAAAATATGAAGTCATTGTGAAGTTAATCTTTTAATTATGATGTGTGATTTGTTGTCTCAAGCAAACATTATAAGTTGGATTTTGGATTTTTTTTGTTTGGTTCTAAATTTCTTTGGTGGTAAACAGTCGTACACTTATAAATGATCGAAATTGGTTGCTAATTTGTAATGCATTGCTAGGTGGAACAGTTGGAACCATTTTCAATGTAATATAATCGAGATATTAATTAAGGAAACAGTTGATTGATTGATTGATGTTTTGAAGTTTGTTTTTATGTTTAGTCTAGCTTCTGTCTGGAAATTCATATATATATATATATATATATATATATAATTGACTGAAATCAAATACGTTTTTTATTTTGCTAAGCGGATGCAAGGTATCCATTGGCCTTGCTGCATTAGGATATAAATATATCAATTTAGGTGATTTTTTTTTTAACTTTTTTTTTTTCATATTCTTTCAGTTTTCAACTTTTTTTGTGTCTTCTTTTTCTGACATTTAGTGATCTATTTTCTATGTCATTTAGATGATTGTTGGGGTGAACTTAATGGAGATACTAAGGTAAATTTCAATTTTCCCTATCTCAACGACATTATAGGACTTGTATGATTTTTGGCAAGATTCTATAAATATCTATTATTCTTTTGTGATTGCTGATAGCTCTATAGTACTACTCCAAAGTGTGTTTTGATTTTTTTACTTATGTAAAGATAAAACTTTTCTGCGTGTTTTGTTTTTTTTTTCTTGCTTCTGTGGGGTATTGTGGTACAAAAACTCCTAAAATTTTATTTTTCTCTTGGTTTCAGACTTATGCTCTTCTACGCTTGCTTCCGCTAATTGGATCTTCAAGCATCAGGTAGTTTTTGAAAAGATTACTTTAATTTAACTTGTATATACTGACAGTGACCGTTGAAAAGCCTAGAATTTTTTTAAGGTTCATTTTTTTTTTCAATTTACAATAGACTAATTTTATCTTTGTAGTTGATGGAATTCTTTTATCTTTGTTGTTCGTGAATCTCTTTCTTGCATATCAACTACGTATTTGTTATTCATTAGAGTTGCTCAATAAAATAGATCATATAGGTTCGTATCCTTAAATTTCTTTTTGAACACAAGCTATGTTTATTTTATTGATGAGTTAGAAGAAAATTGATTACATTTCGGCTTCTTCAGGTTTGTGTATCTCTATAGTTTGGCCAATCTTCGAGATAAGGGCGAGAAGCTTGTAGGAGAGTGAGTTTTTTGTGTTGTGTTCTGTTTAATTTAATTTTTGTAGTGGTGATTGAAGTTTTTTTTAGCAATTCTTGTTTTATTGTTTAAGTATGATGTAATTTAATTTTTTGCTTAAAAATATTGTAATTCACATTTAGTGATATTTTAATTTTTATTGTAATATTTTATTTAAATTTGATAGGTGCAGGAAAAACATTATTTGAAATCAATTAATAAAAAAAAAATATTTTTTCTCAAAATTTAGACTAAAGGTGACGGTGTTTTATGACCGTCACCTAATCGAGTGTCACCTATTCGAAAAGGTGATGGGTAAAAAACGTCACCTATTCAAATAGGTGACGGGTAAAAGACGTCACCTATTCAAATAGGTGACGGTTTCTCATGGCCGTCACCTATTTAAATAGGTGACACTGCCATAGGTGACGGTCAAGAAACCGTCACCTATTCGAATAGGTGACACCAAAAAAACGTCACCTATTCCCGAAATTCTTATAGTGTTGGCAGAGTCTACATACCGCCATGGGTATCGGATTTGCTTTTAGCACCACTTTTCATCCTTAGACAGATGGTCAAATAAGACATTTAACCAGTTTTTGGAGGATATGTTGAGAGTTGGTGTTCTTGACTTTGGTGGTAGTCAGGACTCTCAGTTGTATTTGGAAAAGTTTGCTTATAATAACAGTTACCAGGCTACTCTCGAGATGGCACTGTTTAGGCACTTAATGGTAGAAAGTGTTGTTCTCCCGCTCATTGGGATGAGGTTGGAGAGAAGAGACTTTTTGTACCCAAGTTGTTACAAATGACTAGTGTAACGACCCAAATCCGTAAAATCTTTTAAATTCAAATGCACAACGAAAGACTCGATTTTAAAAAAAAGACTTGCATGAAATAAGGGTATTTATGACATTTTTCGATGAACATTTACACTTCTAATTTTAATATTGTTATAAATATTTTTTTAGGTTAATAAATTTGTAATATTGTTGCCTATTTTACATATTTGTAAATGTCCAATAAATTGCACTTTTTATGAGTAATTTCAAAATAACAAATGTTTTAAAATATTTTTAAAATGACATTTTTTAGATTGAGATCCCTCAATATGAGAAATGTCATTTTTAAAGAAAAAAAAACCTCCTTAATTACAATAATTTTTTTCATTAGATTCAGTTGGGTTTTTTGGCTGACTTGGCGAGAAGCCAAAGTCTTTGTTTTAAATATATCTCATAAACCCAGCCCCATTCATATTATAAAATCTGGATTTGTAGATTTATAATTTGATTTGATCAACAAATACATGCTTTTCCCATTTGTATAATGGGTCAAAGCCGCGGCTAGACTCTGAATCAGGGTAAGGTTGCTTCATACAACTTGAAATCAATACCCCGCTGCATTTTTAGGTTTACAATATAAATAGTCTAATTATCAGTCAGTTTCCATAGGAAAATAGTTAGCTCTGATTGTGCTCAATAATTCTGGTATGTCTTCTTCTGCTCAATAATTCAAATAACTAATATGCATTTTTGTGTAGTTTTTTTTCCTCCTTATTTTTTGATCACGACATACATTCGATATTTGTGTGGTACCGAATAATATTTTTTCCTCTCTAATGACTCATTGACGAGAAAAAAGAAACTCGTTTTGATATGATATTGTCTACATTTAGGATGTACCTAAATTTATTTTTTTATTTTATGCGTGATCTCTTACCAATAGAGTCTCATGGTCACTTATTAACTTATGATTCTCCCCAATTTCTTCCTTCTGAACGGGGGCGTTTCTTCATATGGAGATGAAGAAACACCGTCGCTGCATCGACAGGAGCGCCCTTAGCTTTTTCCTACAAGAAATTTTGAAACAAGATAAAACCATTTAATTAATTAGTATTTAAGATAAATAATAAACATAATGAATTTAAATGACTTTCGCTGTGTTTTTGGCCGACAAACGTCTCACCACCTTCACCTTGTTGGGATTGAGGCCTCTATAAAAGAGTTCTCAAACGGAATTTCTAAGAATCTTTCCTTGCAGTATAATATTAATCAAAAGTAAATGCATAAATAAAAATGCTAACCCTTATCGAGAAGTGTCTAATGATTCCTCTTCTTCCTTGATTACGATCCTGAGACCACTAAAAAGTCTTCCTCACTATGCACAATAGAGAAACGGTGCATAGGCACTTTTTCTCACTGGAAAAATGAAGAGTGGAGAAATTTTTTCTTCCCTATACCACTATAGTGGCGGCGTCAAGAGAGAGAGAAATTTTCTAAGCCTTTTCTTTTCTCTTAGTTGTGTGTTTTCACTACAAGAAACTGCCGTAATAGCGACGGATCTATAGCGACGAAACGTAAATACGTCGCACCCTAACGACGGAATGCATCGCCCTGGTGAAAAGTTGACTTTCAGCGATCCATTCCATCGCCTAGTTAATCGAATATATTTAATGGAAAAAATAATTTGGTATTAACGATGATTGGCGTCGGTAATAATGGCGCCAAAATTTCCCGCGTTAATAGGGAACGATGCAGTGCGTCGTATACGATGGCGCAAAACATTCCCGGGCTAATGGACGACCAATTGCGTCGCCCAACGTTATGGAGGGAATGTTTCCCGCCATTTCAACGACGAAATCGATCGTTATTTTATATATTAACTATGGATTTCGTCATCAACTCACAGTATATATATCCCTCAGGAATGGAAAGAACTCATCATCAGAAACATTTTGTTTTTTCTTTTCGTTTTTTTTTCTACTGCAAAAAAAAATGTGTGAATGGATGTATGTTCGTCTCTTAGAAGGCTATTTGAACGATGAGTTCGTAGCAGGGGTTGAAGAATTCGTTGAGTTTTGTGAAAGTACGGAGGATTTTGATCGTAATGGAAAAATGATACGATGTCCGTGCAGAAAATGTAAAAATAAGAAGTTATATTCTTTATTTGATGTGAAGAAACACCTGTATAGTCGTGGGTTTGTGGAGAATTATTTCAAGTGGGTTTATCAAGGGGAATCTGACGATCAATATAATGCGGCGTTAGAGCGAGCCGTGTTGTACCAAGGAAGCAGCTCAAATGCTATATCGAATTTGGAAGAAGATCGTGATGAAAGACAGCAAGAGTATGGACAAATGTAGCATATGATATACGAAGGTACGTTTAATCATACTCAAGATGATAATCAAACTATTCTAGAGGAGGAGGAGGAAATGAATCCAAAAGCGCAACGAATGTACCATATGCTCAAATCAGCAAGTATGCCGTTATACCCGGGTTGTGATGTCAGTCAACTGGCTGCAGCGACGAAGCTTCTAAATATAAAATCAGCATATCATATTCCAGAGAGAGGTTTTAATTCGATTGCACAATGGTTTCATCGTTGCGCTCCTGCGAACAACACGCTGCCAGAAAGTTTATACGACACGAAAAAATTAGTGGAGGGTCTCGGGTTGCCTGTTGAGAAGATTGATTGTTACCCGAACGGATGCATGATATTCTGGGGTGATGGAGATTCGAGTCTCCATAATTGTAAATTCTGTTTCCATCCGAGATATAAACAAGGTAAACACACTCTCATTCCACATACTCGTACGTTTTATTTACCGATCACTCCACGACTTCAATGACTGTAGGCTTCGGAAGTCACGGCATCTCATATGAGATGGCATTACGAGCATTCGCAAGAGGATGGTCATATGAAACATCCATCCGATCGTGACGGCGTGGAAGCATTTGGATCGTTGTCATCCAGGAATTTGCAAGTGAGATTAGAAATGTGAGATTGGGGTTATGTACTGACGGTTTTAACCCGTACGGCGCTTCTGGTGCACAATACTCTGTATGGCCTGTTATCTTGACACCTTATAATATCCCTCCATCGATGTGTATGAAAGATCCTGTGATATTCTTAACGGTTATCGTACCGGGTCCAAAGAGTCCAAAACAAAGGTTAGATATCTACCTCCAACCTCTTATTGTTGAGTGACTAATTTGTGGAATAATGGAGCGTTGACTTACGATGTATCGAGAAAACAAAATTTCGTATGAAAGCCATGATAATTTGGACGATAAGTGACTTCCCGGCATATTCAATGTTATCTGGTAAGCACGATAGCTTATTAATTATAAATTATTTTCATTGAATAATACTATGTATAATTAATTTTAACTTATCGTAGGTTGGAGCACATCTGGAAAGTTTGCTTGTCCTCATTGCATGATTGACACTGGAGCTTTCTCTTTGAAACATGGATGGAAAACGTGTTGGTTTGATTGTCATAGAAGATTTTTACCGAGCAACCATTTGTTTCAATCAAACAAGACAGATTGGTATAAGGGTCGTAATGCACACAACCGAGGGCCACCCCGAGTTTATAGCGGAATCGAAATATTACACGGGTTACATTCTATTGGCATGAAAAAAATTGCTGAAATAGGTGCTGAGGTTGCAAACAAGGTCGCTGGTAAGAACAGTGGATGGAAGAAACGAAATATATTTTGGGATTTACCGTATTGGAGAGATTTACTAATCAGGCACAACTTGGACGTAATGCACATCGAAAAGAACGTGTTCGACAATGTCTTCAATACAGTTTTAAATGTACCAAATAAGACAAAAGACAACCTGAAGGCACGGTATGACATCCAAGAAATATGTTGTCGCCCCGAGTTAGAGCCGGATGAAGATGGGCACTACGCCAAGGCCAAATACATGTTAAGTACAGAAGAGAAGAAATTACTGTTTGAATGGATGCGATCGATTAAGTTCCCCGATGGTTATGTTTCTAATCTCTCGAGATGCATTGACATGCGAGTCATCTGTTTTCGAATGAAAAGTCACGATTGTCACGTTTTTATGCAACGATTGATGCCTGTTGCGTTGATCTGTTCTCTCGAGGCAAACATAAGGAACCGTTGGCGCGTTAAGTGTGTTCTTCGAGAGATTTGACATGCGCAGATTTAACAAGAGAGACAATCGAATCATTAAACCGAGAGATTCCCGTTATAATATGCAAACCGGAGCGAATGTTTCCACCTGGATTTTTCGATTCGATGGAGCATCTTCCTGTTCATCTACCGTATGAGGCACTACTTGGGGGCCCTGTTCAATACTGAGATGGATGTACCCGTTTGAAAGGTAAAATACTATTATGTTAATTGCCTTTTTTAGTATATTTAAATACACATCATGATGCTAAATTTTAGATTTATTTTCTTGCACGAATTCTAGATATTTGCATAGATTGAAGAAAAGCGTTGGAAATAAAGCACGAGTGGAAGGATCGATTTGTAATGCGTGCACTGGTACACGAGACATCTACGTTCTGTTCGTATTACTTCGACCAGCATATCTCCGACCACTTTCGTCCAGTGAACCGTAACGTGGTTGACACTCTTCCAGAAGGTGTAGACTTGAACGACTTGGATATGTTTATCGTACCAGGCAAAGGTTTAGGCAAATCTATGCGAAGAAACTTAAGTGATGAGGAGTACCATGTCGTCCAGACTTACTTATTATGCAACTGTGCGGAAGTAGAGTCATATATTGAGTAAGTTTTTCTAATTCATGGAGTTTTGTTTTATTTAACATGAATAATTTTGTTTAAATTTTCATTAATTAATAAATTTTATGTAGATTATTTGTGAATTCATGTGTACAACCATCGCATCCCGGTATTACTGAATCAGAAGAAGGGAACATCATCGATAAACATTTTCGTTCCTGGTTTTACAATTACGTTGACAATCCCACAATTCTGATCGCTGATCAACGTATAATATGGATCGCAAAAGGTCCATCCAGAATTGCAAGATCTTACACTGGTTATCTGGTGCAAGGTTACAGATTTCAAACAAAAGCTCATTCAGTGAACCGGGCAACAAATAACAGTGGCGTATGTATAAAGGGTCAAGTGTTCGGGAACAATGCAGAAGATTTCTATGGAATCATTGATGAGATTATTGAGCTTCAATTTGCAGGTCCGAGTCTTAAACGTACAATCGTTTTTAACTGCACATGGTTTGAAACAACGCGGCGAGGTGGAGTTCGCAATAATACCAAATTTTAAAATTGTTGAGGTGAACCGGAGAAAACACATGCACACCCAAGATCGTTTTGTTTTGGCACAACAAGCAATTCAGGTTTACTACTTAAACTATCCCGCTCAGCGTCGAGATTTATCTGATTGGTTAGTTGTCTGTAAAGTAAGACAGATGATAATAGATGACAGCCTCCCTGATAAAAATAGTGAGAACTACGTTGCATTCCAAGAGGATGAAGTGCAAAATCGTGAAATCGATGAAGGTATTAATTCGACCCCTGGCGTCCATTGAATGACGATCGAGACACTTTTTGATGAAGGGAATGTCTATGTTCCACCTGAAAATGACAAAGATTCTTCTCCAGATGAAACAAACGAAGAAGACACTGAAGAAGACAGCATTGATTCAAAAAAGATGAATGATTCTGATTACGATGATTGAAGTATTTATGTATAACAGAGGAAATAATTCAAAAAAAAAAACATACAAATAACGACGGAAAGCATCGTTATATTGAGATATACATTGAATATAACGATGTCATGTGTCGTTAATGTTCACAGAACACAATGATGGGATGATTTTTTTCTAAGTATGGAAATGATATTAACGACAGAAGGCATCGTTATATTGAGATATACATTGAATATGACGATGCCATGTGTCGTTAATGTTCACAGAAAACAATGATGGGATGATTTTTTTCTAAGTATGGGAATGATATTAACGACGAAAGACATCGTTATATTGAGATATACATTGAATATAACGATGCCATGTGTCGTTAATGTTCACAGAACACAATGATGGGATGATTTTTTTCTAAGTATAGGAATGATATTAACGACGGAAGGCATCGTTATATTCAATGTATATCTCAATATAACCTTTAACGATGGAAGGCATCGTAAGCAACTCAAACGAATAGTTTATGGTAAACTGTTCAAATTCCAAGCCGACCTATTGCGTCGTTATATGTAATAAATAAGGCGCGAATATCAAAAATTTCACGAAAATCGTGGCGCAAATGGGCGATGCATTTCGTCGCCCATGAATATGAATAGTCACATTGACTTTGTTTGAAAATTGGACTGAACGACGCAATACGTCGTGTACATAACTATCAGCGATGTATTTCGTTGTGTTGTTCATCGTCATAAGAACGTAGACGACCAACTGCATAGCTAGAATGAGGTATTCCGTCGTTACAAAAACACGCGCGACGCATTTTTAAGTGATTAACGACGGAAGACGTCGTTAAATCCCTTATATAACAGAACCGTTTCTTCCATTTTCACCATGCTTCTTCCATTTTCTTCTTTTCCTCTCAAACAAATTTTTTCCTCCTTCGATTCTCTGAGCCAATTCCTTCCCATTTCTCTGAAAACCCTTTCCCTTTTCTAAAAAACCTCAATCATTGGAACGAATCCGAGTAAGTTTCTTCAAATTTAATATTTGTTTTTATGTAATTAGTTTAAAATTTCTAATTAGCATGTTATTAGTTAATTTAGTTTAAAATTAGTTGATTTTAATTTAATTTTGTGTAATTTAGATAATGTATGTAATATGCATTTAGTTTTATGTAATTAGTTATGTTTTAATTAATTATATGTTAATTAGTTAATTTAGTTTGAAATTATTATGTACGTTTTCATTTAATTATATGTATTTAGTTAGTTTTAATTAAGTATATGTTAATTAGTTAATTTAGTTTGAAATGCGTATGCATGGTTTAATTAATTATATGTTTAATTAGTTAATTTAGTTTGAAATTATTATGTACGTTTTCATTTAATTATATTTATTTAGTTAGTTTTAATTAAGTATATGCTAATTAGTTAATTTAGTTTGAAATGCGTATGTATGTTTCCATTTAATTATATGTTAATTAGTTAATTTAGTTTTGAAATTAATATAGTTAATTTATAGGTTAGAATTTTAATTACTTAATTATTGTATTGTAGGTCATGCCTTCCCGTAGACGCCCTCCAAGACCTTCCTGGCACACCTGGTGCCGCAGGTGGAGTCGGCCCCAGTGAGGAGGAGGATGTTCATCTCGAGGATACCCCTGACACGATCGTTCAGGACGAGGCTATCGACCCGGCGCAGGAGCCCGTCAAGATGTCTATTTCCAGGAGGATTCGCCTGTCGATCGAGGGCGGCCAGTAAGTTTTGTTTAGTTTGTATTCTTATTTCATTAATTATTTATTATTTACAAATTCTAACTTTTAAATGTTTCCTTTTCATTTCAATAGGTTACATCTATCACGAGAGGTTTTGAGGAGATTTACGGAGGTATTGAAGATGCTTCCTGTACGGGGACACCCTCGTTTGGAGAGCGTCTCTGCTGCGCACAAGCTGCGGATGTTTGAGGCATGGAAGGTAAACATATTCAAAATGTTATATTTAATTATATATATATATATAATATTTTGAAAACTGACAGTTAATTTTTTTCAGGAATATTTTGATATTCCTGAGGAGCTGACCGACGAGGTCATATACGCTCCCTGGCATCATCACGGCGGCATTCGGTACAGGGACACTGGCTACAATATTCGCCGCGCCCCTGCCGATAAACGGCCGGCCCACATTTCTGCGGAGGACTTGGCGGAGATCTTGGCGAGTACTCAGACGCCGGATGCCCATCGCATTTGGACGATCAATAGCGCCAACCGGAACGTCAACCCATCGAAGCACACTGGAGGATCACGCTCCACATACGAGCACAAGAAACAACTCGTAAGTTATTTTCTGTATTAATTAACTTTTACTTAATTTTCGTAAGTTATTCATTATTCGTTAATTATTTTTAACATTCACAGGAGCAAAAATTGGGTCGTCCGGTTCATGCTGCTGAGCTGTTTATCCGTCTCCACACCAAAGGTGGAGATACACAGACTTTTGTAGACGATAGGGCGAGAGAGAAAGCGGTAAGTGTTAATTATTGTTTATTCTTTTTCAAATTTATTCATTATTAGTATATTAGTTAATGAAATGATTTGTTTTTTTTTCAGGCTCGTTACGAAGCGATTCTCGCTGATCGCTTACCGAGCTCCGACACCCTACCGACACGGGAGGATATCGAGTCAGCTTTTCTCTAGGCAGCAGGAGGGAGACGTCTAGACGGTACTGTTCCTGGACTAGGCAACCTCGGCCCTGTCATTTACGCCAATCAGCCTAGGTCTTCCCAGGCAGCTCGTTCGACCAAGACTGCCGAGCTTCGCGCGAGCAACACTACTTTGAGGGCTGAGACTGCAGAGCTTCGAGAGAGCAACGAACTGCTCAAGGCGGAGGTGACAGGGATTATGGCTCGTCTCGATGAGTCCGAGTGGTCCAGGCAAGAGTTCGAGAGGTCGATGAAGGCAACGATGGACATGTTCATGGCGCAGATGCGCGGCGAGGGTTCTTCGACTTCTGTTTTTTGTTTCCCTCCTCCCAATCCTCCATTTGATCCTCATCTCGATTAGACTTTAGGAAAAAAACATTATTTTGTATTATTTTGGGATTTTTAATATTATTTATCTAATATTATTTTTTCTTAAATTTAATTTAATTTTTATTTTGTAATTAAATTTAATTTTCAAATCACAATAATTTGTAATTAAAACCTTAAACCCTAATTAAATTTAAAAAAAAATAAAAATCAATTTACCGACTCATTCCGTCGTTAATGTCAAATAAAACAATGACTTATATAACGACGTATTCTATCGTTATAGTGAAAATGAATTTGACTAATATAACGACGCAATGAGTCGTTAATGTCAACATGAGTCTTTGACTGTTAACGACGTATTATATCGTTATATTAAAACATGACTTTGACTTAAATAACGACTAATTGAGTCATTAAGGTCAACTTATGTCTTTCACTATCCTAACGACGAAAACCATCGCTCTATTCTAGTCAACGAAACACAACGATGTAATAGTTTTCCCTCGTTAAGGAACGAGGCATTCCGTCAGTATATTCGTATAACGATGGCAAATATAATGTCAGGTCATATCGTCGTTAATTGCGTCGTTACTCACTTTGAACGACGCACTATTGCCTCAATCCGTCACTAATTTCCGTTGTTAAATCACATTTTTCTTGTAGTGTTTGGGGTCAACCCAAGGTTCTTATTTATAGGAAAACTAAGGCCTGAGAAAATCTTTGAATATTTTTAATTATCAAATAATTAAATAAAGATATTAAAAGATATATTTTGAATAATTAAGATATAATATTTTATTCCATAATAAGATTTTCTCATATCTTATTCCATAATAAGATATTCCCATATCTTATTCCATAATAAGATATTCCCATATCACAACTTAAATTAATCCATATTAATTTAAATTAATTATTCCTTATCTTACTCATTTAAATTAATCATATTAATTTAAATTAAGATATTCCATATATTTTAAATAAAATAAAATGCATATATTTGGTTAGATAAAAACCAAAGTGGTGTGTGACCCAGGTCACACACCCATGTGTCATCTCCATGATAATATTGAGCATTTTATTTTTCCTTTTTATTTAAAAAGAACAATTTCATTAAATATTTAAATAAATAAAACTCCTTTTATTCACTTTAAATCCTCTTTAATTTGACTACCTCAAATTAAATATTTAAATAGACTCCTCTATTTAAATTCCCATTAATTTTGGACAACTGCAAAATTAATTTAATAAAATAGACTCTTCTATTTAATCTCTCCTTAAAATAATTAATTTAATAGACTCCTCTATTTAATTTCAACATTAATTAAATAATTAAATTGACTTCTCTATTTAATTTCTTTTAATTAATCAAATAGACTCTTCTATTTATTTTCTTCAATTTTCAAGGTGATTAATCATGTTCTCAATTACATGCAATAGCTCAGAGGACTTAATGGACCTATAGGACTAAGCTCCAATGATCTAGAATTACCTTTTGATTAAAACACCTTTTAATCAATTAATTCTTCTTCGTTAACTCCTAGATGACTCCACTAAACATCTAGAGTTGCATTCTAAGTACTATAGATGGCTAAAATCATTAACTACACTTTGATCCTTCACAAGTAGTTAGTATCCATGGCTAGATAATTTTACCGTATTAACCTCCATGATACATCTTGTTCCTTAAGCCCAATTGATTCTTTAATAAACAACCTTACATTATCTCTATTATGCATCTTTTCTTTTTCCTTAATCAGAGAAATATGGGGCCTCGCTGTTCAAGCACTGAATCAGTCCATAAGGGAACTACTTATCTATTTTTCCATATGGAAAAGAGTGAATTCCAATCTTGTGTAATTGTGTTCCCTGCTATAAGCAAGATATGCAATCCCCAAAGTGGGAGGCATATTGAGCGAACTATATCGAGTCACTCTCACCCATGAAAATCAAAGGTTTATCTCTTGCAAACAGGAGTTCGTAATCCACTTAAGATTAAGATCAATTGTACATGATTAACCGATTGATATACGAAGTGTCTTTCTGTAACGGTCGGTTTACCAAAAGACAGTAAGTATATCTTAGTCCAGTCTATTACAATTTCTATTGCAGGAATACCCCCATTCACATATCTCTGTATGAGCGATCCAAATGAAATCACTTGTGCCAATTCACAAGTGGGCCGTGTTAGTGATGTTACCAGAAATAAGTCACCCAACCTGTATTCATATACCACAGACTATTTGAGCTACAACTGAAGTGAATCTTCCGCATCACATGCTCACTTTAAGTTATCATAAGTAACTCTGGATCTTATGATGGATTACATTTATTAAACAATAATAAATGATAATTTAATTACTAATTAATAATTCCATTATTCATTTATAGTTTAATTGGATTACATAAGATTTAGGGCAGAAACCGCAGCATGCCTAACCACTGGCTATCATTTGCTAGCGACCAGAAGTAGCAAGCCACGGTCAAGGCTTGTCGATAGGGACGGACACGATAAATCGTGTCATTGTAGCGTCTACTGACATGACTGTTACATATGAGACAGAGTGTCTCATGGTGAAACAAACAAAAGAAGAAATGGGAAATTAGAAGAAAACTGAAAAAAAAATTATTAAAAAAAAACAAAAACGGGTTGTTTTTGTTTTTCGTTTTTCTTAGAAGTAATGATGAACAAAATTATGAAAGATAAAGAAAATGACTCACTGAAGGTTGTTAACGGCATCAGAGAAGAGAAGAGAAGAGGAAGGGAGGAGAAGAAGAAAGGAAGAAGAAAAGAGAAGAAAGCTTTTGTTATGTGTCAATACGCGTTTTTGCGATGCAACATTTAAATGAATTGCGGTGTATTGCGTCGCTAACCTTAAATGGAGAAAATGAATTGATGGGATAACCAAAGGTCTCCGGTGTGTTACGCAATGTACGCCGTCGTAAAAATTCAATGACCACAAAACAATTAGGTGCAATTTTTCATAATGTCCATCCATTTATTTCAATTTTTGACGCACTACGTCGTTAATTTTTAATTTGCCTCCATTAATTTGGAGGGTTTACGATGCAGTGCATCATAATTATTTAATTTACCTCCATTTTTTGGAGGATTTGTGACGCAGTGCGTCTTAAATAATCTATTTACCTTAGTGAAAATTTTAAATTTATAAATGACTCGTTTAAATTTGCGATGCACTACGTCAATATTAGTGACGCATGTGTCATAAAACTTCCTATTTTTTAGCGGCATTGCAACGCATTGCGCCATTAATAATCAATTTACTCTAATAAAAAAATAAAAATTTATTCATAACTCACTTTAAAGTAGCGACGCACTATATCACAATTAGCGACGCATGCATTGCAAATGATTCCAGAGAAATAGAATTATAAAAAAGCCCTTTTTATTCACGATTCACAAAACAAGTTTTAAAAAATGAACAATGTGAGATATATTTGATTAAAACGAAAAAAAAAAAACTAAAACCTTAAGCCTCAAGCATTAAAGGTGTAAAGAATGCGAGCAAACAACCTAGGAAACCTTGAAGAATGATTAATTAATTCAATCCTCATCAAAACGAAAGCAATGCATTTGATTTAAGAGAAGAAGAGTTACGCGGACCACTAGAAAATGAGGGAAGTGAAAAAACATTTGAAAATGAGCAAAGAGCAAAATTTCTTTCTTTCTCATTTATATAAATGGATAAAAAAATTACAAAATCAATTCGAGTCTTCATCAATATATTCAGATTCATCATCATCTTCAATGGAACCTTCAGTGTCGTCATCCTCAGTTTCTTCTTCGTACGAAAGATCAGGAGATGATTCATTTTCATTTAAAGTTGGAGTATATACGTTTGTCTCATCAAATAATGTCTCATTTTAGTCATTTAGCCATCGAGCTGTCTCGGAGTTGAGTCCCTCATTAATTTCAAGAGCATTTACCTCATCTTTCTTGCAAAACAACGTATTCCTCACTGTCTTTAACAGGAAGACCATCGCCTATAATCATCGGTTTTACTTTGCAAATGACTAAGGCCCTGTTTGGTATGCAATCTGAAAAGCAGAATTTGAATTTAGTAGATTCTAATGAATTCAGAGTTGTATTCTGTGAATTTGTTGGTTCTGAAATTGTGTTTGGTAACAGATTCAGAATTTATAATTGAGATTCAGAAATTTGAAATATGTGTTTGGTTGGTTACTCAAAAAATTTAAAATAAGATTATGAATCAGAACAGTGTGAAAATAATACTTCCAACCTTAAATCATTCATTTTTAAGTTTGAAAAACCTAATAATTCATAACTTATAAATTGAAAACATCTTTATCCGCATCAACTATAACTATTCTCATCCTTAGGATAAATTTTTCTTTTAAAAAAAATTATAATAAAGTTAATAGAAGCATTGCAAGTCTATCAAATAAACTCTTTAGATTAAAACAACTCAGTTTTTTCCAAAAGGAGAACTATAGAAGACACAATGAGATCCATTCTAAAATTCATAAGAACCTAGTGCAACCAAAGAGAGAATTTCTCAATAAAAGAGAATCTGAAAAAATATTTTCACACTGAATGGAGAGACCATTTGGGCATTGAAAACTTCCAATAGCGTTATTCAAATAGTACTACATACATTAGTACAATAAGCAAATGAAAAATGTGAGCAACAACCTCCAAAACATATACATATATATATATATGTATGTATATATATATATATACATATATATATATATGTATGTATATATATATATATGTATGTATATATATATATATATGTATCTATATATATATATATATATAAATTATTTTATTTTTTATATTTAAATTAATGTTATATGTAATTATAAAAACAAAATATAAATAAAAAATAGGATATATTGAAAAAATAAATTAACTTTTTTTCCATCACTTTAGAATTAAGTTTAAGTTTGAAAAGTTAAAAATCAGCTTAAAAACATGCAATTAAAAATTTAATTAAATATATAAAATCTAGAACGGGCTGGGTCAACCTCGAAAAACAGGCCCAACCCGACCCAAACCCGGAAAATGGGCCCGACTCGTATTTTTATCTTATGTGTTCAAACCTGTGAATTAAATTGTGTGGGTGAGGTCAATCTGTGTTTTTCAGTTTTTGAGTTGGATATTTTGGATTCTTGTTTTAGTTGAATTCATTTTTTAGCCTAAAAAAGAAATTGAATCCAAATTGGTTTTTTCTGGATTGTAAACCAAACACAAAACAAACCAGATTCCTTTTATTCATTCAATCCAGATTCATAAAACTGAATCTGGATTGCAAACCAAACAGGCCCTAACAAATCGTTGAAGTCTCAGTGTCTAGCCGTCGGATAATGCAAGTAGTAAACTTGAATTCCCTGTTGTGCAATGACAAATGTACCATGTGTGCGCATGTGTTTTGTTTTGTTAACCTCCACTATTTTTAATTTTGGTAGTACACGGATCCCACCTCATCTAATCATCTCGAACAAGGTACAATTAAAGATTACAATACATTTTATAGTCATCCCACTGAATTGAAGGTCTATAATCTCATTAAGTACTCTGCAATAGTTTGGTGCATCATTTCCGAACACTTGTCCCTTTATGCATACTCCACTGTTCTTCGTTGCTCTATTGACCAAATGATTCATTTGAAATTTATACACATTGACAAGATAAATTGTGTATGCTCTCACGACTCGTCCTGGTCTCTTAGAGAGCAATATCATGTTTGAGTCAGTTATCGAAACTTTTGGCTAATAAACCTATAAAACGAGATAGATGAGGAGATGTGATGGTAAAATCAAGCTATTAAAATTACATTTTTTTTAAACAAAAAAAAACTCACATAATTGTAGAACCATAAACGAAATTCTCTGTTTATTATATTCCCCTCTTCAACTGCACTGATACCCATGTGAGATAGTCTGACAAATAATTTGTGAATGTAACAAGATGTCATCGTTAGTTTAAGATAAACAAAATGTAATCAAACAAATAAAAGTAACTATATAATGCTACTTACTCAATGTATGGCTCAACTTCTACACAATTGGATAACACATACATTTGGGTGACGTGGTACTCATCCTCGTTCAATGGCCTTCATACAGACTTTTCAATACTCTTGCCCGCTATGGTAAATATGGACAGGCCAGTTGGATTTACTCCTTCAGGCAGATGTTCGATTACGTTCCGCCTAACTAGCTTGAATTGGTCTTCGATCAGAATGTCATCGTCTCATGAATTTGATATGCATTACATTACATATTGATCCTTCTACTCTAGCCTTATTTCCGACGGTCTTTTTTAGCCTGCGAAAGTATCCTCTTTACACATGAAAATACATATGAAATTGTTTCTAATGAATGAATAAATGACAGATAGAAACATTAAATATGGTTCGGGAAATACCTTTCAAAATGATACATCCATCAGTATTGAACTAGACCACCTAAATATGCCTCGTACGGTAGATGTACAGGAAGATGCTCCATTGAGTCGAAAAAAGAAGGCGAGACATCCTCTCCAACTTAAAAAGTATTACTGGAATCTTTATATTCGAGGATTCGATGGTTGCTCTCAATGAATGTCCGTATGTCAGCTCCCTGAAAAAACACTCAGGTGGCCAATGGTTCTCAATGCTTCTGCTCGATGAACAATCTGAATGCAACAGGAAGCAATCGTTGCATAAACACGTGACAATCGTGACTCTCATTCCAAACACTATATGGTTATACGCGACAATACAACGACTAAGGTTTGAAACGTAACCATCAAGAAATTTAATCAATCGCATCCACTTCAATTTTGCGTTGATTCTGGTCCGACTCCAACTCTGGGCCGACAAATTTCTTTAATGTCGAATCGTGCGTTCAGGTTATCTTTTGACTTTCTCAAAACATTCATAATCGTATTGAAAACATTATCGAATACATTTTTCTCAATATGCATGACATCTAAGTTATGCCTTCAATAAATTTGTCCCACCATGGTAGATCCCAAAAAATACTTCTCTTCTTCCAACCAGTGTTCTTATTGGCCAACTTATTTACAACTTCTGCCCCAATCTCTGTATTTTTTTTCAATCCAAGAGATTCAAACACCTGTAGTAGCTTCGATCAACTAAGAACTGCACGAGGGCGTTGTGTCCGTGCAGAGCAACCCTTATATCAGTCAGTCTTGTTTGTTCGGAATGAATGATCAATTGGTTAAAATCTCCTATAACATCAAACCAGCACATTTTACGCCCGTGTTTCAATCAGAAAGCACATGTGTCTTAAAAACACTTTTGGTTTGACCAAAAGTCGGGGTGAATAAATCCAAACCAACCCAAAAGTCCAAACTGAACTAAACCAAACCAAATTGGTTTGGTTCGGTTTTCAAACCTCTATATATCCAAACCAATTAATAATTGTTTGGTTCAATTTTACTTATTGTTTATTAAACCAAACCAATCCAATATATATTAATATTATATATATAATATAATTGAATTTTTAAATGTTAATTAAAACAACTTGATAAAATGAAAAGAAAAAAAAAATAGAAATGTCTATATTTGTAATTTATGTTTTATTTGTTACTTGTCATGATGTATTAAGTATTTAAGAATGATAAAGAGAAAAAGAAAAATGTCCAAGAACCGAATTGAACTGAACCAAATCATTTCAATTGGTGTGGTTCGGTATTTTTATGTTGAACGGTTCGGTTTGGTTCGTATAATATGAATAGAAAATTCAATCGGTTTTGAAATTTTAACAAAATCTAAACCAAACGAACCTAACCAAAAACATTCCAAAACACACCCTCACTGGTATCAATATTCTACACTTTAATTGCTCCTCATCCCTCCCAGCTTCTATGGTTCAATACGCCGAGGCCTGTCAAGTTCCCATTTTATCTAATCTAGTTTCAAATCTTCTTTCTATAGGATTGATTCAAGATCCCATTTTCCTTCCGCTTATTTTTATTTAAAAAAAAAATCATCAATCAATTGATCCTATAATTATTTATTTTAGTATTTTCAACAAACGAGTGACTAACCATTAATACTAATCTGTGATTTATACAATCAAACTTTTCTTATATTTGTAGATTGTTTTGAATAATGAATAATGATATTTTTATAAACTTTTGCAAAACCCAAAAAAAAAAAATTTACAACTATAAATAAAATTCTGTTACCCGTTAACAAATTTTAAAAAAAAATATTTATGGAAATTTGAATTTGAAAAAAGAACTAAATCATTATTTAAATTTTGAAAAATTATACGTGATTTCGAGGTGATGCATGGATATTGGTTAACTATTTTTCAGGACAATGAAAATGTTTAGCGAAGAAATTGGGACATTATTCAGACATGTGAAAATTCGGCTGTTCATCATTACTAGCCTGGTGGCACAAATGCTTCTCATAATATGGACTTACAATCGAGAAAAAAGCTCTTCCCAGCCTATTAAACGAACTCTTTGGCTTGTTGCATTTCTTGTTGCGGATTTCGCAGCAACAGTTTCTCTCCGAAACATTTTCAACTTCGAAATTCAATCAGAAACTTGCATTGAGAATCCGAAAAACAAGTTCCTATTGGCTTTCTGGACCCCTTTTATACTCAAACATCTGGGAAGACATGTCATTACTTTTTTACTCAATGAGCTTACTGCTATTTTCATCATCATCAAAGCTTTTAACAACAGCCAGCCTTTGATCCCATTGGTTTTTTTTATCATCACTGGTACATTGTGTTGGAAAATTCTAAACAAAGCTAAACATAAAAATAACATAGAATTGCATGAAGGAACTGTTAAATAAAAAAAAATAAACGAAGGAAATTTAGAACAAAGTGAGGCATGCAGATATGCAAATTTCCTTAAGACAATATTCGCTCACTGCTAAGGTGCTACAGATTATGAACGATAGTCTCCCAAGATACAACACTTTAACCGAAAATTAATACAGCACTGTACTAACCTCGACGGGCGAACCGGATACTTGAACGAAAGAATTTCTTGACTCCGAAAGCAAAACGAACAGAGCAACAGCAAAATGAAAGCAAGAAAACAGAGAGAAAATGGAATATGAATTCTGATTTTCGAGTGTCTTTTTTGTTGATGTGAGACTGCCTATTTATAGACAGTATAGTGACTGTTTGAAGTAGCTGTTAAATGCGGTTCGACCAACCGCACGATCGCACTACTCTGAATGGATGATCCAGGATCGCGTCCCTTGACCGATCAGGTGCATCCGTTCACGGTGTGGCTATTCACATCGTAGTCGTTTGTCCGCATAAACCGCCGACGTGTCAACGGTCGCGTCTCGCCGCCGGTAAGTCGCAACTCCTCCCTCCCCAACCGCCGCCGATGATCGTGCTCGGAGTTAACCGTTCGAGGGGCCCTTCGATGGTCAACCGTCACCCCGGCGTCGTTTGGTAAAATTAAAGGCTCCCCAGCTCCTCGCGACGATGCGTACGTGCGAAGTGCGCCCTAAAGCGCCCAATGCGACCTTTGCGACGTGCGTCGTGCGCGTGCCCGCGCCCGCGTCCGCGAGGGTGGTGCTTCGCACCACCTTATGATAGCCATTGGTCAAACAACCATTGACTTGCCACATTAGTAAGGAAGTTAGGAGGCTCCTTACTTATATATAGGAGGAGTCTTTTGGTTTTTATCAATGTGGGACAACTTTAGAAACTACATAGATGACATTTCAATGAAGGTACTTTGGAGTCTTATTCCAATCAATACAAACATATTTAAGGCCTAATAAAAGTTCATATTTAATAACCTTGCATTAAATATTAATTCTCAATTCATTAATTACATTAATATAGATGGGACCCACAAATTATTATGCCTCAAAGTAAGCCATTTAATATGTTATTTCCAACAATCCCCCACATGGAAGAAGACGACTTAAAATAGAAAATTATTTCTGTTGAAAGATAACTTGTCCAGATAGGTAGCTTTCGCCTTGAACCTTCCTTAGTAAAAATCCATCGAACTCACTAGGTAAATCAGTGAACTAACGTTTTGAACTGTTTACCGTTTAATATAAGTTTAGACAATGAATTTAACACATTAACTTTCATATTCAAATTTGGTTCTCTATTGTGTTCATTATTTCGGCCATGAACTTCTTGGGTTCTCTGCAAGCGCTTTAGAGAATTTGCCTATTATAATTCTCATAGAACCGGCCATGTTCTCGCTCACATAGGTGATTAATATCAAGAGTATTCTACTATACTCCACTTGTTTAACAAGATATATTATCATTAAAAGCAAAGCTTATCCTTAACTCTTAGTAGACAGCACTTCGGTGCATCAAAAAATGGGAAGGAGTTTTTTACTCCTAAGTGCTTCTTGTGAATCATTCATAACTAGTTTTCCTATTGAACCAAGTCCATGGGATCTCCAATCGCTTGGTTAGGTTTCCATTAAGATGATTCGTTGGGTTTAGGTTTTAATCCCATTTCTCTCTATGCGCAGTCGATACGCTCTCTAGATAATCCCTTTGTAAATGGATCCGCGAGATTATCTTTTGACTTAACAAAATCTATGGATATCACTCCATTCGAGAGTAACTGCCTAACGGTATTATGTCGACGACGTATATGTCGTGACTTCCCGTTGTATACGAAATTCTGTGCACGAGCTATTGCAGCCTGATTATCACAGTGTATGCAAATAGCGGTCACAGGTTTCGGCCATATTGGAACATCTTCTAAAAAGTGTCGAAGCCATTCAGCTTCTTCTCCAGCTTTATCCAATGCAATAAATTCTGATTCCATTGTGGAACGGGCTATACACGTTTGTTTAGAGGATTTCCAAGATACAGCTCCGCCACCCAGTTTAAAAACATAGCCACTTGTTGATTTTGATTCATCTGAATCAGATATCCAATTGGCGTCACTATAGCCTTCTAGAACGGCTGGATATTTTCCATAGTGCAATGCATACTCTTTAGTTCGTTTTAGGTATCCTAAAACTCTTAGTATTGCATTCCAATGTTCAACTCCTGGGTTACTTGTATATCTACTTAATTTACTAACTGCATATGCAATATCAGGCCTAGTGCAGTTCATGATATACATCAAACTTCCAATTATCTGGGAGTATTCTAATTGGAGTTTTCCATTTCCTGTATTCTTATGTAGTACTACATGTGGCAGGAATGGATTGTTTGTTTCCTTGATTCCATGTCCCTTAAACTTTTCTACAACTTTCTCAATGTAGTGGGTTTGTGTCAAGGATATACCTTCAGAAGATTTAGATATTTTTATACCTAATATTACATCTGCTACTCCCATATCTTTCATATCAAAATTACTTGTACGCATTTTCTTGGTTTTATTTATGACATCAATATTAGCACCCATAATAAGCATGTCATCCACATACAAGCATACAATGACATATTCGTATCCAAATTTCTTTGAATATACGCATTTGTCACACTTATTAATGGTGAAGCAATTTCTTAGCATAACATTATCAAACTTTTCATGCCATTGTTTAGGAGCCTGTTTTAATCCATATAATGACCTAATGAGTTTACACACTTTGTGTTTCTCACTCTCTTTCCTGAATCCCTCAGGTTGCTCCATATATATTTCTTCATTTAATTCACCATTTAAGAATGCGGTCTTTACGTCCATTTGATGTATCTCTAGTTTATAGAGTGCAGCTATAGCAATTAACATCCTGATGGAGGTAATTCTTGTTACTGGTGAATAGGTGTCGAAAAAGTCAAGACCTTCCCTTTTGGCTGTAACCTTTGGCAACAAGTCTAGCCTTGTACCTTTCTATAGAACCATCAGGTCTTAACTTCCTTTTAAAAATCCATTTACAACCTATTGGTTTGGATCCGGGTGGTAGATCCACAATTTGCCAAGTATTGTTGTTCAAAATGGATTCTATTTCGCTATTTATAGCTTCTTTCCAAAAATTTGATTCGAACTAGACATAGCCGCCTTGTAGGTTTGAGGCTCATCTTCTACCATGTAGGTCAAGAAACTGGACCAAATGATTTTTCTGGTTCTAGATCTTTTACTTCATCTAGGTTCAGTTTCTAAATGTGTTGGATCGTGTTCATAAAGAACATCCTGAGTTCTTTTAAGAGTTAACTCTCTATTTTCCTTTCTAGAAGGAAATATATGTTCAAAGAACTCAGCATCTCTTGATTCGAGTATAGTATTAACATGTATATCACTTATATCAGATTTGTGTACCAAAAATCTATAGGCACTACTATTGGTGGCATACCCAATGAAAGTGCAGTCAATAGTTTTAGGTCCTAACTTTACCCTTTTAGGTAGTGGTACAGCCACTTTAGCCAGGCACCCCCACACTTTCATGTATTTATACGAGGGCATCCTTTTAAATCATGACTCATAAGGTACTAAACCACTCTTTTTGTGAGGAATTCTATTTAAGATAAAGTTAGCAGTTAAAATTGCTTCCCCCCACAAGTTATGAGGTAAACCAGAACTTATTAGCATAGCGTTAACCATGTCTTTTAAAGTTCTGTTTTTCCTTTCTGCCACTCCGTTTTGTTGTGGAGTATACGGTGCAGTAGTTTGATGTATAATACCAAACTTAGAACAAAATTCATCAAAATTTGATGATTCATATTCTCCACCTCGATCGGATCTTAGTACCTTTATAGTTTTATTAAGTTGATTTTCAACTTCATTCTTAAAAGTGATAAATGTAGTTAAAGCTTCATCTTTACTACTCAAGAGATAAACATAGCAATATCTAGTGTAATCATCAATAAAAGTAATAAAATACTTTTTCCCACCCCGAGTTTGAATAAATTTAAGATCACAAATATCGCTATGTATTAAAGATAATGGTTCACTACTTCTTTCTATAGATTTAAACGGTTTCTTAGCAAACTTAGCTTCAACACAAATTTCGCATTTATGTTTATTGTTAATTTCAAATCTAGGAATTAAGCCTAAGTGTGTTAACCATTTTAGAGATGCATAATTAACATGTCCAAGTCTACTATGCCATAAAGTAGAAGACTCAATCAAGTAAGCAGAAGAAGTAGCATTATTATTAATAGCAAAAGCCTGTGGATACATAAACTTAGAGTTCTTAGATATTACGGCCACATTGGCCTTAAACAAACCATCTAACATATACCCTTTCCCAACATACATGCCCCCTTTAGTCAGAACAAATTTGTCCGACTCTATAACCATCTTGAAACCTTTCTTGCTCAGAATGGATCCGGAGATCAGGTTCTTGCGAATGTCTGGAACATGTAGCACATCATTGAGGGTCACTTCCTTGCCAGAGGTGAATTTCAGAATCACCTTTCCAACGCCATTGACAACGGATTCAGCAGAGTTACCCATGTAGAGCTTCTCATCATGGTTTATCTCTTTGTACTCATCGAACAGATGCTTGTCAGCACAAATATGGCGAGTGGCTCCAGTATCCAGCCACCAGTCTTTGTTGTTGATCACAAGATTGACCTCTGAGACTACAGCAGATAAACTCAACTCAGCAACACCTGTATTGACTTGTTCAACCTCAGCGATGTTGGCTTGGGCAGCTTTCTTTTTGGCATCATTCTTCTTAGATCTGCAATCTTTTGCACGATGCCCAGGTTTGTTGCAATTGTAGCAATTTCCCTTGAATCTCTTCGCATTATTGCTTGCACCTTTTGAGGAAGACGCTAAGATGCTTCCTTTTCTTGTTCTTCGCCCACTATGTTCGGCGATATGTGCCTTAGCCTCTATTGCAGGTTTGGAGGTCTTTCGGCGATTTAACCGATTGTCTTCCTCAATGCGAAGACGAACAATCAGTTCTTCAAGTCGCATCTCTCTGCGTTTATGCTTAAGATTATCTTTGAAATTATCCCAACTAGGAGGTAATTTCTCGATAGCCGCAGCCACACAAAAAGACTCGCCTATGACCATACCCTCTGCTTCGATGTCATGCAGAATGATTTGAAATTCTTGAATTTGACTGACAACAGATTTGTTATCAGTCATCTTAGAGTGGGTTGATCAGAAGCATTTGCTTCTGTCAATTTTGGAGAATCCTCGAACAGAAATTTGACCAAATTCAGAGTGGTCAAATAAAACAAAATCTTCTTCTGCCAACGTTTGAAATCAATGCCGTTGAATTTTTCCGGCTTTTCAAACTGAGAAGGAGGAGGCATTACCGGCGTTGGCACAATAGGCACAACAGGTACAGTGGGCACAACAGGTGCAATTGGTGCTAATGGTACAGAACCATTGACCATTTGTTATGATTCAGTATTGGAATCCATAATATTCTGTAATAGAATATTAATTTTAATGAATATATAAAGTCTAAATTTGCAAAATATATACTAACAATATATATAACAAAATAAGAATTTCGAGATTGACTTATTTAATTTAACAGACGTGCAAAATTATGAACTGAAATTTAGCAACAGTTTAATTTAATAAGCATGCAAAATTACAAACTGAAATTTAGCAACAGTTTAGAAAATATAAACGAAACAGTATATTGTCTTAAGAATGTTGGAAAATTCTAAACAAAGCTAAACATAAAAATAACATAGAATTGCATGAAGGAACTGTTAAATAAAAAAAAATAAACGAAGGAAATTTAGAACAAAGTGAGGCATGCAGATATGCAAATTTCCTTAAGACAATATTCGCTCACTGCTAAGGTGCTACAGATTATGAACGATAGTCTCCCAAGATACAACACTTTAACCGAAAATTAATACAGCACTGTACTAACCTCGACGGGCGAACCGGATACTTGAATGAAAGAATTTTTTGACTCAGAAAGCAAAACGAACAGAGCAACAAAGAAAATGAAAGCAAGAAAACAGAGAGAAAATGGAATATGAATTCCGATTTTGAGTGTCTTTTTGTCGATGTGAGACCGCCTATTTATAGACAAGTATAGTAGATTTTGAAGAAGTTGTTAAATGCGGTTTACCAACTGCACGATCGCACTACCGGAATGGATGATCCAGATCGCGTCCCTTGACTGATCAGGTGCATCCGTTCACAGTGTGGCTATTCACATCGTAGCTGTTTGTCTGTACAACCGCTGACGTGTCAACGGTCGCGTCTAGCCGCCGACCGTGCGAAGTGCAAAGTGCGCCCTAAAGCGCCCAATGCGACCTTTGCGACGTGCGCGTGCCCGCGCCCGCGCCCGCGCCCGCGAGGGTGGTGCTTCGCACCACCTTGTGATAGCCATTGGTCAAACAACCATTGACTTGCCACATTAGTAAGGAAGTTAGGAGGCTCCTTACTTATATATAGGAGGAGTCTTTTGGTTTTTATCAATGTGGGACAACTTTAGAAACTACATAGATGACATTTCAATGAAGGTACTTTGGAGTCTTATTCCAATCAATACAAACATATTTAAGGCCTAATAAAAGTTCATATTTAATAACCTTGCATTAAATATTAATTCCCAATTCATTAATTACATTAATATAGATGGGACCCACAAATTATTATGCCTCAAAGTAAGCCATTTAATATGTTATTTCCAACACATTGAAGTTTGGAGAGCGTGTTTTTGCACATAAACATGGAAGCATGGATGAACAAAGGACGATATCCAAACTCAATAGCCCGTATTCTGGCCTAGACGTACACGATCTGGCTGAGGACATGGTGATTTCTAATCGAGGTGGCAATCATAATGTAGAATGTCCTCTAGATTTAGATCCGGCTTTTTACCACAGCCTAAATAATAATTCTCAAAATTTGACACCATTTTCAAAGGATGCTCTTGTCAAGTCCTTGTGTGCATCAAAATTTCAACACATACAAGGTTATATTCACTGATTCATCTCCTACTTGCTACGAGTTAATAAGCGGTCATCGTTCTCATTTCCTAGAAATGACAAACCAGCAATGCCTATATTCTATAGAGATGGTCGTAAAATTTGCATACGAATTATTCTACACAAAAAGTGTAGTGTCTCATACTATCTGGGGGTGGATAATTCAGGTTCTCGGCTTGATCTCTCTTATCTATGCCTTCGCTTTCTACTCTAGAGTTGAAAAGGATGTGATGTTTTAATTACATACGCTTTAGTCATTACGGAATCAATCCTTGTGATAGTGAGCTTTGTTGAAGCTGTTACGTGTAGGCGAAGTTTGGTTCGTGTAGCTATATTGGACGGGAGTTTATACAGATCGTTAGAAAAGGGGATTTTAAAGCTTCGTTATCTTCCCGAGTATATAACTGATAGGTGGAATAATAATTTTCAGAGACAATCGCACAAAATTGGGCAGTATAGCTTGTTGGGGGCTTGTTTTCAATCTCGCTAATCTAAGAAATGGCTAAACGCAGTTCTCAAATACTTGCATCTCACGGAGATTTGGCAGAACTACATCTACTCTGAATTTGTACCTGTTAAAGAACAACTCATAAATGACATAATAAATGTCCTGAGACAAAAGTTAAATGAATTTCATAGAAAAAAGCGAAATGAAATGAATGCTAAGTTGGGATTTACTGATTGGGTATCACTACCAAATACTACACAAAACGGTGAAATACAACAGGGAAACATTGAGAAGGTGTTTATAGAACATGTTCTAATATGGCACATAGCTACTGATATTTGCTGGGTGACTATTTATGAAAATTGCAAGAGCTCGAGAACGCTATCATATTATCCAACTACATGTTATATCTTATGGTAGTACAGCCAGCAGCAATGTCATCAATGGCCATAGCCGAAATTAGTGCTTACCATAATGCTTGTGAGGAAGGAAACAGATTTTTTGCTCACAGTAGCATTGATAATAATGAAAATGCCGCAGATGCTTATAAAGTTTTAAAACAGAAGTATAGCATTTTCAATAATATAGTATGAGAGTCGAATTCTTCGCTGCTGCAAGATGGATATAGACTAGTGGCTCAGCTTGAGCATCGTTGGAACCAGAATCCATCAGAAATTGGGCGTGCATTGTTTCATTCGGGGGTTGAGTTTCTTTCTTTTGCAGCGATCAGTTGCAGTGGAAAGGAACATGCTCAGTTGCTGGGCACTGGATGGCAGCTCTTGACTTCCGTTTGGCTTTTCATGGCACATTGTGGAATGTCGAGTGTTAATCGTATTGCGAATGCTTGTGCAACATCTCCTACCCAAGAAAGGACAGTTACTATTGAGATACCAAGATTTGAACCAGAATAGGATTGTGTAACCTATCTTTCGAACTCTTTCATTATAAGAAAAGAAAATAAAGAGAGAATCGGAGAAGGAGTGTGTCTGTGTGTGGTGCATCTTACTTCTTTTTCTTTTCAAATTAGTGTGTTCTCCATAACTGAAGAGGGAGCAAATGAATTTCATGGACATTACGCTCTTTAAAGAATTTTTTATGGAAATTCTCTTAGTTAATGGAAAGTTGTTAATTGAATTTGTATCCATTCTTCACCTTCTCATGTTGCTTCCTTCAACTTCATGATTTTTCCAACAACCAAAAAAAAAAAAGACTAATGGAATTGTTCTATTTTACAAAACTTTTCCAATCCTTTTCTACCGTTTTAATTTGGCTCTTCTCAATGTCTTAATTTTCCTTTAGAAGCCGTTTATTTCGCAATAATCTTAGATGTGTATGAGATGGGCATTCACATCTCAATGTTTGTTTTGTAAGAATTTATGATATTTTGATTCCCTCAAAATTCATAGGTATCTAGGATTCCCATGGTGAGCACATACATTTATGATATTTTTACCCCTCTTATTTTTTACCATCTACTCTTGTACTTTTACTTTTTATTTTTTCAAAATAACTAAAAAAAAATCAATTTAATAATCTAATAATAAATCACTCTTGTAAAATTAATCTATATTTTTATGTAAAATAAAATTTATTTAATTATGTAATATATTAATTAACAGTTCAATAACATATTAAGTTAAAGTAGAATTAGAATAAAATTAAATTTATTAAATAAATGAGTGTATTATATTTTTTTTAATAAAATTAATTAAAATATTTTATTAACATGAATTAATATATACATATAAGAATCTAAGAAATGTATTGTTGATGTAAATTAACAAGGGTATAATTAGAATCACATGTAATTATAATACACATTTACCTAAATATTCCGAAGCACCCACACCTAATTTATTATTATTATTATTATTATTTTGCAAAATAAACACTATCTTAGAATGTCGGTCATCTGGATTTCAGGGATGTAAAATGTCAAGCATCTTAAGATGCCGTGTATCTGAATTCCCTGCAAACAAACTGCGCTAGCTACAATTCTACTACATGAAACACACCATATTCTTCTTCAAGATGAAAATGCAGATGTGTGAAACCCTACAGCTTTGCGGTGGTGATTATGCGAAACTATAAAGAAGGAGCGTGATTCAAAGCTCTTTACCAACACCGAAGGCTTCTGTGGCGTTGCAATCAAGTCCTTAATGGCGAACGCCAGTGGAGTAACTGAATAAGTGAGAAGAAAGAAGACAAAACATGCGGAAGAAGTACGCGAGATAAAGTATCCAAGCAATGTTTGCAATGGCAAGGTTGGTCTTACATGGTCCAGTTGACTCAGGCGGAGGAGCACAGGTGAAAGGTGGCATATTTGGATTTAGGGTTTAAAATGTTAAATTACCAATATGCTAAAAAGCTTAAGATGTTGGATTCAGGTAAATTTAATTTATGAAATATTTTCAACATTCCCCCGTACATGTGGGCTCAAATATTAGCACGAGGCCCAATCAAGTGGAGTATTGATAAATGGGGAGGAAATGTCATTACATGTGTTTGGACCTCCTCTTTCGATACCATGTTAAATCACCAATACACCCAAAAGTTTAAGCACTTAAACTAAGGTAAATTTCATCTTTTATATATTTTTATCATAAAATTAAATGACCATAATGTCCCTGCATTCAACATAACAAAAAGGGGTAAGAAAAGGATATTGGTCGTAAGTTTTTAGTCTGAAATTAGAATGTCGAACCGTTCACGATGTTAGTTTCATAGCGATGGGGTAGTCATTTTGAACCTAAATAAAAGTAATAACAAAACAATTTTAAATTTAAGCTAAAATTACAAAAATGCCCTTATCTGGAGAACAAGCCATCACACTTACTACTAGATTGTCGGATTTCCCCAAGGGTGTGGCCACATTTCGAAGTGAAGAAATTTTTGTCCCTCGTATGCTCAATGCAAGTGAGATGGTCTGGTGCATGTCTCTCTGGTCGAAGAGAAAAGAGACTCAATTGCATATGGCTCCTCACCTCAAGGACAAATAAACCTCAAATTTCGACTCTGGTAGATAGTATGACAAGTATTACTCTGCTCTGTAATATGACAGCTTAATGGGTACAATCTAGTGAAATTTCCAATATTTTAGTATGAGATTCCTATGCAAAGAAAAGAAAAGCCTTTTAGTGAAATTATTATATACAGTGCTTAGAAATGGTTTTAAAACATTTATCAAAATTTCATGTTATTTGAGCTTTAAATTTGTAATCTAACATAATAGTGAAGAGAGTTTAAGAGAAAATTTAAGTTGTATTATTCACATAAATGATATATATATATATATATATATATATATACACAATTACATGGAGGCCCATAAATTCCTAAGAAAGCCCTAAAGTCATAAGAAATAAAACTACAATAAAAGGCATATTAATAATACTAAGAAACATATTATAAGACTCCCCCTCAAGCTGGAGTATATATATTAAGCATGTTCGGCTTGTTGCAAAGGTAATCGATACGAGCATTGTTGAGAGCCTTTGTAAAGATATCTTCTAACTGTTCTCTGGTCTTCACATATCTTGTGAATGCTAAACCTTTTTTTATATTTTCTCGAATAAAATGACAATAAACTTCAATGCTTTTTGCTCTCTCATAGAATACGGGATCATATGCAATGTGCACTGCAGCTTGATTGTCATACCATAATTTAGTTGGAACTGTAATGCTAAGCCCAGACTCAGATAACAACTGATGTATCCACATGACTTCACACATGGGCCAGCTATGCCAGACTGAACCATAGCACTATATTCATGTTCAACACTCGAACGAGAAACTACATTTTTCTTTTTACTCTTCCAATACATCAAATTTCCTCTAACAAACACACAATATCCCGAAGTTGATCGACGATACTTTTTGATCCTACCCAATCAAACATCAGTAAAGCACTCAACTCCATGATCATTGTATAGAATCTCACGTCCAGGAGAAGATTTCAAATAACACAAAATTTGATCTACTGCTACTCAATGATCAACAGTCAGTGAAGACTTATATTGACTGAATATGCAATATTAGGTCGAGTCACAATCAAATAGTTCAATTTACCATCTAATCTCATGTATCTCTCCGATCCTTAAATATATCACCATCTTTTGTAAGTTGGATATTAGGCATCAAGCACATACTTGCTTTGTGATAGCATAATTCCTTTCTTACTTCTAATAACCTTCACACCTAAGCAGTATTTTAACATCCCTAAATCCTTCGTACGAAATTGACTGTGAAGAAAGGTTTTAAGTGAAATGATTTCTGATGCATCACTTCCAGTAATTACAATGTCATCTACATAAACAAGTAATGAAATGATGTCACTCTCAGATCATTTTTAGAAAACCTAATACGGTATCTCTCCATGAAGGACAGAAGAAGGCAAACGATGATTAAGAAGCAAGTCGTAGAAACAGCATCTGCCCAAAAAGATTTTGATACATGCTTTCGGAATAATAAAGCTCTTGCATTTTCAAAGAGATGTCTCTTTTTTCTTTCAGCCACCCCATTTTGGGCGGGTGTATCAACATACGAAGATTCACGAAGAATTCCATCTTTACCCAAGTAAGACTGAAATGCATCAGAGAAATATTCTTTTGTGTTATCACTTTTTAAAATTTTAAGAGAAATATTGAATTGGATCATGATTTCATAATGTATAGTACACAAATGAAAAACAATTAAGAACAATTTTTCATTAAATATAATCATGTCCCATGAGAGTAACCATCAATAAAAGTGACAAAATACTTAAAACTAGACTTGGACTGAATAGGACATGGACACAAAACATTAGAATAAACTAACTCAAATGGAGTGTTAGCTCGCTTATTTACTCTAATACGCAAAGAAAGACGATTAGCTTAGCAAATGGACAAGACTCACAATGTAAAGACAAAAAACTACGGAACTGAGGACAAGTTGTATAAAAAAATACAAAGATGGGTCACCCAGTCGGTAATGCTCATCAAGTGAGGATGTGACTCTAGAACAGGCAACAGGCTGTGGTGATAGACGATAAAAAATGTAAAAACCTCTAGATACACGACCTCTACCAATAGTCTTTTTTTGTCATAAGATCCTGAAACAAACAATAATCAGGATAGAATGAGATAGAGCAACAAAGATCTCGAGTATGTTTTCTCGCAGAGATTAGATTATAAGGGAACTAGGGTAAATTCAAAACAGATTGTAAAGGAAAAGAAGAAGTGAGATTAACTGTGCCAAATCCCACAACAGAGGATCTTGATCCATCTACTATGGTGACACTGTGTGAAGAAGTGGATAAGTCAATTTAGAGATTAAATTTGGATTACCTGTCATATGATCTATGACACTAGAGTCAATGACCCACTTTGAAGAGGAAGAAGTAAGACACCTATTTGGATTACTTGGCTCAGGGCGGTAAGATGAGAAGAAGAAACCTTTTATGATTCATGGTATTGTTGAAATATAGTAAACTCATTTGCAGAAATCACAATAGCGGAAGCAACATTAGTTGTCGAAGGCTTCTAGTTTCTATTTATCAATTTCCAGCAATCGTGATTTAAATGGTCAACTTTTAAAAAAAAATCGACGAACCATGTCATGCTTTTGAGCACCAAACGGTTATCCTGAATTACCACCAGATTGTTGGCTTGAATTATTTGATCTCACCCTTATATCACAAGAATTATCATGATCTCGACTGATAAGTACGTTATTCAGAAAGAGAGGAACAAGTATCAATTGAGAGGTTTCAGTTACTGAATGTTTCTGGTAAAGAGGTGACCTCAATACTAGAAAGGATCTGAGATTTAGCCATCTCGAATGTCGATAAAATATCGAACAGAAAACACACGATAGCCATCTGCTCGCGTTGAGTTTGTTGAACTTGAATGTATGTATTAAAAGGCAACAATGTGTTCAACTCAGAATAGAATTTCTTAAATTTCATAAAAAAAAAAGTTTGTTAGAGACTGGTCTTCCACTTGTACTGCAGGATAAAATGTTTTGCAAACCTCAATAGAATTTGTTTATTTGCCCTTTTCCGGAATACAAAAAATTCAAATATTCAACTAATTCCTTCACATAGTCACAATGACTGACTAAATCAATGATGTCATGTTCTATCGAATTCTTGTTTTGTAAAATCAAACGATCATCATCTCGGAACCAACTTTTCTCTAATTCTCCGTTAGGTGGATTATTAGTCATATGATTATCCATCTCTACGCTCCGTAGATATTGAAGTATAGTCTTACCAGGTGTGGTAATTTGACCCGTTCAACTTTCTTCTTATTTGTGATCCTCTTGACATTATGGGAATCACATCGGACACCACCATGGGATTTTTATCAACTTTTTCAGTCATATGTCTCAAAATAATAAAGAAACCACGAGATCAAACTAAAAAACACAAATAACAAATCACGTAGCTGATAAATGTGTTTTATCCCACTTATTATATATCTTTATTCTTAATTTTAATTAGTTTTTGGGACTTTTATTAACTTACATTCTAATTTTACTTATTTTGTAGTTTAATGAAGAAAATAGAAAATTCTTAGACAAAAGATTGAAGATTTAAAAAGGAAAATAAAACGATGAAAAAATGATAAAAGATTAAGAAAATAGGCAAAAATAAGATGTTGGCAAGAAATTGGTCAAGCGAGTCATCGCTAAGAGACACTTTACTTGAATTCGAGTGATGACTCGCTCGAATGTCAAGCGACACCTCGCTTATATTCAAGTGATGCGTTGCTTGTACGTAATCTGAGCCACCGCCTCTTTTCTCTATATATAGCATGTTGAACCTCGTTTTCACTATTCTTGGAGACAGTAACTTTGGAGAGAAATTTTAGGAGATTTGCAGCGGTTTTCGAGGGAGTCCACACGTTCTTCCTCTGATTCGTAGTTTATTATTTTTATGTTTTCCAGAATATTTATTTTGTTGAATTCTATCTTTATGGATAGCTAATTTTCTTATTCTTAGGGGAATGATGTACCTACTTTATTTTTATGTTTTGAGTAGTAAGTTTTAGTTTTGAAGACAATTTTATCATTCTATTTATGTTCTTATGTTCTTAATGCTTTCAATCATTGTTCTTATCACTATATTAAAACTTGACTCTGTTCGCTTGCGGGTATTTGATATTTTCATCAACAATAATAAGGGAAAAAGTCTGGACAGCAGTATATAATTACTTATCTAGTAAAATATAGTTGTCTGATTATTTTAGTATAAAATGCAAGACCAACCTCTCACTTTCATCCAATTTCAAGAATGAACCCTACACTATATTTTTTTTTTTGGTACCATGATCTCTTACAATGACCATCTATTTTACTACTGGGTTAATATTTTATTGTTTTTTATACACTTCTTAGTTAAGTATAGTTGTCTGGAAATATTGAGCCATGAAAAGCTTTATTTGTTGGGTTTTGTTAGTCGGAGATCGTTGTTATCGGTTGTTTATGGGTCGGAATTAATGGAGGATGATGACATAGAGAAGTAAGAGCATGATTTGGAGATTGAAAACAAGTTTCAATGGGAGGGGAAAAAGGGAATTGATGAGAGAGCCATTGTGAGAGGAGAGAGAAAGGGCTTGAAAAAAAAATCGAGGTCCCATAATTCTATTTAACCTATCATTGAAATGGATGGTTATTGTAGAAGATAATGACTTCTTGGTTCATTCTTGAAACTCGGTTTTTTATTGGTCTTGCATTTCACCCCTTATTTTAATACCAACCTATACTCGATTATGTTTTCAAGCATCAAAGTTTGAATGACAATATTTTGTTTGAAAAACTATCCATTGATTGAGCATTTCGAGCTCACTCTTTATCATTACTTTTCCAATCAGGTAGAGGTTGGGTTTCAAATCAACATTGTATGCCTATTATCGCTGAGCTTCGCCACATGACCAAATAAATCATGTGCATGACCAATTGCTAATTTAGTCTAGAAATATTTGTTTGATCGGTTACCTTTTATTAGTGAGACTGTAGAGTTCACTTGTTCTTTTGAATAAATTAAATTCTGTAAATCTTCAAGCAAGTGAGCTCCTTGTGTTGTTTCTAATCTATTTTTCTTTTTAAAAACTTTGAAGTCTCATTGTTTTGTATATTTGAGGAATAGAAGCGTAAATCTCTCTTTTTTAGGACTAGTTTAGTCGAAACTATGAATTTGGCATATTTTTAGTTAGCCTTGATCGTGAATGTTGGCAGCTAGCCTCCCCCTACCATTGACGCACATCTCACCTCAAGTCTATATGAGGAATCGAGGTGGAAAGTGTAAAAAAAAAAAAACCAATTATTTAATCTTAACTGAAAATAATTTGATCTTTTTTTAATTAATTTTTTTCTTTTAAAATAATAAATTAGAATATAAAAGGAAAATAAGAAAATAAAATTAAAAACAATGCAAAATATGTTACCCACGTGTTTCTCAGAAAATAAGAAAATGGAAAATGAGGAATGGAAAAAATGTAACAGAAAATAGAAATGTCGCAATTGTTTTGCATTTGATATTGTCATAGAAGACTCAGATTTGATATGATAAACTTTTGAAAAACAAAGTGTTATTAGAATATGGCTGGCTTAAAATTATTAAATTGTGCAAGCAAAAAGAGAATAAAACTCATGTAGAAAGGATAGTAGGTGTACCTGCTCTCACCAGAATGTCAACACACCCTTTGGCTTTGACATAATCAATTTGGCATAGTTGTATCTCACACACTCGTTGATGCATACACATCGACATAAAAATGGCTATTTGTCAAACGGAGCTATGAAGACAAAAAAAAAGTCAATAATTACGATACTTCAGTTTCGTTTTAAAAATGAAAATTTTTCTTCAATGTAGCTATTTCCATTCACGCCAATAATCAAAACAAGTTTGCTAACAAAAATATTCAAGTCATACATACAGATTAGCAAGTTTCAAACCATCCATTCAACTTGTTTTCTCAACCTTTGAAAATGAAGCAATGCCAGTGTGACCGTAAGACGCATCCCAATTTTTCCCATCAAACTTCTTAATCTGAACACAGGTCAGAGTTCCCGGATCGACGCATCTGAAAGTAACTGCAACTCCATCTGGATTTGAGCGTGGATAGTAAAACGAGGTAATGCCACAAATTTTGCAAAAGGTATGTTTTGCAGTATGAGTACCGAAGGTGTAGGTTGAAAGAAACTTCTCAGAATCTTCTAATAGCTCAAAACGTTCAAAAGGTACAATAAAATGTGTGTTGGCCCTCATGAAGCAGTCTGAACAATTGCAATCCCAAGCTACAACACTGGCAGGTGCTTGGACTCGCCATCTTATTTTCCTGCAGTGACACCCACCATTATGCACAACCATCTCAGAAGCCATCACAGAAGAATCTACCATGTTAACGTATCTAGTCGAAGATAATTATTTTTCCTGTATGAGAAAGGTGGCCCTTCATTAGTTAATCACTTCATATTAGATACTTTCGTCACGTGTTTGGTTGTGTCTCACATTATTATTATTATTATTATTATTTTTTTAATAGAACACCTCAAAAGGCCATTTCATTGAAAAAATGAAAGATACAAAGAACATAAAGAAAAAATAAAGTAAAGTGGCATGAACCAACCAAAAGCCACAAAAAGCAACGGTATACCGTATACCCCAAACCCAAAAGACCCCACCGCCACCTAATTACAAGTATGCGGGCCACCTATTAATAATTTGACCTAAAGAGTAATTACAAAAGTCTTTGGCAGTACCTAAAAGGAAGCATTTATGTGGGTCAACTCCCAAACATAATCCCAATCTATCTTCCCCCTATAAATTCTCCTATTTCTTTCTAACCATATTCCCCATACAATTGCAAAACACCCCGCAATCCATAAACAATTCCCCTTATCATTAAAGGAGGGGAGGGTGGGGGGAGGGGGTGGAGACGATCATTTCTTCAAAAGAAAGGCGGATAGATTCATTATTCACCCAAGATATTCCATTGTTGCTATTGCATATAAGTTTTATTTTATTCTATTATAAAAGCCTTCGTAAACTAACTGTTTAATAAAGTTGTTTATGGGTTGGATTGATTCAATTATTAGAAAACAAATTGGTACATAGATAGTGTTCTTAATAATCATGGGTTTTCATCTCAAAACCATTGGTAATGAAAAGAGTACCTCATAGACTTTATAAACATTGTATCTTGGTCACCTTTCTGATGTGGGATCCTTAACAAGCCTCAAGAGGATGTAAAAGAAGGGTAGACAAGCGTCCCTAGCCATCCACTCAAACGAAAGTAAGATTACAAAAGACACCTCGATTTGGCAAAAATAGATAAAATATAATAGATAGAGAAATGTGATAGATATCCAGTTTAGCAACATGGGTTGGTTATTTTGGTAGAATGCCAACAGAATTTATTGGGGAGGGGAGTGAGAAAGGTGGACTAGTTTGTGGGATTTCTGTATTGATTTTAGCTTAAGGGAGAGGCATTAAGGTTCCATGAATTACTTGAGATTCTTTCATAACCACTGTCCTTGTCAAATTGGTGTCAAAGCATCAATTCCGACCATGGCTGTAAAGGACATTAAAGAACAAATGAAATTGCTGGAGACACTAAAGAAATCCATATTGAAAAGAAAGGACATAGAAAGAAGTAGCCCTTCCAAATCTCGATCATTCTACAAAAGACATCGGCACAAAAATGAAAGAAAGAGAGATAAAGAGTCTCCTTGTCTATGTTTTGTTGATGCTTTAAAAAAGCTAAAGGGGGCAACAACAAGATAGTCTAGTGGCATAGTCAGTAGTATAAAAGACCCATCTCTCATGGGCAAAAATAAAATAAAATAAATAAATCTAAAGGAGCTTCATTTACAAGGATAGAAAATATTGAAGAACTAAGGCAACCCCTAATTTATCCTCTCCATTTGACTCAAAAACGTTCAGGAAGTTGAACATAATCAAGGAAGTCCAATGTGATCAAAAGCTTCTATGAAGTCTATTTTAAAACCAAGCCCCACTTTCATCTTCTTTAAACGTTTAGGAAGTTCAATGTGATCAACTTGAGCATAGCTCAAGTGGTTAGGCATTTCTTCAATTACCATGAGGCCGAAGTTTCGAGTTTCCCCTCCCCCAATTGATGTAATATCTCAAGGGAAAAAAAAAGATTTGTTATGAGATGGGTTAGAATGTGGGTTAGGGAAGTTAAAAACAGCATAACTTAGGTAGGCATCCCAAGTAGCTTAAATTAGAAGAGAAAGGAGAGGAATCTCGAATTTCTTCCCCAATCTGGTAATCTGTACTTTATTTTAAAACTACCAATTTGGTTTCTAAAATTGGTATTAGAGCACGTTCAATTCTTAAGAGCCCGTTTGGAATAACTTTTAGGAGGCCTAAAAATGTTTTTTATCCTCCTAAAAGCGATTATAATCCGGCCCTAAGTAATCATGACTCAACCTCACATGAAGTTGTTTTCAACATACTAATGGAGGAAAAATTGATCAGAAACTATAAATTATTTCCTTCATCTTAAATATGAATAAGTTTCTTCTCCAGACTTTACTGGTTAAGCAATACATAAATCCATCTCAATCAAAGCCCATATAAAATGCTTACAACTTCTTTTCCTAAAACAATCCTTAAAAAAAATTATGTAATAAACCAAAATCGAAGTATTGAAATTCAAGTGTTTCAATTCAACGGTTCTCTTGATTAAACTCGAGTTAAACATTCGAATAAGAAGTTTAAAGACTGCGAAGCTTCTAAGAGAAAGACAATTAGAGATAAAAAGAGGAAAATTTGAAGCTGACCTCTGATTCCGCAGCAGCTGCGAGCATTTCCGGCCTTTTCATTGTCGATGGGAAATGGGGCAAAACATCCTCTTCATTTTCAATAGTACATTCTCAAATTTAATATAGTCTATAATCTATAATCTATTTATAATATATCAATAATCTAGAGAAATTTTAATAGTCAGCAGATTTTGACGTAACATTTATAAATATATTAATATTTAGTATAATTTACAAAAATAGTAATTTTTACTTCGCCAGTTATTAACATTGATTGATATATGAATCAATGATTAAATTAGGGGTATTTACAAATATGTTAAAATGGGCTCTAATATTTACAAATATGTTAATCTCAAAAAATATTTACAAAAATGTTAGAATTTTAGTGGCCTGATTACTGTTCATAAAAATAACATAAATACCCTTATGTCATCCAAGTATATTAAGTCGCTGATTTACCATTTGTTCTAATGGTATATCAGTGACAATATATCTTAGTATATCAGTGATTGATTGTCACTAATTTACCATGATATATTATGACTGATATACTAAGATATATGATCACTGATTTACCATGGTAACTATCTTTGATATACTATTATTGATATGCCTTGTTAGACATGTTTTATCATAGATCTACCATTGTTGTGACATATTTTATCATTGATCCACTATTATAATGACATATTGTATCATTGACCTACCATCATACTGTATATTTTACTATTGATATACCGCTTACAAATATGTTAGAATGAACCTTACTATTTAAAAAAAATTTAACCCAAAAAATATTTACAAAATGTTAAAAAACACAAATATGATTTTCCTTTAAAAAAAATTAGGTCAAAACGCTTTCTTTTTACTGTACATTAGTTTATATTATTGAAATACTTAATATATCAATTATTGGTAACTCATATACATTAGATTTAAGTTTAAAGATATACTATTAATTTTCATGTAAATCAGTTAACACTATTGATATACTTAGTATAACAATTAATGTTAAGTGAATATACAATGAGTTATTGATATATTCATCAATTTTCATGTATATCAGTTAGTAATCTTGATATCTTTAGCATATCAATTAGTGCTAATTGATATAGAATAGTTTTGAGTTATTGATATCCTTATTCACCTTCTTCAATTATAGATATTAAGCTAAATATGGATATGTTAAATAGTACATTAGTGATAGTCAATCAATGATATTATATCAATGATAATTAATCACTGATATACTTTAATGTATTGATGACTGATAAAATATCGATGATATACTATCGTTGATTGACTGATATACTTGTATGAAACAATGGTATTTATGACATTTCCCTATGAACAGTAGCCGCCCCTTTAAAATTCTCACATTTTTGTAAATATTTTTTTCTAACAAATTTGTAAATATTTCACCTGATTATCACATTCATGTTTCCCATTAAATTATTGTAAAAATATGTAATTTAATGTTGATCACTGATTAACTCAACTTACAATATTTACAAATATTATTAAGCGTTGATATTTTTACAAATATTACCTAAAAATTTGCTAGATTCACAATCATCCCTATAATCTATAATCTATCTATCAATCTATAATATATATCTATACCATATATAAAAGTAAGGAATTGAGGAAAAATATTGGGTTCCTAATCTATCCTCATTTCATTATCTTATTCTTGTTCACATAAAATTTTGATATAGAGAAATAAATGCAAAATAAAATATTTGTATTGATAAATTTGAGTAGTTACAATCTATACTCTAATAAATATTCCTCTATTGCTTTCTCAAAAGTGTAAACTTTGACTCGAGTGTCAATCGACGTATTCTCGGATCAAATAATTGATTGGTTGAAATCTTCTAACTTAAAGACTAGAATTCTCCGGGCTTGTGGGATCTTGATCTTCAAAACATGTGTCTTCGAATAATTCTTCAAGTTATCTTGGTTCTTTATAGTTTTCGAGTTGTCTTTTGATCTTCTTTCTCTTCGAATCATCTTGAATATTCAGAGTCTTCAAAATTATCTTGGATCGTCAGAGCCTTCAAGGTTGTCTTGGGTCTTCTTTCTCTCTAAAAATAGTTGTCTCTAAATTATGAATGGCCTACTCTATTTATAGAGTTTTCAATGAGTTTTTGGTGGGTTGGGTTTAATTTGATAATGGCCTAAGTGCGATTTGGCACAATTTGATTGGAAAACCTTACATCATCAAATGATCATCGAAAAAGACATGTGACATCATCTTATTAGCCGATTTTATGTCTTTTATTTTTAAATAAAGACACATGTCAAATTATGATTGGTCCCTATTTAATGATGTAAAATTTTATCATAATTTAGATAATTACATGGCGAAATTGTAATTGATTGAATTTTCTCCTTCTAAAATTCCTTTTTAATTTCTTTTCAATTTATTATTTGACTTTTCCTTTTATCATTATTTTTTTTTGTATTTTAATCATTTATGTAACTACATTGAAAATAGTAAAACTGATTTAATTCTTTGAATAAATTTAAAAAAACTGTGCAGAGTTAGTGGAGCTAATTTGATATTGAGGATGTATCTATTGATTGATGGAGTAAATGGAAATTAATTGAATTATTAAAGGAGATTGGCATTACTTAATTTTTATTTTTTCTTGAATCGAATAGGTTTATGAAAAAAGATAAATTTGAACAAAAACACTCCAAAAAACATAGGACAAAGACATGCATTGTTGGGCACTTTTTTTTCTTCTGAAATGTGATAGAGAGAGAGATGGATTTTTCCGTGAAACGGATGGAAGATGATTCTTTAATTCCCTTTTCTTATTTGGATTAAGCTTGACCTGTTAAATGTTTGGGTTTGGGTTGTTTTTAAACCAATGTGATTTACTTTTTTTTCCCTTAAAGTTGGTAGATGTCAATCTGTGGATGTGGAAGTTGAAGAAACCATTAAAGATGAAAATAAATTAGGGACTCTTGGTGAGGATGAAAAAGATTTTGGTGATGGAAACTTCTACTACGGTTTTAATAGTAGTTATTCAATTAAATTTGTATAAAAATATCTTATTTTGGACATATTATTAAATGGTGTATTTAATCCAAATTTTCTTTAAAATGCATAAGTGGTGGCTCGATAAGAGATTACACCATCAATTATTACTTCCATGTGTTTTATTGTCTTTCTTCTTTTTAATAATTGAATAACACAAGTTGTTTTCAATTCAATCAATCTTGTCTAGAAGTGTAATGATTCTTTTTTCGTTTTATGAATATTGTTTTCTATCATCTCTATTAATATTTTTATGGGAGGTTTTTCAAAAATGGTATTTTAGGAATTGATATTTTCAAAATAGAAAAAGTTTTGAAAATGTTCAAAATAGCATTCTTATACTGAAATCTACCAACCTCAAACTGATATTGTTCTAATATTTTAAAAAAATGCTATTTTTGAAATAATTCAAAACATTTGCTATTTTTAAAATTACACATATATAAGTGTCATCTGTTCCAGTTTCTGATTTTTATTTATGGAGATGCATTCAAATTAATTCAATAATTATTACATAAATATTTATATGTGATGCAAATATCTCTTTACTTGGTAATTCCAGTATTTAGAAAGTAAGAATACAAATCTCAAATCCCCCAAAACATATTCAAATCAAGTTCAGACTATTGATAAAAAAAACCCATCACCAAAGAATTCAGATCTAAAACATGCAACTAAGAGAACATAAAGAACAAACACACAACAAGAATTTGAGTAAAAGAAGAAGAAGAAGGACATATACGCCAGAATTATAGTGGTTTAGACCAAGTTGTCCTACATCCACTCTCAATCTGCTTCTCTATGATTCAATTCATCATCTCAAGTTCCTTCAATGGAGAAAGTTATTCATCTTTCTTTCTCTCTACAACATCTCCCTTTCTAATCACTCAATATTCCCTCTCACTGTTCTCTCTCTGTTTTTTCACGTCATACCTCTTTCAAGCAGGAGCAACATTCTTTATACCAGAATGAAAGAATACCTACAATGAGCTCACATGTAGACAATTGAAAACCTTGCATAATTGTCAATCACGAGAGAGAAATTTTTTAACAACTTTTTGAGAGTCACAACTTTTGAATGATATGTAGGAATAATGACATGGCAGGTGATTAGTGCCATAATTCACAAATCCCCACCTTGGATCTACTTCAGAAAAAAAAAAAGAAACATAACAACTTGAGTGACTCCTTTTCCTGTAAGTCTTCAAGGAGGACAGAAAGCAGTGACCTTGGGAAGATCTTTAGCTTTATAGAACTTCAAAGCATTTACTTGTTTTGTTGCAAATATTAGTTGTGTTATGTTTGAAGGGACTATTTACTAAATTAACGGAATTTCATCTAATAAACTAATTTAACATTTAATTAAGAGAATTTGCCTATAATGACACTTTTATTAGTGTTAATGTCTTAAATAGCTTAAGTTTTAAAAAATCCCCCAAATGACATTTTTTCTAATATAACAAAATTAATTATTTCGTTAAATTTACAAAAATGCCACTCATTTATTAATTCAATATATTTACAAAAATGCCACTCATTTATTAATTCACTAAATTTGTTCTCTTATTCACTAATTAGTGAATTAAAATCTGAACTTTATTAATTCACTAAATTTTCCCTCCTAGTCAATAGGTTAGTTTACAAAATTTGTCCATTTTTTTTCCTTTAAAAATGACTCGTCGGGTTCATCAAAGATTGCTTCTCTTCATTTCCTCTTTTAGATTGTAATATGTTGTTAATGCTATTATTCAATATCTTATCTTTTTAGTTATGATTTTAATTCAATAAATTATTGAATTAAATGGATTAATTCAATAAATTATTGAATTAAATGGATTAATTCAATAATTTAGTGAATTAAATTATAATGTATATTTGGGATACCTAATATTGATTTTAATTCAATAATTTAGTGAATTAAAGGGAATAATTTAGTGAATTAAATTATAATGTATATTTGGGATGCCTAATATTGATTTTAATTCAATAATTTAGTGAATTAAAGGGAATAAGTTAGTGAATTAAATTATAATGTAAATTTGGGATACCTATTATTGATTTTAATTGAATAATTTAGTGAATTATAGAGAATATTTTAGTGAATTAAAGGGAATAATTTAGTGAATTAAATTTAAATGTACATTTGGGATACCTAATATTGATTTTAATTCAATAATTTAGTGAATTAAAGGGAATAATTTAGTGAATTAAATTATAATGTATATTTGGATACCTAATATTGATTTTAATTCAATAATTTAGTGAATTAAATAGAATGATTTAGTGAATTAAAGGGAATAATTTAGTGAATTAAATTATAATGTATATTTGGGATACTTATTGATTTTAATTCAATAATTTAGTGAATAAAAAGGGAATAATTTAGTGAATTAAATTATAATGTATAATTTCGTGAATTAAAGGGAGCCGATTACATACCGGTTCGGTTTGTAACCTTTCCCGTTCCGATTCTGGTTCAACTTTTTTTATGAATTTTCTTACCGGTCGGTTTCGGTAAACTTTGTAAACTCTGTCATTTTAGTTTTTAAAATAGTTTTTCATCCTAAATCCCTTTTTTGTGTCAATTTAGTTTTTCGTTATACAATTCAATAACTTATACCATATTGTTCACTAAATTATTGAACTAAACTTATTTGTTTTATTATGCAACATAGTTTATTGAACTTTTTATTTTGCATTGTTGCTTTACATGTGCTAGGATATATGTGAATTGGAGAAGAAAACAAGGAAGAAATGTGAATATAGGCCAAATGAGGACACAAGAAGATGCCATTTTTTAATTCTATTTTGTGTTTGTTATAATTTTTTATGAATTGTTGATGTATATAGGTTTAAATGGATCTTGCTGTTGGGATTTATAATTCAATTATTTAATGCGTTGAGTTCAATAAATTATTGAATTGAAATCTAGATACTATCTTACCACTCTATGAAAATATTATTTTATATTTCAAGTTTATAATCACTAATATTGGTTATTGATGTTGCATACTAGTGTAAATGAATGTGATTTTTTATTTGCGGAAAGCTTTGAGATTTTATGTGTTTTTTATAGGCAAAATCAAAACCGTTATTCAATAATTTATTAATTTCAATTACTTATTGAATTAAAATCAATATGAAGATCTCAATTATATATTATAATTTAGTTTAATAAATTATTGATGAAGGGAGAAATTTTATTGAATTAATAAAACTCAAATTTTAATTCATTAAATTATTGACTAAGAGAGAAAATTTAGTGAATTAATAAAGTTCATATTTTAATTCACTAAATAGTGAATAAGAGAACAAATATAGTGAATTAATAAATGAGTGGCATTTTTGTAAATTTAATGAAAACAATTAATTTTGTTATATTAGAAAAAATGTCATTTGAGGAATTTTGAAAAGAGGGTGCTATTTAGGGAATTAGTTTTATAAAATGTGTCATTTGAGTCCATGCCCCATTAATTAAGGATCTATTACTATCATGCAATATGTGATAAAATCATGAAGAACATATAGATTCATGCATAATTTTCAAAAATCAAAGGCCCTTTTACTTACATTGAGTAATAAATGGAGAATTAGTTGGAGGTTTCTTTATAGCATTAATCCTCAGCAACACCAGATCTTCTACGCTATATCCTGATCGATCAAGCGAAACTCGATTGTGGGATCGAAGCTTAGAAGAAATTAGGAAAAATAAAAATATTTTTCTTCCCAATTTTATAGGGAAAAATTGGCAACTAGGGAGTATGGGGAAGAGAGAGTTTTTTAATTTCTTAAGAACTGAATTGTGTGATTTATGAATGACCCAAGCCACCTATTTATAGACTAATGGAAAATCTAATCACATTAGGATATTCCATAGAGATAAATACAAAATAAAAAGATTTTATCTTTCCTTTATCATGGTATTTTTTAAAATACCTTAGATAAATAAGAGAAAATTTTCTTTTCTTTTATTTAATTTAATTTATCTTGGGTAAATAAATCTATGTAATTATTTTAGGATATAATTTAAACAATTATCTCCCTAAAATAATACTCATACAGCCGAAAATGATATATTAAATAATAAATAAATATAATTTATTTAATTAATTATTTTGGGCTAATCTCAATTGGGTTCGTTAATCCAATTGGGCTAGAAATTCTCTCTTAAATTTAATAAGTCCAACTTAATTAATTAATTTATTAATTACCATTTAAATAAAATAATTTATTTAAACAAGTAATAATATTAATATTTTTTCCTGACTAAATATTATTAGATAATATTTAATTATTAATTTCCAATTAAATAATATTCATTACTTAAAAAATTAATAATAAATATTTTAAATTGATAATATTTTATTATTAATTAATAATATTAATTTATATTTAAATAAAATTAATTATTTAAAAAATTAATAATTACCAATTAATTTCAAATTATTAATTACCATTTAAGTATGCTCAATATTTAAATAATTAATAATGTACGATTAAAAATATTTCAATATTAATTTCCTATTTAAATAAACTCATTATTTAAAAAATTAATAATAATTCTATTTATTACTGTTTAAATATACTCAATATTTAAACAATTAACATTGCCTATTTAAGTAATTCATCTTACTTAAAATTTTCATTTATTTAATTTGATTTCGCGACTACGATATTTAGGCTAGCATAGGGACATGATGGATCTATAAATCATGGGCTTAATAATTAGTCAATTAAATGACTAACTCATAATCAGTTAATTACTTATTATCTAACTATGAATAATTCTACTATAGATTCATAGCTGAACTCCCCTCACTATAGATGAGTTATGTCCATTTAGTTTACCGTTTATTTATATCTGTGATATATCCTTCACGTAGAACCCTCATAATTACAGGCGGATAGATTTACCGTTCTACCCTTGTAATTACATCTTTATTGTAACGCCTCGTTACAAGGTAAATTTCAATTTTCGATTAAAATATTTATTTTAATTATTAATACCGAGTTTTGGAATTTTAATTTAAAATTTACCTATTTGCATCCATAGGCTTGTTGGGTGACAAATTGCCAGAGAAGGGTTCATTAGCAATTTGTTGGAATGGAAGGATGACTTTTCAATTAAAGGAAATTTTAATTGAGGTGGCTAGGGAATTTGACTCATTTATCAGAAAAAGAAAAAAATAGGAAAAGTTTTCACTCTCTTCTCTCCCTCTCACGCCGTCGCCGCTTCCTTGGAGAAGCCCGGGAAATTGGTTCGATTCCTTTGTCATTTGTTCGTCGATTCTTGTTGCGATCTTGGTATAGGAAGTGTTTGGAGGATCTTCAATTAATCAAAAGGTAAAATCTTCTTCTTCTCTTGAATTTTTCCAAAGCCACCGCCCCCTAGGGTTGTAAAATTGATGTTCGCTTCGTCAATTTTGTTGTTAGGTGCTTTCGTGGTGAGTCATTAGGTGAAGTTTGAAGGTTGATTTCTTGAGTTTCTAACCTTGGGTAAGCGTTTTGGATCGTTTTATTAATCTTTTAATTCTGGAAAATTGTGTTAGTATTTAATTTATGAAATTCAAGAACCCATCTTTGAAACCTAACCTCCATCACTTTCTAATTCCCAAACTAAAGCCGTTTACCTAATAGATTTTGACCCACCTTGCCTAAACTTGAAAACCCATCAAAATCGATCTCCCGGAACTTGAACTTGCGACCAAACCAAAACCCAAAGGCCCCGGTTCAGCCGCGGCAAGGGTAGCAGCCCCATGGCTGCTGTCCCTTTGCAGTGACTTTTTCATCGTATGTTTGTCCCGTTCTTTGAACCGTTGAACCCCAATCCTTTTAGCATCTTTTGGTACTGTTTTAGCATGAATTTTAATTGCTTAAGACCATCGTTTTAGGTATGTTTCGTGGTGGTAATTAACCTGGTTAACTTGGATTTTAGCGAAATCAAGGTGAGTTAACGGTTTGATCAACTGTGGGGTTTTAGAAAAATCTAAATCTCAAACCGTAGCTTATTTGATCCTAAATATTTAAATATACTATTCTTGAAGTTTATGAAGAGAATTGATAATGGGAACATCCGAAAATTACTTGGGAGAAATTATTTTCGGTTAGAACTAGTTTAGACATTTTGCGAAAATCGAGTTTTTTAAGTTTCGAATCAATTATGATTGTTATTAATCTTATTTTTGGAATATTTGGGAGTTTAAGATGAACCTTACCCATGATATTTGATTTGGGAAGTGTTAAAAATAGAATTTTGACTTTTCGGCAGTTTTTATCGTTTTCAGCTGATTTATTAATTAAATGTTAAACTTATTGGGCTGCTATAATTTGATGATTTATGTTAATTTTATATGAACATTATCATGTGTATAATGTTGAGAAAGTTTGATATTGATGGCCTGACAGGTTGTGATAACTAGTATTAACGCTACGACTCAATACTTAGTTTTTAATTCAGTTATGGGTGAGCCCATAACGAGGTGCTAAGTAATCATTGCTCGTACAAATGATTTACTAGATGATTCAGTTATAGTTGCGGCTATAACCAGGTACTAGAAAGTGATAGTAGTCCCGAGAGACCGACTTTCTAGTGTTGCATGATAAATTCTAGTTGTTAGCCTTTATAATTTTAGATAATATTTTGGATGTGTTAAGTGTTTGTTGTTGGGAATTTGTGGATGAAAAGCCTTGGGTATGAAATTAGTGAGAGTTTCCTATCCATGTAAGAGGTTGTTTATAGAAAAAGTCTTGGGTATGGAATTTTGAGATAAATTGCCTATTCATGTAAGTGGATTGAGATTTGAGTTTAAGTGACGCTTTGAGTGTAAGAGATATTGGAGAGTGTTGAGTGCTTGAGACTCGGTATGAATCCTTTAGAGACTATTTAAAACTTTACCTGTTGATTGAATCGTTTTCTCATTGACTTTAGCCTCACGGTGCTATTTTTTTTCCAGATAACAATGGATCGAGATTTGGCAGTTGATGAAGTGGCGAAGATGAGGGGTTCATGTCGTTGATGGCCATATATTTGTCATTCATTATTGTTAATGAATAAAATGTCGGATTTTATTGATTTTAGTTGAGTTATTGGTTTTGAGAATTATTATTCTTTATTTGTTTTGATTTGTTTTAAGACAATGTTATTAGTTCCGTTTGATTTTGTTTAAACTTTACAACTTCGAAATTGCTATTTTTAATTGAATGATTATTTGAGTTAATGGATTTTTCATATTTTTCAATAAAGCTTAATTATTGAGTCTTCCGCTGTATTTATTATATTCGTTTTAAACTCTGAAAAGTCAGGTCGTTACATTTATCCTTGTGTTCCCGCTGATTCTCCAATTAACATTATTTGTAGTCAAAATACAGATAATATACTTCTATGATCAATAGAAGTCGTGCTGCCACTTGTTCATGTCTCGAATCAGTACATCAAGAAAGTTTCCTAAAGTTCCTAAAATATTTAGGTATCATACTGATACCCCTAATTTATAGGAAAGTTATGAATTTCATCTCATGTAAATATGTTCTGTAAAGATCCGAATTTTTAAAATACTTTAAATCATAAATAAACAGCGGAAGACTTAATTTTACGAAAATTCGGCATGGTGCCGTTTGTATTTTGAACGTGCCAAAAACAAAGTACATTGTTTACAACCGGAATAAACGATAAAACAGATAAATCCTAGAAATGTGCATTTCCGACATAGTTTTTAAATTCAAGGGAAGTAACTAAAAACCATAAATTAGTCAAGTGCTCTCTCGAGCTCCAAAATAACCAATAAGACAGTGAAAATGATAAAAGTTCAGAGTGTTTAAAGTTTGTGCATTCCTAGAATGCACATATCAATCTAGTCCCAGTCCAAGTCACCATCCCATGATCACGCGGCACCACCACCTCTACCACGGCCTCTACCACGGGGCGTACCTGAAAAATTTAAGTGTAGCAACATTAGCATAAAAATGCTAGTGAGAGTAAAATGGAGTCATGCAACCCTATGGACGAATTCCACATCGGAAATTGTGTCCAAAAACTAGCATGCTCTTTACTACCCATTCTATACTCCCAACATGTAACGTCCCGTTAATTTGTGATAAAAAAAATTTATTTATTTTATTTTAATTTAAGTAATTAACGTTTATTTATTAATCGGTAAATTAGAATTTAGTAGTTTATTTCGATTTAAGTCATTTTAATGGCTTTATTAGTTTAAATAAGTTATGGTGGTATTAATAATTATTAACGGGCCAATTAATAATTATTAATCACCTTTAGATTAATTTAAGAGCTTCGGGTTTCGATTTATAAGTTAAAATTCATAAAAGGACGCAACCGTCATTTCCAAACTTCTTAAAATATCTAGATACTATTCATCTTCCTCCTCAAGTCTTAAAAAGGACAAAACAAACACAAAACTCTTTCATTTTTCTCTCCAAACCCGAGCAACAAGAGGAAGAAAATAGAAGAGGAAGAAAGTGTCACCTCGACTTCGTTTCTTGGCCGTTTTGTGTGATTTCGGATGCGTTGGAAAGCTCTCGCCGAGACCTTTTTACAGATTCCACTCTTGGAACGTTTCCAACTCTCTAAGGTAAGCCCTAGATTTCGAATTCTCATAGTATTTCTCTGGAAATTGATTCAAGCTTTTGAGTTCTTGGCCAAAACTCTCATCCCCTTCCAATTTTGTTGTTGAATGTTGATGAAAAACTTATTGGGTAACTATTACTTGACTTTCCCTTAACCCTAAACCCGAGTTTCAGTTGAAACCCTTCCCGTTTGAAATTCACCTTTCGGGGTTTGAATATGGGTTCTTTATTATTGAAATAATGTTTATTGTAATTCAATTCGGGAAATTACATATTGGCCAAAAACCCTAATTATTGATACCCATTGAAATCGGGAATATCGAAATTGCTTGAAACCAACTCGAAACACATCTAAATTGCCTAAAAGCCGGAAAACCAAACCCGAGACCCACTTTTCATGGGGAGGCCGAGAGCCCCATATTGGGGTTTGTAGAGTTTTTCGTCGTTTTGTACGCTTAGATGTTGTTTGATCGTTATTTGGTTAATTATTGATTGCTAGATGTAATTCTAATTGTAGGTATTTTTGGCTCGTTCGCTTGATCGCTCTAATGGTTTTAGGAGCGAAATCTTCTTTTACAAAGGTGAGAATAGTTAGGATTTAAAGTAACTTTAGAAAGCGAATAAGTATAATGATTTGTAGAATTGGAAACTAGATTAAAGATTCGAATCTAAGAATAGAGGTAAGTGAGTTAGTGCCCTTAGGATTAGGAGTTAATCCTTTAAGTGAGAACTTAGGAGTTTTCGAGGAAAACATTGAATCTTAGAAAATTCTAAGTTAGATTCGTTTCGAAACTTAGGATGGATCATTGGAAGTTAAAAGATCCAAACTTTTAGATAGAACGGTTAATAGAACCTCGGATTTTATTGGAAGTTTATAATCCTTGAAGGAATAGATTAATCGTTTAAGATAGGATTTACTTTTATTAATGTAGTGGAGTTCGATTTACATATCGTTCTTCCAGAATTTCCTATCTATTTTACTTTATGTCTTTTACTTTATGCCCCTTTACTTTATGCTTGTTTCAGCTACTTTAATATTCGCACTTTACGTTTATTTACTTATGCAAGCATACGCATAACATTTTGTATCATTGAAATGAAAGAGAAAGGAAGTGAGAAAACAAAAGATGAATGAGGGTCCGACGGGATATCCTCATTACCTTCATGCACAAAAGGTGAATGTGGGTCCGACGGGATATCCACATTACTTTCATGCATAAAAGATGAATGCGAATCCTACGGGAGTTTTCATTACTTTCATGCATATCATTGGTGGAAATGTATATCATGGATAGAGAATCGAGATGTTATATTTATGCAAAGTTTATTTACTTTTCTTGTTTATGTTATTACAAGTTTATGGATGAGAGTTAGACTACGTGTGTTAGTAATATCATCTTTTGGAGATTATAGAATGAAATAACCTAGAGTTTGGAGAACTTTAGGATTGCTGATTAATTGGACATAAATCGGAATACGGGTTTGAGGTCTAACTTTACTTTTTATTCTTATTATTCTCACTGGGCTTAAGTTGTTAGCTCATGATATTACAAAAATTTCAGGTAATGCCCTGGCTAGAGGTCGTGGGAGAGGAGATAGTGCTGCGTGATCGAGGGATGATGACCTCGAGATGGACTAGGTTGATTTAAATTCCATGGACTATGTTTTGTGAATTTTACACATATTTTGGATTTGTATATTTGTAAATGGCTCATAAGAGCTTATTGTCTTTACTTTTACGATTCTAAGTCTTTTGAACTACTGATTAGGAACTTGAAGTTCCTTGTGTTTTTCTTTAGATTTTGAAATTAAGATGTAAACAGGTTTTGGCTAGCCAATTTTCAAACATAACCACGCCAATTTTCTTAAAATATAAACACTTCCGTTGTGTCTTCTAATTTAAATTATTTAAAAGTGTCGGGTCATCACACAACATCCTATACCCACATACAATTCGATTCCAAATATACATTCTACATATTACCGAAGGAAACATTTAAACCACTAATTACAATCAGAATTTCATGAATCACCACTAATGTTGTGACGACCCGACAGTTTTAAATAAATTTAATTTCAGAATTGACAGCGGAAGTCTTTTATTTTAAGAAAAATTGGCGTGGTTATGTTTGAAAATTTGTTAGCCAAAACCTGTTTACATCTTAATTTCAAAATCTAATAAAACATAAGGAACATCAAGTCCCATTTCAGGAGTTCAATACTCATAATCATAAAGTAAAGACATTATGCTCTTATGAGCCAAATACAAATGTAAAATCACAAAAGTCTTTAAAGTTCACAAAAGTAATACATAAACTTTACAACAACTGAGTCCATCTCGAAGTCAACATCCTCGATCACACAACACCATCTCCTCTCCCTCGACCTCTAGCCAGGGCATTACCTGAAATTTTTGTAATATCATGAGCTAACAACTTAAGCCCAGTGAGAATAATAAGAATAAAAAGTAAAAATAGACCTCAAACTCGCATTCTGATTCGTGTCCAATCAATCTTACACAATCAATCCTAAAGTTCTCCAAACTCCAGGTAATTCCATTCTATACTCTCCGAAGGATGACATTACTAACACTCGTAGTCAAATCCTCATCCATTAACTTGTTATGACATAAATAAGAAAAGTAAATAAATTTTGCATAAAATATAACATCTTAATTCCTCTTATTGTTTTACTTTTATTATTGTTAGCGGAGTTCGATTTACATATCGTTCATCCGGAGTTTCCTATTTATTTATTTTATGTCTTTTACTTTATGCCCCTTTACTTTATGTTTGTTTCGGTTACTTTATTACTCACACTTTACTTTATTTACTTTTTGTAAGCATGTGCAAGCATAACCATTACATCTTGCACCATAACATCTTGCACCATATTATCTTACATCATTGAAATGAAAGAGAAGGGAGGCGAGAAACAAAAAAGGTGAATGTGGATCCGACGGGAGTCCCCATTACCTTCATGCATAAAAGGTGAATGTGGATCCGACGGGAGTCTCCATTACCTTCATGCATATCATTGATGGAAATGGAAAGTGAGAAAGAAAGGAAGGGGAGAATGTTGGACCCTCCAGGGAATGTCCGCATCACCTTCCGAGAAAAAGAAACTTAAGTGAGAAAAAGAAACGAAAGCGAGAAAAAGAAACAAAAGCGAGAAAAAGAAACGAAAATGAGAAAAAGAAACAAAAGTGAGAAAGAAAAGGATGGGAGAATGTTGGACCCTACGGGGATTGTCCGCATCACCTTCTTCATTCATAAGGTAGAATGTTGGACCCTACGGGGAGTGTCAGCATTACCTTCATTTATACATAAAAGGTGAATGTGAATCCTAAGGGATGTCTTCATTACCTTCATGCATATTATCGGTGGAATTATATCATGGAGAAAGAATTGTATATTAAGATGTTATATTTTATGCAAAGTTTATTTACTTTTCTTATTTATGTCATAACAAGTTAATGGATGAGGATTTGACTACGAGTGTTAGTAATGTCATCCTTTGGAGAGTATAGAATGGAATTACCTAGAGTTTGGAGAACTTTAGGATTGATTGTGTAAGATTGATTGGACACGAATCGGAATGCGAGTTTGAGGTCTATTTTTACTTTTTATTCTTATTATTCTCCTTGGGCTTAAATTGTTAGCTCACGATATTACAAAAATTTCAGGTAATGCCCTGGCTAGAGGTCGAGGGAGAGGAGATGGTGTTGTGTGATCGAGGATGTTGACTTCGAGATGGACTCAGTTGTTGTAAAGTTTATGTATTACTTTTGTGAACTTTAAAGACTTTTGTGATTTTACATTTGTATTTGGCTCATAAGAGCATAATGTCTTTACTTTATGATTATGAGTATTGAACTACTGAAATGGGACTTGATGTTCCTTATGTTTTATTAGATTTTGAAATTAGGATGTAAACAGGTTTTGGCTAACAAATTTTCAAACATAACCACGCCAATTTTTCTTCAAATAAAAGACTTCCGCTGTCAATTCTGAAATTAAATTTATTTAAAAGTGTCGGGTCGTCACAAATGTTTTCGACCAAGGAGCATTAGTAAAAATACGCACGTTACCATCAATATTCTCGACCAAGAATTCTACCAAAATGATATTACCACCGCTAATGTTCTCGACCAAGAACCATTAGCCAAACACATTATTATCTCTAATATTCTCGACCAAGAATATTACCAAAATGATATCATCACCACTAATGTTCTCAACCAAAAACCATTAGCCAATTACATTATTACCTTTAATATTCTCGACCAAGAATATTACCAAAATGATATTACCACCGCTAATGTTCTCGACCAAGAACCATTAGCCAAACACATTATATTATCTCTAATATTCTCGACCAAGAATATTACCAAAATGATATCATCACCGCTAATGTTCTCGACCAAGAACCATTAGCCAATTACATTATTACCTTTAATATTCTCGACCAAGAATATTACCAAAATGATATTACCACAGCTAATGTTCTCGACCAAGAACCATTAGCCAAACACATTATTATCTCTAATATTCTCGACCAAGAATATTATCAAAGGAAAACTACCACCACTAATATTCTCAACCAAGAACCATTTGCAAAATAACATAAAGTGCAAGCATACGAATGATAATTCATGCCATTAACCATTCCATGAAAGAAACGTAAAATAAAGATTAAATATGCATTTAAATAACGACGGAGAACATCGTTCCCCCATCAATTCGCTTTCCCATGACCCATTTCCAATTCTCACCCTAGGCTTAACTTTTCTCAACAACGAACCCGAATACCCCCATGCAACTCAAAACTTCCAATTACAATAATGCAATTTACTCTTCGTTTCCAAATTTAAACTTAAACTCCGAAAAACAACTAAACCAGAGAATTATTCATAACACTCACTCCCGATAATCTTCAAAGTAACCAAAATCCTCAATGGATCCTAATTCACAATCCCTCTTATACTCAATTGACAACTCGTTGTGTAAAACATTCATAAAATCGCATAAAACCACTTTAAACTCACCTTTGAAGCTTAGGAAAGTAGCTACAACCAGGAACCGATCTCAATTATAGTAAAATTCACGCCCCTAGAGTTGCTCGAAACCTGGAAAATCATTAATTATAACTTATTAGCGAGAGAACTGGATCAAAATAACAAAAATCGAGCCCAGTTTACAAATAGTTCAACTGAACCAAACTGAACCGGTTCAATTGAACCTGCCAGCCGGTTCAGTTGAACCCTTTCTTCTCAAATGAAGCTTCACGCATACGGAAGCCATGGGAAATGAAAATGAAGCTTTCTGCTTACCGATTCTATGTTTTCCGGCTAGATTTAGGGGTCCAGGCAGTGAGGAAAAAGTCCGGGAATGAGCCGAAGATGTCGAGTATAACGATAGATCGAAGCTTCATCCAAAGTTTCTTCCCAAAACGTGAGTTTGTTCCCGTTTTTTCGACGAGATTCAAATCTGTCTCGGGGTCGTTAAAATGTGCATGGGTCAGTCCGAAGCTTACTAAAAACAACTCCTAAGCAAGAAGAAGAATGACCCACCTCGGAGAAGTTCATTAACGGCGAGTTTCTTTTTCCGAGCTCTATCTTCGAGCTTCCATGGCCTTTCAGCTGCGATAGAGTTGCACGTAGAGCGGTGGGGCTGAGCTGGTCTGAGACGGAGGATCGGTGGCGTATGGTGGCTGAGTAGAATAACAAGAAAATGAAAAACCCAACTAGACGAGGGGTACGGCTGGTTCCGGACTCACAAAGGAGAAGAAGAGGAATTTAAAAAAAAAAACAAAACCCATGGATGGCGGCTGCGTTTTGACGAATGAAGAATGTGGGAAATAAGGAAAATGAAAAAAAAATACATCTCCTCAAATTTAGGTATTGTCCAATGGTAGAAAACCCTAAAATGTAAGGAAAGGACAAAAGGAGGGGTCCCACATTACTTTATCCTCTTCAATTAAATTAACAAAACACAATTTGATAACTTATCTAATTTAGCTAATTCAACCAATTTAAATACTTTACATTAATTTAAATAACTAAATCAATGACTAAGATGAAATAATTAACTAAATAAATTAAATAAGTCAAAAATAAATATGTATATAAAATAATTAAAAAAAAATTTACTACGAAAAAATAATGGGACGTTACATGTTCCCAGCTACTATCTCGTTATGTTCCCAAAACAGGAGTGTATTGAGCGTTCATATCAGATCGCTCTCAACCATGTGAATTAAAGAACATAACTCCATGAATAGTAGTCCACATTTCACTCAGGATTGAGATTTATCACGGTTGATAAACTTAGTTTGATATTTGATTTTTTTCTCGTAAACGGTACTAATGAGAAATTTGATCAAACAACATGGTCCCGTCTTATACAATCAACATTGCATATGATACTTTCATTTCATGTCACCCACATGAATTATTAGGATTATATCATATGTCTATAAATAAAATGGCAAGCTATCAACAATGTTACAAGGATAAGGTTCCCAAACGTTATCCATTTACTGTAGACACTCTAAGTTACTCATCTTGACTTTAATCCTCTTGTATGACTCACATACTTAGTCGTAATTTCATAAGAGTAACTTATAGTTTTACTATTTGAATATTTGATATTCCTAATATCGTCAATTGAATCAATATAGATAATAGAAAGAACTTATGTTTATTTATTTAATTTATTCGAAATAAATTACTTTATTAAATAATTACAAGTTCTAGGACACCATTCCTAACAATCTTAAGTATCAATCTTCTCAACAGGAATGCTTCGATCAGTGATGACATTCCTTATAAAATGAAGCTTAATATCAATGTGTTTTGTTTCTCATGGAACATTTGATTTTTGGTCAAGTGTATAACACTTTGACTATCACAAAACACATTTAGCTTCTTTTGTTCAATTCCTGGTTCTAGCAGGAGACCTTGTAACCACATAGCTTCCTTGATATCTTCAGTCACAACTATGTATCAAGCTTTAGTAGTGGAAAGAGCTACTACATGTTGAAGAGAGGCCCTCCAACTTATGGTGCAACCATATGGAGTAAAAGAAATAACCTCATAATGGTTTCCTTTTGCCAAGATCCTCTGCAATCTACATCAACATATCCTACAAGACGTTGATCTTCATCATATATTTTCTTATACAATAATCTTTTTGTTCTAGTTCAATATAGATATCTAATAAGCCACTTGACTACTTGTCAATGTTCTTTATCATGGTTGCTTCTTTTGAACTGATTTCTTAGCATGAGCTCATCAAACTTGAGGTACCATTGTCTGGGGCTTTTCTTTAGTCCATATAAAGATCTCTTCAAGCAACATATTTTCTCAGTGCTAATAAGGCTTGTGGCTTATACAATATTTGGCCTAGTGCAAACCATTGAGTACGTAAGGCACCCCACTGTACTAGAGTAAGGAACATTTGTTATTTCTTGTTTTTCTCATCTTCAACAGGGGATTGACTTGAACTCAATATAAAATGAGCTGCCATTAACATGTTTGAAGAATGTCATATTAAACTTTTCTAATACCCTTTGCATGTAGCTTCTCTGAGTTAAAGACAGAGTTCCCTCATTTCTATTTCTGAAGATCTGCATTCCTAGAATCTTCTCGACAGCACCCAAGTTCTTCATTTCAAATTCATAACTGAGTTACTTATTTAATTCTTCTACTTCGGTCATGCTTTATGATATGATTAGCATATCATCTACATAGAGGAATAGATATATGCCTAAATCATTTACACCTCTTTTGAAGTATACATTGTTGGGATTGAGGCCTCTATAAAAGAGTTCTCAAGCGGAATTCCCAAGGATCTTTCCTTACACTATGATAATATTCTAAAAACTAATGCATAAATCGAATATTAACCCTTGTCAAGAAGTGTGTGGCTCTTCCTCTTGTTCTTGGTTACGATCCTGGGACCAACAAAAAGTTCTTCCTCACTAAGCACAAACGAGAATCAGTACATGGTCACTATCCTCTTTGGAAAAAGGAAAAGGGAAGCAAAATTTCTTCCCTCAGACTATAAGGGTTGGCGGCGGCAGAGGGAGAGGGAGGAGAGGAATTTTCCTGAGCCTTTCTTTTGCTCTCTTAGTTGTGTGTTTTGGGGTCACCCCAAGGTTATATTTATAGGAAAACTAAGGCATCAAAAAATCTTTGAATATTGATGGGTGTCGAAACCACCAAAAATAAATACTTACTCTCGGGATTTAGAATTTTGTAGTAGTGGTGAGTAAGGTCGATCTCCACAGGGAAAAGAGAATTAAATTAAAGTTAGTAAAAACGGGGGGTTTTGAATTGTGGAAATAAAACAGAAAATAAATTAAAAAGAAAGAATCAATAGAGAAAAGCTTCCAACTAAAGGTTTGATCTCAGTTATGATTCATGGATTTGATCATCGATTACTAAACATGCATTCCTAAATTCTTCTCTAAATTGGTTGAAAGTCGTCAAAACCAATCAACAACTTATAAGTATTCTTCCTTAATTTTTCGATAGCCAAGATACGATCTAATGACTACTTCCCTAATTAACAGATAACCTTAGAATACGATAATAAGATTTAACCGATTAACAGCATTAAGAAGAGAAGAACCCAATTCTAACTAACAAACACAGTATGACAGGTTCATTTAAGTTAGATCATAAATTCTCATAACATAAATCAAAAAGTGTCAATAATCAATTTATGCTAACATGCTACTTGTATTAGAAATAATTAAACAATTACGGATTCAATCATTCTAACTAGCAATATGAAAATCAATCAATGATCAAGTGGCCAATTTGAACAAGAATTAATCAACAATAAAATATGCGAAGAGAAATTACGAATAAAGAGAAAATGGGAATTAAATTGAAGAACAAAACCTCACAAAATCATGAATCAAACCTCGATAAATCTTTAGTTGGAATAAACAATTTAGCTAGAAAACATGATAAAAACTACCTAAGAGTTCTAAGAAAAATAGGGGAAGAAGGGATTTTTAAATTAGGGTTCAAATGGGTCTTTATATAGGCAAGAAAAGCTAAAAAACGGATAAAATATAATAAAATCTGCTATCTTAATCCCTGAAGCCGCCGCATGGAGCCGAGCCGCCGCGTGAAGCCGAGCGCCACCGCCTCTTGCTGAGTGTGGAGCCGCACGTGTCAGTCGCTGGAGGAAGCCGAGGCGATCGTTGCAAGCCGCACGCTGCTGTTCCTTTGATTCGCTGAGCGACGTGTCGCTCAGGTAGAGCGACACGTCGCTCCTCCTTTGCTTTCTCCCTAGTGCGCGCTGACGTCATGATGACGTCATCGTGCAAGCACGCTGACGTCATCACAGCATTAAATCAATATTTTTCTATTTTTCTCATCGCCGCGGCGACGGCTCTCACCGCCGCTGCTCCCACTCTCGGGTTTTTGGCCCGGAATTCGATTTTGGTCACCGCCGAGGCCGCGGATCCCACCGCCGCGGCGGTGGGTCTTTTCCAATAATAAAATGGGCATAACTTCTTCATTTTAAGTCTGAATTGAGCGCGCCGTTTTCGCCTTACGTTCATGAAATTCAAAGATTAATAATATTATGGACATTTAAATCAATTATCATTCATATTTTAATTATTTTGGAGATAAAACCACTTATAAACATGCGGAATTTACGAGTTATCAAATATATTTTAGTTATCAAATAATTAAATAAAGATATTATAAAATATATTTTGAACAATTAAGATATAATATTCTATTCCATAATAAGATATTCACATATCACAATTTAAATTAATCCTTATTAATTTAAATTAATTATTCCATATCTTACTAATTTAAATTAATCATATTACTTTAAATTAAGATATTCCATATATTTTAAATAAAATAAAATGCATATACTTGGTTAAAAAGAATCCAAAGTGGCGTGTGACCCACCCATGGGTCACACGCCCATATCATCATCTCCATGACAATATTGGGCATTTTATTTTTCCTTTTTATTTAATAAAACAATTCCATTAAATATTTAAATAGATAAAACTCCTTTTATTTATTTAATTCCTCTTTAATTTGACTATCTCAAATTAAATATTTAACTAGACTCATCTATTTAAATTTCCATTAATTTTGGACAACTACAAAATTAATTTAATTAAATAGACTCTTTTATTTAATCTCTCTATTAAAATAATTAAATAGGCTCTTCTATTTAATAAATAATGAAATAGACTCCTCTATTTAATTTCACCATTAATTAAATAGACTCTTCTATTTAATTTCTTTTAATTAATCAAATAGACTCCTCTATCTGTATTTGCCTTAATTAATTTGACAACTTCAAATTAAATATTTGAAACCATTTTTCCAAAGAAATTAATCCATATTGATTTATGTTCTCAATTTCATGCTCTAGCTCGGAGGACTTAATGGACCTATAGGACTAATCTTCAATGATCTAGAATTACATTGATTAAACTCTTTTAATCAATTAATTCTTATTCATTTACTCCATTATTCCACTAAATATCTAGAGTTGCACTCTTAGTAATATAGACATATTTATGTCCATTGGCTAAAATGATTAACTACATTTTGATCATTCACAAGTAGTTTGTATCCATGGCTAGGTAATTTTACCTTATTAACCTCCATGATACATCTTATTCCTTAAGCCCAACTGTTTCTCTAATGAACAACCTTACATAATCTTTATTATGCGTCTTTTCTTTTTCCTTAATCAGAGGAATATGGACCCCCATTGTTAAAGCACTGAATCATTCCATAAGAGAACTACTTATCTATTTTCCTATATGGAAAAGAGTGAATTCCAATATTGTGTAATTACGTTCCCAGCTATAAGCAAGATGCAATCTCCAAAATGGCAGGCATATTGAACAAACTATATCGAGTCACTCTCACCCATGCAAATCAAATGTTTGTCTCTTGGCAACAAAGAGTTTGTAATTCACTTAGGATTAAGATCAATTATACATGATCAACCGATTGATATACGAAGTGTCTATCTATAACGAATTTACCAGAAGACAGTAAGTATATCTTAGTCCAATCTACTACAATCTATATTTGTGACAACCCGACTCAATGTAAAATAAATAAATAAATATTAAAGGAACTAATTTCAATTTATAAATAAATCAGAGAAATCAATAAATGCGGAAGCCTTTTTATTAAATAACCAATAAAAGATAAAAACAAAACATTTAAATGTGGCGCCATTTTTAAAGGAATAAAAGTCTAATGAAAAACAAATAAAATAAATGAGTTTAATAATAAATATGAAATATCCCAAATAAATTGGAAAATAACCAATAATGAAAATCCGAAAGAAAAATGTGTAAATGAATAAGTCCTAAGGCCTCCATGTAGCACCATCCTCGTCATGCGCCGCGATTCCCAATATTGCTATCGTTACCTGCAAAATTTAAATTTGCAGGGCATTCGAATACCGTGAGTTTTTAGCTCAGTAGATTAATTTCAACTTATATAAGTAAGCCAAATTGAAATCACACCAAATGTAATAACTATTGGATACTAGTCCAAATCCCCAATTTCTCATTTATAAATATAGGTACTTAGCCTATTTATTTAGTAGGTACTTAGCCTACAACATTTGTGACGACTTGACACTTTTAAATAAATTTAATTTAGAAAACACAGCAGAAGTCTTTTATTTCAAGAAAAATTGGCGTGGTTATGTTTGAAAGTTGGCTAGCCAAAACCTGTTTACATCCTAATTTTCAAATCTAATAAAATCACATGGAACATTAAGTCCCAATTCAGGAGTTCAAAGATGTAATATCATAAAACAACATCTATAAGCTCTTATGAGCTAAAATACAATGTACAATTCACAAAATCCTTTAAAGTTCACAAAAGTAATACATAAACTTTACAACAACTGAGTCCATCTCGAGGTCATCATCCCTCGATCACGCAGCACCACCTCCTCTCCCATGACCTCTAGCCAGGGCATTACCTGAAATTGGTTGTAATATCATGAGCTAACAACTTAAGCCCAGTGAGAATAATAAGAATAAAAAGTAAAGATAGACCTCAAACTCGCATTTCGATTTGTGTCCAATTAATCTGACACAATTCACTCCTAAAGTTCTCTAAACCTTAGGTAATTTCATTCTAAACTCTCCAAAGGATGACTTTACTAACACTCGTAGTCAAATCCTCATCCATTAACTTGTTATGACATAAATAAGAAAAGTAAATAACTTTGCATAAAATATAACATCTCGATTCTCTATTTCCATCAATCATATGCATGAAGGTAATGAGGACATCCCGTAGGATTCGCATTCGCCCTTTATGCATGAATGAAGATAACGAGTACATCCCGTAGGCTACCGTTAAATCTTATGCATGAAGAAGTAACGAGTACATCCCGTAGGCTACCCATTCGTCTTCTTTCTTAGTTTTACTTTCTTTTCTTTTTCTGAAGGTGATGCGGACACTACCCTTAGGCTCCAACATTTTTCCCTTCCTTTCTTTCTCACTTTCTTTTATTTTCTCTTTTCAATGATGCGAGATGTTATGGTTATGCTTGCACGTGCTTGCAAAAAGTAAAGAAAATAAAGTGCGAATAATAAAGTAACTGAAACAAACATAAAGTAAAGAGGTATAAGGTAAAAGACATAAAGTAAATAAATAGGAAACTCCGGACGAACGATATGTCAATCGAACTCCGCTAACAATAATAAAAGTAAAATCATAACTTAAACGATTAACCTATACCTTCAAGGATTCTAAACTTCCAACATAATCTGAGGTTCTATTAATCGTTCTAAATACAAGTTTGGATTTTTTAACCTCCAATGATCCATCCTAACCTTCGAAACTAACCTAGCTTAGAATTCTCTAAGATTCAATGCTTTCCTCGAGAACTTCTAAGCTCTCACTTAAAGGATTAACTTCTAATCCTAAGGGCACTAACTCACTTCCCTCTAATCTTAGATTCGAATTCTAATCTTAGTTTCCAATTCTACAAATCATTATACTTATTCGCTTTCTAAAATTACTTTAAATCCTAACTATTATAACCTTAATAAAAGTTGACTTCGCTCCTAAGTCCGAAAGAGCGATCAAACGAGCGGTTCAAAAAAACACCTACAAATTGAATTATCACACAATCAATAAATTACCAACTATCGATCAAACAACAACTAAACATTCAAAACAACGAAAAACTCAACAAACCCCCCCAAAGAGGCTCTTGGCCCTCTCAAGTAAATGGGCCTCGGGTTTGGTTTTCCGGCTTTTAGACAATTTGAAAGTGTTTCGAGTTGGTTTTAAGCAAATTCGATATTCCCGATTTCAATGGGTATCGATAATTAGGGTTTTGAACATTATGCCCTTTCCCGAATTGAAATTAAATAAACATTATTTCTCTAATTTATAACCCATAATTAAACCCCAAAAGGTAAATTTCAAACGGGAAGGGTTTCGACTGAAACTCGGTTTTAGGGTTATGGGAAAGTTTTTAAAAACACTTAAAACGACTCCCGCATTAACAAACACCGAGTTCCACAACACGAAATCGAAGGAAATCAAAGAAAACTCCATTAAAATACTATTTGGAGCTTAGGGTTTGAAACTTTACTTACCGAGAACTCCGTATAACATAAGTGGCAAGTACGATAGTTAGGTGGAAAAGGATCCTTGACTCGAGGGCTTTTCGATTTATCCAAGATCGAGTCGATCCGTCGAGAAATAAACGAAAATCAAATTTTCCCTTTTTCTTCTTGGAACCCACGGCTTTGGAGGAGAAAATGGATGAAATTTTAGTCAACTTTTGAGTCAAGGGTAATTTAAAGAAGATGAGCAAATAGTGTTTAGATATTTAGGAATTTTGGAAATGACGGTTACGTCCTTTTATGACTTTTGACTTATAAAACGAAACCCGATGATCTTAAACTATCCCAATGGTGATTAATAATTATTAATTGGCCCGTTAATAATTATTAATACCATTAAAACGAAATTAAACTAAAAAAGGTAATTAAAAGGACTTAAACCGAAATAAACTACTAAATTCTAATTTACCGATAATAAATAAACTTTAATTACTTAAATTAAAATAAAATAAATAAATAAATTTTTTTATCACAAAATAACGGGACGTTACAATATTTCCTTTAGTCTTTGTTTTAATTAAATTTGCATATATGTATCATAGTAGGGTATAGGGCCACTCATGAAACGTGCCATACTATGCGCTTGGAAATATGATCATAGTGGGGTACGGGGCCACTCATGATACGTGCCATAGTATACGCTCTACAAATTTAATATATATTAATTATTATGTTCAACTCAAGTTGTAAAACCTAAAGGCTCTATTTATCACTTAACAAATAACCGAACACAAATAATAATTAAATCATAACCGGAAGCCATACAATTATATAAAAGTATTAGATATCTATTAAAACATCTCCTAAGTCATACGAATAATAGGCAAATTAATCATACAAAAAGAATTCAATTTAACACTTTAAGTAGGAATTAACCTACTTTTATAAAATCCTAGAGGTTCCCAAAACTTGTATTGACATTAATTTAAGGTCAATTTTATGAAAATCGGAAGAACAGAATGAAAACCAGCTCGATTGGGCCCTAATTAGACCCTGAACCGGTCCAGTTGGACTAGTCCAGCCGGTCCAGTCGGACCGGTCTTCTTCCCAGCACCAGCAGCCATGGAGAAACTGCACAGCGTGCGTTTTCTTCATGTTGCGATATATATATATATTTTTAAAAACACAGCAACTTACCTTCACGAATTTGCCCCAACACTCGCCTCGGAACCACGCACAAAGAACAAGATGAAACAACGACCAAAACCCGAGCAATCTGAGATGAAAAATCCCAGATTTCGGTGAGGAAGAAAGGCAGTCCGGCGAAGCTTTAAAACAAAAAAAAACAACGTTTAATTAGCTTGAAATCTTAAGGAAACTTGAAGGAAATAAGAACGAATGATTTACCGAAAGAATACTCGAATGAAACTCCACGAATTTTCAACTTTTCTGGCGAATGGCGTGACCTTCGGCGAGCCTTGTTTCTGTCATTAAATGGAAGCCAAGGAGATTTGTAATCAGTTCGAAATAAACGGGAAAACAACGATTAGCGATGAATGATCGATTACCTTACAAGAACTCGAAGTGAGAAGAAGAAGAAGAGACGTCTTGAGAAGGTGCTGCTGGTCGAGAGTAGGAGGAGGAGGAGAGAAAAATAACTGTTAAACGTTTGACCTAGGTTTTTGTGTCAATAAGTTGACTGAGAAATGACGATATTGCCCCTGAAAGAATAATATAAGTTAAGGACGTAAATGGTATTCAGCCAATAACTTTTTACTCAGGACTCGAAATTGAGCGTAGTCAATTGCGTTGAATTCGTATCGATGTGACGGTTCGGGAAAACTAAAGATAACGTTATTTGGATCAAAATTTGTGAAATGACTAAAATGCCCTTGAGCGAAAATCCAGGTTGTTACAATCTTCCCTCCTTAAAAACTTTTCGTCCTCGAAAAGTGTCCATATTACAAGAACGAACACCGTATTAAACAATGTCACACCCTTGCGTCCTCAAGTTGTCTCTTCGAAGCTTGTGTTGCACAATGAAATTTTAACTATCCTAAACTTCACGTTTCAAGTTTTACTACCCACAACTAAATCGGCATGATTAGAAACCAATCAATCCATGCCCAACATCACAACAAAATGACTGATACGAAAGACTTTCAAATTTACACTTAGCTTAGACCACACAACAAAATTAGACTAGACCTACCTTTTTAACTGGATAATATAGACACCCCAGCTGGTGTAGGAACAATGACAATTGTAGCTTAAAAGTTCTAATTCAATCACAACATGTCTCACAAATAAATAAGACATACAAAAGAATAACTAGAACAAAACAGATAAAAAGTCACTCACTATTTGCAATAAAATCTTACCTTCCTAAGGGTTGTGATGAGGCGGAGGGGGAAGAGCCTTGGGAGCTAGCCTCTGGTTCAGTGGAGTAGCTGTAGTAGGGCTCTGAGAAGAGATATGTCCCAACTGATTGCAGGTAAAACACTTTATCCTTGTGCACTGACCCGTGTGATATTTCGAACAATGGTGACACTGAGGATAGGTGTACCTTGGAGTTTGAGCTGATCTATTATGGTGTTGCTGATCGTCCTGAATCTGCCCCGGAGGTGAATCCAGATTGTGTTGATTCTCTGACTGATCAAACTTCCTTTTCTGTCCAGAACTCTGCCCTTGCGGTTGCTGATTCTTAACATTACTACCCTTATCCAGGAGTAATGCAACACTAAGAGCCGTAGCATAAGTAGTGGGAAAATGAGCTTCTACATTTCCTTGGATGTATTCTCTAAGTCCCATGATGAAAGCTTCCATCTTTTTAGCTTCAATATAGACATGCTCAGAAGCAAAACGAGACAATCTATCGAAGTCTCTTTCGTACTCAGCAACAGTTCTTGACCCTTGAGTCAAAGTCAACAATTCTCTCTTCATCTGATACTTATATGATCTAGGATAATACTTATCGAAGAATTTTGCTTTGAAGATTTCCTAAGGTATAACGCCGTCAACACGGTCAATGGTTCTTGCAGTAGAATCCCACCAATAACAAGCTTCTTCTTTCAGCATAGCAACCCCACAATGAGTTTTCAGTCTTTCAGGAACATTTATCTCATCAAAGCCAGTCTCTAACTAATAAACCCAAGCATCAGCAGCTGCGGGTTCCATAGACTTTCCATCAAAAGTTTTTACCAAATTCTTGTGAAGCATTGCAAGAAATCTCGCCTCTACAGTCAACCCAGATCGGTTCAATAATGGCTGAACTGGCGCAGCTGGTGCTCTACTCATCACCTGCAAGAGCATATTAAACTGCGCATCAGAAAAGTTCACGATAGAAACTGGTGCAGCAGGAATATGCTGATTTTCCTCATCTTTTTGTTGGTCCAAAGGTACTTGATTCACCAGTGCTCTACGAGGAGGCATTCTGTTCACAAACAAGAATAAACCTCTTAGGGTTTATATCTTATAGATAACAAACAACTTATCAACATAATAATATTATTTTATTATATTATGAATATTAAATTCAAGGCATACCTGGCGCTGACGAGGTGCTACACTGGCCCAAAAGACAACTCTAAATGTATGTGACACATACAGTCTACAGAACCCTTAAACCTAGGGCTCTGATACCAATTGTGACAACCCGACTCAATGTAAAATAAATAAATAAATATTAAAGGAACGAATTTCAATTTATAAATAAATCAGAGTAAAATCAATAAATGCGAAAGCCTTCTTTTTAGGCATCATGAAGTGAATTTAGGAGGATGATTGCCTCACTTTGTTCACTTAATTTCTCTCCAGTGCTGATGTAGTTTCTTGTAATTTTCTTGAATTATCAAGATTTTCATTTAATGATCTTGATAAATCCATCTTAAAGTTCTCTTTCATCAAAATCATATTTGACAAATCTTTGATTGCATACTTGTTAGGAATGGTGTCCTAGAACATGTAATTATTTAATAAAGATAATTTATTTCGAATAAATAAAATAAATAAACATAAGTTCTTTATATTATCTAGATTGATTCAATTGACGATATTAGAGATATATGGAAATATATTAATATCAAACATTCAAATAGTAAAACCCTAAGTTACTCCTATGAAATCACGACCAAGTATGTGAGTCATGCGAGAGGCTTAAAAGTTGAGATGAGTAACTTAAAAGTGTCTATAATAAATGGATAACATTTGGGAACCTTATCCTGGTAACACTGTTGATGGCTTCACATTTTGTTTATAGACAAATGATCTAATCCTGATCATTCATGTGGGTGACTTGAAATGGAAGTATCATATGCAATGCTGATTGTATAAGACAGGACCATGATGTTTGTTCAAATTTCTCATTAGTACCGTTCACGAGAAATGATCGAATATCAAACTAAGTTTACCAACCGTGATAAATCTCAATCCTGAGTGAAATGTGGACTCCTATTTATGGAGTTATGTTCTTTGATTCACATGGTTGAGAGCGACCTGTAAGAACGCTCAATACACTCCTGCTTTGGGAATATAACTAGATAAGTAGCTGGGAACTCATTTTCACGAGATGAAATTCATAACTTTCCTATAAATTAACGGTATCAGTGCGATACCTAAACATTTTAGGAACTTTAGAAAACTCCCTTGTTGTACTGATTCGAGACGTGAACAAGTGACGTCATGACTTCTATTGATCACAAGATAAAGTTCATTGGAGAATAAGCGGGAACACAAGTATAAAGCGGTAATTACAGGGGCAAAACGGTAAATTTAATCCCCCTGTAATTATGAGGGTTCCACGTGAAGGATATATCACAGATATAAATGAACATAACTCATCTTTTATGAGGGGAGTTCAACTATGAATCTATAGTTGAATTATTCATAGTAAGATAATAAGTAATTAACTGATTATGAGTTAATCATTTAATTGACTAATTATTAAGCCCATGATCTATAGGTCCGTCGGGTCCCTATGCTAGTGCAACGTCTCGTTACTTTTGGAGGTAAATTTTATTTTTAATTTTAATTAAAGTATTTAAGGTTAGTTTAAATTTAGTAGTTATTTTCGTTCGAAAACCTTTTTAATCCTTTTATTACTTTAAATTAGTTTCGGTCACATTAATAATTATTAACGAGCCAATTAATAATTATTAATCACCTTTAGATTAGTTTAAGATCTTCGGGTTTCGTTTTATAACTAAATCATTTAAAAAGGACGTAATCGTCATTTTCCAATTTCTTAAAATATCTCATTTACTATTCATCTCCTTCTTTAAATAAGTCAACTTCGGTAAAAAAAAAATTCACTCATCTTTTTCTTTTCACCCTTACTTGGCCGAAACCATCCCTCCCTTTCTCTCTCATCTTGGCTTTTCTTCATTACTCGGTGGATCACCATAATTTCAGTTCTGTTGAAAAGCCCTCGGTCCAAGGATAGTTTCTAACCTAGCAATCGAGGTTTTCATCTGTTTTCTAAAAGCCTCAAGGTATGACAAAGTTTCTAAATTTTTCTTTGAATAGTGTTTTAATGGAGGTTGAGATTGAAATTTTCAAATTTTCACACTGAAGCTTGAAGATTTCAATCGAGGAAGTCGTTTTAGACAATTTTAGAAACTTTCCCTAACCCTAAAATCGAGTTTGAGTCGAAAACCCGTTCCGTGTGGTTTTCTCTCACTTGGCCAAGGCTAGGGTGTTAGTTTGTTATTATTTTACATTTTACTTAATTTTTCGGAAATCGATTATTATGCAAAACCCTAAATTACGGATACCCATTGATAGTGCGGACCTCCAAAGTACTCGAAACCAACCCGAAACACCTCTAAAGTGCATAAAAGCCAGGAAAACCGAACCCGAGTCCCTCTTTCCCTTGTGTGGCCGAGAGCTTCATAGGGCTTATTTCTGAGTTTTTCGTCGTTTTATGCATTTAGATGTCGTTTGCTCAATTTTCGGTTAATTAATGGTTGTTAGGTGTAATTGATTTCTAGGATTGTGATTGGTCGCATGGATGTAATCTCGACATATTAGGAAGCTTGACTACAAATCCAACGTGAGTTTAAAATGGAAGTTAGTAATTTTATGAATTAAGTTTCATTACGATATTGTTTATCGAGGTGAAGAGGGAAACTAACTTATGGAATTTAATACTTTGGTTGGTGACTTTAGACTCGGAAGTGAGTGGAGTGACTTTGGAGTTTTAGTGATTTCGGGAGAAAAGCAAGATTGAGTGAGTTTGGAAGTCTTGTAAGATGAAATAAAGAGTTTAGATGTGGAGATTTTGGATGGAACTGGAAGTTTAAGGTACTTTGAGCGATTTGGGAGTCAAAGTGGCTTAGAAGCTACACTTGAGTGATAACTCGTGTAATTCAAGTTTATGTTCTTTAATACTTTAGTAGAATCTCATTTAAGTAATCTAACTTACTAGGGGACTTGATGACTTGTGATATGGTAAGACCGTACGTGGTAGTATGTTGATGTTGATCCATACGGTAACATGTTACGATGACTTGTGTTATGGTAAGACTGTACGTGGTAGTATGTTGATGTTGATCCATACGGTAACACGTTACGATGACTTGTGATATGGTAAGACCGTACGTGGTAGTATGTTGATGTTGATCCATACGGTAACACGTTACGATGACTTTTGATATGGTAAGACCGTACGTGGTAGTATGTTGATGTTGATCCATACGGTAACACGTTACGATGACTTGTGATATGGTAAGACCGTACGTGGTAGTATGTTGATGTTGATCCATACGGTAACACGTTACGATGACTTTTGATATGGTAAGACCGTACGTGGTAGTATGTTGATATTGATCCATACGGTAACACGTTACGATGACTTGTGTTATGGTAAGACCGTACGTGGTAGTATGTTGATGTTGATCCATACGGTAACTTGTTACGATAAAACTTGTATAGTAACAAAGAAAGTTAGTGATACAATTATAAATATTCATTAGAATTGTGTAGAAAGACTTAGTAATAGTTAGTACTTTTACTTCTAGTCTCTATTTCTTTACTTTACGGGATTGAAAGTTCATGAATGGAAAGTTATAATACAATTGTATGATTGTGTCGAAATTGGAAGTGTAGAATTGGGTAGTAAAGAGCACTTTAGGCCTTTGGACACAATTTCTGATATGAAATTTGGTTCATAGGGTTACTTGCTTTCATTTTACTCTCATTAGTATTTTATGCTAATGTTGCTCACTTACAATTTTTAAGGTAAATCTCGTCGCAAGGGACATGGTAGAGGAGGTGGCGCTGTATGACATGTCGAGTTGATGGATGGACAGGAACATGAATATTTCTGGTTTAGCATTCTTGGAAATGCTTGTAAATAATTTATCATCTTTCATACTTTATATTTTTGAGCTCGAAAGGGCATTTGTTTAAAAATTATAAATGTATTCTAGTTTTAAGCTCTTTTGGAAGTTTACATCATAATATGGAATGCGCATTTCATGTTTATTGTTTTCTCTGAAATTGGGTAAATGTAAACAGGTTTTGGATAATCTGATTTTTAAACGAACCCATGCCATTTTTTTAAAAAAACCAAGTCTTCCGCTGTAACTTTGAAATTATAAAATTTAACGGAAATCAGGTCGTTACAGTTGGTATAAGAGCCTTTTTGGTTCTGTAGACCACATGCATCACATGTTTTCATGTTTTGATTTTATTCTTGTCCAAACATCGTTCGAGGTCAACGGCGCCAGGTATCCTTAGAACACTCTCTTTTGGTAAGTTTATTTGTAGTTTTGCTTTTCCTTTCATAGTATCTCACGTGAGGCTTTTCTGATTGTGTGACGACCTGACTCAATGTAAAATAAATAAATAAATATTAAAGAAACTAATTTCAATTTATAAATAAATCAGAGTAAAATCAATAAATGCGGAAGCCTTTTTATTAAATAACCGATAAAAGTTAAAAACAAAACGTTTAATTGTGGCGCCATTTTAAAGAATAAAATTCTAATGAAAATAAATAAACTGAATGAGTTTAATAATAAAAAAAATATCCAAAATAAATGAAAAATGACCAATAATATAAAGTCGAAAGAGAAAAGTGCAAATGAATAAGTCCTAAGGCCTTCGTGTAGCACCATCCTCGTCACGCGCCTCGATTCCTAACATTATTATCATTACCTTCAAAATTTAAATTTGGACGGCATTTGAATACCGTGAGTTTTTAGCTCAGTAGATTAATTTCTACTTATATAAGTAAGCTAAATTGAAATCAGATCATATATATAATAATTCAAGGATACTAGTCCTAATCCCCAATTTCTCATTTATAAATATAGGTACTTAGCCTAATTAATTAGTAGGTACTTAGCCTACAACAACTCTTTAATTTTATTTTTAATTAAATTTGCATATATGTATCATAGTGGGGTATAGGGCCACTCATGATACATGCCATACTATGCGCTTGAAAATATGATCATAGTGGGGTATATGGCCACTCATGATATGTACCATAGTATACGTTCTACAAATTTAATAAGTGTTATTTATTAGGTTCAACCCAAGTTGTAAAACCTAAAGGCTCTATTTATCACATATTGATAAACCAAACATAATAATAATTAAATAATATTCAGAAGTCACAATAATCACATAACAATTCCTAGAAACTAATAAATCATCTCCCAAGTCATACCATTAATCAAAGACAAAACAAACAAACACAAGAAATTCAATTTAACACTTTAAGTAGGAATTAACCTACCTTAATAGCAAATCAAGCAAGCAATCGAACTCCAAACGATGTCAAATAAAATCCTAGAGGTGCCCAAAACCAGTATTGACATTAATTTAAAGTCAATTTTATGAAAATCGGAAAAACAGGACCAAAACCGGAAGAAATTGAGTGAAAATTGATCCTGAACCGAATTGGACCAACTGGTCCAATTGGACCGCATCTTCAACCTTTGGACAGTAAGAAAAAAAAACGCATGGAGCAGCTTTGTATTTTTTTTTTAAACTTAAAACAAATGGTAGCAACTTACGCAAACTCAAGGAAATCGACCACCCCTCGTCACATATCTCTCGTAATGATGAATCCTAAGCGCACGACCTCTAACCTGAGCAATACGGCGAAGAATAAACCCAGTTTCCGGCGAGGATTGTAGCAGAATCTGGTGAGCCTCAAAGCTAACGAAAACGCAAAGAAATAATGTTCAATTAACTCGTAAATTACTCTAAATGATCCTATAACGAAAGATCAAATGAAAGGACCATTTACCTCAACAATTAAAGAATAAAACTAGATGTTCCTCGGCTCCCCAATGACGTACATGAACTCCGGTTGCTGATGATCAAAATCAAAGGAGAAAAACAGAAGGAACGGTGAATCAATGGCTCTAAATCGAAGAGGGAGGATGAATGGTTGCAAGTTTCTAATTACCACGAAATTAAACGAAGAAATTGACGGGAAACGGCGGTTGCGGCTGACTAAGGAAAAGAATAAAGGGAAAAATGTTTGACCTAAAAGTGTGTGCTATTTTAATGAATTTTTTGTTGGCTGGAAAATTACTAAGATGCCCCTGAAAGAAAAGGTAGAGGTCAAGGACATAATTGGTATTCAGGTCATAACTTTTTACTCGGAACTCGGAATTGAGCGTGGTCAATTGCATTGGTCTCGTAACGACGTGACGATTCGGGAAAACTAAAGATAAAGTTATTTGGATCAAAATTGGTGAAAAGACTAAAATGCCCTTGAGCGAAAATCTGGGTTGTTACAGATTGTGATTTCAGTATGCCTCCGAGGATAGTGGCACCTAGGAGAGGTAGGAGCAGAGTACCGGCTGCGATACGAGGCAGTGATCATACTAGAGAAGTTACACCACCACCACCTCCACCTGTGTATAGGGAGAATGAGCCTCTTATGGATCAGCCTGCTAGCGTGGTCGTAGTGTTACCATCTCAGAGGAGGATTATTTAGATTTGTTACGAGGTGGTGGAGGACTCGCTAATCAGGATATACCTTTTGTTAGAGCACCTACTTCAGTGGTAGACCAGTCAGGTATTACAGATGCTGCAAAAACTTTGAAGGAATATATCAGGTATAACACTCCTGAGTTTGACGGGACATCCACTGACCCAGCAGTTACCGAGAGGTGGATTACCAGAGTAGAGAGGGTACTTGGTTTCATTTGGTGTCCGGATCATTTGAAGGTCCATTGTGGGACCTATTCTTTAGTAGATGATGCATTATACTAGTGGAATGGTTTAGCCCGTACTCTTAGTCCTGAGTTGCAAGTTAGTTGGGAGATGATCAGAGAAAAGTTCTTTGAAAAATACTATCCAGAGGATACATGAGATCAGTTAGAGATACAATTTCTCACACTCAGACAAGGTGATAGGTCTGTTGTGGAGTATGAAAGGGAGTTTGACCAGTTGTCAAAATTTACCACCAGACATGTTACTGATCCTGAGAGTAAGAGAAAGAGATTTATTGTGGGTTTGGGGGAAGAATTACTAAGGCAGGTACGAGCTTTACAGCCTGCGACATATGCTGATGCTTTGAATGCTGCTTTGGCTCTCGATATTGGGGATTATGAGAAAAAGGCTAATGAGAATGCTGCACAGACCTCTTCTTAGAAAAGGAAGGCTGGAGACGACCTTCCAGGTCGAGGGACACAGCCACATAGACAGGCTCCTGGTAAAGGCAGAGGACAGACAGAACCTCAGTTTCATACAGGTCAGTCTAGTGCTCGGGCTCATCCTTTGCCCTACTGTCATGATTGTACTGAGTATCACCTAGGTCAGTGTAAGGTGAGGAGGTGCTTTCAGTGTGGATAGACCAGACATATTAGACCTTTCTACCCTAGTTTACAGACACCACATCAGAGTGGGGGTCAGGGTCAGAGTTCAGATCAGGGTCAAGGCCGAGGACAGAGTTAGGGGTGAGGTCAGACAAGTGGTAGAGGCCAGGTTAGTCCTAATCAGTAGTAGAGAGCACCACCGACAGTTCAGGCACATCCTCAGACATGACAGCAGGCCCGTGTCTTTGCCAGCACTCAAGAGGATGCTGAGGCATCTGGTACTGTTGTTACAGGTACTTTGTCAGTTTTAAGGCACTCTTCTCTTGTATTATTTGATTCAGGTGCTAGTCACTCATTTATTTCTGCTGAGTTTGTCGAATCTGCTGCCTTTGATTCTGAGCCATTAGGACATGAGTTGCATGTCACTACTCCACTCGGAAAATCTGTGATTGTGGATAAAGTTGTTTATACTAATGATTTGTATATTATGGGTTACTATCTGCATGCTATGTTGATTGTGATGCCGATGTCTGACTTTGATATTATTTTGGGTATGGATTCGCTGTCAGCCAACCACGCCAACATCGGTTGTAGTGAGAAAGTGGTAGACTTTGTTGGTCCATGTGGGACTCGTTTTCGATTTCATGGGACCCGAGGTAGGATGACACCTACAGTTATCTCGGTGATCCAGGCTAGAGCACTTTTGAGTGACAGTACTTGGGGTTACTTAGCTAGCGTAGTGGACACATCTATTAGTGTGACTACCCTAGCTTCTGTACTTGTTGTGAGGGATTTCATTGATGTTTTCCCTGATGAGTTACCTGGTTTGCCACCAGTGCGGGAGTTAGACTTCCAGATAGAGGTGATTCCTGGGACTGCACCATTGTCCAAGGCACCTTATCGTATGGCACCAGCTGAGCTTAAAGAGTTAAAAAGGCAGTTGCAAGAACTTTTAGACTTGGGGTTTATACGCCCAAGTGTATCACCTTGGGGAGCTCCGGTATTGTTTGTAAAGAAGAAAGATGGCTCTATGAGATTATGCATTGATTATAGAGAGCTGAACCGGGTCACAGTGAAAAACAAGTATCCTTTGCCCAGGATAGAGGACTTGATTGATCAGTTGAGGGGAGCCACTGTCTTTTCGAAGAGAGATCTTCGATCGAAGTATCATCAGTTGAGAATTAGAGATGAGGATATTCCTAAGACTACCTTCAGGACACGATATGGTCATTATGAGTTTGTTGTCATGTCTTTTGGCTTGACTAACGCTCCTGCGACCTTTATAGACCTTATGCATATAGTGTTCAAGAGGTTCATTGACTCTTTTGTGATAGTGTTTATTGATGATATTCTTGTTTATTCGAGGACTAAGGAGTTGCATGCCATGCATTTAGAGAAAGTGTTATCGACATTGAGAGCTCATAAGTTGTATTCAAAATTCTCTAAATGCTAATTTTGGTTGAAGGAAGTGGCTTTCCTTGGGCATGTTGTATCTAGTAGAGGGATCTCTGTCGATCCTTCTAAGGTTGAAGCCGTCAGAGGTTGGCCCCGACCGACTAGTGCGGCTGAGATACGGAGTTTTCTTGGACTTGCAGGTTATTATAGACGATTTGTGTAAGATTTTTCCAAGATTGCATCCTCCTTGACTCATTTGACGAAAAAGGGGGTAGACTTTGTTTGGTCTGATGAGTGTGAAAATAGCTTTGAGGAGCTTAAAAGGCGACTTGTATCGGCCCTAGTTTTAGTATCACCTGATGAGTCGAGTGGTTTCACCTTGTATACCGATGCATCCAAGAAGGGCCTGGGATATGTATTGATGCAGCATGAGAAGGTAATAGCTTATGCTTCTAGACAGTTAAAGGAGCATGAGAAAAAGTACCTGACTCATGATTTGGAGCTAACAACGGTGGTACATGCGTTGAAAATATGGAGACATTACTTGTATGGTGAGAAGATTCTGATTTTCACTAATCACAAGAGTCTCAAATACTTTTTCACCCAGAAAGAACTAAATATAAGACAGAAGATGTGGCTAGAACTTGTGAAGGATTATGATTGTGACATCCAGTATCATCCGGGAAAGGCCAACGTAGTTGTTGATGCACTTAGTCGAAAATCATCACACTTGTCTGCTTTGAATACTATCCCGTTGAGGCTTAGATGGGAGATGGAAAGAGCTGAGATAGCTGTTCTTATATCTGAGGTTATTGTGAGTTTGGCAAGTTTGGCAGTTGGCCCTACTCTGAGACAGAGGATGATAGAGGCGCAGAGGAGTGAAAAGCACTTGGCTGAGGGTTTTCGTGAGGTAGAGTCTGATTTACCTAGCCATTTTATATTTTCCACTGATAATGCACTGATATATCGTAGGAGGCTGTGTGTGCCTTTAGAATTGACTTACAGAAAAGAGCTGTTGGAGGAGGCTCACAGTTCTATCTTTTCTGTGCATTCGGGTAGTACTAAGATGTACAGGGACCTGCGACAGCATTATTGGTGGCCTGGGATGAAACGTGAAGTTGTTGACTTTGTTAGTAAGTGCTTGTAAATTTTTCCATCTTTACATACTAGTGTCTTTTTGAGCCCGAAAGGGTATTTGTGTAAAATATGTCTATGTTTTATGGTCTAAATGTCTTTTGGAATGCGAAATTCCCGATTTATCGCTTTTTCTGAAAATTTGGGTTGTAAACAGGTTTTGGTTATTCAATTTTTAAACGAACCCATGCCGTTTTTCTTTAAAAATTGAGTCTTCCGCTGTGCATTTGATTTTAAAGAATTTAACGGAAAGCGGGTGGTTACAAACTCCTCTGTAGTCAGGTTCGCATGAGGGGCAGCGGCAGTAGGCGTATGCAGAGTCACCTAGTCAATCTCGTCGTCAGGCTCGTCTAACTGGGAGGACATCATCTGCCCGTCATAATCCTACAACTAAACTAAACTAAGTTAATACAAAGTAGTTAAAATAATGAAATTAATTAAATTAATTACTTAATTTATTAATGAAATAATCTGAAATAAATTAATTAATGAAATGATCTAAATTAAATTGATTAAATAATGTAAATTAAAGTAACATAAATTAATTAACTACTTTAAACTAAACTAATTAATTAAATTGAATTAAAGTAAATTAAAATTAGATTAATTGAACTAAAAATGAAGTAGTTAAAGTAAACTAAGTACTGAAGAATTAAACTATTAGATTAATTAAACTAAAATTAATTAAATTAAAGTAAACTAAGTACTGAAGAATTAAACTAAATTAGATTAATTGAACTAACATTAATTAAATTAAACTAACATTAATTAATTAAAACTAAACTAATTAATTAAATTAAACTAAACTAAAATTAGCTTAAGTGAACTAAGTAATTAATTAAAGTAAACTAAGTAATGAAGATTTCAACTATTAGATTAAATTAAACTAAAATTAATTAAATTTAACTAACATTAATTAATAAAAACTAAACTAAACTAAACTAATTAATTAAATTAAACTAAACTAAACTAAACTAATTAATCAAATTAAACTAAATTAAAATTAGATTAATTGAACTAAATCTTATTAATTAATTAAAGTAAACAAAATTAGATTAACTAACCTTAAGTAAACTAAGTATTTAATTAAACTAAATTACATTAATTAAACTAAAAGTAATTAAATTAACAACATTAAACTAAACTAAAATTAGATGAATTAAACTAAAGTAAACTAAGTAATTAATTACACTAAATTAGATTCATTAAAATAAAATTAATTAGTTTAACAAAATTAAACTAAACTAATCAATTAAAACTAAGTAAACTAAATTTAAACTTAAACTAAAACTAACTTAAAACTTAAAATCTATACGAAAACTAACCTCGTAATAGAAACCCGGATTGGAGGTTTAGGATTTTTAGGTTTAGAGTAGAAACGGGGAATGAGAACGGGGGAAAAATAACGGGGAACGGAACGGGGGAAAGGGAGAAAAGAAAGAAAAGAGAGAAATAAAAAGGATAACGAGGGGGGGGAGAGGAAAACTGTGCTGGTTTTGAATCAAAATTTGCGACCAAATGGTCGCAAATATGTAATCATGACTAGAAACGAAAAGTCGCGCGTGCTGGGGAAATTACGACCACCTGGTCGCCTATTTACAAAAAAATTGCGACCATCTGGTAGCATTTATTGAAAAGTGACTATCTGGTCACCAATTTGCCATTATCTACAACAGCTGTCATATCACGCGTCCCATCGACAATTGCCACCAGATGGTCACAATAATGAAATTCACCGCCCAAGATGGCGACCATCTGGTCGTAATATTTAAATTCACCGCCATAAATTTCATGAAAATTGAAATTTACCTCTCATATTTGCGACCAGCTGGTCGCACTTATCAAATTAACCGCCAAAAATTTCATTAACATTTTATGATACCTTTGAGTTTTGCGACCAACTGGTCGTAATTTAACTTATATTTTTGAAAAACATAATTCTACTTTTCCACAAATGCGACCAACTGGTCGCCTGTCCCTTCTAAATTACTACCATGTGGTCACCCTTTGGGTTAAATTGCGACCATATGGTCGCAAATATTAATATATATATATATATATATATATATTCATTCTTTAAAGAAATAGTTTTAATAAAACATACACAGTGAATCATAAAGTTACAAAATGTCTCATTCATCATCCTCAGTTGCTTCGGTCATCGCTTCTTCTTCTATTTCTTCGTCGGATTCATCGTCTTAAAGAAGTCCCTCACATAAAGTCTTCTTCTACTTCTTCTTCATCTTTTGTTTCTTCATCGGATTCATCGTCTCGAATAAATTCAGCATCAATGTCATGTGCGTGAGAAGTGGAAGCTTTTGTATCATCATCATGCAATGTTATCGTTCCATCGTTCAAAGGACGAACAGTACTTGCATTCTGACCATCATCGAATGCACGACATCTTATCTCATCTTCTTGAAAAGCAACAGCTTCCTCTGCATGGTCGTCTTTCTCGGACAAGTTTTCTTCTACCTGGCGTGGTTTAACTTTACAAACAACTAACCAATCTGTCAGATCTCGTCTATTAATCGAATAGTTCAAGTAATAAACTTGAATCGCCTGTGAAGCCAGGACAAACCTATCAGCGGTGCACATATGCTTAGACTTGTTTACCTCAACGATTTGTAAATGATCAATCTTACGGACTCCGCCTCGTCTGGTTGTCTCAAACCAAGTGCAGTTGAACAGAACAATGCGTTTTAGCGTCGGACATGAGTATTGAATCTCAAGAATCTCATCGATTACTCTGAAGTAATAGTCTTCGTTTGTGCCGAATACATGACCTTTTATGCAAACACCACTGTTGTTTATTGCTCTGTTAACTGAATGCACCTTCGTTTGAAATCTGTAACTGTTACTGACGTATCCAGTATACGAACTTGCAATTCGTCCAGGTCCCTTTTTCCAAAGAAATAATGTGAGGATCATCTACCGGTAATGTAGGGGAGTCAACCTGTCATTGTTCACATACAGTAATGTTAGGAAGATAGTAATTTTTTCAACAAATTGCCATGGTTTTTTTGATAATTTAAAATAACTCACGTATGCACTGACCCAAAAACGAAACTCTTTGTCGATTATTGACCCCTCCTCAGCGGCTGTAAGACCAACTCGTGTCATTCGAACGTATAAGTTTAGAAATAATCTGTATGTTACAAAAATCGTTAGCAAATAGTTTGTAATTGTTTATGCGATGAAATAATGTTAACTTACGAACTCACTCTATGTATGGCTCGATCTCTGCGCAGTTGCATAACACGTATGTCTGCATTACGTGATACTCAGAATCTCTCAACGGCCTACGCACTGATCTTCCAACTGTCATGCCAGGTTCCGTAAAAATCGGCAAGTCTTTTATGTCAACACCTTCAAGTAAATTTTCGACAATGTTTCATTTCGCTGGTTGAAACTGCTCTGCAATGTGTTGGTCAAAGTAGTATGAACAAAATGTGGTAGTCTCTTGCGTCAGGTACGCACTACAAATAGATCCTTCTACTCTTGCTTTATTTCCGACCGTCTTTTTCAACCGACGTAAGTACCTGTGGGTAGGTAGAATGTGTAGAAAACATTTACATTCGATCAATGAACTTTATATGTGTACATTACAAATTAACTGTTCTTACCTTTCGAACGGGTACATCCAGCGGTAATGTACCAAACCCCCTAAGAATGCCTCGTATGGAAGATGCTCCATGGAGTCAAAATAGCCAGGTGGGAACATTCGCTCCAACTTACAGATAATAACAGCGATCTCTGAACTCATTGAAGCGACAGTAGCTTCAGTCAGCTCTATACATGTCAAGTCCCTGAAAAAAAACACTCAACTATGCAAGCGACTCCCAATGTCTATTCTCTAGGAACGGTCTGAACGCGACAGGCATCAATCATTGCATGAATACATGACAGTCGTGACTTTTCATCCCGAACATGATATGCTTTTGATTGTCTATACACCGAGTCAAATTCAAAACGTATCCATCTGGGAATTTGATGGATTTGATCCACTCAAATAATATTTTCTTTTCATCCGTCGTCAACATGTACTTTGCTTTTGCATAGTTATCATTGTCGTCAGGCTCCAACTCAGGACGGTGACATATCTCCTGTATATCATAATGTGCCTTCAGATTGTCCTTCATTTTTCCCGGAACGTTCAACATCCTATTGCAAATGTTGTCGAAGAAATTCTTCTCGATATGCATTACATCCAGATTGTGCTAATCAGTAGATCTTCCCAATATGGTAGATCCCAAAAAATACTCCGTTTCTTCCAACCCGTGTTTTTCCCACCTGCATTGTTTGCACTCTCTGCACCATCCACTATAATCTTTTGCATCCCTATAGCATCTATACCGTGAAGAATTTGCCTTCCACTATACATTGTCAGGGGGGGTTTCTTTTCTTACTCGTCGACCCTTCTTCTAATCACTGCCGTTTGAACGGAAAGTATGATTCAACGGTAAAAATCGACAGTGACAATCGAACCAACAAGTTTTCTGACCGTTTCTGAGATAAAATGCATCTGTGTCTACCATGCAATGTGGACATGCGTATTTCCCCGACATACTCCATCCTTTAAGAGGAGGAGATTGAGGTTCACACAATTAACTACACCTGACTAAGGAAAGCAATAACAAAAGCTAAACACATACTCAAAAATGTATATGAAAGCAATTAAAGATCAACATACCGACAACATTGAATACGCAGGGAAGTTCACGATCGTCTAGATTAACGCGCGCTCATCAAGAAATTTTGTTTCTTGAAATGTCGCGACGTCATAACACCGTCGACCCACAACCTTTTCAACTCGCAATAAGTGGTTGCAAATACACATCCAGGTCTGTTTTGGACTTTTCGGCCCAGGTATGATTCTCGTTAGGAAAATCACCGGGTCTCGCATGCACATCGAGGGAGGCAAGTTATACGGGGTTACCATGACTGGCCAAACTGAATATTGTGCTCCAGGATGCCCCGAACGGGTTAAAGCCATCCGTGCATAAGTCCAGTCTGACGTTTCTCGGATCTTGTGCAAAATCCGGATGACAATTATTTAAATGCTTCCATGCCGCAACATCTGAGGGATGTCTCATAACACCTTCATCCTGTGAATGCTCGTGATGCCATCTCAAGTGCAAGGCTGTCACATCCGATGCATACAAACGTTGCAGACGTGGGGTCAGCGGTAAATAGAACATGCGAGCGTATGGAATCATCCCTCGTTTCCCTTGTTTATATCTTAGAAGAAAACATAATTTGCAGTGATGCAGGTCCTCATCCACATCCCAGTAAAGCATGCATCCGTTCTGACACGAATCTATTTTCTCCACGGGTAATCCAAGTCCCTCCACTAGCTTTTTCGTGTCGTACAAACTGTTGGGCATAATATTTTCTTTTTTCTTAATGATAACAAACAATGGGAGAACGGGATTTTATAATGGACTCATCTGCTCATTTGCGACCAGATGGTAGTATTTTTGCTACCAACTGGTCGCATTTCCCCGCCAAAATTTCCTACCATTTTCCTCACTGCCCCGGGTCACATTAAGTCACAGCATTTACGACCACGTGGTCACTTATTTTGGTGACCACTTGGTAGCTTTTCTCCCACCAAATTATTTATCTACCACTGGTCACTTAAAATCACAACATTTGCGACCATATGGTCACTTAACAATGTGACCACATGGTAGCTTATTTCCCACCAAATTTCTAAGCTACCACTGGTAACTAAAGGTCACCACAATTGCGACTATATGGTCACTTCAAAATGTGACCACTTGGTAGGATTTCTCCCGCCAAATTTACGTGCCTTTTTTTTGCTACTAAATGATACCTCGTGTCAGAAATGCGACCATGTGGTCGTAATTTTGTAGTGACCAATATGGTCACTTTCTTCCCGCTAAAAAGTCGCGCCATTTTTTATGACTAATTCTATACTTGGTCGCAAGTTAGTCGCAAAAAAGTGACCATATGGTCGTTTTATGTCAAACTTCATATTTACTACCATAGTGGTCACCCAAAAACTACCCAATACGTTGGTCGCAAATTTCTGGTCGTAATTTAACAGTTTTTTTTGTAGTGATTGTCACTTAGATTCAGGATCAAAATGCTAAATAGAGTGTCTTCTAAGCTTTCTTTCTCTTCAGGTTTCATCGTATCTGGAAGTAGTTGTGGATCTTGAATCCCTTTCTTCACTTTCTGTTGAGTTAGTAAGTGTAACGCCCCGTTACAAGGTAAGATTAATTTTGGATTAAATTAAAATTTTATTTTATTTATTTAACGGGATTGGAATTATTGATAAATAATATGTTATTATTTATTCAGGCTTTTAGGTGACACTTTATGATAAGTGTCACTTTTGTATTTAGTGAGGTGTCTTGGAATAAAGAGATAGTTGATGACGTGGCAAGTTAGCCCAAACCCTAATTTTTAACTAAGGAAAAGAAAAGAGAATTTTTCCTCCTCCTTCCCCACACCCTTGCCGCCGCCCCCTAAGAGAAAGAGAGGAAGGAATCCGCCATTTCGTCTCGTTCTTCGATTGATCGTGAATCGGGTTTTGATTTCAAGCCTTTTTGGGAATCGATTTTGGACACGAAGGTAACGAAAACTCTCCTTCTCTTTTCCTTCTTGTTGCCGTGAATGCCTAGGGTAAGGATTGATGAGTTTTCGTCAATTTGTTAATTAGGAGATCGGTGGAATCGCACGGAATCAAAGAGGGAAAATCGGAAGCCCTTTTCTTGAAATTCAAGTGACGGGTAAGCTTTTGTGATTGATTATTCAATCATTTAAATTCTGAATTTTAATTAATTATTATTCATATGAACACCAAGAACCCTAACCCTTGATCCAACCTCCATATTTGTCAATTTTCCAAACTATGGCCAAACACCCAATCGATCTTGATTACCGATACCTAGAACCATCAATATCGATCACCCTAGCTACGAAACCGTGACCGAACCACGTCCCGAAGGCCATGGCCAGCCGCAGCCCACACACCACCCACGCCCCCAATTTTAGCCAATTTCCTTCGTCGTTTGTTTTCCGTTCTTTGATCCATCGAACCCCAAACCTTTTGTATAAATTTAGTATATTTCAATTTGTATTTTAAGTATTTTAGGACCTCTGTTTCAGGTCTGGTTCATCAAGGGAAGTAGCATTGAATTTGGATTTAAGCGATTTCGAGGTGAGTTAACGGTTTATTCGTTGGTGAGGTTTTAGAGAAATCTAAAGCTTTTACCGTAGATCTTATGTTTCGATATTTTCAATTATGATATTCTGTAGCTTTAGGAAGTGAACGCATATTGGGAACATAGAAAAATCATTTGGTGAAAGAATTTTTCGGTTAGAATTAGTTTAGTCGTTTTTCGGCAGTTTTTGATGTTTTTTTATTCTTTTTGTTTCTGATTGATTTGGGAGTTAATTCTGGAATATTATGGAGTATTTTATGGATATTTGGCATGAGTTTTGAGTTGGGCATGATTGATAGCAAATAGTTAGTTTTGACGGTTTTCGGCAGTTTTATCGTAAAATGTATTTTTGCATGCTTTAATTAGAATCTTTGAGCTGCTGTATTTTAATTGTCTTTGTGATTTTGAATGATTATTATCGAGAGGATAAAGTAAAGAGATTGTGGAATGATGGCTTGACAGGTGTGTTAAACTAGTATGAGTCTACGAGCTCATACTTAGTGAAAATATAGTTATGAGAGTGAGCTCATAACGACTAATGGACGTTGCTCGTATGAATGATTCATTAGGGGATTAGTTATGGTTACGACTATAACTAAGTGCCTAAGAAAGGTTTGTAGTCCCGAGAGACCGCCTTCTTAGTGGATGGTTTGAATGATTGTTTGTTTATGCGTGTTAAATTAGAGTTGGCTTATGTTCTGGATTGGGATGTGTATTTGGGAGGATTATTATGAATGTTGGTCTTGGATATGGAATTTAGTTAATAATTGCCTATTCATGTAAAGAGGTTGAATGTGAGGTTTAAGAGATGTCATGTGTGAAAGAGACATCGGAGAGTGTTGAGTGTTGGGACTCGGTATAAGTTGTTAGAGACTATTTAAAACTTTACCTTCGTTTAGATCATTTTCTCACTGGCTTTACCCTCACAGTGCTATTTGTGGTTTCTTTTCAGGTAACAATGGACCGAGAGGTGGCGGTTGATTGAGATTAACAATGGACCAATGCATCTTTTATTTCTTTGAGATTGAGATTAAAGCTCTTGAATTTTATTGACTATGTTTTGTTTTTGTGAGATTTGAGACTCATGTTAGTTTTTGAAACACTTTGTTATTTGATTTAGTTCATTGTTTCTTTTTGTTTTAAAGATTATAACTCCGGAGTTGTTGATTTTATTTAAATGACTATTTGGTTGAGGATTTTCATATTTTTCAATAAATATCATTTATTGAGTCTTCCGCTGTAATTACTATGTTTGATTTAAACTCTAAAAAGCCAAGTCTTTACAGTAAGGCTATGATCTTCTTTTCTAGATCCCAAAATCCCCTGTTCCATCGAATTTCTCTACATCGAACTTCATGCCTGCCATTGATGCAAGACCGTTGCCTTTCTTGAGTAGATGATTTCGCCTAAGCTCTTATACCAATTTTGAAATAAAATTTATCCACAAACAATAAAGCTTAAGGCAAAACACAATAACAATGGAGATTATAGATTTGCAAAGAATACGAAGAAGAAGAAGAAAAAGCAAAGATTTTATCAAGAATGAATTTTCAGAATTGCAAGCCTTAAACCACATTTTGGATGAATCAGTTTTTGCACTTTTAAAGCTACTCTAATTCTGTTACAAGAAAATGAACTAATGATAGCTAACTAATTGGCTTATAACAAACTTTATTACTTTCTAACTAATCAATCATTAGCTTCAATGACTAGCTCAATTAATCATAACAAAATGAGATTCCTCTCTCTAAATATAATTAAAACAAAATTACTAATTAAGTGATAGTGTGAAACAGTGTTCGCTTGAAGCGATTATGTGTGATAATCGAGCAATCGATTTGAAGTGTTCAGAGGAATCAATCGAGTAGTTCTTCGTCATCCTGAGAAGAATAAATGCAACTACTAAGAAGATCGATGAAGTGAGCTAATTATTGATTGGAAATAGGTCAAAGTCCATTTCATAAGAAGCTAGAAATTTCAATATGTATTTAAACTCTATATTCACTGAATTGAATGCTAAAGTGTAACGTCCCGTTACTTTTAGAGGTAAATTTTTTTTTTTTAATTTTATTATTTTATTATTTTTATTTATTTAAAGCTTTTAAAATTAGTTAAAATTAATAATTCCAGTTTTATTAGTTATTTCCGTCCGAAAATCCTTTTTATCGTTTTAATTCGTTTCGGTGACTCTAATAATTATTAACGGGCCAATTAATAATTATTAGACACATTTAGATATTTTTACGACCATCGGTTTTCGATTTATAAGCAAAAGGTCAAAAAGGGCAAAACCGTAATTACCCAAACCCTAAAATATCTAGATATTTTTCTTAACTATCATCTTTTTAACTTAGCTATTAAGCAAAAAGTGGTCATCTTCTTCCTCCTTTTCTCCTCCAAGCCGTGAGCCATTCCACCATTGAAGTGGATTTTCTTTTCTTCATTTCTCATCCGTTTCTCAATGGATCGTCAGGTTTTTCGGTTGCGTTGGATTGGTAGGGACGAGGGCTACCTATCCAACCTAGCTTTTCAAGTTTCCCGTTCTCTAAGGGAAATCCTAAAAAGTGAGTTTTCAAAACTTTTTATATGGTTTTGTTCGTTTTTGATTGTAATTGAGTTTTGATGTTGAAATCATGAATGATTATCATGGAATTTGACGATTTTGAACCCGGATTTTCGAAAATCACTATTCACGTGAAAACACTATTCACCCGAAAACACTATTCACCCGAAAACACTATTCATCCGAAATCACTATTCACCCGAAATTGCACACTTGTTCGCATATTAGTTTTGAGTTGTAATATGTTGTGCAATTGGTGAATTGTAGGTGCGATTGCTCGGTTGTTGTTTCGTGAAAAGTGGTGATTTGGAGTTATTTGGCTAAGGTGAGTTTAATATGATAGTTAGCAATTTTATGAATTTAGTTTCATTATGTAATTGTTTATCAATGTTAAGAGGGGGTTAACTTCTTAGAATTAAGTTTTGGGTGGAAACTTTAATTCGGAAGTGTGTGTGGAGAAAGTTGGACTTATGGTTAGTTCGATGATTAGAGATCATCGGGGAGGTTTGGAAGTATGGTAACGTGATTTGGAGATGTTAGATGAAAGTTGATTTGGAAGTTACTTCGGTTGATTTAGAAGTTACTTTGTTGGTTTTGAAGTCACTTGGATGACTTTGGAAGTAAAGTAATTAGAAGATGCACTTGAGTAGTAACTCGTGTATTATAGCTCGTTAGGTTTCTTTTTAACTTAGTAGACTTTTTCGGAGTTTAGCTAACTTATTGGAGACCTAGGGCACAATGATTCACACATGGTAGTATGTTGATTTGATCCATATGTAATCATGGTGTGATGACTTGTGGGGACCTTGAGCACTTTGATTCTGCACGTGATAGTATGTGATTTTGATCCATATGTAATCATGGTGAGATGATTAGTGGGATAGTACATGGTAGTATGTGATTTTGATCCATATGTAACCATGGTACTATGGTTTGTAACTAGTACATGGTAGTATGTGATTTTGATCCATATGTAACCATGGTACTATAGTTTGTGATACGACACATGATAGTATGTGACACGCTCCATACGGTATCATGGTGCGATGATTTGTTATATGGTGAAATTCCTGATACCTATATGGTGAAATTCCTGATATCTATATGGTGAAATTCCTGATACCTATGGTGAAATTCCTGATACCTATGGTGAAATTCCTGATACCTATGGTGAAATTCCTGATATCCGATATGGTGAAACTCCTGATATGCGATGGTTGTGATATGGTAATACCGTACGGGCTTAGTATGCGATATTTATCCATATGGTATACCCGGTACGATGGTTGTGATATGGTAATACCGTACGGGCTTAGTATGCGATATTTATCGATATGGTATACCCGGTACGATGGTTGTGATATGGTAATACCGTACGGGCTTAGTATGCGATATTTATCCATATGGTATACCCGATGACGATGGTTGTGATATGGTACATGGTAGTACGTGGATTCGGATCCGGACGTACCATGGTATTATGATCTATGATACGGCACATGATAGTATGTTGATTCGGATCCATACGTATCATGGTGCGATGGTTGTGACATGGTATGACCGCACGTGGTATGTTGATTTCGATCCATACAATAGCACGATACGATGAAACTTATTTGGTAATAAAGATAGTTAATGTTATTTTTACCTAATCTTTAGAAACGTGTAGTGAGACTTAGTTGTGAATGTTAATTTTACTTTAAGTCTTTATTTTCCATCTCATGGTTTTGAATGACGAATACGGGTAGTATGATACTATCTTATGTTTACATGGAAATTGGAATGTGGTTACAGGTAATAATGAACATTTAGGCCTCTGGACACGATTCCTGGTATGAGATTTAGTTCATAGGATTACTTGCTTTCATTTTACTCTCACTAGCATTGTTTGCTAATGGTGCTACACCACAATATTTTCAGGTAAACCCCATCCTAAGAAGCGAGGTAGACGAAATGGTGTCGCTTGACTGTTCGAGGTGGTGTAAGGGACAATATTAAACTCTTTTGATAAGCAATAGTAAAATGCTTGTAATCATATACTTTTTACATACTTTGTGTCATTTTGAGCCCGTGAAGGGTGTATGTGTAAAGTATTTTGATGTTTTTATGATTAAACTTTACTTTGGAATGTGCATTCCCGATTTATAGCTTTTTCTGGACTTTGGGTTGTAAAACAGGTTTTGATTATTCGACTTTTAAACGAACCCATGCCGTTTTTCTTTAAAAATTAAGTCTTCCGCTGTGCATTTGAATTTAAAGAATTTAACGGAAAATCGGGTCGTTACATAAAGAGATTAGAATTTTTGTCGGCATTGGTCAACCATTACCGAGGCCTAAAAATAAATCGTGGGCATTGCTAAGTTACATAATTTTTTTAATTTAAAAATTGAAACGAAATGCCAACGGTCTAAGTAAACCGTCGGCAAAGCCAACCAATACCAACGCTTAGAATAACTCGAGGGCGTTGCTAATTTACATATATATTTTTTAATTTAAAAATATGAAACGAAATGCTGACGGTTTATTTAAATCGTCGGGAAAGCCTACTAATGCCGACGGTTTAAGTAAACCATTGGTAAAGGGATCAGATTAAAAATCTGAACCCTTCCCTTCTTTTTTCTCTTCTTTCTTTTTCTCTTCTCTCTTCTGCTTTCTCTCTTTTCTCTCTTGGCTACTCACGCTGTCCGCCGGCCAATCTTGCTCTCCGGTGAGTTTTGTTTCTGTTGTTATCTATTATTTTGCTAATTATTATGTTATAGAAGTGTTTTATGGAAGATTTTTATAATTTAACTCATATTTTCTTAGGTTTCTCATAGTTAGGGTTTATAGGAAAATTGGGGGTTTATTTGAAATTGGAAGGGTTTATGTGCCTAAAATAGATTCTTATTGCAAATATTGTTTATCTCATGAGTTTTTTTCAAGAATTTATGAACTAATTTTAAGAAAACAACAACAAAATTTGGAAATTTTTTGAAATTGGAAGTGTTTATGTAACTAAAATATATTCTTATTGCAAAGTTTGTTTATCTCATGAGTTTTCTTCAATAAATTATGAACTAATTTGAAGAAAATACAAAAAACAAATTGTGGATTTTTGAAACCGGAAATGTTTATGTGCCTTGATTGTTATTGCTATGTTTGTTTATCTCATGAGTTTTTTTTTAACAATTTATGAACTAATTTTAAGAAAATACAACAAATATTTTTTTGGTAGTTTTTGAAATTGGAAGTGTTTATGTGCCTAAAATAAATTCTTATTGCTAAGTTTGTTTATCCCATGAGATTTCTTCGATAAATTATGAACTAATTTTAAGTAAATACAAAAAACAAAGTGAGGATTTTTTAAATCAGAAGTGTTTATGTCCCTAAAATAGATTGTTATTGCTAAGTTTGTTTATCTCATGAGTTTTTTTTTTCAATAATGTATGAACTAATTTTAAGAAAAAAAATTGGTGGTTTTTTATGTTAAATATTTCCTCGGTAAAGACCCTGTTTTTTGTAGTGATATTTGAACTATCATAATTTTATGAATTTAGTATATTATGAATATAGTGTATTGACATATTTTTAGTTTGAATGAAGCTTCTTTTGATCCTCTAGTGATGAATTTTGTTATCATCACCATAAAATTAGTTTGATAATATGTAAAAGTAATATCATCTCAAAAGTTTCATTTCATAGTTGTGAAGTTAAGCAAAAATTACAAAAATATAGCTTTATTTTTTAGCGGTTTTTTTTCAATTAACTAACAATTATTAATAAAAGATATCTTTTTCAAAAACTATTAAATTGCTGAAATAAAAAAATACTTTTTTCCTTTCAAAGGATTCTAAATTATTGATTGAAATTATCAAAACCCTTCAAAATAATGACAAAGCTTTAACTTCTAAAAAAAAGAAACGGTGTATAAGTTGAATTATGTATAAATTAGAATACTTAGTTGCACCAAAGTAATGAGGTGTTGTCAAATATAAAAATATATACAAAAAATCAAGTTTTTTTTTTTTTAATAGTTAGACTGCATCACTTAGGTATCACCCCCAAGAGAGTAACATTATAGTAAATAAGAAAAAAAAAAGATTTTAAATGGATTAATTAATTTTTGTATATGTTACAACATCCCTCTTAAAATGTCCTCCTTTTATAATTGGGCAATAATATTAAAATCCTATATTTTCGTATCTTATCTCTCTAAAATTTCAAATATAAACTAAAATAAAATTCAATCTTATCTCTCTTAAATATAAAATTAAAAACTAAAATAAAAACCTATATCTTTATCTCTTTAAAATATCAAGTTTAAAACTAAATAAAATCATATCTTTAATCTGTCTAAAATCTCAAACGTCTTGGTTTGGTTAGGTAAGCAATTCCAATTTCATTCAAAGCCAACTACTCTTCTCCAATCACAAAATTTTCATGATTCTTTGTTCACACTATATATCCATGATCTTATAAAATCTCACCTTGTCTTGTCTCTATTTTCCTCATAAAAATAAAAAGATGGTTAATTTTCCTCGAAATAACGACCATGAAGATGCAGACCATGAAGAAGCAGACCATGAAGATTTTGCAGCCTCTATCTTACAAAGAGGCAACTTATGCACGATGTTGAACTCTGATAACCAAAACATAGAGCTTAAGAAGGTAGTGTTTATCTGCTCCGCATGTCAACATCAATTCCTTAATGAGGCTGATCTGAACCTGCATAAGGAACAAGAAAACCATTGTTAACAGCCAATGTACTCCATCAAAATATGTTATGTTGTCTTTCAAAAACTTTTAATTTCTTTTCGGGGTACATGTTCTCTCTACTTTTGTTCTTATGTTCTTAATTTCTCTAATAAGTTAACATATTAATTGTTGGATCAATTTCTCAACTTCTTTACAATTCTTGTGTATATTAATTAAAATTCTTTCCATGTGAATTTCATCATTAAAGAATCCGCAACATTTTAGGAGGTCAAAGTTATTTCAGAGAGCCAGTAACTATAGAAGGTAACATGGATTTTTTTTCATTTTCAATAAGTGATCAAAGCTAATCAACAAGTTCATTATAACTTTTATTTACTATAATAATATTTAAATTATAAATTTACTAATATGAAGTATTTCATATATTAGTACCTGATTTTTTTAACTAAAAAGTTAAATAATGATACTTGATACAAACTTAAATAATGATACTTTTAATTTCTTTTCGGTACAAACTCAAATCATGTTCTCTCTACTTTTGTTCTTATGTTCGAACTACTTTTTTATTTTCTCTAAAAGGTTAACATATTAATTGTTGGATTAATTTATCAACTTCTTTACAATTCTTGTGTATGTTAAATAATGAATGTATATTTTTTAACTATCATTACTAGTTTTAATATTTAAACATTTAAGTTTATGTCGGTACAAATTTATTCATTAATAATTATCTTTAAAAAGGCTATTAAGTTAATATTGAAATGAAATTTTAGTTTAGTACGTAGAGATTTTCATTCTATTTTATATTTATATTTATTTATTTATTTATGTATTATAGATTTTAGATTATTATTATTACTCTTATAATTATAATTATAAATAATTTATAAGTAGTTGACAATTAATTTGTGGCAGATTTTGTGATTTTAGAAATTCATGAATGGTATAATAGGTTAAAAATATTTCTCTAGATTAACTCTTTTTGTTATCATAGTGATAGAAATATCTAATTTCATTAATTAATTTAGAACTTAATTACAGTTGGGTTAATTCATTGGTAAGACTCATATTTTTACCTAAAATAAAACAACGACGAGTGACTTTTTTTTTTTTGGGGGGGGTTGGAAAGTATCAAGGAGATTTTTAACTTGAAGAGTTCCCTAGTGAGAAAAGATATGGATGAAAGTTCACTCTCATAAATACTATATTATTAAATATGAAAGAAATTAAAAAATTGAAAACAACCATAAATAGAGATGCCGTTAAATTATAACAATGCATGTAATGTAGGAGAGTCGAGAGATTATTAGAGGAGGGCCGTCCCCTAATCCGTCATGTTTTTTTTTCTTTTAATTCAATTTAAGGATGCTTGACAATTATTTTAACGGAGAGTGTGATGTCCAATTCATATTTTGACCAACTAACTATATGGATTTGTTCTATAAGTTTTTAAATTTTATAATTCGAAGAAATAAAACAGCAGATTGGTATGTCTTCAACATTACGTGTTTAAATTTATCAAGTGTTTCCAAATCATCTTTCCTCTCAAAATTTAGCAAAGTAACTAAATATTCTAAATGTCATCATAAACAATTATTAAATATATTAGATCACCGATGAAAATAAATTTGATCATATATCTCAATAACAACAATGTATAAAAAAGAAAACTAATTAAAAGCAAATAAATTGATCCATACCTTTACATTCTAAACAATGCAAATTAAGCTAGAAAAATATGAGCCAACAAGAAGTTCGATCCAATAAATCTTCAAAGCAAAGTTGGGATGATCCATATAGGCGGTGAAAACTTTTTATGGGCAGGATTGACTTTGTAATGTGTATCAAAACTCTCATCTTCTAAATTGAATATTCCAACATCTTCAGCTCCAATTTCACTACCATACACATAATATATACGGTTTGATAAGCATTGAGGAAAGTCTTTATTTGAAATGCACATAGAATGATTGTAGCTAATAAACATCGCATCACTGTCTAATCTCTTGACCTCTGTATGCTTTTTCATTCCATCTTCACTCATATCAATAAGTTCATAGACCTTGAACTTCACAGTCCAAGAGACACGTTTGGTTTTTCGCCATACGGTGTTTCGATGAACCTTTGAACTAAGAAAAGATCTCCCTCTTGAAGACTCAACTACATATACTAAAGTATATGTATAATCTCCGATGGATCTCACTAAATCTAAATCAAGTGTGACCATAACATTTAAAGAAAAAGTTGAAGTATCATCATCTCTATCCTCAACTCCAATTTTCCAAAGTCTCAAACAAAAATCCAAAGCGTAGATGACCCCGTTATGAACATTAACATCTTCAAAATATTCACTGCCATTTGGGTTGAGGTCAGGCCAAGTTTCATCATTTTCTTTAATGATAGCCAATCTATTTTTATCCCCGTAAATCACTACAACCATATAATCGTTTGGATATAGTAATGGATCTTTAGTTAATATTGATTTTTTGAAGTGATATGGGTAATAAGAAGGTTGTTCACTTATCAATATATTCATTTCTCTTATAACGGGAGGTAAATGAAACACTCTTTCCTAAAAAAGGGTTTGACAGAGTAATTTCAACTGTGTCTCCGAGCATGATTAACCAACCATGAGATGAACCAAAACACCTTTTGTTGTATCGAAGTTTGAAGTCAGGATCACAAATTTTATTGTTGGTGAAATCGTAAAGACTTTTCTTTCCGTGTTCAAAACCATCATTTGAGGGAACAATAAGCATTGGACGTTGAGGAAACATTGAAGTTATTTGGTGTCTTTCATGTTTATGGTGTAATGAGAATGAAGACCAAGGCGTACATACTAGACTAAAATTGAGATGATCGTAGATAGATATTAAATGGTTGAGAATCTTACCAAGAAGGTCATTTGGAAGTGCTGCCCAATCAGAAACACATTCATGTTTTCGTTTCTTAGAAAACTGAATGGCTTGAAAAATTTCTTTAATTTCCTGTATCCAATCAGAAACACATTCATGTTTTCGTTTTTTAGAAAACTGCATGCCTTGAAAATTTTCTTTAATTTCCCGTGTTCAATTAAAAAAAGGAGAAATATAAAAATTTATATTAAAACAACGTTAGTGTTTAATAAACACCCTCAACGAAGAATTCAATAACACAAAATTAATAATAAAACTCCACAAAACTAACAGATAGTTATAGTACTAATGAGAGGAATTGCACAAACCAACACTTAACAACTCTTACCCTAATATAATCTCACCCTTAAAAGATTAAAGAAGGAACTGCACAAGATATATATATATATATATAGCTATAATTTATAAAAAAAATAAAAATAAATTGCTTACCTATTTGGAGAGAGTTCCTTGCAGAGATTGAATAAACGAGTTCCTTATAGTTGTTGAGAACAATAAGCAGATCCTTAAATTTTGAGATTTTATAGTGTGACGAAAAAAAAAAGGAGAAATATTTGGAGATTTTATATTATCTCTATCTATCTATAATATAAAAATATAGAATAGTATATTTAGGTGAAATATTTTCTAATAACATATATCTTTTTGCAATCTTATCTCTCTTAAATATAAAATTTAAAACTAAAATAGAAACCTATTTTTATCTCTATAAAATATCAAATTTAAAAATAAATAAAATCACATCTTTTATCTCTCCAAAATCTCAAATAAAATTGTAACTTTCCTCCTTTCTCTTTAACAAGTCTCTTGCACAAAGACAATCGCTCTCTCTTTCTCTCTCTATCAAGATGAAGTTTTTTTACTAAAACTTTTATTTTATTATCTTTATAATTTAGTCCTAAGTCAATAATTTGATGCCAACAATTTATAAATATGTTATATCAAGGACAAGTCATAAGTAATACATTATTAGATCAAGTATATATACTATATCTACCTGTACTATTTAAAAAAGATGAACTAATCTAGAGAAATATTTTTTGACTACGGTACCATTCCTCAAATCTTAATATCATTATACATACCGTTGTATCTATCCTTTTCATATCTTCCAATTACCTAACTTTTGATCGGAATTTATATCTCACCTTCTATTAAATCACTATTTACTTCAAAAATGAAAATGTGCAATCTTTATAAAATCCAATCAATGACCTTCACCCAGTCAATAATTAATCGTCATTCATATTAATAATTAATAAAACAACAAAAGTAGCTAAATTGTCATGGTCATAATTTCTCATGAGTCCTTGACTAATTATAGTTCTAATTGCTATATGCCAGAAACTTCTCCTGGTTTTACTTTTAATGACTAGTCTATACTACGTGTTGCACGGGTGAACAATTTTTTATAATTGAGAATGGTTAACTATATAAAAAAAGTATGTTTCATCATTAAATTTAAAATTCTATGTAGAAATGAAAATAAATTATATCATATAATTATGTTAATTTTCTTTCTAATTAACCCTAAACCTTAAACCCTAACCTTTAATCTTAAAATACAAATGCATGTTTGTCACTTTTAAATTCAAAAAAACCTTAGAATGATAAATTCAATTCATACTACTTAAACAAAAGGTTAAATTTGCATAGAAAAATTTAAATAACTTTTAGTATTTAGTGTAATTCTAATTATTCAATGTAGGGAATTAATACAATTTACAATAATAAGAATAAATATGTAATTAAATAAAAATAGAATAAAATTTAAAATTTAAATATATAAAATTCAATTTTAATAATTCAAGAAGGATAAAAGGAAAATTAAAAAGTTTCTCTCTTAAACCCCTTTTTTTGCTATAGTACTATTTTAGTTTTCTTTTACCGTGAAATGTAACAAAGGTTCATTTTATAACCTTTACGTTTTTTTAATTTCATCTATTTATTTTAACTAGTATCTAAACTTTTCTAATAAAATTCTTACTAAAGTCGTTAAAAACTAAGAACAAAGAATGTGTTGGTTGTTGTTTTAAGGTCAAAGAAACCACTTCATATGATCATCTATATGTAGGTAATAATTTTTATTGACATAAGAAAATGTACCTGCAAACCACCCAAAAAAGAAGAAGTTAGATTTGGATATATTTTCTATAGTTCAGATTCTGATGAATGGTATCCTAGTTTACCTAATTTACAACAAAGCATGTCTTATTATAAACTATCAATAGATTATTCAAAGTAGAATGTTTTAAAATTCATGATACATGTTCAAATAAAAAAGTAAATCAATGTAGTAAACATTCTTCTTTCAATTTTAACTTTTTTTTATGTTATTAATTCTATGTAAAAATAGAAATAACTTATTATAATATTGAAAGGTTAAAAAAAAGGTCGTATAATATAATGTCAAAAAACCACTGATTAAGGGCGCAATCTAAAATATGATTAAATATGATGTATTCTTTGATTATATGTAATCTAAGATACTATAATATTATTAAATGCTGCAAAATGAACAGTGTTATCTATATACCTATCCCTCCGTAATCTTAGATAACAAAGAAAATAACGGCCACTAAGGACCTGTTTGGTAACATTTCTCGTTTCCATTTATTGTTTCTTGTTTATGTTTTTTTTAAAAAGAAAAACAAAAACATGTTTGGTAATTGTTTCTTATTTCTTATTTCTTGTTTCTGGAAGACAAAATAAACAGAAATATGTTTGGTAACTATTTCTTGAAACTGTTTCTCATTTAAAAATAATAAAAATATTACAATTTTAAATGAAATATTTAAAAATATGATACCAATATAATTTTTGGATATTTATAATATATTTTAGACGTCAAAACAGGATAAGAAGTGTTGAAAATTTTGGAAACAAAAAAAGAAATAATAAACTAGAATTCGTTGTTTCTAAAATTTCTACACATTTTTTGGAAGTGTTTCTAAAAAAAGAGAAACAAGAAAAGTTACCAAACTTCATTTCTTAAAAAATGAGAAATAGAAACAACAAACAGAATTAATTTAGAAGGTTACCAAATAGAGCCTAAATGATTAAATTTGTCTTAGCCTACTATTTTAAACTCTTGGGTCTATTGGTGATTTAACATGACACAAAAATTGAAGATCCAGTATTCAATTTTTCATTATGTCATTTACTCCCAATCTCCCCATTTCGTAGTTTGTTCTCATGTGTTTGTCCATTGTTAATGACCAAATTGTCATGCGAGGGTTAAGTTTTTTAATCTATTGGTTATTTAACAATTAACAACTATTAATGTTAATTATTGATTATCACGTTTAAAATTTATTATATTTATAAATAAATTTATAGAAGTTGGATTCAAGGTTCTTAAAGTACTTGGGAAGAAAGTTGAAAAGTGTGGAAAAAGGCTAGTTGAAAGGTGAGTACAATTATGTTAAGGACTAAATTCTTTCATGTTTGTTTTTCTTTTTCTTTATTAGAATTAATCTCTGATTTTTAGCATGTAAATGGGTGTTTAGATGCATGCTAAAGAGATTTTGGGCTAAATGTATGGTTTATTGAATTGGGACTAAAAGCATGCAAAAATTTAGAATTAAAATAATACATATTTTGCCTATCGATATCGGTTTACGGTAAAACTGATTTTATGTGTTTTTGTGACTTTGTTTGGAAGATTAAGCATGTTTTGAGTGTTATTAAAGCATCTTAACGTTGCTGATCATGAGTGACGTAGTTGAAAGATTAGTGCCCACTAAGTCGGTAAAATTAAGCTTAAGTGGTTAGTTATTCAATATTTTATCTCTGAATTGATTGTGGTGTATTTCTAAATGTATATGGGCTGTTTTGGGAGTGTATTTATAGCCATTATGCCGCTGAAATTTAGTTAGAAAAATAGTAGATTTAGAATGTCCGAAAAAGGAGCAAAACTACACTAGTTTAGGCTAGTTTCGTTTCTAGACTTGTAAATTGTTGGGAGTTGTTGGAAGTGACCCCAAAGTGGGATTTTGAGTGATTTTGGATCATTCTAGGATGGTTTAAAGGTGAATTTTCTAGAATTTAAATTTAGAAAAATTTGGCCTATAAAGAGCGTTTTTGTGAAAAATTAAGCTTAGGCTTATTGAGCATCATGGGTAGTGATGTTGGTGTATCATATTACTTTAATACCTTGGGTAATATGGTGGTAGGTTCTCATTAAGCAAAGCCTTGCTTAATGAATAATATGCCGTTAAGGGGGATTATTTAGTTGTGGACAACTTAAATAGCACTTAACGGGGCAGGTTCATTCCATCTGTACAATGGAAAAGAATATTTCTCGTAAGGATTTAAATTGTGAAAAAGAGTGTTTAAATTCCTTATCGAGCGTAGTCTCTCTTTGTTTCCAGACAGAGAGGAGATTAGAGGTATTGATAGAAAGTTTTATCGAAAAGTTTTAAATCAATAAATTGGTGTTTAAAACTGTATCGATTGAGTTAACTCTTAATTTTTAGATTAGGAGTAGTATTGGAATGTTGTGATAAATTCCGTGTGAATTGGTGTGAGAGAACATTTGGATGTCGGTGAGGCCGATAATGGACTTAAAGTCTTAGAAAATCTCTCATGGCATTATTTTATTTTTAACATTTTTGTACTCATTGGGCGTAGCCTTATGATGCTACAATATTTTTTTCAGGTAAAGGAAAGAAGAAAGTTGGTGGCTAATGATGTTTGAGGCGGGTGTTCGGTTGGCATGGATTTGCACGCCTGCGAGTTTATTTTCTTCTTGTTATGTTTTGGGGAAAACTTGTCTTAAGTTTCATGTTTTGTTTTATTTGAACTATGTGAAAGTATTGAATTTCTAATCGAGAATTTTTTATAGACAATGGTTGAGATTGACTTGAATTTTAATGTTTTATAATAAAACCGATCGGTTGTGAACGTTTATTGAATTTGATTTTAATGAGAAGAATTTTGATTTTGATTTTAATGCTTACGCTTTATTTATATTGTGAATTCCATGTTTTAGGAATTTTCGGGTTGTTACAAGTATTTTTGCTAAACATAAGACTACTCTTATCAACATTTACCATTTGCCCAGAATTAGCTCCATAAACCTTTAAAATAGACTTGAGGGATCGAATATCATTCACATTACCTCTGCAAAATAGAAGGGAACCATCTGCAAAAATAAGATTAGAGATGTAAGGACCATTTCTTGAAATGTAAAAACCATGAAGGTTATTCTCTCTCACACCCATCTCCAATAAACTTGTAAGGCCTTCAGAGCAAAGGACAAAGAGGTAAGAAGATAAAAGGTCCCCTTGCCTAATGCCTCTAGAAGGTTTAAAGAAGCGATATAGAGAACCATTAACATTAAGACTAAAGGAAGAACTTGAAATACACTCCATAATCCAGTTGATCCAAATGTCATAAAAACCCATTTTCTTCATTAAAGATTCAATATAGTGCCACTTCAAATGATCTAAAGCTTTTACTATATCTAATTTCAAACCCAAAAAATAGTCCTTTCCAGATCTTTCATTCTTCATGGAATGAAGAATTTCATGAGCACTCAGTATATTATCTGAAATATTACGACACCCAATAAATACAGTTTGACTTTCATTAATCAAAGAGGGAAGTAAAATCTTAAGTCTATTACATAGTACTTTGGAAATAACTTTATAAGCAACATTGTATAATGAAATAGGCCTAAGTTGAGTCATGAAAATAGGACATTTGGTTTTGGAAATTAGAGTAATATTTGTATGATTTAAGCTTTTTGAGCAAATGACCAGTGCGAAAAAGTTCTTTAACCAAAAGAAAAAGATCAGACCTTACTACCTCCCAATGATCTTGGAAGAAGCCAGCAGTCATCCCATCCGAAACTGGAGCTTTATTCGAATGAATTTGAAAGAGAGCTTGTGAAATTTCAGCATCATTAACCTCTTGAATCAAGCGTCTGTTATCTGAGTCACTCACTTTAGAGGAGATACCACGCAAATTAGAAGCTAAATGAGGAGGAGGAGCAGAAGTGAAGAGTTTTTCAAAATAATCAATACCGATAAAAGCAATCTCTTCATCACATTCTTCCATATACCATCAACATTCTGAAGACCCTTCAAATAGTTAAAACATCTTCGAACTTTAACTTTTAAATGGAAAAAAGAAGTATTTTTATCTCCCTCTTTTAACCATAAGGCTCTTGATTTAATCCTCCAGTAATGCTCTTCATAAGAAATTACTTCCTCAACTTTGCTTTCCAGAGAGTGAACTAAATTCATATCAGGAACAGAACAATTAAGGGCAGCAGAAAGCTCATTCTTGAATTTAACTAAACAATCATGAGCACTCCATTTGGACCTTTTCTTCCAACACAACTTTTAATTTTTCAACAAAGCAAAAAGAATTACTTCCCAAGCATTTCAAGCTCCAAGCTTTTTTTATTACCTCTTTGCAACTAACATTTCTACCCCATCTTTGATCATATTTGAAATAAGATTTAGATTTATGCACTTTTGGATCAGTATTTGCTAAAATAATTCTGTGGTAAGAGCCAAACGAATTGAGATGGAAAATCGCAGCCGTAGGGAACAAATTCAACCATGAATCTGAGGCTAAGCCTCTGTCTATACGCTCTTGAATAAAGTCATCAGGCTTCCTTCTATTTATCCAGGTATAAGGATACCCTATAAAGCTAGGATCTTGCAGATGATTATTAAAACAAAATCTCTGAATAAACGAAGACTTTGAGTAGAACGAGGAATTCCACCAGATTTTTCATCTTTGAGGAGAAGATCGTTGAAATCACCAATTAGTAAAATCTAGCTGTGACAATTCTGTAAACGCTTTGAAAGAATGGGGAATTGTGACGCTTTTACTGAATCATATGAACTTGGATAAATACAGAACAAACTTCAAGTTAATCTTGATTCTTTATCAAACACTTCAGCCTCTATAAAGAAAGACGAGCTTTTAATGATAGACACAACCACCTCACTTTTCCACAAGAGACATAAACCACCATTGGATTTACCGTATAACAGGAATTGAAAAGAAGTAATCTTGTTAAACCTTTCTAAAACTTGAGATCGATTCTTTGTTTTAGCCAAAAAGATTAGTTTTGGGGAGTGGAGCGAGACTTGCTCCTTCAAGCTGAACTGTCAAGGAACTCCCTATGCCTTGACAATTCCAGCTGAAAATTATCACGATGACTGTTGAGACCCATCAAACCTGGTCTCTATGGCTTCATCAAAAGATAAAACTCCATTGTCAGAAACTAAATGTTCTTTAAAAGAGAGAATGGGTTTAACTGAGAAAGTAGAAGTAAAGAGGGTAGAAGAAAGTAATTTTCTTCATTTAACAACTGGGGCTTTCACTTCCCAAAGTAGAAGACTCAGAAGACGTGTGCTTTCTTTTGTCACCGCTTAAGCTATATGTCTTCAACAAGGAGAGGTGAGTTTAGTTGATGGGCCTGGATTTGAAAGCAGCTTTAGATTATTAATACAACCCAAAAAATTCTAATTGTAATTTGAGGAAGCAGACGCATAGGAGATAGGAATGTCTACAAGTGTAATTGGGAATGATTCAGAAGAAACACGTTTAGAGGTAGTTCCTTTATTTTTCAAAACTGATTCACCATCCTTAAAATACACTCCTAACTGCTCCTCCACATTCATTTTCAAACTACTCAAATCGTGTGTTTCATCGGAAATTGTAGCCTTTGCCAAAGACACCTCCGGCAAGGTCAAATTTTAAGCATCTGAGAAGGAAGCCAAAAAAGTGTAAACATCTTTCACCTTCTTAGAATAGGAACAAAATTTTGGAAGACGTTCATAGCGAATATATACCCAGGATTTCTTCCCTTCCACTTCTATAAAGAAGCCACAAAATAAAGGCTTCCGAGTATCAATTTCAACTTTCAGGCAAATGTGATATGAATCATGGAGCCTCAAAAGAGATGAATAAGCTTAGCTTCACTCAAGGATCAAGAGCTAAGAAGTTTCAAAATGAAAGAACAGCTTGGCTAGAAATGAAGAGATATGGAAACTTTCCCGAAATGGAAACTTTCCAGAAATGGAATTTTTCCTGAAATGAAAACTTTCCATTTATAATAATTAGTGGAAAAGACCAAATTTACATTCAATTGAAGCTCAAGACAAAGAATTGAAGACTTTATGTAGAAATGTAAGTTTCAAGTAGTGTAGGGCTTTAATTTTAGGATTTTTAAATTTCTAGGAGTAGTAGTTTTTATTTTTGATGACTCATCATGGTGATGCCATGATCAAGTCATCCTTATCAACACTTTATCTCATATTTTCGAAATTAGAGTCATATTAGGAGTAGGAAACTTTTTTTTTCCTATTTAAAGGCTTTTATTATTCAATTAATAAATAGATTTGATGAATTAAGGAAAACTAGCTGATTGTGCTTGCCTTGGCTGGGAGCCATCTCTCTCAACTATGTAGTCTTGCTTTAGATTGCATGCTTAGGAGCATTCAAGCAACCTTGATCAAATTGTTTGTGGAGTGTTTCGAATCATGGGGTAAGAAGTCCTTCTTGTTTCTTGATATTTGATCATCAAGGTATCCTTTTTCCCTTACTTACACCTTGGGTTGTTTCAAATGGCATATGTGGGTTCAATGGTTTGTTATTTTGGGGTTCTTAGTTAATTTTAAGGGTTTTAAAAGCAATTCTATGGCGTTTTCGTATCAGAATGGATCTTCTTTGAGAACCTCCCTCAGACATAAACTCATTTTCTTCTTGATCAATCCGACCCACCTTCCCCCTATCAACTTTGAATAATTTTTTCCACGACAGCAAAAAGGAAGATCATGAATTTGGATCCTGATAGATTAGAGGAAGATAACAAATTCTTATCCCATTTATAGAGAACAAACAATTTTTCTTCAAAAAGCCAAGGACCTTGATTCAGAACACAAAGCATGGTTCGAGCAGTTGCAAAGACCAATTGAAAAATATTATCTTCCAGTTCAACAAACTTTACAGATTCCCTACAACTCCAAGCTTGTAGCATAGTTTTCTTCAACTCATTTCGGTTATATTTTTTCAAAGTAATGAGTTCACCAATATCATATAGAACAATTGGAATACAGTTGCTTTCATTGAGATAAAAATGTTCCATGACTTTGATAACTTCTTCATCCATGGTTCATACTTTTTGTTAAAGAAAATAGAGAGAAAACTCTCTACAACTCCCTTACTCTGATAAGGACACTTTTTATTTTTTTTATCTAATTTAATAAGTTATTGAATTAAATGGATCAATTTATTGAATTAGTTTAAGTTGTACAATTCAATAATTTATACTGGGTTGTTCACTAAGTTATTGAATAAAATTTATTCTTAAATTTTGTAAACTTTGTCATTTTAGTTTTTTTTTTAAGAAATTTTTATAAAAAAAAGTTTTTTAAACAATTTTTTTATCCTAGATCCCTCTTTTTTTGTCAATTTAGTTTTTCGTTATATAATTCGATAATTTATACCGTGTTGTTCACTAAGTTATTGAATTAAACTTATTCGTTTTATTTTGCAGCATGGTTAATTAGGTTTTTCCTTGTGCACAACTGCTTTACAAGTGTTAAGCTATATGTGAATTGGAGAAAAAAATAGGGAAGAAAAATGTGAAGAGTTGGCCTAATGAGAGTGACATATTAGTAGACATTAAGATGTCATTTTTTTGTGTGTTTGTTACTGTGACGACCCGACTCTTTTTAAATCATTTAAGAACCAGAATGTAGCGGAAGTTTTAGTTTAAAGAAAACATCATGGATACGTTTAAATTCGAACTTAGAAAATTTGTAAAGACAAGGAAATGCATTTTCTGTTGCAAGTTTAAAGGAGTTTCATAGTTATAAAAGTTAAAAACAAAAAGCTCTCATGAGCTTATATGCACATGTACAATCCAAAAGAAAAATATAAAATAAAACGAGTTCATGGACTTTAAAACATCTCTAGTCCATCTTGTCATCATCATCATCTAGATCAGACCGCACCAGCTCCTCTTCCACGATCCTTAGCACGAGCATTACGTGAAAAATTATAATATCATGATCGAACTTTCGGACGTGCTGACCTGCAGTGAGATATATGATAATCACTTTAAGTTATAATCATTGATGTACATATTTAAACAATTGACTTAGCAAGTGAATCAATAATTAATTTTGGAAATGCATAAAAGGCCTAATCTAAGATTATTGGGTAACTAGAAATACATAGTATCTAAATTGCATGGAATGCAATATTTCAATATTCATTTTGTAATAATTAGAAATGAGAATCGATGAAAGATTACGATGTTTGTAATATTATTTTTAACTCTGGAAATTTAATGAAATTATCAATTTTTCCAATAATACCCTTGTTTTATGTTTCTTATTAATAAACTCTACCTATTAGTTTAAATTAATATTTATTTTTATAGATTAATGTACCCAGACTATTTTGATAATTCAATTACTTGATAACTTATTTATTTAAATATGTATTTAATATTCAAATTTATATAATTATTTGATATAAAATGAATTTAAAAAAAGTATCAATACTTAGTGTAACGAAAGAGTTATTTATGTTTCTAAATTTAGTTGTTGATGAGAAGATAACTTTTCTTATGTTATTAATTCTATGTAAAAATAGAAATAACTTATTATAATATTGAAAGGTTAAAAAAAAAGGTCATATAATATAATGTCAAAAAACCAATGATTAAGTGCGCAATCTAAAATGGTTAAATATGATGTATTCTTTGATTATATGTAATCTAAGATACTATAATATTCTTAAATGCAGCAAAATGAACAATGTTATCTGGATACCTATTCCTCCATAATCTTTGATAACAAAGAAAATAACGGCCCCTAAGGACCCGTTTGGTAACATTTATCGTTTCCATTTATTGTTTCTTATTTCTATTTCTTGTTTCTTGTTTCTTTTTTTAAAAAAAAGAGAAACAAAAACATGTTTGGTAACTGGAAGACAAAATAAACAGAAATATATTTGGTAACTATTTCTTGAAACTGTTTCTCATTTAAAAACAATAAAAATATTACAATTTTAAATGACATATTTTAAAATATGATACCAATATAATTTTTGGATATTTATAATATATTTTAGAAGTCAAAACGGGATAAGAAGTGTTGAAATTTTTGGAAACTAAAAAAGAAATAAAAGCTAGAATTTGTTGTTTCTAAAATTTTTACACATTTTTTTGGAAGTGTTTCTAAAAAAAGAGAACAAGAGTCAAGAAGAGTTATCAAACAATTTCATTTCTTAATGGATTTTGGTTAACTATTTTTCAGGACAGTGAAAATGCTTACCGAAGGAATTAGAATATTATTGAGACTTGTGAAAATCAGGCTGTTCATCGTATTAAGCCTGGTGGCACAAACGATTCTAATAATATGGACTTACAGTCGAGAAAGAAGCTCTTCCCGACCAATTTTACGAACAATTTGGCTGGTTTCATTTCTGTTAGCAGATTTCGCTGCCACAGTTTCTTCTCTTGGAAACATTTTCAACTTCGAATTTCAGTCAGAAACAAGTTTTTATACTCAATCATCTGGGAAGACATGGTAAAGTCACAACTTTCTCTTTGGAAGACAATGAGTTTTGGCCAAGACATGTCATTGCTTTTTTACTCATGAGCTTACTGCAATAATGGAGATTATTGTCTGGATTTAGATCTTTATTTTAATCAAATCAAGACTAAAAATACGCTAAATTTGACACCATTTTCAGAGGATGTTGATGTCAAGTCCTTGTGTGAAGCCTATCACAATTTCAACATATACAAAGGTATATTCACTGATTCATCTCTTACTTGCTACGAGTTAATAAGCGACCATCGTTCTCGTTTCCTAGAAGACACAACGAATGATCAATGGCTAGATTCTATAGGGATGGACGTAAAATTCGCATATGAATTATTCTACACGAAAAGGCTTGACCGCTTGAGTACGCATACATATTATCCAACTACATGTTATCTTATGGTAGTACAGCCAGCAGCAATGTCATCAATAGCCAAAGCAGAACTGCCTGTGAGGAAGGAAACAGGTTTTTTGCTCATGGAAGCATTGGTATTGTTGGAAAGGAAGATGCTTATGGAACCTTAAAAGAGTTATATAAAACGATTTTCAATAGTAGATCACTACGAGACTCGAATTTGCTGCTGCAAGATGGGTATAACCTTGCGGCTGAGCTAGAGCCTTTCTTGATACAGAATCCAACAGAATTTTGGCTTATATTGTTTTTTTTTTTTTTTTTTTGGTAGAGTTTCTTTCTTTTGCAGCGATCAGTTGCAGTGGAAAGGAACATGTTCAGTTGCTTTGACTTCCGTTTGGCTTTTCTCAATAATTTATTATACTCTGGCATTGAGGATGCTCATCCAAGATGCATTTAGGAGATTTTGATTTCCTCAAAAATCATAGGTTTCTAGGATTCCATGGTGAGGACATACTTCTATAACAATTTTACCCCTCTTATTTTTTCACTATTTATTTTATTTCCTTCAACCCTTTTACTTTCACTTTTTATTTTATTTAAAGTAACTAAAAAATATCAATTTATTAATCTAATAATAAATCACTCTGTAAAATTAATATATTTTCATATATAATAAAATATATTTTAATTATATGTAATATATTAATTAACAATTCAATAACATATTTAATTAAAATAGAATTAGAATAAAATTAAATTATTAAATGAGTGTATTATATTTTTTAATAATATTAATTTAAATATTTTATTAACATTAATTAATCTATACATATAAAAATCTAAGAAAAGTATTGTTCATGTAAATAAACAAGGGTATAATTGGAATCACATGTAATGATATTACACCGTTACCTAAATATTCCCCGGCATCCACCCTTATTTTTTTTGCAAAACAAACACTATCTTAGGATGTCCACTACAAAAAAACTGTCAATTTACGACCACGAAATTGCGACCATATGGTCGTTTTTTGCCTATAATGCGACCAAAAAAGCGACAAAATAAGTGGTGACCATATGGTCGTAATTTATCTTCAAGATAATTGACCAATTGGTCACATAAAAAAGTGACCAAATGGTCGTATTTTATGTGACCAAATGATCACTTTTAGACTCAGTTAAAAAATACCACCGTATTGCCCCAAAAGTGACCATCCTGGTCGTAATTTATGTGAAAGATAAGTGATCAATTGGTCACATACAAAAGTGACCAAATGGTCATATGTTATGTGACCAAATGGTCACTTTTAGACTAAGTAAAAATACGACCAGATGGTCGCTTTAAAAGTGACCATATGGTCGCATTTAAGAATTTTTTTTTTAAATTTAAATTTCAATAATTAGTTAATTAATTATTAATTATTAATTAGTTAATTAATTATTAATTATTAATTATTTATTAATTATTAATTATTTATTTAATTAATATTAAAATTTAATAAAAAAAATTGGAATTAAAATAAAAAATATATATATCAAATATTCAAAAAAAGTTTTATACAGTCGAAAGAATCATAGAACTATTGCGGAGGGGCGGGGGGTGGAGGAGGAGGCGTCGATAATGAAGGGCCGCCGCCTAGAGATCTGAAGTACGCGGCCAAAGCGGATGCGACCTGGGCCTCGACTCGTGCCCGCATGTGGGCCTCAATCGCAGCAGCCGAGTAACGAAGTCCTCGCGCATAGCCTCCATGTCCACGCAACTGCCGCTCAACCGGGAGAGAGGCAGGAGCTAGTGCTCGCTCCCTTTCCGCCGAGGCCGGGGCACAACCGCATAAAGGTGTCGCCCGTACGAGCCGAGCCCAGAACTGACCCATCAAAGCCGAACCTCTCCAGACCTCCAAGAACCCCTCTCTACGGTCCTCCTGAGTCGGTCGCAGAGTCTGGTGGGCAACACCGAGTCAAGGACTCGTGAAACGTTCCTAAACATTTAAAATTCAGAAAATAAAATGGTTAATATATAATGTAGGAAAAATTTTAAAGAAAAAAATAATAATTGAAAAAATTATTAAATACCACCAGGCGCTTTTCGCCTTGAACGCCCTTCCTTCTTTTGTGTGAAGAACGCGGCGGCTCATTGGGCGATCGGGCGCCCGTGCTTCTCTTCCTAAAAAATTAAAGAGTGAAGAATAAAACATAATAAATTAATAAATAATTGAAAAAAGAAAACGAGAAAAAAGTACGGAAGTAAGAAAACGACGAGAAAAAAAAATACCAATCGACGATGGTGCTCGTCGTGGGTCCGTGCCCCGTTTGTGTTTGGTGGGATTCTTTGCGCGGTTGGCCTTATTCTTGCTTGACACGCCTTGCCCTCAAGAGTGCTCAAGCTCGAAGCCGCGCGTGGTCCTCCGGGCTCATCCACACGGGGCGGTTTGCTACTTGCTCTGGCGCCGGTACATGAGGTCCTTGAATCGATCCCGGACGTGACTGTCCCCATGGGGGAACAATCCACCGTCTGGTGATATCGGGATCGATAACGAAACTTGCCCCGAGAAAATGAAATAAAAATTGTTAAAGTAATAAATTTATTTCTATAAATTTCAAAATTAATTAATTATGAAAATAAATGATGTTTTTTACCTTCCAATTGTCGTGACATCCGACGCTTTCTCCGTCGTGGAATCTTCCGCACTGCAAGGTCACCGGGTAGAGGCATGCTCTCGGAGGACCTAAAACCGTTTTGAAACGGTTGTATCGGCACATACTATGCAAAATCATAAAAATTATTATTGCTATTAGAAACTATTAGTTAACAGGAATAAAAAATACTTTGAAAAATAATAAACAAATATACTTACGTATCCCCTTCAATCCAGGGGGGTAGAGTCTGGCGCCCGAGACGGCACGGCATGAAGTGGAGGGCGGCATTGATCCGACGCCCTGATGCACCGGACGCATACCATGATCAGCACTCGATGCTAAGCCAGGAGTCGTGGCCAGGGAGTCCTCGCGGCAGCCGTGGTGTCGCAGCCTGCCTCGGGGATCGCATCATCGAGCGTGGAAGCAAGTCCCGTCTCGTAACTAAAGAGGATGTCCAACTCCTCCAGCGTAGTCCGCATCGTGGCGCAGATAGCGCCTGCGGAGATCCCTGATCACCAGGTCGTCAGCCCGCCCCGACCTGGGGAGGACGCCTCCTCGTCATAATCCTACAACCAAAATAAACTAATTTAATACTAATTAGGTAAGTAAAATATTGAAATAAATTAAATTAATTAATTAATGAAATAATGTAAATTAAACTAACATAAATTAAGTAAATAATTTAAAATAAACTATTCAAATTAATTTGAATAAAAGTAAATTAAAATTAGATTAATTGAACTAAAATTAATTCAATTAAACTTAAGATTAATTAATTAAAACTAAAATAAGCTAATCATTTAATTTGAAAAAAAGTAAATTAAAATTAGATTAATTGAAACTAAAATTAATTGAATTAAACTTCAGATTAATTAATTAAAACTAAAATAAAGTAATCAATTAATTTGAATTAAAGTAAATTAAAATTAGATTAATTGAACTAAAATTAATTGAATTAAACTAAAATTAATTTAATTCAATTAATTTTAGTTTCAATTAATTTAATTTTAATTTACTTTATTTCAAATTAAATGATTAGTTTATTTTAGTTTTAATTAATTAATCTTAAGTTTAATTCAATTAATTTTAGTTCAATTAATCTAATTTTAATTTACTTTTATTCAAATTAATTTGATTAGTTTATTTTAGTTGTAATTAATTAATCTTAAGTTTAATTGAATTAATTTTAGTTTCAATTAATCTAATTTTAATTTACTTTATTTCAAATTAATTGATTAGTTTATTTAAGTTTTAATTAATTAATCTTAAGTTTAATTAAATTAATTTTAGTTTCAATTAATCTAATTTTAATTTATTTTATTTCAAATTAAATGATTAGTTTATTTTAGTTTTAATTAATTAAACTTAAGTTTAATTGAATTAATTTTAGTTCAATTAATCTAATTTTAATTTACTTTTATTCAAATTAATTTGATTAGTTTATTTTAGTTTTAATTAATTAATCTTAAATTTAATTGAATTAATTTTAGTTCAATTAATCTAATTTTAATTTACTTTAATTCAAATTAATTGATTAGTTTATTTTAGTTTTAATTAATTAATCTTAAGTTTAATTCAATTAATTTTAGTTTCAATTAATCTGATTTTAATTTACTTTATTTCAAATTAAATGATTAGTTTATTTTAGTTTTAATTAATTAATCTTAAGTTTAATTGAATTAATTTTAGTTCAATTAATCTAATTTTAATTTACTTTTATTCAAATTATTTTGATTAGTTTATTTTAGTTGTAATTAATTAATCTTAAGTTTAATTGAATTAATTTTAGTTTCAATTAATCTAATTTTAATTTACTTTATTTCAAATTAATTGATTAGTTTATTTTAGTTTTAGTTAATTAATCTTAAGTTTAATTCAATTAATTTTAGTTTCAATTAATCTAATTTTAATTTACTTTAATTCAAATTAATTGATTAGTTTATTTTAGTTTTAATTAATTAATCTTAAGTTTAATTGAATTAATTTTAGTTCAATTAATCTAATTTTAATTTACTTTAATTCAAATTAATTGATTAGTTTACTTTAGTTTTAATTAATTAATCTTAAGTTTAATTGAATTAATTTTAGTTTCAATTAATCTAATTTTAATTTACTTTATTTCAAATTAATTGATTAGTTTATTTTAGTTTTAATTAATTAATCTTAAGTTTAATTGAATTAATTTTAGTTTCAATTAATCTAATTTTAATTTACTTTGTTTCAAATTAAATGATTAGTTTATTTTAGTTTTAATTAATTGAATTAAACTTAACATTAAGTAATTGAATTAAACTTAACATTAATTAATTGAAACTAAAATTAATTGAATTAAACTAAATTAAGTAATGAAGAATTAAAATAAATTAGATTAGTTGAACTAAAATTAATTAAAGTAAACTAAGTAATGAAGATTTCAACTATTAGATTACCCTAAACTAAAATTAATTCAATTTAACTAACATTAATTAAATTTAATTTCTAACATTAATTAATAAAAACTAAATTTAACTAAACAAATTAATTAAATTAAACTAAATTAAAATTAGATTGATTTGAACTAAAATGTATCAATTAATTAAAGTAAAGTAAACAGAATTAGATTAATTAACCTTAAGTAAACTAAGTACTTAATTAAAATAAATTACATTAATTAAAATAAAATTAATGAAATTAACAACATTAAACTAAACTAATTAAATTTAAACTAAAACTTAAACTAAAACTAACTTAAAACGGATACGAAACTAACCTCGTTATAGAAACCGGGATTGAAGGTTTAGGGTGTTTAGGTTTAGAGTAGGGTAAGAACGGGAAAAAGAAAGGGGAACCCAACGGGGAAAGAGAGAAAAGAAAGAAAAGGGAGAAAGAAAAAGAGAAAGGAAGAAAAGAAAACGGGGAAAGGAAAAGGGATTCGATTTTAAATCGATTTTGCGACCAAATGGTCGCAAATATGTAATAATGACAAGAAACGAAAGGTCGCGCGTGCTGGGGAAAATGCGACCATGTGGTCGCATTTTTTGAGATATTGGCGCGCATATGGTAGCACTTCTTGGAAAAGCGACCATATGGTCGCAATTATGTAATCCACCGCCCAAAATTGCGATCAGATGGTCGTAATCTTTAAATTCACCGCCATAAATTTCATGGAAATTTAAATTTACCGCTCATATTTGCGACCATATGGTCGCCATTTCACTTATATTTTTAAAAAAAAATATAATTATACTTTCTAAAAAATGCGACCATTTGGTCGCCTTTCCTTTCTAAATTACTACCATGTGGTCACCTTTTGTGTGAAATTGCGACCACATGGTGTAAATATTATTATATATATATATATATATATATATATATATATATATATATATATATATATTTTTAATCATTCCTTAAAAGAATTAGTTTTAATTAATTAAACACATACACACACATTTGAATAATCAAGTTAACGAAATATCTCATTCATCATCGTCTCCAAGAAGTCCGTCACATACAATCTTCTTCTTCTTCTTCTTCTTCATCAGATTCATCGTCTCGAATAAATTCATCATCAATGTCATGTGCGTGAGAAGTGGAAGCATTTGTATCATCATCATCATGCAATGTTATCGTTCCATCGTTCAAAGGGCGAACATACTTGCATTCGACCATAATCGATTGCACGAGATCTTATCTCATCTTCTTGAAAAGCAACGACTTCCTCGCATGGTCGTCTTTCCCGGACAAGCTTTCTTCTACCTGGCGTGGTTTAACTTTACAAACAACTAACCAATCTGGCCGATCTCGTCTATTAATCGGATAGTTCAAGTAATAAACTTGAATCGCTTGTGAAGCCGGGACGAACCTATCGATGCGCATATGCTTAGACTTGTTTACCTCAACGATTTGTAAATGGTTAATCTTACGGACTCGCCTCTTCCTGGTTGTCTCGAACCAAGTGCGGTTGAACGACAATGCGTTTTAGCGTCGGACTTGCGTATTGAATCTCAAGAATCTCACCGATTACTCAAGTAATCGTCTTCGTTTGTCTTGAACATGTGACCTTTGATGCAAACACCACTTGTTGTTTGTTGCCCTGCTTCCCGAATGCGCCCGTTTGAAATCCGAATCCTTACCCACGTATCCACCATACGACCTTGCTATCCGTCCAGGTCCCTTTGCCAAAGAAATGATGCGAGGATCATGCACCGGTAATGTAGGGGAGTCAACCTGTGTCATTGTCCATGCACATACAGTAATGTTAGGAAGATAGTAATTGTTTCAACATAATGCAACAGTTTTTTGACAATTTAAAATAACTCACGTATGCACTGAACCAAGAACGAAACTCTTTGTCGATTATTGACCCCTCCTCAGCGTCTGTAAGACCAACTCGTGTCATTCGAACGTATACGTTTAGAAATAATCTGTATGTTACAAAAATAGTTAGCAAATAGTTTGTAATTGTTTATGCGATGAAATAATGTTAAGTTACAAACTCACTCTATGTAAGGCTCGATCTCTGCGCAGTTGCATAACACGTATGTCTGCATTACGTGATACTCAGAATCGGTCAACGGCCTACGCACTGATCTTCCAACTGTCATGCCAGGTTCCGTAAAAATCGGCAAGTCGTTCATGTCAACACCTTCAAGTAAATTTTCGACAATGTTTCGTTTCGCCGGTCGAAACTGCTCTGCAATGTGTTGATCAAAGTAGTATGAACAAAATGTGGTAGTCTCTTGCGTCAGGTACGCACTACAGATAGATCCTTCTACTCGTGATCTATTTCCAACCATCTTTTTCAACCGACGTAAGTACCTGTGGGTACAAAACATAATTAACATTCGATGATCACTGTACTGATTCATACGCTTACATTACAAAATAACTGTGCTTACCTTTCAAATGGGTACATCCCGGTAATGTACGGGACCCCCTAAGAATGCCTCATATGGAAGATGCACCGGAAGATGCTCCATGGAGTCAAAAAACCCAGGTGGGAACATTCGCTCTAACTTACAAATAATAACGGCGATCTCTGAACTCATTGAAGCGACAGTGGCTTCCGTCAGCTCTGTACATGTCAAGTCCCTGAAAAAAACATGTTAGGAATGGTGTCCTGGAACTTGTAATTATTTAATAATAATATTTTATTAAGAATAAATTAAATAAATAAACATAAGTTCTTTATATTATCTAGATTGATTCAATTAATGATATTAGGAATATATGGAAATATATAAATATCAAACATTCAAATAGTAAACCCTAAGTTACTCTTATGAAATCACGACTTAGTATGTGAGTCATACGAGAGGATTAAAGTCGAGATGAGTAACTTAAAGTGTCTACAGTAAATGGATAACGTTTGGGAACCTTATCCTGGTAACACTGTTGATAGCTTCGCATTTTGTTTGTAGACAAATGATCTAATCCTGATCATTCATGTGGGAGACATGAAATGGAAGTATCATATGCAATGTTGATTGTATAAGACAGGACCACGATGTTCGATCAAAATTTCTCATTAGTACCGTTTACGAGAAATGATCGAATATCAAACTAAGTTTATCAACCATGATAGATCTCAATCCCTGAGTGAAATGCGGACTCTATTTATGGAGTTATGTTCTTTAATTCACATGGTTGAGAGCGATCTGTAAGAACGCTCAATACACTCCTGTTTTGGGAACATGACTAGATAAGTAGTTAGGAACTCATTTTCACGAGATGGAATTCATAACTTTCCTATAAATTAACGGTATCGGTCGCGATACCTAAACATTTTAGGAACTTTAGGAAACTCCGCTTGATGTCCCGATTCGAGACATGAACAAGTGGCGCCACGACTTCTATTGATCACGTAAGTATATTATCTCTAGTTCGACTAAAGATAAAGTTCATTGGAGAATCATGGGAACACAAGGATAAAGCGGTAATTACGGGGCAAAACGGTAAATTTATTGCTTTGTAATTATGAGGGTTCCACGTGAAGGATTATATCACGGATATAAATAAAGATAAACTAAATGGACATAACTCATCTATAGTGAAGGGAGTTACTATGAATCTATAGTGGAATCATTCATAGTTAGATAATATGTAATTAATCGATTATGTGTTAATCACTTAATTGACTAATTATTAAGCCCATGATCTATAGGTCCATCGGGTCCCTATGCTAGCCCAAATATCGTAGTGCGAAATCAAGTAGAAGAAATGGAAATTTTTAAGTAAAATGAATTACTTAAAATAGGCAATATTAATTGTTTAAATATTGAGTATATTTAAACGGTAATTAATATGAACATTATTAATTGTTTAAATAATGAGTTTATTTAAACATGAAATTAATAATGAAATATTATTAATTAGATATTATTAATTATTTAAATATTGAGTATATTTAAATGGTAATTAATAATTTGAAATTAATTAACAATTATTAATTGTTTAAATAATAAATTTTATTTGACAAATTAATAATTAATAATTAATTAATTAATAATAAAATGTTATCAATAAAATTATTAATTAAATAATGAGTTTATTTAATGGAAATTAATAATTAAAATATTTATTATTAATTATTTAAATAATGAAAATTATTTAAATGAAAATTAATAATTAAATATAATTTGATAATATTTAGTCGGGAGAAAATATTAATATTATTAATTGTTTAAATAAAATATTTTATTTAAATGGTAATTAATAAATAAATTAATTAAGTTGGACTTATTAATTTAAGAGAGAGTTTCAAGCCCAATTGGATTAATGAACCCAATTGAAATTGGCCCAAAATAATTAATTAAATAAATTTGATTTATTAATTATTTATTTTGGCCTTCATAGATAATTTGTAGGAGATAATTATTTGAATTATATCCTATAATAATTATATAGATTTATTTACCCAAGATAAATAAAATAAAGAAAAGAAAATAATCTCCTATTTATCTATGGCATTTTCGAAATTGCAAGATAAAGGAAAGAGATAATCTTTTTTCTTTTTGTATTTATCTCTATAGATTAATCCTAATGGGATTAGGATTCCTATTTTTCTATAAATAAGAGGGTTGAGTCATTCATAAATCACACAAATAAAATTCCTTAAAAATTCGGAATTCTCTCTTCCTCCTCTCCCCCCTTGAGTGCCGATTTTCCCTATTCAAAATTGGGAAGAAAATATTTTTCTTCTTCCCAATTTCTTCTAAAGTTCGATCCCACAATCGGGTTTCGTTTGATAGATCGGGATATAGCGTAGAAGATCCGGTGTTGCTGAGGATTTGATGCTGTAAAGAAACCTCCAACCGATTCTCCATTTATTACTCAATGTAAGTTTTGATTTCAATTTTCGAAATTTAAAGCATGAATCTACATGTTTTTACACAAATTTCATGATATTAATAGATCCATAATTAAATGTTAATTAGTTTACTAAATCAAATTCCGCTAGTTTAGTAAATTATCCCTTCAAAACACTCAACTGGGCAAGCGGCTCCCAATGTCTATTCTCTAGGAACGGTCTGAACGCGACGGGCATCAATCGTTCCATGAATATATGACAGTCGTGGCTTTTCATCCTGAACATGATATGTTTTTGACTGTCTATACACCGACTCAAATTCGAAACGTATCCGTCCAGGAATTTGATGGATTTGATCCACTCAAATAATGTTTTCTTTTCATCCGTCGTCAACATGTACTTTGCTTTTGCGTAATTATCATTGTCGTCAGGCTCCAACTCAAGACGGTGACATATCTCCGTATATCGTAAGCGTGCCTTGTGATTGTCCTTCGTTTTTCCGGAATGTTCAAAATCGTATTGAAAATGTTGTCGAAGAAATTCTTCTCGATATACATTACATCAAGATTGTGTCTAATCGGTAGATCTTCCCAATACGGTAGATCCCAAAAAAATACTCCTTTTCTTCCAACCGTGTTTTTCCCAGCGGCATTGTTTGCACTCTCTGCACCTTCCACTGTAATCTTCGCATCCCTATAGCATCTATACCGTGAAGAACTGTCTTCCACTATACATGGTCGGGGGGTTTCTTTTCTTACTCGTCGACCCTTCTTCCGATCCCTGCCGTTTTGAGCAGAAGTGTGATTCAACGGTAAAAATCGGCGATGACAGTCAAACCAACAAGTTTTCCGGCCGTTTCCGAGATAAAATGCATACGTATCTAGCATGCAATGTGGACATGCGTATGTCCCCGCGCCGTACTCCATCCTTTAAGTGGAGGAAATTAAGGTTCACACAATTAACTACTTTGACTAAGGAAAGCAATAACAAAAGCTAAACACGGACTCAAAAATGTATATGCAAGCAATTAAAGATCAACATACCGACAACATTGAATACGCAGGAAGTCAGCGATCGTCCAAATCAACGCGCACGCATTAAGAAATTTTGTTTCTTGAAATGTCGTGCGTCATAACGCTTGTCGATCCACAACCTTTTCAACTCGCAGCAAGTGGTTGCAAATACACATCCGATTTCTGTTTTGGACTTTTCGGCCCAGTGCGATCACCGTTAGAAAAATCACCAGGTCTCGCATGCACATCGAGGGAGGAAGTTATACGGGGTTACCATGACTCGCCAAACTGAATATTGTACCCGGATTCCATGAGCGGGTTGAAACCATCGTGCATAAGCCCAATCGGCGTTTCCCGGATCTTGTGCAAAATCCGGATGACAATTATTTAAATGCTTCCATGCCGTAGCATCTGAGGGATGTCTCATAACACCTTCATCCTGTGAATGCTTGTGATGCCATCTCATGTGCGAGGCTGTCACATCCGATGCATACAACCGTTGCAGACGTGGGGTCAGCGATAAATAGAACATGCGGGCTTTCGGAATCAGGCTGCATTTCCCTTGTTTGTATCTTGGAAGAAAATAGAATTTGCAATGATGCATGTCCTCATCCACATCCCAGTAAAATATGCATCCGTTTTGACACGAATCTATTTTCTCCACGGGTAATCCAAGTCCCTCCACTAGCTTTTTCGTGTCGTACAAAGCGTGGGGCATATTATTTATTTTCGGAGCGCATCGACGAAACCACGATGCAATCGCATCAAATCCTCTAGGGTATGTTGTCTGCGCCTTATTTAAAAGTTTCGTAGCGGCAACAACTTGACTTACCTCACACCCATCGTGCAATGGTATTTGGTTGTCTTTAGCATCTCGTGCATCTTTCGTGCATCCAGATTCATTTCCTCTTCTACAACCCATTCATCTTTGTCTACGTTTAAACTTTCACGGAAATTTTCATTGCCCCCATACCCCGCACCATCAAGTATCATTTCTTTGCATCGACTATCCCGTTGTTCATCATTCCGTTCTTTGTCAACAACCTCTACATTCGAGTTGCTACCTTCGTATCGTCTCGATCCGTAATCCAGCGTTGAACATTTCTGTGTTTCCCCACGAAACACCCGGTGATAATAATTCTACACAAATCCCCGGCTATAAAGATGCACCTTCACATCCCGCACTGTATGATTCTCCTATTGTCGCATTTCCTTCGCACTGGCAACGTAGCTTTCCACCATACTTTTCATAATAGACAGTTGTCATGCAAAACTCAACAAACTGTTCAACCCCGGCCACGAACTCATCGTTCAAATACCCGTCTATCAAACGAACATACATCCACTCTCTCATCTTCTTTTTTCTTAATGCTAACAAACAATAGGTGGAGGGGTTTTATAATGGACTCCTCTGCTCATTTGCGATCAGATGGTAGTATTTTTGCTGGTCGCAGTTTCCCGCCAAAATTTCCCGCCATTTTCCTCACTGCCCAGGGTCACATCAAGTCAGAATTTATGACCAGATGGTCACTTTTTTGGTGACCACTTGGTAGCTTTTATGCCACCAAATTCTTTATCAATTATTGATCCCATAAAATCACATAATTTGCGACCATCTGGTCACTTATAATTGTGACCATTTGGTAAGCTTTCTTCTCTCCAATTATAAGCTATCACTGCTCACTTTTAGGTCACCAAAATTGTGACCATTTGGTAGCTTTCTTCCCTCTAATTATAAGCTACCAGTGCTCACTTTTAGTCACCAAAATTGTGACTAGTTAGTCACTTTTATTTGTGACCACTTGGTAGCTTTTTTCCCTCCAAAATTACGCGCCATTTTTTGATACCAAGACATATTTTAGTCATAAAAGTGCGACTAGATGGTCGTTTTTTTAGGTGACCAATTGGTCGCTTCTTTCGCGCCATAATTTCGCGCCATTTTTTTTATGACTACTTCTGCTTTTGGTCGCAATCTGGTCGCAAAAAAAGTGACCAGATGGTCACTTAAAGTCAACCTTCAAAGAAAGTGACCAGGTGGTCACCAAAAAACCACCATTTTTTTGTGTGGCAAATTTCTGGTCGCATTTTGACTGTTTTTTTGTAGTGGTCGGTCATCTAGATTTCAGACATATGTAAGATGTCAAACATCTTAAGATGTCGTGTATCCAAATTCCTTGCAAACAAACGACACCTTAATTGCACTAGCTACAATTCTACTACATAAAACACATCTTATTCTTGTTCATGATGTGAAACTATGAAGGAGGGGTGTGATTCAAAGCTCTTTACCAATACCAAATGCTTCTGTGGCATTGCAATCAAGTCTTCAATGGTGAAGGGCTGTGAAGTAGCTGAATAAGCACAAAGAAGAAGACGAAACATGAGGGAGAAGTACGCAAGATAAAGTCTTCAAACAATGTTTGCAATGTCAAGGATAGTCTTACTTGGTCAAGTATGTATAATATTTTATACCACCCATGATCTTAATATTGTATTACAATATGTATAATAATATACATATATGAAAAGAGATGACTTTGGAAGGAGATTTTTAAAAATATTATTGAAAATCATGCCAAAAATATATTACATTGTAAAAGTAAAAATCAGTTTTTTGACTTTAGGTAAACATCAACTACAGTGATAGATGTATTGTAAGGCATAATTAGTAAAAGCATCCGTAAATTAAAAAAATTTGGCAAAAATGACTACCCTAGAAAATATTTAGTAAAAACATTATGTTTTGACCGGTCAAAGTTCAAATACGTAGTCAAAGACTACGTATCCGACGTGGCAGGCCGGTGGCGACTGGCTAGCACGGCCGGTGATAGGTGGGCCAGGGGATGACAAGTTGGCCGGAATGCGTAGCTCCCCTTGTAAAAAATTTCTTTTTATATAAAAAAAGATAGAATGGAATGCTTAGTCCCTGACTACGCATTCTTTGGAAATTTAAAAAAAAACGATATCTTAGAGTGGCAGCTGCATGCTAGTCTATCGTTAGGACGCTACCAGATGCGTAGTCATTGACTAAGCATCAATAGTTGAATGCGTAGTCCACAACTACGCATTCAATTAAAAACCATTTACACAGAACGCCTCTGGACAGAGGCGTTCATTTGGCTAAAAAAAAACCTCCCTTCCTCGACAGTTTTCTCTCAAACCAGTAGTTCCTTCTTCATATTCGGATAGATTTCAAGTGATAAAGGTAAGTTTTTCATATTTTTTGACAATGTAGGTAATTATTTTTTATTTCTTTCTCACAAATTTGAATTTAGCAAGATTTTGAGATATTTTGATATACAATTTGTAGGTTGGTGTTTTGTTCGTTTCAGGCTAGATTCATCTTATTTCTAGTCACTATTCTTCAATCTCAATCAATTTCTAAGAATATTGGTAAGTTTTTAAATATATTTCTTTCTAAACCCTAATATATAGTATAATTTTTGCTATGATTTTTGATAGAAAATATTATTTAGGGATTTGAAATTTATGATAGAAAATGTTATTAGATTAATATATTATAATTTTTTCCATGATTTTGATAGAAAATGTTATTTAGGGAATTGAAAATTTGGATAGAAAAATGTTATTAGATTAATATATTATAATTTTTGTCATCATTTTGATAAAAAATGTTATTTAGGGAATTGAAAATTTTGATAGAAGATTGTGATAGAAAATGTGATTTAGTAAATTTGTATGTTTATTGAATTTATTTATTATTGTGTTTAGGTTTTGGATTGATTTAATGGATGATAGATTGGTGTCATTATTGTGTTATGTGAATGGAAGTATAATTAAAGGAAATAATGGGATTGAATCTGATAGACCGACAAGTCGAGTGTTGAATATTTGTAGCAGTATTGGGTTTGATTCATTCATTGAGGGTGTATGCCAAAATCTTGACTTAGATAGAAGTTTACCTGGGTTGGAATTTGTTTATAGATATGAGTCAAGAACACCTTCGGGTAATGTATGGTTCATGCCTCTATTAATTCGTAGTGAAGATGATCTCACTTTTATGATGAACTGCTCACATTCTCCACAACACCTAATAGAATTGTTCATTACAATACCGAGTGTTGGGAGTCATATGTCATATAATTCTAGAAATGTAGTGAGTGAGAGTGAGGAGGTAGAAGATAATGATGATGATGATGATGTTGGAAGAGAAGATGATATAGATAATAGTGTAACGGGGGTATGTGAACCATTTGGACGTTTCCGTTCAATACCAGCATCAAATGATGAAAATATTGAAATAGACATGTTTTCTGATGAAGAAGAAATTGATGAGGGCGATGGGCGCTTACATGAGGTTCCTTCAACTTCCATGTCTGAATTAGACATGGATTACATAAATTCAATGACTGCATTGGGTCTTCAAAATAGAGAAGAAGGAATGTCTGCCGAGTTGAAAAAAGGAAAGACTTTTGTCTCGAAACAGGATGTTAAAAATGTTGTAAAGAGACATGTCATACTTAGGCATCATCATTTTAATGTAGTTCAATCGAACAAAAAGTTATGGGTCCTTCAATGTAAGCAACATAGAGATGGGTGTGAATGGAGGCTTCGTGCATTACCTAGAAAATTTCATGGAAAGTGGGAAATAACACAATATTATGGTGTTCATACTTGTATTTTTCAGAGTTATTCACAAGATCATGAGCAAATTGATTCAAAATTCATTGCCAATGAAGTGAAACAACTTGTCAAGAACGACCCAAGTATTAAGATAGTGTCTTTACAAGAAATTTTGAACAAACTTTTCGAGTATAATGTGCATTATTGGAAGGTGTGGGATGTGAAGAGAAAGACAGAGGAAATGTTGTATGGGAATTTATAAATTGCTACCATAGTGGATGAATATTATGAAAATGACAAACTCTGGTACCGTGGTTAAGTGGAGGCTTGGAAGAATGGAAGAAAGGGGAAATAAGATGTTTGAAATGGTATTCTGGGCATTCGGTGCAGTGATAGAGGGTTTCAAACATTGTAGACCGATTATACAAATTGATGGAACATTTTTAACAGGAAAATATAAGGGGAAATTGTTGGTTGCTACATCTATTAATTCGAATGGACACATCTTTCCACTCGGTTTTGCTATTGTTGAGGAGGAGAGTACCGATTCATGGGTTGGTTTTTATGGCATTTGCGAAATAGTGTTACCGACAGGGAGGGTATATGTTTGATATCTGATAGGCACAAGGGAATTATGGCTGCTGTGAATGATGCAGATAATGGTTGGGCGGAGCCAATAGCACATCACAAATTTTGCCTACATCATATTGCGAGCAATTTCAATCACAAGTATAAAAATAAGCAATTGAAAAGTATGGTGTATGCAGCCGGAGCACAACATCAAGTCCGTAAGTTTCAGGCATGTATGAACGAGATCAAAGAAATAAATCCCAATTGTTTGGGCTTTTTTTATTCTCTTCATCCTAGACAGTGGACATTATCCCACGACGGTGGTCATCGATATGAGTGGTATACAACCAATGTGGCTGAATGTATAAATGGTGTGTTGAGGGGTGGGAGAAGATTACCGATAACTGGTTTGGTGCAATTAACCTTTTATCGGACTTTGAAATATTTTGAAGAAAGGAGAGAGGAGATATGTGCTGCATTTAGAAGTGGAGAGAAGTACACTAGGTATTAAAGATGAGTTGTATTAAATTTTTCGTGTTCTAGTCATTTTAAATTTCAAACATTATAGTGTTATTAATGTGTGTCAGGTTGGTACTTGATAAAGTTACTGAGTGGCATGCTCGAGCAGATAGACATCATGTGACCAGTTTCAATGAAGCAGAAGATGTGTTCGAGGTAGTCACAACTGTTCGAAAGATGACTATTCGAGGTGGAAATACACATGTAGTGAAACTATCTGAGCGCACATGTACATGTAACAAATGGCAAGGGTTTGGGATTCCTTGCTCGCATGTTATAGCTGCATGTAAGCATTGTCGTATCGCACTACAAAAAAACTGTCAAAATGCGACCTGAAATTTTCAACCAAACAAAAGTGGTAGTTTTTTGGTGACCACCTGGCCACTTTTTTATAAGGTTGACTCTAAGTGACCATCTGGTCACTTTTTTTGCGACCAAAAGCAGAAGTAGTCATAAAAAATGGCCCGAGAGCGACCAATTGGTCACCTACAAAAGCGACCAACCGGTCGCATGTTTGTGACTAAAAGTATGACTTGGTAGCAAAAAATGGCGCGTAATTTTGGATGAAGAAAGCTACCAAGTGGTCACAATTAAAAGTGACTAAATGGTCGTAATTTTGGTGACCTTTAGTGAGCGGTGGTAGCTTAAAATTGGAGGAAGAAAGCTACCAAGTGGTCACAATTAAAAGTGACTAAATGGTCGCCATTTTATAGCTTAAAAATTTGGCGGAAATAAGCTACCACGTGGTCACATTAAGAAGTGACAGATGGTCGCAAATCTTTGTGATTTTATGTGACCAATAATAGATAAATAATTTGGTGGGAGAAAAGCTACCAAGTGGTCACCAAAATAAGTGACCATGTGGTTGTAAATTACGACTTAGCGTGACCAGGGCAATGAGGAAAATGGCGGGAAATTTTGGCGGGAAAATGCGACCAGGTGGTAGCAAAAATACTACCATCTGGTCCTAAATGGCAGAGGAGTCCATTATAAAAACCCCTCCACCCATTGTTTGTTAGCATTAAGAAAAAAGAAAATGAGAGAGTGAATATATGTTCGTTTGATAGACGGGTATTTGAACGATGAGTTGGTGGTCGGGGTTGAACAGTTTGTTGAGTTTTGCATGACAACTGTCTATTATGAAAAGTATGGTGGAAAGCTACATTGCCCGTGCAGGAAATGCGACAATAGGAGAATCATACCGGTTACAGATTTGAAGGTGCATCTTTATAGTCGGAGATTTGTGGTGAATTATTATCACTGGGTGTTTCAGGGGGAAACGAAGGAAATGTTCGACGCTGTATTACAGGAATCGAGATGATACGAAGGTAGCAGCTCGAATGTAGAGGTTGTTTCAGAAGAACGGAATGATGAAGAACAATATAGTCAAATGCAGTAAATGATTCTTGATGGTGCAGGGTATGGAGGAAATGAAAATTTTGTGAAAGTTTAAACGTGAAGCGAAGATGAAGCGGGTTGTAGAAGAGGAAATGAATCCGGGAAGCACATAAGATTCACGAGATGCTAGAAACGACCCGTAGGCCATTATGCGATGGGTGTGAGGTAAGTCAACTTTGCTCTCTGCCTGGAACTTTTAAATATAAAGGCGCATACAACATACCTGGTAGAGTATTTGATGCGATTGCATCGTGTTTTCGTCGATGCGCTCCAGAAAAAAATATTATGCCCCACGGTTTGATGCCGACACGAAAAAGCTAGTGGAGGGACTTGGATTAAGCGTGGAGAAAATAGATTCGTGTCAAAAGGGATGCATGATTCTTGGGATGTGGATGAGGACTGCATCATTGCAAATTCTGTTTTCTTCCAAGATATAAAGAAGGAAAGCGGCGATTCGAACGCCGCATGTTCTATTTCCCGGTGACCCCACGTCTATACCGGTTGTATGCATCGAGATGTGACGACTTCGCACATGAGATGGCATCGCGAGCATTCCACAGGATGAAGGTGTTATGAGACATCCCTCACGATCTTTGCGGTATGGAAGCATTTAAATAATTGTCATCCGATTTTGCACAAGATCAGAAACATCAGTTGAGCTTATGCACAGATGGCTTTAACCAGTTCGGGGCATCCGGGGCACAATATTAAGTTTAGCCGATCATGGTAACCCTGTATAACTTGCCTCCCTCCATGTCCTTACGAGACCTGGTGATTTTTCTAACGTTGATCGTACCTGGCCGAAAAGTCCAAAACAGAAACTGGATGTATATTTGCAACCACTTATTGCAGAGTTGAAAAGGTTGTGGACTGAGGGTGTTATGACGTACGACATTTCAAAGAAACAAAATTTCTTGATGCGCGCCGCATTAATCTGGACGATCAGTGACTTCCCTACGTATTCAATGTTGTCAGGTATGTTGATCTTTAATTGCTTTCATATATATTTTTGAGTATGTGTTTAGTTTTTGTTATTGCTTTGCTTAGTCAGTAGTTACTTGTGAGAACCTCAATCTCGTCCTCTTAAAGGATGGAGTACGGCAGGGAAATACGCATGTCCGCATTGCATGCTAGACCGGATGCATTTTATCTCGAGAAGCGGTCAGGAAAACTTGTTGGTTTGATTGTCACCGTTGATTTTTGCCGTTGAATCACACTTTCCGTTCAAACGGCAGTGACTGGATGATGGGTCGACGAGTAAGAAAACAAACCCCCCCGACAATGTATAGTGGAAGACAGATTATTCACGATATAGATGTTATAGGGATACAGAAGATTACACTGGAAGGTGCAGAGAGTGCAAACAATGCGACTGGGAAAAACACGGGTTGGAAGAAACGGAGTATTTTTTGGGATCTACCGTATTGGGAAGATCTACTGATTAGACACAATCTGGATGTAATGCATATCGAGAAGAATTTCTTCGACAACATTTTCAATACGATTTTGAACGTGGAGGGAAAAACAAAGGACAATCTGAAGGCACGTTATGATATACGGGAGATATGTGACCGTCCAGAGTTGGAGCGGCGATAATGATAATTACGCCAAAAACAAAGTACATGTTGACGGCGGATCAAAAGAAAACATTATTTGAGTGGATCAAATCCATCAAATTCCCGGACGGATACGTTTAATTTGAGTCGGTGTATAGCCGGTAAAAACATATCATGTTCGGGATGAAAAGCCACGACTGTCATATATTCATGCAACGATTGATGCCTATCAGCGTTGGACCGTTCTAGAGAATAGACATTGGGAGCCGCTTGCACGGTTGAGTGTTTTTTGAGGACTTGACATGTCAGGTCGACGGAGCCTGTCGCTTCAATGAGTTCAGAGATGCCGTTACTATTTGTAAGTTAGGCGAATGTTCCCACCTGGGTTTTTTGACTCCATGGAGCATCTTCCGGTGCATCTTCCATACGAGGCATTCTTAGGGGGTCTCGTACATTACCGCTGGATGTACCCATTTGAAAGGTAAGCACAGTTATTTTGTAATGTACGTGTATAAATTAGTACAGTGATCCAATTTAAATTATGTTTTGTACCCACAGGTACTTACGTTGGTTGAAAAAGATGATTGGATATAGATCACGAGTAGAAGGATCTATCTGTAGTGCGTACCTGACACAAGAGACTACCACATTTTGTTCATACTACTTTGATCAACACATTGCAGAGCAGTTTCGACCAGTGAAACGAAACATTGTCGAAAATTTACTTGAAGGTGTTTACATAAACGACTTGCCGATTTTTACGAAACCTGGCATGACAGTTGGAAGATCAGTGCGTAGGCCGTTGACCGATTCTGAGTATCACGTAATGCAGACATACGTGTTATGCAACAACGCAGAGAGATCGAGCCTTACATAGAGTGAGTTTGTAACTTAACATTATTTCATCGCTTAAACAAACTATTTGCTAACTATTTTTGTAACATACAGATTATTTCTAAACGTATACGTTCGAAGGACACGAGTTGGTCTTACAGACATTGAGGAGGGGTTAATAATCGACTAAGAGTTTCGTTCTTGGTTTAGTGCATACGTGAGTTATTTTAAATTGTCAAAAAAACCGTGGCATTGTTGAAAAAATTACTATCTTCCTAACATTACCGTATGTGAACAATGACATAGGTTGACTCCCCTACATTATCGGTGGATGATCCTCGCATCATTTCTTTGGCAAAGGGACCTGGACGGATAGCAAGGTCATATGATGGATACGTCGGTGACGGTTACAAATTTCAAACGAGGCGCATTGGTGAGCAGGGCAACAAACAACGGTGGTGTTTGCATAAAAGGTCATGTGTTCGGCACAAACAAAGACTATTACTTGAGTATCGATGAGATTCTTGAGATTCAATACGCAAGTCCGACGCTAAAACGCATTGTTTTGTTCAAGCGCACTTGGTTCAAGACAACCAGGCGAGGCGAGTCCGTAAGATTGATCATTTACAAATCGTTGAGGTAAACAAGTCTAAGCATATGCGCCCGTTGATAGGTTTGTCCTGGCTTCACCAGGCGATTCAAGTTTATTACGAACTATCCAGATTAATAGACGAGATCCGGCCAGATTGGTTAGTTGTTTGTAAAGTTAAACCACGCCAGGTAGAAGAAAACTTATCCAAGAAAGACGACCATACAGGGAAGCCGTTGCTTTTTAAGAAGATGAGATAAGATGTCGTGCAATCGACGATGGTCGAATGCGAATCTTGTTCGTCCTTTGAATGATGGAGCGATAACATTGCATGATGATGATACAAATGCTTCCACTTCTCACGCACTTGACATTGATCTTGAATTTATTGATCGAGGCGATGAATCCGATGGAAGAAGAAGAAGAAGAAGAAGACTTTATGTGACGAACTTCTTTGAGGCGATGAATCCGACAAAGAAATAGAAGAAGAAGAAGAAGCGGCGATCAAGAAAGCGAGGATGATGAATGAGACATTTTATAACTTTATGATTCACGTGTATGTGTTTATTACAACTATTTCTTTAATGAATGATAAAAAAAAAAATTATATATTAACATTTGCGACCATCTGGTTGCAATTTAACAAAGAAGGTGACCACATGGTAGTAATTTTGAAGCGACTTACGACCAGTTGGTCGCACAACTCAAACAGAATTCTAAAATGTCCATGCAATTTTTTTGGCGATTTAATTTCATTAATGCGACCATCTGGTCACAAATCTTAGCGGTAAATTTAAATTTTCATGAAATTTATGGCGGTGAATTTAAATATTACGACCATATGGTCGCAATCCTTGGCGGTGAATTTCATTATTGCGACCAGATGGTCGCAATTGTTGATGGGACTCGTGATATGACAGCTGTTCTGGATAATGGCAAAGTGGCGACCAGATGGTCGCTTTTTCAATAAATGCTACCAGGTGGTCGCAAATACTCTAAAAATGCGACCAGATGGTCGTAATTTCCCCAGCACGTGCGACCTTTTGTTTCTGGTCATGATTACATATTTGCGATCATTTGGTGCAAAGTCGATTAAAATCGTGACATTTTCCTTTCCCCCGTTTCCCTTTTTCCTTTCTCTTTTTCTTTCTCTCTTTTCTTTCTTTTCTCTCTTTCCCCCCGTTCCGTTCCCCATTATTTTTTCCTCGTTCCCATTCCCCGTTCTTACTCTAAACCTAGAAACCCTAAACCTCCAATCCTGGTTTCTATTACGAGGTTAGTTTTCGTATAGATCTTAAGTTTTAAGTTAGTTTTAGTTTTAGTTTTTAGTTAGTTTTAGTTTATGTTTAAATTTACTTTACTTAGTTTTAATTAATTAGTTTAGTTTAATTTTGTTAATTTCATTAATTGTAGTTTAATGAATCTAATTTAGCGTAATTGATTACTTAGTTTACTTTAGTTTAATTCATCTAATTTTAGTTTACTTTAATTAATTAATTAGTTTAGTTTAATGTTGTTAATTTCATTAATTTTAGTTTAATTAATGTAATTTAGTTTAATTAAGTACTTAGTTTACTTAAGGTTAACTAATCTAATTTCGTTTACTTTAAGTAATTAATAAATTTTAGTTCAATTAATCTAATTTTAATTTAGTTTAATTTAAATAATTAGTTTAGTTAAGTTTAGTTTTTATTAATTAATGTTAGTTAAATTTAATTAATTTTAGTTTAATTTAATCTAATAGTTGAAATCTTCATTACTTAGTTTACTTTAATTAATTAAATAGTTCACTTAAGCTAATTTTAGTTTGCTTTAATTTAATTAATTAGTTTAGTTTATTTTAGTTTTAATTAATTAATGTTAGTTTAATTTAATTAATTTTAGTTCAATTAATCTAATTAAGTTTAATTCTTCATTACTTAATTTACTTTAATTTAATTAATTTTAGTTTAATTCTTCACTACTTAGTTTACTTTAATTACTTCATTTTAGTTCAATTAATCTAATTTTAATATACTTTAATTCAAATTAATTAATTAGTTTATTTTAAATTATTTACTTAATTTATGTTAGTTTAATTTACATTATTTAATCAATTTAATTTAGATTACTTAATTAATTAATTAATTTAATTTATTTCAATATTTTAATTACATAATTAGTATTAAATTAGTTTAGTTTGGTTGTAGGATTATGACGGGTAGACGACGTCCTCCCCAGTCAGACGAGCCTGACGACACGAGTGATGAGGCTTCTCCGCAGCCGCCTACTGCCGCTGCCCCTGATGCGGACCTGACTACAGAGGAGTTGGACAGCCTCCTCTTCGGTTAGGAGCCGGGACTTGCTGCCACGCTCGATGATGCAGTCCCTAAGACCGAGTCTGCGACACCACGATTGTCGCAGGACTCCCAGGCCACGACTCCTGGGTTAGCATCAGGGTCTGCATCAAGGTCGAATCCAGCTTGCCCCTCCACTTCATCCACGCAGCCTCTTCGGGCCGCAGACTCTACCCTTTGGATTGAAGGGGATACGTAAGTAATTTTGTTTATTGTTTTAATTAATTACTTAATTTTTAAATCTTTAAACTTTTTTAAAAGTGTTTTTTTTTCTGTTAACTAATTGTTTCTAATATCACAATATTTTTATGTTTTTGCAAAGTACAGCCGCATACAATCGTTTCAAAACGGTTTCGCGAGGTCCTCCAGAGCATGCCCAGCGACCTTCGCTGGCAGAAGATTCTGTCGACGGAGAAACGTCGGATGTACGACAATTGGAAGGTAAAAAACATAATTTATTTTTATAATTAATTAATTTCGAAATTTATAGAAATAAATTTATTACTTTAACAATTTTTTATTTCAATTTTTTCAGGGCAAGTTTCCTGTTATCGATCCCGATATCATGGACGGTAGATTGTTCCCCCTATGGGACAATCACGTCTGGGATCGATTCAAGGATCTCATGTACTAGGCGTGCAGAAAGCAAGCAGCAAACCGCCCCGTGTGGATGAGCCCGGGGGACCACGCGCGGCTTATCGCGAGCTTGAGCACTCTCGAGGGCATGGCAGTGTCAAGGAGGAATAAGGCCAACCGCGCGAAGAATCCCACCAAACACACAGCCAGGGCCCGGACCCACGACGAGCACCATCGTCTATTGGTAAGTTTTTTTTGGTCGTTTTTTTACGTACTTTTTTCTTGTTTTCTTTTTTCAATTAGTTATTAATTTATTATGTTTTCTTCTTCAATCTTTAATATTTTTAGGAAGCGAAGCAGTGCCGCTCTGTCATTTCGATGAGGCGCACCGTGTTCTTCACATGAAGAAGGACGGGGCGTTAAGTCGGCGATAAGGCGAAAGCCGTTCGGTATTTAATAATTTTTTCAATTATTATTTTTTCTTTAAAATTTTTCCTAACTTATATATTAACTATTTTATTTTCTGAATTTTAAATGTTTAGGAACGTTTCACTGGTCGTTGAGTAGCGGTTGCCCACACCAGACTCGCTGCGAACCGATTCAGAGAAGATCGTGAGGGCGTTCTTGGAGGTCGCTGGAGGGGTTCGGCCGATGCATCGGTCCCAGGCTCGGCTCGTCTGTCGACGCCTTTCCAGCGGATGTGCCCGGCCTCGGTGGAGCGAAGCGGCACTAGCTCCCGCCCTTTCTGGTTGAGCTGCGCGTGCGCGCGTACATGGACGCTATGCGCGACGACCGTTTCTCGAGTCGCTGCGATTGAGGCCGACATGCGAGGCACGGGTCGAGGCCCCACGGTCGCAGCATCTTTGGCCGCGTACTTGAGATCCCTTGGCGGCGGCCATTCATCATCGACGCCTCCTCCGCCACCCTCTGCCCCTCCGCAGTAGTTCTAGGATGCTTTCTTCTGTATAAAACGTTTTTTGAATATTTGATATATATATTATTTTATTTCCAATTTTTTGTTATTAAATTTTAATATTAATTAAATAAATAAATAATAATTAATTAACTAATTATTGTAATTTAAATAAATAAAAAAATATTTATTAAATAAGACCAGATGGTCGCATTTACCATAAGATAAACGACCATCTGGTCGCATTTTGTCCGAGTACAAAAGTGACAACGTGGTCGCTTATAAAAGACCACGTGGTCACTGTTGTATGTGACCAACTGGTCACTTTTTTTCAACTTAAATTACGACCAGATGGTCGTATTTTATCCCCAAACAAACGACCATCTGGTCGCATTTTGTGTGAGTAAAAAAGTGAGATGGATGAGAGGACAGCAGTAGTTAAAGGAACATGTGGTATCTGTCATAGAGATGGACATAATCGTCGAACTTGTCCTGATGTAGTTACAGCTACTAGACCTTAGATTATCATTACTAGTTATTTGTAAAATACTCTATGCAATACAATGTTATTCTGAATAATATTATTATGACATTTTGTAATATTGTTATGATGAGCTTTCAATGCAGTTACAGCTACTAGACCTTTAATCTTTTGAATGTTTTTTTCATGATAGTTTGGAATATTCTTGCTATGATATGATGTTTTATAATATTATTATGATATTTTGTAATATTGTTATGATGAGCTTTCATAGTATTTGAGTACTTTGTAATAATGTTTACAAATTTTATAGGACATGGACTGTATTGAACCCGGGCCGATAGATCCTACTGTTTTATATTTCCAGCCTAACCATCGATCGCAGACGGTTTGGGATGACGAGTATTCAGGTGCCCTTCATTGTAGACGGCACCAGGCAATTTTACAGAAATTATCGAAGGATATTGATGTACGTATCGAGCCATTTCGACGGGCAACAGGATTCTACGGTGTGTCTCGTCTTAAATTTATTCAGTTAGATTGGCATTTGATAGCTGCATTTGTCGAGCGATGGCAACAAGAAACACATACTTTTCACATGCCACACGGGGAGTGTATTATTACACTACAGGATGTAACTATTCAGTTAGGATTGCCTGTGGATGGACATGCAGAGGTGGGCTCCACTCATCATAATTGGACTGGGTTGTGTACTAGGTTATTAGGATGGACACCCACTAGTAATGATTTGAAGGGAGCTTGACTTAACCTCAACTCATTAAGTGATGCTTTTACTGCCTTCACTCCACTACCAGACGATGCATCCGAGCAGGATTTAGTTCAATATGCTAGGGCATACATACTTACCCTTATTGGAGGTGTCGTTATGCCAGACAAGTCCAGGAATGCAGTGCACTTGATGTATCTCTCATTACTAGAAGACTTCTATATAGCTGGCGAGTATAGTTGGGGAGGTGCTTACCTCGCATGGTTATACCGAGAGTTGTGCAAAGCATCTGTGATTGATGCTGCTAATATTGTTGGGTCCCTTATTTTATTATAATTATGGGCATGGGATCGATTTCCAACCATTGCACCTCGTCGATTGGAGGAATTAGCTCTTGCTGGGGGACCATTAGGTGTTCGGTAAGTTTATACTAAATTAACCTTGTTCATTTGCTTTAATAAAATAATTATCATATATTGACATTATCTTGTCTGTATTTATGGTCTGGACCGAAGACCACCATAGAGACAACTACACACGTCTTGCTGCAATATCGTTACATGCTCGATCGACTTACGTGTGATGACGTATCGTAATGTATATTTGTAATAATACGCTCGATTGACTTTTTTTTTTGTTATTATAATTATTTGTTTTATAGATCATATGGGAGCCATATCAGTCTATTATGGATAGTCTACCATATTATTGTTTATCGGGTCAAGCGATTTGGACAGCTAGATGTCCACTCATTTGTGTTTTTGTTGCTGAGTGACATTACCTAGATCGTGTAACACGTCAATTTGGGATCCGTCAGACTATTCCAGAACTATGCAATACTGATAGACGATTGCATGCCATTGACCTTCGTGGATGACAAGAAGAACATTAGCTCCTAACACTACAACCAGAACTTGCATTGTGGGCAATTCGTATGTATTATCTCATACAAGGCAAGTTCGTAGGTGATGGTTGTGATGTTGATGATCAGTACATTACTTGGTACAACCGCATCACACGATGTTTCATCACTCAAGTCGGAGCATCATTTGACTATGTGGTAGGTACTATTATTCTTTTATTCATAATTTTAATTAATTAAAATGTTTAATCCTAATTTCTTTTTTCAGGCCAACTCATATCCTCGTCTAGTTATAGAGGATGATATTGAACAAAGAAGAGTTATATGTGACACTTCACTTGCCTGCATGGATACTATAGGCGGTATGTATCGTGTTCGACATGAACATGGACAGGTTCCCACTCAGACATATAACCGAGGTTGACGTACACCCACACAACCAGGTTCTCCTATTCATGACGATCCTTACAATGGCGGACATGATTCTCCCCCTCCTTCAGATACACCCTATACCCCGATGATGTTACGCACCCCACTCCTAGGTCGTCTAGTCAGTTCCATCCTAGTTCATCTACACATTTTGCCGGAGAATCATCATCTCAGGTTCATTTTGAACATCTTTTTGCCAGAGAATCATCGTCTCAAGTTCATTTTGAACCTCTTTTTGCCGGAGAATCATCATCTCAGGTTCATTTTGAACCTCTTTCGCATGAGTCTGATGATGTTAATACCGATATTGGGGAACCTTCTGCTAGTGTAAGAGGTCGTGGTAATCGTGGACAAATCGTGCAGTGAGAGCAACCTCCTCGTAACCGGCGTCGTCTCCGTTGTGGAACTAGTGGTCATCATTAGTCTTTTTTGTTTTCATTCTACCTACGTTAACTTATGTGACTTTATGATTTTGTGATATTTTAGATCTAATGAATTATTTTTCTTAAATTATTTATCTGTTTTCAAATAGTTTAAAGCTTCTGGATTTTTCAAATAATGAGTCACTGAAATGTCATATTATGTACATATTGTTTCTTTCCTTTTTCAAATAGTGAAAGTCACTGAAATCAAGCACTTACTCAACCAGGATACCCCACACAGTTTTATGACTTAAAAATTCTTAAAAATTAGAAAACTAATGAAAATTTGGTGAACTAATCATAAACTTGTTAATAAAAGGCTAAACCTGCAACTTCTTATATATATTAAGTTTAAAATTGATAACATCATTCAAATTCAGGGTAAAAATTGATTATCCCCCTATATTAAGAACATGAATTAAATATATATTATACAAAATTTGTAAATAAATAATATTGTATAGTTTTATCATATAAAATTAGAAATTGATTTTTTTTAATATCCATAATTTATTTTTTAAAATGTGAAAGGCAATTTTTTTTTTAATATCCATAAATATATTTGCATTCAAAGTCAGACACCTTTTTTTTTAATAAAATAAATTAATTCGTGGGTCCAAAATTTTAATATTATTTTTGAATTTTTTTTTTATCTGTCAAACAATCCGTGGAATTAGACTTTTTTATTTATTTTCAACATGGGATGCGTAGTCAATGACTACGCATCTAGCAGCATCCTGCAGTCTGCCACTCTACGCCAGTCTTTTTTTTTTTTTTTAATTTCCAAAGAATGCGTAGTCAAGGACTACGCGTTCCATTCTATCTTTTTTTTTTTAAAATTTACAAACTACGCATTCTATCCAATTTGTCATCCCCTGGCCCACCCATCAGCCAGTCCGTGCCAGCCAAGCTGCCACTCAGCCTGCCACGTCGGATACGTAGTCTTTGACTACGTATTTGAACTTTGACTACGTATTTGAACTTTGACTGGTCAAAACATGATGTTTTTACTGAATATTTTCTAGGGTAGTCTTTTTTGCCAAATTTTTTTAATTTTTGGATGCTTTTACTAATTAATCATGTATTGTAACATTATACTTTCAAGAGTAAATTGGTATAAAAAATAAAAAAGTGACTAAAAATGTATCTAAATGAGAAATGGGTAATTTCTTATTTTGAAGGTCAAAAAGTGACTATTTACTTAGTTTTTCGTACTATTTAATTGTTTTTTATACACATCTAATTAAGTATAGTCGTCTGGAAATATTTAGCCATGAAAAGCTTCGTTTAGCTGGAGATCGTTGTTGTCAGTAGTTTATGGGTCAGAATTAATAAAGGATGATGACATGGAGAAGTTAGAGTATGATTTGGAGATTGGAATCCGGAAAAAAAAACAAGTTTTAATGGGAGGGGAAAGGGAAGAGATGAGAGAGCCATTAATTGTGAGAGGAAAGAAAGGGCTGAAAAAATAAAATATAAAAATAAGGGTCCCATAATTCTATTTAACCCATAGTTAAAATGGATAGTTATTGTACCAAGATAATGGCTTCTTGATAGTGCAGGAATGTTTTAAAAAAGAAAAAATGTTGTGCAAAAATCATTTTTGAAATTGGGTGAAAATCCAAAAGTCAATCTTATATTTCACCCCTTATTTTAACACCAACCTATACTCGATTATGTTTTCAAACATCAAAGTTTTAATGACATTCTTTTGTTTGAAAAAATATCCATTGATTGAGCCTTTTGAGCTCACTCTTTCTCATTACTTTTCATATCAGGTAGAGGTTGACTTCCATATCAACATCGTATGTCTATTATCGCTGAGCTTTGCCACATGACCAAATACATCATGTCCATGGTAATTTGATAATTTAGTTTAAAAATATTTGTTTAATAAACTAGATTTTTCACATGTGCCATGCACGTGGGGCATGTGGTTTGTCTTTCAAATTTTATAATAAAAATGTCAATATTATTATGAAGTTATTTTCTTAACTAATATTTTGAAAATTCAAATTTTATAATGAAATGGAAGAAATTAACGTAACCCATATTAAAAAATATCTTTAAGATGAAAAAAACTTAAATTTCATGATTTTATATCTTCTTCTTACTCATGGATGATGGATACATGTAGATGACTAAAGATTAATAATGATTTTATATCATCTTGTTACTCATACCAACATCTAGTTTTTTGTTTTTTAAATTGGTGTGTTAGTTCATCTCTATTTACATGTATATATTTAGTAAATTAAAAGTGAAAATTTCAATAAATTTTTAATCCAATTAGTGAGTTATAAAACTGTAACGTCCCGTTAATTTTGAAGTGAATTATTATTTTTATTTTATTTAATGTTATTTATTTATTGCAATTTAAGTATTTAGTTTAATTATTATTTTTGTAATTTAGAATTTAGTAGTTAATTTCGCCCGAAATTCTTTTTAATCGTTTTAATACTTTAATTTCGCTTCGGTGCATTAATAATTATTAACGGGCCAATTAATAATTATTAATCACCTTAAGATTTATTTAAGAGCTTCGGGTTTCGATTTAGAAGTCAAAAGTCATAAAAGGACGCAACCGTCATTTCCAATTTCTTAAAAATATCCAAAACACTATTCATATTCTTCTTTAAATTGCCATTTAACCAAAGTTGACCAAAAACATCTCATTTTTCTTCTTTAAACCGTGGCTTCAGGGGGGGAAGAGATTTTCGGGTTTCGCTCGTTTCTCGACGGATCGGCTTGATTTCGGTTGCATCAGAAAGGCCTCGAGTCTAGGATTCCTTTCCACCTAACAATCGTGCCTTACACCCGTGATCTACGGACTTCTCGGTAAGTTAAACTTCAAACCCTAAAGCTCCAAATAGTGTTTTAATGGAGTTTTCATTTTGATCCTTCGATTTCTTGCCGAGGAACTTGATGTTTTTAAGTACGGGAGTTATTTTTAGTGATTTTGGCAACTTTCCTTAAACCCTAAAACCGAGTTTCAGTCGAAGCCCTTCCCGTTTGAATTTTACATCGTGGGAGTTGTTTTGGGGTTATATTTATTGATATATTGTTTATTGTAATAAAATTTGAGAAATCAATTATTGCCCAAAAAACCGAATCATCGATATCCATTGAAATCAGGAACTTCAAAACTACTTAAAACCAACTCGAAACACCTCTAAAGTACCTAAAATCTGAAAAACCGAACCCGAAACCCATTTTCTATAGAGGGGCCGAGAGCACCCTTGGGTAGGGGCAGTTCGTCGTTTTGAGCTTTTAGATGTTAATTGATCGATGTTTGATTTATTAATGATCGTTAGATATACTTTTAAATTGTAGGTGTTTCGGATCGTTGATTGATCATGCTTTTAGAGATTTGGAGCAAAACTATTGGCTAAGGTGAGAATAAATAGGATTTAAAATAGATTTAGAAACTGAATAAGTTGAATGGTTTGTAAGATTGGAGATTGAGATTTAGATTTGAATCTAAGAGTAAAAGAAAGTTAGCTAGTGACCTTAGGATTAGGAGCTAGTTCTTTGAGTGAAAACTTTGGAGTTTCTCTAGGGAACATTGAACTTTTGAGAGTTCTAAGTTAGATCGATTGGAGATTAGGATGGATCATTGGGAATTAGAAGATCCATACTTTTAGATAGAATGGTTAAGGAATAATTAATAAAGAACTTTGGATTTTATTTGAAAGTTTAGAATCTTTTGAACTTAAGAACTGTAAAGGGTAAAAATAGTCCTCTTATGAGCCACGCTCGGACCAGGCCGATTCACATGGGGACAGGCCCATCCGAATCCCCACCTGAAGAAGCTTATCCTTCTCGGGCCTAGTTAAAGCCCATTAAGCCTAGCCTTATGCTACCCCAGTCGATGAGCCCATGATCAAGGAACTATAAAAGGCACTTGACCTATCAAATCAGGTATGACACTTTAACCTAGAAAACAGTCATATCGCTGGTACTAATTCCTTCTTGCGGCGCAAGGCATATTTCACCTACCACCGTCTAACTTGATCGTCGGAGGGTCCTCGGCCGGTACTACACCGGTGCCCTTCTGACGGTCTTTCTTCTAAGTGCCTCAGGTAGCTGCGCCGCAAAAGAAGGACACGTGACGTAACGTGTTCAACCGTGTGGAAGAAGGCTCCGACGAGAAATACCCCACACAGTTTGGCACCCACCGTGGGGTCGTTCATCAAGCAGTGTTCGATAGACTATTGATACCAACAAGGAAACCCCACAAAAATTGAGATGATGACTAGCCTACTGGTCACGATCCTAGCGAGAAACCGAGCTTGAGACTCAGAATCTCAAAATGAAGATGAGGCGAAGCTAAAGACTGAATATTCCCTGAAAATTGGGAAAATCCTGAGACCCAACCAGCGATGAGGGAGGCCCATCCAGGCCTAACGCTGGTGACGAGATCCCGAAAAAGTCTTGAGCCTGGCGACAGTGTCGGAAGGCCACCACCGCTAAGAAAGGGGAAAATGTCTCGCTGAAAGCTAACAGCTCGATGAAGAGGGGAAGACAGAATACTCCTTGAAAATCGGAAAGAGGCCCGAGACCCAGGTGATGAGGGAGGCCCATAGAGGCCTGACGTCGGTGATGAGACTCTGAAAAATTCTCGAGCCAGGCGACAGCGCCGAAAGGCCACCACCACTGAGAAAGGGAAAAAGGTCTCGCTGAAAGCCAACAGCTCGACAAAGAGGGGAAAACGTCTCGATATGTAACTCATCCTCTGAGAAACGCAATGTCTGCTTTCCGGAACATGAGACTAAAGGAGTTTGATCCGACGCCGAATACCCAAGATCTGAAAGTGTTTAACGATACTTCAACCAAGTCATCTGGGACCATCAAGCTGCCTGTACGGGTGGAGCTGTGAATCTGATGACCGAGTTACATGTGATAGACCACGCTCCGACTGTAAGGCCCTACTGAGAAAGCCTTAGCTTCACGAGTTAAGAACCCATCCGTCTACCCTTCACCGAATGCTGAAATACCCAACCAGTAAGGGGCTAAGGATAATAAAAGAAATCACAGGATCGGGGCCTGAAGGCAGACAAGAGCCTCACATACTTATGATCGTTAGCTCAAGAAGACGAAGTCTTCTCAAAACGTTCAGAACGAAAATTTGAAAGCAGACCAGCTGACGGTGATCATTCTTGCGATGGAATATCAATATCTAATTGAAATGAACAAGACTTAACTGGAAGAGATAAGGAAGATCAAGGCCCTGTTTGGCTTGGAAGCTGGAGATGATGCACTCACAGAGAATCAGGAAAAGGTTGGAGGCCCATTCGGGCTAAACGCTGTGGAGAGACACCAAAAAAGTCTCGCCCCAGGCGACAATGTCGGAAGGCCACCACCGCTGGGAAAGGGAAAAACACCTCTTTGTCCAGAAAGGATTTAAAGTCCGAGTTAACAGCCCGATGATGGGGCAGGACGTCTCGCTCCATAACTCATCCTCTGAGAAGCACGGTCTAAGGAGAAAATTTTGCCAAAAGTAAACCACCGGGAACCTAGAAAGATGGGAACCCTGGGTTCAGTTCAGAAGTAAAAAGAATGATTCCAGTTGAATAACTACCCGAGCCAAGCATTAATACTAACTCGGACAAGGAAGGAGGAGTTGATGGGATCGAAAAGACTATGTCGGTACACGACGATATTGCTGACTAGTCAGAGTTGCGAACGCCTATCATTGACTATTTACGGGACGATTACCTCCCCGATGAGAAGTTGAAAGCTCGCAAAATCAGGATGAAGAAACCCAGTCCACTCTAGAACTAGCTGAGGCAGGTCAGAAGTCTACATCTCGACTGCTCGACGAAGATACGAGAACGAAAAAAGGGTCAGAATCTCCCCATAGTCCAAAACTCTCTCAATGGAATCGACTCACTTGAAACATCGTGTTCAAAGAATCCCAACGTGGCCAAATCGTCAGTCGGATGTCCAAGTCCCCTTTATTGGTCTTAGGACACCAGAATAAACCTGACTATAATGAGGAAGCCTCCCTCACCAGATATTAGGATGGCTCATATTAAGAAGGCGAAGTGAGAGGTTGGTCTGGATGACTTCGGTTGATTGGAGGATCCTCACAAACATTGAGGACCATATCCAACTGACCCAGATGGACCCATACTAACCACACATGCATTGAAGATCACATCCAAGACAAAGGACGAGAAAAACTGCTTGGCAGATGCCTAGAAATAGCAACAAGAACGGTTCCAATGAACCCTAAACAAAGAAGAGGCATGGGCGAAATCGAAACCATCTCTGCTATTTGAAGAGAAAACTTCAACCTGCAACAGTCCTTAACTCAGCAGTGTGGGTTAGGCAATGAAGTCGAAACACTGAAGACTGAATTAAAAAGGACAAAGAACATCTAGAGGGTGCTTAATGAAGAGCCAGATCGCCTTCAAAAAGAAAACACACTCTGAAACAGCAATGAGCAACCCTCAGGCACTTGGAAACTTCTGATACCAGGGATCGCTTCCACACGGTAGTGGATCTCTTAGTGGCTGTTAACAACATCCTGGACAAATACATGGAGAAGAATGATTCCTTAAAGGAGCAATTCGCGAAGGCGAAACGCAAGAGAAAATCTACACCAATAATGATCGTCGAGAACGAAGAAGACTAATGTAAGTAATTCCCCAATTAAGCTCTCTCCGGAGGCACAAGCCTTGGCTCGTCCAAGCACCTCAAGCCCTCTCCAAAGGCAGAAGCCTCGATCCGTCCGAGCATCCAAAGCCCTCTCTGGGGGCACAAGCCTCAGTCTGTCTGAGCATCCAAAGCCCTCTCCGGAGGCACCACAAGGCTTGGTCCGTCCAAGCACTTCAAGCCCTTTCCGGAGGCACAAGCCTCGGTCCGTCCGAGCATCCAAAGCTCTCTCCGTAGGCACCACAAGGCTTGGTCAGTCCAAGCACTTCAAGCCCTCTCCAGAGGCACAAGCCTCGGTCCGTCCGAGCATCCAAAGCCCTCTCTGGAGGCACCATAAGCCTTGGTCTATCCAAGCACCTCAAGCCCTCTCCAGAGGCACAAGCCTCGGTCCGTTCGAGCATCCAAAGCCCTCTCCGGAGGCAGAAGCCTCGGTCCGTCCGAGCATCCAAAGCCCTCTCTGGAGGCACCATAAGCCTTGGTCTATCCAAGCACCTCAAGCCCTCTCCGGAGGCACAAGCCTCGGTACGTCCGAGGATCCAAAGCCCTCTCCAGAGGCACCACTAGCCTTGGTCCGTCCAAGCACTTCGAGCCCTCTCCGGAGGCACCACCAGACTTGGTCCATCTAAGCATCTCAAGCTCTCTCCAGAGGCACGAGCCTTGGTTCGCCCAAGCACATCAAGCCCTCTTCGAAGAAGGTGAAGAATAAGACAATTTATTAGGCTTGAAGGGTCGGATGGCTAAAAAATCGCGCCTGTCCGCATAGAGCTGCCACGACCCACCGCATGGAGTAACATGATCCCTTAACAATTGTAGTCGATTTTTCGCACTGAAACTTTCAGCACGGAAAATAGGGGGAAAATGTAAAGGGTAAAAATAGCCTTCTTATGAGCCACGCTTGGACCAGGCCGATTCACATAGGGACAGGCCCATTCGAATCCCCACCTAAAGGAGCCTATCCTTCTCGGGCCGAGTTAAAGCCCATTAAGCCTAGCCTCATGCTACCCTAGTCGATGAGCCCACGATCAAGGAACTATAAAAGGCACTTGACCTATCAAATCAGGTATGACACTTTAACCTAGAAAACAGTCATATCGCTGGTACTAATTCCTCCTTGCGGCGCAAGGCATATTTCACCTACCACCATCTAACTTGATCGTCGGAGGGTCCTCAGCTGGTACCACACCGGTGCCCTTTTGACGATCTTTCTTCTAAGTGCCTCAGGTAGCTCCGCCGCAAAGGAACAGTACGTGACGTAACGTGTTCAACAGTGTGGAAGAAGGCTCCGACGAGAAATACCCCACACAAGAACATACTTCTATTAAAGTACCGTTCGATCGATTTACTTATTGTTTTACCGAAGTTCATATTCATTTATTTTATGCCTTTTACTTATTGCTCCATTCATATTTATGTTTATTTACTTTTGCAAGCATACGCATAACATCTTGCATCATTGAAATGAAAGAGAAGGAAAGTGAGAAACAAAAAAAGGTGAATGTGGATCCGACGGGAGTCCCCATTACCTTCATGCATAAAGGTGAATGCGAATTCGACAGGATGTCTTCATTACCTTCATGCATATTATCAGTGGAATTATATCATAGAGCAAGAATTGTATATTTTATAATGGAAAGCAAGACAATAAGAAGAATTAAAGTGTTATGCTCATGAAAAGTTTATTTACTTTTTTGTATATTTTTTTAACGAGTTTATGGATGAGATTTAGACTACGTGTGCTAGTATTATCATCCTATAGAGATTATGATTATAAAAGTTAGTTTTCTAGAGATTAGAAGACTACAGAAAGGATTATGCAAAACGTATATTTCTAGAGAGAAAAGAAATGAAATTGATGTATACCAAGTGCTATAGGAAAAATTAATGAGATTGAATTGGATATTGAGAAAATGCCAGGGTGTATTGAACCTTGTATAATTATTATGTGATACATATGTAAGAGAATTAGTTTCTCAATAAATTGGAAGATCTCGTAATTGGAGAATAAGAGTTGATGTAAACCTTATGTATAGTATAAGGTTTTAAAGAGAATGAGATTCAAATGTTATATATATATATATGTTATGAAACATAGTCCCCTAACGGTTGGAAGATTGTTCCTCAAATATTTGGGAGATTTGGTGTAACGACCCGCTTTCCGTTAAATTCCTTAAATTCAAATGCACAGCGGAAGACTCGATTTTTAAAGAAAAACGACATGGGTTCGTTTAAAAATCGAATAACAAAAACCTGTTTTACAACCCAAATCCAGAGAAATCTATAAATCGGGAATGCGCATTCCAAAGGAGAAATAAATCATAAGACATAGACAAATTTTACACAAATACCCTTCCAGGCTCAAAAGACACATGTATGTAATATGGAAATAATTTACAAGCATTTTAACAAATGCTAAACCAAAAGATGTCTTTAACATTGTCCATACACCATCTCGACTAGTCATGCGGCTCCACCTCCTCTACCACGCTTCTTAGGATGGGGTTTACCTGAAAATTTGTAAGTATAGCAACATTATCATAAAAATGCTAGTGAGAGTAAAACGAAAGCAAGTAATCCTATGAACAAAATCTCAAAACCGAAATCGTGTCCAAAGGCCTAAAATGCTCAATACTACCCACATCCACACTTCCAATTTCCATACAATCATACGATAGTCATACATTACCCGTAATCATCATTCAATACCATGAGATAGATATAAAGACTTAAAGTAAAGTAACATTAACTATCTTTATTGCCAAACAAGTTTCATCATATCATGCTATTGTATGGATCGAAATCAACATACCATGTACGGTCGTACCATGTCTCAAGTTACCGTACCATAATACCATATGGACCGAAGTCAACATACTATCATGTACCATATCACAAATCATCGGATATCAGGACTTTCACCATATCGGATATCAGGACTTTCACCATATAACAAATCATCGCACCATGATACGTATGGATCCGAATCAACATACTATCATGTGTCGTATCACAGATCATAGTACCATGGTACCGTATGGATCCGAATCAACATACTACCATGTACCATATCACAATCATCGTAACGTGCTCGTATGGATCTGAATCAACATACCACGTACGGTCGTACCATATCACAAATCATCGCACCATGATACGTATGGATCCAAATCAACATACTATCATGTGCCGTGTCACAAATCATAGTACCATAGTACGTATGGATCTGAATCCACATACTACTATGTACCATTCACAAATCATCACACCATGATACGTATGGATCCGAATCCACATACTATCATGTGCCATACTACAAAAGGTTAAGCTCCCTAATAAGTTAGTTAATCTCAAAATAATTCTACTAAGTTATTAAGAAACCTAACTAACTAGATTACACGAGTTATCACTCAAGTGCATCTTCTAACTACTTTAACTTCCAAACCAAATCAAAGTAACTTTCATTTCCACTTTCACCTAACATCTCCAATTCACTTTACAATACTGCCAAACCGCTCCGATATTTCCTTTTCATCGAACTCATTAAAATTCCAAGATTCTCTCAACTCACTTCCGAATTAAAGTCTCCGACCAAAACTTAATTCTAAGAAGCCAATTCCCTCTTAACCTCGATAAACAATAACATAACGAAATTCAATTCATAAAACCACTAACTTTCGCTTTAAACTCACCTTAGCTTGTAAACAAGCTCCGATATATCCGAGGTTGCAATTCCACGATCAAATCACAATCCTACAAACGAATTACACCTAAATAACATTAATTAAACGGAAAACATTCAAACTACATATAAATGCATAAAACGACGAAAAACCCGGATTTCCTCCCTATGGAACTCTCGGCCATACAAGGGAAAATGGGGTTCGGGTTTGGTTTTCCGGCTTTTAAGAATTTTAGAGATGTTTCGGGTTGGTTTCGGATACTTTGGAGGTTCGCAATAACAATGGGTATCCGTAATTTAGGGTTTTGTACATTAATTGATTTCCGAAAAATTAAGTAAAATGCAAAAACATAACAACCTAAACCTCCTAATCAGGGCCAAGTGAGGGAAATTCATACGGGACGGGTTTCCGGCTCAAACTCGGTTTTAGGGTTTAGGGAAAGTTTCTAAAATTGACTATAATGACTTCCTCGATTGAAACCTTCAAGCTTCGGTGAACGAATTCGAAGATTCCAACTCAAAACCTCCATTAAAACATTATTCACTTCAAGTTTTAGAAACTTTGACATACCTTAAGGCCTCGAGAAAACGAGTGAAAATCTCGATCGGTAGATTGGAAATGATCTACGGGCCAAGGGCTTTCCAATGGAACGAGAATTGAGACGATCCACTGAGTAATTAAGGAAAACAAAAAAAATAAAAATAAAAGGAAGGGAGAAAGGATGCTACGGCTATGGAGGAGAAAACAAGAGAGGAAATGTCTAAAATTGGACTAAATTTGACTTTTTAAAGTGAAGATGAATAGTGATTTGAGATATTTTAAGAATTTGGAAAATGACGCCTACGTCCCTCTTTTGTTTGTACTTTAAAAACGAAACCCGAAGCTCTTAAAATAATCTAAAGGTGATTAATAATTATTAATTGGCCCGTTAATAATTATTAATATCACCGAAACGAATTTAAAGTATTAAAACGATTAAAAAGAATTTTGGACGAAAATAGCTACTAAAATCAAAATCACTACTTTTAAATTAACCTTAAATACTTTAATTAAAATAAATAAATAAAATAAAATGAATAATAAAAAAAAATTACCCCCAAAAATAACAGGACGTTACATTTGGTAAGTAAAAGTGAAATGTTGATGTAAAACCATTTTGGTGGTTGAAAGGTAAAAGAATGTGAGTTTTACTTGGACACAAATCCGGATGCGGGTTTTGGGTCTAACTTTACTTTTTATTGTGTTTATTCTCACTGGGCTTAGTTGTTAGCTCATGATATTACAAACATTTCAGGTAATGTTTGGGGTCGTGGGAGAGGAGCTGGTGCGCGCTTGATCGAGAGGATGATGACACAGAGATGGACTAGATACCTTTTAAAAGACCATGGTCTCATTTTGTATTTGGTGTCATTTGAGTGTAATATGTATTTAAGCTCATAAGAGCTTTTCGTTTTATTTTTACGGTTATTAACTCTTTTAAACTTTACAAAAGGAATTGCAATTCCTTGTCTTTAATTTCTCTGATTGTGAAAATTATAAACAGCTTGTGGATAGTCAAAGTTTTAAACATATCCACGCCAAATTTTTATTAAATTTAAAGTCTTCTGCTATCAATCTGATTTTAAAATATTTAAAAGAAGTCGGGTCGTCATAAAAACTTTTCTACTAATTTATTTGGGTGTTATAAGATGGTATGCTATGTCTTTTGGTTTTGATTTTTTAAAATATAATCACACTAACATAATTATATATTTAAATTAGAGAGAGAATTGTTTTAATGTGTGTTTTCCCCTGCTTGACCTAGTCTTAAATAATAATAAAAAAAAATTGGGAAGGGAAAGGTTTGTTAGAGAAAATAGTAGACGAAAAGTTATTAAAAATTAATTTGATTATTGGGTTTTATTTTAAATTTAATAAGTATGAAATTATTTATTTTATAAATATGACCAATAAATTATTACTAAATTAATTTTTGAAATAAGCTCATGATAAAATATATTTAAAATATTTATTGAACGAAGACAATTTTAATTTATTGTATTTAATTAATTTAATAATAAGAAAGTATATTTAGAAAAATTTAGATAGTATAAAATTTGTTTATTGTATTTAATTAATTGGTAAAAATTGGTAATAATATTCAATTATTAATAATAAGAAAGTATATTTAGAAAAATTTAGATAGTATAAAATTTGTTTATTACATTTAATTAATTGGTAATAAAATGATTACAAATTTTGAATGATGACATTATAGAAATTTAAATGAATTATAAGGGTAAAATAGGAAATAAAAAGTTTTTCCCACTTTTTAGATAGTATAGATTACCTTTTATTAGTGAGACTCTAGAGTTCACTTGTTCTTTGGAATAAATTAAATATTGTAAATCTTCGTGTAGTTTCTAATCTATTTTTCTTTTCAAAAAACTTTTGAAGTCCCATTGTTTTGTATAAAAAAACAAAAGAAAATACCAAATATAAGAACGGCTATTTGTCAATCAGAGGTTGAAGGCAAAAACAAAAATGTCAATAATTACAATACTTCAGTTTCGTTTTAAATATGAGCATTTTTCTTGAATGTGGCTATTTCCATTCACATCAATGATCAAAACAAGTTTGCTAACAAAAATATTCAAGTCATACATACAGATTAGCAAGTTTCAAACCATCCATTCAACTTGTTTTCTCAACCTTTGAAAATGAAGCAATGCCAGTGTGACCATAAGAGACATCCCAATTTCTCCCATCAAACTTCTTAATCTGAACACAGGTCAGCGTTCCAGGGTCGACGCATCTGAAAGTCACTGCAACTACATCTGGATTTGAGCGTGGATGGTAAAACGAGGTAATGCCACAAACTTTGCAAAAGGTATGTTTTGCAGTATGAGTACCGAAGGTGTAGGTTGAAAGAAACTTCTCAGAATCTTCTAATAGCTCAAAACTTTCAGTAGGTACATTAAAATGTGTGCTGGCCCTCATGAAGCAGAGTGAACAATTGCAATCCCAAGCTACAACACTGGCAGGTGCTTGGACTCGCCATCTTATTTTCCTGCAGTGACACCCACCATTATGCACAACCATCTCAGAAGCCAGCACAGAAGAATCTACCATGTTAACGTATCTAGTTGAAGATCCTTATTTTTCCTGTATGAGAAAGGTGGCCCTTCATTAGTTAATCAGTTCGTATTAGATACTTTCTTCACATGTTTGGTTGTGTCTCACATTTTTTTTTTTAATAGAACGCCTCAAAAGGCCATTTCATTGAAAAAATGAAAGATACAAAGAGCATAAAGAAAAAATAAAGTAAAGTGGCATGAACCAACCAAAAGCCACGAAAAGCAACGGTATACCGTATACCCCAAACTCAAAAGACCCCCACCGCCACCTAATTACAAGTATGCAGGTCACCTATTAATAATTTGACCTAAAGAGTAATTACAAAAGTCTTTGGAAGTACCTAAAAGGAAGCATTTATGTGTGTCAACTCCCAAACATAATCCCAATCTATCTTCCCCCTATAAATTCTCCTATTTCTTTCTAACCAAATTCCCCATACAATTGCACAACACCCCGCAATTCATAAACAATTCCCATTATCATTAAAGGAGGGGGGGGGGTGAGACGATCATTTCTTCCAAAGAAAGGCGGATAGATTCATTATTCACCCAAAATATTCCATTGTTGCTATTGCATACAGTTTTATTTTATTCTATTATAAAAGCCTTCGTAAACTAACTGTTTAATAAAGTTGTTTATGGGTTGGATTGATTCAATTATTAGAAAACAAATTGGTACATAGATAGTCTTCTTAATAATCATGGGTTTTCATCTCAAAACCATTGGTAATGAAAAGAGTACCTCATAGACTTTATAAACATTGTATCTTGTTCACCTTTCTGATGTGGGATCCTTAACAAGCCTCAAGATGATGTAAAAGAAGGGTAGACAAGCGTCCCTAGCCATCCACTCAAACGAAACTAAGATTATGAAAGACACCTCAATTTGGCGAAAATAGATAAAATATAATAGATAGAGAAATGTGATAGATATCCAGTTTAGCAACATGGGTTGGTTATTTTAGTAGAATGCCAACAAAATTTATTGGGGAGGGGAGTGAGAAAGGTGGACTAGTTTGTGGGATTTCTGTATTGATTTTAGAGGCATTAAGGTTCCATGAATTACTTGAGATTCTTTCATAACCACTGTCCTTGTCAAATTGGGTCAAAGCATCAATTCCGACCATGGCTGTAAAGGACATTAAAGAACAAATGAAATTGCTGGAGACACTAAAGCAATCCATATTGAAAAGAAAGGACATAGGAAGAAGTAGCCCTTTCAAATCTCGATCATTCTACAAAAGACATCGGCACAAAAATGAAAGAAAGAGAGATAAAGAGTCTCCTTGTCTATGTTCTGTTGATGCTTTAAAAAAGCTAAAGGGGGAAACAACAAGATAGTCTAGTGGCATAGTCAGTAGTATAAAAGACCCATCTCTCATGGGCAAAAAAAAATAAAAATAAATAAATCTAAAGGAGCTTCATTTACAAGGATAGAAAATATTGAAGAACTAAGGCAACCCGTAATCCATCCTCTCCGTTTGACTCAAAAACGTTTAGGAAGTAGAACATAATCAAGGAAGTCCAATGTGATCAAAAGCTTCTATAAAGTCTATTTTAAAACCAAGCCCCACTTTCATCTTCTTTTAAACTCATCAATACCCTCATTTGCAATTAAAACGGAGTACGTGTTTGAATCCCATTAACAAAAGCTGATTGGCTAGATGATAAGGTAGAATCCAAGACATTGTGTAACCAAGAAACAACGACTTGAGATTATGAAATAATTTTATAGAGGCATGTGACTAAGTTAACTGGCCTAAATTTTGAAAGTTCAGATGCACTAGATTTTTTTGGAGTTAATCAAATGAACGTGGAATTAAATTTCAAGATGATGATATCAATTGAATAAAATTCATGGAAAACATCCAATAAGAAGTAGAGATCTAAATGCTAACGGTACCATTAAGGGTGTGTTTGGGAGTGCTTTTAAAATGAGTAAAAGCACTTTCTAAGTATAATATTCACGTTTGGCAACATTTTATAAGCACTCTTAAGTCGATAATAGGTGCTTTTTGAAGTGATTTTGATTTTTAAAACTTTGTATTTCTAATTTCTTCTACACATTTTATCTCTCTAACCTCTCTACACACTTTTTCTCTCTACCCTCTCTCTAACTTCTCTCTACATTACACTTTCTCTCTCTAGCTTCTCTCCATGCATTTTCTCTCTCTAACTTATTTTTCCACATCCTCTCTAACTTCTCCTTATACACCTTTCTCTAGGTTATTTCTACAAATTTTCTTTTCTACCCACATTTTCTCTAACAAGAACTCTAAGCAAGATTAAAAGCACTTTTTATCATAGTAGTTACAGGAAAAGTACTTTAATTGAAATCACTTCCTTGATAAACACTCCCAAACAAGCCCTAAATCATATTTCGCCAGCTGAGAGCAGGCTCATAAAAGCAAACTTTATTATGCATAGAGAAGAAAAACGTAGGACAAATCAACTGATAAGTCATAGGCATAACAATTAAATAGTTTAACAATGCAAGATATAAAATAAAATAAAATGAATTTATAAAATAAAAGCCAAATATAAAAAGAAAGAAAGAAATAATTAAACAGAAATACATATGTTAAGTGTGAAATTTAATTAACTTCATTTAAATACATAATTCAATCAACTTGCTAGCAATAGAATTGAATTATATTAGTAATTAGTTGGTAAGTTTGTTATGAGATGGTTAACTTGAGCATAGCTCAAATGGTTAGGCATTTCTTCCGTTACCATGAGGCCGAAGTTTCGAGTTTCCCCTCCCCTAATTGATGTAATATCTCAAGGGGAAAAAAAAGATTTGTTATGAGATGGGTTATATATGATGTGGGTTAGGGAAGTTAAAAACAACGTAACTTAGGTTATGGGTGAACAAACACCCCGTTACCCCGCAAACCCGCCCCGCCCCGCCCCATTTAAGTTTTTAGTCTAGGTCGGGGTCAGGTGGGATAAAGTGCCTTGTTTATCAAACGGGGCGGGGTCGGGGTGATGGGATTGGACCCCATCGGGGCCCCGACCCCGATTAGTGTAATTTAATTTTTTTTAATTTTCCCCTAATCCCATTCCCAATTTCCCACCCCACCCCATGCATGCTGACCCTAGTCCCCAGACGCCAGACCCCACCCCACCCCCCCTCCCTCCCTTCCTTTTCTTTCTTTTTTTTTTTTTCTTTTCCTTTTTCTTTTCTTTCTTTCTTTTCTTTTTCTCACGCATGGCAAGCCTCTCCCTATTCATTTTCTTTCTCAAGCCTCTACCTCTCTTCCTCTTCTTTTCTCACCTATACTCACGACTACACCACACCAGTTACCACCACGGTTCACTGCCGTCGAACACCGCTACCTTTGCCATCAAAAGCCGCCGCCGGAGGTTTATAATCAATTTTTTTTTGTTAATCAGGGTACCCCGTTTATACCCCGACCCCGATAATTAAATGGGGTGGGTCGGGGTCGGGGTACTATTTTTTTGCTTAAACGGGGTCGGAGTACTATTTTTTTCCTTAAACGGGGTCGGGGTATAATTGGGGTACCCCGACCCCGCCCCATGTTCACCCCTAACTTATGTAGGCATCCCAAGTAGCTTAAATTAGAAGAGAAAGGGGAGGACTCTTAAATTTCTTCCCCAATCTAGTAATCTTTTCTTTATTTTAAAACTACCTATTTTGTTTCTAAAATCGGTATTAGAGTACGTTCAATTCTTAAGAGCCCGTTTAGAATAACTTTTAGGAGGGACTAAAAATGTTTTTTATCCTCCTACAAGCGATTATAATCCGGCCCTGAGTAATCATGACTCAACCTCACATAAAGTTGTTTTCAACATACTAATGGAGGAAAAATTGACCAGAAACTATAAATTATTTCCTTAATCTTAAATATGAATCAGTTTCTTCTCCAGACTTTACTGTATTAGCAATACATAAATCCATCTCAATCAAAGGCCATATAAAATGCTTACAACTTCTATTCCTAAAACAAGTAATTTCCTAAAAAAAGAATTATGTAATAAACCAAAATCGAAGTATTGAAATTCAAGTGTTTCAATTCAACAGTTCTCTTGATTAAACTCGAGTAAAACATTCGAATAAGAAGTTTACAGACAACGAAGCTTCTAAGAGAAAGGCAATTAGAGATAAAAAGAGGAAAATTTGAAGCTGACCTCTGATTCTACAGCAGCTGCGAGCATTTCCGGCCTTTTCATTGTCGATGGGAAATGGGGCAAAAATGTCTTTATAAAATTCAGATTTTTTATGGGAAAATGGGCAAAACGTCCTCTTCATTTTCAATAGTACATTCTCAAAGTTAATATAGTCTATAATCTATAATGTATTTATAATATATCAAAAATCTAGAGAAATTGCAATAGTTAGCAGATTTTGATGAAATATTTATTAATATATTAATATTTTGTATAATTTACAAAAATAGTAATTTTTTTTCGTCAGTTATTAACATTGATTGATATATAAATCACTAATTAAATTAGGGGCATTTACAAATATGTTAAAATGAGCTCTAATATTTACAAATACGTTAATCTCAAAAAAATATTTACAAAAATGTTAGAATTTTAGTGGCCCGATTATTGTTCATAAAAATAACATAAATACCCTTATGTCATCCAAGTATATCAGTAAGTTCGCTGATTTACCATTTTTCTAATGATATATCAGTTACAATATATCTTAGTATATCAATGATTGATTATCACTTATTTACCATGACTAAATTTTTACCACGTACGTTGTACGTGTACTTCTAATTTGTAAAATTTAACCATTTAATTTCCGAACTCAATTGGTTAAGCACCTATTTTATTCCCATGTGAAGGTTCAAGTCTCTCTCCCCTCATTTGATGTATAATTTAAACAAAAAACCACATAATTTTAAATATATATCTTTGCTTGTGAATTTTTTTTCTAATATAAATGATACTTTTTAATTTTATGTGAAATAGTTTTTAAAATTTATGAAATATTGCACTTGATTTTCTCTCCGTTATTTTCAAACTGATAATAGAGTTAGGAATTTGTTTTTATTTAGTAATATAATCATTATTTTTCATAACTACAAATTATTTATAGTGACATTTTAAAAAAGAATTGTGATGAAACATAAAAGTTACTAATTATGGTACTTCTTACCATAAAAGATTACTTGAGGATGAAATTTGTTTAGAAGGTTGGGCTCTTAATTTGCGACGTTAAAGCACATTAACTCTAAATTCCAATAACTAAATAAATTACTTTTTAATACATTCCACCATCAAGAACTTGGGTAAGTTTGTTTTACATTATCGAGTGTTAAATTTCATTTTTATTAACATTTATTAAAAAAATAAACTCATTAAAATAGTAAAAACAAACAAAAATAAGAAAAAAATATTAAATTTTAATGTAAACATTCCAATAAAAACCTATAAAGTAAAAATAATAATGAGATTCATCATTCTACAATACAAATTTAAAAAAAATAATAAAGATTGATCCATATATTTCTCTTAAATATAAAACATGTAAAAATTCTAACTTTACTTAAAATATAGACCAAAAAATTATACTTTGTTAAAATTATATTTGATACACACATCACATGGATTGAACTTCGAGAATAAAGATTGATATTCTAAGTTTTCTTCAACTCCAAATTCAACTCACACGGGTTTCAGACTTTTGTTGCAAATTCCTCCTCCGACTCTGATCTCAATAGAGATGTTCATGTATTTTTATTTTCCCAAGCCAATTGGGATGTTATAAAATTTTGCTCTAACACAGACTTCTTTCCTATCAGATGATGACAGTGGTGGCAATGACGGGAAATTGAGCTGCATAAAAACAATGATAATGGTGGCGGTGAGGCTAACTGTAAATTATTAGTATTATAATTTTCCAATCCACAAACAACCTTACGATTCAAATGGTTTTGAAAGAAAGTCTTCAATATGGAATAAGAATACCAAAAGACAATTGATAATTATTAGGCAACAATTAAAGGAGTGAATTGATAAGTTTTTATAACCCACCGTATTTAATTTTAAAAAATAAATAATCTTCAAGTTTATTTCTCAATAGGCGCTACAATTTCATAATTAGTAAGAAATATAGTATTTAAATTATTAGGAATGACATTTTTAAAAATTAAATAATGTAGGGAAGATATTATGATTGATTTTTTTTTTAAATTATAAATAACTAATAATTATAGTAATAGATAGATTGAAGATAGATTTTAAATTACTCTTATTATTATTATATTCATTCAAAGAATTAATGAATTTATGGTTAATAAGTGAATGAAGATATATATTTAAGATTTAATTAATTGAAATGTCATTAAATTTAATCATGGATAAGTTACTATAAAAATATAGCATGACCTTTAATATATAATATTACATAAATTTTATGAAATATAATTTATTTTTCCTTACCATTTTAATATATCTCAAAATTTAGTGTCATTTTATTTTATCAAAGAAAAACAATTTAACATTATATTATACTTTTTTAATAATAATAATAAATATTAAAATATGGTCATAAAATTAATGAAACGAAGACTATTAATTTACCTTTAATATAATATTATATTAAATATTATAGAAATATAATTTATCTTTCCTTACTATTTTAAAATATTTCTCAAAATTTAATGTCATTTTATTTTATCAAAGAAAAATATATTTATATTATATTATACTTTTTCTAATAATAATAATAAATACTAAAATAGGTCCATAAAATTTATGGAACAGAGACTATTAATTTTGTTAGAAAAATATTTTTTAAACTTATTATATAAAATAAGAGTTAATATATTTTAAGAATTAAATAATAAATTGTTAATGATTGGTAATAACACAAATTGTAAATTTGAGAAATATTATAAGGGTAAAATGGTCTAAAATTGATTGTCCAACATCCCCACTTTTAAGGTATTAAAGATTAAAGATATATTATGACTGATATACTAAGATATATGATCACTAATTTACCATGGTAACTATCTTTGATCTACCATGATATACTATTATTGATATGCCTTGTTAGACATGTTCTATCACAGATCTACCATTGTTTTGACATATTTTATCATTGATCCACTATTATAATGACATATTTTATCATTGACCTACCATCATACTGTCAACTAATCTACCATTGTTTTGATACATTTTACTATTGATATACCGCTTACAAATATGTTTGAATGAAACTTACTATTTACAAAAAAAAAAAAAATTACAAAATGTTAAAAAATACAAATATGCTTTTCCTTTAAAAAAATTCAGTCAAAACGCTTTCTATTTATTGTACATTAGTTTATATTATTGATATACTTAATATATCAATTATTGCTAACTCATATACATTAGATTTAAGTTTAAAGATATACTATTAATTTTCATGTAAATCAGTTAACACTATTGATATACTTAGGATATCAATTAATGTTAAGTGAATATACAATGAGTTACTGATATATTCATCAATTTTCATGTATATTAGTTAGTAATCTTGATATCTTTAGCATATCAATTAGTGCTAATTGATATAGAGTAGTTTTGAGTTATTGATATCCTTATTCACCTTCTTCAATTATAGATATTAAGGTAAATATGGATATGTTAAATAGTACATCACTGATAGTCAATCAATGATATTATATCAAGGTAAATCGGTGATAATTAATCACTGATATACTTTAATGGATTGATGACTGATAAAATATCGCTGATATAGTATCGTTGATTGACTGATATACTTGTATGAAACAATGGTATTTATGACATTTCCCTATGAAGAGTAGCCGCCCCTTTGAAATTGTAAAGACTCGAATTTTCACAAAATCTTTAAATCAGAAGTAAAACAGCGGAAGACTTATTTTTACAAAAATTTGGCGTGGATCCGTTTAAAATACGAACTCCCTAAACCTGTTTTTAAGAACACAACTCAGCAAAGTTTATTCACATATATTCCTACTCCAGAATATACTCAAATCAGAGAAAGTAAACTCAAAATATACATACAACCGACTTTAGGCTCTCATGAGCCACAAAATACAAGTTTTAAGACTTTATTTCAAGTTTATATGTATATAAAGCATTCCCAAAATGCACCAAACTTAGATTTACAAGTCCAAATGTCCATAAGCATCTACTCGAGATCACGCAGCACCACCTCCACGACCTCGTCCTCTACCACGAATATTACCTGAAAATAAAGTGGTGTAGCATCATTAGCAAACAATGCTAGTGAGAATAAGATGGATGCAAGCACTTTTATGAACCAAATTTCATATCGGAGAATGTGTCCAAATAAACCTAAGTACTCTTGCACTACCCATTCAATATTCCAAGTACTTTACATATAAGATCAAACCATTCTACTATCTCGTAAATTCGGAAAGTAAACATTCAAGCCCGTAGTTAAAGTAGATACTAGTGCTTAACAAAGTAAATGACAAAGTAAATAACAAAGTAAATGACAAAGTAAATAACATCCGTGACCACTTGTCACCAATCATAACCATTCCGTGACCTCCGTGCATAACGATAATATGCATGCATAACGATAATATGCAAGTCACCAATCACAATCATTCCGTGACCTCCGTGCATAACGATAATATGCATGCATAACGATAATATGCAAGTCACTGTGACATCTATACATAACGATAATATGCAAGCATAACGATAATATGCAAGTCAACGTGATATCTATGCATAACGATAATATGCAAGCATAACGATAATATGCAAGTCAACGTGACATCTATGCATAACGATAATATGCAAGCATAACGATAATATGCAAGTCAACGTGATATCTATGCATAACGATAATATGCAAGTCAACGTGACATCTATGCATAACGATAATATGCAAGTCAACAACCACAACCACTAAAATAACGTACTAACATGATTCTACACAAGAATCTCTCCCAAGTCCTTTTAACTATTCTAACACTAGTCAAGATAAAAGGAGTACATAATACTCTTCTCCAAGTTCCGGATTCTCATACTCCTCGAGAATCTAACTTAAACCACCAATAACATCTTACTTTACTTAGCAACCAAACTTAACTAAATTCCTTATACACTTTCCTTAACTCCCAAAATAACATAATAACTTGGAAAGTTCTCTAGCCTAATAATCCCTCTTAACATCGATCTAACATAAACGTCAAGTAATTTGAAAGCATAAAAGTAATCATAACCATTTTAAACTCACCTTATAAGAGTAGTCAACTCCTAACCACCGGTTGGTCAAAAACACGAACGATGCTCAAAACCTATAATTACAATACACCTAAAGTATATTAATTACTCGAAATGAACAACGATCGACACGATACAAAATTAATAGACAAAACAGCCCGTAACTAATGCCAAGAGGCCCACGGCTCAAGGGAAGGAAGGAAAGGAAATTGTTTTCCGGATTTTTAAGCACTTTAAAGACATTCCGGGTTGGTTTCGGTTACTTTGAAGGTTGGTAACCTAAATGGGTAAACATACTTTAGGGTTTAGGTCAAAAGTTCAATCCCGAACAATTAAGTAAAGTCACAAAACATAACAAAATCAAAGCTCTCATCAACAACAAATAAGAGGAAAATTGAAATGAATGGCTTTTTGGCTCAAACCCGATTCTAGGGTTAGGGAAAGTTCCTAAAAATGAATAAAACGACTTTCCCGAATGATTTCTTAAAGCTCCGATGAACGAATTCGAAAATTACAACTCAAAACCTCCATTAAACACTATTCACTTCTAGGTTTTGAATCTTTAACATACCTTTAGGCCTCGATAAAACGAGCAGAAATCCCGAAGAGTAGGTTGGAAATGATCCCCGGGCCAAGAGCTTTCCACAGGATCTAGAATCGACACGATCCGTCGAGAAATAAAGAAAATCAAAAATTTGAGGGGGGGTTCTTGTTGGTCACGGCAGCAAGGAGGAAGAAGGAGCAGAATTTTATGAAAAAAATGCTAAGTATGGGTATTTAAAGGATGATGAATAGTGTTTTTTGTGATTTTTAGTGAATCGGGTAATAACGCCTACGTTTCTCTTTTACTTTTGCCTTAAAAACGAACCCCGAACCACTTAAACTAGCCCAATGGTGATTAATAATTATTAATTGGCCTATTAATAATTATTAATACAACCAAAACTAAAATAGGCTAATTTAGCGATTAAAAAGGTTTCCGAACGAAAATAACTATTTAAATCTAAATAACTAAATCTAAATTAACTTTAAATAAATAAACACTTATATAAATAAAATAATAATAAATAAAAAAAAATTACCTCTAAAATAACGGGACGTTACAGAAATTCTCACATTTTTGTAAATATTTTTTTCTAACAAATTTTAAATATTTCACCTGATTATCACATTCATGTCTCCCATTAAATTATTGTAAAAATATGTAAGTAAATGTTGATCACTGATTAACTCAACTTACAATATTTACAAATATTTTTAAGAGTTGTTATTTTTACAAATATTACCTAAAAATTTGCTAGATTCACAATCATCCCTATAATCTATAATCTATCTATCAATCTATAATATATAATCTATAAGATATATAAAAGTAAGGAATTGAGGAAAAATATTGGGTTCCTAATCTATCCTCATTTCATTATCTTATTCATGTTCATATAAATTTCGATATAGTAAAATAAATGCAGAATAAAATATTTGTATTGATTAATTTGAGTAGTTACAATCTATACTCTAATAAATATCCCTCTATTGCTTTCTCAAAAGTGTAAACTTCGACTCGAGTGTCAATCGAGAGCTTCCTTGATTGTCATCAAATACCCTCACTCACATGTCTGTACATGAGTGATCCAGATGAAATCACTTGTGCCAATTCACAAGTGGGCCATGCATGTTAGTGGTGTTACAAGAAATAAGGCACCCAACTTTTATTCATAGACCACAAATTATTTGAGTTACAACTTAAGTGAATCTTCCCGCATCACATGTGAAGGAACTATTTACTAAATTAGCGGAATTTTTTTAGCAAATTAATTAACATTTAATTATGGATCTGTTAATAGCATGCAATTGTGATCAAATCTTAAACTAGAATTATAAGGTTTTCTAAAACTTATATTGTAGATTTAATGGAGAATTGGTTGGAGGTTTCTTTACAGCATCAATCCATTTCACCAAGTCTTCTACGCTATATCCCGATCACAAACCAACCTGACTTGTGGGAATCGAACCGGGAGAACAAACAAATAAGAAAATTTCTTCTTATTTTGAGAAGCCAAAATTCGGCTATAGGGAGAATAAAATAGAGCTTTTTGATAAATATCCAGTGTCAAATATGAGAACCCAATGGTCATATTTATAAGAAAATAAGAATTTGTTTCTTAATCAAATTAGTATAATTATTTTTATAATTTAAATAATCGAAATTATTTAAAAAAAAATAAAGAAAGGAGTTGGCGTCAGACCCAATTTTTTAAGGAAGCCAATTTTCCTTTTAACAAATTGACAAGTGTCGCTAAGATAAAACAATTTTATCTTTATCTTTACCTTTTTTTTTAATATTTATCTTTTGTTTTACGTATTTAAAATTTGAAAAAAATCAAATAATCTTTTCAATTTAAATACAGATTGCCTAAAATTCTCTTAATTAATTAATATTGAATCAAATTCATTTAATTAATTATTTTGGACAAAATACTAATTTGTTTTATAAAACAAATATATTTCATTCTCTCCCCTTTTTATTATTTAATTAAATAAACTTATTATTTAATTAATAATATTAATTATTAATTTCCATTTAAATAAACTCATTATTTAAATAATTAATAATATTAATATTAATTTCCATTGAAATAAACCTTTTATTTAAACAATTAATATCTCCTTTTATTTAAGTAATTTAATTACTTAAATATAATTCTTTCTTCCTAGTTAAATTAATAACTTGGTTAGTTACAATGATATATGGGCTAGCATAGAGACCTGATGGACCTATATATCATGGGCTCTAATAATTATTGATTTATTAATTAAACTCATTAATTAATTAATCATAATTATTAACTTAGAGTAATTCCACTATAAACTCTAAGTTGAACTCCCCTCACTGTAACGTACCGTTATTTTGAAGTGATTTTTTTTTAATTATGTATTTAAGGTTAATTTAAAAGTAGTAATTTCGATTTTAGTAGTTAATTTCGCCCAAAATTCTTTTTAATTGTTTTAATACTTTAAATTTCGTTTCGGGGACATTAATAATTATTAATAGGCCAATTAATAATTTTTAATCACCTTTAGATTAATTTAAGAACTTCGGGTTTCGATTTATAAGTCAAAAGTCATTAAAGGACGTAACCGTCATTTCCGATTTCTTAAAAATATCCAAAACACTATTCATTCATCTTTAAACTCTCACCAATTGACCAAAGTTGACCATTTCTTCTCCATTTTTCTTCTCAAGGCCGAGAGCCATAGGGGGGGGGGGGAGAATTTTTTGGGCTTTGCTCGTTTCTCGATGGATCAGCTTGCTTTTGGTTGCATTGGAAAGCCCTCGAGTCTAGGATTCCTTTCCACCGAACAATCGTGCCTTCCATCCGTGTTCTAAGGACTTCTCGGTAAGTTAAAGTTCAAACCCTAAGCTCCAATTAGTGTTTTAATGGAGTTTTCCTTTTGAATCTTCAATTTCTTGCCGTTAAACTCGATGACTTTTATTACGGGAGTTGTTTTTAGTGATTTTGGTAACTTTCCCTAAACCCTAAAACCGAGTTTCAGTCGGAGCCCGTCCCGTTTGAATTTTTCATCGTGGGGGTTGTTTTGGGGTTTACTTTTATTGATATGATGTTTATTGAAATTAAATTCGGGGAATCGATTATTGTTCAAAAACCCAAATCATCGATACCCATTGAAATCGGGAACTTCAAAATTTCTTAAAACCAACTCTAAACACCTCTAAAGTACCTAAAAGCCGGAAAATCAAACCCGAGACCCACTTTTTTATGGGGGGCTGAGAGCCTCATAGTGGGGTTTATAGGCTTTTTCGTCGTTTTGAGCTTTTAGATGTTAATTGATCAATGTTTGATTTATTAATGATCGTTAGATATACTTTTAAATTGTAGGTGTTTCGGATCGTTGATTTATCGTGCTTCAGAGACTTGGAGCAAAACTTTTGGCTAAGGTGAGAATAAATAGGATTTAAAGTAACTTTAGAAACCGAATAAGTAGAACGGTTTGTAAAATCGGAGGTTAAGAATAGGATTCGAATCTAAGAGTAAATGTAACATCCCGTTATTTTGTGATAAAAAAAACTTTTATTTATTTTATTTCAATTTAAGTAATTAAAGTTTATTTATTTATCGGTAATTTAGAATTTGCAGTTTATTTCGGTTTTAATCTTTTAATTGACCTTTTTCGTTTAATTTCGTTTTAATGGTATTAATAATTATTAACGGGCCAATTAATAATTATTAATCACCATTGGAATAGTTTGAGAAGTTCGGGATTCGTTTTTAAGCCAAAAGTCATAAAAGGACGCAACCGTCATTTCCAAAATTCCTAAATATCTAAACACTATTCACCAATCTTCTTTAAATTCACCTTTGACTCAAAATTGATCAAAAACTTGTTTCATCTTTCCCTCCCAACCCGTGAGCATCAAAGAGGAAGAAAAGAAAATTCGATTTCGTTCATTTCTCGGCGGATCGACTCGAGCTAGGATAAATCGGAAAGCCCTCGAGTCAAGGATCATTTCCCACCTACCCATCGTACGTTTCTCTCGAGATCCAAGGAGTTCTCGGTAAGTAAAGCCTGAAACCCTAAGCTCCAAATAGTGTTTTAATGGAGTTTTCTTTGTTTTCTTTCGATTTCTTGCAATGAAACTCGGTGTTTGTAAATACGGGAGTAGTTTTAAGAGTTTTTGGAAACTTTCCCATAACCCTAAAACCGAGTTTCAGTCGAAACCCTTCCCATTTGAAATTTACCCTTTTGGGATTGATTATGGGTTAGAATTTAATTAAATGATGTTTATTTAAATTCAATTCCGGAAAGGGCTTATTGTTCAAAAACCCTAATTATTGATACCCATTGAAATCGGGAATATCGAATTTGCTTAAAACCAACTTGAAACACTTTTAAATTGCCTAAAAGCCGGAAAACCAAACCCGAGACCCAATTTTGATGATAGGGCCGTGGGCCTCATGTGGGGATTTGTTGGGTTTTTCGTCGCTTTGTATGTTTAGTTGATGTTTGATCGATAGTTGGTAAAGTTATTGATTATGTGTTATAATTCGATTGTAGGTGTTTTCGAACCACTCGCTTGATCGCTCCTTCAGACTTAGGAGCAAAGTCATCTTTTATTAAAGGTGAGAATAGTTAGGATTTAAAGTATTTATAGAAAGCAAATGAGTGTGAAGGTTTGTAGAGTTAAACTAGAATCCGAATCTAAGATTAGAGGGATGTGAGTTAGTGCCCTTAGGATTAGAAGTTAATCCTTTAAGTGAGAACCTAGGAGTTCTCGAGGAAAGTATTGAATCTTAGAAGATTCTAAGTTAGATTCGTTTCGAAGCTTAGGTTGGATCATTGGAAGTTAAAAGATCCAACTTTTATTTTAGAACGGTTAATAGAACCTCGGATTATTGGAAGTTTAGAATCCTTGAAGGTATAGGTTAATCGTTTGATTTATGATTCTACTTTTATTATTGATACCGGAGTTCGATCGATATATCGTTCGTCCGAGATGCTTGCCTACTTTTACCTTATGTCATTTACTTTTTGTCTTTTACTTTATACCTTTACTTTATGCCTTTTACTTTATTTGTGTATCGGCTACTTTAATTTCGCACTTTATTTATTTACAACAAAACATATCATATTGCATCATAACATCTCGCATCATGGAAAAAAAGTGAGAAAGTGAGAAAGATATGAATGGGAGAATGATGGGTCCTACGGGATAGACCACATTACCTTCATAGAAAAAGAAGAGAGAATGAGAAAAATGTGAATGGGAGAATGATGGATCCTACAGGATAGACCACATTACCTTCACCGAAAGAAAAGAGAAAGTGAGAAAGAAAAGGAGGGAGAACGATGGATCCTACGAGATAGACCACGTTACCTTCTTCATGCATAGGGCGTATGCGAATCCTACGGGATCTTTGTCATGCATTCATGCTTATGATCGATGAGAAAGAGAATTGAGATGTTATATTATATGCAAAGTTATTTACTTTTTCTTATTTTATGTCATAACAAATTAATGGATGAGGATTGACTACTAGTGTTAGCAATATCATCCCTTGGAAAGTTTAGAATGAAATTACCTAGAGTTTGGAAGACTTTAGGAGTAAATTGTGTCGGTTTACTTGGACACAAATCGAAATGCGAGTTTGAGGTCTATCTTTACTTTTTATGCTTATTATTCTCACCTGGGCTTAAGTTGTTAGCTCATGATATTACAAAAATTTCAGGTAATGCCCTGGCTAGAGACGTGGAAGGGGAGATGGTCTTCGCGTGATCGAGGGATGTTGACCTCGAGATGGACTCGTTGTTGTAAAGTCTATGTAATTATTTTTGTGAATTTCAAAGACTTTGATGATGTATATGTTGTATTTAGCTCATAAGAGCTCTTGATGTGGTTTTTATGATATGAAATATTTGAACTCCTGATTTGGGACTTAAAGTCCATGTGATTTTATTAGATTTGAAAAATTAGGATGTGAACAGGTTTTTGGCTAGCCAATTTTCAAACAAAACCACGCAAAATTTTCTTAAAATAAAAGACTTCCGCTGTTTTCTCTGATTTAATTTATTTAAAAGTGTCTGGCCTTCACAGTAAAAGCAAGTGAGCTAGTGCCCTTAGGATTAGAAACTAGTTCTTTGAGTGAAAACTTTGGAGTTTCTCAAGGGAAACATTGAACATTAGGAAGTTCTAAGTTAGAATCATTCCGAAGATTAGAATGGATCTTTGGAAGTTTAGAATCCTTGGAAGTGTAGATTACTTATTTAAAATAAGATCTACTTTATTTTAAGTATCGGGAGTTCGAACTACTTAATGTTCTTCCGGAATTTCTATCTATTTACTTTATGCATAAGGACATCTATGATCCTTTTACTCATGTCCTTTATTTTATACCCTTTACTTTATGCTCCATTCATATTTATGTTTATTTACTTTTGCGAGCATACACATAACATCTCGCACCATAACATCTCGCACCATAACATCTTGCACCATAACATCTCGCATCATTGAAATAAAAAGAAAAGAAAGTGAGAAAGAAAAGAAGGGAGAATGATGAATCCTACGGGAAGTTCACATTACCTTCAGAGAAAAAGAAAAGGAAGTGAGAAACAAAAAAGGTGAATGTGGATCCGACGGGAGTCCCCATTACCTTCATGCATAAAGGTGAATGTGAATCCTACGAGATGTCTTTATTACCTTCATGCATATTATCGATGGAATTATATCATGGTAAAGAAATTGTATATTTCATTATGGAAAGTAAGAAAATAAGGAGAATTGAGATGTTATGTTTATGCAAAGTTTATTTACTCCTTTTATATTGTTTTTATGACTAATGGTTGAAAGTTAGTTTTCTAGAGTTTAGAGAACTACAGAAAGGATTATGTAAGACGTACTTTTCTAGAGAGAAAAGAAATGAAATTTATGTATAGCCAAGTGCTATATGAAAAAGGAATGAGATTGAATTGGATATCGAGAGAATACAAGGGTGTATTGAACCTTGTATAACTATCATGTGATAAACATGTAAGAGAACTAGTTTCTCAATAATTTGGAAGATCTCGTAATTGGAGAATAAGAGTTAATGTAAACCTTATGTATAGTATAAGGTATTAAAGAGAACGAGATTCAAATGTTATATACATATGTTATGAAACATATCCCCCTAATGATTGGAAGATTGTTCCTCAAATATTTAGGAGACTTGGTAAGTAAAAGTGAAATATTGATGTAAAACCATTTTGGTGATTGAAAGGTAAGAGAATGTGAGTTTTACTTGGACACAAATCCGGATGCGGGTTTGGGGTCTAACTTTACTTTTTATTCTGTTTATTCTCACTGGGCTTAGTTGTTAGCTCATGATATTACAAACATTTCAGGTAGTGTTTGGGGTCGTGGGAGAGGAGCTGGTGCGCGCTTGATCGAGAGGATAATGACACAGAGATGGACTAGACATTCTTTTAAAAGACCATGGTCTCATTTTGTTAATTTGTATCTTATGTTATGTAAATTTGCATATAGCTCTTTAGAGCTTTTGGTTTACTTTTATGATGTACTCTTTTGAACTCCTGAAACAGGAATTTGAAATTCCTTGTGTTTAAATTTCTGAATTTAAATTGAATAGGTTTTGGCTAGCCAATTTTCAAACATAACCCATCCATTTTTTTTTAAATATAAAGACTTCCGCTGTGTTTTATATTTAAATTATTTTAAAAGAGTTGGGTCATCACACTCACTATAGATAGGTTATGTCTATTTGTTATTAAGTTTATTTTGACATATCCTTCACGTGGTAATCTCATAATTACAACTGGGTCAAGGGAGACACCTAAAGTTCCTAACACTACAAAAAAAGGTCAATTTGCGACCAGTAATTTGCGACCAAAAGGTCGTTTTTATTGTAGAATGAGACCAAAAACGCGACCAACATGGTGGTGGCAAAAAAGCTGGTCGTTCCAAAATTTGTGTGACTGTATAGTCATAAATATACGACCAAGAATGGTTGGTCACAAAAAAGTCAACATTTTTAAAAAACGACCAGATGGTCGCTTAAAAAGTGACCATCTAGTCGTAATTTAAGTTGAAGATAAATGACGAGTTGGTCACATGCAACAATGACCACGTGGTCTTTTATAAGCGACCAAATGGTCACTTTTGTACTCAGACAAAATGCGACCAGATGGTCGTTTCTTTATGGATAAAATACGACCATCTGGTTGTTTATCTTCTAGGGTAAATGCGATCATCTGATCGTATTTAATAAATTATTTTTTTATTTATTTAATTAAAATTAAAATTTAATAATAAAATATTGGAATTAAAATAAAATATATATAAATAAAACATTCAAAAAATGTTCTATACAAAAGAAATCATCCTAGAACTACTGCGGAGGGACGGGGGGTGGCAAAGGCAGCGTCGATGATGAATGGCCGCTGTCTAGGATCTGAAGTACGCGGCCAAAGATGTTGCGACCTGGGCCTTGACCCGTTCCTGCATATCCTCCTCAATCGCAGCGACTCGAGAAACGAAGTCATCGCGCATAGCGTCCATGTCAGTGTGAAGCTGCTGAACTTCCTCGCTTTGCTGCTGCTCAACCGGAGAAGGGTCGGAGCTAGTGCTCGCTTCTCTCCGCTGAGGCCGAGGCACATCCGCGGAAAGGCGTCGCCCGTCGAGTCGATCCTAGGAACTGATCCAGCAGGCCAAACCCCTCCAACAGCCTCCAATAACTCCTCTCTACGGTCTTCCTGAGTCGGTTGTGAGTCTGGTGTGGGCAACCACTGACTCAACGACTCCTTGAAACGTTCCTAAACATTTAAAATTCAGAAAATAAAATAGTTAATATATAAGTTAGAAAAATTAATAATTGAAAAAATTATTAAATACCTGAACTTCTTTCGCTTTCCCGTCGACGATCGTCCCATCCTTCTTCTTGTGAAGAACGAGGTGCAGCTCATCGGGTAGGACAGGGTGACCGTGCTTCGCTTCCTAAATATATTAGAGATTGAAGAAGAAAAAATAATAAATTAATAACTAATTGAAAAAAGAAAACAAGAAAAAAGTACGTAAAAAAAAAAACTTACCAATCGACGATTGTGGTCGTCGTGGGTCCGGGCCCCGCCTGTGCGTTTAGTGGGATTCTTTTCGTGGTTGGCCTTATTCCTCCTTGACACTTCCTTGCCCTCGCGAGTGTTCAAGCTCGCTATATGCAGCGCGTGGTCCTCCTCGCTTATCCACACGGGGCGATCTGCTGCTTGCTTTCTGCGCGCCTGGTAAATGAGGTCCTTGAATCGGTCCCAGACGTGATTGTCCTATAGGGGGAACAGTCTACCGTCCGTGATATCGGGATCGATAACAGGAAACTTTCCCTGAAAAAATTGAAATAAAAAATTGTTAAAGTAATAAAGTAATAAATTTATTTCTAAAAATTTCAAAATTAATTAATTATAAAAATAAATGATGTTTTTTACCTTCCAATTGTCGTACATCCGACGTTTCTCCATCGTCAGAATCTTCTGCCAGCGAAGCTCGCTAGGTAGAGGCATGCTCTAGAGGACCTCGCGAAACCGTTTTGAAATAGTTGTATGCGGCTGTACTCTGCAAAAACATAAAAATTATTGTGCTATTAGAAACTATTAGTTAACAAAAAAAACACTTTTAAAAATGTTTAAAGATTATAAAATTAAGTAATTAAAACAATAAACAAAATTACTTACATATTCCCTTCAATCCGAAGGGTAGAGTCTGCGGCCCGAGGAGGCTGCGTGCCTAAAATGGAGGGTCCTGCTGAATCGGGCTGTGATGCAAACTCTGATGCTCCCGCGGAAGTCGTGGCCTGGGAGTCCTGCGCCAAGCGTGGTGTCGAAAGCTGGGTCTCAGGGACTGCATCATCGAGATTGGCAGCAACTCCCGGCTCGTAACCGAAGAGGGTGATGTCCAACTCCTCTGGAGTCAGGTCCGCATCAGGGGCAGCAACAGTAGGCGGCTGCGGAGTCCCCTCGCCAATCTCATCGTCAGGCTCGTCTGACTGGGGAGGACGTCGTCTGCCCGTCATAATCCTACAACTAAACTAAACTAATTTAATACAAAGTAATTAAAATAATGAAAGAAATTAAATTAATTAATTAATGAAATAATTTAAATTACATTAATTAATGGAATAATCTAAATTAAATTGATTAAATAATGTAAATTAAACTAACATAAATTAATTAACTAATTTAAACTAAAATAATTAATTAAATTGAATTAAAGTAAATTAAAATTAGATTAATTTGAACTAAAATGAATTAATTAAAGTAAACTAAGTACTGAAGAATTAAACTTTTAGATTAATTAAACTAAAATAAAAGTAAATTAAGTAATGATCAAGAATTAAACTAAATTAGATTAATTGAACTAAAATTAATTAAATTAAACTAACATTAATTAATTAAAACTAAGGTAAACTAAACTAATTAATTAAATTAAAGTAAATTAAAATTAGATTAAGTGAACTAAGTAATTAATTAAAGTAAACTAAGTAATGAAGATTTCAACTATTAGATTAGTTTAAACTAAAATTAATTAAATTTAACTAACATTAATTAATAAAAACTAAACTAAACTAATTAATTAAATTAAACTAAATTAAAATTAGATTAATTGAACTAAAATTTATTAATTAATTAAAGTAAACATAATTAGATTAATTAACCTTAAGTAAACTAAGTACTTAATTAAATAAACTAAGTACTTAATTAAACTAAATTACATTAATTAAACTAAATTACATTAATTAAACTAAAATTAATTAAATTAACAAAATTAAACAAAAATAATTAATTAATTAAAATAAACTAAAATAAGATGAATTAAACTAAAGTAAACTAAGTAATTAATTACACTAAATTAGATTCATTAAACTAAAATTAATTAAATTAACAAAATTAAACTAAACTAATTAATTAAAACTAAGTAAACTAAATTTAAACTTAAACTAACTAAACACTAAAAACTAAAACTAACTTAAAACTTAAAATCTATACGAAAACTAACATTGTAATAGAAACCGGGATTGGAGGTTTAGGGTTTTTAGGTTTAGAGTAGGAACGGGGAACGGAACAGGGAAAAGAGAGAAAAGAAAGAAAAGAGAGAAAGAAAAAGAGAAAGGAAAAAAGAAGAAACGGGGGAAAGGAAAATTGATCTGAATTTAAATCAGATTTTGTGACCAACTGGTCGCAAATATGTAATCATGACCAGAAACGAAAGGTCGCGTGTGCCGGGGAAATTACGACCACCTGGTTGCATTTATTGAAAAAGTGACCATCTGGTCGCAAAATTGGGATCTACAACAGCTGTCATATCACGCGTCCCATCAAGAATTGCGACCAACTGGTCGTAATCTTTAAATTCACCGCCAAGGATTGCGACCAGATGGTCGTAATATTTAAATTCACCGCCATAAATTTCATAAAAATTTAAATTTACCGCTCATATTTGCGACCATCTGGTAGCACTTATGAAATTAACCGCCAAAAAATTCATTAACATTTTATAATATCCTTTACGTTTTGCGACCAACTGGTCGTAATTTAACTTATATTTTTTGAAAAACATAATTCTACATTTCTATAAATGCGACCAACTGGTTGCATTTCACTTCTAAATTACTATCATGTGGTCACCTTTTGTGTTAAATTGCGACCATCTGGTCACAAAATTGTTTCCATGCTGTTATATTTGATCATAGTGCTTATGAAATCCAATATCCAATCAAGGAAAAGAAAGTGATGTTTAAAACTGAGCATATTGAAGATGATGATGATTTTGTCCAAATATTGGATCGTGAAACTCAAGATGATTCGTGTTTCATAAACATTTTAGAATACCCTTTGAGTTTTGTGACCAACTGGTCGTAATTTAACTTATATTTTTTGAAAAAAATTATTCTACTTTTCCACAAATGTGACCAACTGGTCGCATTTAACTTCTAAATTACTACCATGTGGTCACTTTTTGTGTTAAATTGCGACCATATGGTTGCAAATATTAGTATATATATATTTTTTATTATTCATTAAAGAAATAGTTTTAATAAACACATACACAGTGAATCATAAAGTTACAAAATGTCTCATTCATCATCCTCAGTTTCTTCTGTAACGTCCCGTAAATTTCACGGTAAATTTTTTTTTTTTTTTTATTTATTCTATTTCATTCTATTTAGTTATTTAGTTAATTATTTAGTTCTTATTTACTTTAAGTATAATAGTTTCCATAATTATTTAGTTGTTAATTAAATTAGAATAGCTTAGTTAAATTAGTTAATTAATAGTAGTTTAATTAAAATTATTTTCCCTTTAATTATTTAGCAAAACCCTATTTTCAATGACCAAAAGGGGATGGGAGATTGGCCCAACCCAATATCCTTGTATTGACCCTAAAATCTAGGGTTAATGGACCAATGGGGAATTATAAATATATATATATAAAAAAAAGAAGAAACAATTCATTCTCTTCCCTCGTTTCAGCGCCGCAATATCCTATCTCCTTCCCTCTCGTTTTCAGCAGCTAAGGAACCACTCCCCTCTCGTTTTCAGCTTGCCGGAGGTCCACCCTTCCCTAGTTTATTTTCGTTCTCGCCCTCCACCGAGAACCACCACCCATGCGATCCACCGCAACCACCCCGTGAACTCGTCGCCCAACAGCCGACTATCCTCACTTCTCTTTTTTTTTTATGTCAAAATGGACCCTCAATAAGCATCAACAAAACCCAGCTCTAAATCCTAAGATTACTCTCATTAACCACCCACTGGAAGTCAGTAAGAGAGCCATGGAAGTCGCCGGATTCTGGGTTCAAAAGACGCCGGAAAACGCAGAGAAAAGGGTCCCGTTCCTTCGGTTTTAGAGAGGTAAAAACTTGAGTTTTGCTTCGGGTTTCATTTGGAGAAAGTGAGGGATTTGTTTATGATTACTTTTCCTCTCAAATCCGGTTGGTTTCAGACAAAAATTCTCGCCGGAAACTGGGTTTTGAAGCTCGCCGGTTTCGGTTTAGATTTGGAGTTTGGAGCGTGGATTCGTCCCCCCGTTCAAGCCTTTCGTCTCAGTCAAGCTTCCCGGTCAATTCCCCGTCGAACCCTGAAGAAAACGCGCCGGAAAAACCAAGGTAAGCTGCTGCCATTTTTCTTCCCTGTTTTGTCGAGCGTGGCCGTGGCTGTCTCTTTGGGGAAGAAGCGGTTCATGAACCGGCTGACCGGTTCACCTGAACCGGTTGACCTGGTTCAACTGGTTTTTCTTGAAATTGGAGCCGGTTCTCGCTATTTTGGTCCGGTTCTTTCGCTAATTAATTATAATTAACTATACTCCAGGTCCCGGGCAACCTTAGGGACTTTGGTTTTGCTTAATTGAAAGCCGATTCTCGTTTATTGATCGATTGCTAATCCCCAAAGGTGAGGATAAATAGAATTTTACAGTAAATTTAGAAATCAAATACTTGAACGATTTGTATGATTCGGGAGTTAAGTTAAAATTGGATATAAGTGAATTAAAGCATGCTAATTTCGTGAAATTATAGGAATCGGGAGTATAGATTAAAATGGGAATTTATGGATTTAAAATTCTTGGGAGTTTAAGCATGATTTATTGGATTACTTCGGTTATCGCTTAAAGGATGTTTACCATGTACTCTTGGATTTTCAATTTAGTTATCGAGATATTCCTGATTACACTGAGTATTACTGAGACTGGGCCTTCCCAGCATTGGTTATATTATGCCCTTAGAAATTATTTACGATATCGATATTCCTGATTACACTGAGTATTACTGAGACTGGGCCTTCCCAGCATTGGTTATGTTATGCCCTTAGAAATTGGTTACGATATCGATGTTTTCTGATTATACTGAGTTATTACTGAGACTGGGTATTCCAGCATTGGGTCTATATTACAATTATTCGATTTACATGATTATCGTGAAATAATTATATGCATGTGCTTACGAGCCTATTCATGCTACACTCTTAACCAATGACAATCGTTCTTTTTTCCCGATTACTATTACTATTTAGTGGCCCTGACAATGATTCTCTGTTTAACATTCTGATTCCTGCATTCCTGATTCATTACTATCACACTTGTTTGCTTGGTGATGAATAATGAGATAATGCATAGACTGCGTGTGCTTGCATTTTCTGGTATTATTCATGGTTCGGTATATGTATCATGAGGTATGCATTGACTACGTGAGTCGCATTAACTTGGAGGAGTTGAATAATGAGATAATATTTAGTTGTGTGAGCTAAAATTATCTGGTATTATTCATAATTGCTATGATACATATACATTATAGACTGCATTGACTACGTGAGCTTTGCATGTCATTGGTGAGATAACGGGATCGTGCATTGACTACGTGAGCTGCACCATCTGACGTTATTCACCCAGGAGGTTCTGTTCTATGATGCATCGACTACGTGAGCGAGCATCGGTTCTTGATAAGAAAGCAAAGGCTTTGAGAGCTTTACTTGATATTGGAGTGAGATAATGGGATCGTGCATAGACTACGTGAGCTGCACCATCTGACATTATTCACATGTTCTATGTTCTTGTTCTATGTTCCATGTTCCTTATTACATGCTCTCTGTTCTATAATGCCTAGACTACGTGAGCTAGCATTTGATCTGTTCTATGATGCATCGACTACGTGAGCGAGCATCGATTCTTGATAAGAAAGCAAAGGCTTTGAGAGCTTTACTTGATATTGGAGTGAGATAATGGGATCGTGCATAGACTACGTGAGCTGCACCATCTGACATTATCCACAAGTTCTATGTTCTTGCTCTATATCCTACGTTCTATGTTCTATGCTCCGGTTTTATGTACCCTGCTCTATGATCTTGTTCACATCCTTAGTTAAGACCTTGGAAGCTCAACTCATGTTAGGTCTTATCCTGAAAATAATAACTTATGATTACATGCCCCGATTATCTAGAGTTGGAAGATTGATTACTTATTTGATCCTTAATCGTGTTTCTTACTCTTTTACCCTCGAGAGAATTACATAACCCTGCTCTCGGAAGTATGATTGGGTAGTTAAGAGACAGTAGGATTCGTTGGACACAAATCCGGATGGGATTTGATGTTCTAAAGTTACTTTCTATTCAATTTATCTTCACTGGGCCCCCCGCTCACTATATTACACTTTCAGGTACAGAACGTGGTCGCGGTCGTGCTCGTGGAGCTGGTGCAGCGTGATTAGCAGATCGATGATGATGGATGGACTTGAGTCAGTGTAGTCCATGGATTTGTTTTCCTTATTTCGTATCATGTCTTATGTGTTTTGTTGAGCTCTTTGAGCATTATTATTACGTTACTTGTTCTTATGCATTTCCTGGATTTATGTATTAACTTGCTTTATGGTTTGAACTTAAAAAAAAGGGAAGCGCTTCCCATATTTGAATGGTTAAAGATTTGGATTTCATTTTGAAATGAAAGAGTGTTTGAACAATTTACAGGTTTTCCATTACTATTTCAAGTCTTCCGCTTGCACTATTATTTAATATTATTTTTAAGAGTCGGGTCCTTACATCTTCGGTCGTCGATTCTTCTTCTATTTCTTCGTTCGTCTCAAAGAAGAGTTCCTCACATAAAGTCTTCTTCTTCTTCTTCTTCATCGGATTCATCGTCTCGAATAAATTCAGTATCAATGTCACATGCATGAGAAATGGAAGCATTTGTATCATCATCATGCAATGTTATCGTTCCATCGTTCAAAGGACGAACAGTACTTGCATTCTGACCATCGTCGATTGCACGACATCTTATCTCATCTTCTTGAAAAGCAACAGCTTCCTCTGCATGGTCGTCTTTCTCGGACAAGTTTTCTTCTACCTGGCGTGGTTTAACTTTACAAAAAACTAACCAATCTGTCAGATCTCGTCTATTAATCGAATAGTTCAGGTAATAAACTTGAATCGCCTGTGAAGCCAGGATAAACCTATCAGCGGTGTGCATATGCTTAGACTTGTTTACCTCAACGATTTGTAAATGATCAATCTTAAGGACTCCACCTCCTCTAGTTGTCTCAAACCAAGTGCAGTTGAACAGAACAATGCGTTTTAACGTCGGACTTGCGTATTGAATCTCATCGATTACTCCGAAGTAATCATCTTCGTTTGTACCGAACACATGATCTTTTATGCAAACACCACTGTTGTTTGTTGCCCTGTTAACTGAATGCGCCTTCGTTTGAAATCTGTAACCGTTACCGACGTATCCAGTATACGACCTTGCAATCCGTCCAAGTCCCTTTGCCAAAGAAATAATGCGAGGATCATCTACAGGTAATGTAGGGGAGTCAACCTGTCATTGTTCACATACAGTAATGTTAGGAAGATATTAATTTTTTCAACAAATTGCCACAGTTTTTTTTGACAATTTAAAATAACTCACGTATGCACTGAACCAAGAACGAAACTCTTTGTCGATTATTGACCCCTCCTTAGCGACTGTAAGACCAACTCGTGTCATTCGAACGTATAAGCTTAGAAATAATCTATATGTTTCAAAAATAGTTAGCAAATAGTTTGTAATTGTTTATGCGATGAAATAATGTTACATTACGAACTCACTCTATGTAAGGCTCGATCTCTGCGCAGTTGTATAACACGTATGTCTGCATTACGTGATACTCAGAATCGGTTAACGGCCTACGCACTGATCTTCTAACTGTCATGCCAGGCTCCGTAAAAATCGGCAAGTCGTTTATGTCAACACCTTCAAGTAAATTTTCGACAATGTTTCGTTTCGCTGGTCGAAACTGCTCTGCAATGTGTTGGTCAAAGTAGTATGAATAAAATGTGGTAGTCTCTTGTGTCAGGTACGCACTACAGATATATCCTCCTACTCTTGCTTTATTTCCGATCGTCTTTTTAAACCGACGTAAGTACCTGGGGGTATAATGTGTATAAAACATAATTTACATTCGATCACTGTACTTTATACGTGTACATTACAAATTAACTATGCTTACCTTTCAAATGGGTACATCCAGCGGTAATGTATCGGACCCCCTAAGAATGCCTCGTATGAAAGATGCACTGGAAGATGCTCCATGGAGTCAAAAAAGCCAGGTGGGAACATTCGCTCCAACTTATAGATAATAACAGCAATCTCTTAACTCATTGAAGCGACAGTAGCTTCAGTCAGCTCTATACATGTCAAGTCCCTGAAGAAAAACACTGAACTGTGCAAGCGGCTCCCAATGTCTATTCTCTAGGAACAGTCTTAACGCGACAGGCATCAATCGTTGCATGAATACATGACAGTCGTGGCTTTTCATCCCGAACATGATATGCTTTTGACTGTCTATACACCGACTCAAATTCGAAACGTATCCGTCCGAGAATTTCATGGATTTGATCCACTCAAATAATGTTTCATTTTCATCCGTCGCCAACATGTACTTTGCTTTTGCGTAATTATCATTGTCGTCAGGCTCCAACTTAGGACGATGACATATCTCCCGTATATCATAACGTGCCTTCATATTGTCCTTCGTTTTTCCCGGAACGTTCAACATCGTATTGAAAATGTTGTGGAAGAAATTCTTCTCGATATGCATTACATCCAGATTGTGTCTAATCAGTAGATCTTCCCAGTTCGGTAGATCCCAAAAAATACTCCGTTTCTTCCAACCCGTGTTTTTCACAGCCGCATTGTTTGCACTGTCTGCACCGTCCACTGTAATCTTCTGCATCCCTATAGCATCTATACCGTGAAGAATCTGCTTTCCACTATACATTGTTGGGGGGGGTTTCTTTTCTTACTCGTCGACCCTTCTTCCAGTCACTGCCGTTTGAACGGAAAGTATGATTCAACGTTTTAAATCGACGATGACAATCAAACGAACAAGTTTTCCGACCGTTTCTGAGATAAAATGCATCTGTGTCTAGCATGCAATGTGGACATGCGTATTTCCCCGCCGTACTCCATCCTTTAAGAGGAGGAAATTGAGGTTCACACAATTAACTACACTGACTAAGGAAAGCAATAAAAAAAGCTAAACACATACTCAAAAATGTATATGAAAGAGCAATTAAAGATCAACATACCTGACAACATTGAATACGTAGGGAAGTCACTGATCGTCCAGATTAACGCGACGCGCATTAAGAAATTTTGTTTCTTCTAAATGTCGTACGTCATAACACCGTCAGTCCACAACCTTTTCAACTCTGCAATAAGTGGTTGCAAATACACATCCAGTTTCTGTTTTGGGCTTTTCGGCCTAGGTACGATCACTATTAGAAAAATCACCGGGTCTCGCATGCACATCGAGGGAGGCAACTTATACGGGGTTACTATGACTGGCCACACTAAATATTGTGCTCCGGATACCTCGAACGGGTTAAAGCCATCCGTGCATAAGCCCAATCTTACGTTTCTAGAATCTTGTGCAAAATCCGGATGACAATTATTTAAATGCTTCCATGCCGCAGCATCTGAGGGATGTCTCATAACACCTTCATCCTGTGAATGCTCGTGATACCATCTCATGTGCGAGGCTGTCACATCTGATGCATACAACCGTTGCAAACGTGGGATCAGCGGTAAATAGAACATTCAGGCGTACGGAATGAGGTTGTGTTTCCCTTGTTTATATCTTGGAAGAAAACATAATTTGCAGTGATGCAGGTACTCATCCACATCCCAGCAAAGCATGCAGCCATTCTGACACGAATCTATTTTCTCCACAGGTAATCCAAGTCCCTCCACTAGTTTTTTCGTGTCATACAAACTGTTGGGCATAATATTTTCTTCTAGAGCGCATCGACGAAACCACGATGCAATAAAATCAAATCCTCTAGCAGGTATGTTGTACTGCGCCTTTATATTTAAAAGTTCTGTAGCAGCAGCAAGTTGACTTACCTGACACCCATCGTACAATGGTTGGCTGGCTGTCTTTAGCATCTCGTGCATCTTACGTGCTTCCAGATTCATTTCCTCTTTAACAACCCATTCATCTTCGTCTACGTTTAAACTTTCACGAAAATTTTCATTGCCCCCATACCCTGCACCATCAAGTATCATTTGCTGCATCTGACTATTCTGTTGTTCTTCATTATATTCTTCGGCAACAACCTCTACATTCGAGCTGCTACCTTCGTATCGTCTCGATTCATTTAATACAGCATCGAACATTTCCTTTGTTTCCCCCTGAAACACCCGTGGTAATAATTCTGCACAAATCCCCGACTATAAAGATGAACCTTCAAATCTGTAACCGGTATGATTCTCCTATTATCGCATTTCCTGCACGGGCAACGTAGCTTTCCACCATACTTTTCATAATAGACAGTTGTCATGCAAAACTCAACAAACTCTTCAACACCGGCCACGAACTCATTGTTCAAATACCCGTCTATCAAACGAACATACATTCACTCTCTCATTTTCTTTTTTCTTAATGCTAACAAACAATGGGAGGAGGGGGTTTTATAATGGACTCCTCTGCTCATTTGCGACCAGATGGTAGTATTTTTTCTACCAATTGGTCTCATTTTCCTGCCAAAATTTCCCACCATTTTCCTCACTGCCCCGGGTCACATCAAGTCACAGCATTTACGACCACATGGTCACTTATTTTGGTGACCCTTTGGTAGCTTTTCTCCCACCAAATTGTTTATCTACCACTGATCACTTAAAATCACAACATTTGCAACCATCTGGTCACTTCACAATGTGACCACCTGGTAGCTTATTTCTCGTTAAATTTATAAGCTACCACTGGTCACTAAAGGTCACCAAAATTGCGACCAAATGGTCACTTTGAAATGTGATCACATGGTAGCCTTTCTCCCACCAAATTTACACGCCTTTTTTTTGCTACTAAATGATACCTCGTGTCACAAAATTGCGACCATATGGTCATAATTTTGTAGTGACTATATGGTCACTTTCTTCTCGCCAAAAATTCGCGCTATTTTTTATGACTAATTCTTTATTTGGTCGCAAAAAGTGACCATATGGTCGTTTTAAGTCAAACTTCATATTTACTACCAGGGTGGTCACAAAAAAAACTACCCAATACTTTGGTCACAAATTTCTGGTCGCAATTTGACAGTTTTTTTGTAGTGTAAGTTAGAATAGTGTCGCACTAACACTTTCATTTGTTTGAGGAAAGTTATGAATGTCATCTTGTATAGAAATGTTCCCAAGCACCAACTTAGTCATTTCCCCAAAATGGAAGTTTACCGTTTGTATCAATAGAATACCATCAACCATGTGAATCAAAGGAAAAGACTTTATTAATGTGAGTTCACTACAGACTCATGATTGAGACGTATCAATCTTAATAATGTAATTTGATATTATAAATCATTTCATATCAACGGTTTTACTTAGGAATTGATTTATTATCCTGGTCCAATCTTATATAAACTCATTATACAAGATGTTTCACTTGTATCTACATCATGCTAATGATCTGGATCAAATAAGTGAACAACGTCAACAGTGTTACCAGAACAAGGTTTTCTTACCTTATTCGTTTACTGTAGACTATTTGAGTTACTATCTTGGACTAGATCCACTTTATATCTCATAGTAGTCAAGATTACAGAATTAGTAACTCTAGAATTTTCTATTAATATTTGAATATTTAACGAATATCAAAATATAAAATATCACACAAAATTCACTAAAATAATACTTTTATTTATTCATAAAATATTCTATTACAAATTACGAATTCTAGGGCATAAACCCCAACAACATGTTCACTCTAAGTTATCATAAGTAACTCTGGATCTTATGATGGTTTACATTTATTAAACAATAAATGTCAATGTATATATTACTAATTAATAATTCCTTTATTTATTTATAGTTTAATGGGATTACATAAGATTTAAGGCAGAAACTCCAGCATACACAACTATCAGGCTTGCTTCTTTTGAATTGATTTCTTAGCATGAACTTATCAAACTTGAGGTACTATTGTCTGGGGCTTTGCTTTAGTCCATATAAAGATCTCTTCAAGCAACGTACTTTCTCAGTGTTGTCATGTTTCAGTTTGAAACCTCCAAGTTGTTCCATAACAATATCATCTTCAAGAACACCATGTTAGAAAGTTATCTTGACATCCATTTGTTCAATTTCCATATCATGTTGAGTTGTAAGTGCAAGTAAGACCCTATTGAGGCATGTTTGACCGCTGGTGAGCATATGTCTTTAAAATCTATTCCCTCATTTTGTGTGTAGCCTTTGGCTACTAACCTAGGCATGTATCTTGGTTTCCCTCCTTCTGGATTTTCCTTGATTTTTAAAATCCATTTGTTTCCCACAATTTTCTTGAGAGGATGTCTATTAACCAAAGTCCATGTTTCATTCTTCTTTAAGGATTCTAGTTCTTCATTCATTGCAGAAATCCACAGCTCGTTGTCATTTCTTTTCATAGCTTCAGTCTAATTGTTAGGTTCTACATGCTTTATTTCTTCAGCTGATTACAACGCATAGGATACCAAATCAGCTTTAGCATATCTTTTAGGAGCATTTACTTATCTTATAAATCTATCTTTGGTTAGCTGGTAACCTGATAGGTTTCTCCCTTGTTACAAATTAGACTCTGGCTCCAATTCTGGAACCTAAGGTGACAGATTCTCCTTTTCTGATTTAAGAAGCTCCACTTCAGTTTGACTATCCAGTGTTGATGTATTTCCATCACTTTTCCCGTCCTTTTTGATGTAGACTTCTGTTTCTACAAAGATTGCATCCCTACTATCAATACATTTGGAGTTGTTTCCCTCAAAGTACTAGAGTTTGTATGCCTTCATTCCATCTAGATATCCTATAAATACACACCTCTTGACTCTTTGTTCAAGTTTTCATTCCATAACATGAACATATGTTGTGCATCCAAATACTGTAAGATTTCTTAAGTCTGGAGAAGTACTTGACCATATTTCTTGTGGTTTTTTGGAGTCAATGGCTGCTAAAGAACTTCTGTTTATCAGATAAGTGGCATTGTGTAGAGCTTCTCTCTAGAAGTTTTTTTGGTAGTTTTGCTTGAAACAATAGACATTTAATCCTCTCTAGTAGAGTTCTATTTCATCCTCTATGCTAAACCAAGGAGTTCTGGTAGCAGACTTGTATCTCACTATGCCTTAAGAAGTGCATAGTTTGTTGAATTCTTGATTCAAGTATTCAAAGCCATTGTCGGTCCATAATTTCTTGACATTCTTTTCGGATTGTTTCTCTACCATAGTCTTCCATTCTCTGAGTTTTGTGAGAGCTTCATCCTTTGTTTTCATTGTGTATGTCCAGATATTTCTTGAGTGATCATCAATAAAGGTAATGAAGTCTCATCACTTCAAGTCTTGTAATTTTTGGACCAGGATCTTGATGGTGACATGTGGTATGTACAACCAGAATCCAGGATCCACACATTGCCTGCATTTTCTCTGAAGTCTCCTTTGCGGTTTATGGCTACTAGAACTTCAGAGTAGTTTATCAAGTCTTCTTTAGGATCTAGATGTGTCTTCATAGCCTCCCTTGTCTTTCCTTAATCATTCTATTTCTTCTCATCCTTCTTTGTGGCAGATAAAACACTTCCATTTTGACTTGTTCTTATTTCTATCATTCTTTATATTTTCCCATTGTGATTTTGATTCTTGCTTTTATATTTCACAAACAGCCCATCTGCAACTGTGCCTTCTTTTTTCTGGGTTTGAATGTCTAATTCCTTGGTTTTTGCTGCTACAAGAACAGCATTAACAGTGATTGTCTCCCTTCCACTGTACTTCATCCCTGCTATCACTTCTTTGTAGGCATCAGGAAGTGAATTTAGGAGGATGATTGCCTCACTTTGTTCATTTAATTTCTCTCCAGTGTTGATGTAGTTTCTTGTAATTTTCTTGAATTATCAAGATTTTCATTTAATGATCTTGATAAATCAATCTTAAAGTTCTCTTTCATCAAAATCATATTTGGTAGATCTTTGATTGCATACTTGTTAGGAATGGTTTCCTAGAACTTGTAATTATTTAATAAAGATAATTTATTTTGAATAAATTAAATAAATAAACATAAGTTCTTTATATTATCTAAATTGATTCAATTGACGATATTAGATATATATGGAAATATATTAATATCATAATTCAAATAGTAAAACCCTAAGTTACTCATATGAAATTACGACTAAGTATGTGAGTCATGCGAGAGGATTAAAAGTCGAGATGGGTAACTTAAAAGTGTCTACAGTAAATGGATAACATTTAGGAACCTTATCCTAGTAACACTGTTGATGGCTTCACATTTTGTTTATAGAAAAATGATCTAATCCTGATCATTCATGTGGGTGAAATGAAATGGAAGTATCATATGCAATGTTGATTGTATAAGACAGGACCACGATGTTTGATCAAATTTCTCATTAGTACCGTTTAGGAGAAATGATCGAATATCAAACTAAGTTTATCAACCGTAATAGATCTCAATCCTGAGTGAAATGTGGACTCCATTTGTGGGGTTATGTTCTTTGATTCACATAACTCATCTTTAATGAGGGGAGTTCAACTATGAATCTATAGTGGAATTATTCATAGTTAGACAATAAGTAATTAACTGATTATGAGTTAATCATTTAATTGACTAATTATTAAGCCCATGATCTATAAGTCTTTTGGGTCCCTATACTAGCCCAAATCTCGTAGTCGCGAAATCAAGTAGTAGAAATGAAAATTTTAAAAAAAGTAAATTACTTTAAATAGGCAATAAACAGTAATTAATATAAATATTATTAATTGATTGAATAATGAGTTTATTTAAACAGGAAATTAATAATGAAATATTATTAATTATTTAAATATTGAGTATATTTAAATGATAATTAATAATTTGAAATTAATTGATAATTATTAGTTGTTTAAATAATTAAGTTTATTTGAATGAAAATTAAAAATTAATAATAAAATATTATCAATAAGAATTATTAAATAATGAGTTTATCTAACGGAAATTAATAATTAAAATATTTTTTATTAATTGTTTAAATAATGAAAATTATTTAAATGGAAATTAATAATTAAATATCGTTTGATAATATCTAGTCGGGAGAAAATATTAATATTGTTAATTATTTAAATAAAGTATTTTATTTAAATGGAAATTAATAAATAAATTAGACTTATTAATTTAAGAGAGAGTTTCAAGCACAATTGGATTATTGAACCCAATTGAAATTGACCCAAAATAATTAATTAAATAAATTATATTTATTAATTATTTATTATTTCATTTTCGGCCATGGCATTTTATTTAAGGAAAAATAATTGTTTAAATTATATCCTAAAATAATTACATAGAATGCTTTATTCTTCTGAAGGTGGGAAAAAAGATAAAACTTATTTAATTATTCAGCAAAATTGAAGTTTGAAACTTATATAATTAACCTCTTTTATTTACCCAAGATAAATTAAATAAAAGAAAAGAAAATATCCTCATATTTATCTATGACAATTTCGAAAATGCCAAGATAATGGAAAGAGAATATCTTTTTTCTTTTTGTATTTATCTCTATGGAATATCTTAATGAGATTATATTTTTCATTAGCCAATAAATAGGAGTCTTGGGTCATTCATAAATCATACAATTCAATTAACAAGAAATTGAAATTCTCTCTTCCTCTCCTCCCTTGCCTTTGCCGATTTTGGCTATTAAATCGGCAAGAAAATTTTTATTTTTCTTCTAAAATTCTTCTAAAGTTTGATCCCACGATCGGATTTTGTTTGATCGATCAGGATGTAGCATAGAAGATCCGGTGTCGCTGAGGATTTGATGCTGTAAAGAAACCTCCAGCCAATTTTCTATATTTTACTGAATGTAAGTGAAAAGGCCTTTTATTTTCAAAAACGAGCATGAATCTACATATTTTTTTTATCACAAGTTGTATGATATAAATAGATCGTTAATTAAACGTTAATTAGATTACTAAATGATATTCTGCTAATTTAGTAAATCAACCCTTCAATTGGTGTGACGACCCGACTCCTTTTAAAAAAACACATATTACATTACGTAGAGGAAGACGACAATTTTACAGAAAATTTGTGTGGTTTCATTTATATTCTGGACATGCCAAAACCTGTTTACAATGTTCACATTAGAGAAAAACGGGAAATGCACATTTCCTATGTTTAAGAAAACATAAACGACATCATAAAATGTTTAAAATACAAAACAACGCTCTTTCGAGCTCAAGACACCAAATTTACACATTTGCACAACCAAAACACTAGCATTTCACAAATGCCACATTTCGATATCCTAGGCTCATCGCACGGTCAGTCAAGCGGCACCACGACTTCTACCCCGACCTCTCCTACGAGATGTACCTATAAAATTGTAGTGTAGCACCATTAGCATAAAGCTAGTGAGAGTAAAATGAAATCAAGTGTTTATATGGACCGAAGTCTTTATCAGAAATAGTGTCTAACATTTCTATTACGAGTCTACTTCCGATTAAGCATCCAATCACTAAACACCGAGCACATCAATAATAAGGCTAAATATGCATTTACATTCAGAACTACATGCACAGGGAAGTAAACGTAGTTGGCTCGGTTAAAGTCAGTTTCAACTACCATAACACATTTTAAACTTCCCTTGTCACCTCGTGTATAACAACACTATAATCACTGTAATTATATTGTCACCATTCATACATAGTCACCATAGTCACCATTGTCACCATTATTACATGTCACCATAAGTCACCATTAGTCACCATAGTCACCGTTATTACACGTCACCATAGTCACCATGAATATAAGTCACCATTAGCACCATAGTCACCATGAATATAAGTCACCATAAGTCACCATATTCACCACGAATATAAGTCACCATTAGTCACCATAGTCATCATGAGTCACCATAGTCACCACGAATATAAGTCACCATAGTCACTACGAATATAAGTCACCATAGTCACCATGTATATAAGTCACCATAAACCTCGGTTTCTATCCTATTTCCTAATTACGTAGGATAATAATAAAGAGAAACCTAAAAAATATTAGGACTATTTTTCCCCTCCTCGGAAGTCCCGAGTCTGAACCGTTATTTTCCATCTCTACTTTCAAATCTATTACACGTAAGCCACACTTTAGTCCTCTAGTCTTAATACCATACAGTATGAGAATCTCGTCTTATTGCACTTTCTTTAGCCCAAACATACTTTCCACAACATTTTCTTCCTAAACATTCACAACCCTTAACCTCGAATCAACTAGTTCGTCAAGTAATCCGAGCCATTAAAACACTAAGCTCATTTCAAACTCACCTCTAGGATGCGTGGAAGAAACACCGCTCATTGGATGCGTGAACAGTTACTCGCGGTTCAAACCTACAAAGTAAAATATACAACTAAACATATTAATTTCTAAACCACGAATGAGTAACTAATAGCTAATTTAAACGTCAAAATGTTCCCGAAAACACTATGGAGCTCACTGCCAAAGCAAGAGAAAAGGATCGAGTTCCGGTTTCCGATTAATATTTAAAGAAAACACTTTCAAAAATAACGAAACTCAACTTACGAATTTCTCGGTTTGGAATATTTCAAAGGGCTCAGGTTTTTCATTCGACTCGGGTTTAGATCCAAGACAACTACCTCGACCAAAATGATTTTACCGAACTAGAAATCACCAATGACACCCGAGAAAAACGAATCGAAAACGCAAAATCAGGAAAAAGAAAAACATAAAACTCATTTCTTCTTTACCTTTTATCTCCCAGATCTTGAACGGATTGGCTCGATTGATGGGATAAAAAGAAAGCTTGCGTCGAGATCTTCTATCGTGATGAGAATCAACAAAATCGGTCGAGAAACGGCGACGGAATCCTATTTTTTCTCTTTTCCTTAAGCTCACGGTTGGGAGGGTTTGTATTTCGAAATTTTCTTTTCTTTTTCTTTCTAATATGCTTACTGAAAGCATATTTAATATAAATATATGTTTTACTAAATGACCGTTATGTCCCGACCTCTAATTCTTTAGTAAAAAGTATCCCGGGTTCTCGTTATTGCACAGTTCCAATTCCAATTAAATCTAACCACTTCTAATATAACTTAAAGTGGTTTAACAATTAGTAATTGGCCCATGAATAAACGTTACTACACCCGATTCTATTTAAATGTTCTAACGGAAATTATTTAACGATCGAACTCGAGCCGAAAACTAAAATACTAAATTAAACTTCTAAGTAAAATAAACAATCACCAACCACTATAATTATACTAAATGAAGCAATAATAATAATAATAAAAAAAAAATTTCACCTCAAAAGTAACGGGACGTTACAATTGGTATCAGAGCTAGTTTTAATGATCATGCAAAATTGTGATAATTTTCGAAAATTTTGGTGGGTTGCATAAAAAGTTGTTTTATGTATGTTTGTATAAATTGTGGAGGTTTTCTGATTGATTGTTTAGGTTTCCTTAAGGCACTTAGAATTTTAAATTTTAGTAGAAAATTTGTAAACCCTAGTTTTAGGGTATAGGAAAAAATTTGTAATTCTCCCATACCAAAAGGGAAAAAATCGGCGACATCAAAGGGAGAAAGAAAGAATTTTTTTTCATCATCCATGAGGTCCACGCCCAAAGAGAGAGACAAGGAGGAGATATGGTATTATATTTTAAGATATTTATCTTGTTATATCAATTTAAGAAATCAAATATTTAAGCTAAGGATAAAATATTTTTTAAAGATTATCTCCATATTTTAAATTATGAATTTAGAAATTGATATAAGATTATATGGAAAATATTTTCTTTATATTTTCTATATAATTAAAGAGATAATTATTTTAAAACAAGCATTTATGGAAATATTAAGGAGATAATATTTGCCCCATAAATGCCCATTCACACTCCTACACCATGGAGGAGAGAGAAAGTTGAAGCCTTAAGTTCTACAATGGAAGATTTAAATTAAGTTTTAATTTTAATTTTTCGTTTTAGAAATAGTGCCAAGAATACCGGTCAATTTAGCTATGTATTATTTAAATTGTTTATGTGTATGATATGAATGTTTTAAACAATTTTCATGCATAAGAGTATGTCATGTAGAAAATTCCATCATAGGTTATATGATTTTAATTAATTATACATACATGCATCATGATATAATGTGTTATTATATGCTAATGTATGTGAAGCATGCTATAATTTTATTATATAAATGTTATTATCGAAAATTATATAATTTTATTCTAATTGTTTTTAGAACTAAAAGCATGCTTATTTAGTTAAAATTCAAAAGTTAAATCTAGTTGAAAAGTTGAATAGAAGCTAAATGAATTTTTTGTAATATGGAATTATTGTTTAAACAATTGGGCCACAATCCATATAAGGTAAACAAATAGAAACGTTTAATTAAGAGTTAATTAAAAATTAAAAATTATGATTAATTAAATTGAACGGATCTCTGGCAAGAAAGCTCTGCCCAAACAATGAGGTTTCATAAAGTTCCCCTAACATGGAGCACCTCTAATTGGGAGCGATATGGGGGAAAAGTTCAAATTAATAAATCGAAATTATTAAGACGGCTCATAATGTGATTAGTTTTAATTAGGAAAACTTGAACAATCACTTTTATAAACTTAATCTAACCAATTTAAGAGTTAAAGTTGATTAGGTTAATTAAAACTTGGATTAATGAATTAGCCTTAATTAGTCTAAGTTATGAAACCCTAACTTAAAATATTAAGTGGGAGAAGGAAACATATCAATGCATACTATGGTCTCCACTAATGGGATTAAAATGTGAGATTTATACAAGGCCTCTTGTGATGACCCGACTCTTTTTAAATTATTTAAATACCAAAACGCAGTGGAAGTCTTAATATATAAAAAAAGGGCATGGATATGTTTAAAACTTGGACTATCCAACACCTGTTTTATAACGTCCCATTACTTTTGAAGTGAAAATTTTATTTTATTTAATATGTTATTTATTTATTTATTTCAATTAAAGTATTTAGTTTAAATTTTATTTTTGTAATTTAGAATTTAGTAGTTATTTTCATCCGAAAACCTATTTAATCGCTTTAATAGCTTAAAATAGTTTTGGTCGTATTAATAATTATTAACGGGCAAATTAATAATTATTAATCACCAATTGGTTAGTTTAAGAACTTCGGGTTTCGATTTAGAAGTCAAAAGTCATTAAAGGACGTAACCGTCAATTCCAAAATTCTTAAAATATCAAGTTACTATTCACATCTCCTCATTAAAAGACCATTTGACCAAAAGTTGAACAAAAACTTCTCATTTTTCCTCTTCAAAACTGTGGCTTCAAGTGTGGGGGGAGAAATTTTTTGGTTCTGTTCGATTCTCGACGGATCGACTTGATTTCGATTGCATCGGAAAGCTCTCGGTCCTGGGATTCTTCTCAACCTAGTACGTACTTTCCATCCGTGTTCTAAGGGCCTTAAGGTATGTCAAAGTTTCAAATCCTAATCTTCAAATAGTGTTTTAATAGAGTTTTTGATTTGATTTTTCGATTTCTTGCTGAGAAACTCGATGACTTTAACTACGGAAGTTGTTTTTGTTAATTTTGGGAACTTCCTCTTAACCCTAAACCCGAGTTTGAACCAAAACCCGTCCCGTTTGAAATTTACATTTTGTGGGTTGTTTTAGAATGCTCATTTATTGATTAATTGTTTATTGTAATTAAATTTGGGAAATCAATTATTGTAACGTCCCGAATTTTGAGGTTTTGTGCACCGTTCTTGATTTCGGTCAACCGGCAATTAGGAGTTGACTTCTTTTATAAGGTGAGTTTAAAATGGTTGTGATTACTTTTATGTTTTCGAATTACTTGACGTTTATAATAAATCAAGGTTAAGAGGGTTAGTAGATTCTAAAACTTATCCAAGAATGTATGTTATTTGGGAGTTAAGGAAAGTGCATAAGGAAAATTAGTTAAGATTGGTTGTTGTTTAAAGTAAGATGTTATTGGTGGATTAAGTTATATTCTCGAGGAGAATGAGATTCCGAAATTTGGAGAAAAGTATTAGATACTCCTTTTATTTCGAGTGGTTGTAAGGTAGTTACAAGAGACATTGGAGAGATTCTTCGTGTAGAATCGAGTTAGTAGGATACTATCAGCGATGTGACTCGCTATTTAGTGCTATCAAAGGGGAGTAGTACGTGTAGTGTTATGATACGTGTGGCTTGTGATTGGTGACAATGTGGTCACGGTGACAATGAGGTCAGGGTACGTTTGTGATTGGTGACAATGTGGTCACGGTGACAATGAGGTCACGGTACGTTTGTGATTGGTGACAATGTGGTCACGGTGACAATGAAGTCACGGTACGTTTGTGATTGGTGACAATGTGGTCACGGTGACAATGAGGTGTGATTGGTGATAAGTGGTCACGGATGAATTGTGAAATGTGACAATGTGAAATAACGTGTGGAATGACGTAAATGATAGAAATTTACTTTGTTATTCACTTTGCTATTTACTTTGCTATTTACTTTGTTATGCCTTAGTACTATTTCGTTGTTTTAGTACTTTATTTACGAGTTTGAATGTTTACTTTTCGAAATTACGATATAGTTGAATGGGTTTGAATTTCGTATGTAAAGTACTTGGGAATATGGAATGGGTAGTAAGAGCACATTAGGATTTTGGACACATTATCCGATATGGGATTCGATCCATGGAAGTGCTTGCATCTATCTTATTCTCACTAGCATTTTTTATGCTAATGTTGCTACACTTAAACTTTTTCAGGTAATACTCTTAGTAGGGTACGAGGTGGAGGAGATGGTGTTGCTTGATCACGAGTGGATGGCTTTCCGGACATGGACTTTATATGTATATGTTGGGGCATTCCATGAATGCTATGTTGTTAGTCCTTAAACTTATTTTTGTCGCTCATGAGAGTCTAAGAATTGTTGTACATATTATCGAGTTTATTTCCTTTGATTTTGTTATGAAAAGAAGTATGTACTTCTTCGTTTTTACTTTCTCTGAATTGGGCTTATGTAAACAGGTTTTGGTAGTCCATATTTTAAACGAATCCACTCAAATTTTTTATAAAAATAAAGTCTTCCGCTGTTTATTCTGATTTAAATATTTGAGAAAATTCGAGTCTTTACAGTTGGTATCAGAGCCTACGGGTTCTGTAGACCACATGCATCGCATGTTTTTCATGTTTTGGTTTAAGTCCTTGTCCAAAGCATCACTCGGATCGACGACATCAGGTATTCCTTGAACTTTATTCTTAAGTGTTACTTTTCTTAGAATGAAAAGTTATGAGGAGAGGTTCTCCCTTATTGAATGTTGATTATAAATTGTGATATTTTCCCACCTCGTAAGAGCCACTAAGTGGCGGTGTTGATTTGACTGATTGGCGGGAATCTTGGTATAAGTACTGAGGTTAGGCTTTATCAAGTGTTGTTTGAAGGTTATGCACATTGTGTAGCGTGTGATATAGAGCTAGTGCAAGGGAGTCAATATACTCCAAGAGATTGATCTTTCGATCAAGGTTTGAGTTGTGGTGTATTTGTTAGAGTAGTTGTGTTAGTAGAACACGTGACTAACGATTTACATGAAAAGAGGCATGTTTGTGCCAAGATCTCGGTGATAAGGGATGTGATACCTATATGGTGAAATTCCTGATACCTATATGGTGAAATTCCTGATACCTATATGGTGAAATTCCTGATATCCGATATGGTGAAATTCCTGATATCCGATATGGTGAAATTCCTGATACCTATATGGTGAAATTCCTGATACCTATATGGTGAAATTCCTGATATCCGATATGGTGGAATTCCTGATATCCGATATGGTGGAATTCCTGATACCTATATGGTGAAATTCATGATACCTATATGGTGAAATTCCTGATATCCGATATGGTGGAATTCCTGATATCCGATATGGTGGAATTCCTGATACCTATATGGTGAAATTGCTGATACCTATATGGTGAAATTCCTGATACCTATATGGTGAAATTCTTGATACCTATATGGTGAAATTTCTGATACCTATATGGTGAAATTCCTGATACCGATATGGTGAAATTCCTGATACCGATATGGTGAAATTCCTGATATCCTATATGGTGAAATTCCTGATACCGATATGGTGAAACTCTTGATATCCGATATGGTGAAATTCCTGATACCGATTTGGTGAAATTCCTGATATCCGATATGGTGAAACTCCTGATATCCGATTTGGTGAAACTCCTGATATCCGATATGGTGAAAGTCCTGATAATCATGTTTATGAATGTTATATATTCTTTAAGTGGTTTTGGATGCTACCTAGTCTAAGAAGGAGACCGGTTGTGATCCTAGCATCCGAACCAAAGTGTTGAGAAACAAAGTGATCAACTTGGTCAAAGTATTGTAAAGGAACCAAGTGTTGAAGGAAATTACGTGGAAATGTGAGGACGAAATGTAGTCTAAGTACCCTCGTTTTTCACTTAGTAAGTGCACTTTTCGAGGACGAAAAGTCTTTTAAGGAGGGTGGACTGTAACATCCCGTATTTTGAGGTTTTGTGCACCGTTCGTGATTTCGGTCAACCGACAATTAGGAGTTGACTTCTTTTATAAGGTGAGTTTAAAATGGTTGTGATTACTTTTATGTTTTCGAATTGCTTGACGTTTATGTTAAATCGAGGTTAAGAGGGTTAGTAGATTCTAAAACTTATCCAAGAATGTATGTTATTTGGGAGTTAAGGAAAGTGCATAAGGAAAATTAGTTAAGATTGGTTGTTGTTTAAAGTAAGATGTTATTGGTGGATTAAGTTATATTCTAGAGGAGAATGAGATTCCGGAATTTGGAGAAAAGTATTAGATACTCCTTTTATTTCGAGTGGTTATAAGGTAGTTAAAAGAGACATTGGAGAGATTCTTCGTGTAGAATCGAGTTAGTAGGATACTATTAGCGATGTGACTCGCTATTTAGTGCTACCAAAGGGGAGTAGTACGTGTAGTGTTATGATACGTATGGTTTGTGATTGGTGACAATGTGGTCACGGTGACAATGAGGTCACGGTACGTTTGTGATTGGTGACAATGTGGTCACGGTGACAATGAGGTCACGGTACGTTTGTGATTGGTGACAATGTGGTCACGGTGACAATGAGGTGTGATTCGTGATAAGTGGTCACAGATGAATTGTGAAATGTGACAATGTGAAATAACGTGTGGAATGACGTAAATGATAGAAATTTACTTTGTTATTCACTTTGCTATTTACTTTGCTATTTACTTTGTTATGCCTTAGTACTATTTCGTTGTTTTAGTACTTTATTTACGAGTTTGAATGTTTACTTTTCGAAATTACGATATAGTTGAATGGGTTTGAATTTTGTATGTAAAGTACTTGGGAATATGGAATGGGTAGTAAGAGCACATTAGGATTTTGGACACATTATCCGATATGGGATTCGATCCATGGAAGTGCTTGCATCCATCTTATTCTCACTAGCATTTTTTATGCTAATGTTGCTACACTTAAACTTTTTCAGGTAATACTCTTAGTAGGGTACGAGGTGGAGGAGATGGTGTTGCTTGATCACGAGTGGATGGCTTTCCGGACATGGACTTTATATGTATATGTTGGGGCATTCCATGAATGCTATGTTGTTAGTCCTTAAACTTATTTTTGTCGCTCATGAGAGTCTAAGAATTGTTGTACATATTATCGAGTTTATTTCCTTTGATTTTGTTATGAAAAGAAGTATGTACTTCTTCGTTTTTACTTTCTCTGAATTGGGCTTATGTAAACAGGTTTTGGTAGTCCATATTTTAAACGGATCCACGCAAAATTTTTATAAAAATAAAGTCTTCCGCTGTTTATTCTGATTTAAAAACTTTAGAAAATTCGAGTCTTTACAATTATTATCCAAAAACCTGAATCATCGTTACCTATTGAAATCGGGAACTTCCAAACTAGTTGAAACCAACCCGAAACACCTCTAAATTTCCTAAAAGCCGGAAAACCAAACCCGATGCCCATTTACCCTTGTAGGGCCGAGAGCTTCTTTAAGGGGATTCCTGGGTTTTTCGTCGTTTTATATTTTCTCCAGGGGAACGTTGAACTTTTGGGAGTTCTAAGTTAGAATCGTTTCGGAGATTAGGAGGGATCATTGGAAGTTAAAGGATCCAAATTTTAGATAGAATGGTTAAGGAACTTGAATGTAGAACTTTGGATTTTATTTGACAAGTTTAGAATCCTTGGAAGTGGAGACTTATTAGTTTAAGTAAGATCTTACTTTTATTAAAGCATCGTTGGTTCGGTTTACTTATTGTTTTTCCGAAATTCCTATTTATTTACTTTATGTATAAGGAAATCTATGATCCATTTACTTTATGCTCTTCGGTTACTTTAACATTCATATTTACGTTTATTTACTTTTGAAAGCATATGCATAACATCTTGCATCATTGAATTGAGAGGAAAGTGAGACAAAAGGTGAAGGCAAAACCTACAGATGTTTTCATTAACTTCATGCATATTATCGGTGGAATGGAAGGTGAGACAAAAGGTGAATGCGAAACCCAGGGGTGTTTTCATTACCTTCATGCATAAAAGGTGAATGCGGAACCTACGGGTGTTTTCATTACGTTAATGCATATTATCGGTGGAATGGAAAGTGAGACAAAAGGTGAATACGAAACCTACGGATGTTTTTATTACCTTCATGCATAAAAGGTGAATGTGGAACCTACATGCGTTTTCATTACCTTCATGCATATTATTGATGGAATTATATCATTGAGAAGGAATTGTATATTGTAATGCCCTGTTATTTTGAAGTGATTTTTTTTATTTATTATTTATTTATTTTAATTAAAGTATTTAAGGTCAATTTAAAAGTAGTGATTTCGATTTTAGTAGTTAATTTCGCCCGAAATTGTTTTTAATCGTTTTAATACTTTAAATTCGCTTCGGTGACATTAATAATTATTAATAGGTCAATTAATAATTATTAATCACCTTTAGATTAATTTAAGAGATTCGGGTTTCGATTTAGAAGTCAAAAGTCATAAAAGGACGCAACCGTCATTTCCGATTTCTTAAAAATATCAAAACACAATTCCATCATCTTTAAAAACACATCTTGACCAAAGTTGACCAAAACCCTTCATCCTTTTCTCTCTCAAAACTGTGGGGGCTAGGGGGGGAAGAGATTTTTTCGGGTTTTGCTCGTTTCGCGATGGATCGTTTTGATTTCAATTGCATCGGAAAGCCTTCGGTCTTAGGATTCTTCTCCACCTAACAATCGTGTCTTCCACCCGTGATCTACGAACTTCTCTGTAAGTTAAACTTCAAACCCTAAGCTCCAAATAGTGTTTTAATGGAGTTTTCTCTTTGATTCTTCTATTTCTTGTCGGGAAACTCGATGTTTGTAAATACGGAAGTTGTTTTTAATGATTTTGGAAACTTTCCCTAAACCCTAAAAACCGAGTTTCAGTCGAAGCCCTTCCAGTTTAAATTTTACATCGTGGGGGTTGTTTTGGGGTTTACTTTTATTGATATAATGTTTATTGTAATTAAATTCGGGAAATCGTTTATTGTTCAAAAACCCGAATCATAGATACCCATTGAAATTGGGAACTTCGAAACTACTTAAAACCAACTCGAAACACCTCTAAAGTGCCAAAAAGCCGGAAAACCGGACCCGAAACCCATTTTCTATTGAAAGGCCGAGAGCACCCTTTGGGTTTTTCTGGGGTTGTTCGTCGGTTTAAGCTTTTAGATGTTAATCGATCGATGTATGTTTATTTATTAATGATCATTAGATATACTTTTAATTGTAGGTGTTTATTGATTCTTTGCTTGATCGCTCTTCTGGAGGTTTGGAGCGAAACCACATCTACCAAGGTGAGAATAAATAGGATTTAAAGTAACTTTAAAAACCGAATAAGTTGAACGGTTTGTAAAATCGGAGGTTAAGATTAAGATTTGAATCTAAAAAGAAAAGAAAGTGAGCTAGTGCCCTTAGGATTAGGAGCTAGTTTTTTGAGTGAAAACTTTGGAGTTTCTCGAGGGAACATTGAACTTTTGAAAGTTCTAAGCTAGAATTATTCCGGAGATTAAATGGATCATTGGAAGTTAAAAGATCCAAACTTTTAGATAGAATGGTTAAAGGAATTCGAAAATAGAACTTTGGTTTTTAGTTGGAAGTTTAGAATCCTTGGAAGTGTAGATTACTTATTTAAGATAAGATCTACTTATTGTTCTTCTGGAATTCCTATCTTTTTACTTTATGCATAAGGACATCTATGATCCTTTTACTTATGTCCTTTACTTTATACCCTTTACTTTATGCTCCATTCATATTTTTCATTTATTTACTTTTGCGAGCATACCATAACATCTCGCACCATAACATATTGCACCATAACATCTCGCATCATTGAAAAAGAAAAGAAGGGAGAATGTTGGACCCTACGGGGAATGTCCGCATCACCTTCAGAGAAAAAGAAAAGAAAGTGAGAAAGAAAAGAAGGTTGAATGTTGGATCCTACGGGATGTCCTCATTACTTTCTTCATTCATAAGGTTGAATGGGGATCCTACGGGATGTCCTCATTACCTTCATTCATGCATAAAGGGCGAATGCGAATCCTACGGGATGTCCTCATTACCTTCATGCATATTATCGTGGTTAAAGGATCGAGATGTTATATTTATGTAAAGTTTATTTACTTTTCTTATTTATGTTATAAGAAGTTAATGGATGAGAGTTAGACTACGTGTGCTAGTATTATCATCCTATGGAGATTATGATTATGAAAGTTAGTTTTCTAGAGATTAGAAAACTATAGAAAGGATTATGTAAGACGTACTTTTCTGGAGAGAAAAGAAATGAAATTGATGCATAGCTGAGTGCTATAGGAAAAAGGAATGAGGTTGAATTGGATAATGAGAGAATACAAGGGCGTATTGAACCTTACATAATTATTATGTGATACATATGTAAGAGAACTAGTTTTTCCCTAAATTGGAAGATCTCACATTTGGGTGAATAAGATTTGATGTAAACCTTGTATATAGTATAAGGTATATAAATAAAATGAGATATATATGATATATGCACTTACGAAACCATACTCAGAAATGCTTGGACTGTAGTTCCACATTTATATTGAAGAATTGGTAAGTAAAAGTGGAACACTTGATATAAAACTCTTTGAACGGATTGATAGCAAAGAGTAAGTAAGTTCTTGGACACGAATCCGGATACGGGTTTGGGGTCTAACTTTACTTTTTATTTTGTGTATTCTCACTGGGCTTCGTTGTTAGCTCATGATATTACAAACATTTCAGGTAATGTTTTGGGTCATGGGAGAGGAGCTGGTGTGCGCTTGATCGAGAGGATGATGACACAGAGATGGACTAGATACTTGTAAAAAACCATGGTCTCATTTTGTTATGTTGTGTCTTTTGAGATGTAAATTGTATATAGCTCTTAAGAGCTTTTCGTCTTTACTTTTATGTTTATAACTCTTTTGAACTCCTGGATAGGAACTTAATGTTCCTTGTGTTTTTAGATTTCAGAATTTAAGATGTAAACAGGTTTTGGCTAGCCAACTTTTAAACATATCTACGCCAAATTTTATTAAATAATAAGTCTTCCGCTGTTAATCTGATTTTAAATTATTTAAAAGAGTCGGGTCGTCACATTTGGTATCAGAGCCTTAGGGTTCTGTAGACTACATGCGATGCATGTTTGTTTTCATGTTTTGTTTTAAGTCCACTCTCTAGTCATCATCTGAGATCAGCGGCACCAGGTATGCCTAGAACTTTATTCTCAAGCTTTAAATTCTTTAATAGTATTAAAGTTATGAGAATGTTGTTTATTTGTAAATGTGATGGTTCGCATCCTCGTAAAAACCACTATGTGGTGATGTTTATACTGACCCAGATTGAGATTTGGCTAAGGATGCTGAGAATGTAAATGACCCCGTACAATTCTGGAGGTTATACACCTCGTTAAGAGTATCGACATGATGTCAAATTAAAGGAGATGAAATACTCCAAGAGAGTGATCATTTGATCCTCAAGGATTGATTGAAGTTTAATTGTCACACAATTGCTAAATAGTGGTTTTAGTTATGTGTGTTGACATTTGTGTGTAAAAGGAGACATGATTGTCTGGAGCCCAAAATTAAGAGATAAAGCACCTATTGAAGGTGAGTAATTGTTGATAAGAAATCGGTCTGGCTCGGGTCCAGTAACCTAGACTTAACTCAATGGACAAGTTCCTAAGTTGAGTAGAGAAAAGTTGGATTACGGTAAGTGGTAAATCCTTATGGTAGTATGGTGTTAAAAGGAAAATGTGTTGCCACTCAAAAGATGAAGTAAGGACTTTACATGAAAAGTCTCAACGAGGACCATTAACGACAATGTTAATTGGTGAATGGCCTAGTTTGGTCGCTAATACACTATGGTGTATCAATCTGGAATTGAATATACTCGAGTTCGAGTAATGAAGATCCATATTTAGTAAATTGCCAAAATTGACTAACACTAAGGTTGAGTGTTAGTATTTGATTGAATTATAGAAGGAAGTTGATGGATCATAATATCGGTAACTTCTATAAGGTAATGAGATGGTTTGGTGAACATCAATTCACATTGTGTTTGACCATCTAATTGGACGGTGAACTTTGAGAAACTTGTAGGTCGTAGTTTGGACCTACTGAGTCTTTTCAAGATAGACTCTAAAGTGAATCCTATGTTGGAAGGTTAGAATGTTATTTGGACTAAGGTGTTTGACAGACACCAGTTTCTCTTTGTAAGAAAGAAAATGATCTATGAAGTCGAGATCATTCAAGATTTTGAATAAGGAGGCTTAGGAGTTATTCTTATCTTGGATTTTGCATATTATGAAAGGAAGGAAAAACTAGCTACTACAGACAGATTTCCTCTCAGGGGAAGAAGATAGAAGAGGACGATGCCAGTCAAGGGATACAGCAGCAGCAACAGCAAGTTCAAGGTGAAGCTCAACATGGACAGCCAAAAGTACAAGGATAGGATCAGCCTTACTACAATAGTTGTGTCAGTTTCCATTTTAGGAAATGTACACTTCCATCAAGATGCTATGTTATGATCAACTTGGAATCATGCCACTTTTGTAGGGCGTATAAGACTTAACCATCACAACATAGTAGCAAGGTCAGGATTATCAGGAAAAGCTACCGGTATGGTAGTGTTTTATACTTTGTTATTTTCAGGTCGTTTGGCTTTTATTCTGTTTAATTCTGGAGCCAGCCACTCTTTTATTTTATCTTGTTATGATGAGTTGGCAGCTCTTGAGTCGAGACTATTGAGTTTCGAGACTATTGAGTTGATAGTGCGATTGGCACTTATGACATGTGCATTATGAGTAGATGCTCACATTTTACTTTGATTGTTATGCATATGTTTGATATTGATGTGATATTGATTATGGATTGGATATTATCCAATCATACCATTATAGTTTGTACTGAGAAAGTTTTGATTTTATGAGTCCATGTGGGACTAGTTTATGTTTTCATGGGTTTAGTAGCCGAGTAGCACCCACTTTGATATCTATGATAGAAGCTAGAATGCTTCTAAGTGATGTAGCTTGAGTTTATTTAGCTAGTGCTGTTGATACTTCTGTATCGGAGACTAGCTAAGTTAAAAGAGCTTAAGAGTCAGTTATTGGAACTCTTAAACTCAGGATTCATTCATCCTAGTGCGTCCTCATAGGGAGCACCTTGTTGTTGTGAAAAGAAAGACAGTTCAGTGAGACTGTGTATTGATTTTTGGGGGTTGAATCAAGCTACAGTGAAAAACAAGTATCAATTGCATTAGATTGATGATCTATATCATCATTTGGGGAAAAACCGCTATCTTTTCAAAGATAGGTTTGAGATCCGGTTAAATTCGTTGAAGATTCGGGATTAAGATAATCCTAAAACTATTTTCAGGATGCGTGATGGATATTATGAGTTTGTAGTCATGTCTTTTGACTTAACCAACGCATCTGAAGCTTTTATGGATTTTATTCATATTGTGTTCAAGGGGTACATCAATTCTATTGATGTTGAGAATAATGATGACAATCTGATTTATTCTAAGACTGAGGTAATGCATGATATGCATTTGAAGGAAATTTTGACACTATTAAGAAATCAGAAGTGTATGCCAAATTCTCAAAGTGTGAGTTTTGGCTAAAAGAAATGGCATTTTTGGCCATGAGTTATCAAGAAGAGGATTATATATTGATTCCTCTAAGATGGAGGCTTATAGTAGTTGGTCTAGAGTGACGGGTGTGCCTAAGATTCTATGGTTTCTAAGGCTTACAGGCTTGTTTTCGAGAGGCAGAGTTAGACATGCCCAGTCGATCTATCTTTGTTTTATAGATAGTTCGTAATACATTGTAGGAGGCTTTGGGTGCCTTTAGGATCGACTTTTGAAAAGAACTGTTGGAAGAGGCTCACAGTCCTATCTTTTATGTTCATCTAGGACACACAAAAAGGTACAAGGACCGAGACAATATTATTGATGACCTGGGATGAAACATGAGATTGTAAAGTATGTGAATAGGTGCTTGATCTGTTAGCAAGTCAAGGCCCTAAAGATCCACCGGGTTATCTTAACCTTTGAAAGTGCTTGGATGGAAATGAGAGAAGATTTCCTTGGAGTTTATCAGGGGTTTGCCGAAAGAGAGCAAAGAGTTTTGATATCATTTGGGTGATTATAGACATTCGATGAAAAACCGCACACTTTATTCTTGGAAGGATCATCTATGCAGTTAAGACTAGGGTACAGTTGTACCTAAGAAAGATTGATAGATTGTGGGTGCCGGTGAAGATTTTATCAGATCGAGGCACTCATTTTGACTCGAAGAGATGACACTGTTTAGCACTTTATGGTAGAAAGTGTTGTTCTCCCGCTCATTAAGATGAGGTTGGAGAAAAGAGACTTTTGGTACTCAAGTTGTGACAAATGACTAGCGAGTCTATCATTTGTTTAGAGAAAGGTTAAGGGTTAACCAAAGTTGACCGCATGATTCGGTGTAGTCCGTTCAAGTTGTAGTACTGGATCTCATATTCTTCAAGTGACACCAACGAAGGGTGTTATGAAGGTTGGGAGTAAGGGTCAGTTGAGCCTTAAGTTTGTTGGCCTATCAAGATACTTAATCGAGTAGGAGTGATAGCTTATTGTTTAGCTTCACCACTTTCGTTATAGGCCGTTTGTAATATTTTCCATGTATTGATGCTTCGGAAATACATGGTGAATCCGTTCCACGTGATTGTTTATGAACTCGTTGTTTTGAATGCTAATAAATCTTATGAGAAGATACCCGTTAAGATCAGAGCATTCGAACAAAAGTTGTTGAGAAATAAAAAGGAATTCACTTGGCTAAGGTTCTTTGAAAGAACCAAGTGTCAGAGGAAGCAACGTGAGAACGTGAAGATGAGATACAGTCTAAGTACCCTCGCTTTTCACTTAGTGAACGCACTTTTTGAGGACGAAAAGTCTTTTAAGGATGGTAGACTGTAACGTCCCGTTATTTTGAAGTGATTTTTTTTATTATTTATTTATTTTAATTAAAGTATTTAAGGTCAATTTAAAAATAGTGATTTCGATTTTAGTAGTTAATTTCGCCCGAAATTGTTTTTAATCGTTTTAATACTTTAAATTCGCTTCGGTGACATTAATAATTATTAATAGGCCAATTAATAATTATTAATCACCTTTAGATTAATTTAAGAGCTTCTGGTTTCGATTTAGAAGTCAAAAGTCATAAAAGGACGCAACCGTCATTTCCGATTTCTTAAAAATATCAAAACACTATTCCATCATCTTTAAAAATACATCTTGACCAAAGTTGACCAAAACCCTTCATCCTTTTCTCTCTCAAAACTGTGGGGGCTAGGGGGGAATAGACTTTTTCGAGTTTTGCTCGTTTCTCGACGGATCGTTTTGATTTCGGTTGCATCGGAAAGCCTTCAGTCCTAGGATTCTTCTCCACCTAACAATCGTGCCTTCCACCCGTGATCTACGGACTTAACGGTAAGTTAAACTTCAAACCCTAGGCTCCAAATAGTGTTTTAATGGAGTTTTCTCTTTGATTCTTCGATTTCTTGTCGGGAAACTCGATGTTTGTAAATACGAGGGTTGTTTTTAATGATTTTGGCAACTTTCCCTAAACCCTAAAAACCGAGTTTCAGTCGAAGCCCTTCCCGTTTGAATTTTATATCGTGTGGGTTGTTTTAGGGTTTACTTTTATTGATATAATGTTTATTGTAATTAAATTAGGAAAATCGTTTATTGTTCAAAAACTCGAAGCATCGATACGCATTGAAATCGGGAACTTTGAAACTACTTAAAACCAACTCGAACACCTCTAAAGTGCCTAAAAGCTGGAAAACCGAACCCGAAACCCATTTTCTATTGAGGGGCCGAGAGCACCCTTTGGGTTTTTCCAGGGTTGTTCGTCGTTTTGAGCTTTTAGATGTTAATCGATCGATGTATGTTTATTTATTAATGATCATTAGATATACTTTTAATTGTAGGTGTTTATTAATTCTTTGTTTGATCGCTCTTCTGGAGGTTTGGAGCGAAACCACATCTACCAAGGTGAAAATAAATAGGATTTAAAGTAATTTAAGAAACTGAATAAGTAGAACGGTTTGTAAAATCGGAGGTTAAGATTAAGATTTGAATCTAAAAAGAAAAGAAAGTGAGCTAGTGCCCTTAGGATTAGGAGCTAGTTCTTTGAGTGAAAATTTTGGAGTTTATCGAGGGAACGTTGAACTTTTGAAAGTTCTAAGTTAGAATTGTTCCGGAGATTAAATGGATCATTGGAAGTTAAAAGATCCAAACTTTTAGATAGAAAGGTTAAAGGAATTCGAAAATAGAACTTTGGATTTTAGTTGGAAGTTTAGAATCCTTGGAAGTGTAGATTACTTATTTAAGATAAGATCTACTTCTTGTTCTTCCGGAATTCCTATCTTTTTACTTTATGTATAAGGACATCTATGATCCTTTTACTTATGTCCTTTACTTTATACCCTTTACTTTATGCTCCATTCATATTTTACGTTTATTTACTTTTGCGAGCATACCATAACATCTCGCACCATAACATATTGCACCATAACATCTCGCATCATTGAAAAAGAAAAGAAGGGAGAATGTTGGACCCTACGGGGAATGTTCGCATCGCCTTCAGAGAAAAAGAAAAGAAAGTGAGAAAGAAAAGAAGGTTGAATATTGGATTCTACGGGATGTCGTCATTACTTTCTTCACTCATAAGGTTGAATGGGGATCCTACGGGATGTCCTCATTACCTTCATTCATGCATAAAGAGCAAATGCGAATCCTACGGGATGTCCTTATTACCTTCATGCATATTATCGTGGTTAAAGGATCGAGATGTTATATTTATGTAAGTTTATTTACTTTTCTTATTTATGTTATAAGAAGTTAATGGATGAGAGTTAGACTACGTGTGCTAGTATTATCATCCTATGGAGATTATGATTATGAAAGTTAGTTTTCTAGAGATTAGGAAACTATAGAAAGGATTATGTAAGACGTACTTTCCTAGAGAAAAAAGAAAAGAAATTGATGTATAGCCAAGTGCTATAGGAAAAAGGAATGAGATTGAATTGGATAATAAGAGAATACAAGGGCATATTGAACCTTGCATAATTATTATGTGATACATATGTAAGGAACTAGTTTTTCACTAAATTGGAAGATCTCACATTTGGGTGAATAAGATTTCATGTAAACCTTGTATATAGTATAAGGTATATAAATAAAATAAGATATAAATGATCTATGCATTTAGGAAACCATACTCAGAAATGCTTGGACTGTAGTTCCACATTTATATTGAAGAATTGGTAAGTAAAAGTGGAACACTTGATATAAAACTCTTTGAATTGATAGCAAAGAGTAAGTAAGTTCTTGGACGCGAATCCGGATACGGGTTTGGGGTCAAACTTTACTTTTTATTTTGTTTATTCTCACTGGGCTTAGTTGTTAGCTCATGATATTACAAACATTTCAGGTAATGTTTGGGGTCATGGGAGAGGAGCTGGTGTGCGCTTGATCGAGAGGATGATGACACAGAGATGGGCTAGATACTTGTAAAAGACCATGGTCTCATTTTGTTATGTTGTGTCTTTTGAGATGTAAATTGTATATAGCTCTTAAGAGCTTTTCATTTTTACTTTTATGTTTATAACTCTTTTGAACTCTTGGATAGGAACTTAATGTTCCTTATGTTTTTAGATTTCAGAATTTAAGATGTAAACAGGTTTTGGCTAGCCAACTTTTAAACATATCCACGCCAAATTTTATTAAATAATAAGTCTTCCGCTGTTAATCTGATTTTAAATTATTTAAAAGAGTCGGGTCGTCACATATATTCTATTATGGAAAGTAAGATGACAAGGTGAATGTTAGTCCTACGGGAGCTACCATTACTTAACATTATTCATTGAGATGTTATGCTTATGTAAAGATTATTTACTCCTTTTTATAATTATTTTAACGAGCTAATGGATGAGGATTAGACTACGTATGCTAGTAATATCATCTTCTAGAGATTTTGGATAATGGAAGTACATTTCTAAATGGTTGAAAGTTAGTTTTCTAGAGTTTAGAGAACTTTAGGAAAGAATATGTAAGATTATTTGGACACAAATCAGAATACGGGTTTGAGGTCTATTGTTACTTTTTATTTCGGTTATTTTCACTGGGCTTGCTTTTAGCTCATGATATTACAAACAATTTCAGGTAATGCTTATGCCCGTGGTGGTGGGAGAGGAGCTGGTGCAGCATGATCGAGAGGATGATGGATCAGGGATGGACTATATACTTTTAAAAGTCCATGGACTCCTTTTGTTTAGTTGTATCTTTTGTTATGTAAATTTGTATATAGCTCTTAAGAGTTTCTGGTTATACTTTTATGGATGTTAATCCTTTTAAACTCCTGAAATAGGAATTTGAAATTCCTTGTGTTTAAATTTTCTGATGTGAAAATGTAAATAGGTTTTGGCTAGCCTAAGTTTCAAACATAACCACGCCGTTTTTTTTAAAATATAAAGACTTCCGCTGTGTTTTAGTTTTTAAATGATTTAAAAGAGTCGGGTTGTCACATGTTTACATTTTTCACAAGCAGAGAATTTAAAAGACAAGGAATTGCAATTCCTGTTGTACAGTTTAAAGAAGTTCAAAGTTATAAAAGTTAAAACAAAAATCTCTTATGAGCTTATATACAAATATATAACTTAAAAGACAAAACATGTAATAAAATGAGTCCATGGACTTTAAAAGTTTCTCTCGTCCCTCTCGGCATCATCATCATCATCCAGATCAGAATGCACCAACTCCTCTCCCACGACCCCGAGGATTACCTAAAAATGTTTGTAATATCATAAGCTAAAAGCAAGCCCAGTGAAAATAAATAGAAAGTAAGAATCCGGATTTGTGTCCAAGTAAAACTTACATTCTCTTTACCAAAACTTCCAAAACTCGAGAAACTAACTCCCAACATTTAGAAGAATGTTTCCATATCACATATCTCTTTCTTACTCATCCTTTTTAATACCTCATACTATATATAAGGTTTATATTCAAGTGTTTAGTCTCCAATTTCAAGATCTTCCAATTAATTGAGAATCTAGTTCTCTTATATATATAACATAATAATTATACAAGGTTCAATACACCCTTGTATTCTCTCATTATACAATTCAATTTCATTCCTCTTTCTTATAGCACTCGACCATCATCATATTTCATTCTTTTTCTCTATGGAAATGTATAATATACATAATGTTTCATTTCTTTTCTCTATAGTAATTCAGACTATAAAAGTTTATATTCCTTTTCTTTAATAAATAATGCTAAGATCACTCGGTCTTAACATATTCAAACAAAATAATTCGCGATTAATGACTATAATGTTAGCACACGTAGTTTCAACATTATTCATTAACTCGACCAACTAGTGTAAAGGGCACACAACCTTTACATTAATATAACCATCACATGCGAATAATGACAGGTAATGAACTCTCGTAGGCTAAGTCATTCACCTCAATATCTTGCTTCCAAAATAAAATATACAAAGTCTTTTCAATAATAACTTTCCACCTCTAGTGAATAATGACAGGTAATGAAACTCACATAAGCTAAGTTCATTCACCTCATTAACTCACTTTCCAAAATAAAATATACGAAGTATTTTCAATAATATCTTCCCACCTCTAGTGAATAATAATGGGTAATGAAACTCCCGTAGACTAAGTTCATTCACCTCATTAACTCACCCACCGAACACCGGTAATGAACTCCCGTAGGCTAAGTCATACACTGTATCCTCGTATATGTATCATAGTAATTATGGATAATACTAGATAATACGAACTCGTATAGTTCCATCATTATCTCATTATCCATCTCCTCCGATCATGCAATGTAATGCAACCTTTAACATTCCTCATGATATATATACATAAACATAAAACAAATAATACCAGACAATGCAAGCACACTCAGTCTATGCATTGCCTCATTATTCCTCCTAATAATCGATATGCAATATGAATATGAATGTGGTCTCAAATGCAAGTAAACATAAATATAAACATTCAAAGTGTGTAAGTAAAATAATTATAAACATTCAATGTGATCGAAAGGCATAAAGATAAATGGATCATGTAATACTCTTATACATAAAATAAGAAATTAGGAACTTCTGATAAGAAAACAATAAATAAATCTAGCCAAACGGCCTTCAGTTAAACTTGAATTACTAACTTTATCATAAAGTCTCCAATTCAAAATGATTTTATCGCCTTCAGTGTATATCCGAAGTTCCATATTCAAGTTCTTTATTCACCCTATTATACTTGAAACCTTCAACTTCCGATAATCATCTTAAACTCGGGAACAAATCTAAACTTAGACTTCCAAGAGTTAAATGTTTCCCTTGAGAAATCCATGAGTTCTCTCACTCAATTAGAACTAACTCCCAAGCCTAAGCATGTTAGCTTGCATACTTTAATCTTTTTGATTTAAACCTTAATCTCAACTTCCGATTCTACAAATTGTTCAACTTATTCGGTTTCTAAGTTCACTTTAAAATCTATTTATTCTCACCTTAGCAATTCAAAGTAAAATCCAACGGTTCAACGAGGTGTCAACGTGGAACAGACACCTACAATATATCAACCGAAAACATTTTATAAATCATAGCTAAAATGAGAAAAAAAAATATGATTTTCAGGTGAATAGTGATTTCTAATGAATAGTGCTTTCGGGTGAATAGTGTTTTTTGAGATTTCGAGCACAAAATCATCAATTTCCTTGATGGAAATATATGATTTCAACTTCAAAACTCATTTATAAACAAAAACAATGAAATCCATATCAAAAGTTTTGAAAACTTACTTTTTAAGACTTCACTTAGAGAACGGGAAATATCGAAAAGCTAGGTTGGATAGGTAGCCCTCGTCCCGAGCAATCCAACACAACCGAAAACACGACGATCCGCCGAGAGACGTAGAGAACCCAAAGGTTTTCTTCTCAACAATAGCACCCACGGCCAAGCAAGGAGAGGAAGAGAGAAAGTTGTGATTTTTTGGTCAAAGTTGGGATTTTAAAGAGAGATGAATAATGTTTTGATATTTTTTAAAAAATCAGAAATTACGGTTACGCCCCTTTAATGATTTTTAACTCATAAAACAAAACCCGAAGCATCAAAAATTGTCAAAAGGTGATTAATAATTATCAATTGGCCGGTTAATTATTATTAATACGACCAAAACTAATTTAAGGTAATAAAGTGATTAAAAGAATTTATGAATGAAATTAACTCGTAAATTCTAAATTAAATCTAAAATTTAAATTAATCAACTCTAAAATTAAATTAAGTGCTTTACATCAAATAATAATAATTAAAATAAATAATAAAATAAAAAAAATATTATAAAAAAAATCTTGTAAACTAACGGGACGTTACACCTCTGTAACACTGTTGCAGGTATTCATTGAAGGGATGATTTACTAAATTAGCGGAATTTTATTTAGTAAACTAATTAACATTTAACTACGGATCTATTAACATCATGCAATTTGTGATAAAAACATGTAGATTCATGCTTATATTTTCGAAGATTAAAATCAAATAAACTTACATTGAGTAGTTAATGGAGAATCGGTAGGAGGTTTCTTTACAACATCAAATCCTCAGCAATACCGGATCTTCTATGCTATATCCCGATCGATCAAACGAAACCCTATTGTGGGATTGAACTTAAGAAGAAATTAGGAAGAAGAAAAAAATATTTTTCTTCCCAATGAACTATAGGGAAATCGGCCAAGGGGGGAGAAGGAGGAAGAGAGAGTTCCAATTTTCTATGGAATTGACACTACAAAAAAAAAGTCAATTTGCGACCAGAAATTTGCGACCAGAAGGTCGTTTTTCTGTTAGAATGTGACCAAAAAGGGACCAACATGGTGGTGGCAAAAAAGCTGGTCGTTCCTGACTTTTGTGAGACCGTTTAGTCACAAAATTAGGACCAAAACAGTTTTGGTCGCAATAAAGTCAACATTTTAAAATGCGACCAAGTGGTCACTTAAAAAGCGACCATATGGTCGTAATTTAAGTTGAAGATAAGTGACCAGGTGGTCCCACAATAAAGTGACCAAATGGTCACTTTTCAGTCAAGTTATTTGCGACCAAGAGGTCGTTTTATTTATACCAAATTGCGACCAAGTGGTCGTAATATTTATAATGAAATGCGACCACTTGGTCGTTTTATATTATATTTTTTTAATTATTTAATTATTTATTTGAATTAAATTATTTTCATTTGTAAATAGTATTTTAATTTTATTTCATTTAAATTTATTTATTTATTATTTTATTTTATTTATTTATTTATTTTATTAATTAAAAAATAAAGAAATGAAATTAAAATAAAACTATATATAAATAAATTTCCAAAATAATGTACTGTACAGAATAAAAGAAATGTAAACTACTGCGGAGGAGCAGGGGGTGGTGGAGGAGGTGCCGATGATGAAGACCCGGGATCTCGGGGCCAGAAGAACGCTGCAAATGCAGCTGCGACCTGGGTTGCAACCTGGGCCTGAATTGAAGCGCGCATATCCGCCATAGCAGTCTGAAGTTGCTGAACCTCCTCCTGCAACCGCTGCTCCGTCGAAGTAAGACCGGAACTCGTGCTCGCTCCACCGCCCTGAGGTCGAGGCACATCAGCGTACAGTCGTCTACCGTACGAGCTGAGGCCTAGAACTGATCCATCAGGCTTAACCCCTCCAGCAACCTCCAAGAATGCCTCCCTACGGTCTTCCGGAGTCGGTTGCGAGTCAGGTGTGGGCAACCGCTGACTCAATGACTCCGTGAAACGCTCCTAAATTTTTAAAATTCAAAATATAAAATATTTAATATAGAAGTTAGAAAGAATAGTAAAAAAAATTAAATAATTGAAAAACTAATTAAATACCTGAACTTCTCTCGCCCTATCGTCGAGGATCGTCCCGTCCTTTTTTGTGTGCAGAATGAGATCCATCTCATCAGGTGGGATAGGGCGACCGTGCTTCTCTTCCTAAAAATAGTAGAGAGATTGAGAAGGAAAAAAGTATATTAATAATTAATAATTAATTAATCAAGAAAAGATAATAACAAAAAAAAGTACGTAAAAGAAGAAACAAAAAACATACAATTCGACGATGGTGCTCGATGTGGGTCCGGGCCTCGGCTGTGTGTTTACTGGGATTCTTCGAACGGTTGGCCTTATTTCTGCTTGACACTGCCTTGCCCTGGGGAGTGTTCAAACTGGCGAGCAGCCGTGCGTGCTCCTCCTCGCTCATCCACACGGGTCGTTTGTCTGCTTGTTTTTTGCGCGCCCGGTACGTGAGGTCCTTGAATCGATCCTGGACGTGATTGTCCCACAGGGGGAACAATCTACCCTCCGTGATATCGGAATCGATAGAAGGAAACTTGCCCTGAAAAAATTCAAATAAAAATTAGTTAAAGTAATCAATTTATTATGAAAATTTTTAAAATTAAGTAATTATAAAAACAATTGATGTTAATTACCTTCCAATTGTCGTACATCCGACGTTTCTCGGTCGTCGGAATCTTCTGCCAGCGAAGCTCGCTGGGTAGAGGCATGCTCTGGAGGACCTCGCGAAATCGTTTTGATACGGTTGTATGCGGCTCCAATCTGCAAAAAAAACATTAAACATATTGTGGTATTAGATTAAACAAAACTATTTATATTTATCTATTTATTTACAATTAGTAAAATGATTTAAAAAATAATTAATTAGAACTATAAACAAAACTTACGTATCCCCCTCAATCCGAAGGGTAGAGGATGCGGCCCGAGGAGGCTGCGAGGAAGAAGTAGATGGGCCAGCTAGTGCATCTGACTGGGTGGCAGTCCCTGAAGTCGTGGCCTGGGAGTCCTGCGCCAACCGTGGTGTCGCAAGTGTCAAATCCTGGACCGGTGAGGCGTCTGAATGATCGGGAGTGAGATCATCTCCCGTCTCGTACTGTGCGAAGAGTATGGCCAACTCATCAGTCGTCAAGTCATCAGTAGTAGGGGACCGGGGAGTCTCATCCTCAGACTCGTCTGACTGGGGAGGATGTCGTCCGGCTGTCATAATCCTAAATTAAAATAAAACAAAAAAAAGCAAATTAAATCAAGTAACTAAATTATACTAATTAATTAAGTTTAATTAGTTTAATTAATTAAAGTAAAATTAGACTAATTAAAATGAATTAATTAAATAATCTTAATTAATTTAATTAAATAATTTTTAGTAAAGTTTAATACTTAAACAAAATTATTCTAATTAATTAATCTAATTGTACTTTACTTTAATCAAATTTAACTAAAATTAAGTAATTAAACAATTTTTATTTAATAATTAAACTAAAATTAATTAATTAAATTAGTGTAATTAATTAATTTAAACTACTTAAGTATAATTGAAGTTAAACTATTTGAATTAATTACCCTACTTAAATTAATTGATTTAATTAAAGTAAACTAAATTACATGAATTAAACTAAAATTAAAATTTAAACTAGTGTAATTATAAATTAATTTAGTTTAATTTTTTAATTTTAGTTTAATTTTATTAAATTAAAGTAAACTATCTTAAATAAACTAAATAAGTAATTAAACTAAATTAGATTAAGTAATTAAATTAATTACTAATTAAATTGAATTAATGTACACTGAGTTAGATTAATTAAACTATTAGATTAATTAAAATAAAATTACTTAAAGTAACAAAATTAAACTAAACTAATTAATTAGTTAATGTAAACTAAAATGCTATGAATTAAACAAAAGTAAACTAAGTAATTGATTACACAAATTTAGATTCATTAAACTAAAACTAATTAAATTAACAAAACTAAACTAAACTACTTAATTGAAAACTAAAAACTAAAACTAAGTAAACTAAATTCTTAAACTAAACTTCAATTTTATACGAAAACTAACCTCGTAATAGAAACCGGGATTGGGGGTTGAGGGTTTTAGGTTTATAGTAAGAACGGGGACGGGAAAGGGAAAAAGTAATAGGGAACGGGAGAGGGGAAAGAGAGAAAAGAAAGAAAAGAGAGAAAGAAAAAGAGAAAGGGAGAAAAGAAGAAACGGGGGAAAGGAAAGCGGATGGGAATTTAAATCAGAATTTGCGACCAACTAGTTGCAAATATGTAATCATGACTAGAAACGAAAGGTCTCGCGTGCTGGGGACATTACGACCATCTGGTCGCCATTTTCCACATATTTACGACCAGAAGGTCGCATTTATTCCAAAAGTGACCATATGGTCGCCAATTTGCTATTATCCATAACAGCTGTCATTTCACGCGTCCCATCAAAAATTGCGACCATCTGGTCGTAAATGTTAAATTCACCGCCATAAATTTAATGAAAATTTAAAATCACCGCCAAAGATTTGCGACCAGCTGGTCGCATTTATGAAATAAACCGCCAAAAAATTAATGAACATTTTATAATATCCCTTCATTTTTCCGACCAAATGGTTGTAATTTAACTTATATTTTTTGAAAAAACTTAATTCTATTTACACAAATGCGACCAAATGGTCGCATTTCATTTCTAAATTACTACCATCTGGTCGCAAATCTTAATATATATATATTTTTTGACTTTCATTAAAGAAATAGTTTCAATAAAACATACAGTGAATCATAAAGTTACAAAATATCTTCTTCATCATCCTCAGTGTCTTCGGTCGTCGCTTCTTCTTCTTCTTCATCGAATTCATCGTCTCGAATAAATTCAGCATCTATGTCATGTGCGCGAGAAGTGGAAGCATTTGTATCATCATCATGCAATGTTATCGTTCCATCGTTCAAAGGACGAACAATACTTCCATTCTGACCATCGTCGATTACACGACATCTTATCTCATCTTCTTGAAAAGCACCAGTTTCCTCTGCATGTTCGTCTTGCTCGGATATGTTTTCCTCTACCTGGCGTGGTTTAACTTTACAAACAACTAACCAATCTGTCAGATCTTGTCTATTAATCGGATAGTTTATATAATAAACTTGCAACACCTGTGAAGCCAGGACAAACCTATCAGCGGTGCGCATATGCTTAGACTTGTTTACCTCCACGATTTGTAAATGATCAATCTTACAGACTCCGCCTCTTCTGGTTGTCTTGAACCAAGTGCAGTTGAACAGAACAATGTGTTTCAGCGTCGGACTTGCGTATTAAATCTCAAGAATCTCATCGATTACTCCGAAGTAATCGTCTTCGTTTGTGCAGAACACCTGACCTTTTATGCAAACACCACTGTTGTTTGTTGTTCGGTTAACTGAGTGGGCCTTCGTTTGAAATCTGTAACCGTTACCGACATATCCAGTATACGACCTTGCAATCCGTCCAGGTCCCTTTGCCAAAGAAATAATGCGAGGATCATCTACCAATATTGTAGGGGAGTCAACCTGTCATTGATCACATACAGTTAAGTTAGAAGCTCTAAGAACAAATTGATATCGTTTTTTTTCTTCAATTTGCAATAATTAACTCACGTATGCACTGAACCATGAACGAAACTTTGTCGATTATGGATCCCTCCTCAGCGGCTGTAATACCAACTCGTGTCATTCGAACGTATACGTTTAGAAATAATCTGTATGTTACATAAATAGTTAGGAGATATTTGAAATAGTTTGTAGTAGTTTGTAATAGTTTTTAGGCGATGAATTAATAATGTGAAGTTACGAACTCACTCTATGTAAGGCTCGATTTCTGCGCAGTTGCATAACACGTACGTCTGTATTACGTGATACTCGGAATCTGTCAACGGCCTACGCATTGATCTTCCAACTGTCATTCCAGGTTCTGTAAAAATCGGTAAGTCGTTTACGTCAACACCCTCGAGTAAATTTTCGACAATGTTTCGTTTAGCTGGTCGAAACTGCTCTGCAATGTGTTGATCAAAGTAGTACGAACAAAATGTGGTGGTCTCTTGCGTAAGGTAAGCACTACAGATAGATCCTTCTACTCTTGCTTTATTTCTGACCGTCTTTTTCAACCGACGTAAGTACCTGTGGGTACAATGTAGAAATCCTCTACTGGGTATGTTGTACTGCGCCTTTATATTTAAAAGTTCTGTAGCAACAGCAAGTTGACTTACCTCACACCCGTCGTACAATGGTCGGCTGGCTGTCCTTAGCATCTCATGCATCTTACGTGCTTCCGGATTCATTTCCTCTTCAACAACTCTTTCATCTTCGTCTACGTTCAAACTTTCACGGATATTTTCATTACCCTCATACCCCGCACCCTCAAGTATCATTTGCTGCATCTAACCACAATGTTGTTCATCATTTCATTCTTCGACATCAACCCCGACATTCGAGCTGCTACCCTCGTATTGTCTCGATTCCTGTAATGCAGCGTCGAACATTTCCTTTGTTTCCCCCTGATACACCCAGTGATAGTAGTTCTGCACAAATCCCCGACTATAAAGATGAACCTTCACATCTGTAATCGGTATGATTCTCCTATTGTCGCATTTCCTGCAAGGGCAGCGTAGCTTTCCACCATACTTTTCATAATAGACAGTTGTCATGCAGAACTCAACAAACTGTTCAACCCCTGCGACGAACTCATCGTTCAAATACCCGTCTATCAATCGAACATACATCCACTCTCTCATTTTCTTTTTTTCTCAATGCTAACAAACAATGGGTGGATGGGTTTTTATAATGGACTCCTCTGCTCATTTGCGACCAGATGGTAGTATTTTTGCTATCACCTGGTCGCAGTTTCCCGCCATTTTCCTCACTGCCCCGGGTCACATCAAGTCAGAATTTACGACCACATGGTCACTTTTTTGGTGACCACTTGGTAGCTTTTATCTCACCAAATTCTTTATCAATTATTGGTCCCATAAAATCACCTAGTTTGCGACCATCTGGTCACTTATAATTGTGACCATTTGGTAGCTTTATTCCCTCCAATTATAAGCTACCACTGCTCACTTTTAGGTCACCAAAATTGCGACCATTTAGTCACTTATAATTGTGACCATTTGGTAGCTTTCTTCCCTCCAATTATAAGCTACCACTGCTCACTTTTAGGTCACCAAAATTGCGACTAGGTAGTCACTTTTAATTGTGACCACTTGGTAGCTTTCTTCCATCCAAAATTACGCGCCATTTTTTGCTACCAAGGCATATTTTAGTCACTAAAATGCGACCAGAAGGTCGTTTTTTTAGGTGACCATATGGTCGCTTTTTTCGCGCCATTTTTTAAGACTACTTCTGCTTCTGGTCGCAATCTGGTCGCAAAAAAAGTGACCAGATGGTCACTTAGAGTCAACCTTCAATGAAAGTGACCGGTGGTCACCATAAAACTACCATTTTTTTGTCGCAAATTTCTGGTCGCATTTTGACAGGTTTTTTGTAGTGTGAATTGTATGATTTATGAATGACCCAAGCCTCATATTTATAAGAAAATAGGAATCCTAATCACATTAGAATTAATCTATAGAGATAAATACAAAAAGAAAAAAAATTATATTTTTCCTTTATCTTGGAATTTCCAAAATGCCATAGATAAATAAGATGATATTTTCTTTTCTTTATTTCATATATCTTGGGTAGATAAATCTATGTAATTATTTTAGGATATAATTCAAACAATTATCTCTAAAAAATTACTTGTATGGTCGAAATTCTCATGAAAAATAATTAATAAATACAATTTATTTAAATAATTATTTTGGGCAAATTTCAATTGGGCTCATTAATCCAATTGGGCTTGAAACTCACTCTTAAATTAGTAAGTCCAACTTAATTAATTAATTTATTAATTACTATTTAAATAAAATATATTATTTAAAAAATTAATAATATTAATATTTTCTCCTGACTAAATATTATCAAATTGTATTTTAATTATTAATTTCCATTTAAATAATTTTTATTATTTAAATTATTAATAATAAATATTTTAATTATTAATTTCCATTAAATAAACTCATTATTTAATGAATAACGTAATTGATAATATTTTATTATTAATTAATTAATTTTAATTATCAATTTCCGTTCAAATTAATTATTTGAACAATTAATAATTGTTAATTAATTTCAAATTATTAATTGCCATTTAATATACTTAATATTTAAATAATTAATAATATTTCATTATTAATTTCCTATTTAAATAAACTCATTATTTAAACAATTAAAAATGTTTATATTAATTACCATTTAAATATACTTAATATTTAAACAATTAATATTGCCTATTTTAAGTAATTCACTTTACTTAAAATGTCCATTTCTTCTACTTGATTTTGCAAATACGATATTTGGGCTAGCATAGGGACCCGGGGGACTTAATAATTAGTCAATTAAGTGATTAACTCATAATCAATTAATTACTTATTATCTAACTATGAATAATTCCACTATAGATTCATAGCTGAACTCCCCTCACTATAGATGAGTTATTGTCCATTTAGTTTATCTTTATTTATATCTGTAACATATCCTTCACGTGGAACCCTCATAATTACAGGCGGATTAAATTTACCGTTTTGTCCCTGTAATTACCGCTTTATCCTTGTGTTCCCGCTGATTCTCCAATGAACTTTATCTTTAGTCGAACTAGAGATAAGGTACTTCTGTGATCAATAGAAGTCGTAATGTCACTTGTTCATGTCTCGAATCAGTACATCAAGGGAGTTTCCTAAAGTTCCTAAAATGTTTAGGTATCGCACTGATACCGTTAATTTATAGGAAAGTTATGAATTCCATCTCATGAAAATGCGTTCCCAGCTACTTATCTAGTTATGTTCCCAAAACAGGAGTGTATTGAGCGTTCTTACAAATCGCTCTCAACCATGTGAATCAAAGAACATAACTCCATAAATAGGAGTCCGCATTTTATTCAGGATTGAGATCTATCACGGTTGATAAACTTAGTTTGATATTCGATCATTTCTCGAAAACGGTACTAATGAGAAATTTGATCGAACATCGTGGTCCTGTCATAGACAATCAACATTGCATATGATACTTCTATTTCATGTCTCCCACATGAATGATCAGGATTAGATCATTTTTCTATAAACAAAATGTGAAGATATCAACAGTGTTACAAGGATAAGATTCCCAAATGTTATCCATTTACTGTAGACACTTTTAAGTTATTCATCTCGACTTTAATCCTATTGTATGACTTACATACTAAGTCATGATTTCATAAGAGTGACTTAGGGTTTTATTATTTGAATGTTTGATATTTATATATTTCCATATATTCCTAATATCATCAATTGAATCAATTTAGATAATATAAAGAACTTATATTTATTTATTTAATTTATTCGAAATAAATTATATTAAATAATTACAAGTTCTAGGACACCATTCCTAACATTTATTCCCATAGAAAAGTTATTTTGTATAAATCAGTATCAAAGTGAGTGTAACATCCCGTTACTTTTGAGGTTTAAAAAAATTATTTATTTTAATTTTATTTAAGTATTTAAAGATTATTCTAGATTCAGTAATTTAGAATTTAGTAGTTTATTTCGATTTAAATCTTTTTAATCGCATTTATAGCTTAATTTTGTTTTGGTCATATTAATAATTATTAACGGGCCAATTAATAATTATTAATCACCATTTGAATAGTTTAAGAACTTCGGGTTTCGATTTAGAAGTCAAAAGTCATTAAAACGACGTATCCGTAATTTCTAATTTCTTAAAAATATCAAAACACTATTCACTCATCTTTAAAATCTCAAAGTTGACAAAAATTTCATTTCTTCCTTCCTCATTGCCATGGGTCTCTTCTCCATGGGAGGGAGATTTGGTTTTTCTTCGATTCTCGATGGATCAACTTGATTTCGGTTGCATCGGAAAGCCCTCGGTCCTAGGATTCTTCTCCACCTAGGAATCGTGCTTTCCATCCGTGTTCTAAGGACCTCTCGGTAAGTTAAAATTTTAAACCCTAAGCTCCAAATAGTGTTTTAATGGAGTTTTCATTTTGAATCTTTGATTTCTTGCTATTAAACTCGATGACTTTAACTACGGGTGTTGTTTTAGGTGTTTTTGGGAATTTACCCTAACCCTAAAATCGAGATTGAGCCAAAACCCGTCCCGTTTGAATTATACCAATTGTGGGTTGAATTTAGGTTATTTTATTATTGATTATTTGTTGTTGTAATTAAATTCGGGAAACACTTATTGTCCAAAAACGCGATTTATCATTACCCATTGAAACCGGAGACTTCCAAACTACTTGAAAACAACCCGAAACACCTCTAAATTGCCTGAAAGCTGGAAAACCAAACCCGAGGCCTATTTTACCTAGGATGGCCAAGAGTTCCGATTTTTCATCATTTTATGCTTTTAGTTGTCAATCGATCGATGTGTGTTTAATTATTGATTGTTAGATGTAATTTATTTGTAGGTTGTTGTTAAATTGTTGCTTGATCACTCTTCCCGTCAACGGGAGCGAGTCTACGTTGCCAAGATGAGAGTAATTAAAAATTAACGTAGCTTTAGAAACCGAATAAGTAGGATGATTTGTAGGATTGGAAGTTGAGATTAAGATTAGAATCAAAGATTAAAGGAAAGTGAGCTAGTATTCTTAGGTTAGGAGCTAGTTCTTTTTAGTGAGAATACTTTTGGATGTTCTCGAGAGGAACGTTGAACTTTTTGAAGTTCTAAGTTTAGAATCGTTTTGGAGTTTAGGATGGATTATTGGAAGTTTAAGGATCCAAGTTTAATAGAATGGTTAAGGAACTTGAATGTAGAACTTTGGATTTTATGGAAAAGTTTAGAATCCTTGGAAGTGGAGACTTGTTAGTTTAAGTAAGAGATTACTTTTATTAAAGTATCGAAAGTTCAATTTACTTATTGTTCTTCCGAAATTCCTTTTTATTTACTCTATGCATAAGGACATCTATGATCCTTTTACTTTATGCACTTTACTTTGTGCCCTTTTACTTTATGCCCTTCGGTTACTTTAACATTCATATTTATGTTTGTTTACTTTTACAAGCATATGCATAACATCTTGCATCATTGAAATGAAAGGAAAGGAAAGTGAGAAACAAAAAAGGTGAATGTGGATCTGACGGGAGTCCCCATTACCTTCATGCATAAAAGGTGAATGCGAATCCTACGGGAGTTTTCATTACCTTCATGCATATTATCGGAGGAATGGAAAGTGAGACAAAAGGTGAATGCGAAACCTACGGGTGTTTTCATTACCTTCATGCATAAGGGAGAATGCGAATCCACCAAGAATGCATAAGGGAGAATACGAATCCTACGGGAGTTTGCATTACCTTCATTTTTATTATCGTTGGGATTATATTATTGAGAAGGAATTGTATATTTCATTATGGAAAGTAAGACAACGAGGTGAATGTTAATCCTACGGGAGCTACCATTACCTAATCCTATTTTGATTGAGATGTTATACTTATGTAAAGTTTATTTATCCATTTTATACTTGTGTTCATGAGTGAAATGTGATGATAGCCAAGTGCTAAATGGAAAAGGAATGAATTGGAGTTGTATGATGAGAGAATACAAGAGTATGTGGAACCTTGTATAATTATTAGGTTATATATATATATATATAAGAGAACTAGTCACTCAATAAATTGGAAGATTTTGAAATTGGAGAGTAATATTTTGAATGTAAACCTTGTATATAGTATAAGATATTAAAGAGAATGAAATTAAATGTTTGTGTATTACGAAACATCCTTCTAAATGCTTGGGAGTTTGATCTTCAATTAATTGGGAGACATGGTAAGTAAAGGTGATTATTTGATGTAATACTCTTGAATGGATGAATGACAAAGAGTAAGTAAGTTCTTGGACACAAATCATAATACAGGTTTGAGGTCTATTGTTACTTGATATTCTCTTTATTTTCACAAGGCTTGTTGTTAGCTCATGATATTACAAACATTTTCAGGAAATTCTCGGGGTCAAGGAAGAGGAGTTGGTGCGCGTTTGATCGAGAGGACGATGATATAGAGAGGGACTATATACATTTTAAAAGTCCATAGACTCATTTTATTGTATTTAGTGTCTTTTGAGATGTAATATGTATTTAAGCTCATAAGAGCTTCTCGTTTTACTTTTTTTTTTTATTATAACTCCTTTAAACTTTACAAAAGGAATTGCAATTCCTTGTCTTTTAATTTCTCTGATTGTGAAAAGTGTAAACAGGTTATGGATACTCTGAATTTTAAACATATCCATGCCAAATTTTATTAAATATAAAGTCTTCTGCTGAAATCTAATTTTAAATAATTTAAAAGAGTCGGGTCCTCACAGTGAGTCTCCTGAAAGGGATAAATAATTTCAAATGCAGTTGAAGACTGAATCTACACTTCATAGACACTCTTCAATTTTTATTTAAAAGACTAAATTAGTGGGTCACACTTAAAAGAAATTTGATAAAGTCTGTTATCAAAACTCTGGACCAAACACACAGTAAACCATGACATAGGAATATGAGTTATTCTGGAGTTGTCAACTGTTCAAGTGGCATTTCGTTTTAATGATGGTAACTGACTTATCATTCGACGACACTTGACTGGTATCATTAAAATATCGTGACATAGTAACATATTTTAGGGCTTTTCTGTTCATTAATATGTTCGAATTCATGCATCATATTTAATTATATGTCAAAATTTTGTATTTGAATGTTGAAAGAATGTTAGATTACTAAGATAAGCATTATTTAAATTTTCAGTAATATGGCATCTGCTTTAGTCACAATCCTTGGAAAAAACAAACTAAATGGAGAGAACTACACCTCCTGGAAAAATGAAATGAACACCATTCTCGTGGTGGTAGACTTGAAATTCATTCTTTGTGAACTTAAACCCAATGCACCTACGGCCAATGCTCTTAAAGCTGTAAAGGATAGTGAGAATCATGAACCAAACTCCATAACTTCAAATCGCTCCGAAAAACTCTAAGCTAGCTAAAGAGAAAGTGGTAGTTTTGACAATTTAAAAAGTTCTTGGTAATGCATTAGTCGGACTTCCTAGCATTGTTTTCATTCATCAAATATGTAGAAAATCACCCGATTAAACCTCAATTAACAAATACTAAGGGAAGTCTAAGAGCACCCTGAGATTAGGAACCAAGAAATCTTCAAATGGCCAACAATCGGGTTTTAAATTTAAGTTCCATTCGAGGCTTCCTACATTTATTCGATGGCTCAAATGTCTAAGCGTCACTCTTGGATCTACTACACCTCTCTGGGATTACACGCGTACCATCCGATAAGGTTTTGTTTCAAATTATGATTCCATAAACCAAGGCAATCTACCACCTATTCTCTTTTAACTTTGAACACCACCCTCCAAAGAGTTAACTTCTATTCCCAACAATGTAAAACCTAAACATCTAAATCCTACCTCACGTCTGTGACCAAACTAGCTTGGTCAAGACACAACTCCTAAACGTCTCTTCATGTAACGTCCCGTTATTTTGAAGTGATTTTTTTTTATTTAATATTGTTTATTTATTTATTTATTTCAATTCAAGTATTTAGTTTAATTATTATTTTTGTAATTTCGATTTTAGTAGTTAATTTCGCCTGAAATTATTTTTAATCGTTTTAATACTTTTAAATTCGCTTCGGTGACATTAATAATTATTAATAGGCCAATTAATAATTATTAATCACCTTTAGATTAATTTAAGAGCTTCGGGTTTCGATTTAGGAGTCAAAAGTCATAAAAAGACGCAACCGTCATTTCCGATTTCTTAAAAATATCAAAACACTATTCATTCATCTTTAAATATACCCATTTGACCAAAAGTCTTCATTTTTCTCATCCATTTTCATCCCAAAACCGTGGCTTTCAAGGGGGGAAGGAGATTTTTGGTTTTTGCTCGTTTCTCAACGGATCGACTCGATTTCGGTTGCATCGGGAACCCCCGGGTCTAGGATTCTTTTCCACCCAACCATCGTGCTTTTCTCCCTTGATACATGGAGTTCTCGGTAAGTTTATTTTCAAACCCTAAGCTCCAAATAGTGTTTTAATGGAGTTTTCTCTTTGATTCTTCGATTTCTTGTCGGGAAACTCGGTGTTTGTAAATACGGGAATTGTTTTAAGAGTTTTGAAAACTTTCCCTTAACCCTAAAACCGAGTTTCAGTCAAAGCCCTTACCGTTTGAAATTTACCTTTTGGGGTTTGATTATGGGTGAATTATTATTGAAATAATATTTATTGTAATTCAATTCGGGAAATGACATATTTTTTAAAAACCCTAATTATCGATACCCATTGAAATCGGGAATATCGAAATTGCTTGAAACCAACTCAAAACACATATAAATTGCCTAAAAGCTGAAAAACCAAACCCGAAACCCACTTTTTATGGGGGGCCGAGAGCCTCATGTTGGGGTTTGTTGAGTTTTTCGTCGTTTTGTATGCTTAGATGTTGTTTGATCATTATTTGGTAATTTATTGATTGTTAGATGTAATTCTAATTGTAGGTGGTTTGAACTTTGCTTGATCGCTCTATCGGAGGTTGGGAGCCAAATCATCTTTTACTAAGGTGAGATTAGTTAGGATTTAAAGTAATTTTAGAAAGCGAATAAGTATAATGATTTGTAGAATTGGAAACTAAGACTAGGATTCGAATCTAAGAATAGAGGGAAGTGAGCTAGTGCCCTAGGATTAGGAGCTAGTTCTTTGAGTGAGAACTTAGGAGTTCTTGAGGAAAACATTGAATCTTAGAAAATTCTAAGTTAGATTCATTTCAAAGCTTAGGATGGATCATTGGAAGTTAAAAGATCCAAACTTTTAGATAGAACGGTTAATAGAACCTCGAATTTTTTATTGGAAGTTTAGAATCCTTGAAGGAATAGATTAATCATTTAAGATAGGATTTACTTTTATTATTGTGGTGGAGTTCGATTTACATATCGTTCTTACGGAATTTCCTATCTATTTACTTTATGTCTTTTATTTTATGCTTGTTTCGGCTACTTTAATATTCGAACTTTACATTTATTTACTTTTCTGAGCATACCATAACATCTCGCATCATTGAAAATAAAAGAAAATGAGAAAAAAAAGAAGGGGAGAATGTTGGACCCTACGGGGAATGTCCGCATCACCTTCAAAGAAAAAGAAAAGAAAGTGAGAAAGAAAATGAAGGTTGAATGGTGGATACTACGGGAAATGTCCACGTTACCTTCTTCATTCATAAGGTTGAATGGTGGATACTACGGGAAATGTCCAAGTTACCTTCATTCATGCATAAAGGGCGAATGCGAATCCTCGGGATGTCCTCATTACCTTCATGCATATGATCGATGGAAATATATATATCATGGATAAAGAATTGAGATGTTATATTTATGCAAAGTTTATTTACTTTTCTTACTTATGTCGTAATAAGTTAATGGATGAGTATTAGACTACGTATGTTAGCAATATCATCCTTTGGAGATTATAGAATGAAATTACCTATAGTTTGAAGAACTTTAGGATTGATTGTGTCAGATTGATTGGACACAAATCGGAATACGGGTTTGAGGTCTAACTTTACTTTTTATTCTTATTATTCTCACTGGGCTTAAGTTGTTAGCTCATGATATTATAAAAATTTCAGGTAATGCCATAGCTAGAGGTCGAGGGAGAGGAGATGGTGCTGCATGATCAAAGGATAATGACCTCGAGATGGACTAGGTTTATTTAAAGTCCATGGACTATGTTTTGTGAATTTTATACATACTTTGGAGTTGTATATTTGTATATAGCTCTTAGGAGCTTTTCGTTTTACTTTTATGACGAAAATCTCTTTGAACTCCTGATTAGGAACTTGAAGTTCCTTGTGTTTTTAGATTTCAGAATTTAAGATGTAAACAGGTTTTGGTTAGCCAATTTTCAAACATAACCACGCCAATTTTCTTAAAATATAAAGACTTCCGCTGTGTTTTCTAATTTAAATTATTTAAAAGTGTCGGGTCGTCACAGTTGGTATCAGAGCCTTAGGGTTTTGTAGACTACATGCGATGCATGTTTGTTTTCATGTTTTGTTTTAAGTCCATTCTCAAGTCATCATCTGAGATCAGCAGCACTAGGTATGCCTATAACTTTTATTATCATGATGCTTTATTTCTTTAATATTGGAAGAGTTTATGAGAATATTGTTACAAGTTAATGATGTTTGTGATATTTCACAACCTCGTAAAACCACTATGTGGTTATGTTTATTTGACCCATTTTGAGATTTGGGTAAGAGTGCTGAGAATGTGCATGACCCCGTGCAGATTTGGAGGTTATACACCTCGTTAAGTGAATTGACATAATGTCAAAGTAAAGGAGACGAGATACTTCGAGAGATCAATCGTTTAATCCTTAAAATTGATTAAAGTGTTGTTGTCACACAATTGCTAAGTAGTGGTCTTAGTAGATGTGTGTTAACATTTGGGTGTAAAAAGGGGGGCATGATTGTCTGAAGCCTAGAATTAAGAGATGAAGCACCTATTGGAGGTGAGTAATTGTTGATAAGTAACCGGTCTGGCTCGGATCCATTAACCTAGATTTAACTCAATGGACAAGTTCCTAAGTTGAGTAGAGAAAGTTGGATTATGATAAATGGTAAATCATTGTGAAAGTAAAAAAAATTATTAAAAGAAAAGTGTGATATTACTCAAAGTAGGAAGTAAGAACATCTCATGATAAGTCTCAACAAGGACCATTAACGACAGTGTAAATTGGTGAATGGCCTAGTTTGGTCACTATAACAATATGGTGTATCAATCTGAATTGGAAAGACTCGAGGTCGAGTAATGAAGATCCATATTCAGTAAATTCTCAAGATTGACTAACACTAAGGTTGAGTGTTGCTATTCGATTTAAGTATAGAAGGAAGTTGATGGACCGTGGTATCGGTAACTTCTATAAGGTAATGAGATGGTTTGGTGAATTTCAATTCACATGGTGTTTGACCATCTAATTGGACGGTGAACTTTGAGAAACTTGTAGGTCGTAGTTTGGACCTACTGAGTCTTTTCAAGATAGACTCTAAAGTGAATCCTATGTTGGAAGATAGAATGTTATTGGACTAAGGTGTTTGACAGACACCAGATTTTCTTTGTAAGAAAGGAAATGATCTCTAAAGTCGAGTTCATTCAAGATTGAATAAGGAAGCTTAGGAGTTATCCTTATCTTGGATTTCGCATATTATGAAAGGAAAAGAAAACTAACTACTACAGACCAATTTACTCTCAGGAGTAGAAGACAGAAGAAGACGATGCCAGTCAAGGGACACAGCAGCAGCAACAACATCAACATCACATAGACAGGCTCCTGGTAGGCGTAAGGGCAGGTACGAGCTGAGTTCCTTGAAAGCAGGGCTACGAGGGCAAGTACGAGCTTTACAGCCTGCTACGTATGTTGATGCTCTGACTTCTTCTTTGGCCTTAGATATTGGCGATTCTGAGAAAAAGGCCAATGAGATTGTTGCACAGACCTCTTCTGAGAAGAGGAAGGTTGTGGACGACCTTCCCGGTCGAGGGACACAGTCACATAGACAGGCTTTTGGTAGGTGCAAGGGACAGACAGGACCTCAGTTCCATTCAGCTCAGTCTAGTGATCGGGCCCCTTCTTTGCCCTATTGTCCTGATTGTACTGGGTACCACTTGGGCCCGTGTTATGTGAAGAAGTGCTTCCAGTGTGGACAAGTCGGGCATGTTAGACGATTTTGTCCTAGTTTACAGACACCACAGCAGCGTGGGAGTCAGGGTCAGAGTTCTGGACAGGGTCAGGGCTGAGGACAAAGTCAGGGCCGAGGTCAGGAAGGTGGTAGAGGCCAGGTTAGGCCTACTTAGTAGCAGAGAGCACCACCACCCGTTCAGGCACAGCCCAGACACGACAGCAGGCACGTGTTTTTGCCACTACTCGAGAGGATGCTGAGGCATCTAGTACTGTTGTTACATGTAATTTGTCAATATTAGGGCACTCTACTCTTGTATTATTTGATTCTGGGGCTAGTCACTCATTTATTTCCGTTGAGTTTCTTGAGTCTGCTGCCTTTGATTCTGAGCTGTTAGGACATGAGTTGCATGTTATTACTCTGCTCAGAAAATCTGTGATTGTGGATAGAGTGGTTTATACTAATGATTTGTGTATTATGAGTTGCTTTCTGCATGCTATGTTGATTGTGATGCCCATGTCTGACTTTGATATTATTCTGGGTATGGATTGCCTGTCAGCCAACCACGCCAACATCAGTTGTAGTGAGAAAGTGGTAGACTTTGATGGTCCATGTGGGACTAATTTTTTATTTCATGGGTCTCAAGGTACCTGCAGTTATCTAGGTGATCCAGGCTAGAGCACTTTTGAGTCAGTACAAAAAAAAAGTCAATTTACGACTAGACATTTGCGACCAAAAGATCATTTTTATTATAGAATGCGACCAAAAAACCGACCAAGATGGTGGTGGAAAAAAAACTGGTCGTTCTGGAATTTTGTGCTACTGGATAGTCACAAAAATATGACCAAGCATGTTTGGTGGCAAAAAAGTCAACATTTTGAAAAAGCGACTAGATGGTCGCTTAAAAAGTGACCATCTGGTCGTAATTTAAGTTGAAGATAAGTGACCAGTTGGTCACATGCAACAGTGACCACGTGGTCGTTTTTATAAGCGACCACATGGTCACTTTTGGCCTCAGCCAAAATGCGATCAGATGGCCGTTTTTTTAGGGATAAAATACGACCATCTGGTCGTTTAGTTTCTAGGGTAAATACGACCATCTGGTCGTATTTAATAAAAAAAATTATTTATTTAATTATTTTTTATTTATTTAATTAATATTAAAATTAGCATTCATTTATTTAATTAATATTAATTAATTAATATTAAAATTTAATAATAAAGAATTGGAATTAAAATAAAATATATATAAATCAAATATTCAAAAAATGTTCTATACAAAAGAAATCATCCTAGATCTATTGCGGAGGGGCGGGAGGTGGCGGAGGCGACGTCGATGATGAAGGGCCGCCGTCTCAGGATCTGAAGTACGCGGCCAAAGATGCTGCGACCTGGGCCTCGACCCATGCCTGCATATCCGCCTCAATCGCAGCGACTCGAGAAATGAAGTCGTCGCGCATAGCGTTCATGTCGGTGTGAAGCTGCTGAACCTCCTCGCGCAGCTGCTACTCAACCGGAGAAGGGTCAGAGCTAGTGCTAGCTCCGCTCCGCTGGGGCCGAGGCACATCTGCTTAAAGGCGTCTCCCGTACGAGCCGAGACCAGCAACGGACCCATCTAGACAAACGCCTCCAGCAGCCTCCAAGAACACCTGTCGACGATCTTCCTGAGTCGGTTGTGAGTCGGGTGTGGGTAACCTCTGACTCAAAGAGTCCTTGAAACGGTCCTAAATATTTAAAATTCAGAAAGTATATAAAAGTTAGAAAATGATGAACAAATTCTAAGTAATAATTGAAAAAACATATTAAATACCTGAGTTTGTTGCCCATTGTCGTCGACGATCGTCCCGTCCTTCTTCGTGTTAAGGACCAGGTGCAGCTCATCAGGCGGAACAGGACGACCGTACTTTTCTTCCTAAACATATTACAAAAAGAGACAGAAATTAAATTAATAAATAATTGAAACAAAAAACAAAAAAATGATGTGAAAGAAAAATGACAATTACTTACCAATATACGATGGTGCTCGTCGTGAGGCTTCGCGCCACCGGTGTGCTTCCTCGGGTTCTTGGCCCGGTTGGCCTTATTCTTTGTTGGCAGTTTTTTGCCCTCTTAAGACTGCAAGCTCTCGAGGAGCCGGGCATGCTCCTCCTCGCTCATCCACATAGGCCTGTGTTCAACTTGCTTCTGCCGCGCCCGGTACATGAGGTCCTTGAATCGATCCTACACGTGCCTGTCCTATAGGGGGAACATCTGACCGTCCGTGACATCGGGATCGATCATAGGAAACTTGCCCTGAGAAAATTTGAAATAAGAAAACGTTAAAGTAATAAATTGATTGTTACAAATTTATAAATTAATTAATTATAAAAATAAGTGAAGTTATTTACCTTCCAGTTGTCGTACATCCAACGCTTCTCCGTCGTCGGAATCTTCGTCCAGCGAAGCTCGCTGGGTAGAGGCATGCTCTGGAGGACATGGCGAAACCGCTTTGAAGCGGTTTGATGCGGCTGTATTCTGCAAAAAAAAAAAAAAAGTAAAAAATATTTTTTAGGTTATAAATAACGTGAATATTTAATTAAAAAAATTACTTGTCTACTTACGTATCCCCTTCTATCTGAAGGGTCGGGTTGGCGGTGGCCCGAGGACTGTCAGTGCAGGAAGTGGTACCTCCCGCTGGATCGGGAGCGGTGCCAGAAGTGGAGGGTCCCGCAACAGTAATGGCTGGAGCCGGTGAGTCCCCCCCCAAACGTAGTGTCGCAATCTGTGACTCAGGTAATGCGAAGGGATATGTGGGGTCGGGATTGTCGTCCAACTGTAATATCTCGTCCAGGTCAGCATGCGTCCAGTCCCCCTCCTCTGGAGAACTGTCACTCCGGTGCGTCATCCTCTTGGCGGCGGATCAGTGCGGTCCTGCGCATCATCGCCGGACATCAGAGGACGACGTTGGCGTGCCATTTTCCTAATCAAACTAATTAAATTTAATTAATTAATGTAAATTTATTAATTAAGTATATTAAACTTAATTAAATTAAAATAATTAATTAAATAAACTAAACTAAACTAAATTAAATTAATTAATTAAATTAAAGTAAGTAAACTACACTAATTATTTAACTAAATTAATTAATTAAATTAAAGAAAAATAGTTAAGTAAGTAATTAAAGTAATCTAATATATTTAATTTACTAAATTTAATTAATTAATTAATTAATGAAACTAAAGTAAATTAAATTAATTAAAGTAAGTAAACTACACTAATTAATCAACCTAATTAAAATATATTAATTTTAAAAAAAAGTAATCTAAACTCATAATGTGACTAAATTAAATTAATAATTTATTAAACTAAATTTAATTAAGTAATTAAACTAAAAGTAATTTAACTAAATTAAATTAATTAACTAAGTTTAACTAAACAAATTAAAGTAACTAACTAAACATAATTAATTAAGTAATTAATTACACTAATTTAAAGTTAAACAAAACTATTCAATTAAATGTAACTAAATTTAACGAAACTAAAACAATTTATAATAACTTAATTAAAAAGAAAATGAAAACTAACCTCAAATACGCTACCGGGTTTTGGAGGTTTTTGAAACGGGAATGGGTGAAAAATGGGGAACGGGAAAGGTAAGAAAGAATCGGGTTAGGGGAACGGGCAAAAAGCAACGGGGGAACGGGAACGGGGGAAAGAGAGAAAAGGAAAGAAAAGAGAGAAAAGAGAGAAAAGAAAGAAAAAGAGAATCGGGTGGGGGAGGGAAAGAATCAGGTGGGCGTTTAAATTAAAAATTGCGACCATCTGGTCGCAATTTCGTAATTATGACGAGAAACGAAAAGTCGCTCGATTACGACCAGATGGTCGCATTTTGGTTCAAAAATACGACCAGATGGTCGTATTTCATTAACAATGCGACCAACTGGTCGTAATCGTGTCATTATGACAACCAGCTGTCACATCACACTTCCCATCAACAATTAAGACCAAATGGTCGTAATTGTCAAATTCACCGCCATAAATTGCGACCAAATGGTCATAATTGTCAAATTCACCGCCAAAAATTTCATGAAAATTTAAATTTATTGCTGAATAAAGCGACCAGATAGTCACCAAATTACGACCAAATGGTCGTAAATTAATACAAATTTTAACAAAACTTAAGTCTACATTTTCAAAGATACGACCATATGGTCGCATTTTTCTTCAAATTTGCGACCATATGGTCGTAATTTTACCTCTATATTTTTTTTAATATATATAAATTAATGGAGATTAAAACATATTTATATATATTGTTTAATGAAACACAACAATGACAATATTATAAAACATACAGTGAATCATATAAATTTACAAAGTGTATTAGTCTTCATCCTCAGTTTCTTCAGTCATTGCTTCTTCTTCTTCTTCTTCTTCTTCTTCTTCATCATCATCTCGAATAACTTCAGCATCAATGTCACGTTCGCGAGAAGTGGAAGCATTTGTATCATCATCATGCAATGTTATCGTTCCGTCGTTCAAAGGACGTGCGGTACCCTCATTCTGGCCATCGTCTATTGCACGACATATTATCTGATCTTCTTGAAAAGCACCGGCTTTGTCTGCATGGTCGTCTTTCTCGGACAAGTTTTCTTCTACTTGTCGTGGTTTAACTTTACAAACAACTAACCAATCTGTCAGATCTCGTCTATTACTCGGATAGTTCAGGGGATAAACTTGAATCACCTGTGAAGTGAGGACAAACCTATCAGCGGTGCGCATATGCTAGTACTTGTTTACCTCAACGATTTGTAAATGATCAATCTTATGGACTCCGTCTCATCTGGTTGTCTCGAACCAGGTGAAGTTAAACAGAACAATGCGTTTAAGCGTCGGACATGCGTATTGAATCTCAAGAATCTCATCGATTACTCCAAAGTAATCGTCTTCCGTGCCAAACACTTGACCTTTTATGCAAACACCACTGTTGTTTGTTGCCCTGTTAACAGAATGCGCCTTCGTTTGAAATCTGAATCCGTTATCGACGTATCCAGTATATAACCTTGCAATCCGTGCAGGTCCCTTTGCCAAAGAAATCATGCGAGGATCATCTACCGGTAACGTTGGGGAGTCCACCTGTCATTCAGCACACATAGAGTATAATTAGAAGGATATAGTATTTTTCAACAAATAACTTGACATGATATTTTTGACAATTTCAAATAACTCACGTATGCACTGAACCAAGAATGAAACTCCTTCTCGATTATTGACCCCTCCTCAGCGGCTGTAAGACCAACGCGTGTCATTCGAACGTATACGTTCAGAAATAGTCTGTATGTTATGAAAATAGTAAGAAAATATTTGAAATAGTTGTGATTGTTAAGTCAATGGAATAATGTAATATTACGAGAACTCACTCGATGTAAGGCTCGACTTCTAGGCAGTTCCATAACACGTAGCTCTGAAATACGTGATACTCAGAATCGATCAACGGCCTACGCACTGATATGCCAGGTTCAGTAAATATGGGCAAGTCGTTTACGTCAACACCTTGAAGTAAATTTTCGACAACGTTTCATGTATCTGGACGAAACTGCTCAGCAATATGTTGATCAAAGTAGTATGAACAAAACGTGGTAGTCTCTTGCGTTAGGTACGCACTACAGATAGATCCTTCGACTCTTGCTTTATTTCCGACCATCTTTTTCAAACGACGTAAGTACCTATGGGTTACAAAAAATTAAGTAAACCTCTGATAAGTTTAACATTAAAAAACTTGAATTATATACAAAGTAAGTTTGCTAACCTTTCAAATGGGTACATCCAGCGATAATGGACAGGACCCCCTAAGAATGCCTCGTATGGAAGATGCACTGGAAGATGCTCCATTGAATCAAAATAGCCAGGTGGGAACATTCGCTCCAACTTACAAATAATAATAGCGATCTCCGAACTCATTGAAGCGACAGTAGCTTCAGTCAGTTCTGTAATCGTCAAGTCCTTGAAAAAAACACTCAACTGGGCAAACGGCTCCCAATGTCTGTTCTCTAGGAACGGTCTGAACGCGATGGGCATCAATCGTTGCATGAATACATAACAATCGTGGCTTTTCATCCCGAACATGACATGTTTTTGACTGTCTATACACCGACTCTGATTCGAAACATATCTGTTAGGGAATTTGATGGATTTGATCCACTATTCATATCTTGGAAGAAAAAAGAATTTGCAGTGATGCAGATCCGCATCCACATCTCAGTAGATCATGCACCCATTTCGATACGAATCTATCTTCTCTACGGGTAACCCGAGTCCCTCCACTAGCTTTTTCGTGTCGTACAAACTTTGCGGCATCAGGTTTTCTTGTGGAGCGCATCTATGAAACCACGATGCAACCAAATCAAATCCTCTAGCAGGTAAGTTATACTGCGCTTTTATATTTAAAAGTTCTGTAGCAGCAGCAAGTTGACTAACCTGACAACCTTCGTACAACGATCGGCTCGCTGTCTTCAGTAGATCGTGCATCTTACGTGCTTCCGGATTAATTTCTTCTTCAACAACCCCTTCTCTTTCGTCGTCTACGTTCAAACTTTCGCGATAACTTTCATTTCTGCCCCCATATCCCACACCATCAAGTATCATTTGCTGCATCTGACTATACTGTTGTATTTCATTGGGTTCTTCAATGATAACGTCCGCATTCAACTGTCTCGCTTCTTGTACTACAGCGTCGAACATTTCCCTAGTCTCCCCATAAAACACCCAGTGATAATAATTCTCCACAAATCCCCGACTATAAAGATGAACCTTCACATCTGAAACCAGTATGATTATTCTATTGTCGCATTTTCTGCACAGACATCGTAGCTGCTTTTCACCATAATTCGCGTAATAGACAATTGTCTTGTAAAACTCAACAAACTGTTCAACTCCGGCCACGAACTCATCGTTCAAATACCCATCTATCAAACGAATATACATCCACTCTCTCATTTTTCTTTTTTTCTTATCTTCTCCACAATGGGAGGAGGAGATTTTATAATGGATTCCTTTGCTTAATTGCGACCATATGGTCGCACAATTACTACCATCTGGTCGTATTTCTCCCGCCAAAATTTCCCGCCTTTTTTTACTACCAAGTGGTCACCTTTGGTCACAATAAATGCGACCAGAAGGTCACTTCCAAAGGCGACTACTTGGTAGCTTTCTTCCCGCCAAAATTACGTGCCCTTTTTTTGCTACCAAAGTATATTTCTAGTCTAAAAAATGCGACCATATGGTCACTTAAAAAGGCGACTACATGGTAGCTTTCTTCCCACCAAAAATTATGCACATTTTTTTGCTACTAAAGTATATTTTAAGTCACAAAAATACAGCCAATTGGTCTTTTTTTAGACGACCAAATGGTAGCTTTCTTCCCACCAAAATTACGCGCCTTTTTTTGCTACCAAAGTATATTTTAAGTCACAAAAATGCGACCACTTGGTCGTTTTTTATGGAGACCAAATGGTCGCTTATTTCACGCCATAATTTTGCGCCGTTTTTTGCTACCAAGTCATGTTTTAAGTCACAAAAATACGACCAGTTGGTCGTTTTTTCAAGTGACCAAATGGTCGCTTCTTTCACGCCATAATTTCGCGCCATATTTTATGACTTCTTATGATTTTGGTCGCAATCTGGTCACAAAAAAAGTGACCAGATGGTCACTTTGAGTTAACCTTCAAAAAAAAGTGACCAAATGGTCACCAAAAAACTACCACTTTTTATTGGTTGCAAATGGTTGGTCGCATTTTGACTTTTTTTTTGTAGTGAGTGACGGTGCTTGGGGTTACTTAGCTAGCGTAGCGGACACGTCTGTTAGTGTGACTACCTTAGCTTTTGTACCTGTTGTGAGGGATTTCTGTAACGACCCGATTTTCCGTTAAATTCTTTAAATTCAAATGCACAGCGGAAGACTTAATTTTTAAAGAAAAACGGCATGGGTTCGTTTAAAAGTCGAATAATCAAAACCTGTTTTACAACCCAAAGTCCAGAGAAAGCTATAAATCGGGAATGCACATTCCAAAGTAAAGTTTAATCATAAAAACATCAAAATACTTTACACATACACCCTTCACGGGCTCAAAATGACACAAGTATGTAAAAAGTATATGATTTACAAGCATTACTACTAATGCTTCAAAAGTGTTTAATATTGTCCTTACACCACCTCGGCCAGTCAAGCGACACCATTTCCTCTACCTTGCTTCTTGGGACGGGGTTCACCTGAAAAATATTGTGGTGTAGCACCATTAGCAAACAATGCTAGTGAGAGTAAAATGAAAGCAAGTAATCCTATGAACTAAATCTCATACCGGAAATCGTGTCCAAAGGCCTAAATGTTCATTATTACCCATAACCACATTCCAATTTCCATGTATACATATGATAGTATCATACTACCCGTATTCGTCATTCAATACCATGAGATGGAAAATAAAGACTTAAAGTAAAATTAACATTCACAACTAAGTCTCACTACACGTTTCTAAAGAATAGGTAAAAATAACATTAACTATCTTTATTACCAAACAAGTTTCATCGTATCGTGCTATTGTATGGATCGAAATCAACATACCACGTACGGTCATACCATGTCACAACCATCGCACCATGATACGTATGGATCCGAATCAACATACTATCATGTGCCGTATCATAGATCATAATACCATGGTACGTACGGATCCGAATCCACGTACTACCATGTACCATATCTCAATCATCGGATATCAGGAGTTTCACCATACCGGATATCAGGAATTTCACCATATAGGTATCAGGAATTTCACCATATAGATATTAGGAATTTCACCATATAGATATCAAGAATTTCACCATAGGTATCAGGAAATTCACCATATAGATATCAGGAATTTCACCATATAGATATCTGGAATTTCACCATAGGTATCAGGAATTTCACCATAGGTATCAGGAATTTCACCATTTCGCAACATGATATGTATGGATCGAAATCGACATACTATCATGTGTTAGTTACAAACCAAAGTACCAACATCACACCATGACTACGTATGGATTGAAATCAACATACTATCATGTGCTAGTTACTAAGTGCTCAAAGTTCCCACAAATTCATCATACCATAATACGTATAGATCGAATCAACATACTATCATGTGTGAATCATTGTGCCCTAGGTCTCCAATAAGTTAGCTAAACTCCGAAGAAGTCTACTAAGTTAAATAGAAACCTAACTAACTAGAATACACGAGTTATCACTCAAGTGCATCTTCTAATTACTTTACTTCCAAATTCATCAAAGTAACTTTCAAAACCAACAAAGTAACTTCCATTCTCACTTTCATCTAACATCTCCAAATCACATTACCATACTTCCAAACCTCTCCGATGATCTCTAATCATCGAACTAACCATAAGTCCATCTTTCTCCACACACACTTCCGAATTAAAGTCTCTAACCAAACTATAATCTTAAGAAGTTAACCCCCTCTTAACATTGATAAACAATTACATAATGAAACTAAATTCATAAAAGTACTAACTTCCCTTTTAAACTCACCTTAGGTTTTAAGACGAGTATCCAAGGAATCGAAGTCGAATCCACACGACAATTACAAACCTACAATTCACCAATTGCACAACATATTACAACTCATATCTAATATGAGAACAAGTTTGCATTTTCGGATGAATAGTGTTTTCGGGTGAATAGTGTTTTCGGGTGAATAGTGTTTTTCGAAAATCCGGGCTCAAAATCGTCATTTTTCATGATAGAAATTCATGATTTCAACTTCAAATCTCATTTATAATCAAAAACGAACAAAACCACCTAAAAAGTTTTGAAAACTTACTTTTTGGGACTTCCCTTAGGGAACGGAAACTTGAAAGCTAGGTTGGATAGGTAGCCCTCGTCCCTACCAATCCAACGCAACTGACCTCATCGAAAACGGTCGAGAAACAAAGAAAACCCAAGAAATTTTTCTCTCCCACCATTGATGACCCACGGCCATGAGAGAAGAAGAGAAGAAAGATGAAGTGTGGTTTTTGCTTAATGATTAAGTTAAAAGAAGATAGTAAAAAAAAATATCTAGATATTTTAGGGTTTGGGAAATTACGGTTTTGCCCTTTTCGACCTTTTGCTTATAAAACGAAAACCGACGGTCTTAAATAAATCTAAAGGTGTCTAATAATTATTAATAGGCCCGTTAATAATTATTAGAGTCACCGAAACGAATTAAAACGATAAAAAGGATTTTCGGACGGAAATAACTAATAAAACTGAAATTAGTAATTTTAACTAATTTTAAAAGCTTTAAAAAAAATAAAAATAATAAATTAATAAAATAAAAAAAAATTTACCTCTAAAAGTAACGGGACGTTACAATTTCATTGATGTTTTCCCTGATGAGTTACCTGGCTTGCCACCAGTGAGGGAGTTAGACTTCCAAATAGAGGTGATTCCTGGGACCATTCCAATTGTCCAAGGCACCTTATCGTATGGCACCAGCTGAACTTAAAGAGTTGAAAAGGAAGTTGCAAGAACTTTTAGACTTGGGGTTTATACGCCCAACTGTATCAACTTGGGGTGCTCCGGTATTGTTTGTAAGGAAGAAAGATGGCTCCATGAGATTATGTATTGATTATAGGGAGCTGAACCGAGTCACAGTGAAAAACAAGTATCCTTTGCCTAGGATAGAGGACTTGTTTGATCAGCTGAGGGAAGCTACTGTATTTTCGAAGATAGATCTTCGATCGGGGTATCATCAGTTGAGAATTAGAGATGAGGATATTCCCAATACTGCCTTAAGGACACGATATAGTCATTATGAGTTTGTTGTTATGTCTTTTGGCTTGACTAATGCTCTTGTGGCCTTTATGGACCTGATGCATACATTGTTCAAGAGGTTCATTGACTCATTTGTGATAGTTTTTATTGATGATATCCTTGTTTATTCGAGGACTGAGGAGTTACATGCTATGCATTTAGAGAGGGTGTTATCGACTTTGAGATCTCATAAGTTGTATGCAAAATTCTCTAAATGTGAATTCTGGTTGAAGGAAATGGCTTTCCTTGGGCATGTAGTATCTAGTAGAGGGATTTCTGTTGATCCTTCTAAGGTGGAAGCCGTTAGTGGTTGGCCTCAACCTACTAATGTGGCTGAGATACGGAGTTTTCTTGTACTTGCAGGTTATTATAGATGATTTTTGCAAGATTTTTCCAAGATTGCATCCTCTTTGACTCATTTGACGAAAAAGAGGGTTGATTTTGTGTGGACTGATGAGTGTGAAAATAGCTTTGAGGAGCTTAAAAGACGACTTGTATCGGCCCCAGTTTTAGTATCACCTGATGAGTCTGGGGTTTGACGGTGTATACAGATGCATCCAAGAAGGGTCTGGGATGTGTATTGATGCAGCATCGGAAAGTAATAGCTTATGCTTCGAGGCAGTTAAAGGAGCATGAGAAAAAGTACCCAACTCATGATTTGGAGCTAGCAGCGGTGGTACATGCTTTGAAAATGTGGAGACATTACTTGTGTGGTGAAAAGATTCTGATTTTCACCTACCACAAGAGTCTCAAATACTTTCTCACCCAGAAAGAGTTGAATATGAGACAGAGGAGGTGGCTAGAACTTGTGAAAGATTATGACTGTGATATACAGTATCATCCACGAAAGGCCAACGTAGTTGCTGATGCACTAAGTCGAAAGTCATCACACTTGTCTACTTTGAGTACTATTCCGTTGAGGCTTAGATGGGAGATGGAAAGAGCTAAGATAGCCTTTCTTACAGTTGAGGTTACTGTGAGTTTGGCAAGTTTGACTGTTGGCCCTACTATGAGACAAAGAATGATAGATGCACAGCGGGGTGAAAATCACTTGACTGAGGGTTTTCGTGAGGCAGAGTTCGATTTACCTAGCCATTTTACTTTCTCCACTGATAATGCTTTGATGTATCGTAGAAGGTTATGTGTTCCTCTAGAATCGACTTACAGGAAATAGTTGTTGGAGGAGGCTTACATTTCTATCTTTTCTGTGCATCCAGGTAGTACTAAGATGTACAGGGACCTAAGACAGCATTATTGGTGGCCTGGGATGAAACGTGAAGTTGTTGACTTTGTTAGTAAGTGTTTGATTTGTCAGCAAGTAAAGGCCTTGAGGAAGAGTCCACCTAGTTACCTTAACCCTTTGAACGTGCCTGAGTGGAAATGGGAAGAAATATCGATGGACTTTATTAGTCGCTTGCCAATGACCGCGAAGGGATATGACTCCATTTGGGTGATTGTGGACAGGTTGACTAAGAGTGCACATTTCATACCAGGGAAGATAACCTACCATGTTGAGACATGGGCACAGTTATACCTGAAAGAGATTGTCAGACTTCAAGGAGTGCCAGTCAAGATTGTTTCCGATCGAGACACCCGCTTTGTTTCGAAATTCTGGCAGAGTCTGCATACTGCTTGGGCACTAGCCTAGATTTCAATACTGCTTTTCATCCTCAGACAGATGGTCAGACCGAGAGGGTCAACCAGATTCTGGAGGATATGTTGAGAGCTTGTGCTCTAGAGTTCAGTGGTAGTTGGGATACTCAGTTATTTCTTGTGGAGTTTGCTTATAACAACAGTTATCAGGCTACCACGACATGACACCTTTTGAGGCTCTTTACGGTAGGAAGTGCAGATCACCGGCTCATTCGGATGAAGTTGGTGAAAGAAAACTTCTGGGACCGAAGTTAGTGCAGATGACTAGTGAGTCCATTGCTCTTATCAGAGAGGGGATGAGAATGGCTCAGAGTAGACAGAAGAGTTACGCTGATGAGAGGCGTAGTGCACTTGAGTTTGAAGTTGGTGACCACGTATTCCTGAAAGTGGCACCTATGAAAGGTGTGATGAGATTTGGGAAGAAAGGCAAGTTGATCCCTCGATTTATAGGCCCCTTCAAGATCCTGGATCGGATTGAGTCAGTAGCTTATAGATTGGCTTTGCCACCGGCCTTGTCGGCTGTTCATAATGTGTTCCATGTGTCCATGCTTAGGAAGTATGTGGCTGCATATTATTGATTATGAGCCAGTGACTCTGGATGCTAGTCTATCTTACGAGGAGGTACCAGTTGAAATTCTAGCTATGGAACAAAAGGTGCTGAGAAATAAAACGATAAATTTGGTTAAAGTGTTGTGGAAGAACCAAGTATCAGAAGAGGCTACGTGGGAACGTGAGGATGAGATACGAGCAAAGTATCCTCACCTTTTCACGTAGGGATCCTACTTTTCGGGGACGAAAAGCCCTTTTAGGAGGTTAGATTGTAACGTCCCGTTACTTTTGGAGGTAAATTTTTTTATTTATTTTGAATAAAGTATTTAAGTTTAGTTTAAACGTAGTAATTTCGAATTTAGTAGTTATTTTTGTTCGAAAGTCTTTTTAATCTTTTTATGACTTAAAATTAGTTTCGGTGACATTAATAATTATTAACGGGCCAATTAATAATTATTAATCACCTTTTGATTACTGTAAAATCTTCGGGTTTCGTATTTTAATCAAATCACTTAAAAAGGACGTAATCGTCATTTTCCAATTTCTTAAAAATCACTATTCACTATCTTCATCTTTTAAAAGTCAAAGTATGGTCAACAAAAATTCATTTCTCTTCCTTTCTTTCCCTCTCCTAGCCGTGGCTCTCCCATCTCTCTCTCTCTCTCTCTCTCTTGGCTTTCCTCAAATACTCGGTAGATCACCGTAATTCCGGTTCCGTTGAAAAGCTCTCATCCCGAGGATCGATTCTAACCTAGCAATCGAGGTTTTCATCAATTTTCTACAAGCCTCAAGGTATCACAAAGTTTCTAAATTCAAGCTTTGAATAGTGTTTTAATGGAGGTTGAGATTGAAATCTTCAAATTCACACACCGAAGCTTGAAGATTTCAATCGAGGAAGTCGTTTTATGCAATTTTAGAAACTTTCCAAAACCCTAAAGTCAAGTTTGAGTCGAAAAGCCGTCCCGTGCTATGTTCTCTCACTTGACCATGATTAAGGTGTTTAGTTTGCTATGATTTTATGTTTTACTTAATTTTTCGAAAATCGATTATTATGTAAAACCCTACAATATGGTGACCCATTGATATCTTGGTTTTCAAAGTATCCTAAATCAACCCGAATCACCTCTAAAAGTGCTTAAAAGACGAAAAACCGAACCCGAGCCCTCTCTCCCTTGTTTGGCTGTGGGTCTCTTATGGTTTAATTCCGCGTTTTTCATCGTTTTATGCATTTAATTGCCGTTTGTTCGATTTTCGGTTAATTAATGAATATTAGGTGTATTCGTTATGTAGGATTGTGATCGAGCGCATGATTTTAATCTCGGCAGTTTGGAAGCTTGGATTTCACAATCTAAGGTGAGTTTAAAATGGAAGTTAGTGATTTTATGAATTATATTTCAATACGATATTGTTTATCGAGTTAAGAGGGGAACTAACTTCCGGAAGTTAACACTTGGTTGGTGACTTTAAACTCGGAAGTGAGTGGAGTGACTTTGGAGTTCTTATGAATTTGGAAGTAATAGATAAGATTTGAGTGGTTTGAAAGTCAAAGAGGCTTGAAGTTGCACTTGAGAGTTATTTAGTGTAACTTTAGGTAGTTTATGTTCTTTAGTAGTTTAGTAGAATTCAATCTAACTTACTAGGAAACTTGATGATTGTGACATGGTAATACCATACGGGCTTAGTATGTGATATTTATCCATATGGTATACCCGATACGAAGATAGTGATATGGTAATACCGTACGGGCTTAGTATGTGATATTGATCCATATGGTATACCCGATACGAAGATTGTGATATGGTAATACCGTACAGGCTTAGTATGTGATATTGATCCATATGGTATACGCGATACGAAGATTGTGATATGGTAATACCGTACGGGCTTAGTATGTGATATTGATCCATATGGTATACGCGATACGAAGATTGTGATATGGTAATACCGCATCGGGCTTAGTATGTGATATTGATCCATATGGTATACGCGATACGAAGATTGTGATATGGTAATACCGTACGGGCTTAGTATGTGATATTGATCCATATGGTATACCCGATACGAAGATTGTGATATGGTAATACCGTACGGGCTTAGTATGTGATATTGATCCATATGGTATACCCGATACGAAGATTGTGATATGGTAATACCGTACGGGCTTAGTATGTGATATTGATCCATATGGTATACCCGATACGATGATGGTGATATGGTAATACCGTACAGGCTTAGTATGTGATATTGATCCATATGGTATACCCAATACGATGATGGTGATATGGTAATATCGTACGGGCTTAGTATGTGATATTGATCCATATGGTATACCCGATACGATGATGGTGATATGGTAATACCGTACGGGCTTAGTATGTGATATTGATCCATATGGTAAACCCAATACGATTATACTAGTTTGGTAATAAGGAATGTTAATATTATAGTTATATATACTCTCTGGAATGGATAGAAAGACTTAGTAATAACCGGTACTTTTACTTTAAGTCTTAATATCGTTACTTTACAAGAAGCATATTATGTATGTTGATTATGTGTGGAATTTGGAATGTGGAATCACTATAAGAATTTCGGGAATAGGTGACATCCTTTTGGCATCACCTATTCGAATAGGTGACGGTTTTTTGACCGTCACCTATGGCAGTGTCACCTATTTAAATAGGTGACGTCCAAAAAAAACCGTCACCTATTCTAATAGGTGACGCCAAAAGAACGTCACCTATCCGAATAGGTGACGCCAAAACGTCGTCACCTATCCGAATAGGTGACGCCAAAACAACGTCACCTATCCGAATAGGTGACGCCAAAACAACGTCACCTATCCGAATAGGTGACGCCAAAAGAACGTCACCTTTCCGAATAGGTGACGTCAAAAAAACGTCACCTTTTAGAAAAGGTGACGGGGAAAAGCCGTCACCCTTTGTCTAAAATTTGAGAAAAAAAATATTTTTTTATTAATTGATTTCAAATAATATTTTTAATACACCTATCAAGTTTAAATAAAATATTACAATAAAAATTAATAAATCACTAAATGCCTACATGAAATTACAATATTTTTAAACAAAAAATTAAATTACATCATACATAGACAATAAAGCAACAATTGCTAAAAGAACTTCAATCACCACTCCTATCAAAATTTCAATAACCAACCCGCATGTCAGGTCTTCTGTCATCATTCCTCCAAATCTTACTTCAAGCATGTCACGATCTGAACAATGGCAATTTTAAACTAGTTAGATTCTTCTCTTTTGCATTTATAAAATTATTGTATTATTTCAGGATATTGAAGCATAAACGAACCATACCTATGAACCTTATATTGATCAATCAACATAATAAAAGGTAAATACATGGTCATATTACAAGAAATAGCCACAAACTTTATATACAATATATATAACAAGAATACGTCACAAATTTAAAGTACAATATTCACAAATGATGCTTGTCAAAAACTAGAATATTATACACACAAAAGAATTACTTCTAAACCTCCACAAAAAACCATTAAGGACTTCATTCACCACTCCTATCAACATATTATACACAACATCCAATCTGCACCAACAAATGTGTTGGAAACAAAATGGTAGAAACACCCTTGCACAAGAAAAAGATGACTGATTGTAAGGCTAACACTTCCTAAATATTGGCCAAACGAATATTTAAAGTAGAAAAGTTGGGTCATCAAATAGTATGCTATAGTAAATGTCTCAAATTAATTAAGAAGATATCAGTTGATAGGGAGATGGGAGAAAGATGTTTATAAGATGTAACAGGCTTAAAAAAATAAATCAGACATATAACATACATTTACAAGATAATACCAAGCGAAAAAGAAAAACAAAATACATACCACTAACGATGGGTACGATGTTATTCTGGAATGAACTTGCGAACCAAGTCCTTCAAATCACAAGATGAGGCCTGATTTACCTGATCTCTCCCATCATAGGACAGATCTGTCATAGAAAAAAAATGTATCAGATATCATCCAAAAGAACTTAGCAGAACCAAACATAAAAAAACATAACTAATCAAAAGGGAGTTTGAGAATAAGCATGAAGGGTTAGTTATACTCTCAACTTCCTTCAGGCTTATATCATAAAAGCAGTAAAACAATTATAGATAAAGGAAAAATAGATTAGTGGCAGTTAAAATAAACTTGAAATATCTAAAATCTTTAGAGATGTAATCATTTAACTACATTTTGATGGTGGTCTTCAATTTGGTAATAGAAAACAAACAGAAACTCATGGTCATCACAAGCTGATAGAATTAATAATAACACAGACAGAGAATTGAACTTGCTAAAATATTTTGAACTTGAACTTGCCTTTCATCTCATTAAATCAAAGACAGAGAATTGAACCCTTGCTAAATTATTTATTTTAGTATGAGAAGCATGCTAAAAATTAACATTAATAGACCAGGGCATGTCATTTTCTATTTAATTTATATTTTAGTGGCAAGGATTTCATTTGAAACTCATCAAGATTTGAGAGACTAAAATAAAACTTTTTTTAGACAATAACAATTTGCAAAAAACAAAGCGCATCCTAGAATTACAAAAAAATTATAATAAAATTGTTTGTTTATTGTCTAAAACAAACTACAACTTAGGGGTTACTCAAGTCATAAAATATCTCTATTGTACCTTTATACATGTTCTACACGCTTCCCTCACCTGGTATTTCTTTTGTTGAAGCAACTTTAGCGAGTTTTCCGACCATCTCTTTTCTCCTCTAACCAATTTGAAGCTTTCTAAAACAAATTGAGACAGTAAAATGTGTGAATTCAAAGATGAATAATAATTCAATTCAATTCACAAGTGAACAAAATATAGATTATGAATCGTAAAGAAATGAGTTGAGATCCCAAACCACTCCATCCCAATAACACCGATAAGTAGGTGTTATATGTCAACAGTTAAAATACCAAAAATTAAAAAAAAAAATTGTGAAAATAGAAAAGGCTCTGTTAAATAATATAACTTCATCAAAATCAATGAAAAGTTTTAGGGAAAAAATTGAAAGTTCATCAGATATTTGAATTTGTAGATAATTGTTCATGAAATATTCTACTATTATGAAAATCTTGGAACAAAGAGCCTAAAAGGTATTAAAAAAAAAGATAACCACCTTGACCCCTGCCCGTGTGCAAATTCTTATAAACAAATTAAAAAGTCTTCAATTTCTCTCAACTGCAAGGTCAAACCATCACAATGCATGCTTTAATATAAGATCAAAATAAATGTCAATTCATTTAAACAAAGAAGAGATCATAAAGGAAAACTTCCATGAAATAACTTCAAACAGGTTTATAACTGGAAGCAAACCATAGAAATATGCACCCACATTGTACCCAAATAAATCCCAAAACTCCAAGAACGCAGAGAGTAAAGGTGAAGGGAAGAGAAAAGGTAAATGTTACCTAAACTGATTCAATGGATTTTTTTTGTTTTCATTCTCTTTCATATTAACTTAAATGTTTTTCTTAAATTATAGTATTTTATGAAATTGATATAATTTAAAAAATAGCCAAAGTTTTAAATAATTTAAGAATAACTTCTTTTTCTCCCTAACTAATAGCATTCATGAATCCCAATGAGTTATAAAAAATGTCATTTTTAAATTATTTGAAAATAATTACTACTTATAAAAGTATGTATTAAAAAGTGCTATCTATAGTTAAAATTCCCTTAAATTCAAAAGTCCTTGAAATATTAGGTAAATATCAAAAGTCCATTGAAAACAAATAACATCAAAAAGTCCCCATTAACAAAATATTAAAAGTCTATCATAGTAAGTCAGTGAAGCAGTCAACTTTCCCTTTCCCTTTGAAGTTGCTTGCAAAAATTTTAAAGTCCGTAATTTACGTTTGGGCACAAGATCATTGGGTACAAAATAAGTTCTCATAAAAAGAATAAGGGATGTCTATTAGTTATTGTTAGAGACACTTCTTAAAAAAGAACGTACCTGATTTTGAACTTAGAGCTTTATGAACGTACATATCTGATTAGAACGCACAGACTTGGGGCTTTTTTCCTGCACAAACCAAAGCAAAAAAATGGTTTGATTTAGAATTTTGATGGAGAAGATGTACTAGAATGTCTTGGCATGATGAATTTCACTACATTTTACTTTGATTTTTTCTTAGGACTTTATACATTTCAACTGATTTTCATCTTATTTTGGCTTAGAGATTGATGAAAACGAAGACGAAAAAGACAAATTTTGGAGCAAAAGCGAAAGAAATAAGAGCAAAGACAACGATGAGAGAAGAACAAAGAATAAACTATTTTCAGATAAGACCCAATTATAAATCCCAGTATTATTAGAATTCATGCTGTATTGACTAGCAATTAAAATTTTTGAAACTCTTACATTCTACATTTTCTTAATAAAGTGCTTATCACATGGAATGCACCTGAATGGAAGAATCTTGTCGACATAATGAAAAGTCCGTCCAAGAACAACAAATATGATGGTCATTTCCCTGCAAAAGGAGAAAAAACTCTGAAGGATTTGATAAATGCATAAATTTTATTCCAACAAACCTACCAAGTTATCATAAGGTGTGAACAGCATAGCATTTTCATAGAAACTAACGATTCATCTGATTTCCAATTAACATTTATAGTTTCTTTGCACAGAACAAATTTGTTCACATCTATATTTTCCTATTAAAGTTACATCTATTATGAATCACTTAAAAATAAAATATCAGTAAGATATTAGAGAAAAAAAACACAAGAAGATTTTTAAGCATACAGGTTTACTATGTACAACAAATAAGGACTGTAAAGCTCAAGGTTATTGATATTCCTTCCCAGTTGACATTCCACACATGATTTATATGATGAGGGATGTGGCAATGAAAAAGAAATCGTAACAAACATGATGAAAAAATATACGCAAGTGCACCAAAAATTCCAGCAAAAATTATAGCAGCAGAGTTCCTAGAAGCAAAAAGTGCCTAAAGAAGACATCAAAGAGAAAAATAGAAGTACCATATCCCATCATAATTAGGACAATAAGTAACGGAAGCTCATATACAGACAGACAGGTAAAGCATTTTTTTTAACGCAACCCAAAAGCTCATATATATACTTCCACTTTTAAGAGACTCAAGTTTCTTTTCCCCATCAGAAGTAAATTATTTAGCACTTACTACAATGAAAAAAGTCTTGTCTCTTAGTTCAGAGAAAAATATAAGCAAAAACGCCTGTAGCAGAAGAGAAGGTATACGTTATTATATATAAGTTTCAAAACTGTAACATGAGAATTAAAAGTTCCAGCATGAATTCTCTACAAAGATAATCCAACTAATAACGAGGCTTTCTGTAATAATAAAAATGCCAATGCATAGAAGTTACAAGGAATGATTTCCTAACTGAAGCAAAACCTGTACTAATATCACCAAGGTCCCCAAGAAGGGGGATGGACTAGAAGTACTAAGAATCCAATGTTGGCTGAGAGTCCAGAAGTATGAAGAATCCAGACAGCATAAACTTTAGCAGCAAACGGACTGTATCGTTCAACATTAGATTATCTATATTCTCACGAAATCTCCCTGTTGAGCTGTACTTTGGTAGTGATTTGTTAGATGCACAATAATTATTCACAAAAAGTGCAAAGCATGTCTCTCACTCAGAGAAAAAAGAATACCCTCCAATTGAATTGAATCATAAAAAAAAAATTAGTTACAGAAATCTATAAACAAAGACACCATCCACAAGCTAGCAAGAAAAAATTATACTTAACCACAAGAACATTCTTAGACTTCCTTTTAACAAACGGCATTAATAATGGAGAAATTTACGATATCAACCAGTAAAATAGGGCGCTTCATTTTGATTTTGGAGACGAGAAAGACACGAAGAACAGGCGAGTGAAAATGTCGAGAAAAACGAAGGAAGTTAGGGCTTGGATGAGGAAAATAAAATAGAGACAGATTTAGTTAAAGAGAGTGGTACCTTGATGAGAATCAATTGGCAGAGATGAAGTTGAAGACTGAGACTTCGAGAGATCGAGAGATCGTCTTATTTTCAATTTAATTTCAAGATGAAGTTACGATGAACTGAGATTTTGAGAGACTGAGAATCGAAGGAGATGAAGAAATAGTTAAAAAAAAGATAAATTACCTGAGAAAGAGAGAAGAGACTTCGATTTCAGGGTTCTAAAATTTTAGGGCTTGATTATACTTTGGATTCAGATTGAAATTAGGGCTTGATTATACTTCGATTCACCAAATCCAAAGCGAAATCATTCTTCTTCCTTCGATTCGACTTCGTTTGAGAGAAAGCTTCGAGAGAGAGAGCGCTTCGAGAGTGTTCTTCGTTTAACAAAAACTGGAGCGTGCTCTGAGAGAGAGAGAGAGAGAGCGCTTCGATTTTGTTTTTTGTTTTTTTTTAAGTTTTTTAAGCGCCTGATTTTTTACTTATAAGGGAATAGGTGACGTCTTAATTTTTATTTATTACTGTTCATCCGCGAGTTTTAAAAAAACGTCACCTAAAATAATGTGTAGTGTCACCTAATCTCATTTTTCTTATAGTGAATGGGTAGTAAAAGTGAAATATAGGCCTTTGGACACAATTTCCGGTATGGAATTTGGTTCATAGGATTACTTGCTTTCATTTTATTCTCACTAGCATTTTTATGCTAAAGTTACTACATTTACAAATTTTTCAGGTAAGAATCGTTGTAGAGGACGAGGTAGAGAAGGTGGCGCCGCGTGACTTTTCGAGATGATGAATGGACAAGAACACGACCGATTTTGGGTGTAGCATTCTTGAATGCTTACAAACATTTCATTACATTTTTCTTATGTTTCATTTTGAGCTCGATGGAGTATTTGTATAATTTGTATATGCTTTTGGACTTTAAAACTTTCTTTAGGAGTTTCATCATAGTATAGAATGCGCATTTCAGGTTTATTGCTTTTTCTGAAAAATTGGGTTGTAAACAGGTTTTGGATAATCTGATTTTTATTTGAACCCATGCAGTTTTTCTGTAAAATCAAGTCTTCCATTGTGCATTTAAATTGAAAAGATTTAACAGAAATCGAATCGTTACAATAGCCATCAAGCTTGACTAGAATTACAAGTCAAATCTCCAAAGATCTAGGACAATTGGAAGATTGTTAGGAATGGTGTCCTAGAACTTATAATTATTTAATAAAGATAATTTATTTCGAATGATTTAAATAAGTAAGCATAAAGATTGATTCAATTAATGATATTAGGGATATATGGAAATATATTAACATCAAACATTCAAATAGTAAAACCCTAAGTTACCCTTATGAAATTACGACTAAGTATGTGAATCATGCGAGAGGATTAAAAGTCGAGATGAGTAATTTAAAAGTGTGTACAGTAAATGAATAACGTTTGGGAACCTTATCCTGGTAACACTGTTGATGGCTTCGCATTTTGTTTATAGACCAATGATCTAATCCTAATCATTCATGTGGGTGAAATGAAATGGAAGTATCATATGCAATGTTGATTTTATAAGACAGGACCACGATGTTTGATAAAAAATTTCATTAGTACCGTTTACGAGAAATGATCGAATATCAAATTAAGTTTATCAACCGTGATAGATCTCAATCCTGAGTGAAATGTGGACTCCTATTTGTGGAGTTATGTTCTTTGATTCACATGGTTGAGAGCGATCTGTAAGAACGCTCAATACACTCTTGCTTCGTTTGATCGATCGGGATATAGCATAGAAGATCCGGTGTTACCGAGGATTTGATGTTGTAAAGAAACCTCCAACCAATTCTCCATATTTTACTAGATGTAAGTGAAAAGGCCTTTTATTTTCTAAATGAGTATGAATCTACATAGTTTTTTTTATCACAAATTGCATGATATTAATAGATCGTTAATTAAACGTTAATTAGATTACTAAATGATATTCCGCTAATTTAGTAGATCAATCCCTTCAATACTAAGATTCTAGTTTGATCCACAGGCCAAATGTTGTAACTTCTTCGTCTACCATTCACAGCACATTGTCACTTAGATTCAGGATCAAAATGCTAAATAGAGTGTCTTCTAAGCTTTCTTTCTCTTCGGGTTTCATCGTATCTGGAAGCAGCTTTGGATCTTGAATCCCTTTCTTCACTTTCTGTTGAGTTAGTTGAAGGGATGATTTACTAAACTAGCAAAAATTTATTTAGTAAATTTATTAACATTTAATAACGGATCTATTAACATCATGCAATTTGAGAAAGACATGTAGATTCATGCTTATATTTTCAAAAATTAAAATCAAATCAAAACTTACATTGAGTAATAAATGGAGAATCGGTTGGAGGTTTCTTTATAGCATCAATTCTTAGCACCACCGGATTTTCTATGCTATATCCCGATCGATCAAACGAAACCCAATTGTGGGATCGAACTTTAAAAGAAATTGAGAAGAAGAAAAAATATTTTTCTTCCCAATTCGATAGGAAAATCAGCAATGGCTATGGGAGAGAGGAGGAGAGAATTCTCAATTTATATGAATTGAATTGTGTTATTTATCAATGATCCAAGCCTCCTATTTATAGGAAAATACGAATCCTAATCACATTAAGATTAATCTATGGAGATAAATACAAAAAAGGAAAAAAATATTATCTTTCCATTATCTTGTATTTTCGAAAAATACATAAATAAATAAGATATTATTTTTCTTTTCTTTTAATTTATCTTGGATAAATAAATCTATTTAATTATTTTAGGATATAATTCAAAAAATTATCTCTTTCTAAAATACATGGTATGGCCGAAAATAGCATTAATAATTAATAAATAATTCCAACTTATTTAATTAATTATTTTGCGCCAATTCCAATTGGGTTCATTAATCCAATTGGGTTTGAAACTCTCTCTTAAATTAATAAGTCCAACTTAATTAATTTATTTATTAATTACTATTTAAATAAAATATTTTATTTAAACAATTAATAATATTAATATTTTCTCCCGACTAAATATTATCAATTGTATCTAATTATTAATTTCCATTTAAATAATTTTCATTATTTAAATAATTAATAATAAATATTTTAATTATTAATTTCCATTAAATAAACTCATTATTTAGTTAATAACTTTATTGATAATATTTTATTATTAATTAATTAATTTTAATTATTAATTTCCGTTCAAATAAAATTAATTATTTAAACAATTAATAATTGTCAATTAATTTCAAATTATTAATTACCATTTAAATATACTCAATATTTAAATAATTAATAATATTTCATAATTAATTTCCTATTTAAATAAACTCATTATTTAAACAATTAATAATGTTTATATTAATTACCGTTTAAATATACTCAATATTTAAACAATTAATATTGCCTATTTTAAGTAATTCACTTTACTTAAAATTTTCATTTCTTCTTCTTGATTTCGCGACTACGATATATGGGCTAGCATAGGGACTCGATGGACCTATAGATCATGGGCTTAATAATTAGTCAATTAAGTGATTAACACATAATCAGTTAATTACTTATTATCTAACTATGAATAATTCCACTATAGATTCATAGCTGAACTCCCCTCACTATAGATGAGTTATTGTCCATTTAGTTTATCATTATTTATATGTGTGATATTATCCTTCACGTGGAACACTCATAATTACAAATGGATAAGATTTACCGTTTTGCCTCTGTAATTACCGCTTTATCCTTGTGTTTCCGCTGATTCTCCAATGAACATTATCTTTAGTCGAACAATAGATAATATACTTCTGTGATCAATAGAAGTCGTGACGCCACTTGTTCATGTCTTGAATCAGTACATTAAGGGAGCTTCCTAAAGTTCCTAGAATGGTTAGGTATCGCACTGATATAGTTAATTTTTTAGGAAAGTTATGAATTCCATCTCGTGTAAATGAGTTCCCAGCTACTTATCTAGCCATGTTCACAAAACAGGAGTGTATTAAGCGTTCTTACAGATCACTCTCAACCATGTGAATCAAAGAACATAACTCCATAAATAGGAGTCCGCATTTCACTCAGGATTGAGATCTATCACGGTTGATAAACTTAGTTTGATATTCGATCATTTCTCGTAAACGGTACTAATGAGAAATTTGATCGAACATCGTGGTCCGGTCTTATACAATCAGCATTGTATATGATACTTCCATTTCACGTCTCCCATATGAATGATCAGGATTATATCATTTGTCTATAAACAAAATACGAAGCTATCAACAGTGTTACCAGGATAAGGTTCTCATACGTTATCCATTTACTGTAGACACTTTTAAGTTACTCATCTCGACTTTAATCCTCTCGTATGACTCACATACTAAGTCGTGATTTCATAAGAGTGACTTAGGGTTTTACTATTTGAATGTTTGATATTTATATATTTCCATATATTCCTAATATCTTCAATTGAATCAATATAGATAATAAAGAACTTATGTTTATTTATTTAATTTATTCGAAATAAATTATTTTTATTAAATAATTACAAGTTCTAGGACACCCTTCCTAACATTAGTAAGGCTATGATCTTCTTTTCTAGATCCCAAAATCCTCTATTCCATCCAATTTCTCTACATCGAACTTCATGCCCGCCATTGATGTAGGACCTTTGCCTTTCTTGAGTAGATGATTTCGCCTAAGCTTTGATACCAATTTTGAAATGAAGTTTATCCACAAACAAGAAAGGCAAAACACAATAACAATGGAGATTATAGTTTTGCAGAGAATACAAAGAAGAAGAAGAAGCAAAGATTTTATCAAGAATGAATTTTCAGAATTGCAAGCCTTAAACCACATTTTGGATGAATAAGTTTTTGCACTTTTAAAGCTACACTAATTTTGTTACAAGAAAATTAATTAATGATAGCTAACTAATTGGCTTATAACAAATTTTATTAGTTTATAACTAATCAATCATTAGCTTCAATGATTAGCTCAATTAATCATAACAAAATGAGATTCCTCTCTAAATTTAATTAAAAAAATTACAAATGAAGTGATAGTGTGAAACAGTATTCGTTTGAAGTGATTATGTGCGATAATCGAGCAATTGATTTGAAGTGTTCAGAGGAATCAATCGAGTAGTTCTTCGTCATCCTAAGAAGAATAAATGCAACGACTAAGAAGATTGATGAAGTGAGCTGATTATTGATTGGAAATAGATCAAAGTCCATTTCATAAGAAGCTAGAAATTTCAATCTGTATTTAAACTCTATATCCACTGAATTGAATGCTAAAGAGAAGAGATTTTGGAGGATTCAACATTTGAAGCTGCGGATGCACTTTACTAAAGTAGATCTAGATAAGTCTCCATGGATTTTTTTTTTCTTTTTGAATTTTGCTCGCTTTAAATTAGTTAATTACATAACTTTCTTTCGACACACTACTAAAAAAGATATTTTTCCCAACGAAACCATTGGCCACGATTTGTAAATCGTGGGCAATAAAGACTAATGCCCACGATTTATCAAACCATAGGCATTAGTCTTAGAATTGCGGACTAATAGGGAATTTTCTTTCACGCTTCTGTGCCAACTTCCTCCAACCACCCAATCCATTCACTTCACCATATTTAAGGTCATAAATTGAAAATCCATGCTTTATCTCTTACTAAATGAAAGAAAGAGAGAGAGAAAGAAAAAGAATAGACATTGGGAGCCGCTTGCCCAGTTGAGTGTTTTTTTCAGGGACTTGACATGTACAGAGCTAACGGAAGCTACTGTCGCTTCAATGAGTTCAGAGATCGCCGTTATTATTTGTAAGTTGGAGTGAATCTTCCCACCTGGCTTTTTTGACTCCATGGAGCATCTTCCAGTGCATCTTCCATACGAGGCATTCTTAGGGGGTCTCGTACATTACCGCTGGATGTACCCATTTGAAAGGTAAGCATAGTTATTTTGTAATGTACGCGTATAAATTAGTAAACTGATCGAATCTAAATTATGTTTTGTACCCACAGGTACTTACGCCAGTTGAAAAAGATGGCTGGAAATAGATCACGGGTAGAAGGATCTATCTGTAGTGCGTACCTGACGCAAGAGACTACCACATTTTGTTCATACTACTTTGATCAACACATTGCAGATCAGTTTCGACCAGCGAAACGAAACATTGTCGAAAATTTACTTGAAGGTGTTAACATAAACGGCTTGCTGATTTTTATGGAACCTGGCATGACAGTTGGAAGATCAGTGCGTCTCACGTAATACAGACATACGTGTTATGCAACTGCGCAGAGATCGAGCCTTACATAGAGTGAGTTTGTAACTTAACATTATTTCATCGCATAAACAAACTATTTGCTAACTATTTTTGTAACATATAGATTATTTCTAAACGTATACGTTCGAATGACACGAGTTGGTCTTACAGATGCTGAGGAGGGGTCAATAATCGACAAAGAGTTCCGTTCTTGGTTCAGTGCATACGTGAGTTATTTTAAATTGTCAAAAAAATCGTTGCATTATGTTGAAAAAATTACTATCTTCCTAACATTACTGTATGTGGACAATGACACAGGTTGACTCCCTACATTACCAGGTGGATGATCCTCGCATCATTTCTTTGGTAAAGGGACCTGGACGGATAGCAAGGTCGTATGGTGGATACGTCGAGAATGATTCTGATTTCAAACGAAGGCGCATTTAGTGAACAGGGCAACAAACAACAGTGGTGTTTGCATCAAAGGTCACGTGTTCTAAGACAAACGAAGACGATTACATCGGAGTAATAAATGAGATTCTTGATTCAATACGCAAGTCCGATGCTAAAACGCATTGTTCGTTCAACCGCACTTGGCTCGAGACAACAAGACGAGGTGGAGTCCATAAGATTGATCATTTACAAATCATTGAGGTAAACAAGTCTAAGCATATGCGCACCGATAGGTTTGTTCCTGGCTTCCAGGTGATTCAAGTTTATTACCTGAACTATCCAATTCATAGACGAGATCTGACAGATTGGTTAGTTGTTTGTAAAATTAAACCACACCAGGTAGAAGAAAACTTGTCCTAGAAAGACGACCATGCAGAGGAAGCTGTTGCTTTTCAAGAAGATGAGATAAGATGTCGTGCAATCGACGATGGTCAGAATGCAAGTACTGTTCGTCCTTTGAACGATGGAACGATAACATTGCATGATGATGATGATACAAATGCTTCCACTTCTCACGCACGTGACATTGATGCTGAATTTATTCGAGACGATGAATTCGATGAAGAAACAGAAGAAGAAGAAGACTTTATGTGACGGAATTCTTGGAGACGATGATGAATAAGACATTTCGTAACTTGATTATTCATTGTGTATGTGTTTTAACACAAAAGGTGACCACATGGTAGTAATTTAGAAGGGAAAGGCGACCAGTTGGTCGCATTTTTGGAAAAGTATAATTATATTTTTCAAAAAATATAAGTGAAATTATGACCATATGGTCGCAAATCTGAGCGGTAAATTTAAATTTTCATAAAATTTATGGCGGTGAATTTAAAAATTACGACCGTCTGGTCGCAATTTTTGGCGGTGAATTTTATAATTGCGACCAGATGGTCGCAATTGTTGATGGGACTCGTGATATGACAGCTGTTCTGGATAATGGTAAATGGGCGACCAAATGGTCGCTGTTTCAATAAATGCTACCAGATGGTCGCAAATATCTCTAAAAATGCGACCATGTGGTCGTAATTTCCCCAACACGCACGAGCTTTCGTTTCTGGTCATGATTACATATTTGCGACCATTTGGTCGCAAAATCTGATTTAAATTCAGATTAGTTTCCTTCCCCCCGTTTCCTTTCCTTTCTCTTTTTCTTTTCTCTTTTTTCTTTCTTCTCTCTCTTTTCCCCGTTCCGTTCCTCGTTGTTTTTTTCCCCGTTCCTACTCTAAACCTAAAAACCCTAAACCTCCAATCCCGGTTTCCATTACGAGGTTAGTTTTCGTATACATTTTAAGTTTTAAGTTAGTTTTTAGTTAGTTTTATTTTATGTTTAAATTTAGTTTACTTAGTTTTAATTAATTAGTTTAGTTTAATTTTGTTAATTTCATTAATTGTAGTTTAATGAATCTAATTTAGTGTAATTAATTACTTAGTTTACTTTAGTTTAATTCATCTAATTTTAGTTTACTTTAATTAATTAATTAGTTCAGTTTAATGTTGTTAATTTCATTAATTTTAGTTTAATTAATGTAATTTAGTTTAATTAAGTACTTAGTTTACTTAAGGTTAATTAATCTAATTTCGTTTACTTTAATTAATTAATAAATTTTAGTTCAATTAATCTAATTTTAATTTAGTTTAATTTAATTAATTAGTTTAGTTAAGTTTGTTGTAGGATTATGACGGGCAGACGACGTCCTCCCCAGTCAGACGAGCCTAACGACGCGAGTGACGAGGCATCTCCGCAGCCGCCTACTGCCGCTGCCCCTGATGCGGATCTGACTACAGGGGAGTTGGACAACATCCTCTTTGGTTACGAGCCGGGACTTGCTGCCATGCTCGATGATGCAGTCCCTGAGACCCAGTCTGCGACACCACGATTGCCGCAAGACTCCCTGGCCAAGACTCCCGAGTTAGCATTAGGGTCTGCATCAGGGTCGGATCTAGCTGGCCCCTCCACTTCATGCACGCAGCCTCCTCGGGCCGCATACTCTACCCTTCGGATTGAAGAGGATACGTAAGTAATTTTGTTTATTGTTTTAATTACTTAATTTTTAAACCTTTAAACTTTGTTAAAAGTGTTTTTTTTTATGTTAACTAATTGTTTCTAATATCACAATATTTTTATGTTTTTGCAGAGTACAGCCACATACAACCGTTTTAAAACGGTTTTGTGAGGTCCTCCAGAGCATGCCTCTACCCAGTGACCTTCGCTGACAGAAGATTCCGATGACGGAGAAACGTCGGATGTACGACAATTGGAAGGTAAAAAACATCATTTATTTTTATAATTAATTAATTTTAAAATTTATAGAAATAAATTTATTACTTTAACAATTTTTTATTTCAATTTTTTCAGGGCAAGTTTCCTGTTATCGATCCCGATATCACGGATGGTAGATTGTTCCCCCTATGGGCAATCACGTCCGGGATCGATTCAAGGACCTCATGTACCGTGCGCGCAGAAAGCAAGCAGCAAGCCGCCCCGTGTGGATGAGCCCGGAGGACCACGCACGGCTTATCGCGAGCTTGAGCACTCCTGAGGGGATGGCAGTGTCAAGGAGGAATAAGGCCAACCGCACGAAGAATCCCACCAAACACACAGCCGGGGCCCGGACCCACGACGAGCACTATCGTCGATTGGTAAGTTTTTTTTTGGTCGTTTTCTTACGTACTTTTTTCTTGTTTTCTTTTTTCAATTAGTTACTAATTTATTATGTTTTCTTCTTCAATCTTTAATTTTTTAGGAAACGAAGCACGGTCGCCCTGTCCCGCCCTATGAGCTGCACCGCGTTCTTCACACGAAGAAGGACGGGACGTTCGTCGACGATAAGGTGAAAGCAGTTCAGGTATTTAATAATTTTTTCAATTATTATTTTTTCTTTAAAATTTTTCCTAACTTATATATTAACTATATTTATTTTCTGAATTTTAAATGTTTAGGAACGTTTCACAGAGTCGTTGAGTCAGCGGTTTCCCACACCAGACTCTCAACCGACTCAGGAAGACCGTAGAGAGGCGTTCTTGGAGGCTGTTGGACGGGTTCGACCTGATGGATCAGTTCCTGGGCTCGGCTCGTATGGGCGACGCCTTTACGCGGATGTGTCCCGGCCTCAGCGGAGCGGAGCGGGCACTAGCTCCGGCCCTTCTTCGGTTGAGCAGCAGTTGCGCGAGGACATGGACGCTATGCGAGAGGACTTCGTTTCTCGAGTCGCTGCGATTGAGGCGGATATGCAGGCACGGGTCGAGGCCCAGGTCACAGCGGCTTTGGCCGCGACTTGGATCCTTAGGGCGGCCATTCATCATCGACGCCTCCTCCGCCACCCCGCCCCGCATGATAGTTCTAGGATGCTTTAAGTCGTATAAAACGTTTTTGAATATTTGATATATATATTTTTTATTTTAATTCCAATTTTTTGTTATTAAATTTTAATATTAATTAAATAAATAATTAATAATTAATTAACTAATTATTGAAATTTAAATTTTTTAAAAAATTCTTAAATGCGACCATATGGTCGCATTTTATTTCAAGAAAACGACCATATGGTCGCATTTTGACTGAGTCCAAAAGTGACCATTTGGTCGCTTATAAAACGACCACGTGGTCACTGTTTAATGTGACCAACTGGTCACTTATCTTCAACATAAATTACGACCAGATGGTCACTTTTTAAGCGACCATCTGGTCGTATTTTGACTGAGTCCAAAAGTGACCATTTGGTCGCTTAGAAATACGACCACTTGGTCACTTTCACTTTTTATGTGACCAACTGGTCACTTATCTTCAACATAAATTACGACCAGATGGTCACTTTTTAAGCGACCATCTAGTCGTTTTTTTTCAAAAGGTTGACTTTTTTGCGACCAAACTTTTATGGTCGTATATTTGTGACTATCCAGTCGCATAAATTCCGGACCGACCAACTTTTTGGCCACCACCATGTTCGTCGTGTTTTTGGTCGCATTATACAATAAAAACGACCATTTGGTCGTAAATTTTTTGTCACAAATTGATAGTTTTTTTGTAGTGCAACCAATACCAACACTTAGAATAAATCGAGGGCGTTGCTAATTTACATATATATATATATGTATATATATATATATATATATATATATATATATTTAATTTAAAAATATGAAACGAAATGCTAACGGTTTATTTAAACTATCGGGGAAGCCTACTAATGCTGACGGTTTAAGTAAACCGTCTGTAAAGGGATCGGATTAAAAATCTGAACCCTTCCCTTCTTTTTTTTTCTCTTCTTTCTTTTTCTCTTCTCTTCTCTCTTCTGCGTTCTCTCTTTTCTCTCTCGGCTACTCACGCTGTCCACCAGCCAATCTTGCTCTCTGGTGAGTTTTTTTTTTTTGTTGTTATCTATTATTTTGCTAATTATTATGTTTTAGAAGTGTTTTATGGAAGATTTTATAATTTAACTCATATTTTCTTAGGTTTCTCATAGTTAGGGTTTATAGGAAAATTGGGGGTTTTTTGAAATTGGAAGGATTTATGTGCCTAAAATAGATTCTTATTGCAAACATTGTTTATCTCATGAGTTTTTTTTAACAATTTATGAACTAATTTTAAGAAAAAAACAACAACAAAAATTTGGATTTTTTTTGAAATTGGAAGTTTTTAAGTGCCTAAAATATATTCTTATTGCGAAGTTTGTTTATCTCATGAATTTTCTTCAATAAATTATGAACTAATTTGAAGAAAATACAAAAACGAATTGTGGATTTTTGAAATCGGAAGTGTTTATGTGCCTAGATTTTATTGCTATGTTTGTTTATCTCATGAGTTTTTTTTTTTTTTTAACAATTTATGAACTAATTTTAAGAAAATACAACATATTTTTTTTGGAAGTTTTTGAAATTGGAAGTGTTTATGTGCCTAAAATAAATTCTTATTGCTAAGTTTGTTTATCCCATGAGATTTCTTCAATAAATTATGAACTAATTTTAAGTAAATACAAAAAAAAAATTGAGGATTTTTGAAATCGGAAGCGTTTATGTGCCTAAAATAGATTGTTATTGCTAAGTTTGTTTACCTCATGAGTTTTTTTTTTTTTTTTTTTCATTAATGTATGAACTAATTTTAAGAAAAAAAATTGGTGGTTTTTGTTAAATATTTGAAGTATCAAAATTTTATGAATTTATGAATTTAGTATATTATGAATATAGTATATTGACATATTTTTAGTTTGAATGAAGCTTCTTTTGATCCTCTAGTGGTGAATTTTGTTATCGTCACCATAAAATTAGTTTGCTAATATGTAAAAGTAATATCATCTCAAAAGTTTCATTTCATAGTCGTGAAGTTAAGGGAAAATTACAAAAATATAGCTTTATTTTTTAGCGGTTTTTTTTTTCAATTAATTAACAATTATTAATAAAAAAAATACTTTTTTTTTTCAAAGGATTCTTAATTATTGATTGAAATTATCAAAACCCTTCAAAATAATGACAACCCTTGAAAAAGGTAAAAATGAAAAATATCTTTATTGATAAATTATTTTATAATTATTTGAAAAATCTTAAATTTAAAGGTTAGTAACCCTTTGAAGAGATTTTTCGAAGGTTTTGCTCATCGAAAAAAGAAAAGTTTCTAGTAGTGTAAACTATAAATATGCCTCTTTGAGAGGGAAACGGCCCTAAAGTTTCCAAGATCCAAACTCATTAGCGAAACTTTTTTAATAATTAATTGTCAAAGTAAAATAAACTATTTTTAGTGGAAAGACGAAAAGCTTTAACTTCTAAAAAAATAAACGGTGTACAAGTTGAATTATGTATAAATTAGAATACTTAATTGCACCAAACTAATGGGGTGTTGTCAAATAAAAAAATATATACAGAAAATCAAAAAAAAAAATTAACAGTTAGACTTCTTCACTTTAGGTACCACCCCCAAGAGAGTAACATTATAGTAAATAAGAAAAAAAAATGATTTTAAATGGATTAATTTATTTTTGTACGTATCTCTCTAAAATCTCAAATTTAAACTAAAATAAAATTCAATCTTATCTCTCTTAAATATAAAATTTAAAACTAAAATAAAAACCTATCTTTATCTCATTAAAATCTCAAATTTAAAACTAAATAAAATCATATCTTTAATCTCTCTAAAATCTCAAATTATAACTTTCCTCCTCTCTCTGTTTTAACAAGTCTCTTGCAAAAAGACAATCGCTCTCTCTTTCTATCTCTATCCTATAATTTGGAACTCTCTCAAACGTCTTTCAGAATATCATGGTTTGGTTAGGTAAGCAATTCCAACTTCATTCCAAGCCAACCACTCTTCTCAAATCACAAAATTTTCATGATTCTTTGCTCACACTATAGTATACTGACTATACATTCATGATCTTATAAAATCTCACCTTGTCTCTATCTCTCATAAATATAAAAAGATGGTTAATTCTCCTCGCAATACCGACCATGAAGATACCGACTATCAGTGGCAGAGCCAGAAATTAAATTGAGGGGGGCACGCTTCAACTTAAAACTCCCAAACCGATAGAAACTTAATCGAAACTAACTAAAACGTATTGAAATTCATTAACCCGCTTATGTGTCAATTTGTGTTTGCAGTTTATTTTCAGTTTGCAATTTTTTTATTCAAAATTGATGTAAACCGAACTGGAAAACACTACTAACATGCAATCATAAAATTATTAATTATAATATCATTAACTATGAAAAAAAAATATTTATAATTATTAGTAGTATTTAATTTTTTGAAAACTAAGTTAATTAAATATTGATAAATGGTTGATTTTAAGTTTGCAATTTTTTAAACTGTTTATTGTCCATTTTAATCAAAATGGATGTAAACCGACCTAAAAAACACTAACATGCAATCATATAATTGTTAATTATAAATATCATTAACAATTAAAATGAAATCTATATAATAATTAGTTGTATTTTTTCTTGAAAATTAAGTTAGGTAGATATTGATAAATTTTACTTGTTTTTTATGTTAAAAAATCATTCTATTCATAATAATAATTAAATAGATAAAAAATAATGAAAATAGTTATTTATAATATATTAATAATAGCAAAAAAGCTAGTATATAAAGAAGAAAACAATATGAATAAATATGCAGCACCAGCGCCATGCCAAGGAAAACAATATTAATATTTGCAAAAGTGCTTAAAAGGAATCGCGGCCATCAAGCCTCTTCCTCAAGATGGTATTACAATTCATTTTTTTATATTATATAATTTATAAAAGGCCCAAATTAAATAGTTTATGTAAACGGAAAGACTAAAGATATATTGAATTAGGTTAAATTGTATGGAGGTTACATTGACTTATATAGAAAAGGAAACCTAGCTAAACTAGGAAACCAACTTCAACAAGTAAACTAAAAGATAAGGAAAATATCCCTATTCTAAATAAGGAATAACAAATATATATTCTAACATCCCCCTCAAACTCAAGATGGTATAACATAGACCAATTTGAGTTTGCTAAACACTTGATCCAAATATGACTTTGTGAATCAATGTTTTCGTTGAGTGGAAGCTATGAGTGATGCCCGGAGAAAGCGTCATCGAATACGGAGTGGAAGCAAACAAAACTGATGTCGAACAAAGATGTCCGGTAGAATAGACATCAAAAGCAGAGGGAACCATCAGATCTCAAGGGGGCACGTGCGCCCCTGGTCTCACTATAGCTCCGCCCCTGCCGACCATGGACAGTTTGAAGCCTCTCTCTTACAAAGAGGCAACTTATGCACGATGTTGAACTCAGATAACAAAAAAAAATAGAGCTTAAGAACATAGTGTTTGTCCGCTCCACATGTCAACATCAATTCCTTAATCAGGCTGATGTGAACCTGCATAAGGATCAAGAAAACCATTGTTAACAGCCAATTTATTCCATTCGAGCTGCTTCTTTGGTATTGTCGAGATTCCTGTAATGCAGTGTCAAACATTTCCTTCGTTTCACCCTGGTGATAATAATTTGGCATAAAACCTCGATTATAAAGATGTTTATTCATATCAGGAATCGGTATGATTTTTCTGTTCTCGTATTTTCTGCATGGACATCGTAGTTTTTGACTATATTTTTCGTAATACACGGTTGTCATGCAAAACTCCCGGCAACAAATTCATCGTTCAAAAAACCCTCGATTAAACGAATATACATCCACTCTCTTATTTTTTTTCTTTATGTTGACAAACAATGTTTGGAGGGGTAGTTAGGGTGAATCTGATATTTTGCGACTAGGTCGTCACAAATATTGGCAGGAAGATAAGAAAAGTTCCCTCCAATTTTTGCGACCTCATGGTTGTAATTTTGCGACCATCTAGTCGCAAATTTTCAGCCAAATTTTACGACCATTTATTCCCTACGCTTAACAAATGAAGTCACATTACCGCAACTTCATGGTCACAAAAATTTGTGACCCCAAGAGTCGCCCACTTCCCGGTAGATTTCCCCGCCCTTTTTAGTGACTTGGAAGTGAAAGAGTTGCTTTAATGCGACCCCCTAGCCACAAATAATTTGTGACCCCAGAGTCGCAGTGTTCGCGCCATCAGTTTGCACCATTTTTTATGATGTTTTGTTTGTATTAGTTGCAAAAATATGACCCCATCGTTGCCCTAAGTCAACGCTTAGTAACACGACTTGGGGCGTCGCAAAACAGCTTCCTCACACTTCTGGTTGCAAATCGACATTTTTCTTGTAGTGTAAAATAATAACCTTTGAAAAAGGTTAAAACGATAAATAGATTTATTGACAAATTATTTTATAATTATTTGAAAAATCTTCAATTTGAAGGGTTAGTAAACACTCTGAAAAAAAAAAAAAAAAAAACTCTCTTTATCTCTTTAAAATCTCCAATTTAAACTAAAATAAAATTCAATCTTATCTCTCTTAAATATAAAATTTAAAACTAAAATAAAAACCTATCTTTATCTCTTTAAAATCTCAAATAAAAATTATAACTTTCCTCCACTCTCTCTTTTAACAAGTCTCTTGCACAAAGACAATCACTCTCTCTTTCTCTCTCTATCGTCCTATAATACATTCCACTTTCGGAACTCTCTGAAACGTCTTTCAGGATATGAAGGTGGTTAGGTATGCAATTCCAACTTCATTCAAAGCCAACTACTCTTCTGATCAAATCACAAAATTTTCATGATTCTTTGTTCACACTATATGTGACGACCCGTCACTTTTAAATAAATTAAATCAAAGAAAACAGCGGAAGTCTTTTATTTTAAGAAAAATTTGCGTGGTTTTGTTTGAAAATTGGCTAGCCAAAACCTGTTTACATCATAATTTTCAAATCTAATAAATCCACAAGGAACATCAAGTCCCATTTCAGGAGTTCAAAGATGTATATCATATAAACATCAACATTAATCTCTTATGAGCCAAATACAAAATACAATTCATTAAAGTTCTTAAAGTTCATCAAAATAAGACATAAACTTTATAAATCCATTAGTCCATCTCGAGGTCAACATCCCTCGATCACGCAGCACCATCTCCCCTTCCACGGCCTCTAGCCAGGGCATTACCTGAAATTTTGTAATATCATGGGCTAACAAACTAAGCCCAGTGAGAATTAATAAGCATAAAAAGTAAAGATAGACCTCAAACTCGCGTATCGATTTGTGTCCAATTAATCCTACAAAATTCACTCCTAAAGTTCTCCAAACTCTAGGTAATTCTAATCCATTTTCTCCAAAGTATGACATTACTACACTTGTAATCAATCCTCATCCATTAACTTTTTATGACAAAAAATAAGTAAAGTAAATAAACTTTGTATAAAATATAACATCTCAATTCTCTATATCATCAATCATAATCATGATTGCATGAGGACATTCCGTAGGATTCCACAATTTCTTTTATGCATGAGGAAATAATGCGTACGTCCCGTAACTTACCATTCAACTCCACATGAGGAAGTAATGCGTACGTCCGTAACTTTCCATTCAACTCCCTATGTATGAGAAGTAATGTGTGCGTCCGTAACTTATCATTCAACTCCGTATAAGGAAGTAATGTGTGCGTCCGCAACTTACGATTCAACTTCTATGCATGAGAAGTAATGTGTGCGTCCGTAACTTACCATTCAACTCCTCATAAGGAAGTAATGTGTGCGTCCGCAACTTACGATTCAACTTCTTTTCAATGATGCGAGATGTTATGCATATGTTTACATATGATTGCAAAAGTAAATAAAGTAAATTTAAATGATAAAGCAATCGAAACATACATAAAGTAAAGGAGCAAAAGTAAAGACATAAAGTAAAGGACATAAGTAAAATAGATAGTAATCTCGGACGAACGATATGTCGATCAAACTCCGGCATCAAATAATAAAAGTAGAATCATAACACGAACGATTAATCTATTAACCATTCTAAAAACAAGCTTGGATCTTCTAACCTCCAATGATCCAACCTAAGCTTAGAAACGAATCTAACTTAGAATTTTCTAAGATTCGATACTTTCCTTGAGAACTCCTAAGTTCTCACTTAAAGGATTAACTCTTAATCCTAAGGGCACTAACTCTCATGCCTCTAATCTTATACTCGATTTCTAGTCTTAGTTTCAATCTCTACAAACCTTCACACTTATTCAATTTCTATAATTACTTTAAATCCTAACTATTCTCACCTTTAATAAAAGATGACTTTGCTCCTAAGTCCAAAGGAGCTATCAAGCAAGCGGTTCAAAAACACCTATAAATGAATTATATCATACAATCAATAATTTTACCAACTATCGATCAAACATCAATTTAAACGTTTCAAACAATGAAAACTCATAAAACCCTCCCAAGAGGCTCTCGTCCATCACAAGGAAAAAGGGCCTCGGGTTTGGTTTTCCGGCTTTTAGGCAATCTAAAAGTGTTTCGAGTTGGTTTTAAGCAAATTCGATATTCCCGATTTCAATGGGTATCGATAATTAGGGTTTTTGAACATTAGGCCCTTTCCCCGAATTGAATTTAAATAAACATTATTTCATTAAATTCTAACCCAAAATCAAACCCAAAAGGGTAAATTTCAAACGAGAAGGGTTTCGACTGAAACTCGGTTTTAGGGTTATGGGATAGTTTCCAAAAACACTTAAAACTACTCCCGTATTTACAAACACCGAGTTCTACAGCACGAAATCGAAGGAAATCAAAGAAAACTTCATTAAAAAACTATTTGGAGCTTAGGGTTTGAAACTTTACTTACCGAGAACTCCGTGTAAAACGAGTGGCAAGTACGAAGGTTAGGTGGAAAAGGATCGTAGGACCGATACCTTTCCAATGGACCCGGAATCAAGTCGATCGGGCAAGAAACAAACAAAATCACAAATCTCTCTTTTTCTTCTTGGAGCTCACGGGTGGGAGGAGAGAAATGAGGAGTGATTTTTGGTCAATTTGAGTCAATGGTGATTTTAAAGAAGATTAATGAATAGTGTTTAGATATTTAGGAAATTTGGAAATGACGGTTACGTCCTTTTATGACTTTTGGCTTAAAAACGAATCCCGAACTTCTCAAACTATCCCAATGGTGATTAATAATTATTAATTGGCCCGTTAATAATTATTAATACCATTAAAACGAAAATAAACTAAAAAGGTCAATTAAAAGATTAAAACCGAAATAAACTACAAATTCTAATTTACCGATAAATAAATGAACTTTAATTACATAAATTAAAATAAAATAAATAAAAGTTTTTTTTATCACAAAATAACGGGACGTTACAGTTGGTATTAGAGCCGACGGGTTCTGTAGACTACATGCGATGCATGTTTGTATTTCATGTTTTGTTTTAAGTCCATTCTCAAAGTCATCATCTGAGATCAGCAGCACCAGGTATTCCTAGACCTTTGTCTTTAAACTCGCATTTTATTCCGATTTGGTAAAGGAGTGGTGAATCCTCTTTTCCTAGTAACTTATCATGTTATATTGACTTTAATGCAGTATGCCTCATAGAAGGGGTGCTAGACGAGCTGGTGTTAGGGCGGCTGCTCCTGTGAGGGGTAGAGGCCGATCCCGAGTCCGTAACCCTACACCACCTCCACCAGTGATTCCTGTTGTACCGCCACCTGTTCAGGGGCGAGGAGTTTACATCGCTGAGGATGTATATCTAGATTTATTGTGACATGCTGGTAGACCAGTTCTGCCTGTTGCACCACCACCTAGACCAACTGATGTGGCAGTTGATCAAGTTGGAGCTACCGATGCTGCTAGGTTTCTGAGGGAGTATAGTAGATATGCACCTGCTGAGTTTAATGGTAGGTCTTTGGATTCATCTTTTGCAGAGTTCTAGATTGATAGAGTTGAGATGGCTTTTGAGTTCATTAGGTGCCCGGACCATCTGAAGGTTCATTGTGGTACATACTCTTTGGTTGATGATGCCCTGTATTGGTGGAGAGGCCTTTATAGATCACTTTCTCTGACTATGGAGGTTACTTAGAAGGTATTTCGCGAGAAGTTTTATGAGAAATACTATTCAGCTGATTTGAATGATCGATTAGAGGTGGAATTTCTGACCCTGAAACAGGGTGATAGATCGGTGACAGAGTACGAGCGAGAGTTTGACCGACTATCTAGATTTGCTGCTGGACAGGTTGCTGACCCTGAGAGCAAGATGAAGAGGTTTTTGGTGGGATTGAGAGCCGAGATTAGGGGTCATTTACGCACCTTGCGTCCGATCACCTATGAGGAGGCTTTAGACTTTGCAGTTTCCTTAGATTTGGCATCTGAGGAGAAGAAAGGCAAGTTAGCTGTTACCGGAGAGACTTCCTCTCATAAGAGGAAGGTAGAGGACGACCCTACTGGTCGAGTACCACCGCCACACCAGAGGCAGCAGCAGACTCGGGGTAGATTTCAGTTTAGACAGCCGAGGGCACAGAGGCAGGCTCCCCTACCACCTATATGTTATACTTGTGGTCAGGAGGGTCATATATCTAGTCGGTGTAGGACTTATCAGGCTCAACCACCACAGTATGGTTACCCGGAACAGGGTATTCAGCAGAGACCTATCAGGCACCACCTCCTTTTTATGCTCCTCCGGTTAGGGGTAGAGGTCATGACCGAGGCAGAGGTCAGGACCGAGGCAGGGACAAGATGCAGTGCAGAGGTCGGGGTGGCCAGGCACGCAGTTTAGACTTCCGCTTGTTGTTCACCGCCATGATTTTACCTCCACCACCACCGAGATTTCCTCCACTGCTCAAGATCAGGCACGTGTATTTGCCACCGAGGAGAGGCCGAGGTCAGAAGTCTTGTAATTCCTGGTACATTGTGATTTTGGGCCATTCGGCTTTTGTTTTATTTGATTCTGGGGCTAACCACTCTTTTATTTCTTCGTCAATGTACCAGGAACTACAGCACTGCGGCCTCGGCCTCTCTCGGTGGCAAATACACATGCCTGATCTTTGAGCAGGTGGAGGAAATCTCGGTGGTGGTGGAGGTAAAATCTGTGGGCTACGAACAACAAAGGAAGTCTAAATCGCCGTGCCTGGCCACCCCGACCTCTACACTGATCTTGTCCTCTTCCTCGGCCCCGACCTCGCCTCGGTCATGACCTCTACCCCTAACCTGGGAGGAGCATAAAAAGGAGGTGGTGCCTGATAGGTCTCTCGTCGAATACTCGTCCGGGTAACCATACCGTGGTGGCCGAGCCTGATAAGTCCTACACCGACTAGATATATGACCCTCCTGACCACAAGTATAACATATAGGTGGTAGGGAGCCTGCTCCGTGCCTCTACTGCCTAAATCGAAATCTACCCCGAGTCTGGCCGCCCGGTGTGGCGGTGGTACTCGACCAAAGAGGTCGTCCTCTACCTTCCTCTTATGAGAGGAAGTCTCTCCAGAACAGCCTAACTTGCCTTTCTTCTCCTCGGATGCCAAATCTAAGGAAACCGCAAAGTCTAAAGCCTCCTCATAGGTGATCGGACGCAAGGTGCGTAAATGACCCCTAATCTCGCTCTCAATCCCACCAAAAACCTCTTCATCTTGCTCTCAGGGTCAGAACCGTCTCAAAGAAGAAATCTAGATAGTCGGTCAAACTCTCGCTCGTACTCTGTCACCGATCTATCACCCTGTTTCAGGGTCAGAAATTCCACCTCTAATCGATCATTCAAATCAGCTGAATAGTATTTCTCATAAAACTTCTCGCGAAATACCTTCCAAGTAACCTCCATAGTCAGAGAAAGTGATCTATAAAGGCCTCTCCACCAATACAGGGCATCATTTACCAAAGAGTATGTACCACAATGAACCTTCAGATGGTCCGGGCACCTAATGAACTCAAAAGCCCTCTCAACTCTATTAATCCAGAACTCTGCAAAAGATGATTCCAAAGACCTACCATTAAACTCAGCAGGTGCATATCTACTATACTTCCTCAGAAACCTAGCAGCATCGGTAGCTCCAACCTGATCAACTGCCACATCAGCTGGTCTAGATGGTGGTGCAACAGGCAGAACTGGTCTACCAGCATTTCACAATAAATCTAGATGTACATCCTTAGCGATGTAAACTCCTCGCCTCTGAACAGGTGGCGGTACAACAGGAATCACTGGTGGAGGAGGTGTAGGGTTACGGACTCGGGCTCGGCCTCTACCCCTCACAGGAGCAGCCGCCCTAACACCAGCTCGTCTAGCACCCCTTCTAGGAGGCATACTGCATTAAAGTCAATATAACATGATAAGTTACTAGGAAAAGAGGATTCACCACTCCTTTACCAAATTGGAATAAAATGCGAGTTTAAAGACAAAGGTCTAGGAATACCTGGTGCTGCTGATCTCAGATGATGACTTTGAGAATGGACTTAAAACAAAACATGAAATACAAACATGCATCGCATGTAGTCTACAGAACCCGTCGGCTCTGATACCAACTGTAACGTCCCGTTATTTTGTGATAAAAAAAAACTTTTATTTATTTTATTTTAATTTAAGTAATTAAAGTTCATTTATTTATCGGTAAATTAGAATTTGTAGTTTATTTCGGTTTTAATCTTTTAATTGACCTTTTTAGTTTATTTTCGTTTTAATGGTATTAATAATTATTAACGGGCCAATTAATAATTATTAATCACCATTGGGATAGTTTGAGAAGTTCGGGATTCGTTTTTAAGCCAAAAGTCATAAAAGGACGTAACCGTCATTTCCAAATTTCCTAAATATCTAAACACTATTCATTAATCTTCTTTAAAATCACCATTGACTCAAATTGACCAAAAATCACTCCTCATTTCTCTCCTCCCACCCGTGAGCTCCAAGAAGAAAAAGAGAGATTTGTGATTTTGTTCGTTTCTTGCCCGATCGACTTGATTCCGAGTCCATTGGAAAGGTATCGGTCCTACGATCCTTTTCCACCTAACCTTCGTACTTGCCGCTCGTTTTACACGGAGTTCTCGGTAAGTAAAGTTTCAAACCCTAAGCTCCAAATAGTGTTTTAATGGAGTTTTCTTTGATTTCCTTCGATTTCGTGCTGTAGAACTCGGTGTTTGTAAATACGGGAGTAGTTTTAAGTGTTTTTGGAAACTATCCCATAACCCTAAAATTGAGTTTCAGTCGCAACCCTTCCCGTTTGAAATTTACCCTTTTGGGTTTGATTTTGGGTTAGAATTTAATGAAATAATGTTTATTTAAATTCAATTGGGGAAAAAGCCTTAATGTTCAAAAACCCTAATTATCGATACCCATTGAAATCGGGAATATCGAATTTGCTTAAAACCAACTCGAAACACTTTTAGATTGCCTAAAAGCCGGAAAACCAAACCCGAGGCCCATTTTCCTTGTGATGGCCGAGAGCCTCTTGGGAGGGTTTTATGAGTTTTCGTTGTTTGAAACGTTTAAATTGATGTTTGATCGATAGTTGGTAAAATTATTGATTGTATGATATAATTCATTTGTAGGTATTTTTGAACCGCTTACTTGATAGCTCCTTCGGACTTATGAGCAAAGTCATCTTTTATTAAAGGTGAGAATAGTTAGGATTTAAAGTAATTATAGAAATTGAATAAGTGTGAAGGTTTGTAGAGATTGAAACTAAGACTAGAAACCGAGTATAAGATTAGAGGCATGAGAGTTAGTGTCCTTAGGATTAAGAGTTAATCCTTTAAGTGAGAACTTATGAGTTCTCAAGGAAAGTATCTAATCTTAGAAGATCTTAAGTTAGATTCGTTTCTAAGCTTAGGTTGGATCATTGGAGGTTAGAAGATCCAAGCTTGTTTTTAGAATGGTTAATAGATTAATCGTTCGTGTTATGATTCTACTTTTATTATTTGATGCCAGAGTTCGATCGACATATCGTTCGTCCGAGATTACTATCTATTTTACTTTTGTCCTTTACTCTATGTCTTTACTTTTGCTCCTTTACTTTATGTATGTTTCGGTTGCTTTATCATTTAAATTTACTTTATTTACTTTTGCAATCATATGTAAACATATGCATAACATCTCGCATCATTGAAAAGAAATTGAATCGTAAGTTGCGGACGCACACATTACTTCCTTATGAGGAGTTGAATGGTAAGTTACGGATGCACACATTACTTCTCATGCATAGAAGTTGAATCGTAAGTTGCGGACGCACACATTATTTCCTTATACGGAGTTGAATGATAAGTTACGGACGCACACATTACTTCTCATACATAGGGAGTTGAATGGAAAGTTACGGACGTACGCATTACTTCCTCATGTGGAGTTGAATGGTAAGTTACGGGACGTACGCATTACTTCCTCATGCATAAAAGAAATTGTGGAATCCTACGGAATGTCCTCATGCAACCATGATTATGATTGATGATATAGAGAATCGAGATGTTATATTTTATACAAAGTTTATTTACTTTACTTATTCTTTGTCATAACAAGTTAATGGATGAGGACTGACTACAAGTGTAGTAATGTCATACTTTGGAGAAAATGGATTAGAATTACCTAGAGTTTGGAAAACTTTAGGAGTCAATTTTGTAAGATTAATTGGACACAAATCGAAATGCGAGTTTGAGGTTTATATTTACTTTGTTTGCTTATTATTCTCACTGGGCTTAGTTTGTTAGCTCATAATATTACAAAATTTCAGGTAATGCCCTGGCTAGAGGCCGTGGAAGGGGAGATGGTGCTGCGTGATCGAGGGATGTTGACCTCGAGATGGACTAATGGATTTGTAAAGTTTATATCTTATTTTGATGAACTTTAAGAACTTTAATGAATTGTATTTTGTATTTGGCTCATAAGAGCTTAATGTTGATGTTTATATGATATACATCTTTGAACTCCTGAAATGGGACTTAATGTTCCTTGTGGATTTATTAGATTTGAAAATTAGGATGTAAACAGGTTTTGGCTAGCCAATTTTCCACTACAAAAAAACTGTCAAAATGCGACCAGAAATTTGCGACCAAACAAAAGTGGTGGTTTTTTGGTGACCACCTGGTCATTTTCTTTGAAAGTTGACTTTAAGTGACCATCTGGTCACTTTTTTTGCGACCATATTGCGACCAAAAGCAGAAGTAGTCATAAAAAATGGCGCGAAATTATGGCGCAAAATAAGCGACCAATTGGTCACCTAAAAAACGACCAACTGGTCGCAGTTTTGTGACTAAAATATGTCTTGGTAGCAAAAAATGACGCGTAATTTTAGAGGAAAAAAAAGCTACCAAGTGGTCACAATTAAACGTGACTACCTGGTCGCAATTTTTGTGACCTTTATTGACCAGTGGTAGCTTAAAATTGGAGGGAAAAAAGTGACCAAGTGGTCACAATTAAAAGTGACTAACTGGTCGCAATTTTTGTGACCTTTATTAAGCAGTTGTGGCTTAAAATTTTGGCGGGAATAAGCTACCACGTGGTCACATTAAGACGTGACCGGATGGTCGCAAATTATGTGATTTTATGTGACCAATAATTTATAAAAAATTTGATGGGATAAAAGCTAACAACTGGTCACCAAAAAAGTGACCATCTGGTCGTAAATTCTGACTTGATGTGACTCTGGACAGTGAGGAAAATGGCGGGAAATTTTGGCGGGAAAATGCGACCATATGGTAGCAAAAAAACTGTCATCTGGTCGCAAATGAGCAGAGGAGTCCATTATAAAATCCCTCCACCTATAGTTTGTTAGCATTAAGAAAAAAGAAAATGAGAGAGTGGATGTATGTTCGTTTGATAGACGGGTATTTGAACGATGAGTTCGTGGCCGGGGTTTCGTCGATGCGCTCCAGAAGAAAATAATATGCCCCACAGTTTGTACGACACGAAAAAGCTAATGGAGGGACTTGGATTACCCGTGGAGAAAATAGATTCGTGTCAAAACGGATGCATGATTTACTGGGATGTGGATGAGGACCTGCATCAATGCAAATTCGTTTTCTTCCAAGATACAAACAAGGGAAAGCGCACGATTCCGAACGCCCGCATGTTCTATTTACCGACCCCACGCCTGCACCGGTTGTATGCATTGGATGTGACGACCTCGCGCATGAGATGGCATCACGAGCATTCACGGGACGAAGGTGTTATGAGACATCCCTCGGATCTTTGCGGCATGGAAGCATTTAAATAATTGTCATCCTGGATTTTGCACAAGATCCAGAAACGTCGATTGGGCTTATGCACGGATGGCTTCAACCGGTCGGGGCATCCTGGGCATAATATTCAGTTTGGCCAGTCATGGTAACCCCGTATAACTTGCCTTCCTCGATGTGCATGCAAGACCCGGTGATTTTTCTAACAGTAATCGTACCTGGGCCGAAAAGTCAAAAACAGAAACTGGATGTGTATTTGCAACCACTTGTTGCAGAGTTGAAAAGGTTGTGGACTGACGGTATTATGACGTACGACATTTCGAAGAAACAAAATTTCTTGATGCGCGCCGCGTTAATCTGAACGATCAGTGACTTCACTGCGTATTCAATGTTGTCAGGTATGTTGATCTTTAATTGCTTTCATATACATTTTTTAGTCTGTGTTTAGCTTTTGTTATTACTTTCCTTAGTCAGTGTAGTTAATTGTGTGAACCTTAATTTCCTCCTCTTAAAGGATGGAGTACGGCGAGGACATATGCATGTCCACATGGCATGCTAGACACAGATGCATTTTATCTCATAAACGGTCGAAAAACTTGTTGGTTTGACTGTCACCGTCGATTTTTGCCGTTGAATCACACTTTCCGTTCAAACGGCAGTGACTGGAAGAAGGGTCGACGAGTAAGAAAACAAACCCCCCCGACCATGTATAGTGGAAGACAGATTCATCACGGTATAGATGCTATAGGGATGCAGAAGATTACAGTGGAAGGTGCAGAGAGTGCAAACAATGTGGCTGGGAAAAACACGGGTTGGAAGAAATGGAGTATTTTTTGGGATCTACCGTATTGGGAAGATCTACTGATTAGACACAATCTTGATGTAATGCATATCGAGAAGAATTTCTTCGACAACATTTTCAATACGATTTTGAACGTTCAGGGAAAAACGAAGGACAATCTGAAGGCACGTTACGATATACGGGAGATATGTCACCGTCCTAATTTGGAGCCTGACGACAATGATAATTACGCAAAAGCAAAGTACATGTTGACGACGGATGAAAAGAAAACATTATTTGAGTGGATCAAATCCATCAAATTCCAGGACGGACACGTTTAATTTGAGTCGATGTATAAAGCGATCAAAAACATATCATGTTCGGGATGAAAAGCAACGACTGTCATATATTCATGCAACGATTGATGCCCTTCGCGTTCAGACCGTTCCTAGAGAATAGACATTGGGAGCCGCTTGCCCAGTTGAGTGTTTTTTTCAGGGACTTGACATGTACAGAGCTGATGGAAGCTACTGTCGCTTCAATGAGTTCAGAGATCGCCGTTATTATTTGTAAGTTGGAGCGAATGTTCCCACCTAGCTTTTTTGACTCCATGGAGCATCTTCCAATGCATCTTCCATACGAGACATTCTTAGGGGGTCCCGTACATTACCGCTGGATGTACCCATTTGAAAGGTAAGCACAGTTATTTTGTAATGTACGCGTATAAATCAGTACAGTGATCATCGAATGTAAATTATGTTTTGTACCCACAGGTACTTACGTCGGTTGAAAAAGATGGTTGGAAATAGATCACAAGTAGAAGGATCTATCTGTAGTGCGTACCTGACGCAAGAGACTACCACATTTTGTTCATACTACTTTGATCAACACATTGTAGAGCAGTTTCGTCCGGCGAAACGAAACATTGTCGAAAATTTACTTAAAGGTGTTGACATGAACGACTTGCTGATTTTTACGGAACCTGGCATGACAGTTGGAAGATCAATGCGTAGGCCGTTGACCGATTTTGAGTATCACGTAATGCAGACATACGTGTTATGCAACTGCGCAGAGATCGAGCCTTACATATAGTGAGTTTGTAACTTAACATTATTTCATCGCATAAACAATTACAAACTATTTGCTAACTATTTTTGTAACATACAGATTATTTCTAAACGTATACGTTCGAATGACACGAGTTGGTCTTACGAGGCCGAGGAGGGGTCAATAATCGACAAAGAGTTTCGTTCTTGGTTCAGTGCATACGTGAGTTATTTTAAATTGTCAAAAAAACCGTTGCATTATGTTGAAACAATTACTATCTTCCTAAAATTACTGTATGTGGACAATGACACAAGTTGACTCCCCTACATTACCTGGGTGGATGATCCTCGCATCATTTCTTTGGCAAAGGGACCTGAACGGATAGCAAGGTCGTATGGTGGATACGTCGAAGCTGATTCTGATTTCAAACGAAGGCGCATTCAGTGAAGCAGGGCAACAAACAACAGTGGTGTTTGCATAAAAGGTCACGTGTTCGACACAAACGAAGACGATTACTTTGGAGTAATCGATGAGATTCTTGAGATTCAATACGCAAGTCCGACGCTAAAACGCATTGTTCTGTTCAACTGCACTTGGTTGGAGACAACTAGACGGGGCGGAGTCCGTAAGATTGATCATTTACAAATCGTTGAGGTAAACAAGTCTAAGCATATACGCACCGCTGATAGGTTCGTCCTGGCTTCATAGGCGATTCAAGTTTATTACCTGAACTATCCGATTAATAGACGAGACCTGACAGATTGGTTAGTTGTTTGTAAAATTAAACCACGCCAGGTAGAAGAAAACTTGTCCGAGAAAGACGACCATGCAGAGGAAACTGTTGCTTTTCAAGAAGATGAGACAAGATCTCGTGCAATCGACGATGGTCAAAATGCAAGTACTGTTCGTCCTTTGAACGATGGAACGATAACATTGCATGATGATGATGATACAAATGCTTCCACTTCTCACGCACGTAACATTGATGCTGAATTTATTCGAGACGATGAATCTGATGAAGAAGAAGAAGAAGAAGAAGAAGAAGACTGTATGTGACGGACTTCTTAGAGACGATGATGAATGAGATATTTCGTTAACTTGATTATTCAAATGTGTGTGTATGTGTTTAATTAATTAAAACTAATTCTTTTAAGGAAAGATTAAAAATATATATATATTAATATTTGCGACCATGTGGTCGCAATTTCACACAAAAGGTGACCACATGGTAGTAATTTAGAAGGGAAAGGCGACCAAATGGTCGCATTTTTTGAAAAGTATAATTATATATTTTTTAAAAATATAAGTGAAATGGCGACCATATGGTCGCAAATATGAGCGGTAAATTTAAATTTCCATGAAATTTATGGTGGTGAATTTAAAGATTACAACTATCTGGTCGCAATTTTGGGTGGTGAATTTCATAATTGCGACCAGATGGTCGCAATTATTGATGGGACTCGTGATATGACAGCTGTTCTGGATCATGGCAAAGTGGCGACCATATGGTCGCTTTTTCAAGAAATGCTACCATATGGTCGCCAATATCTCAAGAAATGCGACCACATGGTCGCATTTTCCCCAGCACGCGCGACCTATCGTTTCTTGTCATTATTACATATTTGCGACCATTTGGTCGCAAAATCTGATTTAAAATCAGATCCCTTTTCCTTTCCCCCGTTTCTTTTCTTCCTTTCTCTTTTTCTTTCTCCCTTTTCTTTCTTTTCTCTCTTTCCCCCGTTCCGTTCCCAGTTATTTTTTCCCCGTTCCTACCCTACTCTAAACCTCCAATCCCGGTTTCTATTACGAGGTTAGTTTCGTATCCGTTTTAAGTTATTTTTAGTTAGTTTTAGTTTAAGTTTTAGTTTAAATTTAATTAGTTTAGTTTAATGTTGTTAATTTCATTAATTTTAGTTTAATTAATGTAATTTAATTTAATTAAGTGCTTAGTTTACTTAAGGTTAATTAATCTAATTTCGTTTACTTTAATTAATTGATACATTTTAGTTCAATCAATCTAATTTTAATTTAGTTTAATTTAATTAATTTGTTTAGTTAAATTTAGTTTTTATTAATTAATTTTAGTTTAGGGTAATCTAATAGTTGAAATCTTCATTACTTAGTTTAATTTAATTAATTTTAGTTCAATTAATCTAATTTATTTTAATTCTTCATTACTTAATTTAGTTTCAATTAATCTAATTTTTATTTACTTTAATTCAAATTAAATAATTAGTTTATTTTAGTTTTAATTAATTAATGTTAAGTTTAATTTAATTAATTTTAGTTTCAATTATTCTAATTTTAATTTACTTTAATTCAAATTAAATAATTAGTTTATTTTAGTTTTAATTAATTAATGTTAAGTTTAATTTAATTAATTTTAGTTCAATTAATCTAATTTATTTTAATTCTTCATTACTTAATTTAGTTTAATTCAATTAATTTTAGTTTCAATTAATCTAATTTTAATTTACTTTAATTCAAATTAAATAATTAGTTTATTTTAGTTTTAACTAATTAATGTTAAGTTTAATTTAATTAATTTTAGTTCAATTAATCTAATTTTAATTTACTTTAATTCAAATTAATTAATTAGTTTATTTTAAATTATTTACTTAATTTATGTTAGTTTAATTTAATTAATTTTAGTTCAATTAATCTAATTTATTTTAATTCTTTATTACTTAATTTAGTTTAATTCAATTAATTTTAGTTTCAATTATTCTAATTTTAATTTACTTTAATTCAAATTAATTAATTAGTTTATTTTAAATTATTTACTTAATTTATGTTAGTTTAATTTAATTAATTTTAGTTCAATTAATCTAATTTATTTTAATTCTTCATTACTTAATTTAGTATAATTTAATTAATTTTAGTTCAATTAATATAATTTTAATTTACTTTTATTCAAATTAATTAAATAGTTTATTTTAAATTATTTACTTAATTTATGTTAGTTTAATTTACATTATTTCATTAATTTATTTAATTTATTTCAATATTTTACTTACGTAATTAGTATTAAATTAGTTTATTTTGGTTGTAGGATTATGACGGGCAGACAACGTCCTCCCCAGTCAGACGAGCCTGACGACGTGGGTGACGAGGGTCTCCGCTGACGCCTACTACCGCTGCCCCTGATGCGGACCTGACTACAGAGGAGTTGGACATCCTCTTCAGTTACGAGACGAGACTTGCTGCCACGCTCGATGATGCAGTCCCTGAGACAGAGTCTGCGACACCACGACCGCCGCAGGACTCCCTGGCCACGACTCCCGGCTTAGCATCAGGGTCTGCATCAGGGTATGCGTCCGGGTCTGCGTCCGGGTCTACATCAGGATTGGATCCAGCCGGCCCCTCCACTTCATGCACGCAGCCGTCTTGGGCTGCAGACTCTACCCTTCGGATTGAAAGCGATACGTAAGTAATTTTGTTTATTATTTTAATTACTTAATTATTAAACCTTTAAGCTTTTTTCAAAGTGTTTTTTTTTTCCGTTAACTAATAGTCTCTAATAGCACAATAATTTTTATGATTTTGCAGAGTACAGCCACATACAACCATTTCAATACGGTTTCACGAGCTCCTCCATAGCATGCCTCTACCCAGCGACCTTCGCTGGCAGAAGATTCCGACGACGGAGAAACGTCGGATGTACGACAATTGGAAGGTAAAAAACATCATTTATTTTCATAATTAATTAATTTTGAAATTTATAGAAATAAATTTATTACTTTAACAATTTTTTATTTCAATTTTTTCAGGGCAAGTTTCCTGTTATCGATCCCGATATCACGGACGGTAGATTGTTCTCCCTATGGGACAGTCACGTCCGGGATCGATTCAAGGACCTCATGTACCGGGCGCGCAGAAAGTAAGCAGCAAACCGCCCCGTGTGGATGAGCCCGGAGGACAACGCGCGGCTTCTCGCGAGCTTGAGCACTCCTGAGGGCAAGACAGTGTCAAGCAGGAATAAGGCCAACCACGCGAAGAATCCCACCAAACACACAGCAGGGGCCCGGACACACGACGAGCACCATCGTCGATTGATAAGTTTTTTTTTCGTCGTTTTCTTACTTACGTACTTTTTTCTCGTTTTCTTTTTTCAATTAGTTATTAATTTATTATGTTTTATTCTTCAATCTTTAATTTTTTAGGAAGCGAAGCACGGCGCCTGTCCCTGGATGAGCCGCACCGCGTTCTTCACACGAAGAAGGGCCGGGACGTTCTTCGACGATAAGGCAAAAGCAGTTCAGGTATTTAATAATTTTTTCAATTATTATTTTTTCTTTAAAATTTTTCCTACCTTATATATTAACTATTTTATTTTCTGAATTTTAAATGTTTAGGAACGTTTCACGGAGTCCTTGAGTCAGCGGTTGCCCACACCAGACTCGCAACCGACTCAGGAGGACCGTAGAGAGGCGTTCTTGGAGGCTGCTGGAGGGGTTCAGCCTGATGGGTCAGTTCCTGGGCTCGGCTCGTAGGGGCGACGCCTTTACGCAGATGTGTCCCGGCCTCAGCGGAGCGGAGCGAGCACTAGCTCCGACCCTTCTCCGATTGAGCAGCAGCTGCGCGAGGACTTCGTTACTCGAGTTGCTGCGATTGAGGCCGACATGCAGGCACGAGTCGAGGCCCAGGTCGCATCAGCTTTGGCCGCGTACTTCAGATCCCTAGGCGGCGGCCCTTCATCATCGACGTCTCCTCCCCCACCCCCCGCCCCTCCGCAGTAGTTCTAGGATGCTTTCGTCTGTATAAAACGTTTTTTGAATATTTGATATATATATTTTTTATTTTAATTCCAATTTTTTGTTATTAAATTTTAATATTAATTAAATAAATAATTAATAATTAATTAACTAATTATTGAAATTTCAATTTAAATTAAAAAAAATTCTTAAATGCGACCATATGGTCACTTTTAACACGACCATCTGGTCGTATTTTGACTGAGTCTAAAAGTGACCATTTGGTCACATAACATACGACCATTTGGTCACTTTTTTATGTGACCAATTGGTCACTTATCTTTCACATAAATTACGACCAGATGGTCACTTTTTAGACGACTATCTGGTCGTATTTTGACTGAGTCTAAAAGTGACCATTTGGTCACACAAAATACGACCATTTGGTCACTTTTTTATGTGACCAATTGGTCACTTATCTTCAAGATAAATTACGACCATATGGTCACTTTGTAGGCGACCATCTGGTCGTATTTTCAAAATGTTGACTTTTTTGCGACCAAAAATTTATGGTCGTATATTTGTGACTATCCAGTCGCACAAATTCTGGACTGATCAGCTTTTTGGCCACCACTTATTTTGTCGCTTTTTTGGTCGCATTATAGACAAAAAACGACCATTTGGTCGCAATTTGATGGTCACAAATTGATAATTTTTTGTAGTGTTCAAACAAAACCACGCAAATTTTTCTTAAAATAAAAGACTTCCGCTGTTTTCTCTGATTTAATTTATTTAAAAGTGACGGGTCGTCACACTATATATCCATGATCTTATAAAATCTCACCTTGTCTTGTCTCTATTTTCTCATAAAAATAAAAATAAAAATAAAAATAAAAAGATGGTAAGTACTCCTCGAAATGCCGACCATGAAGATGCAGACCATGAAGATTTTGAAGCCTCTATCTTACGAAGAGGCAACTTATGCACGATGCTGAACTCTGATAACCAAAACATAGAGCATAAGAACATAGTGTTTGTCTGCTCCACATGTCAACATCAATTCCCTAATTGAATGGACCCAAATCAATTACTAATCCAATGTTTGGGCTCAAACCAAATTGAGGCATTTGGCCCATTGCATGTGTAAAAATTAAATTACATATGATTTGAAATTGGTTCAGTCAACAACCCTACGTCCAATTGGCTATTACTTTGTGGCAGAGTTTTGATATATATAAATAGAAGTTATGGGATATATTGCTTCTGCCGAGGATCAACTCCAATGTAAAGTGACGGCCAATCGTTTCTTCACCGTGAGTGAGAGAAATGAGAAATAGTGACGGCCATTAATGAATTAATTAGGGTTTGTTCATATTGAGAGACAATAGAGAGGGGGCAACCGTTTAAGTGATTCTCGGGGTTATGTATAATTGTGAGCAATTATACACATTATTTTTGTCTCATTGATGTAATCTTCAACTTCATAGTGGAACCTGTAGAGTCTGCAGAAGACAGGACGTACCAATTGGGAACCTGTATAAATATCTGGTGTGGTGTTATTTCTCTCTCATTTATATTATTCTTGTGTTACTATTATCGTTCTTGGGATTAGGTAGTTTATGGTTTTGCAAACCTTTCAAATTCCCAACAGGGGAAAGGGAAGAGATGAGAGAGCCATTGTTTGTGAGAGGAGAGAAAGGGCTTGAAAAAATAAAATATAAAAATAAAGGTCCCATAATTCTATTTAACCCATCGTTAAAATGGATAGTTATTGTACCAAGATACATTGTAGAGGTTGAGTTCATATCATGTAGAGGTTGAGTTCCATATCAACATCGTTAAATTGGATAGTTATTACTTTTCATATCAGGTAGAGGTTGAGTTCCATATCAACATCGTTAAAATGGATAGTTTATTACTTTTCATATCAGGTATAGATTGAGTTCCATATCAACATGGTATGCCTATTATCGCTGAGCTTTGACACATGACCAAATACATCATGTCCATGGTAATTTGATAATTTAGTTTAAAAATATTTGTTTAATAAATTACCTTTTATTAGTGAGACTGTAGAGTTCACTTGTTCTTTGGAATAAATTAAATATTGTAAATCTTCGTGTAGTTTCGAATCTATTTTTCTTTTCAAAAAACTTTTGAAGACCCATTGTTTTGTATATTTGAGGAATAGAAGCGTTAATCTCTCTTTTTTAGGAATAGTGTAGTTGAAACTATGAATTGGTGAATGTTGGCAGCTAGCCTCCACTTGCCATTGACGCACATCCCACCTCAAGTCTATAGGAGGAATCAGGATGGAATTTGATATGAAAAATAAAGTGTTATTAGAATATGGATGGCATTAAATATGAAATTGTGCAAGCAAAAAGAGAATAAGCCTCAATGTAGGAAGGATAGTAGGCGTACCTGCTCTCACCAGAATGTTGACACACCCTTTGGCTTTGACATGGCCAATTTTCCGTAGTTGTATCGCTCACACTCGTTGATGCATACATATCGACATAAAAACGGCTATTTGTCAAACTGATGAATGAATGCAAAAGAAAATGTCAATAATTACAATACTTCAGTTTCGTTTAAATATGAACATTTTTCTTGAATGTGGCTATTTTCCATTCACGCCAATGATCAAAAGAAGTTTGCTAACAGAAATATTCAAGTAATACTAAATATTAGCAGGTTTCAAACCGTCTATTCAACTTGTTTTCTCAACCTTTGAAAATGAAGCAATGCCAGTGTGACCATAAGAGGCATCCCAATTTCTCCCATCAAACTTCTTAATCTGAACACAGGTCAGAGTTCCAGGATCCACGCATCTGAAAGTAACTGCAACTCCATCTGGATTTGAGCGTGGATGGTAAAACGAGGTAATTCCACAGACTTTGCAAAAGGTATGTTTTGCAGTATGAGTACCGAAGGTGTAGGTTGAAAGAAACTTCTCAGAATCTTCTAATAGCTCAAAACTTTCAGAAGGTACAATAAAATGTGTGTTGGCCCTCATGAAGCAGTCTGAACAATTGCAATCCCAAGCTACAACACTGGCAGGTGCTTGGACTCGCCATCTTATTTTCCTGCAGTGACACCCTCCATTATGCACAACCATCTCAGAAGCCATCACAGAAGAATCTACCATGTTAACGTATCTAGTCGAAGAACATTATTTTTCCTGAATGAGAAAGGTGGCCCTTCATTAGTTAATCAGTTCGTATTAGATACTTTCTTCACGTGTTTGGTTGTGTCTCACATTTGCTTAATTAAGGCTTTCACCAGCTGCCATTGTTGCCACTTGCCATTGCATATAAGTTTTATTTTATTCTCTTATAAAAGCCTTGTAAACTAACTAGTTAATAAAGTGGTTGAAAAGCTGGTTGTCCAACAAAGATTAATTTCTTTATTTGGAACTTATCGTCCGGAGGTTTAAATACGGCGGATACTATCCATAGGCGAAACCAGAAAAACTCCATTTCTCCAAATATTTGTTGCCTCTGCCATCAGCCCTCTAAAAGTCAAAATCATTTATTTTTCAGCTGTCAATTTACTAGTAAGATTTGGAGAAATCTGCTACAGACTTTCAATTTGGGTTGGTGTTTTGCTAATTGCCTCAGTTTTAATCTCTACTCTCTTCTTGTTGGGCATCCGCTGAAAGATAAGGCCAAGTGGATCTGGGAAACGGCGGTTAAAATCATCCCGTGGGACGTTTGGTTGGAAAGAAATCATAGGATCTTCGATAACAAAAGCTGCACGGCTACTGAAATTTGGGAGTTTATTCATTTTAAAGTGTCTCTTCTCTCAAATGTTTTTTTTAATTATGATGTACTTTTAATTAACAATGATTGGAAGAATTTTTGTAACCCAATCGGTGTGGGTTGAATCCTTTTCACCCCTTTTTGTATTCTCTTTTCTTTTTAATGAAAGCTCTATGTTTCTTATCAAAAGAAAAATTATAAAGTTGTTAATGGGTTGGATTGATTCAATTATTAGAAAACAAATTGGTACATAGATAGTCTTCTTAATAATCATGGCTTCGATCTCAAAACCATTGGTAATTAAAGGGGTAACTCATAGACTTTAAAAACATTGTTTCTCGTTCACCTTTCTAATGTGGGATCCTTAACAAACCTCAAGAGGATGTAAAAGAAGGGTAGACAAGCGTCCCTAGCCATCCACTCAAATGAAACTAAGATTACGAAAGACGCCTCGATTTGGCGAGAATAGATAAAATATAATAGATAGAGATATGTGATAGATATCCAGTTTAGCAACATGGGTTGGTTATTTTAGTAGAATGCCAACATAATTTATTGGGGAGGGGAGTGAGAAAGGTGGACTGGTTTGTGGGATTTCTGTATTGATTTTAGCTTAAGGGAGAGGCATTAAGGTTCCATGAATTACTTGAGATTCTTTCATAACCTCTGTCCTTGTCAAATTGGTGTCAAAGCATCAATTCCGACCATGGCTGTAAAGGACATTAAAGGACAAATGAAATTGCTGAAGACGGAAGCACGGACACCTCTATTTTCATTACGAATCTGTATCGGACACATGTCTGACACGGATTCGTCAGGACACTCTTGGGATACGTGTCTGATACTTCAAAATAAGTGTCCCCCCCCCTCCCTTTTTTTTTCAAATCTGACTTTTGGACACGGCTGGAATACGGCTTGGACACGGCTTAAAGTTGAAAATAACCAAATATTTGGTTTTTTTGTTTTTAAATTAACCTCAGCCCTAAAATGAAGTCAGGTTGAACGAAAAGGAAAAAAAAGAAAAACTTTTTCACTCCCATACATAGTTTGATCTACATATTTTATTTATTTTCAACAACTAAATTTGTCATTATATACATATATATATTTAAAAATAAAAAATAACGTGTCCATGACGTATCCGTATCCTACTTTTTTTTAAAATGGCGTATCGCCGTGTCCGTGCTTCCTAGCACTAAAGCAATCCATAATGAAAAGAAAGGACATAGGAAGAAGTAGCCCTTCCAAATCTCGATCATTCTACAAAAGACATCGCCACAAAAATGAAAGAAAGAGAGATAAAGAGTCTCCTGGTCTATGTTTTGTTGATGCTTTAAATAAGCTAAAGGGGGCAACAAGAAGATAGTCTAGTGGCATAGTCAGTAGTATAAAGGACCCATCTCTCATGGGCAAAAAATAAAAATAAAAAAAAATAAATCTAAAGGAGCTTCATTTACAAGGATAGAAAATATTGAAGAACTAAGGCATCCTCTCCATTTGACTCAAAAACGTTACGAAGTAGAACATAATCAAGGAAGTCCATCGTGATCAAAAGCTTCTATAAAGTCTATTTTAAAACCAAGCCCCTCTTTCATCTTCTTTTAAACTCAATACCCTCATTTGCAATTAAAACGGAGTCCGTGTTTTAATCCCATTAACAAAAGCCGATTGGCTAGATGATAAGGTAGAATCCAAGACATTGAGAAACCTCGACTTGAGATTATGAAATAATTTTATAGAGGCTTGTGACTTGGCCTAAATTTTCAAAGTTCAGATGCACTAGATTTTTTTGGTGTTAAACAAATGAAAGTTGAATTTAACTTTCAAGTTGATGATATCAATTCAATAAAATTCATGGAAAACATCCACTGAAAAGTAGAGATCTAAATGCTAAGGGTACCATTAAGGGTGTGTTTGGGTTTGGGAGTGCTTTTGGCCAAGCCAAAAGTGCTTTTAAATGAGCAAAAGCACTTTCTAATTAAAATATTCATGTTTGGCAACATTTTATAAGCACTTTTTGTAGAAGTCACAAGCACCAAAGTGTTTCTTGAAGAAGTAAATGATAGGTGCTTTTTGAAGTGATTTTGATTTTTAAAACTTTGTATTTCTAATTTCTTACACACTTTCTATCTCTAGCTTCTCTCCATGCATTTTCTCTCTAGATTCTCTCCATGCATTTTCTCCCACTTAACTTATTTTTCTACACACTCTAACTTCTCCTTATACACCATTCTCTAGCTTATTTCTACAAATTTTCTTTTCTACACACATTTTATCTAACAAGAACTCTAAACAAGATTAAAAGCACTTTTTAAATATTACATCCAAACAATAAAATAATATACCACTAAACACTTTTTATCATAGTACTTATAAGAAAAGTAATTTAATTAAAAGCATTCAAGCCCTAAATCACATTTCGTCAGTTGAGAGCAGGCTCATAAAAGCAAACTTTATTATGCATAGAGAAGAAAAACGTTGGACAAATCAACAGATAAGTGATAGGTATCACAGTTAAATAGTTTAACAGTGCAAGAAATAAAATAAAATTAAAAAAAAACTTTAAATTTATAAAATAAAAGCCAAACATAAAAAGGAAAAAAGAAATAATTAAACAGAAAAAATACTGATGAATCATAAATACATATGTTTGGAATAGAATTGAATTGTTTAATTATATTAGTAATTAGTTCATCAGTGTTTTTATGAGATGGTCAACTTGAGCATAGCTCAAATGGTTAGGCATTTTTTCCGTTCTCATGAGGCCAAAGTTTCGAGTTTCCCCTCCTCCAATTAATGTAAAATATCTCAAGGGAAAAAAAAAGATTTGTTATAAGATGGGTTATATATGATGTGGGTTAGGAAAGTTAAAAACAACATAACTTAGGTAGACATCCCAAGTAGCTTAAATTAGAAGAGAAAGGGGAGGACTCTCGAATTTCTTCCGCAATCTGGTAATCTTTTCTGTATTTTAAAACTACCCATTTGGTTTCTAAAATCGGTATTAGAGCACGTTCAATTCTTAAGAGCCCATTTGGAATAACTTTTAGGAGGGACTAAAAATGTTTTTTATCCTCCTACAAACGATTATAATCCGGCCCTAAGTAATCATGACTCAACCTCACATAAGTTGTTTTCAACATACTAATAAAGGAAAAACTGACCAGAAACTATAAATTATTTCCTTAATCTTAAATATGAATCAGTTTCAGACTTTACTGGTTAAGCAACACATAAATCCATCTCAATCAAAGGCCATATAAAATACTGACAACTTCTTTTCCTAAAACGAGTAATTTCCTTAAAAAAAATATATGAAATAAATCAAAATCGAAGTATTGAAATTCAAGTGTTTCAATTCCACGGTTCTCTTGATTAAACTCGAGTTAAACATTCGAATAAGAAGTTTACAGACAACGAAGCTTCTAAGAGAAAGGAAATAAGAGATAATTTGAAGCTGACCTCTGATTCCGTAGCAGCTGGGAGTATTTCCGGCCTTTTCATTGTCGATGGGAAATGGGGCAAAAATGCCTTTATAAAATTCAGATTTTTTATGGGAAAATGGGCAAAACATCCACTTCAATTGTACCTTCTAGAATTTAATATAAGCTATAATCTACAATTTATTTATAATATATCTATAATAGTCTAAAGAAATTTCAATAGTTAAGTTTATTTTGATGCAATATTTACGAGGGTTAAAGGTATAAATGACTCCTATTTTCATGGTTTTTCAATTTACATCTTACACTTTTAATTTTAAAAAAATCACCCCTACACTTTCAAAAACCAACCTCTATTAAAAAAAAAATCCAAAACTAACTGTGAAGACTATTTTAATAATTTTATAAACCACGATTAATTTGCTCTCTCCTCTCTTTATATTGTCTTCGTCTTCATTTTTCTTCCGGCCCTTTAATGGTGGTCAGCCTCATTCTAGACCTGAGGAAAAAAAAAATCAAAGAAAAAGGAGTATATACTAAACCAGTTAAGTTGATTTTTTTTTTTTGAGATTACATCTAAATGGAGGAGGGGAAACTCGAACCTTCGACCTCAAGGAAAAAGGAGTATATACTTAACCAGCTGAGCTATGCTAATATTGACATAGTTAAGTTGATTTTGATGCAATATTTATAACGGTTAAATGCATAAATGACCCTTTTATGATTTTTCAATTTACATCTTACACTTTTAATTTTAAAAAAAAATCACCCCTACACTTTTAAAAACCAACTTCTTTAAAAAAAAAAACATCTAAAACTAACAGTAAAGACTATTTTAATGTAATTGTATAAACCATGGTTAATTTGCTCTCCCCTCTCCTCTCTTTATATTGCCTTGGTCTTCATCTTTCATCCGGCCCTTTAATGGTGGTCAGCCTCGTTCTAGACCTGAGGAAAAAAAAAATCAAAGAACAACATAATCCCCCGTTCAAGTTCAAAGCCGGACATTAAATTCTATAAATTTTCCAGAATTGATCCATTATCTCATCAGATTCAAAATTTTCTTTCAATATCGGTTCAATTTGGGTTTGAAAATGTCAGACCTTGGAAAATTGAAATTGTTTGGGAACGGGAGGACCAAAGCGTCATATTAACTACCTCTTCTTCTTCTTTTATTCTCCCAGTTTTAATGAATTCCTACATCAGTTTTGACCAAAACTAGAATGCCCATTTAAATGATCTCCACCTTCTCCCAAAACATACGACCCATTACTCTCAATCCTCGTACAAATCGAACTAAAAAACAAAAACAACTTCACTTCCATGTTTGAAGGAAATACTTTATAATTCATCAAGAAATTGTTGAAATTTTGCCATTTTGTTGTTTGTGGTTAAAAGTTTATTAAGTTGTGCTTGATAATATTGCTAAGATGAAAACGATTGAAAATTCCATTAGAGGGCAAACCAATATCGATTAATCAATTAAACGGATATTATTGCAATATTCTTACGGACGTGAGGTTTTTAGTTTTATGTTTTTCTTTATATATTCTCAACCTTAAGTATTCCTCAAATCTCTTCGCATCCAACTTCGATTTCCTTTCGTTATTCACTTCTCATCCGAGAGGAAATCCATAATCAATTCCAAAATTTCCTTTCGTTATACTCGCTGTCCAAAATTTGGTTGATAAATGATTTTAGGGGAAAGGGAACAGAATGAAAATTTAAACTCAAGTTAAAATTTTATGAATAATTATTGAGAGGGTTAAAAAAATTATTAAAATAATCTCCAAAGTTAGTTTTGGAAGTTTTTTGACGGATGTTGGCTTTTAAAAGTGTAGGGGTGATATTTTTCAAATTAAAAGTGCAGAGGTGTAAAATGTGGAGGGTTCATTTATGCATTTAACCCTATTAATGTATTAATGTTTAGAATAATTTATAAATATAGTATATTTTAGTTGGTCGGTTATTAATAATGATTAATATGTAAATTAGTGATTAAATTATTGTAAAAATATGTAAGTCAATGATTATCACTTATTACCTAAATATTTACAATATTCTTAAGAGTTAATATTTTTACAAATATTGCCTAAAAATTTGCCAAATTCGCAATCATCCTTATAATCTATAATCTATCTATCTATAATATAATCTATAGCATATATAGTAGTAAGGAATTGAGGAAAAATATGGGGTTCCTAATTTATCCTCATTTTATTATCTTATTCATGTTCACATAGAATTTCGATACAGTGAAATAAATGCACAATAAATGATTTGTATTGATGATTTGAGTAGTTACAATCTATACTCTAATAAAAATTCTTCTGATGCTTTCTCAAAAGTATAAACTTCGACTCGAGTGTAAATCAACATATTCTCAAATCAAATAATTGATTAGTTGAAATCTTCTAACTTAAAGACTAGAATTCTCTGGGCTTGGGGGATCTTGATCTTCCAAGCATTTGTCTTCGAATAATCCTTAAAATTATCTTAAATCTTTATAGTCTTCGAGTTGTCTTTTGATCTTTTTTTCTCTTTTAATCGTCTTGAATATTCAAAGTCTTCGAAATTATCTTGGATCGTCAGAGTCTTGGGTCTTTTTTCTCTCCAAAAATAGTTGTCTCTAAATTATGAATGATCAACTCTATTTATAGAGTTTTCAATGGGTCTTTTGGTGGGTTGAGTTTAATTTGATAATAGGCATACGTGCCACATGACACAATTTGATTGGGCAACCTTAAATCATCAAATGATCATGGAAAAAGATATGCAGTGTCATCTTATTAGCCAATTTTATGTCTTTTATTTTAAAATAGAGACACATGTCAAATTATGATTGGTCCCTATTTTATAATGTGTAATTTTATCATAATTTAGATAATTACGTGGTAAATTGTAATTGATTGAATTTTGCCTTTATACAATTCCCTTTTTATCTTCTTTTCAATTTATTGTTTGACTTTTCCTTTTATCATTACTTTTTTGTATTTTAATCATTTATTTAACTACATTGAAAATTGTAATACTGATTTAATTCTTTGAAGAAATTATAAAAACTGTACAGAGTTAGTGGAACTAATTTAATTGATATTGAGGATGTATCTATTGATTGATGGAGTAAATGGAAATTAATTAAGTTCTTAAAGGAGGTTGACATAGTATTTAATTATTATTTTTTCATTTTTTTCTTGAATCGTATAGATTTATGAAAAAAAACATTTTAAAACACTCCAAAAAAACATATGACAAAGACATGCATTGTTGGGTCCTTTTTTTCTTCTGTAATGTGATAGAGAGAGATTGATTTTTCTGTGAAATGGATGGAGGATGATTCTTTGATTTCCTTTTCTTATTAGTTTAAGCTTGACTTGTTAAATGTTTGGGTTTGGGTTGTTTCTAAACCAATATGATTTACTGGTATATATTTTACTTATTTTTTTTCTTAAAGTTGGTTGATGTCAATTTGTGGATGTGGAAGTTGAAGAAACCATTAAAGATGAAACTAAATTAGGGACTCTTGGTAAGGATGAACAAGATTTTGGTGATGGAAACTTCTACTATGAATATTGTGATTCTTTTTTCGTTTTATGAATATTGTTTTCTATCAGCACTATTATTATTTTTATTGGAGGTTTTTCAAAAATGGTATTTTAAGAATTGATATTTTCAAAATAGCAAAAGTTTTGAAAATGTTTAAAAATGGCATTGTTATACTGAGATCCATAACCTCATACAGATACTGGGTCTAATATTTTTAGAAATGCTATTTTTAAAATAATTCAAAACATTTGTTATTTTTAAAATTACTCACATAAAAAATGTCATCTGTTGAAGTTTCTCATTTTTATTTATGGGGATGCGTTCAAATTAATTCAATAATTATTACTTAAATATGTTTATGTGATGCAAATGCCTCTTTACTTGGTAACTCCAGTATTTATAAAGAAAGAATACAAAGCTTAGATCCCCCAAACATATTCAAATCAAGTTCAGACTATAGATAAAAGAAAAACAATCACTAGAGAATTCAAATTCAAAACATGCAGCTAAGAGAACATACAGAACAAACACACAGCGAGAATTTGAGTAGAAGAAGAAGAAGAACACAGACACCAGAATTATAGTGGTTTGGATCAAGTTGTCCTACATTCACTCTCAAGCTGATTCTCTATGATTCAATTCATGATCTCAAGCTGCATCAATGGAGAATTACAAGTTATCCAGCTCTCTCTCTCAATCTGCAACATCTCCCTCTCAAATCACTCAATCTTCCCTCTCACTATTCTCTCTCTATTTTTTCACGTTTTACCTCTTTCAAGTAGGAGAAACATTCTTTATACTAGTATGAAAGAATACCTACAAATGAGCTCACATGTAGACAATTCAAAACCTTACATAGTTGTCAATGAAGAGAGATGAATTTTCTAATAGCTTTTTAGAGTCACAATTTTTGAATGATATGTAGGAATAATGACGTGGTAAGTGATTTAATTAGAGCCATAATTCAAAAATCTCCACCTTAAATCTACTTAAAACATAATGAACATTCCAAAGAAAAAGAACCATAACAGCTTGAGTGACTTATTTTCCTTTAAGTCTTCAAGGAGGACAAAAATCAGTGACCTTGAAAAGGTCTTTAGTTTTATGGAACTTCAAAGCATTTACTTGTTTTGTTGCAATTTTAGTTGGGTTATCTTGAGTATTAATCTTCTCAACAGAAATGCTTCCACCAGCAATGACATCCCTTATAAAATGAAGCTTAATATCAAGTGTTTTATTCTCTCATGGAATATTTGGTTTTTTGTTAAGTTTATAGCACTTTGACTATCTCAAAACACATTTAGCTTCTCTTGTTCCATTCCCAATTCTAGTAGGAGACCTTGTAACCACATAGCTTCCTTGATAGCTTCAGTCACAACTATGTATTCAACTTCAGTAGTGAAAAGAGCTACTTCATGCTGAAGAGAGGTCTTCCAACTTATGGTGCAAACATATAGAGTAAAAGAATAACCTCATAATGATCTCCTCTTGTCAAGATCTTCTGTGAAATATACATCCACATATCCTTTAAGAGGTTGATCTTCGTCATCTGTTTTCTTATACAATAATCCCTCTGTTCTAGTTCCATTTAGACATCTCATAAGTCACTTGACTACTTGTCAATGTTCTTTACCTTGGTTGGCCATGAATTTGCTGATAAGGCTTGTGGCTTATACAATATTTAGTCTAGTGCCAACCATTGAGTACATAGGGCACCCCACTGCACTAGAGTAAGGAACATTTGTCATTTCCTTCTTTTTATAGTCTTCAACCGGAGATTAACTTGAATTCAATATAAAATGAGCTGCCATGAGGTATTAACATGTTTGGAGGATGTCATATTAAACTTTTCTAATACCCTTTGCATGTAAAGGACATAATTCACTCTTTTTTGTTTCAGAAGATCTGCATTCCCATAATCTTCTTGACAATACCCAAGTTCTTCATTTCGTATTCAAAACTGAGTTGCTTCTTTAATTCTTCTTCTTCAGTCATGCTTTTTTTATATGATTAGCATATCAGCTGCATATGGGAGTAGATATATGCCTAAATCATTTCCAACTCTTTTGAAGTATACACAACTATCATGCTTGCTTCTTTTGAACTGATTTCTTAGCATGAACTCATCAAATTTGAGGTACCATTGTCTGGGGCTTTGATTTAGGCCATATAAAGATCTCTTCATGCAACATACTTTCTCAGTGTTGCCATGTTTCAGTTTTAAACCTTTAGGTTATTCCATAACAATGACTTATTCAAGAACACCATGTAAGAAAGTTGTCTTGACATCCATTTGTTCTATTTCCATGTTATGTTGAGTTACAAGTGCAAGTAAGACCCTTATTGAGGCATGTTTGACTATTGGAGAGTATATTTCTTTGAAATCTATTCTCTCATTTTGTGTGTAGCCTTTGGCTACTAACCTAGCCATGTATTTTGGTTTCCCTCATTCTTGTGGATTTTCCTTGATTTTGAAAATCCATTTGTTTCTCACAATTTTCTTGACAGGAGGTCTATTAACCAAGGTCCATGTATCATTCTTCTTTAAGGATTCTAGTTATTTCTTCATTGCATCAATCCACAGCTCGTTGTCATTCCTTTTCATAGCTTCAGCCTTAGTTGTTAGGTTCTACATGCTCTATTTCTTCAACTATTGACAAAGCATAGGATACCAAATCAGCTTCAACATAACTTGTAGGAGCCGTCACTTGTCTTCTAGGTCTATCTCTGGTCCGCTGGTAACCTGATAGATTTCCCCCTTGTTGTAGATTAGACTCTAGACATAATTCTGGAACCTGAGGTGACTGATTATCCTTTTTCCACTTCGGTTTGAATTTTCCAGTGTTTATGTATTTCCATCATTTCCTACTTGATTTTCCATGTAGACTTCCCTTTCTATAAAGGTTGAATCCCTACTCACAATACATTTGGACTTGTTTCCCACAGAGTACCAGAGTTTGTATGCCTTCATTCCCTCTAGATATCCAATAAATACACACCTTTTGGCTCTTGGTTCAAGTTTTCCTTCCTTAACATGGACATATGTTGTGCATCCAAATACTCTAAGATTGCTTAAGTCTGGAGGAGTACCTGACCATATTTCTTGTGGAGTTTTAGAGTCAATGACTTCTAAAGAACATATTTATCGGATAAGTGGCAGTGTGTAGAGCTTCTCTTCAGAAGTTCTTTGGTAGTTTTTCTTGAAATAATAGACATCTAAACCTCTATAGTAGAGTCTTATTCATCCTCTATGCTAAACCATTTTGTTGAGGAGTTCCGGCAGCAGACTTGTGTCTCACTATGCCTAAGAAGTGCATAGTTTGTTGAACTCTTGATTCAAGTATTCAAGGCCATTGTCAGTCCACAGTTTCTTGACCTTTTTTCCTGATTGTTTCTCTACCATAATCTTCCACTCTTTGAATTTTGTGAGAGTTTCATCATTTGTTTCATTGTGTATGTTCAGATCTTTCTTGAGTGATCATCAATAAAGGTAATGAAGTATCATTCTCTACCTTTTGAGATTGTTCTAGTTGGCCCCCACACATCTGAATGAATGTAGCTCAATGATTCCCTAGTTAATGACTCAATTCTTGAGAACTTCAATCTGTGTGCCTTGCCCATTACACATATCTCACAGAAGCTCATATTCTCTATTTTAGTATTACCAAGGAGATTTTATTTCAGTAATTCCTGCATTCCCCTCTCATTAATGTGTGCTAACCTTTTATGCCATAGGTTTCTCATATCTGTCTTCACAACACATGCTAATCCTTTGTTTACATGTAGGGTTCCTCTTTCAAAGACATAGAGCCCATTTTCTCAATTACCTTTATAGATCACTAGAGAACCTGACCTGACTTTTAATACTCCATTTTGTGCTTTACAGTGATAGCCTTCCTGATCTAGCAATCTAAGGGAGAGTACCCAAGAACACTTGACCTCCATTTCTTGCCTCATAGTTTTATAACCAAGTTTTATTTGATGTCATATGGAAGGTACATCAAGAATCAAGAATCCACTGGTCTTATGCTTTAACCGTGGTCATTGGCAAAAGGTCTGTAGATTCATATCTCTCTTCCTCAGCAACACTTGCATCCCCTAATTCTTGTTCCTTCCTTGTATGTTGGTTCTTTCTATCAGGACAATTCCTTTTGAAATGTTCTTTTTTATGGCAGTGAATACATTTAAAGGTCATACCGTTTCATTTTAATTTAGATATACTTTTTCCCTTATTTTTGAAATCCTTCTTATCAGTTTTTGCCCCTGATATTAAGGCTTTCTCCACTTGAGCTTCCATTTAGTTTTTTCTCTGTTTTTATCTCCAGCTTTTTAATCCTTAGTTAATCAACTGCTTCATCTATTATTAACGAGGTTCTACTATACTTGATGGCTAATTTTACATTTTTATAAGAATCAGGCAAAGAGTTTAAGATTAAGATAACATGATTCTCATCCAAAACTTTCTCTCCACTACTTGTTAAGCTCTCTTGAAGTCATATAGATTCTCCTCTAGATTCTTCGAAGTGTCCATCCTGAAACTAAATAATTTTTCCTTGAGGTAGATTTTATTTGAGATTGACTAAGACATGTATAACTTATCAAGTTTACTCCATACTTTAATTGATGTATCATCTTCATCAATTTTCCTCAAGACGTTGTCTTCTAGGTGAGGGGTGATAGTACTATCTATGTTATCTTCTTAACTTCTGCCTTCTTCGCCGCAGTAGTTCCCTCTGTAAATAGTTCATCATTTAGGCAGCAACTACCTTCTGTTGTATGATAAAAGCTCTAATCTTCTTCTTCCACAAAGAGAAGTCCCATTTTCCATTGAATATTTCCACATCAAACTTTTTAGCTCTCATGATCTGAATGGCTAACAATTTTTAGGAGAGGTACTCGAATAAACTTAGGTTATGATACCAATTTTTTATGCAAATACCTCTTTACTTGATAATTCTAGCATTTACAAAGGAGGAATACAAAGCTCAAATCCCCAAAACAGATTCAAATCAAGTTCAGACTATAGATAAAAAAACCATCACCAGAGAATCCATATCCAAAACATGCAATTAGGAGAACATACATAACAAACACACAACAAGAATTTGAGTAGAAGAAGAAGAAGAGGAATAACATAGACACCAGAATTATAGTGGTTCAAACCAAGTTGTCCACCATCCACTCTCTAGTTGCTTCTCTATGATTTAATTCATTATCCCAAGCTCCATCAATGGAGAACTACAAGTTATTCAACTCTCTCTCTCTCTTAGTCTACAACATCTCCCTCTCTAATAACTCAACCTTCCCTCTCATTGTTGTCTCTCTATTTCTCACGTTCTACCTCTTTCAAGCAGAAGAAACATTCTTTATACTAGACTGCAAGAGTACTAGAGATACTCACACAAAAGTCATACCACTAAGCCCTCGTTGACAACCAAGAATTACAAGGATGACAAGAGAAAGAGGTTGAGGGACCATCTTGAGAAGCACAGTCTTCCTCCAAGTAAATTTCAGAAGTACACTCCCACCACGGTCCCAATAGAGCGTCCGTTAATGGAAATTAAAAAAACAAAAATTTATTGAAATACCCAGCAAAAATGAAGGAGGGAACAAACAAGAGACACAAAGAGAAGTATTGTCTCTTCCACAAAGACCACGACCATACCACCTCTGATTGCTTTGATCTCAAGGAAGAAATTGAGACCCTTATTCAGAAAGGGTACTTGAAGAAATTCGTGAGAAGTAAAAAAGGTGAACGTGATACTAAATCAAATAAGGAAGTCAAGATTTTCATAATGGAGAAATAAGAACAATCTTTGGGGATCCGACTAGTGAAGAAGAACCTAAGTAGAGGGCAACGTCCTAGAAAGAACCATGCTAGATCAATAAGGTAGTAGGTTGATACACGAACACATTATTCAACCTTAATTGCATGGCTTTACTACACCTATGAAATGTCAAGCAACTTCAGTTTTATTCAATCAATTTTATTTATGGCAGTTTTCATATCCAATAAAGTTTTCTATTGTAAGAGCTTTCATATTAAATTAAATAAGAATGTAATTTTTCTACATTATAAAAAATTACATTTGTGTAAATCGATTGAATCAAATCATTCTGAGAACTCTTAGACTCGAGCTAGACTTCAAGACATAAAGCTCTACTCGAGTGGGGGCCAACTACATGAACATACTACAACAAAATGAAAAAGTTCCAAGTCCATAAAAATGGAAGAGCTCTACATAAAAAATTAAAGTTCAAGTACATCAAGGTGGGAAGTTCTAAGTCCACCAAGGTGGGAAACTCAAAAAGTAAAAAAATTCTAAGTCTACTAAGGAGTGTAGGACTCTCATGGGCCGCACCTAGTAAAAGAAGTTAAACTGAGAAAAATTCTAAGTCTATTAAAGAATGCAGAGCTCTCACGAGCCGCACCTTGTAGAATCATTATGAAAAGAAATTGTAAGTCTATTAGGGAGTGCAAGGCTCCCATGAGCCGCACCTAGTAGCAAAATTTTAAATGAGAAAAATTATAAATCTATTAGGGAGTTCAGGGCTCGCGCAAGCTGCACCTCGTAGAATAATGTGAAATAAGAAAAATTCTAAGTGTACTAAAAAGTAGAAGAATTAAAAAAAAATCTAAATCTACTAAGTGTACAAAGCTCGTAGAAGAATTATGAAAAAAATTCTAAGTCTACTAAGAGTTCAGGGCCTATAGAAGAATTGAAAAACTGAAAAATTCTAATTCTACCGAGAGTTCAGGGCTCGTAGAAGAAAATAAATAAAAATTCTAAGTCCACGAAGAGTGTGGGGCTCGTAGAAGAATCAAGCTCGTGTCAAAACTCAACGAGAAATTGACCACTGAAAATCAATTTTGAGCCTTTTTTTTAAAAAAAAAAAGACATAATAAAGGCCAAAAAAAAAGGGAAAAAAAATAAGGAAAAGGTGAAGCAACGAAGAATTTTTAATTTTTTTTCCCTTCTATATTCTTTCTCCACTCTGATCAATTCAGTCCCTTTTCCAATTCCGTGAAAGTTTTTTAATACATTGACAGAAAAACTTAGAATTCTTTTTTGATATTATGGTTTCAAGAGAACTTCAACTATTAAAATCAAAGAGGGCAAACTGGACAACTTGGACATACAACCCAGCTCTAAAACAACTAGGACAGGAAATTCAAGCTACAAACTATCAAAATTGACAACTGTAAAGGCAGAAAATTTAAGCCACAAACTCTGAGACTTGTGAAATTTTAAGTGAATTGACTTGGGAAAAATTCCACCTTAAAAGAATACTTCCAAACAACGTTAAACTCACATCCCAACTCAGCTCGGGGGTAGGGGGTCACTAATGTGGGTGAAGTTTGATAACATGTGGAGTTTTACAACTTGACAAAATATCTACGCACATTGCCTAAGCACATTACCTAAATATAGTGCCAGCGCACATACAACCCAACTTCAAAACGAACAGGTAAGAAAATTCAAGCTACAAACTCTCAAAACTCTGACGATAGCGAAGGTAGAAAATTCAAGCTACAAACTCCGACACTTATGAATTTTTTAGAGAATTGACTTCAGAAAAATTCCACCTTGAAAGAATACTCCTAAACAGTGTTGAAATCGTATCCTAACTTATCTCGGGAGTAGGGGCCACTGTTGTGGGTAAAATTTAATAACACGTGGAATTTTATAACATGACAAAATGCCTACGTGCTTTGCCTAAGCATAATGCCCAGGTATGTTGTCAATGTTAGGATCTAAGGCAACCCTAGAGGGGGGGTGAATAGGGTTTATTAAAAATTTATAAAACTTTTTTAATCAATTCAAAAATTTAAGATTAACAAAACAATTACACTTTTAAAATTTAATCAATATAAATAAATTTTATACTTAGAATTCTTTTTAGCAAAGTAAACAAATATGATATGATAATAGAAAAATTTGTATCATAAATAATTTCTAACCATTTAATTATGCTTTAGTAAATTATGAAAATAAATATGTAAAGCAAAAATTAATGAGTAAAGGTTAGAGAAAGTGACACCAAAATTTATAGTGGTTCGGCCAAAAATGCGGCCTAGTCCACTCCCCGAGCGCCTCTCGAGAATTTGTATTCACTTTTTGTGGGAGCAAGTGCAACCCAATCCTTTTAGCGGGATCAAGATCAAACCCGAACAACGACCCTTTCCACGGAGCAAGGACAACCGATATCTATCACTCTTTTTACTAAGGTTTAAGAATTAAACCTTTTACAATGATAAATCCTCACAAAGGATAAATGTTACAATAATTTTGCTCACAATAAGAGATAAAAATCTCAACAAATTAGCCCTCAAGAATGGCTAGAAATACACAAATTTGGCTCACGAAAATACTCACAAAGAGATTAAAAAAAAGCTTTAGGATTTTGCAATGAGAAGATAGCTTCTGAAATTTGTTGGTGTGTAAAATCTGTCCAAATCGAGCTCCTTTTATAGGTAAAAAAAAATTTACTATTTCATCCACCTTCATCCACCTTCTTAAATAAAAATTGACTTCATTGGTGTGAATGGAGAAAGGAGGAGGCTCCATTGTTGACAAAAAGGAGGTTGAGGGAAGCCATTTTCGGTGCTTCAAATTTCCAGAAATGGGCTGATGAAGAAGGGCATGAAATGACGATAATAACCTTTGAAGTCTTCATATAAACGTAAATCAGGAAGGGCATAATTGTAATCAACCAAATTAGTGTAGTAAATGCTTCCAGAAAAGTCAATGAGAAGTCCACGTGTCAAAGCGTCATTGGTTGAGCCAAATCTGAATTTGAAATTAATAATAATAATATTATTAATAAAAATCTGGTCAGCAGGGGCATTCTGGGCAGATGACCGTTGTGAAGAGATTTAAAAATTCGGTCAGCAGGAGATAAAGTAATGGTCAGGACATAGAGGGCATTGACCAAAAGACCAGGGGCTGAAGCGTCAATTCACATACAAAAGAAAAAGCAAAACAGCTGGTGGAGGGGACATGGTGGCCACGCGTCGAGCAGAGAGAGGCTGGAACAGCTTCAGTGGGGGACAGCTGGGGCCCACGGGTACAGGTGACGTCAGCTGGCGTCAGCGGCTGGGTAACAAGCGCGGCGACGTGGCGAAACGAATACCGTTGGATGATGAGGCGGTGCGATCGAACGGCAGCCAACAATTCTGATTTTCCTTTTTCATTTATTTAATTTATTTCCAATATATATATATATATATATAAATGGAAAAATCCTGGATCGTCAGATGACTGATGACCTTCAATCGGACGGTGGTCATTAATTCAGATTTTCATTTTCCTTTGTCCTTTATTTTATAAATCTGAATAAATCTGATCCATTGATTCATAAAGCAGGTAGATCTGACGGCTGGAATAAATCGAGAATAAATATTTTTCTTTAAATCAAAAGAAACTGAATAAATCTGGGCCACTGAATTTGAATTCCATCTGATCTGACGGCTGTAATTGTGAGCGCATAATAAATATAATGAGCTTGTCGCATACGATCCGAATGAAATAATTATTTTAATTTCAATCTTCTAAAATCAATATCTCGCTCGTTTGAAGTCCGATTCAGTCGATTCCAATTGCGTTGGACTCGTTATAATTTTCTCTACACAGTGGACTATCAAAACACAGAAAATTGATTAGTAACAAAAGCACGTTTGTTATCATCAAAATAAGAATAAGATTAATTGACTTAGGATTTCAACAGTCAATGCACCTAGTGAAAAATGCCTATGCACCTGGTCATAAAATCTACGCGCCAGGCAAGACACGTCTACCCAGTCTCTGGCACAGACTTACATACTTGAGACCAAATACAAGTATCCAATTGGAAGATGACAAGTGGGGTAACCCACAAGCATCACATAATTGAGAAGCAACACATGCCCAATCCGGATGCAACACGTGGCATGGTGATGTAATCAAATTCTTCCTTTATAAGTAGGAGAAGAAACTCAACCATTAGGTAATGAATTCTACTCTAATTCTATCTGACACACTGGCTCTGACTTAAGCATCAGAAGGTGTTAGGCTAGCACCACACTAATACTTTGTTCCTTTCGTGTGCAGGTACATATAGTGCTCTTCAACTACTCAGCACACCGCCTATGCAGCGCACTACCTCCGATTCATCCTATTTTCTAAGTTTGTTTTTGGCGTGGGGGACCACCATTTTTACGTAACAACAATATCAATTTTATCATTTACAAGAAATGATCGGATATCAAACTAAGTTTATCAAACCATAAAAAATCTTAATCCTGAGTGAAATGTTAACTCATATTCATGGAGTTACGTTATTTGATTCACGCGGTTGAGAGTGATCTGAATGAACGCTTAAAACACTCTCATTGAACATAATGAGATAATAGCTGGGAACACAATTGTACAATATAGAATTCATAAATTTTCGAAAAGTGACGGAATCAATGTGATTCCTAATCATTTAAGGAACTTTAGGAAACTCCATTCATGTATTGATTCGAGACATGAACAAGTGGCGCCACGACTTCTATTGATCACAGAAGTACTTTATCACTAGTTTGACTACATATAACGTTCATTGAATAATCATCGGGAACACAAGGATACAGTGATAATTACAGGGGAAAAATAGAAAATTTAACCCATATGTAATTATGAGTTTTTCACGTGAAGGATATATCACAGACATATAATTAAGATAAACTAAATAGACATAACTCATGTATAGTGAGAGGAGTTCAATTATGAATCTAAAGTGGAATCATTTATAGTTAAATAATAAGTGATTAACCGATAGTTAATCACTTAATTGACTAATTATTAAGCCTATGATCTTGGGTGCATCGGGTCCCTATGCTAGCATAAATATCGTAGTAGCAAAATCAAGTCATTAATTTGACTATTGAAGAAATAAAAAGTTTAAGTAAGTTAAGTTACTTAAGTAGGCAATATTAATTATTTCAATATTGAGTATATTTAAACGATAATTAATAGAAACATTATTAATTGTTTAAATAATGAGTTTATTCATGCAGGAAATTAATAATGAAATATTATTAATTAAATATTACTAATTAATTAAATATTGAGTATATTTAAATAGTAATTAATAATTTGAAATACTATTAATTACAAAATAATTAATTGTTTAAATAGTTAATTTATTTAAATGGAAATTAATAATAAAAATAATATTGCTAATTAATAATAAAATATTATCGATTAGTATTGTTAATTAATTAAATATGGCATTTTTTAATGGAAATTAATAATTAAAATAATTATAAATATTATTTATTGTTTAAATAATTAATATTATTTAAATGAAAATTAATAATTAAATATTGTTTGATAATATTTAATTGGGAGAAAATAAAAAAATTATTAATTGTTCAAATATAGTATTTTATTTAAACGATAATTAATAAATAAATTAATATTAAAGTTTATAATTAATTAAGTTGGACTTACTAAATTCAGAAGAGAGTTTCTATGACGACCTGAATCCTTTTAAATCATGTAAAATCATAATACAGTGAAAGTCTTAGTATTTAAAAAAAAGAGGCATGAATACATTTAAAATTTGAACTATCCAAAACCTGTTTACAATTTTCACAATCAGAGAAATCGTAAGACAAGGAAATACACATTTCCTGAAGTAAAGTTTAAAGAAGTTTCAGAATTATAAAATTTTAAAACCAAAAGGCTCTCATGAGCTTATATACAAACATACATCAAAAGATGAAGGACATAAAGTAAACATTAGTCCAAGGACTATACACTTCTCTAGTCATCATCGTCACCAAGATCAATTGGCACCAGCTCCTCTCCCACGACCTTAACCACGGTAGATACCTGAAAAATTGTAATATCATGTGCTAAAGCCCAGTGATGATTAACGGAGAATAAATTAACAGTAGACTCCAAACTCATATCCGGATTTGTGTCCAAATAAAGTTTGCATACTCTCTACCCTTTCAACCAATTAAAAGGGTTTCATATCAAGTATCCAAATTTGACTTACGAGATTTTCCAAGTAATCAAGAAACTAGCTCTCAATCATTTAGAAGGACGTGTTTCATAGAACACATAACATTCTTATTTCATTCTCTTTAATACCTCATACTATACATAAGGTTTACATACCTTTATCGTTAATAAATAATGCTAAGCTCACTCGATCTTAACATATTCAAACAATATAACTCACGATTAATGTAAAAAATGTGAGCTCACGCAGTCTTAACATTATTCATTAACTCGCTCAATACATGTAAAGTACACTCGACCTTTACACTAATATAACCAAAATCATGCTAAGCGCAATCGGTCTTAACATATTCAAATAACATAACTCGCTCAGTACATGTAAAGTACACTCGAACTTTACATTAATATAACCAAAATCATATTAAGCTCACTCGGTCTTAAGATATTCAAACAAGAAAAACATGGGATTAATTTCAATAATGCTAGCACACACAGTCTAACCATTATTCATTAACTCACTTAACAAATGTAAAGTACACGAAACCTTTACATCAATATAACCATCAACATGCTTATAATGACAGTATTGAAAGCTCACACAATCTAACAATACCTCATTATCTTGCTTTTCAGAACAAAGTGCATGAAGTCTTTTAAAATCTTCCCACCTCAGGTGAATAATGACTGGTAATGAAAGCTTACGCAGTCTAACCATTACCTCATTATCACACTCACCAAATGCAAGGTACACTTAGCCCTTGCATTCTCTCATATATGTATCATAGTAATCATGGATAATACTAGATGATGTGAGCACGCGCAGTCCCAACATTATCTCATTTTGTATCCCCCCAATCATGCAAAGTTCACGTAGCCTTTAGCATTCCTCATGATACATATATGTAAACAAAAAATGAATAATACCAGACAATGCAAGCACATTCTATCTGAGCATTGTCTCATTATTCCTCCCAAATACGATTATGTAAAATAAACATAAACAAGGTCTCAAGCGGGAGTAAACATAAATTTAACCATTCAAATAACCAAAGGAATTGTAAACTATCAATGATGTCTAAATAATTAGTTACCTTTCTTTGCATAAAACAAGAAACTACACATAGTCTCACAATTCAGAATTTCCATAAAATTCCAAACCTACAATTCCATAAGGTCTCATAGCACGAAATAAAGTCAAGCCCATCGGCTGTAACGCCCGTTACGAGGTAATTAAAATCAATATTATTATTTTTAAATAATATTAATCATGCTTGATCAATTAATTGGAACATAAATATCGTGTTCTTTTAAAAAGGGTATTATGGTATTTTTCTTACAACTCTCGAAATTTGAATCTTGTGATTTGATTAATATTTTGACATAAAATTGATCACCTCGATGTCAAGATTCCAACGCAACTGACGGTGTTTCGTTCTGAGGCCCGGTGATCAATATATAGACGTTTTAATGTGAGTGGCAGTTTCGTAAATATTGCAACTCGGGATTTTAACCTAAGATGACTCTCTCACATTGCCGCCGCCCATTGGAGAAGCCCGGGAAGTTGGTTCGATTCGTTCATCATTTGATCGTCGTTTCTTGTTGCGATCTTGGATTTGGAGTTGTTAGGGATCTTCTTTTTCAATCAAAAGGTAAAAGTTTCTTCTCCTCTTGAACTCTCCAATAAGTCGCCGCCCATAGGGTGTAACGTCCCGTTAATTTTAGAGGTAAATTTTTTTTATATTTTATTTAAAGCTTTTAAAGTTAGTTTAAATTTAGTAATTTCGATTTTAGTAGTTATTTTTGTCCGAAATTCTTTTTAATCCTTTTAATACTTTAAATTCGTTTCGGTGACATTAATAATTATTAACAGGCCAATTAATAATTATTAATCACCTTTAGATTAGTTTAAGTGCTTCGGGTTTCGTTTTTAAAGTAAAGTAAAAGAGGGACGTAAGCGTCATTTTCCAAATTCTTAAATATCTAAAAATCACTATTCATTATCTCTTAAAATTTCAAAACTTAGGCATTTTGGCTTCATTTATTTTTCTCTTCTTCTCCTTGGGGCCGAGGCTATCAAGAAAGAAATTCAAATTTTTGGGTTTTCTTTAATACTCGGTGGATCGTCTCGATTCTTGTTCCATTGGAAAGCCCTTGGTCCGAGCTTCCTTTCCAACCTACCAATTGAGATTTTCGCTCGTTTTCTCGAGGCCTTAAGGTATGACAAAGTTTCTAAAATTTGATGTGAATAGTATTTTAATGGAAGTTTTGGTTTGAAATCTTCAAATTTGTTTACCGAAGCTTGAAGATTTCAATCGGGAAAGTCATTTTGGGCAATTTTAGAAACTTCCCCAATACCCTAAAACTGAGTTTGAGCTGAAAACTCGTTCCGTGTGATTTTCACTCACTTGGCCATGATTAGGATGTTTAGGTTTTTATGTTTTTGCTTTTTACTTAATTGTTCGGAAATCGATTATTGTACAAAACCCTAATTTACGGATACCCATTGATGTTGTGAACTTCCAAAGTATCCGAAACCAACCTGAAACACCTCTAAAGCACATAAAAGCCAGAAAACCATACCAAAGTCCCATTTTCCCTTGTATGGCCGAGAGCACCATAGGGAGGAAATCCGGGTTTTTCATCGTTTTGTGTGTTTAGATGTTGTTTGTATGATTTCCGGTTAATTAATGTTATTTAGGTGTAATTCATTTAGAGGATTGTGATTTGTTCGTGTGTTTTCGACCTCGGAACGGTTGGAGCTTGTCTACAATCAAAGGTGAGTTTAAAATGGAAGTTAGTTGTTTTATGAATTAAGTTTCATTACGCTATTGTTTATCGAGGTTAAGAGGGAACTAACTTCTTGGAGTTAATGTTTGGTTGGAGACTTTAACTCGGAAGTGAGTGGAGAGAATTTGGAATTATAGTGAGTTCGGTGAAGAAAATACGCAATTTAGAGGTGTTTCGGGTTGGTTTCGGATACTTTGGAAGTTTGGGTTATCAATGGGTCACCGTATTTTAGGGTTTTACACAATAATCGATTTCTGAAAAATTAAGTAAAATACGAAATCATAGCAAACTAAACACCCTAACCAAGGTCAAGTGAGAGAAATTGACATGCACGGGTTTTCAACTCAAACTTGATTTTAGGGTTTAGGGAAGTTTCTAAAATTGCATAAATCGACTTCCTCGATTGAATTCTTCAAGCTTCGGTGTGTTAATTTGAAGATTTCAATCTCAACCTCCATTAAAACACTATTCAAATCTTGAATTTAGAAACTTTGTCATACCTTGAGGCTTGTAGAAAATTGATGAAAACCTCGATTGCTAGGTTAGAATCGATCCTCGAGATGAGAGCTTTTCAACGGAACCGGAATTACGGTGATCTATCGAGTATTTGAGAAAAGCCAAAATGAGAGGGTGAGAGAAAGGGAGGCTCGGCCAAGGCAAGGAGAAGAGAAAGGAAATGAAATGAAATGTTTGACCAACTTTGACTTTTAAAAGGAGAAGAGAATGAATAGTATATTTGGGATATTTTAAGAAATTGGAAAATGACATCTACGTCCTTTTTTAATTGATTTAGTTTATAAAACGAAACCCGAAGATCTTAAATCAATCAAAAGGTGATTAATAACTATTAATTGGCCCGTTAATAGTTATTAATGTCACCGAAACTAATTTAAAGTGACAAAAGGATTAAAAAGGTTTTTGAATGAAAATAACTACTAAAATCGAATTTACTAAGTTTAAACTAAACTTAAATACTTTTAATAAAAAAAAAAAAAAAAAAAATTTACCTCCAAAAGTAACGGGGCGTTACAATCTACCCTCCTAAAAGGGCTTTTCGTCCCTGAAAAGTAGGCTCCTACGTGAAAAGGTGAGGATACTTTTCCCGCATCTCGTCTTCACGTTCCCACGTAGCTTCCTCTGAAACTTGATTATGCCAAAGAACTTTAACCAAGTTTATAGTTTTGTTCCTCAGCACCTTTTGTTCTGTAGCAAGAATCTCAACTGGTACCTCCTCATAAGATAGACTAGCATCCAAAGTAACTGGCTCATAATCTATGATATGTGAAGGGTCAGCCACATATTCCCTGAGCATAGACACATGGAACACATTATGTACTGCCGACAAAGCCGGTGGCAAGGCCAATCGATAAGCTACATACCCAATTCGATCCAGGATCTCGTAGGGGCCTATAAGTCGATGGCTTAACTTGCCCTTCTTCCCAAACCTCATCACCCTTTTCATGGGTGCCACTTTCAGAAATACGTGGTCAACAATCTCAAACTCAAGCGCACTACGCCTCTCATCAGCGTAACTTTTCTGTCTACTCTGAGCCAGTCTCATCCTCTCTCTGATAAGAGCAATGGACTCACTAGTCATCTGCACTAACTACAGTCCCAGAATTTTCCTCTCACCAACTTCATCCCAATGAGTCGGTGGTCTGCACTTCCTACCGTAAAGTGCCTCAAAAGGTGCCATGTCGATGGTAGCCTGATAACTGTTATTATAAGCAAACTCAACAAGATACAACTGAGTATCTCAACTACCACCGAAATCTAGAGCACAAGCTCTCAGCATATCCTCCAGAATCTGATTGACCCTCTCGGTCTGACAATCTGTCTGAGGATGAAAAGCAGTGCTGAAATCTAAATCAGTGCCCATAGCAGGTGTCTTGATCTGAAACAATCCTAACCGGCACACCATGAAGACTGACAATCTCTTTCATGTACAACTGTGCCCATGTCTTTATAGGGTAGGTTATCTTCCCTGGTATGAAATGTGCACTCTTAGTCAACCTGTCCACTATCACCCAAATGGTGTCATAACCCTTCGCGGTCCTCGACAAGCCACTAATAAAGTCCATTGATATTTCTTCCCACTTCCATTCAGGTACGCTCAAAGGGTTAAGGTAACCAGGTGGACTCTTCCTCAAAGCCTTTACTTGCTGACAAATCAAACACTTATTATCAAAGTCAGCAACTTCACGTTTCATCCCAGGCCACCAATAATGCTGTCTCAGGTCCCTGTACATCTTAGTACTACCTGGATGCACAGAAAAGATAGAATTGTGGGCCTCCTCCAACAGCTCTTTTCTGTAGGTCGATTATAGAGGCACACACAGCCTCCTACGATACATCAATGCATTATCAGTGGAGAAAGTAAAATGGTTAGGTAAATCGGACTCTGCCTCACGAAAACCCTCAACCAAGTGCTTTTCACCCCGCTATGCATCTATCATCCTCTGTCTCAGAGTACGGCCAACAGTCAAACTTACCAAACTCACAGTAACCTCAGCTGTAAGAAAGGCTATCTCAGCTCTTTGCATCTCCCATCTAAGCCTCAGCGGAATAGTACTCAAAGTAGACAAGCGTGTTGACTTTCGACTAAGTGCATCAGCAACTACGTTGGCCTTTCCCGGATGATACTGTATGTCACAGTCATAATCTTTAACAAGTTCTAGCTACCTCCTTTGTCTCATATCTAACTCTTTCTAGGTGAAAAACTATTTGAGACTCTTGTGATTGGTGAAAATCAAAATCTTCTCACTGTACAAATAATGTCTCCATATTTTCAACGCATGCACCACCGCTGCTAGCTCAAAATCATGAGTCAGATACTTTTTCTCATGCTCCTTTAACTACCGAGAAGCATAAGCTATTACCTTCCCATGCTGCATCAATACACATCCCATACCCTTCTTGGATGCATCAGTATACACTGTCAAACCACCAGACTCATCCGGTGATACTAAAACTGGGGCCGATACAAGTCATCTTTTAAGCTCCTCAAAGCTATTTTCACACTCATCAGTCCACACAAAATCAACCCCCTTTTTCGTCAAACGAGTCAAAGAGGATGCAATCTTGGAAAAATCTTGCACAATCGTCTATAATAACCTGCAAGTCCAAGAAAACTCCGTATCTCAGCCACATTAGTAGGTCGAGGCCACCCACTAACAGCTTCCACCTTAGAAGGATTAACAGAAATCCCTCTACTAGATACTACATGCCCAAGGAAAGCCACTTCCTTTAACCAGAATTCATATTTAGAGAATTTTGCATACAACTTATGAGCTCTCAAAGTCGATAACAGCTTCTCTAAATGCATAGCATGTAACTCCTCAGTCCTCGAATAAACAAGGATGTCATCAATAAACACTATCGCAAAGGAGTCAATGAACCTTTTGAACACTGTATGCATTAGGTCCATAAAGGCCGCAGGAGCGTTAGTCAAGCCAAAAGACATGACAACATACTCATAATGACCATAACGTGTCCTGAAAGCAGTCTTAGGGATATCCTCATCTCTAATTCTCAACTGATGATACCCCGATCGAAGATCTTTCTTCGAAAATACAGTAGCTCCCCTCAGCTGATCAAACAAGTCCTCTATCCTGGGCAAAGGATACTTGTTTTTTACTGTGACCCGGTTCAGCTTCCTATAATCATAACATAATCTCATGGAGCCATCTTTCTTCCTTACAAACAACACCGGAGCTCCCCAGGGTGATACACTTGGGCGTATAAACCCCAAGTCTAAAAGTTCTTGCAGCTGCCTTTTCAACTCTTTAAGTTCAGCTGGTGCCATACGATAAGGTGCCTTGGATAATGGAACGGTCCCAGGAATCACCTCAATCTGGAAGTCTAACTCCCTCACTGGTGGCAAACCAGGTAATTCATCAGGGAAAATATCAATGAAATCCCTCACAACAGGTACACAAGCTAAGATAGTCACACTAACAGACGTGTCCACTACACTAGCTAAGTAACCCCAAGCACCGTCACTCAAAAGTGCTCTAGCCTGGATCACCGAGATAATTGGAGGTGTCACCCTACCTCGAGACCCATGAAATCGAAAATTAGTCCCACATGGACAAACGAAGTCTACCACTTTCTCACTACATTCGATGTTGGCATGGTTGGTTGACAGCCAATCCATACCCAAAATAATATCAAAATCAGACATCGACATTACAATCAACATAGCATGCAGAAAGCATCCCATAATACACAAATCATTAGTATAAACCACTCTATCCACAATCACAGATTTTCCGAGCGGAGTAGTGACATGCAACTCATGTCCTAATGGCTCAGAATCAAAGGCAGCAGACTCAACAAACTCAGCAGAAATAAATGAGTGACTAGCCCCAGAATCAAATAATACAAGAGCAGAGTGCCCTAATACTAACAAAGTACCTGTAACAACAGTACCGGATGCCTCAGCATCCTCTCGAGTAGTGGCAAAGACACGTGCCTGCTGTCGTGTCTGGGGCTGTGCCTGAAATGCCGGTGGTGCTCTCTGCTGCTGAGTAGGCCTAATCTGGCCTCTACCACCAGCCTGACCTCGGCCCTAACTCTGTCCCCGGCCCTGACTCTGGCCTGAACTCTGGCCCTGTCCTAAACTCTGACCCTGTCTCCCACACTGCTGTGGTGTTTGTAAACTAGGACAAAATCGTTTAACATGCCCGACCTGTCCACACTGGAAGCACTTCTTCACATAACACTGACCCAGGTGGTACTCAGTACAATCAGGACAATATGGCAAAGAAGGGGCCCGAGCACTAGACTAACCTGAATGAAACTGAGGTCCTGTCTGTCCCTTGCCCCTACTAGGAGCCTGTCTATGTGACTGTCCCTCGACCTGGAAGGTCGTCCACAACCTTCCTCTTTTCAGAAAAGGTCTGTGCAACAATCTCATTGGCCATTTTCTCAGAATCCCCAATATCTAAGGCCAAAGTAGCAGTCAAAGCATCAGCATACGTAGTAAGCTGTAAAGCTCGTACCTGCCTTCGTAGCTCTGCCCTCAAACCTACAATAAACCTTTTTCTCTTGCTCTTAGGATCAATAACATGTTTAGTAGTAAATTTTGACAACCTGTAAAACTCCCTCTCATACTCCACAACTGACTTATCACCCTGTCTGAGTGTGAGAAACTGTATCTCTAATTGATCACGGGTATCCTCTAGATAGTATTTCTCAAAAAACTTTTCCCTGAACATCTCATAACTAACTTGCAACTCAGGGCTGAGCGTACGGAATAAACCTTTCCACCAGTACAAGGCATCATTTACTAAAGAATAGGTCCCACAGTGGACCTTCAAATGATCCAGACACTTAATGAATTCAAGTACCCTTTCTACTCTGGTGATCCATCTTTCAGAAACTGCAGGATCAGTAAATGTCCCATCAAACTCGGGAGTATTATACCTGATATACTCTTTCAAAGTTTTTGCAGCATCAGTAAAACCAGACTGATCCACCACTGGAGCGGGTGCTCTAACAGGTGGTATAACCTGATCAGCATGTCCTCCACCACCTCGTAACAAGTCTAAAAAGTACTCATCTGAAATGGTAATACTACGATCATGACTAGGTGGCTGATCAACTGGAGGCTCATCCTCCCGATAAACAGGTGGAGGGGGTGGCGGTATAACTGCTCTCGCCCGACCTTTACCTCGTACCTCAGCCGGTACTCTGCTCCGACCTCGCCTAGGTGCCACTGTCCTCGGAGGCATACTGAAATCACAATCAGAAAAGCCTCACATGAGATACTAGGAAAGGAATGGCAATACTACAACTAAACTTGTCAAAAGAGAAAGTTCTAAGGATACCTGGCGCCGTTGACCTCGAACGATGATTGGACAAGAACGAATCAAAACATGAAAACATGTGATGCATGTGGTCTACAGAACCAAAGAGGCTCTGATACCAACTGTAACGACGCAAAAATTGTAAATTCCTTTTGATTCAAATGCACAACGGAAGACTTGATTTTTACAGAAAACGGCATGGGTTCATTTAAATATCAGATTATCCAAAACCTGTTTACATCCCAATATTCAGAAAAAACAATAAACCTGGAATGCGCATTCCATACTATAATGAAACTCCTAAAGAAAGTTTTAAAGTTAAAAAACATATACAAATTATACAAATGCTCCATCGAGCTCAAATTGAAACATAAGAAAATGTGATGAAATGTTTGTAAGCATTTCAAGAATGCTACACCCAAAACCAGTCGTGTTTTTGTCCATCCATCATCTCAAAGAGTCATACGGCGCCATCTCCTCTACCTCGTCCTCTACCACGAGTTTTACCTGAAAATTTGTAAATGTAGCAACATTAGCATAAAAATGCTAGTGAGAGTAAAATGAAAGCAAGTAATCCTATGAACCAAATTCCATACCGGAAATTGTGTCCAAAGGCCTATATTTCACTTTTACTACCCATTCTACATTTCAAATTCCACACAATCAACAATGCATAACATGCTTCTTATAAAGTAACAATATTAAGACTTAAAATAAAAGGACCGATTATTACTATGTCTTTCTATCCATTCTAATGAGTATATGTAACCGTAATACTAGCATTCTTTGTTACCAAATTAGTTTCATTGTAACGGATTTACCGTATGGATCAACATCAACATACTAGCCCGTACGGTTTTACCATATCACAAATCATTGTATCGGGTTTACCATATGGATCAATATCAACATACTAGCCCGTACGGTCTTACCATATCACAAATCATTGTATCGGGTTGACCATATGGATCAATATCAACATACTAGCCCGTACGGTCTTACCATATCACAAATCATCGTATCGGGTTTACCATATGGATCAATATCAACATACTAGCCCGTACGGTTTTACCATATCACAAATCATCGATCGGGTTTACCATATGGATCAATATCAATATACTAGCCCGTACGGCCTTACCATATCACAAATCATCGTATCAGGCTTACCATATGGATCAATATCAACATAGTAGCCCGTACTGTCTTACCATATCACAAATCATCGTATCGGGTTTACCATATGGATCAATATCAACATACTAGCCCGTACGGTCTTACCATATCACAAATCATCGTATCGGGTTTACCATATGGATCAATATCAACATACTAGCCCGTACAGTCTTACTATATCACAAATCATCGTATCCCCTAGTAAGTTAGATAGAATTCTACTAAATTACTAAAGAACATAAACTACCTAAAGTTACACAAATTAACTCTCAAGTGCAACTTCTAAGCCACTTTGACTTCCAAACCACTCAAGTTCCTTAAACTTCCACTTTCATCTAAAATCTCCAATTCATCTTACAAGACTTCCCAACCACTCAAATCTTACCTTTCACTTCCAAATTCGTAAGATTTCCAAAGTCACTCCACTCACTACCGAGTTAAAGTCACCAACCAAGTATTAACTTCCCGAAGTTAGTTTCCCTTTTATCCTCAATAAACAATATCGTAATGAAACATAATTCATAAAATCACTAACTTCCATTTTAAACTCACCTTAGATTGTCAAGTTCAAGATCCCAAAGTGTCGAGATCAAAACCACGTGATCAATTCACAATCCTACAAATCAATTACACCTAACAATCATTAATCATCCGAAAATAGAGCAAACGACATCTAAATGCATAAAACGACGAAAAACTTGGAAATAGACCTTATGTAGCTCTCGTCCATACAAGGGAAAGGGGGGCTCGGGTTCGGTTTTCAGGCTTTTACGTAATTTAGAGCTGTTTCGGGTTGGTTTCGGATACTTTGGAAGTTCGGGTTATCAATGGGTCACCGTATTTTAGGGTTTTACACAATAATTGATTTCTGAAAAATTAAGTAAAATACGAAATCATAGCAAACTAAACACCCTAACCAAGGTCAAGTGAGAGAAATTGACATGGAACGGGTTTTCAACTCAAACTTGATTTTAGGGTTTAGGGAAGTTTCTAAAATTACATAAAATGACTTCCTCGATTGAAATCTTCAAGCTTCGGTGTGTGAATTTGAAGATTTCAATCTCAACCTCCATTAAAACACTATTCAAAGCTTGAATTTAGAAACTTTTTCATACCTTGAGGCTTGTAGAAAATTGATGAAAACCTCGATTGCTAGGTTAGAATCGATCCTCGAGATGAGAGCTTTTCAACGGAACCGGAATTACGGTGATCTATCGAGTATTTGAGAAAAGCCAAAATGAGAGGGTGAGAGAAAGGGAGGCTCGGCCAAGGCAAGGAGAAGAGAAAGGAAATGAAATGAAATGTTTGACCAACTTTGACTTTTAAAAGGAGAAGAGAATGAATAGTATATTTGGGATATTTTAAGAAATTGGAAAATGACATCTACGTCCTTTTTTAATTGATTTAGTTTATAAAACGAAAACCAAAGATCTTAAATGAATTAAAAGGTGATTAATAATTATTAATTGGCCCGTTAATAATTTATTAATGTCACTGAAACTAATTTAAAGTGATAAAATGTAACGTCCCGTTACTTTTAGAGGTAAATTTTTTTTTTTATTTATTTTTATTTATTTAATTAAAGCTTTTAAAATTAGTTAAAATTAGTAATTTTCAGTTTTATTTGTTATTTCCGTCCGAAAATCCTTTTTATCGTTTTAATTCGTTTCGGTGACTCTAATAATTATTAACGGGCCAATTAATAATTATTAGACACCTTTAGATTTATTTAAGACCGTCGGTTTTCGTTTTATAAGCAAAAGGTCGAAAAGGGCAAAACCGTAATTACCCAAACCCTAAAATATCTAGATATTTTTTTTTCTTTACTATCTTTTTTAACTTAGCAACTAAACAAAGTCATCATCTTCTTCCTCCTTTTCTCCTCCAAGCCGTGAGCCATTCCACCATTGAAGTGGATTTTCTTTTCTTCATTTCTCATCCGTTTCTCAATGGATCGTCAGTGTTTTCGGTTGCGTTGGATTGGTAGGGACGAGGGCTACCTATCCAACCTAGCTTTTCGAAGTTTCCCGTTCTCTAAGGGAAATCCTAAAAAGTGAGTTTTCAAAACTTTTTATATGGTTTTGTTCGTTTTTGATTGTAATTGAGTTTTGATGTTGAAATCATGAATGGTTATCATGGAATTTGACGATTTTGAACCCGGATTTTTGAAAATCACTATTCACGTGAAAACACTATTCATCCGAAATCACTATTCATCCGAAAATGCAAACTTGTTCTCATATTAGATATGAGTTGTATTATGTTGTGCAATTGGTGAATTGTAGGTTTGTAATTGTCGTGTGGATTCGACTTCGATTCTTGGATACTCGACTTAAAACCTAAGGTGAGTTTAATGTGAAAGTTAGTGATTTTATGAATTTAATTTCGTTATGTAATTGTTTATCAATGTTAAGAGGGGGTTAACTTCTTAGGATTATAGTTTGGTTAGAGACTTTAATTCGGAAGTGTGTGTGGAGAAAGTTGGACTTATGGTTAGTTCGATGATTAGAGATCATCGGAGTGGTTTTGAAAGTTACTTTGATGGTTTTGAAGTCACTTGGATGACTTTGGAAGTAAAGTAATTAGAAGGTGCACTTGAGTGTTAACTCGTGTATTCTAGTTAGTTAGGTTTCTATTTAACTTAGTAGACTTCTTCGGAGTTTAGCTAACTTATTGGAGACCTAGGGCACAATGATTCACACATGATAGTATGTTGATTTGATCCATACGTATCATGGTGTGATAAATTTGTGGGAACTTTGAGCACTTAGTAACTAGCACATGATAGTATGTTGATTTCGATCCATACGTAGTCATGGTGTGATGTTGGTACGATGGTTGTGATATGGTAATACCGTACGGGCTTAGTATGCGATATTTATCCATATGGTATACCCGGACGATGGTTGTGATATGGTAATACCGCACGGGCTTAGTATGCGATATTTATCCATATGGTATACCCGATGCGATGATTGTGATATGGTAATACCGTGCGGGCTTAGTATGCGATATTTATCCATATGGTATACCCGATGCGATGGTTGTGATATGGTACATGGTAGTACGTGGATTCGGATCCGGACGTTACCATGGTATTATGATCTATGATATGGCACATGATAGTATGTTGATTCGGATCCATACGTATCATGGTGCGATGGTTGTGACATGGTATGACCGCACGTGGTATGTTGATTTCGATCCATACAATAGCACGATACGATGAAACTTATTTGGTAATAAAGATAGTTAATGTTATTTTTACCTATTCTTTAGAAACGTGTAGTGAGACTTAGTTGTGAATGTTAATTTTACTTTAAGTCTTTATTTTCCATCTCATGGTATTGAATGACGAATACGGGTAGTATGATACTATCATATGTATACATGGAAATTGGAATGTGGTTATGGGTAATAATGAACATTTAGGCCTTTGGACACGATTTCTGGTATGAGATTTAGTTCATAGGATTATTTGCTTTCATTTTACTCTCACTAGTATTGTTTTCTAATGGTGCTACACCACAATATTTTCAGGTGAACCCCGTCCTAAGAAGCAAGGTAGAGGAAATGGTGTCGCTTGACTGGCCGAGGTGGTGTAAGGACAATATTAAACACTTTTGAAGCATTAGTAGTAATGCTTGTAAATCATATACTTTTTACATACTTGTGTCATTTTGAGCCCGTGAAGGGTGTATGTGTAAAGTATTTTGATGTTTTTATGATTAAACTTTACTTTGGAATGTGCATTCTCGATTTATAGCTTTCTCTGGACTTTGGGTTGTAAAACAGGTTTTGGTTATTCAACTTTTAAACGAACCTATGCCGTTTTTCTTTAAAAATTAAGTCTTCCGCTGTGCATTTGAATTTAAAGAATTTAACGGAAAATCGGGTCGTTACATAAAAGGATTAAAAAGGTTTTCGAATGAAAATAACTACTAAATCTAATTTACTAAGTTTAAACTAAACTTAAATACTTTTAATAATAAAAAAAATTTAAAAAAAAAATGTACCTCCAAAAGTAACGGGGCGTTACACTAATGTTGTTACACTTACAAATTTTTAGGTAAACCTCGTCGCAAGAAGCGTGGTAGAGGAGGTGGTGCTGCGTGACTTGTCGAGTTGGTGAATGGACAATGATAAATATATTTTTGGTTTAGCATTCTTAGAAATGCTTGTAAATTATTTCCAACTTTCATACTTGTGTCCTTTTGAGCCCGAAAGGGTGTTTGTTTAAAATCTGCATATGTTTTATGATTTAAATCTCTTTTGGAAGTTTAAATTATATGCTGGAATGCGTATTCCCGATTTATCACTTTCTCTGAATATGGGTTGTTGTAAACAGGTTTTGGATAACTGATTTTTTAACGAACCCAATCTGTCTTTCTTTAAAAATCGAGTCTTCTGCTGTGCATTTGAATTTAAAGAATTTAATGGAAATCGGGTCGTCCCAGTTGGTATCAGAGCCTCTTTGGTTCCGTAGACTACATGCATCGCATGTTTTTTCATGTTTTGATATTATTCTTGTCCAATCATCGCTCGAGGTCAACGGCGCCAGGTATCCTTAGAACGCTCTCTTTTTATCAGTTTATTTGTACTTTTGTTTTTCCTTTCCTGGTATCTCATGAGAGGCTTTTTCTGATTGTGATTTCAGTATGCCTCCAAGGACAGTTGCACCTAGGAAAGGTAGGAGCAGAGTACCGACTTCAGAGCCTCTTTGGTTCTGAAATCTCAATCAATTATTAAATGTCTTGAATATGGAATTAGTGAGAATTGCCTGTTCATGTAAGCGAGAGGGACTTGAAGTTTAAGTGTACTTGTGCCTAAGAAGTTTTTGGAGAGTGACGAGTTCTTGGGACTCAATTTAAGTTGTTAGAGACTATTTAAGACTTTACCTTTGATTAAGTCGTTTTCTCACTGGCCTTAGCCTCACAGTGCTATAATTTTTTTTCCAAGTAATAATGGACCGAGAGGTGGCGGTTGATGATGTGGCGAAGATGAGGGGTTCATGTCGTGGTGGCCACCTATCACTTATTGCATATTTATTTATTCGTTCCTATTGATGAATAAATTATTGAGTTTTATCGTTTTAACTGAATTATGGGATTTTGATATTTTTGGTTAGTCTTTAATGTTTTATTTGTTTGAGGACAAATTATTGTCTCATTGATATTTGTTTCCAATTTTATAACTCAGGAGTTTTTTTTTTTTTTTAAAAAATAAATGTTTATTTGATTTAGTGAATTTTAATATTTTTATTGAGTCTTCCGCTGCTTTATTTATGTTTGTTTTAAACTCTGAAAAGTCGGGTTTTTACATCGGCCTTCAGATAGTCACATGATAATATTAAAGTCAAGCCCATTGGCCTTTAGATAATCACATGACAATATAAAAGTCAAGCCAATCGGCATTCAGATAATATCAAGTTATTATCTTAACATAAAAAGTCTCATTTCCTTATTTTACTAATCAAGCGAAGTTCCATATCCAAATTCCTTATTCACCCTTCAACTATTGATAATCATTAAGAAACGCCGAAGCGAACCTAAACTTAGAACCTCTAAGAGTTAGTCGTTTACTTCGAAAGATCCATGAGTTCTCCCAACTCAAATTAGAATTAACTCTCAAAGCCTAAACAAGTTGGTTCACTTACTTTAATCCTTTCATTTCAAATCTCAATCTCAACTTCCGATCATACAAATCGTTCAACTTGTTTGGCTTCTAAGTTTACATTTAAAATCTATTTATCCTCACCTCGAATATTCCTGTGAAAACAAAGTTTCAACGAACCGTCAAACGAGCAATCGCAGCTACAATACATCAATTGAAAACATTTTACAACTCATAACTAAGTTGAGAAAAAGTGTGATTCTCGGGTGAATATTTATTTCGGATGAATAGTATTTTCAGTGAATAGTGTTTTCATACGAACTGAGCTGAGATCAAAATTGTTAATTTTTTTTATGGAAATACATGATTTCAACTTAAAAACTCATTTAGAAACAAAAACAAAGAAAACCATAGAAAAGTTTTGAAAACTCACTTTTTAGGACTTTCCTTAGAGAGCGAGAAACGCCACAAGGGTAGGTTGGATAGGTAGCCCTCGTCCCAAGCAATCCAACGTAGAAGAAATCGAGACGATCCGTCGAGAAGTAAAGAAAACCCATGAGATTTCCCCCCAAAAGGACACCCACAACCATGGCAATGAAAGGAGAAGGAAATTTTCCAATTTTCTTGACTTTTGGTGCTTTAAAAGAAGATGAGTGAATAGTGTCAAGATATTTTAACAATTTAAAAATTACGAACTCGTCCCTCGTTTGCTTTTAGGTTTTAAAACGAAACCGGAAGCACTTAAAATTTCTAAAAGGTGATTAATAATTATTAATTGACCCGTTAATAATTATTAATCTGCCCCAAACTAATTTAAGCTAATAAATCATTTAAAAATATTTACGAACGAAAGAAACTCGTAAATTCTAAGTTATAAATTCTAAATTAAATTAATTAACCCTAAAATTAAATTAAGTGCTTTAAATACAATAAATAATAAAAAAAATTCCTTGTAAAACAACAAGACGTCACAGTTTCTAGCCCAAATGGATTATTGAACTCATATGAAAATTATCCAAAGAATTAATTAAATAAATTAGATTTATTAATTTTGTGAAAATCGGCCATACATGTAATTTTAGGAAGATAATTAGTTGAATTATATTCTAAAATATTTACATAGATTATATTTACCGAAGATAAAAGCAAATAAATAAAAAATAAAATTTTCCTTTATTATACATGTATTTTCGGCTAAAAGGGGATAAAAAGAGGGAGAAATAACTTTTTCTTTTATATTTATCACCATGGGATTTTCCTAATTTGATTAGGTATCTCATTATCCTATAAATAGGAGGCTTGGGTCATTCATAAATCATATCAATTCAATTTCTTAGAAATTGAAAATCTCTTCTCCTTCTCCTCAGCCTATTGCCCATTTTTCCTAATAAATTTTAGGAAAAAAAATTCGTTTTCCTCTTCCAAATTTCTTCAAAAGTTTGATCCTACCATCGGGGTTTGCTTTTTCGATTGGACTATAGTGTAGAAGATTCATTTATAAAGAAACCCTCCGATAGATTCTCCATATTTACTCAATGTAAGTAAAAGCCTTTAATTTTCGAAAAATAGGCATGAATCTACATGTTTTTATAATTTTGCATGTATTATAGTTGACCTGTCTCGTCCATGTTAATTAATTTGGATTAATTAGAACAAACTTCCGCTACGTTAACTTGAACCTTCAATTGGAATCAAAGCGGTCTTTATATATTATGCATCAATGGTCAATTTTTTTTCCAAAATTTGGTGGGTGGTATAAAAATTGTTTTATGTATGTTTATATAAATTATGGAGGTTTGCGAATTGACTGTTTATGTATTCTTGCTAAAATTTAAAACCCTAAATTTTAGGATATTGGATAAATTTTTGTAATTTTTCCCCACCCTATGATGATGAAATCGGCACAAGCAAGGGAAGAAGAGAAGAAATTTTTTCTAACAACTTTGAACCTCACGGCCACATGGAGAAAAAAAAGGTGAAATATGGTAAGATACTTTTAATATATTTATCTTGATATATCTTTAGGAAAATCTAATATTTAAAGATAAGGAAATACTCTTCCCTATTTTAAATAGTAAATTTTGAAAAGATATATGATTACATGGAAAATTATTTTTTTATATTCTTTCATATAATTAAAAGACAATTAATTTAAAGGGAAAATGCAAAAAACACACATGTAGCTTTGGTCAAAGAGAAACACACCCGTGAAAAAAAAGAAAAGAGAAACACACCCCCTGTAGTTTGAAAATGAATATTTATTCCCCTATAGTTTCAAAATTGTGCAAATTGACCCCCCCTCTACGCTGTTGATTTTTTTTAATCATAACTATTTCATTTGAACTCCGATTTGAATGATTCAAGATGTTTTGAAATCCTCGTTTTGCACTCTACGTTGTAGTCACTTAAAAATATAGAAATAATTAGTGTATAAAATAGTTATCATCCTCAAAATATTCAATTGGGTTGAAGTCGTAAATACTTTAATATACTGATGATTTAGAATTTTTTTTATGACTATAATGTAGAGCTTGAAACGAGGATTCCATAACATCTTTAATCATTCAATTCAAAGTTCAAACAAAAAAGTTATGACTAAATGAAAATCAACGACATAGAGGGGAGAGGTCAATTTGCACAATTTTGAAACTATAGGGTTAACTATAGGGGGGGTGTTTGTATTTGACCAAAACCACAGGGGTGTATTTTGAATTTTTCCCTAATTTAAAAACAAGTATTTATGGAAATATTAAAGGTACCCCATAATTACCCATGCTCATGCTTACACCAAAGGAAGAGAAAGAAAATTGAAGCCTCAAGTTCAACAATGGAAGATTTAAATTAAGTTGTAATTTATTTTTCCTTTTTAGAAATAGTGCCAAGAATACCCGTAAATTTAGCTATGTATTATTTAAATTGTTTATATGTATGATTTGAATGTTTTAAATATTATTCATGCATAAAAGTATGTCATGTAGAAAATCTCACCATAGGATGTATGATTTTAAATAATTGTACAAACATACATTCATCATTATATAATATGTATTATTAGATGTTAATGAATGTGAAGCATGCCATAATTTTTATATTTATAAGTGTTATTATCGAAAATTATGATTTTTTATATTCTAAAGCACTAAAAGCATGCTTATTTAGTTAAAATTCAAAAGTTAATTCTAGTTTAAAAGTTGAATAGAAACTAAATGAATTATTTGTAATATGGAGTTATTGTTTAAACAATTGGGCCAAAATCCATATAAGATAAACAAATAGAAACTTTTAAATAAGGGTTAATTAAAAATTAATAACTGAGATCAATTAATTAGAACGGATCTATGGCGAGAAAGCTCTGCCCAAACGATGAGCTTTCATAACGTTCCCTTAACACAGAGCGCTTCAAGCTGCACTACAAGAAAAAACTGGATTAGAGACATAACTCTAGCAACAGAATATATCGCGTCCTTGCTTAGCGACGAAATGCGTCGTTACCATGAGCGTTGACTATTATTGATGCATTGTGTTGCTTGGTTGGTCGGCATCATTGGCGCCAAGAAAGGGTGCAAGAGTCAACGATGAAATGCGTTACTAGAGCTGGTGCCATAAGTTCCCGCGAAAATAACGAACGAAAGAATACATCGTTATAATTGGTGCAAAGGTTCCAGCCATTTCTAACGACGAAATCCATCACTAAATAATATTCCCCTATAGTGTCTCACAAAAATGTTGACGACCCTTACCACATTACGACTAAATGCGTCGCTAATATTTTCGTCAAAAATTTTGGTGCTAATCTTTTGATAGATTCCGTCACAAGAACTCGGTGGGAATATTCCCGCCAACATTAAAGACTCATTTTTTGCTAGTTCTGCAAAATACTACCTATAATTAGATATGCCAAGTAATGAGGTATCACTATCATAACAAATATTTGCACACCTACGTTTGACAAGGTTTTGAATTTGAGAAATTGTGTTCAAGATATTGCGAGTTGTGTTTGTTATTTTGTATTTTTAACAGAAATGTGTGAATGGATGCATCTTCCTTTGTTATAAGGTTATTTGAATGACCACTTTGTAGCAGGGGTAGAACAGTTCATAAAATTTTCTGAAGGTAGTGATTTTTTTAATCTCTATAGAAAGAAGATATGATGCTCATGAAGGAAGTGCCGAAATAAAAAGATATTTTCTCCTATTGATATGAAGAAACAACTGTATAGTTGTGGTTTTGTGGAAATTATTACCAGTGGGTGTATCAAGGGGAAACTAACGATCAATATAATGCGGCATTAGAGGAGTCTTTGATGTACGAAAGCAGTAGCTCGAGCGTAGTATCGATTGTGGAAGAACCGAGTGATGATATGCAGCAAGAGTATGGACAAATGCAATAAATGATATTTGAAGGTACATTTAATCATACTCATGATGATAGCCATACTATTATGGAGGAGGAGGAGGAGGAAATGATTCTACAAGCACAACGAATGTACCATATGCTCGAATCAACGAGTAGGCCACTATACCTAGGTTGTGATGTCAGTCAACTAGCTACAGTTACCAAGCTTCTTAATATCAAAGTGTCTTATCATATCCCCGAGAGAGATTTCAACTCAATTTCACAATGTTTTCATCATTGTGTCTCAGCAAACAACTCGTTGCCAGAAATTTTATACAACACAAAAAAATTAGTCGAGGGTCTCGGATTGTCTGTAGAGAAGATTGATTGTTGCCTAAACAAAAGCATGGTATTCTGGGGGACGGTGATTCAAGCCTTAATAATTATAAATTTTTTTTCATCCGAGATATAAACAAGGTAAACACACCATATAATCATATGCTTTATTTACCGATCACACCGCGTCTCCAATGGTTGTATGCATCTGAAGTAATTGCTTCTCACATGAGATGGTATCATGACCACTCCCAGAAGGATGGTCCTATGAAACGTCCATCTGATGCTGACCCGTGGAAGCATTTGAACCGTTGTCATTATGAATTATCGTGGGAGAGTAGAATTGTCAGATTGGGGTTATGCACAAACGGGTTTAACCCGTTCGGAGCTTCTGAAGCAAAATAATCTTTGTGTCATGTTATGTTAACGCCGTATAACTTGCCTCCATCAATGTGTATGAAATATTGTGTTATTTTCTTCACTGTCATCATACCCAGTTCAAAAAGTCATAAACAAAGGTTAAATGTCCACCTTCAACCCCTTATTGCTGAATTGCTTAATTTTTGGAATAATGGAGCATTACCATACGATGTATTGAGAAAAAAAAAATTATGGATGTGAGCCGCAGTAATTTGGACGATTATTGACTTCTCGACATATTCAATGTTATCATGTAAGAATCGTTTATTCATTTCTTTTAGTGAATCTTGAGAGCTTCAACTGAAAATTAATCTTTACACTTGTTAGGATGGAGCTCATCGAGGAAGTTTTCATGTCCTCATTGCATGCAAGACACTGGAGCTTTCTCGTTGAAACATGGATGAAAAACCTGTTGGTTTGATTGTCATAAAAGATTCTTACCGAGCGACCGTTTATTTCAAACAAACAAGTCAGATTGGTATAAGAGCCGGAGTGCACGCAATTAACGTCCTCCCAAAGTTTTCAATGAAATTGAAATCTTACCCGGGTTAGATTTGATGGGCATGCAAAATTTACTGAGATGGGTGCTGACGTTATAAACAAGGTGATTGGTACAAACTTTGGTTGGAAGAAACGAGATATTTTTTGGGATTTACCGTATTGGGGAGATTTACTGATAAGGCAGAACTTAGATGTCATGCATATTGAAAAGAACGTGTTCGACAATGTATTCAATACAGTTTTAAATGTGTTGAATAAGACAAAATAAAACCTAAAAGCATGATATGACATCCAAGAAATATGTTGCCGCCCAGAGTTGGAGCCGAACAAAAGTGGACACTACGCCAAGGCCAAATATATGTTGAATATAGAAGAAAAGAAATTACTATTCTATAGGATGCGTTCGATTAAATTCTCTGATGATTACGTTTTTAATCTCTCTAGGTGTATTGATGTGTAGAGTCATACTGTTTTCGGAATGAAGAGTCATGATTGTCACGTGCATTCAGACTATTTTTTGAGTAGAAACATTGGGAACCGTTGTCGCAGTTGAGTATGTTTTTCAGGCAGTTGACAAGCGCAGACTTAACTCAAGAGTCAGTCGAAGCATTAAGTCTGGAGATTCTAGGTTATATTCTTCAAATTGGAGCGAATGTTCCCACCCACTTTTTTCGATTCAATGGAGCAACTTTCGGTACATATACCTTATGAAGCATTTCTAGGAGGTCCAGTTCAATATCGATGGATGTATCCATTTGAAAGGTAGGTGTAATTGTTCATGTTCTGAATATCGCTGATTTAGGTGAATTTTCTGTTATAGTTAGATCATACTACTGGATTTGCATATTCTCAGATACTTCCATAAGTTGAAGAAAACAACTGGAAATAAGGCTAGAGTGGAAAAATCAATTTGTAGTTCGTACCAAGTACATGGGACGACAACTTTTTATTCATATTACTTCGATGAACTTATAGCAGCTTAATTTTTCCCAGCAAACCGCAACATGGTTGACGACTTGCCTGAAGGAGTAGATATGACCGACCTGAATATTTTTACTGTACAAGACAAAGCTATTGGAAAATCTATGCGGAGTACCATGTCATCAAAAATTATTTATTATTCAATTGTGAAGAAGTTTTCGTATATTGAGTAAGTTCGTTTAACAATCAGTTATTTAAATTAAACATGAATTGTTGTTAATAATTACATTATATCGTGTGTTATTTATGAATTTCTTTGTCCGTCCGTCAAAGATTTTTGAATCAGGAGAAGGGAACATCATCGACAAAGATTTTCACTCATGGTTTTACAATTACATGAGTTCTTGTAAATTTTTTTTAATATGTTTTATCATGAGAGAGATCTATTTGGCAGGACGCTATGTGTTCATTTGTTTTTGTTAGGTGTGAAGGGATTACTTTACTAAATTAGCGGAATTTATTTAGTAAACAAATTAACAATTAATTTAGGATCTATTAACATCATGCAATTGTTTTAAAAACATGTAAATTCATGCTAGTTTTTTGAAAATTAAAGCCCTTTATTTACATTGAGTAAAATATGGAGAATTGGTTAGAGGTTTCTTTACAGCATCAAACCTTCTACACCAAATCTTCTACGCTATATCCCGATTGAAAGCAAAACCGACTTGTGGGAATCGATCCAGAAGAACAAAAGAAGAAAAAATTTCTTTCTAAATTTTTCCCTAAGGTAAATTGGTAATTGGGTAAAAATTGAAGAGAGAATTTTCACTTTTCTAATTAAAGTGAGAAGAGTATAAAATATGAATCTCAATGGTCATATTTATAGGAAAATATGATATCTAATATAATTAGAATTTCTTATTTCCTAATTATAAAATAAATAGAAAAGATAAATAAAATAATAATAATATAAAAAACTTATCTCTTGCCTTGAAAAGATACGCACGCGGTCTCAGCCAAAACATTACGTTTTGTATATATATTATTTATTTAATTATTTACTTTTCTATATTTCATATATATATATATATATTAGAAAAATTCAAATAATAATTTCTAATTAAACACATTTAGTCGAAATTAATATATTAATTACCATTGAATCTTATCCATTTAATTAATTATTTTGGGCCAAAACCAATTTGTTTCTTAAACCAATTGTATTTAATTCTCTCTAATATTTATTATGAAATTAAATAAAATCATTATTTAATTAATAATATTAATTATTAATTTATATATAATTAAACTCATTATTTAAATAATTAATAATATTAACATTAATTCCCATTTAAATAAGCTATTTATTTAAACAATTAATTTTGCCTTAAAATATTATATTAATTTCCATTTAAATAAATTTTTATTTAAACAATTAATATTATCATAATATTAATAATATTAATATTAATTTTTATTTAAATAATCTCATTATTCAAAAAATTAATATTGCCTAATTTTAAGTAAATTCAATTACTTAAATTATTTTTTCTTCCTAAGTCAAATTAATAACTTAGTTTTGCTACAACGATATTTGGGCTAGCATAGGGACCCGATGGATCTATAGATCATGGGCTTAATAATTAGTCAATTAATTGATTAACTCATTATCAGTTAATTACTTATTATCTAACTATGAATAATTCCACTATAGATTCATAGCTGAACTCCCCTCACTATAGATGAGTTATATTCATTTAGTTTATCTACTCCCCTCACTATAAGCGGATTATGTTTACCGTTTTGCCCCTGTAATTACTGTTTTATCCTAGTGTTCCAACTAATTCTCCAACGAATATTATTTGTAGTCAAACTACAGATAATATACTTCTGTGATCAATAGAAATCGCGGCGAATCAATGCATCAAAGGAGTTTCCTAAAGTTCGTAAAATGTTTAGGTATCGCACTGATACCATTAATTTATATGAAAGTTATGAATTCCATCTCGTGTAAATGTGTTCCCAGCTACTATCTCGTTATGTTCCCAAAACAGGAGTGTATTGAGCGTTCATATCAGATCGCTCTCAGTCATGTGAATCAAAGAACATAACTCCATAAATAGGAGTCCACATTTCATTCAAGATTGAGATTTATTATGGTTGATAAACATAGTTTGATATCCGATCATTTCTCGTAAATGGTACTAGTGAGATATTGATCAAATATCGTGGTTCTGTCTAATACAATCAATATTGCATATGATACTTCCATTTCATGTCACCCACATGAATGATCAGGATCAGATCATTTGTCTATATATACAAAATGGCCAGCTATCAACAATGTTACTAGGATAAGCTTCCCAAACGTTATCTATTAATTGTAGACACTTTTAAGTTACTCATCTCGACTTTAATCTTCTTGTATGACTCACATGCTTAGTCGTGATTTCATAAGAATGACTTAGAGTTTTACTATTTGAATGTTTGATATAAATATATTTCCATATATTCTTAATATCATCCATGGAATCAATATAGATAATAAAAATAACTTATGTTTATTTATTTAATTTATTCGAAATAAATTCTCTTTATTAAATAATTACAAGTTTTAGGACACCATTCCTAACAAGGTGGACTCACCAAATCTACCGATAACAGACCCATGCATAATATCGATTGCAAAAGGTCCAACGAGGATCACAAAAGCATACACCGGTTATCTTATTCAAGGGTATAGATTTCAAACCAGAGCTCATTTAGTGAATCGAGTAACAAAGAACAGTGACATATGCATAAAGGGTCAAGTGTTCAACAATAATGTAGAAGATTTCTATGGAATCATTTACGAGATTATCGAGCTTCAATTAATAGGCCAAGTATAAATCGTACAATTGTTTATAACTGCACATGGTTCGAAACAACTAAATGGGGTGGGATTTGCAAGCTTCTAAATTTGAAGATTGTTGAGGTCAACCAGATAAAAATCATGCGCACACGAGATCGTTTTGTGTTGGCACAATAAGCAATCCATGTTTACTATTTTCATTTTTACAAACACATGCGACATAATTTAAGTGATTAGCGACGAATTGTGTCCCTAATTTGCGATAAAACCCACCCAAGTCTACCATTTGCCCCCAACTTCTTCCATTTTCTCCCCTTTTCTCTCTTAACTTGTAAGGGCCCGAGAGTTTGTCGTAGGATAATTAGAAATTTTCCTTACACTGGTATATTTTAATTTATGATTTATAGTATGGAAAATTATTTGCTATGTAAATTTTGGTTAATTAGTAATTAACCATAGTTAATTTAACCATGGGTGGTGAAATAATTAAAAAGGGAAGTTTTAACCATGGTTAATTTAGTGGAGAGGATTGGTTAGAAAAAAGAATAAAAGGGGCAAGGACTTGTTAGTAAAAGAAAATATGAGGACGAACTTCAATTAGTTATAGGAGGTGGAAGGGTTTAATGGTTAAAATTAGGAGGTGGAGGGGTTAAAAGGCAATTATATTTTAGTTACTAATTATAATTATGGAAATTAAAAGTATATAAAGGGGAATTAAGGGAAAAGGAAAAGAAAATTAAAATAAAATTCTCTTCCCCTTTCCAAACCCGTGTGCCCCCCCTCTTTCTCATCCCCTCCATTTTTGTTGATTCCCCCTTCATTCTAGCCTGGTGTTTGAGGGTTAATTCAAAAGGATTCTTGGTGTTTCATGACAGATTCAACATCTTAGGAAGATTTACATAAGTTCTAAGTGGATTTAGCTAAAGACAAAGGTAAATCTTCATCCTAGGGTTTGAGTTTTTTTGGGGTTTTCCATAATGTTGTTTTGAATTTGCTTGTTTGGTGTTTAAGATGAATTTTGGTGGTTGTTCTTTGATGTTTAATTTCTGGAAAATGAGGTATGAAAGTGATGTTATCAATCCCTAGAATGGCAAGTTATGGTTCATGTAATTTGGGAGTTATGGTTTAGAGGTTGGTTGAAACCTCCATTAATGGAGTAATGCCAAGCCTTTTGTTTTATGGACTTTGTAGTTTTTATGATTTGTATGGAGGGACTATTAATTCTGGAAATTTTTGGATGATATATATATTATGCAAGGGAAACTCATTAGAAGTTCAATTGGGAGAGTTTATGATAAAGCCCCATTTGGCCGAAATTGTTACCTTAAAATCGAAAGTTTCGGGACTTTTTCTTTCTCTTAGCAGATGTGGGGTTGTGTGTTATTATTAAACTGATTGTGATGATTAATATTAACCTATAATTGGGTAGCTTAACTTGTTGTAGGACAAGGATGAACGGATATCCACAGGGCCAACTACGAAGGTGCGAACACGAAGAATCGGAGGGGTGATTGGCGTTGTATTCACGATTCTTTTCAAGCTCTTTTGGAAATGGATGTCTATGGTTGTGAGTAATGGTGTCTTGAGATGAATGGTTGGTAAGGTTATGGGAGTAAGAGAAGTAACGGGAAAAGAAGTTGACTCCGACATTGGTTTAGAAAGCCGAAGAGCTAGTTAGCTCAAACACGGAATATGTTATGACTAGTTGTTCTCATAAGCATGCCTACTTGTTTAATACTTGAGTTCTTAGTCCATGATCGAGTCATATGCTGATTTGGGGCTATAATTATGCATACTTGACATGTTTTCGGTTTAGGCTCGATGGGTAGCTTGCGAATAAGCTAATAGAGGAAATGTTTGACAAGTGAACCATGAGTTTATGTGAATTTTGAGAATGATGCGTATCGTGATTGAGTCATATACTGCTTGGAAGAATTGTCCTATTTATGCTCGTTGAATCGAGATTTCGTTATATGATGTTTATTGAAAGAAAGCATGCCAATTCCATTTCATCTCATATTACTTCATTCATGCATATCATACGATCAATTTGTGGCCATGAGGTCGTAACCCGTGTAACGGTGTGTGGGTGTTGGACGTTACACGTGGTTACCATAGTGGTGATGTTGTGTAGCTCCGAGCTGCTATGTGGTGGATGGCCCAGATGTAAGTGGTTATTGTGATAACTTGGAGGTTGATAGAGCTATGGCTCGGATGTTGTTTTACCCTATGAATTGGGCATAGTGAGACACCGGGTCTTGTGACTGTGATGTGATTTGGGGCGTAGTGAGACGTCGGGTATAGATTGTGAACTAAAAAGGAATGGTAAATGTGATACGTGAAATGTATTATTGGCTTGAGAAAGCACGAGTTGAAATGCTTATGGTTTGATTGTCAAAGATCCATACACGTTGCATTTGCTCATTATTTACAACTTTAAGCATATCATTCTATTTGTGCATTTTATTACAAACATTTAGCATCACCGTTCATATTCTTTTTTTTTCATTGAGTGCCATACTCAAAGGTGCTACAAAACACCTTTCAGGTATCACTAGGGGACGAGGATGCGGGGCGGCAGGTGGTGCTTATTGAGGCTCGGGACGAGCACTTTGGATGGACCTTCAGACACGCGAGTACAGGTCGTGGTCTTTTGTTGATGTTATCGAAGTTTAGTTTTAGACTCTTTTTCATGTAAATATTTTCAGATGACCTATGTTTTATATAACCATCGCGGTGCACCACGACCTCTTTATCACGTATTTTATGACTTTTGTTATTTGGTTGATAACTCTGAACTCTTTAATGATATGAAACGGCCAATGAGCCGAGTTTTCCTTTTCTAAACTGAACAGGTTTACATATCGTTACATGTTTTCCAGGTTCGATTTTCCAATGTCTTGTGTTAGAGTTAACTAAGCTTTGGTCGGTTCTTATTTCCGTTGCGTACTCGCGTCCTAGGCTTTTATAATAAGCCGGGTTGTCACATACCTTTCTTTCATTTTTCTTTCATCTTCTTTCTTTTCCTTTTCTTTTCTTTCATTTGTCTTTTCCTTTTCATATTTCTGGTGATTTCACGTCGTCCCGTCAATTTCAAATTCACAAGATATAAGTTTTTTTCTAATTTATTTTATGTTTATTAGTAATTATTTATTAATTAAGTTTAGTTTAGTCAATTTAATTTTAGTAATTAGTAATTAGTTAAGTTTAGTTAATTTTACTTTATTTAATTTTAGTTAATTAGTAATTAGTTCATTATATTTTAGTTAATTTTACTTTAGTTCATTTTGCTTTAGTTAAATTTATTTAATTTTAGTTTATTAGTAATTAGTTCATTATACTTTAGTTAATGTAGTTAATTTTTAAATTTTAGTTCACTTATTTTATTTTAGTTTAGATAATCATAGCTAATTATAATTTAGATTAATTTAGTTAATTTTAGGTTTTAAGTTGTTTAGGTATTTTAAGTTAGTGAAATTAGGTCAGTTAAATTAGTTATAATTGTTTTAAATTTATATGTTTGTATAGATCATGCCTCTAAGGAGACGTCCACCATAATCTATCAACCTCCTAGGGGATGGTAGCTCAAGGAGTCAGACCACTGAGGATGTTCACTTGGGGGATGAGCCGAATGAGATTATCGAGTAAGAGGTCTCTAATGAGACTGGTTCGACCGAGCAGCTGCCACCTATCTCTTGCCATGTGCGATTACGCCACGAGAACAACAAGTAAGTTATTTCAATCTTTCCAATTTATTATAAAACATATATTTTATATACGCTGTGTTTCTGCACTCGAGAGTTACAGGAAGTTTCTATACGCTGATTAGCCTCGTTATTCTTAGGCTACTCACACTAGTGCGGAGACTGCAAAGCTTAGAGCAACGCCTCACTCCGAGATGAGGTTGCAGCTCACGTAGGAGCCACATAATCCTCTTGTAGATCAGCACTAGTAGTTTAAGGATTTAATTTTGTGTATTTCTTTCCATATTTTACATTTTGTTACTAATTGATTTTTTTTTGAATTAATATAATGTTTTTTTTCATTATATTTCTCCTTTTATCATTTTCATTTTCTAATTCCAAAACAATCAATAATTTAAAAAAAAATTAAATTAAATATTGCGACACAATCCGTCAGTAAATTGATTGGAGTTTATCCATGTCCATCAACAACATATTTTGTCGATAATTTGAATAGAATTTATCCATGTCAATCAGCGACACATGTCGTTGGTAAGTTGAATGGAATTTATCCATGTCAATCAACGATACATTCCATCGATAAGTTGAATGGAATTTATCCAGGTCTATCAATGACGTATTTCGTCGTTAGGGTTGGTCAACATTTGGTAGCGATGTATTTGTTTTCCGTCCCACGTTAACAACGCAATCCGTCAATAAGAGTACCTAACGATGAATAAAAAATCGATGGTCCAAAGCGTCAGAAATTACGTCGCTAACACTTATTACCGATGAAAATAAGGTAATTTAGTCGTTAATATTGCTTCGCTAATCTCCTCTTTTCTTGTTGTGTGGGATAGCTAATCAAATTAGGAAAATCCCATGGAGATAAATTTAAAAGAAAAAAGGATATTGAAATAATTTCACCAATAACCAATTTAAAACACTATATTTCAGAATTAATGGTTGTTTATTATTAATATCAAATTTAACCAGAAACCACCAATTTTATTGGTGATCTGGTGGCTTTAAATTTTAATATTGTCCATCTTACCCTTTTATCTTTTCTATTAACTAGATTTTATTAAGTAAAACCTAAATACATTTATTTCTAGACAACTCCATCATTTTTACCACTTCTCCCTCTCATTCTTGCGTTCTTTTTTTGTGTCATGTTCTTCGTCATTTATTTAGTCTATCTATTGAATCAACAATAGTAAAGGCGACCTCGTCGAGAAGCCAGTAGTGGTTTCCTTGTCGTTATGGCTGTTTCCATCCACGTGGATGGTTTGAATGGAAAGGATGGTTTTCCTTGGGAGAGTGATGTCGGTGTGTTGAATCTAGAGAAGCTTTGATGTCGAACATTGATGAAGTTATTCGTGTTCGTTCATGGCTGTTGCTACAGGTTAGTTTATCTGTAATACACCATTTATTAAATATATACATGTTTTAAATATTGGCTGCTGCTACAGGTTGATTGATCTATAATACAACGTTTATTAAAGGGAAATTTCATTGGGTGAACGATTTTTATGCAATATTTATAAAAATATCAACTCAAAAAAGTATTTGTAAATATAACAATTTTTATTATGTTTATCAGTGATAAACAGTGAGATATGTGTTTATCAGTGATAAACTCAGTATAAAAATTTGTAATTCAATGTTTATCACTGATAAACCCAATCAAAATTTGCTATATTTACAAATATTTTTTTGAGCTTTCATTTTAACAAATATTGTTAAAAAAATTGCTAGATTTGAAATGCCCCTTTATTAAATATAAACATATTATATATTTGGCTGCTGTTATAGGTTGGTTTATTTATAATACACCGTTTATTAAATATAAACATGTTTTATATATGGTTGTTGCTGTTAGGAATGGTGTCCTAGAGCTTGTAATTATTTAATAAAGATAATTTATTTTGAATAAATTAAATAAATAAACATAAGTTCTTTCTATTATCTATATTGATTCAATTGACGATATTCGAAATATATGGAAATATATAAATATCAATCATTCAAATAGTAAAACCCTAAGTCACTCTTATGAAATCACGACTTAATATGTGAGTCATACGAGAGGATTAAATTTGAGATGAGTAACTTAAAAGTGTCTATAGTAAATGGATAACGTTTGGGAACCTTATCCTGGTAACACTGTTGATAACTTTGCATTTTTTTTATAGACAAATGATCTAATCCTGATTATTCATGTGGGTGACATGAAATGGAAGTATCATATGCAATGTTGATTGTATAAGACAGGACCACAGTGTTTGATCAAATTTCTCATTAGTACCGTTTACGAGAAATGATCAAATATCAAACTAAGTTTATCAACCGTGATAAATCTCTATCTCTGGTGGAATGTGGACTTCTATTTGTGGAGTTATGTTCTTTGATTCACATGGTTGAGAATTATCTGATATGAACGCTCAATACGCTCCTGTTTAGGGAACATAACTAGATAAGTAGCTGGGAACACATTTTAACGAGATGGAATTCATAACTTTCCTATAAATTAACGGTATCAGTGTGATACCTAAACATTTTAGGAACTTTCGGAAACGCTAAGGACCCGAGGTTTGATGTCGGGAATTTAGAATTTTTCTTATATTGATTTGTTTATTTAGTATTTTAAATTAAGGAAAATTGTTTACTAACTATTGCTTAGTGCATTTTGGTTAATTAATAATTAACCATAAATAGTTCTTTTAAAAAAAATTGTAATTAACCATGGTTAGTTATTGATTGAGGGCTAGTTAGCAAAGGAAAGAAGAGGAGGGGGTATGAATTAATATTAGGAGTGTAGGACCGAATGGCAACACTAGAGGGGTGGGGGGTGAATAGGGTTGCTTTAAAAAATTATAAATTTAAAAATCAAATTTTAGAACAATAAAGTTTTTCAAACCGATCAAGCAAATTAAAAATTATATCGAAAAAGTTGCAAATTTAAGAATTAATCAAACCGACAATTTTATAATAGTCAAGATTAATGCAAACAATTAATTGAAAACACAACCAACGATAACAATTAATAAAGTAAAATAAAATGTGCGGAATTATAAAGTTTAAGGGAAAGAAGACACCGAAGATTTTTATAGTGGTTCGGCAAGCCTACATCCACTCCCCAAGGCTCCTCCTTGAGATTTTTCACTCTCACCGATTCTCTTGCGGGTGAGAACCAAACCGGTACAATCTCCCTTTTTAATTTCAATAGGAAAAAGAGAAAAGCCCGATCCTTTTCACTAGTTTAGGATCTAACCAATTTTTTTTTCACACCCCAAGGTGTTCCCACACCTTAATACAAATCCCAATTAATTTGAAAAATAAGGAACTTCACAAATCATCTCAAATAGGAGATAAACAAGTTTTGTACCGTTTGAAAGTTTACAAATTCCTCACACAATTAAATCTCTCACAAAAATAATAAGCAAAATAAGGTTAAATGAGAGAATTGAAGGATGGAGCTCTTGGGAATTTTGGGCAGTGGCTTAGAACAAATTAGAGAGCATTGGGTACTGTTTTATATTTGAAAATAGGGTTAAAATGAGGCTAATTTCGTGTTTAAGCTTCAGGTGAAATTTGGACCGTTGATGGCTTAAAATCAGATCAATGGCTGAAAAAAAAGGAAGAAAATTGGGCTAGAAAATAGACAAAATTCGGAAAAAATGCTTCAGCACAGCCGGATTGAACAAATCCCAGTCACGAGAGAGAGTGGACATCACGGCCAATGAGGAAGCAACACAACTGGGGCATGTGCTGCACGTGCACGTCAGGCGCGTCGACTGCCAGCCTGCTGCGTGCCAGCTTTTGCCTTTTTTTTTTCTTTTCTTTTTTAATTTCAAAGCAGCTCGCCACGTGTCCCCTATCCATTAGTCCGAATTTTAATTTTTTTTTAAAATTCAAATCTCCGCCACATGTCACCTCCTGATTAATCCATTTTGCGTGCGTCAGCGTCAGTCTCTCTTAGCCTAGTCAGCACTTTGTCCACATGTCATACAATGGTTGGTTCTCTATTCCCACGTCATCATCCACGTGTTATGCCACATCATAAAAATGTTACTGTTTGAGTGCCACGTCAGCTTCCACATCATCAATAGTTGACCTTTGACTTTGCCACATCATCGATGTTGCCATGCGTCATTTTCTGGTTCGCCCTTTTTGTCCATGTCACATGATGATGTCATCCAGGATGTGTATTTGGCTCTAAACTTCTTTTGTCCATAACTTCTTCATTTGGACTCCGATTTGAGCGATTCAAGATGCGTTGGAATCCTTGTTTCGAGCTCTAAAACATAGACACTTTAAAACTTCAGAACCATCAGTATATATTTGGTTTATTATCATCAAAACATTAAGTATGATTGAAGCCCATAAAGCTAACAAGGAGGTGGAAGGGTTTGGATTTAATCACTACAAAAACAAAGTCAAAATGCGACCAAGAAAAAGTGGTAGTTTTTTGGTGACCATTTGGTCACTTTTTTTGAAGGTTGACTCGAAGTGACCATCTGGTCACTTTTTTTTCGACCAGATTGCAACCAACATTAGAAGTAGTCATAAAAAATGGCGTGAAATTATGGCGCGAAAGAAGCGACCATTTGGTCACCTAAAAAAACGACCAAGTGGTCGCATTTTTGTGACTAAAAATATATTTTTGTAGCAAAAAAAGGCGCGTAATTTTGGGGGGAAGCAAGCTACCAAGTAGTCGCCTTTTGAAGTGACCATCTGGTCACATTTATTGTGACCAAAGGTGACCACTGGTAGACAAAAGAGGCGTGTAATTTTGGCAGGAAGAATGCTACCATGTGGTTGCCAATTTGTGACTCCAAGTGACCACTGGTAGCAAAAAATGTCTAGAACAATACGACCAAATGGTAGTATTTTTGCTACTATGTGGTCACCAATTTATGACTAGAAGTGACCACTTGGTAGTAAAAAAGGTGGGAAATTTTGGCTGGAGAAATACGACCATATGGTAGTAATTTTGCGACCATAGGGTCGCAATTAAGCAGAGGAATGCATTATAAAATCTCCTCCTCCCATTGTTTGTAAAGATAAGAAAAAAGAAAAATGAGAGAGTGGATGTATATTCGTTTAATAGACAGGTATTTGAACGATGAGTTCGTGGACGGGGTTTAACAGTTTGTTGAGTTTTGCAAGACAACTGTCTATTACGCAAATTATGGTGAAAAGCTACGATGTCCGTGCAGAAAATGCGACAATAGGAGAATCATACCGGTTCCAGATTTTGAAGGTTCATCTTTATAGTCGGGGATTTTTGGAGAATTATTATCACTGGGTGTATCATAGGGAGACGAGGGAAATGTTCAACGCTGCAGCACAGGAAGCGAGACAGTACGAGGGTAGCAGCTCGAATGCGGACGTTGTCATCGAAGAACCCAATGAAATACAACAGTATAGTCAGATGCAGCAAATGATACTTGATGATGTGGGATATGGGGGGGGAAATGAAAGTTATCACGAAAGTTTGAACGTAGACGATGAAAGAGATGGGGTTGTTGAAGAATAAATGAATCTGGAAGCACGTAAGATGCATGATCTGCTGAAGACAGCGAGCCGACCGTTGTACGAAGGTTGTCAGGTTAGTCAACTTGCTGCTACTACAGAACTTTTAAATATAAAAGTGCAGTAGAACTTACCTGCTAGAGGATTTGATTCGGTTGCATCGTGGTTTCGTCGATGCGCTCTACAAGAAAACCTGATGTCACACAGTTTGTACGACACGAAAAAGCTAGTGGAGGGACTTGGGTTACCCGTAGAGAAGATAGATTCGTGTCGAAACGGATGCATGATCTACTGGTGTAACGACCCGGATTTGCTCTTAAGATCAATGACTGTCCCCACAAACTAACACGAGTCCTTTCAGCATGTTTTGTCCTCACTCACACGCATTCTGACATCAAGCAGGAGGTCACCCAACCTAGGAATGCTCCAAGCCAAGCACGCTTAACTATGGAGTTCCTTACGATTGAGCCACATAAAAGGAAGGTTAACCTTGTTAGTATAGGTAGTACCTATTAATCTTATTAAGCTCTCCTCAACTGTACCGTCCCATACCAGTACAGTCTCAGAATTCCTCTCATTCGGATGTGGAGTCGGTTCATCCATGTGGCCCTTCGCCTAGAAGCCTACCAGGAGCCGCTCATTGTCCGTGCCTCCTAATTGCACCGGTAATCACTCCCCACCCTCATAGGGTCCGGCTGTCACATACCCACCAGCTTCTGCTTGGTTTGTCCCCGAACCACATCGTACTGGGAGAGGTCGCGGGTCTGATACCACTTGTAACGACCTGAATTTGCTCTTAAGATTAACGATTGTCCCCAAAAACTAAGACGAGTCCTTTCAGCATGTTTTGTCCTCACTCACACGCATCCTGACATCAAGAAGGAGGTCACCCAACCTAGGAATGCTCCAAGCCAAGCACGCTTAACTATGGAGTTCCTTACGATTGAGCCACATAAAAGGAAGGTTAACCTTGTTAGTATAGGTAGTACCTATTAATCTTATTAAGCTCTCCTCAACTGTACCGTCCCATACCAGTATAGTCTCAGAATCCTTCTCATTCGGATGTGGAGTCGGTTCATCCATGTGGCCCTTCGCCTAGAAGCCTACCAGGAGCCCCTCCTTGTCCGTGCCTACTAATTGCACTGACGATCACTCCCCGCCCTCATAGGGTCCGGCTGTCACAACTGAGATGTGGATGCAAATTCTGTTTTCTTCCAAGATATAAACCGGGAAAACGCGGGACGATTCTGTACGCCTGCATGTTCTATTTACCGCTGACCCCGCATCTGCAACGGTTGTATGCATCAGATGTCATAGCTTCACACATGAGATGGCATCACGAGCATTCACAGGATGAAGGTGTTATGTGACATCCCTCAGACGGTGCGACTTGGAAGTATTTAAATAATTGTCATCTTGATTTTGCACAAGATCCGAGAAACATGAGATTGGGCTTATGCACAGATGGCTTTAACCCGTTTGGGGCATCCGGGGTGCAATATTCAGTTTGGCCGATGATGGTAACCCCGTATAACTTGCCACCCTCGATCTGTATGAGTGACCCGGTGATTTTTCTCACAGTGATCGTACCTGGCCCGAAAAGTTCAAAACAGAAACTGAATGTGTATTTGCAACCACTTATTGCAAAGTTGAAGAGGTTGTGGACATATGGTGTCATGACGTACGACATCTCGAAGAAATAAAATTTCTTGTTGCGCGCAGCGTTAATCTGGACGATCAGTGACTTCATTGCGTATGCAATGTTGTCAAGTATGTTGCGTTCACGTTCATTATTTCTTGAGTATGAGTTTTGTTATTGTTTTGCTTAGTTCATTAGTTAATAATTGTAAATATCGATCCCCATCCTCTATTAAAGGATGGAGTACGGCCGGTAAATACACATGTCCACATTGCATGCTAGACACAGATGCGTTTTACCTCAGAAACGATCGGAAAACCTGTTGGTTTGATTGCCACCATTGATTTCTGCCGTTAAATCACGCGTTCTTTTCAAAAGGTACTGACTGGAAGAAGGGTCAATGAGTAAGAAAGGAAACCCCCCCGATAATGTATAGTGGAAGGTAGATTCTGCACGGTATAGATGCTATAGGGATGCGAAAGATTACAGTGGAAGGTGCAGAGCTTGCAAACAATGCGGCTGGAAAAAACACGGGTTGGAAAAAACGAAGTATTTTTTGGGATCTACCATATTGGGAAGATCTACTTGTTAGACACAACCTGGATGTAATGCATATTGAGAAGAACTTCTTCGACAACATTTTCAATACTGTTTTGAACGTTCCTGGCAAAATAAAGGACAATCTGAAGGCACGTTACGATGTACGGGAGATATGTAATCGTCCTGAGTTAGAGCCTGACGACAATGATAATTACGCAAAAGCAAAGTACATGTTGATGAAAGATGAAAAGAAAACACTATTTGAGTGGATCAAATCCATCAAATTCCCTGACGGATACGTTTCGAATCGGAGTCGGTGTATAGACAGTAAAAAACATGTCATGTTTGGGATGAAAAGCCATGACTGTCATGTATTCATGCAACGATTGATGCCCGTCGTGTTCAGACCGTTCCTCGAGAACAGACATTGGGAGCCGTTTGCCCAATTGAGTGTTTTTTCAGGGACTTGACTTGTACAGAGCTAACTGAAGCTACTGTTGCTTCAATGAGTTTGGAGATCACTGTTATTATCTGTAAGTTGGAGCGAATGTTCCCACCTGGCTTTTTTGACTCAATGGAGCATCTTAGCATCTTTCATAGGAGGCATTCTTAGGGGGCCCGATCCATTACCGTTGGATGTACCCATTTGAAAGGTTAGTAAACTTACTTTGTATATAGTTCACGTTTTTTAATGTTAAACTTATCAGAGGTTTACTTAATTGTTTGTACCCACAGGTACTTACGTCGGTTGAAAAAGACGGTCGGAAATAAAGCAAGAGTCGAAGGATCTATCTGTAGTGCGTACCTGACGCAAGAGACTACCACGTTTTGTTCATACTACTTTGATTTACACATTGCTGAGCAGTTTCGTCCAGTGACACGAAATGTTGTCAAAAATTTACTGGAAGGTGTTGACGTAAACGACCTGCCCATATTTACTGAACCTGGCATGACAGTTGGAAGATCAGTGCGTTAGGCCGTTGACCGATTCTGAGTATCACGTAATGCAGAGCTACGTGTTATGCAATTGCCCAGAAGTCGAACCTTACATCGAGTGAGTTCTCGTAACGTTACATTATTCCTTTAACTTAACAATCACAACTGTTTATAATATTTTCTTACTATTTTCATAACATACAGACTATTTCTGAACGTATACGTTCGAATGACACGAGTCGGTCTTACAGCCGCTGAGGAGGGGTCAATAATCGAGAAGGAGTTTCGTTCCTGGTTCAGTACATACGTGAGTTATCTGAAATTGTCAAAAATATCATGTCAAGTTATTTGATGAAAAATACTATATCCTTCTAATTATACTCTATATGGGCTGAATGACAGGTGGACTCCCCTACGTTACCGGTAGATGATCCTCGCATTATTTGTTTAGCAAAGGGACCTGCACAGATTGCAAGGTCATATACTGGATACGTCGGTAACGGATTGATTTCAAACGAGGCGCATTCTCGTTATCAGGGCAACAAACAACAGGTGGTGTTTACATAAAAGGTCAAGTGTTTAAGACCAAGAGCGATTACTTTGGAGTAATCGATCGATTCTTGAGATTCAATACGCAAGTCCGACGCTAAAACGCATTGTTCTGTTCAATCGCACTTGGTTCGAGACAACCAGACGAGGCGAGTCCGTAAGATTGATTATTTACAAATCGTTGAGGTAAACAAGTACAAGCATATGCGCGCACCGATAGGTTTGTCCTGGCTTCACAGGCGATTCAAGTTTATTACCTGAACTATCCGAGTAATAGACGAGATCTGACAGATTGGTTAGTTGTTTGTAAAGTTAAACCACGCCAGGTAGAAGAAAACCTGTCCGAGAAAAACGACCATGCAGACGAAGCCGGTGCTTTTCAAGAAGATCAGATAATATGTTGTGCAATAGATAATGGCCAGAATGCAGGTACCACACGTCCTTTGAACGATGGAACGATAACATTGCATGATGACGATACAAATGCTTCGACTTCTCGCGAACGTGACATTGTTGCTGAATTTATTCGAGATGATGAAGAAGAAGAAAAAGAAGAAGAAGCAATGACTGAAGAAACTGAGGATGAAGAATAATACACTTTGTAAATTTATATGATTCACTGTATGTTTTATAATATCGTCATTGTTGTGTTTCATTAAACAATATATATAAATATTTTTTAATCTCCATTAATTTATATATACATATATATATATATATACACGTATATATATATCTACATATATATATATACACGTATATATATATATATATACATATATATATATGCATATATATATATGCATATATATATATGTATATATATATATACGTGTATATATATATACGTACATATATATATACGTATATATGCATATATATATATACATATATATATAGGCATATATATATACGTACATATATATATAGGTATATATATATATCTATATATACATATAGGTATATATATATATATATATGCCTATATATATATGATAGGCATATATATATACGTACATATATATATAGGTATATATATATATATATATATATACGTATATATATATACATATATATACGTATATATATATATACGTATATATACACATATATATATATACGTATATATATATATGTATATATATATATACGTATATATATATATACGTACATATATATATACGTATATATGCATATATATATATACATATATATATAGGCATATATATATACGTATATATATATATACGTATATATATATATACATATATATATATACGTATATATATATATACGTATATATACGTATATATATATATACGTATATATACGTATATATATATATACGTATATATACGTATATATATATATACGTATATATATATATGTATATATATATATACGTATATATATGTATATATATATATACGAATATATATGTATACTGTAACGTCCCGTTACTTTTAGAGGTAAAATTTTTTTTTATTTTATTAATTTATTATTTTTATTTAATTAAAGCTTTTAAAATTAGTTAAAATTAGTAATTTCAGTTTTATTAGTTATTTAAGTCCGAAAATCCTTTTTATCGTTTTTAATTCGTTTGGTGACTCTAATAATTATTAACGGGCCAATTAATAATTATTAGACACCTTTAGATTTATTTAAGACCGTCGGTTTTCGTTTTATAAGCAAAAGGTCGAAAAGGGCAAAACCGTAATTACCCAAACCCTAAAATATCTAGATATTTTTCTTTACTATCTTTTTTAACTTAGCAACTAAGCAAAATCATTTCATCTTCTTCATCCTTCTTCTCCAAGCCGTGGGCATCAATGGGGGAATTGGGTGAGTTTTTCTTTTCTTCGTTTCTCATTCGTTTCTCGATGGATCGGCTTGATTTCGGTTGCGTTGGATTGGTAGGGACGAGGGCTACCTATCCAACCTACCTTTTCGAAGTTTCCCATTCTCTAAGGTAAGTCCCAAAAAAGTAAGTTTTCAAAACTTTTTGTATGGTTTTGTTCGTTTTTTATTGTAAATGAGTTTTGATGTTGAAATCATGAATGGTTATCATGGAATTTGACGATTTTGAACCCGGATTTTCGGAAAACACTATTCACGTGAAAACACTATTCATTCGAAAACACTATTCATCCGAAATCACTATTCATCCGAAAATGAAAACTTGTTCTCATATTAGATATGAGTTGTAATATGTTGTGCAATTGGTGAATTGTAGGTTTGTAATTGTCGTGTGGATTCGACTTCGATTCTTGGATACTCGACTTAAAACCTAAGGTCAGTTTAAAAGGGAAGTTAGTAATTTTATGAATTACGTTTCGATATGATATTGTTTATCGATGTTAAGAGGGAATTAGCTTCTTAGAATTATAGTTTGGTTGGAGACTTTAATTCGGAAGTGTGTGTGGAGAAAGTTGGACTTTTGGTTAGTTTGATGATTAGAGATCATCGGGGAGGTTTGGAAGTATGGTAATGTGATTTGGAGATGTTAGATGAAAGTGGAAATGGAAGTTACTTTGATTGGTTTTGAAGTCACTTGGATGACTTTGGAAGTAAAGTAATTAGAAGATGCACTTGAGTAGTAACTCGTGTATTCTAGCTAGTTAGGTTTCTTTTTAACTTAGTAGACTTCTTCGGAGTTTAGCTAACTTATTGGAGACCTAGGGCACAATGATTCACACATGATAGTATGTTGATTTGATCCATACGTATCATGGTGTGATGAATTTGTGGGAACTTTGAGCACTTAGTAACTAGCACATGATAGTATGTTGATTTCGATCCATACGTAGTCATGGTGTGATGTTGGTACTTTGGTTTGTAACTAGCACATGATAGTATGTCGATTTCGATCCATACATATCATGTTGCGATATGGTGAAATTCCTGATACCTATGGTGAAATTCCTGATACCTATGGTGAAATTCCTGATACCTATGGTGAAACTCCTGATATCCGGTATGGTGAAACTCCTGATATGCGATGGTTGTGATATGGTAATACCGTACGGGCTTAGTATGCGATATTTATCCATATGGTATACCCAGTACGATGGTTGTAATATGGTAATACCGCATCGGGCTTAGTATGCGATATTTATCCATATGGTATACCCAAGACGATGGTTGTGATATGGTAATACCGCATCGGGCTTAGTATGCGATATTTATCCATATGGTATACCCAGGACGATGGTTGTGATATGGTAATACTCCCTCGGGCTTAGTATGTGATATTTATCCATATGGTATACCCGATGACGATGGTTGTGATATGGTACATGGTAGTACGTGGATTCGGATCCGCACGTACCATGGTATTATGATCTATGATACGGCACATGATAGTATGTTGATTCGGATCCATACGTATCATGGTGCGATGGTTGTGACATGGTATGACCGGACGTGGTATGTTGATTTCGATCCATACAATAGCACGATACGATGAAACTTGTTTGGTAATAAAGATAGTTAATGTTATTTTTACCTATTCTTTAGAAACGTGTAGTGAGACTTAGTTGTGAATGTTAATTTTACTTTAAGTCTTTATTTTCCATCTCATGGTATTGAATGACGAATACGGGTAGTATGATACTATCATATGTATACATGGAAATTGGAATGTGGTTATGGGTAATAATGAACATTTAGGCCTTTGGACACGATTTTTGGTATGAGATTTAGTTCATAGGATTACTTGCTTTCATTTTACTCTCACTAGCATTGTTTGCTAATGGTGCTACACCACAATATTTTCAGGTGAACCTCGTCCTAAGAAGCAAGGTAGAGGAAATGGTGTCGCTTGACTGGCCGAGGTGGTGTAAGGACAATATTAAACACTTTTGAAGCATTAGTAGTAATGCTTGTAAATCATATACTTTTTACATACTTGTGTCATTTTGAGCCAGTGAAGGGTGTATGTGTAAAGTATTTTGATGTTTTTATGATTAAACTTTACTTTGGAATGTGCATTCCCGATTTATAGTTTTCTCTGGACTTTGGGTTGTAAAACAGGTTTTGATTATTCGACTTTTAAACGAACCCATGCCGTTTTTCTTTAAAAATTAAGTCTTCCGCTGTGCATTTGAATTTAAAGAATTTAACGGAAAATCGGGTCGTTACATATACATATATATATATATATGTACATATATATATGTATACATATATATATATATATACATATACGTATACGTATACATATACGTATATGTATATATATACATATACGTACATATACGTATATGTATATACGTACATATACGTATATGTATATATATATACATATACGTATACGTATACATATACGTATATGTATATATATATACATATACGTATATCTATATACATATATATATATATGTATATACACATATATATGTGTATACGTATATATATGTACACATATATATATATGTATATATATATACGTAGACATATATATATATGTGATATACGTATATATACGTACATATATATAATATATACGTATATATACGTACATATATATAATATATACGTATATATACGTACATATATATATGTATGTATATATATATATACATATATATATACATACATATGTATACATATACATATATATATACATACATATGTATACATATACATATATATATACATACATATGTATACATATACATATATATATACATACATATGTATACATATACATATATATATACATACATATGTATACATATACATATATACATACACACATATATATACATACATATATATATACACATATATATATACATACATATATATATACACATATTATATATATATATATATTTACGACCATATGGTAGCAAATTGAACTAAAATGCGACCATATGGTCGTAACTATGAAAATATAGACTTAAGTTTTTTAAAAATTTGTATTAATTTACGACCATTTGGTCGTAATTTTGTGACTATCTAGTCGTGTTATCTAGCGGTAAATTTAAATTTTCATGAAATTTTTGGCGGTGAATTTGATAATTACGACCATTTGGTCACAATCAATGGCGGTGAATTTGAAAATTGCTACCATTTGGTCGCATTTTTTGATGGGAAGTGTGATGTGACAGCTGTTGGTCATAATGACACACTTACGACCATTGGTCGCATTTTTATGAAAATACGACCATCTAGTGGTATTTTTGAAGCAAAATGCGACCATCTGGTCGTAATCGAGCGACTCTTCATTTTTCGTCATAATTACGAAATTGCGACCAATTTAAACGCCCCAGCCTATTCTTCCCCCCCCTACCGAATTTCTTTCTCTCTTTTCTTTCCTTTTCTCTCTTTCCCCTATTCCCGTTACCCCGTTGCTTTTTGCCTGTTCCCGTCCCCCGTTCATTCTTACCTTTCCCGTTCCCCGTTCTTTCACCCATTCCCGTTTAAAAAATTTCCAAAACACGGTAGCGTATTCGAGGTTAGTTTTCGTTTTCGTTTTAATTAAGTTATTATAAATTGTTTTAGTTTCGTTAAATTTAGTTAAATTTAATTGAATAATTTAGTTTAGCTTTAAATTAGTGTAATTAATTACTTAATTAATTATGATTACTTAGTTACTTTAATTTGTTTAGTTTTATTTAATTAGTTTAATTTAGTTAAGTAATTAGTTAATTAGTTAATTAATTTAATTTAGTTAAATTAATTTTAGTTTAATTACTTAATTAAATTTAGTTTAATAAATTATTAATTTAATTTAGTCACATTATTAGTTTAGATTACTTTTTTTTAATTAATTTAATTTAATTAGTTTGATTAATTAGTGTAGTTTACTTACTTTAATTAATTTAATTTACTTTAGTTTCATTAATGTATTAATTTAATTTAGTTTAATTTAGTAAATTAAATAGATTAGATTACTTTAATTACTTACTTAACTATTTTTCTTTAATTTAATTAATTAATTTAGATAATTTAGTTAAATAATTAGTGTAGTTAGAACTGGACGCATGCTGACCTGGACGAGATCTTACGGTTGGACAACAATCCCAACCCTGCATATCCCTTCGTAGTACCCAAGTCGCAGATTGCGACACCGCGTTTGGGGGAGGACTCACCGGCTCCAGCCACGACTGTAGCGGGAGCATCCATTTTTGGCACCGGGCCCGATCCAGCGGGAGCATCCACTTCTGGCACCAGGCGTCCTTGGGCCCCGTCAACCCGACCCTTTGGATAGAAGGGGATACGTAAGTAGACACGTATTTCTTTTAATTAAATTTTCATGTTATTTATAAACTAATATCACTAATTTTTTTTTTTTTGCAGATTACGGCCGCATCAAACTGCTTCAAAGCGGTTTCGCCAGGTCCTCCAAAGCAAGCCTCTACCCAACGAGCTTCACTAGATGAAGATTCCGACGACGGAGAAGCTTCGGATGTACGATAATTGGAAGGTAAATAACTTCACTTATTTTTATAATTAATTAATTTATAAATTTTTAACAATCAATTTATTACTTTAACGTTTGCTTATTTCACGGACAGTCGGATGTTCCCCCTATGGGAAAGGCACGTGCAGGATCGATTCAAGGACCTCATGTACTGGGCACGGCAGAAGCAAGTTGAAAACCGGCCTATGTGGATGAGTGAGGAGGAGCATGCCCAGCTCCTCACGAGCTTGTAGTCTCAAGAGGGCAAAAAAGTGTCGACGAAGAATAAGGCCAACCGGGCTAAGAACCCGAGGAAACACACCGGTGGCGCAAAGCCTCACGACGAGCACCATAGTATATTGGTAAGTAATTGTCCTTTTTCTTTCACGTCATTATTTTGTTTTTTTTTCAATTATTTATTAATATAATTTCTGTCACTTTTTATGATATGTTTAGGAAGAAAAGTGCAGTCCTCCTGTTCCGACAGATGAGCTGCACCTGGTCCTTCACACAAAGAAGGACGGGACGATCGTCGACGAAAATGCGCAACAAACTCAGGTATTTAATATGTTTTTTCAATTATTAATTAGAATTTGTTCATCATTTTCTAACTTTTACATATTTTCTAAATTTTAAATATTTAGGACCGTTTCAAGGAGTCTTTGAGTCAGTGGTTGCCCACACCCGACTCGCAACTGACTAAGGAAGACCGTAGACAAGCGTTCTTGGAGGCTGCTAAAGGCGTTCGTCCATATGGATCCGTTGTTGGGCTTGGCTCGTACGGGAGACGCCTTTACACGGATGTGCCTTGTCCTCAGTGGAGCAGAGCGAGCACTAGCTTCGACCCTTCTCCGATTGAGCAGCAGCTGCCCGAGGAGGTTCAGCAGCTTCACACCGACATGGACGATATATGGAACAACTTCTTTTCTCGAGTCTCTGCGATTGAGGTAGCTATGCAGGCACGGGTCGAAGCCCAGGTTGCAGCAGCTTTGGCCGCGTTCTTCAGATCCCAAGACGGCGGACATTCATCATCGACGCCGCCTCCACCACCCCCCGCCCCTCCGCAGAAGTTCTAGGATGATTTCTTTTGTATAGAACATTTTTTTAATATTTGATTTATATATATATACTATTTTAATTCCAATTTTTTATTATTAAATTTAAATATTAATTAATTAAATAAATAATAATTAATTAATTAACTATTGTAATCTAAATAAATAAATAAATAATTTATTAAATATGACCAGATGGTCGTATTTTATCCCTAAACAAAACGACCATCTGGTCGCATTTTGTCTTAGTAAAAAAGTGACCATTTGGTCACTTATACAAACGACCACGTGATCACAATTGCATGTGACCAATTGGTCACTTATCTTCAACTTAAATTACTACCAGATGATCACCTTTTTAAGCGACCATTTGGTCGTTTTTTCAAAATGTTGACTTTTTTGCGACCAACCATGCCTGGTCGTATTTTTGTGACTATACGATCGCACAAAATTCCGGAACGACCAGCTTTTTTGCCACCACCATATTGGTCGCTTTTATGGTCGCATTTTACTATAGAAACGACCTTTTGGTCGCAAATTTCTGGTCGCAAATTGACTTTTTTTTTGTAGTGAATTTCAAGGGGTGGAGGGACTTGTTGTTAAATTGAATTTAGTTATTTTTAAATTAGGAAAAACTAAAAGTATAAAAGGGGAAATAGAAAAGGAAAAAAAAAACAAAACATTCTTCTTCCTTATTCTTCTTCCACCGTCCCCCCCCCTCTTTTGGTGATTTTTGCTCCTCACTTCTTTTTCCCTTGAAACTTTGTCAAATTGTGTTGGGATTTGGTTGATTTGTGAAGGAATCATCATCCTAGGAAGATTCAAACAAGTCTTGGAAGGAGATTGAACAAAAGCTCAAGGTAATTACTAACCTAGAATTTCATTTTTGGCAAGCTTCCCATGTTTTTTATTGGAGTTTCTTCAAGGATGTTTATATGAAGGTTCTCTTTGATTTTAAATTTTGGAAATGGAGTTTCAATTGATGTTTATGAACCTTAAGTTTCACTTCTTAAGTTTCTTTAAAGGATAAAAGACATGGGTGGATTCAAGCTTTTTACAAAACTCCATTAATGGAGGTTTTTGAAGCTTTTGGTGTTCTTTGATTTTTTTGGATTTCTTGACCATCTCTTTGAGTTTCTTAATTCTGGAAGTTAAGGGTAATTATATGATTATAAGATTTATGGAAAACACTTTGGAAGATAAATTTAGTGAATTTTAGGTAAATTTCCAAGCTGACCAAAAAATTACACTTTTATTGGACTAGTTTTCTTGTTTTTGGGTGTTCCTTGACTTTTAGTGAAAGATTATCAATTCTGGAGCATTTGGTGTTTAAATATATATATTTAAACAAGCAAACCACCTTAGAGCATTAATTTAATGTATATTTCATAAGTACTTCTTGTTTGACTGAAAATTGCTTCCCGAATCAACTAGTTTTGGGACTTGTATCACTAACCAAGTTCGGAATTATATGTGGTTGTTATGGGATGATTTTTAATCTTTATATTAGCCTAATAATTTATGGATTAACTTGTTGTAGGACAAAGGCAAGTGGATCCAAACAGGGCCAATTTTGAAGGTGAGAACAAAAAGAATCCAATGGGTGATTGGTGTGGCGTTCCCGTTTCTTTTCTAACTATGTTGGGAATAGAGTTTGTGGCTGTGAATAATAATAAATTGTGGTATGGGTGGTAAAGTTTAGAAGAAAGTGAAGTAACGAGAAGAGATATTGATTCCGGCATTGGGTTAAAGAGCCGAAATGCTAGATAGCATAAAATAGAATTATTGTTTTGGATAGTTGACCATTTAAGCATGTCTATTTGCTTTATTCCTATTGTTCATAGTCCATGAACGAGTCATATACTGGATTTGGGGCTATGATTATGCATACTTGATACATTTTGATTATGCTGGATAAATAGTTGTGATCACGAACCATGTGAATATGTGACACTTGAATATTATATGAGTAAAGATTGAGTCATACACCGATTCTGGAAAAGTAGATCTATTTACACTTGTTGATTCGATATTCCGTTATATAATCTTGTAGTGAAGAAGCATGTTTAATCCATTTCATGTCATACATTCTACTCATGCATATCATGTGAACGTTATGTGGCCATGGGGTCATAACTCGTGTAACGGTATATGGATATTGGACGTTACACGTGGTTACCGTGGCGGAGAAGTGATGGAGCTCCGGTATGCTATGTAAAGAATGGCCTGGGTGCTAGTGAATTGAGATAGTTTGAAACTGAGATGAGCTACTACTCGAAAGTTGAATGATTTTGTATCATGGGCATAGCGAGACACCGGGTTTGTGTTGGTAATGCTTGTGGTATCAAAGAGAAAGGAATTATGTATTTAAAGATGTTATGACTAGTTGTTATCATCCAAACGTACAACATTTGTACTTCATACATATTTTATGCATGTTATTAGGTTCTTTCGCATTCTATCACGGTCATTCCACATCACTGTTTATATTCTTTTGTTTTCACTGAGTGTCATGCTCAAAGGTGCTCTATATCACCTTTCCGGTAACGCTCGGGGACAAGGGCGTGGAGCGGCAGGTGGTGCTCATTGACTATGCCGAGATGGAGGCTTTTGGATTGGCTTATAGTCACGCGAGCCACGGGTTTTGGGAGTTGTTTGAAAGTCGTGCTTACATTTTGGAGTCAAAGTCTTAAAACCTTATGTATATATATGTAACGTCCCGTTATTTTGAAGTGAATTTTTTTTTTATTTTATTATTTATTTACATTTTATTATTTTAAATAATTAATCAATTTAATTTTAATTAAAGTTTTTAAGATTAGTTTAAATTTAGTAATATCGATTTTAGTAGTTACTTTCGTCCGAAATTCTTTTAATCGTTTTCATACTTTAAAATCGTTTCGGTGACATTAATAATTATTAACGGGCCAATTAATAATTATTAATCACCTTTAGATTTTTTAAGATCATCGGGTTTCGTATTTTAAATCGAATCATTTAAAAGGGACGTATACGTCATTTTCCAATTTCTTAAAAATCACTATTCATCTTCCTCATCTTTAAAAGTCAATTTTTGGTCAAATGCATCTCATTTTTTTTCCTCCAAACCCGTAGCTTAGAGAGGAGGAAAAGGGGAGAGAAAGAAATCGTCGCCCCGGCTTCGTTTCTCGTCCGTTTTAGGTGATTTCGGATGCGTTGGAAAGCTCTCGCCGAGACCTTTCTACCCATCCTATCAATCGAGGTTTTCGCTCGTTTTCTCGAGGCCTTAAGGTATGACAAAGTTTCTAAAATTTGATGTGAATAGTATTTTAATGGAGGTTTTGAGTTGAAATCTTCAAATTCACACCCCGAAGCTTGAAGATTTCAATCGAGGGAGTCGTTTCATGTGATTTTAGAGACTTCCCTAAACCCTAAATTCAAGTTTGAGTTGAAAACCCGTCCCGTGTTAATTTCTCTCACTTGACCAAGATTAGGGTGTTTGGTTTGCTATGATTTTACGTTTTACTTAATTTTTTGGAAATCGATTATTATGTAAAACCCTAAAATATCGTGACCCACTGTTATCTCGGCTTTCAAAGTGTCTTTGATCAACCCAAATCATCTCAAAAGTGCATAAAAGACGGAAAATTGAACCCGAATCCTCTTTTCCTTGTTGGGCCGTGGGTCCCTTGGGGGTTAATTTTGGGGTTTTCGTCGTTTTATGTGTTTAGATATCGTTTGCTCGATTTTCGGATAATTAATGGTTGTTAGTTGTAATTGTTATGTAGGTTGGTGATCGTTTGTTTAACTTGGACTCCGGCATCTTGGAAGCTTAGATTTCACATCTAAGGTGAGTTTAAAATGGAAGTTAGCAATTTTATGAATTATGTTTCATTACGTTATTGTTTATCGAGGTTAAGAGGGGAACTAACTTCCGGAAGTTATACTTGGTTGGAGACTTTAACTCGGATGTGAGTGGAGTGTTTTTTTATGTATTTATGGTCTTGGAAGTAAAAGAGGATTTATGAGTGGTTTGGAAGTCTTGTAAGGTAATTTGGGAGACTTTAGATGAAAGTGAATGACTAAGGAACAGTTAAAGTGGCTTAGAAATTACACTTGAGTGTTGACTCGTGTAATTCAAGCGGTTTATGTTCTTAGTAGTTTAGTGGAACTTTATCTAACCTACTAGGGAGCTTGACGGATTCTATATGGCACATGGTAGTATGTGATACGCTCCATACGGTATCATGGTGCGAGGTTATGTGATACGGCACATGATAGTATGTGATACGCTCCATACGGTATCATGATGCGAGGATATGTGATACGGCACATGATAGTATGTGATACGCTCCATACGGTATCATGATGCGAGGTTATGTGATACGGCACATGATAGTATGTGATACGCTCCATACGGTATCATGGCACGATGATTTGTGATATGGTGAAATTCCTGATATCCGATATGGTGAAACTCCTGATATCCGATATGGTGAAATTCCTGATATCCGATATGGTGAAACTCCTGATATCCGATATGGTGAAATTCCTGATATCCGATATGGTGAAATTCCTGATATCCGATATGGTGAAACTCCTGATATCCGATATGGTGAAATTCCTGATATCCGATATGGTGAAATTCCTGATATCCGATATGGTGAAACTCCTGATATCCGATATGGTGAAATTCCTGATATCCGATATGGTGAAATTCCTGATATCCGATATGGTGAAATTCCTGATATCTATATGGTGAAATTCCTGATATCTATATGGTGAAATTCCTGATATCCGATGTAATGAGAGTCACGATGGTTTGTGATATGGTACACGATGGTATGTTGACTTTGGTCCATACGACATTATGATACGATGAAAGATAGTTAATAATGCAATTTCATAATCTTTAGACTTGTATAGTAAGACTTAGTAATAACGGGTACTTTTACTTTAAGTCTTGATATCGTTACTTTTTAGAAAGTATATTATGTATGTTGTTTATGTGTGAAATTTGGAATGTGGAATGGGTAGTAAAAGTGAAATCAAGGCCTTTGGACATGATTTCTGGCATGAAATGTTGTTCATAGGATTACTTGCTTTCATTTTACTCTCACTAGCATTTTTATGCTAATGTTGCTACAATTACAACTTTTTCAGGTAAGACTCGTGGTAAAGGACGAGGTAGAGGAGGTGGCGCTGTGTGACTACTCGAGACAATGAACGGACAAGTACATAAATGGTTTTGGGTGAAGCATCTTTGAATGCTCATGAACGTTGCATCACTTCCATTTTGTTATATTTTGAGCTCGATGGAGCGTTTGTATATATGTTTTGTACTTTAAACTTCCTTTAGCATTTACATCATATCATGGAAGGTGCAATCTAGTTTTATTGCTTTTTCTGGAAAATTGGTTTGTAAGCAGGTTTTGGTTTATCCGAATTTTAAACGGACCCATGCCGTTTTTCTGTAAAATCTAGATTTCCGCTGCGCATTTGTTTTAATGGATTTTACGAAAAATTGGGTCGTTACAATATATGTATTTTGTCTTGTTTATCGTTTAAAATTGGTGCACCAAAGTTTACTGTTTTATTTTGAAATTTTAACTTTTGTGATCTTCTGAACCGGCCGACGAGCCGATGATTTCTAGAAAATAGGTTTATTTTACATTATTTTTGTATACGAGGCATGGAATTTATGAATACTACATTTCGAAATTTTCGATATTTGAATAAAGTAATTGTTTTTTTATCTAAGTTCTTTTCTTCTGCTTGCGTAACCGCGATCGGCTTTTTAAATAAGTCGGGTCGTCACAGAAACTCTCTTGATGTACTGATTCGAGACATGAACAAGTGGCGCCACGACTTCTACTGATTACAAAATTATATTATCTCTAGTTGGACTAAAGATAATGTTCATTGGAACGATTTTTTGTCATCTTCGCTCTATTCCCTCGAAGCTTTCCCTGTCCCCCTCTGAAGGTTAGTCTTTAAACTTAGCTTTTTGTTCTTCGTCCTTTCTGCCATCTCCATAGTTAGAGGTTATAGGACTCTGAGGGTAGTCGTAAAGGGCGATGACTATGACGGTCTGGTTTTTTAGTGCTTCCCCTTCTTCTGTTAGTACTAGTGGAACCAACAATGTTCCCTCGTCTTGAGGTGAGCCTGAGGGGAACGAGCCTGTGATTGACCCTCGTTCTCCGGTTGACGAGGATTCCCTTCCGTCTATGAGTGGGTTTTGGTCTCTTTCCGAAATCTATGCAAGTCTAGATGTGGATTCCATTCTTTCTCCTACCTCTTGCCCATTGGGAGGAGGTGGTTCCATTTTGATAGGCTCAGCCATAGTTCCCGACCCTTCCCATTCTCCTTCCCCTGTACCCTCCGTGGAGGCGGCTCAAAAGAAAAAGAATAAAAGAAAGGATCATTCCAAGGGCAGTAAAGCCAAATCCTAGGCTACCCCGTCCTTCCCTGCGTCATTGGGGGTAGAAGGGCCCTCCTTGGTCGACAAGGCTGTTGTCTCTAGTCCTCATAGGTCTCCTATCGCAGATCCGACCAGGGAAAGGGCTGTGAGGAAAAATAAGTGTGACGACCCGACATTTTTAAATAATTTAAATTAGAATACACAGCGGAAGTCTTTTATTTTAAGAAAATTTGGCGTGATTATGTTTGCAAATTTGCTGGCCAAAACCTGTTTACATCTTAATTTCAAAATCTAAAATACACAAGGAACATTAAGTTCCTATCCAGGAGTTCAAAATGATTATAATCATAAATCAACGACAATAAGCTCTTATGAGCTAATTACAAAGTACAAATCATCAAAATGATATAAATTTCACAAAATCATGTACATGGATTTTACATAACACATAGTCCATCTCAAAGTCGTCATCCTCTCGATCAAGCGCGCACCAGATCCTCTTCCACGATCCCAAACATTACCTGAAATGTTTGTAATATCATGAGCTAACAAACTAAGCCCAGTGAGAATAATAAGAATAAAAAGTAAGAATAGACCTCAAACTCGCATTTCGATTTGAGTCCAAGAACACACTTACTCTTTGCTATCCATCCATTCAAAGAGTTTATAATAAAGTGTTCCACTTTACTTACCAAATCTCCAATAATATTGTGGAACTACATTCCAAATATTTCTGGTATGGTTTCGTAAATACATATAGCATTTACATCTCATTTTCCATACATACCTTATACTATATACAAGGTTTACTTTAAATTCTTATTCTCCCAAAGGATGATATTAATTAGCACACTTAGTCTAATTATTCATCCATAAACTCGTTATGACTTAAATGAGAAAAATAAATAAACGTTGCATAATTATAACATCTCGACTCTCTTTCTCATCTATCATATGCATAAAAGTAATGAGTACATCCCGTAGGATACGCATTCGCCATTTATGCATGAAATGAAGGTAATGTGGATTTTTACATACTATCCACCCTTATCCTTATGTATGAAGTAGTGTGGACAATTATCGTATTCCACCAGTACTTATGTATGGAAGTAGTGTGGGCAAATTATCATATCCCACCAGTACTTATGCATGGAAGTAGTGTGGACAAATTATCATATCCCACCAATACTTATGCATGGAAGTAGTGTGGGCAAATTAACATATCCCACCAATACTTATGCATGGAGGAAATGTGGACTTTCTCGTATTCCACCATTAACCTTTCGTTTTTCTTTCTCACTTTCTTTTCTTTTCAATAATGCGAGATGTTAGGCATATGCTTGCAAAAGTAAATAAAGTAAATGTAAATGATAAAGCAACCGAAATATGCATAAAGTAAAGGGGCATAAAGTAAAGACATAAAGTAAAGGGCATAAGTAAAAATAGACAAGAAATTCCGGACGAACGATATATCGATCGAACTCCGCTAATAAAGTAAAGAATCAAAACATAACGATTAATCTAAACCTTCAAGGATTCTAAACTTCCAATAATCCAAGGTTCTATCAACCGTTCTTTATCAAAGTCTTGGATCCTTTAACTTCCAATGATTCATTCTAAAATCCGAAACTTAATCTAACTTTGAATCTTCTAAGATTCGAGGCTTTCATCGAGAAATCCTAAGTTTCTCGCCTAAAGGATTACTTCAAATCATAAGGCACTAACTCACTTCTTCTAACCTTAGATTGGATTCTAATCTTAGTTCCCGATTCTACAAATCATCGCACTTATCCGCTTTCTATAGTTACTTTAAATTCTAACTATTCTCACCTTTGCAAAAGAAGAACTCGCTCTCAACCTCCGATAGAGCGATCAAGCAAAGTTCAAAAATACCTACAAATTGAATTATAACTCAAAATTTAATAAATTACCAAATAACGATTAAACAACCACTAATAAAAAAAAATGACGAAAATCCATCAAACCCCCCCCCCCACATGGAGGCTCTCGGTCCTCCTATGAAATGGGTCTCGGGTTTGGTTTTTCGACTTTTTGGCAATTTAAATACGTTTTGAGTTGTTTTTAAGCAAATTCGATAATCCCGATTTCAATGGGTATCGATAATTAGGGTTTTTGAACATTAATCCCTTTCCTGAATTAAACTTAAATAAACATTTATTCATTAATCTATAACCCAAATTCAAACCCCAAAAGGGAATTTTCAAACGGGAAGGGTTTCAACTGAAACTCGGTTTTAGGGTTTAGGGAAAGTTTTCAAAAACACGTAAAACGACTCCCGTAAATACAAACACCGAGTTTCATAACATGAAAACGAAGGAAACAAACGAAAACTCCATTAAAACACTATTTGGAGTTTAGGGTTTCAAGAGAAACTTACCGAGAACTCCGTGGATCTCGCGTGGCAAGTACAATAGTTGGGTGGAAAAGAATCCTAGACTCGAGGCCTTTCCGATGTAACCGAAATCGAGTCGATCCGCCGAGAAACGAACAAAACCCGAATTTTTCCTTCCCCCCCTTGATAGCCACGGTTTTGGAGAGGAAAGAATGGAGGTTTTTGGTCAATTTTGAAGTCAATGGTCTTTTAAGAAGATGAAGGCAAATATCTAGATATTTAGGTAAGTGGGAATTTACGGTTTTGCCCTTTTTATGACTTTTAGCTTATAAAACGAAACCCGAAGCTCTTAAATAAATCTAAAGGTGATTAATAATTATTAATTGGCCTATTAATAATTATTAATCTCACCGAAGCGAAAAATAAACATTAAAACGATAAAAAAAGAATTTCGGGCAAAATTAAGTACTAATATCGAAATTACAAAATATTAATTAAACTAAATACTTGAATTGCAATAAATAAATAAATAAACAATATTAAATAAAATAAAAAAAAATTTCCACTCCAAAATAACGGGACGTTACAGTCTACCCTCCTTAAAAGACTTTTCGTCCTCGAAAAGTGCGTTTCACTAAGTGAATAAAGCGAGGGTACTTTGACTGTATCTCATCTTCACGTTCCCACGTTGTTTCCTTTGACACTTGGTTCTTTCAAAGAACCTTAACCAAGTAAATTCCTTTTCATTTCTCATCACTTGTGTTCGAATGCTCTTATCTTAACGGGTGCCTTCTCATAAGACTTATTAGCATTCAAAACAACCATTTCATAATCAATCACGTGGAACGGATTCATCATGTATTTCCGAAGCGTCAATGCATGGAAAACATTACAAACTGCTGAAAACGAAAGTGGTAAAGCTAAACAATAAGTTACCACTTCTACTCGATCGAGTATCTCCATAGGCCAACAAATCTAGGGCTCAACTGACCCTTATTCCCAACTTCCATAACACCCTTCGTTGGTGTCACTTGAAGTATACGAGATCCATTACTACAACTTGAACGGATTACACTGAATCCTATTGTCAACTTTGGTTAACCTTTAACCTCTCTCTAAACAAATGATAGCCTCACTAGTCATTTGTTACAACTCGAGTACTAAAAGTCTCTTTCCTCCAATTTCATCCAAATGAGCGAAACAACAACACTTTCTACCACAAAGTGCCTAAACAGTGCCAAAACTACTAGACAAAGCGAGTGTCTCGATTTGATAAAATCTTCACCGGCACACCATACAATCTAACAATCTTTCTTAGGTACTACTGTACCCTAGTCTTAACTGGATAGATGATCCTTCCAAGAGTAAAGCACTACAAACGCAAGAGCATTACCGACGCCGTCACTACCTGCGTTTAACAATGGCGTCGGTAATAGAGAACCATCACCGACGGGGAGCCGGTAATGGGCTTATGTAAATTGTTTATAGTATATTACCGACGCAATGTCGATAATAGTGAGACGGAAGTGACAATAAAGTTGGCGTCCCCATTACCGACGCCAACTAAAGGTACCACCGACGCCCGATTAGGCGTCGGTAATACCTCATCATTAAATTGGCGTCCCTGTCACTTTCCCCTTCTAATTTTTATTTTCTTCATCCTCTCGCACGGACAGAACAGCCGAAGTCGACGAACAGCAAGCCGGAAATCGCCATTTTTTCACCGTTTTTCGTCCGATTTTCTCCGTTCAAAGCCCGGGGTTTTCATTTGCGTGACATTTAGGTGCGTTTTCATGCTTTAATTTCTCAAAATACATAATATTGTGAGTGATTTAGAGGGTTAGGGTTTGATTTTTAGAATTTATTGTAGGACATGTGATTCACTTTGTTTGATTGAGGAATTGGATTCTTGAACTCTTCTTTCCCTTAGGATTGGGTATCTAATTCAATATATTTGATTAAGGAGGGCTTTTATGAGATCTTCTCTTGATGAATTATGGATTAGGCACTTTATTCTCTGTTTTGTTAGACATGAGATTTTATCAAAATCAATTTTATTTTCATTTACTTGCATTATTGATCTTTGCTTGAAGAGTATGAACAAGTTTTATCTTCAATTTCCTCTCGCTAATTGATATATTTTCAACATTTTTTGGAAGGGGAAGAGGTTGATGAATATCAAAGATATCTTTTTAAACCGGCTTCAAGATTTTTATAAAAACACGCCTAGTGCCCACATCAAGTAAATGGTGATTTGTATAATGTCTTTATTTTGTATTCTAATGCTAAAATGTTTTTTTAAATCCTAAGTCACATTTTAAAAACTAAGAAACTCAGAATAAAGTTGTTATCAAATAAATGTGGCTCTACCTATCAAATTTCACTTTTTGCTTTCACAATTAAGACTAGTTTTCACAAGTATTTTTTTAACAGTGAGAAAACAAGATTATCTCATTTTTTAAACAAACAAAAATCATATGAGACCATAATAAAGTTGTGATATTAAACAACAGATTCTCCGGCTAATAAGCATTTCAATTTATTCAGTAAATGGTGAATTGTAAGGATTGTTATATGTGATTTGAAAATTTATTATGTTATTATGTAATTATTTTGTTTATTGTTTATTTATTCAAATGTAAATTATTGAAACAGAATAATTGGTGGGGTCGGGCTTCTTGATTGATTGCATTATTAACAATGTCAGGATCATCACGGTTAGTTTTCTATTATTTTTAAAAATGCTCTATTTATTGTATTTTAGTTTTTTTTATTGGGAGACGGCTATCCTGCAGCAAAGTTAGCCGTCTCAAAGCATGTTTTATTAGTTTTTATTTTAGCCCTTGTTTGTAGATTTTATTTTTATTGGGAGACGGTTATCCTACAGCAAAGCTAGCCGTCTCAAAGTATGTTTTTTTAGTTTTTTATTTAGGGGGTATTTTTTATTAATGTTGACATTGATTTATAAAATGAGTTAGTTAATTTTTTTTGAAATATAGGTCGAATGTGAATAGAAGTTGGATGGAATTAAGTGATAGGTTTTGTAAGGATTATATAGAAGGGGTTTTGTCCTTTTTAGAGGTTGCGGAGAAAGTTTTGAATGGAAGTGGGAAGACCCGGTGTCCTTGTATTAAATGTTATAACACCATATTTGGCACACTCCGAGAAATTAGGGAGCATTTGCATGTTCACGGGATATCACGGGGATACACTCGTTGGACATTCCATGGGGAAGAATTGGAAAAGTGTAGCACAGGTGACGATAATGTGGGTGATGGTCGTAACATAGATGAATCAGTGAGTGAGGACGATGATAACGATGGAATGATGGACATGATCAATGATTTGCAAAGTGGTGCATTTCATGATCATAGAATGGAAACCGGTGATATTGGAACCAATTGGGGTACCGAAAATGTCGAGAGTCAAGATAACGTGAATGTGGGCCGAGAGTGTGATGACGAGTTCTCAAAATTATTGGGTGAAGCACAGAAAGAGTTGTATCCTGGGTGTGTGAATTTTTCATCACTCAATTTTTTGGTGAAGTTAATTCACATTAAAGTTTTGAATGGGTGGAGTGATAAGTCGTTTAATATGCTTCTCGAGTTGTTAAATAAAGCATTACCTGAAGGGACGTTGTTACCGGGATCGTATTATGAATCCAAGAAGTTGTTATGTGGGTTAGGATTGGGTTATGAATCCATACACGTTTGCAAGTTCGATTGCATTCTCTTTAGAAAAGAATACGCTAAATGTGAATTTTGTCCAATTTGCGGGGAATCTCGTTACACAATGAGAGAGGGTAAAAGTAAAAGGAAAGTTGCTCAGAAGGTATTGAGACACTTTCCGTTGAAACCAAGGTTACAGAGACTATTTGCATCAAAACATACCGCGTCTGATATGAGGTGGCACAAGGATAAACGTTTAGAAAAAGAAGGTGTTCTACGTCACCCATCAGATGCGGAAGGATGGAAGCATTTTGACAAACAGTATCCGGTATTCGCTTCTGAATCTAGAAATGTTCGTTTGGCCTTAGCATCTGATGGCTTTAACCCTTTCGGACATATGAGTATCCCATATAGTATGTGGCCTGTGATCTTGGTTCCCTATAACTTACCACCATGGAAATGCATGAAAGAATCTTTTTTTTTCATGTCTTTACTTATTCCTGGGCCTAAGTCACCCGGGAAAGACATCGATGTTTTTCTAGAACCGTTGATTGAAGAGTTGAGTGATTTGTGGTTTGATGGGATTAAGACATTTGACAGTTCAAAGTCTGAATTTTTTCAATTACGGGCTGCTTTGTTATGGACTATCAACGATTTCCCTGCATACGGTGATTTGTCAGGTTGGAGTACGAAAGGATACAAAGCGTGTCCCATATGTTTAGAAGACACGTCTTCTATGGGTATTAAAAGTAAAATATGTTTCATGGGTCACCGACGACATTTGCACTCAGGGCATCCATGGCGTTTTGATAAAGTTCATGATGGACAAACTGAATTACGAGGAAAGCCGGTTATCAAAACAGGTGATGAGATTTTACAAGATCTCAATCGGTTAAGTTTTCCCAAGTTTGGTAAGAATCCAAACACACAAGAAAAGAAAAGAAAGCGAACAGAGAACAATAATTGGAGAAAGAAAAGCATATTCTTCCGTCTACCTTATTGGTCCAAATTGCTTTTACATCATAAGTTAGATGTTATGCACATAGAGAAGAATATATGTGATAACTTGGTAGGAACAATATTCTCAATTGAAGGGAAGAATAAGGATACAATAAAGGCACGCCATGATCTTGAGAATTTGGGTATAAGACCTGAATTACACATAAAGAAGGTTGGGACAAACAAATTTGTAAAACCTGCTGCTGCGTTTACATTGACTACGAGTCAACGCATTGAGGCATTTAAATTCTTGAAAAATGTGAAATTCCCTGATGGATTTGCATCAAACATATCCCGAAGTGTCAATGTTAATAGTGGTAAACTTCAAGGGTTAAAAAGTCATGCTTGTCACGTTCTTTTTCAACGATTGCTCCCATTAGCAGTTCGAGGTTTCTTGAATTATAATATAAGTCAAGTTGTAACAGAGTTCAGTAATTTCTTTCGTGCTATGTGTGCTAAAGTTATAAGCTTAGAAGAGTTGGATCAGTTGCAACGTGACATAACTTTCATTCTATGCAAACTTGAAAGAATCTTTCCTCCGGCTTTTTTTGATGTCATGATTCACTTATCGTTTCATTTGTCGACGGCCGGAATAGTAGGGCCAGTATGTTATAGTTGGATGTATCCAATAGAACAAAGTCTTCGAACGTTGAAGAAATATGTTCGAAATCAGTCACGTCCGGAAGGCTGCATATCAGAGGCTTACATTATGAATGAGTCAATTACATTTTGCTCTAGGTATCTCGAAGGGATTGAAACTAGATTTAACAGACTAGAGCGTAATTTCGAAGGGGAAGATGAAGATTGTGTACAAAGTGACATATCGGTGTTTAAAGAAATGCCTCGACCTATCGGACGGTTTGATATATTGACTTTGGCTCAAAAAGATATCGATAAAGCACATTGGTACACTCTTCATAATTGCGAAGAAGTAGAATCGTATTTGCGGTATGTGTCTAATTTTTTTTCTTCAATTCAATTCAAATTTATATAAATATTGTGTATTGATATCATCTTCCATATAGGGACCACCTTGATTTGCTTGAACTTGAGAGCTTAAGAAATACACATAAACGACAAGAATCACAGTTTGCCACTTGGTTCAAACATCGTGTAAGATGTATTCTTAAACAAAGATCTTAACAATTTATGTATAATGTTAATACACAATTATCTTAAACACGTAATCGTGATATTTGTAGGTTGCTGAATTATGGATACGTAAAGAAGTAAGTTATGATTTGTACGCACTATCTTTAGGACCTGATTTGCGTATTAAATCATATTCTGGATGTTGTGTCAATGGGATGAGATTTCACACATTTGATAAAGCTTCTAGTCGTACTACAACTAGTTGCGGGGTTGCAGTTGTAGGTGAGCACGATGCAGGTTCCACGACTTTCTATGGACTTCTAATTGAAGTTTTAGAATTAAGTTACGTAGGTTCACATCGAGTCATTGTTTTCCGTTGTGAATGGTATGATACTTCTCCTTCTAAAATGAAGCAAGAGTCAGGTATAACATCAATTAATATATCCCGAAAATGCTTTGAGGAAGAACCTTTTATCCTAGCAAAGTCAAGCTCAACAAGTTTTATATCTCGATGATATAAAAAATGGGAGAGACTGGAGAGTGGTACAGACATTAAGGCAAAAAAACGTGTGGGATGTTCCTGAGTTGGAGGAAAATGATGAAAACGACAAGATATTGCACGTGATTTCACCTTTTGATACACACGTGGGTGAAAATTTAGAAACTCAAAGACTCGATAGAAATGACATTCCAGGATATGAAGTTGATGTTGAGGTCATAGAGCGAGTACTGCGGGCTTCAAGCTCCCGTAAAGATAATGAAGAGTTGACAAATGATGATATTAATGAGTTTTTAAACGATAGTAGTGATGAAGAGTTGAGAGAGGATGAGTTGGAAATTGATAGTGAAACATCAGATAGTAAGAGTGATGAGTCAGAAAATGATAGTGATTAAGTCAGGTTTGTGTAGTTTATTCTATTACATTATATAATATACTTTCTACGTACATTTTAAATTATTTTGTTTGTTTTCAAAAGGAAAAGTAAGGGGAAGGAGAAGGAGGAGATTCCACCAATTGCACCCGGGCTTTAGAAGAACTCCGGCTCGTCGTGGTAATGGGATAGAGATCGGAGAGCCATCTTCGGAGGCAACCACACCCACTCTCTCACGAGAGAGATCATATACCGACATCGGCATCAGGTGTTTGGCCAGACTCATCGTCGTTGCCAGGGATCTACTACAGTTATAATTATTTTTACTTGTTAACTATGTTATGTCTTCTCTATTTATATGTAAATAATATGTAATTTTTTCTTTAGTGACGTCTCAAAGCAAAGTACCGGGACGAGGCATTGCGAAAAACTTGGCAATGAGAAAAAGAAAGCCGAGTGAGGGCAAGAAGAAAGTCATCATATCTCCATTGCTTAAGAGGATGGTTGGAGAGGCTGCAGATAATTTTATCACAGAGGTAGGTGTACTCATACGCCAGCTCGTACCTCCGAGTCATAGGCGATATGACCTTGTGCCCTTAGAGATTCTAAACTCGATCAGACATCAGATTGCGGTAAGCTTTTGAAAATGTGCTTACATTTAAAATTATATTTTTACTTCTCACAATAACGTATTATGTTTCAATGTGGCTAGGACCAATTTGATCTGGATCTCACCATTAACGATCATTACGAGGTTGTGGAAGCCCAAATGAAAGCCGATGCGAGAGAGTTTCAATATGAACTCCATCGAGACTTCAAGGCAAATATTGACGAGCATGGGGAAGAAGAGGCACGACGCATGAGGCTTCCAAGAGTACAGTGCGACGATGAGTGGAAACTATTACTCCAAAAGTTTGATGATCCCGCATTTAAGGTAATTAAAATTGTAAACCACTAAATTAAATGTTTAAATTTCATCATTATTTACCTAACATATAATAATTTGTGTTCTGTAGAAATTGTCGGAGCAAAATTCTAAGTCTCGAGCGCAGATGCCGTACATGCATAAGGGTGGTTCAAAATCCAATGCAAAGAAGCATTATGAGATGGTATATGTAACTATGTAATATGATAGTTAATTTCATTTTAATGTTCACAATAAGTAGGTTTAACATGTTTTTTATGTAAACACATGTTTAGACTCAAGAAAATCCAAATACAACTTGGGTGGATGTGTTTGAGAAACAACATTCATACAATCCAAACCAATGGGTGAGCGATTTGGCTAAGGAACAACATGTAAGTTTACTCGTTAATTTTGAAGTGATTTAATATAATTTTACAATTGTTTTTAATTATTAACCATATAATTTAATATAATTTTACAGTTGTTTTTAATTATTAACTATGTAGAAAAAAATGGTTGAGTATATTACCCCGTTCACGGATAGTGAGGATGGTGGTGATGATTCAGATACCGTGGAGTCAAGACAACCACCCATTTCAGATACAGAGGCCATGCAGAAGGTATTGGGTCATAGACCAGGTTACATGAGAGGATTCGGTAGGGGCCCAAAACCTTCCCCGTTGTCAGGTGGTTCATCAGGGTCAGTTAGATCATCACAAAATGAACTGATTGAGACTCAACACAAAGTCCATCAACTGGAAGAGGAGACAAAGAAGCTCCGGGAAGACATGGCACTTCGGGCACAACGTGAGGCTGAACGTGAGGTTGAACGTGATGAGGAAGCAAGGAAACGCGATGAGGAGACAAGAAAGCTTCGAGAAGACTTAGCCATTCAGACGGCACAATTTCAAGAATTTATGAGAAATTGGACGGCATCTCAAGGGCGAGGGGGTGAGGATAATGTTTAGCTTTAGATGTGTCTTAATTTTTCAAACTTCATTATTTTATGTTTGGAAACTTTGTTATTTTACATTTGGATACATTTAGAACACTTATAAAAAGTGTTGATTTATGCCTTTTAAACTGTTTTGTCTGCTGGGAATATGAATTGTTAAAAACAGGTTGCTTAAAAGGGAGCTTAAAATACACAACAAATTTTTTTAAAAAAAATAGAGTTTTACCGACGCCCGCGTAGGTAAAGGGGTTATATTGATAGCCCAGATACCGACGTTATGTCGTCGGTATAAAAGGAACCTGTAATTTATAGTTGCACCCATTACTGACGCCGCGCAGGTAATATGTATACACTTTACCGACGTCGTGCAGGTAATATTTATACCCTTTACCGACGCCGCGCAGGTAATATTTATACCCTTTACCGACGTTGCGCAGGTAATACTTCTTGCCGATGTATTAGATATATGTCGGGGATGGGGAAGACCATCACCGACGTCGCATCGGAAATACCAGAATTAGGCATTGCCGACCTGGATTAGCCGACGTACTTACCGACGTATAGAGGACGTCGGCAATGATTATTACCGACGCTTAGGTTAGTATTACCGACGTAGGCTGGCGTCGGTAGTGCTGTTGTGTCTTGTAGTGAAGTGTGCGGTTTTGTCAAACAGTATACCATTATCTAAATGGTATCATAACTTCTTACCGTCATTGGCAAACCTTGATAAAACTTATGGAAATCTCCTCCCATTTCCAATCAAGTACTTTCCAAGGTTAAGATAACCCGATAGATCCTTAGGGCCTTGACTTGCTAACAAATCAAGCACCTATTCAAGTACTTTACAATCTTATGTTTCATCCCAGGCCACCAATAATACTATCTTGGTTCTCGTACATCTTGTACTACCTGGATGAACATAAATGATAGAACTGTGAGCCTCCTCAAACAGTTCTTTCAAAGTTGATCCTGATGGCACAAATAGCCTTTACGATACATCTGACTCAGCCTCTCAAAAACCGGCCTGTAAATGAGTCCCATCTCTCTGTGCATCAATCATCCTCTGCCTCAAAGTAGGTCCCACTGTTAAACTAGCCAGTCTCACAGTGACCTCGGCAGTAAGCAATGCTATCTCAGCTCATTCCATAATTTCAAAGCATGAACAACTGCCGCCAACTCCAAATCATGAGTCAGATATTTCTTCTCATGCTTTTTCAACTGACGGAAAGTATAGACTATAACTTTCCCGTGTTGCATCAACACACATCCCAAATATCTATGGGAAGCATCTGTATACACAGTCAAACCACCGGTTCTGTCAGGCGACACTAGAACAAGTGTTGTTACAAGCCTCCTCTCGAGCTCCTCAAAGCTCGTTTCACAATCTTCAAACCATATAAAATCAACTCCCTTCCGAGTTAAACGTGTCAAAGCTGAAGCAATCTTGGAGAAATCTTGCACAAACCGTCTATAATAGCCTGCAAGTCCCAGAAAACTGCGAATATCAGCCACACTAGTCGGTCTAGGCCAGTTACTAACTGCCTTAATCTTAGAGAAATCAATATATAATTCTTTTTTTTTTATACCACATGGCCGAAAATGCCATTTCTTTTAGCCAAAACTCACACTTTGAGAACTTGGCATACAATCTCTGATCTTGTAGTACCGTCAAAACTTCTCGAAGGTGCATAGCATGCAACTCCTCTGTCTTGGAATAAACCAAGATATCATCAAAGAATACAATCACGAAGGAAACAATGAACCTTCTAAACACCGTGTGCATAAGGTCCATAAAGACTGCAGGTGTGTTGGTCAAGCCAAAGGACATAACTACAAACTCACAATGTCCATAACGCGTCCTGAAAGTAGTTTTAGGAATATCTTAATCCTAAATATTCAACGAATTTAACCGAATCTCAAATCTATCTTTGAAAAGATAGCGGTTTCTTCCCAACTGATCATATAGATCATCAATCAAATACAATTGATATTTGTCTTTCCCTGTAATTGATTCAACCCCCGATTATCAATATACAGTCTCACTGAACTGTCTTTCTATTCACAAATAACAAAGTGCTCCTTACGAGGACACACTAGGGTGAATAAACCCTGAGTTTAAGAGTTCCTATAACTGACTCTTAAGCTCTTTTAACTCAGCTAGTCTCCGGTACAGAAGTATCGATAATACTAGCTAAATAGCCCAAGGCTCCATCACTTAGAAGCATTCTAGCTTCTAACATAATATCAAGGTGGGTATTACTCGGCTACTAAACCCACGAAAACATAAACTAGTCCCACATGGACTCATAAAATCAATAACTCTCTCAATACAATCAATGGTATGATTGGATGATAGCCAATCCATACCCAATATCACATCAAAATCAGACATATGCATAACAATCAAAGTAAAATGTGAGCATCAACTCATAATGCAAATGTCATAAGTGTCATACGCACTATCATCATAATAAGCTTCCTCTCTAGGAAAGCACATAACTCGAAACTCAACAGTCTCGACTCAAGAGCTGCCAACTTAACATAACAAGATAAAAATAAAAGAGTGGCTAGCTCCAGAATTAAACAAGATAAAAGCCAAACGGCCTGAAAATAATAAAGTATAAACCACTACCATACTGGTAGCTTTTCCTGATAATTCTAACCTTACTACTATGTTGTGATGGTTGTATCTTATACGCTCTATAAAAGTGGCGTGATTCCAAGTTTGATCACAACATAGCATCTTAATGGAAGTGTGCATCTCCCTGATGGAAACTGACACAACTATTGAAGTAAGGATGAATCTGTCCTTGTACCTTTGGCTATCCATGTTGAGCTCCACCTCGAACTTGTTGTTGCTGATGTTGTTGCTGCTGTTGTTGTTGCTGTTGTTGTTGCTGCTGCTGCGGTATCTCTTGACTGGCATCGTCATCCATTGCTTTCTTCTTCTGAGAGGTAGCCTGTCCCGTAGTCGTTAATTTTCTCTTCTTTTCAGAATATGTAAAATCCAAGATAAGGACGACTCCTAAGCCTCCTTATTCAAATCTTGAATGAACTCGATCTCAGAGATCATTTGCTTTCTTGCAAGGCAACACTGGTGTCTGTCAAACACCTTAGTCCATTAACATTCTATCCTTCTAACAAAGGATTCACTTTAGAGTCTATCTTAAAAAGACTCGGTAGGTCCCGACTATGACCTACAAATTTCTCAAATTCTCCATCCAATCAGATGGTCAAACACAAAGTGAATTGAAATTCACCAAACCACCTCATTGCCTTATAGAAGCTACCGATATCACGGTCCAACAACTTCCTTCTATATCTCAATCAAATACCAACACTCAACCTTAGTGTTAGTCAATCTTGAAAATTTACCAAATATGGATCTCGATAACTCGACCTCGAGTATAATCCAAATCAAACTGGTACATCATACCGTGATAATGACCAAACTAGGCCAAAGACCAATTAACAAAACCGTTAATGGTCCTCACTGAGACTCATCACGTAGAGTTCTTACTTCCTCTTTTGAGTGGCAACACACTTTCCTTTCTGTACAACAGTACCACAAGGATTTACCACTTACCATAATCCAACTTTCTCAACTCAAACAAGGAACTTGTCCATTGAGTTAAATCTAGGTTACTGGACACGAGCCAAACCGATTCCTTTTCAACAATTTCTCACCTCAACAGGTGTTTTCACCTCTTAATACTGGGCTCCAGACAATCATGTCTCCCTTTTACACATAAAAAGTCAACACACATCTACTAAGACCACTACTTAGTAATTGTGTGACAATAACACTTTAATCAGCCTTAAAGTGATCTCTCGGAGTATCTCATCTCCTTTACTTTGACATTATGTCAATACGCTTAACGAGGTGTATAACCTCCAAAACTGCACGGGGTCATTTACACTCTTGACTCCCTTACCCAATTCTCAATATGGGTCAAATAAACATAACCACATAGTGGTTTTACAAGGATGTGAAATATCACAAACATCATTAACTTTTAATATCAAATAAACAAAGTATGAGAATAAAAGTTATAGGCATACCTGGTGCCGCTGATCTCTGATGATGACTTGAGAATGGACTTAAAACAAAACATGAAAGACAAACATGCATCGCATGTAGTCTACAGAACCCGTAGGCTCTGATACCAACTGTGACGACCCGACATTTTTAAATAATTTAAATTAGAATACACAGCGGAAGTCTTTCATTTTAAGAAAAATTGGCGTGATTATGTTTGCAACTGGACCATTCCTGCCTCGTGGGAAGACGAGGTGAGAAAATGAGTTCCGTACTTCTTTGTGTCTTGTTTGTTTGTAGCCGTGCTGACCATCTTCGGTTTTATGTTGCAGTGAAAACTCCGCTTCCGAAGGGCGTCTTTGAAGAGGTTCTCGACCATTATAGGGTTCTCAGCAAGTTGGGCCCTTTTAATTGGGAAGAGTTTATCCAGAATCAGTGGTTAGTTTTCGCCAAGCTTTGGACTTCGCCTCCAGGTTTCGTGCCCGTTGCTCCCCGTAAGTGCTTTATTTTGACTTTTCGCCTTTTTTATGTGTGTGTGTTTATCTTGATGCGCGGCTGACTTGGGTCAGTTGCATTATAGGTCTTAGCAGAAGAATGACTGGTGTTCCGCCCACCTCGATTCTGAACTCCAATGATTTCGACGCTTTCTTTAGGGATTCGGCCTCCTGGTTTTGGAGGATTTGAACTCCAATGAAGTCACAGCTACTTGAGACAAGGATTTAGAGGATTTGGACTCTACATGCATGTAGAGACTCGAATTTTCACAAATCTTTAAATCAGAAGTAAAACAGCGGAAGACTTATTTTTACAAAAATTTGGCGTGGATCCGTTTAAAATACGAACTCCCTAAACCTGTTTACATGGGTTCAATCCAGAGAATGTAAAACAAACGACATTTCACTCCATTTTATACCCAAAATCAGAGAAAATAATACAAAATAATCTACAACAGTTATTAAATTCTCATGAGCCATAAAAACAAGTTTAAAAGTAATGACATATGATTTTTATCAAGCATTCGTAGAATGCTCCCAAATTGTACATATAAAGTCCATGTCCCGAAAGCCATCCACTCGTGATCAAGCAACACCATCTCCTCCACCTCGTACCCTACTAAGAGTAATACCTGAAAAAGTTTAAGTGTAGCAACATTAGCATAAAAATGCTAGTGAGAATAAAATGGATGCAAGCACTTCTATGGACCGAATCCCATATCGGAAAATGTGTCCAAAAATCTAAGTACTCTTGCACAACCCATTCAATATTCCAAAGTACTTTACATAATAAGATCAATCCATTCTACTAACTCGTAAATTCGGAAAGTAAATATTCAAGCTCGTAAAATAAAGTAGGTACTAGTGCTTAACAAAGTAAATGACAAAGTAAATAACAAAGTAAATAACAAAGTAAATGACAAAGTAAATAACAAAGTAAATAACAAAGTAAATGACAAAGTAAATAACAAAGTAAATAACAAAGTAAATGACAAAGTAAATTTCTCATTTCATTCGTGACCACTTGTCACCAATCATAATTATTCCGTGACATCCGTGCATAACGATAATATGCAAGTCACCGTGACATCCGTGCATAACGATAATATGCAAGTCACCAATCACAAACCATTCCGTGACATCCGTGCATAACGATACTATGCAAGTCACCGTGACATCCGTGCATAACGATACTATGCAAGTCACCAATCACAAACCATTCCGTGACATCCGTGCATAACGATACTATGCAAGTCACCAATCACAAACCATTCCGTGACATCCGTGCATAACGATACTATGCAAGTCACCGTGACATCCGTGCATAACGATACTATGCAAGTCACCAATCACAAACCATTCCGTGACATCCGTGCATAACGATACTATGCAAGTCACCGTGACATCCGAAAGTGAATCTCATCACTAATAATATCGTACTAACTCGATTCTACACAAGAATCTCTCCAAAGTTCTTTTAACCATTCTAAAACTACTCAAGATAAAAGGAGTACATAATACTCTTCTCCAAGTTCCGGAATCTAATTCTCCTCGAGAATAATAACTTAATCCACCAATAACATCTTACTTTAAACAACAACCAATCTTATTTCATTCTCTTTAATACCTTATATCGTACATAAGGTTTACATCAAAAATTGCAATCTCCAATTTCAAGATCTTCCAAATAAATGAGAATCTAGTTCTCTCATATAAACAATTCAATCTCATTCTTCTTTCCTATGGCTCTCGGTTATATATCAATTGCATTTCTTTTCTCTATAGAAATGTATGTTAGACATAATGTTTCAATTCTTTTCTCTATAGCAACTTAGGCTATCAAAAGTTTATATAACCTTTACCAAAGCTCCCGAACTCAAGAAACTAACTCCCAAATAACATACATTCTTGGAAAGTTCTCAAGTCTATTAACCCTCTTAACATCGATCTAACATAAACGTCAAGCAATTCGAAAACATAAAAGTAATCACAACCATTTTAAACTCACCTTAGCCAAATTAGTATTGGTCCAAAACTCCGATTTCCCACAATTCAACAACCGAGCAATCGCACCTACAATTCACCGATTGTACAACATATTACAATTCATAACTAATATGCGAACAAATGTGTAATTTCGGGTGAATAGTGATTTCGGATGAATAGTGTCTCGGGTGAATAGTGTTTTTCGAAAATCCGGGCTCAAAATCGTCATTTTTCATGATAGAAATTCATGATTTCAACTTCAAATCTCATTTACAATCAAAAACGAAGAAAACCACCTAAAAAGTTTGAAAACTTACTTTTTGGGATTTCCCTTAGAGAACGGGAAACTTCGAAAAGCTAGGTTGGATAGGTAGCCCTCGTCCCTACCAATCCAACGCAACCGAAAACACGACGATCCGCCGAGAAACGAAAGAGAAACGAAGAAAAGAAAGAAAAACCAAAAACTCTCCAATGGAGGAAGTTGTTCACGGCAAGGAGAAGAAGAAAGATGATGAGTTTGGTCAAATCTTGGTCAATGATAGTTTAAGAAGAAGAAGAGAAGAATATCTAGATATTTAGGTTTAAAGGGAAATTACGAAAATGCCCTTTTTGATGACTTTTAGCTTAAAAATGAATCCCGAACATCTCAAACTATCCCAATGGTGATTAATAATTATTAATTGGCCCGTTAATAATTATTAATACCATTAAAACGTAATTAAATAAATAAAGCCATTAAAATGACTTAAAATGAAATAAACTACTAAATTCTAATTTAATGATAAATAAATGAATTTTAATTACTTAAATTAAAATAAAATAAATAAAAGTTTTTTTTTATCACAAAATAACGGGACGTTACAATGCAAGGAGAGGTCCAAGGCTGTGGACGATTTCAGCCAGGAGTTCAAATCCCTAAAGAAGGATAGAGAGGATTTGGTCGCGGCTACCTTGGAGAATGGCTCATTGAAGGCCCAAGTGTCCGAACTTTTGATTATTCGAGATGTCATGAGTGACATCCATCGAAAACTGGTTAGGGCAACCGAGGTTTCCGCCGAGTCTACCCTTATTGGTTTGGCGGTCGGACGAGACTCAGTTAAGGTGCAGCAGGATATGACTGAGGAACTTCGGGTCCTAATCAGTTCAATCGCCTATGACGTTTCCATTAACCTTCAGTGGGAGTTGATTGACAGAGCCAATAAATTGATTGCTCCCAATGGCAAAACTCACGTTGAAAGTGAGGTCGACGGTGATGTGGACGTCCATCTTGGTGGAGATTAGGGCGTGATGGCCGAGGATGTGGGCATTCACACTGATGGAGATGAGGGCATAGCTGCTAGAGATGCGGGTGTCCATACTAATGGAGGTGAGGGCTCAGTGACCGAAGCTGCCCCTATGAGATCTCTCTTGACTGAAACCGTCTTTGTTTCTAATTGAATTCTGCTGGGTAAACTCCAGGTTGTGGAGCCCCTTTGTCGACTGCTGTCTTGAACTATTTCTGTTTTGTATTTGATTTTTCGAACACACATTTCTTTTTGCTTCTGATGATACATGATATTCATGCTCTTTCTTTTACGTCTGTTCGATTTTTTTCCATGCCTGCTTTAGGAAGTGCTTTTTAACTTATTCCGAAATTGCGAACTCTTCTTCCCTTAGGCTTAAAATGTTAGTTGGCCCTGGTCATCCTAGGATTTCGCTTTTGGATAAGGCTTTGAGTGCTTATCTGGATCAAGGCTTTTGCTTCCAGAGAAGGCTTTGAATAATTGGACGGACCAAGGTTTTCACTTCCGGAGAAGGCTTGGAATACTTCAACAGATCAAGGTTTTCGCTTCTGGAGAAGGCTTAGAACGCTTGGGTAGGCCAAGACGTTTTACGTCTTAGTACTCCAATGTCTTCTATCTCTAAGGATAGAGAATGCTCAGATGGGCCGAGGCTTTTGCTTCCGGAGAACGCTTTAAGTGATTGGTTGGTCCAAGGCTTTTTATCCTGGAGAAGATTTTAAGTGCTTGGTCGAACCAAGGCTTTTGCTTCTAGAGAAGGCTTTAAGTGCTTGGATGGACCAAGGCTTTGCTTCTGAAGAAGGCTTTAAATACTTGAACGGATCAAGGTTTTCGCTTCTGGAGAAGGCTTAGAATGCTTGGGTAGGCCAAGACTTTTTAAGTCTTAATACTCCAACGTCTTCTATCTCTAAGGATAGGAAATGCCCGGATGGGCCGGGGCTTTTACTTCCAGAGAAGGCTTTAAGTGCTTTGACGGACCAAGGCTTTTGCTTCCGGAGAAGGCTTTAAGTGCTTGGTCGGACCAAGGCTTTTGCTTCTGGAGAAGGCTTTAAGTGTTTGCACGGACCAAGGCTTTTGCTTCCGGAGAAGGCTTTAAGTGCTTGAACAGACCAAGGCTTTTGCTATCTGAGAAGGCTTTAAGTGCTTGGAAGGTCCAAGGCTTTTGCTTCCGAAGAAGGCTTGAAATATTTGAATGGATCAAGGTTTTCACTTCCGGAGATGGCCTAGAGTGTCACCATTCTTACTTTTTCTTCTTCCATGAAAGCACGGCTACTTTCCAATATCCGTTAGGGTGCAAAGCACGTTGAGTTAGATGGATGCTTGACTTTCTTTGGACAGAATCATCATCTTCCCTTCGGAGGTAGTCTCGATCTTTCTTACGTCGTTCGTTCGGAAGCTTCGACTCGGAATTGCAGCGGATTCCTCAAATCTTATTTACTTCTGTACGAATCTTTTAACTTTTTTTGGCTAAGTTCCCGAGATGTGGGTCTGAACCTTATCGTTTGTTGTGAAATAAAACTTGGCATTTTATCCACTTGTTATCTCCTTGTTTTACTTCCTATGCGATTTTTCCTTTTCGTGTTTCTAAGTGCTTGACAGTCGGGTTGGGCCTCTTAGTCCGCGGGGGACTCAGCAATTTGCATGGTTCTCTCATTCTCACACACGATAAATCCTTAAATGTGTGGTGTTCCAAGCCCTCAGAATCGGTTCGCCTCTCTCGTCTTCGAGGTGATAAGTTCCTGGCTTGACTTCTTCAATCACTTTATACGGACCTTCCCAATTTGGTCCTAGTTTTCCCGCTCCGGATTCTTGCAAGTTCTGGAATACTTTTCTCAGGACGAAATCATTTACTTTGAAGCCGCGCTGCTTTACTTTCTTCTCGAAGTACTTGGCCAAATTTTTCTTATAACGAGCAAGACGGATTAGTGCCTGTTCTCTTTTTTCCTCGGGCAAGTCTAATACTTCTGCCATCATGGTGTCGTTTTATGCTTCTGGAATCAAACTCCGAGTCGTGGGGATGACGACCTTTGCCATGAAAGCCATAGAGAATGGGGTTTCACCTATTGGGATTCTCGGGGTGGTTCGGTATGCCCAAAGGACTCCTGGTAGCTCATCTACCCATCTTCCCTTGGTCTGTTCCAATCTCTTCTTAAGAGAATCCATGATGGTTTTATTCGACGCCGCTGCTTGTCCGTTAGCCTGTGGATACCGGGGTGTCAAGTATCGGAGCTCCACTTTTCTATCTGCGCAATATTTTTGGATGGACTCTTCTGTGAACTGAGTTCTGTTATCAGTAATGGTAACTTTGGGTATTCCGAAGCGAGTGAAAATGTTCTTCCAGAGGAAAGTTTCAATCCTGCATTCAATGATTGTTGCCAGCGGCTCAGACTCAATCCATTTGGAGAAGTAATCTGTTGCTACAATCAATAGCATTTTTTACCTGGGGCTAGGGACAACTTTCCCACTAAGTCTATACCCCCATTGCATGAAGGTCAAGGTGCTAAGATTGTCGTTAGGGATGTGGGAGGTGCGTGAATCGTCTTTGCAAACCTCTGGCATTTTTCTCACCGGGAGACGAAGTCCTTGGCGTCCTTGACCATGGTGTGCCAGTAATACCCTAGTGTGTGTGCTCTATGGCTAAGGGACCTCGGTCCTGCGTGATTTCCGTAGTGTTCAAGGTGCAACTCTTTCAACACGTAAGAACTTTCTGACTTTCCTAGACATTTTAGATATGGTCCGCTAAAGAACCTCTTGTATAATTCTCCATGGATAATTGAGTACCTGGCAGCTTTGGATCTGACTTTTCGGGCTTCTAGTTTATCTTCGGGTAGAAGTACAGATCGTAAGTACTCGAGGATTTGATTCCTCCAATCTGGCTCAGAGTCCAGATCCTGCTCTACCGGCATTACTTGTCTGATCCCACCATCGTCTCCACTCTCCATATCTGAATCGAGGGTTCGGACAGATAATCAATACGTATCACTCTCCTCGTTTCGATGTTAACTACGGACCTGAGGTTAGCCAGAGCGTCAGCGTGTCCATTCTTGGCTCGGGGAACTTGGCTGATGTTATACTCGAAAAACTGAGAAAGGATAGACATAACGTTTTCCAGATATTTTGCCATTGTATGATCATTTGCCTCAAATAACCCCTTTACCTGATTCACTACGAGTTGAGAATCGCTTTTGATGCTCAGGTTCTAAACTCCCAGTTCCTTGGCTCTCTGTAGTCCAGCTATTAACGCTTCGTATTCGGCTTCATTATTTTAAGCTGCAAATCTGAATCGGATTTAATGTTCTAGGAGGTATCCCTCAGAGGTCGACAGGACTAGCCCCGCGGCGGATCCCTTTGAATTTGAGGACCCATCAACGCTTAGGGTCTAGACTTCCATCCCGGGGCCTGTTGGTAATAGTGAGCTTGTCTTAGACTCATTCGATCTTGCAGGGGTCATTTCGATCACGAAGTCTGCGAGAACCTGTCCTTTGATGGCAGTTTGTGGCTCGTAAGTGATGTCATATCCGCCTAGCTCTATCGCCCATTTCGTTAGGTGTCCCGAAACATCGGGTTTGTGAAGGACGGCTTTCAGTGGGAATGTCGTTCTCACTATGATTTGGTGGCCCTGAAAATATTGCTTCAGTTTACGGGAAGCGACTATGAGGGTTAATGCCAGCTTTTCCATCGTTGAATATCGCGTTTCGGCATCGACCATCGCCTTACTTACGTAGTATATCAGGTGTTAGGTTTTCCCGTCTTCACGCATCAACACTAAGCTAACAGCCGCATCAGATACTGCTAATGTAACAACCCGAGTTTTTTTTTTTTTTTTTTTTTTTTTTGCAAAAGACAACTCGAGTTTTAGGTAAGGGTATTTTGGTCTTTTCCTTAATTTTGATCTAAATGATTTTATCCTGGGTTATTATTAACCGTCGTGTCATTACGATTCCAACGAAATTGACTTCGCTCAATTTCTAGTTCCGAGTAAAAAGATATGACCTGAATACCGTTTACGTCCCTAACTCATACTATTCAATCCAGTGGTAGAATCATAATTTTCCAGCCAATATTTTGACCCAAAACCTAGGTTACTATTCTTTTCTTTTCACGTATTCAGCCACACTTCTCTGCCGCCTTCGTTTTTCGGTGATTTTCCGTTTCGAATTCTTCAAGGTAAATTCATTAACTATTCCATTAATCGTTTGTTTTAACGTGATTTCTAGATCAACACCAACCTTTGGCTGTCTCATAATGATGAAAACAGTGACCTTTTAGATCTCATCGGAAAAATCAAGATTTGGTCTCGAGTCCCTCCGTTTCTTTGGTAATATTTTTTGTTTTCATTCTACTATGATTAGTTATCGATCTCGAGATTAATCACATGCTAATCGAATGAGAATTTCGTTGAATTTCCATCCAAATAGAGCTTCGTCGGACTATTTTTCTCATCGCCGGAAACTGGAAATTGTTCTTCACGAATTGCTCGGATTGAAGCCGTTTTTGCAAGGGTTTAAATCGCTACAGGTGATCCGAGACGAGGGAGAAAGTTCTTCCAAAGTTTGGGTAAGCTTTTGGTTTAGTTTTAAGTTTTTTTTTAAAAATAAAAAATAAAAAATAGAAACACAGAACAGCTTCTGCGTTTCTTGCGTGCTGAAGGTTGGATTGGACCGGCTGGACGGACCGTTTCATGCGTGCTTAATGTCAATACAGGTTTGGGGCACCTCTAAGATTTTATTTGGCGTTATTTCGAGTTCGTTTGCTTGCTCAATTTGCGAATAAGGTAGGTTAATTCCTAGTTAAAGTGTTAAATTGAATTCTTTTGTATGATTATTTTGCCTATTATTATCCGTATGACTTGGGAGATGTTTTAATAGATATCTAAGTACTTTTATATGATTGTATGGCTTCCGGTTATGATTTAATTATTATTTGTGTTCGGTTATTTGTTTAGTGATAAATAGAGCCTTTAGGTTTTATAACTTGGGTTGAACCTATGTATAATAAATATTAAATTTGTAGAGCGTATACTATGGCACGTAGCATGAGTGGCCCTATATCCCACTATGATCATATTTTCAAGCGCATAGTATGGCACGTATCATGAGTGGCCCTATACCCCACTATAATACATATATGCAAATTTAATTAAAATAAAGACTAAAGGAAATGTTGTAGGCTAAGTACCTACTCAATAAATAGGCTAAGTAAATATATTTATAAATGAGAAATTGGGGATTTGGACTCGTATCCAATAGTCATTAGATTTCGTGTGATTTCAATTTAGCTTACTTATATAAGTTGAAATTAACCTACTGAGCTAAAAACTCACGGTATTCGAATGCCCTGCAAATTTAAATTTTGCAGGTAACGATAGTAATGTTTGGAATCGAGGCGCGTGACGAGGATGGTGCTACATGGAGGCCTTAGGACTTATTCGTTTTAACTTTTCTCTTTCGACTTTTCATTATCATCATTTTTCATTTATTTGGGATATTTTGTTTTTATTATTAAACTCCTTCAGTTTATTTATTTTTCATTAGAATTTTTTTCTTGAAAATGGCGCCACATTTAAACGTTTTGTTTTATCCTTTATCAGTTATTTAATAAAATGGCTTCCACATTTATTGATTTTACTCTGATTGGTTTATAAATCGAAATTAGTTCCTTAAATGTTTATTTATTTATTGTGCATTGAGTCGGGTCGTCACATTTGGTATCAGAGCCCTAGGTTTAAGGGTTCTGGAGACAGTATGTGTCACATACATTAGAGTGTCTTAGGGCCAGTGTAGCGCCTCGTCAGCGCCAGGTATGCCTTGAACTTAATAATTCAAATTATATTATAACGACATTATTATGTTGGTGAATTAGTATACAATTTTAAAGATAAACCCTAAGAGGTTTGTTTTGTTTATGATCCAGAATGCCTCCTCGTATGCAAACTTACGAGCGTAGAAGGGCTGCACCAGTGGATCAGGGGTTTGCCTCGATCCCTCGACTTGTCACTAAGTGACCTAGGAACTTGCCTGCTGGGACTCCAAATGTACATTTTTCAGGGTTCAGTTTCATCCCGTAACGATTCAGTACCTCAAATGCTTGCTTAATGTGGATAAGATGGTCTTCGGCTTTTTACGACTTGACCAACATATCGTCGATATACACCTCAACTGTCTTTCCCAAATGATCCTTGAACATTCGGTTCATCAGACGTTGATAGGTAGCTCATGCGTTCTTTAAACTGAAAAGCATCATAATGTAGCAATAAGTGCCTACGTTAGTTATGAATGAAGTTTTTTTCTTGATCCTTCGGGTTCATTTTTATCTGGTTGTACCCGGAGAAGGCATCCATGAAACTGAGCAGTTCATAATCGGCTTTGGCGTCTACCAGTTGATCTATTTTAGGCAGCGAGAATGAATCTTTTGGGCAAGCCTTGTTGAGGTCCGTAAAATCTATGCACGCTCTCCACTTCCCATTTTTCTTCTTCACAACCATCACATTAGCTAGTCACTCGGGGTATTTGACTTCTCGAATGAAACCTGCCTCCAAAAGCTTCCGAACCTCCTCATTGATTATTTTATTTTGCTCAGGCGCGAACTTGCGCCTCTTTTGTTTAACAGGAGGTTGGCTCTGATCAACCTCAAGGTTGTGGGTTACGATATCCAAATTTATACTGGGCATGTCCGTGTGGTCCCATGCAAACGTCTTCCAACTCTTCTTCAAAAGGTTTTCCAATCCGTCTATCAAATTTTCTGCCAAATCTTTCCCAATGCTCGTCGATTTCCCCTGGTCTTCTGGATGAAACTGGATTTTCACTGATCCGTCCTCAGGTGCTTCTATTTTAGATTGGGTAAAGGGCGGGTCTCTTTCGGAGCCCCGATCTTGTAGCTGTTATGCCTGACACTGAGATTTCAGTTTGACAATTTCAACCAGGCACGATCTTGAGACATGTTTATCCTCTTTTATAACTTTGACCCTCTTTTCGGTGGGGTATTTCAGTTTCTAGTGGAGAGTTAAAGAGTGCGCACCCATGTAATGAATCCATGGCCTTCCAAGTAGGGCATTGTATCCTGAGCGGGCATCTATAACATGGAAAAGGGTCATCAAGTTTGCGCCTTCGACTCGGACTGGCAGTTTGACAGTTCTAGAGGATCTTGTCACTGTTCCGTTGAATCCCACCAGGTCCTGGAAATTCGATATGAGATCCGATTCTCTCAATTTTATACTCCGGAATGCGGACATGTACAGTATATTGATGGAAGAACTTAGATCTACTAGGACTCTGCTGCTTGTACGAGATCCGATGGATATTGCTATCACCAGTGCGTCATTGTGGGGCAAATAGACGTCCTCCAGATCTTTCCTGGAATACTTAATCAGATCCTCAGAAGTGTGCTCGACCCAATAGACGGGGAGTCAAGCTTCGCGATGGGACCTTTTGTGAGCGTTGATGGATTCTCCTGTGCAATGGATCGAGCTGACTTGATCGTCCCCCAGAATTTCCGCTGGTGCGACGAGTCTCTCGTCTGTGTCCTTCGCATCCTGCCTCTCAATCCTTTGGGTCAAACCTTGTTCACACACGCGTTCTATCTCCCGGGCGAGTATCTTGTAGTTTTCTGTGGTGTGTCTTTTCTTTTTGTGGAACATGCAATAAGGTTCCTTCCTTTCCAGGCTTTTCCAAGTATAGCGCTGCCTTTTCCCTCTCATATTTTCTTACTTTCGAAAAGAACTTTTTGCCGCTTCTGTGTGAAGAACTCGTTCTGGGCTTCGCTTCTTCGGATCTTTGATCCATCCCAGACAGGTTTTCTTTCTGCTTCATCTCTTCTCTCTTCTCTTCTTTTTTCTGAGTGCCTACGCTTTCTTCCCCTTCCTTTCTCAGCTGGGGGTTCCTTCTTCCTCCATACTCCATCAGATTTTGATCCCATTCTTCGCATTTCTTTAGCCACCCTTTCAGACTCGGCTTGCGATATTTTGGCCATTGCTCTGTCTAGTGCCTCCTTCATGTTTGTAGGTCTTCGCTTGTTGAAAGACCTCCATAACGGTGGTTCGGATGTACTGCCCTTGAGAATGCGGTTGCTGCCTCCAGGTTGGTGCAGTCTTTGACTTTTAGTTTGACCTTTATGAATCTGATAATGAAGTCCCGAAGGGCCTCTTTCTCCTCCATCAGCTCTCCAGGGAGGTCGTGGTTCGTCTTGGCGAACTTCTGACTCATACTATATTCGCTAAGGAATGCCAATGATAGGTTCGAAAAGGCTTTGATAGATCTCTTTGGGAGGCTGTTGAACCATAGCACGGGCAAACCTTTCAGACTGGTGGGAAAGAACCTACAGGTCAGGACATCCAGATCCGGGCCGATTACGCACGAAGACTCCATCATATTGACGAAGTGGGCCACGTGCTCCATTGGATCCCTAGTCCCATCGTACATTTCGAACTTAGGGAGGATGAAATGCCTTAACTGTGGGACTGACATAATCCCTCTCGTGAAGGGAGAGTCTCCTGGTTCTCGGGCGTCTGAGCTAAGTTTAGCTTTCTTTTCGGACACGTTTCTTGCCAACCTATCCTCGAGGATTTGTCTCGCTTCAGTGTATTTCTGCTGTTTTCTCTGGTATTTATCCTTTTCGGTTGAGGTCGAACTCCCCTCATCGTTTCCTGTATAACTCGAGTCCTCATGCCCTTCGACATCCCTTCGGGATGACACTTTGCTCTAAGTTTTTCGGCGAGAGTTGTCTCGCGTGGAGCCTGGCTTACTTGGGGTATCTTTTTCCTACAATGAGGAGATCTTCAAACTAGCGTTTTCCCCTCGTCGGTGAGCCATCAGCCTGGTCCGTAATTCGTTTTCGGCCACGTTCTTTCCTTTTTCGGACGCGGTGACCCTTCGACGCCGCCGTCTTGCTTGGGATTCGCCAGTTCGTGTCTTAGAAGGGCTTCCCTCATCTACTTTTAGGATGTTTTGGCTGTTAGCATGGACCACCGCCAACCCTTCCCCCAGTAAAGTTTCATTTCTTATACTTCTTCTCTCGAGGCTTTGTGTGCCTCCATCATCTCTCGGTGTTTTGTCAGTGCGATGGTGATGGTTCCCGACGCCGTGTCGAGGCTCTGAACACCTTCGTTTACTCCTTCGTCTCTGGTTGCGTTCTTGTTGAGAGCTCGTTATCTGGTTGACCGAGTGGTCATCGTCTCGACTTGTGGGTAACGGGTGAGTATCTGGATTTAGCTGGAAATCGAAGATATACGGCTCCACGGTTGACGCCAAAATGTGTGGGGTATTTCTCGTAGTGTGTTTCTTCCACACGGTCGAACATGCTGCGTCACGTGTTGATCCCTTGCAGTGTAGCTAGCTGTAATAGATCAAAGGACAATAGTCAGAAGGGCACCTGTGTGGTACCGGCCGAGGATTCTCCAACGATCAAGTTAGGTGGTGGTACGTGAAAAGTGTCTTGTGCCGCAAGGAAGGATAAGGTCAAAATGTATGTGTCTAAGTGTGTCTCTACCTGATTTGATAGGTCAGATTGCCTTTTATAGTTCCTTGATCGTGGGCTCGTCGACTGGCCTAGTCTGGGACTAGACCTAATGGGCTTTCGCTCGGCCCATGAATGATAGGCTCCTTCTGATGGTGGTTCGGATGGCCTAACCCCATGTGAACCGGCCTGATATGAGTGCGGTCCGCAGGAGGGCTATTTTTGCCAGTAATTAATAATTGGAAATTTATTGATAATTATTAATTGTTTAAATAATTGATTTTATTTGGAAAAAAAATTAATAATTAATAATTAATTAATAATAAAATATTATTTGATAATATTTAGTCGGGATAAAATATTAATATTATTAATTATATAATTAAAGTATTTTATTTAAATGGTAATTAATAAATTAATTAATTAAGTTTGACTTATTAATTTAAGAGAGAGTTTCTAGCCCAATTGGTTTAATGAACCCAATTGATAAATGCCCAAAATAATTAGTTAAATAAATTAGATTTATTTATTAATTAATATATATATATATAATTTCGGCTATAATGATTATTAAAGGAAAATAATTATTTGAATTATATCTTATAATAATTTTATAGATTTATTTACCCAAGATAAATCAAATAAAAGAAAAGAAAATATCCTCTTATTTATCTATGGTATTTTCGAAAATACCAAGATAATGGAAAGAGAATATCTTTTTCTTTTTGTATTTATCTCTATAAAATATCTTAATGAGATTAGATTTTCCATTAGCCTATAAATAGGAGGCTTAGGTCATTCATAAATCACACAATTCAATTCCCTAGAAATTGAAAGTTCTCTCTTCTCACCTCCCTATAGCCTTTGCCGATTTTTCCTAGTATATTGGGAAGAAAAATATTTTTTCTTCACAATTTCTTCTAAAGTTCGATCCCACAATCGGATTTCATTTGATCGATCGGGATATAGCGTAGAAGATCCGGTGATGCTGAGGATTGATGCTGTAAAGAAACCTCCAACCATATTCTCCATTTATTACTCAATGTAAGTAAAAGAGTTTTTTTATTTTCGAAAACAATCATGAATCTACATGTCTTTTATCACAAATTGCATGATATTAATTAATCGTTAATTAGTTTACTAAATGAAATTCCGCTAATTTAGTATATCACTCCCTTCAGTTGCTACATGCGTTAATGACGCTACAGTTTGGTTTATCAATAATACACCGTTTATTAAACATAAACATGTTAAACTATGTATAATTTGGTTTTCATGGTCTTTTTCACAGGTTTGTTTGCCAATTATACACTATGTATTAAATATAAACGTGTTTAAACTATGTATGATTAGATTTTTTTTTATGTTTAATTTTCAATTCAACCTTGTATTTGATATAGTTTTGGTAAACTTTTTTTTAAGAAAATGAATACTTATAACTTTTTTTTGTTTATCAATTATTTATTGTTTAGATTCTCTTTTAAAAAATTTAGATTTTGAAGCGGTTGGAGAATGATCGAAGAAGAAAGAAATTCGAATTTTCCTGGAAGAAATAAGTATTCAAAAGCTTGAAGATATATATATATATATATATTAGTTTTAATTTTTTACATTTAAATTTTCCATTAAATTTATAAAATTTAAGGGATTTTATATCTTCCTTAAATCTTGCATAAATTAAGGAAAGTTAAATTAGGGGTATGTTTCTTTTTTTTCACAATGTAATTTAAATTTCTGGTGGTGATTTTGGGTAGTTTTGATATATATATATATATATATATATATATATAAAGTTAGGTTTATCTGAAATAAACAATTTTAATTTGTCCATTATTGAAATTAACCTAAAGATATTTCTCTCTCCCTTTATCCCCTTCTAGTCGAAAATACATATATAATAAAGGAAAATATTAACTTTTCCTTATTTGCTTTTATCTTGGGTAAATATAATCTATTTAAACATTTTAGAATATAATTCAACCAATTATTTTCCTAAAATTACATGTATGGCCGATTTTGACAAAATTAATTGATTACTAAATATAATTTATTTAATTAATTATTTGGGCCATTTTCAATTGGGTTCACTAATCCAATTGGTCTAGAAAATCTCTCTTGAATTAAGTAAGTCTAACTTAATTAATTATAAACTTTAATATTAGTTTATTTATTAACTACCATTTAAATAAAATACTTTATTTAAATACTTAATAATATTAATATTTTCTCCCAAATAAATATCATCAAATAATATTTAATTATATATTTGCATTCAAATAATATTAATTATTTAAATAATTAATAATATTTTAAATATTTTAATTTTTAATTTCCATTAAATAAACACATTATTTAATTAATTAATACTACTAAATGATAATATTTTATTATTATTTTTCATTTAAATAATATTAATTATTTAAACAATTAATAATTTCTAATTATAGTATTTCAAATTATTAATTACCATTTAAATATACTCAATATTTAAATAATTAATAATGTGGAATTAAAAATATTTCATTATTAATTTCCTGCTTAAATAAACTCATTATCTAAAAAATTAATAATGTTTCTATTAATTACTATTTAAATATACTCAATATTTAAATAATTAATATTGCCTATTTAAATAACTTAACTTACTTAAATTGTTTATTTATTCAATAGTCAAATTAATGACTTGATTTTACGACTACGATTTTTAGGCTACCATAGGGACCTGATGGACCTATAGATCATGGGCTTAATAATTGATTAATTAAGTGATTAACTCATAATCAGTTAATTACTTATTATCTAACTATGAATGATTCCAATATAGATTCGTAGCTGAACTCCCCTTACTATAGATGAGTTATGTCCATTTATTTTATCTTAATTATGTGTCTGTGATATATCCTTCGTGGAAAACTTATAATTACAGATGGGTTAAATTCATCGTTTTGCACTTATAATTATCGCTTTATTCTTGTGTTCTCGATGATTCTCCAATGAACGTTATATGTAGTCAAACTAGAGATAAAGTTCTTCTATGATCAATAGAAGTCATGACGCCACTTTTTCATGTCTCAAATCAGTACATCAATGGAGTTTTCTAAACTTCCTAAATTGATTAGGTATCCCACTAATACCGTCACTTTTCAGAAAGTTATGAATTCCATCTTATGTAAATGTATTCCCAACTATTATCTCGTTATGTTCCTAAAACAGGAGTGTATTAAACCTTCATTTAGATCACTCTCAACCATGTGAATCAAAGAACCTAACTTTATGAATAAGTGATCACATTTCACTCAGGATTAAGATTTATCACTGTTTGATAAACTTATATTGATATTCGATCATTTCTCGTAAACGATACAATTGGATATTGATCAAATATTTTGGTCCTGTCTTATACAATCAACCATAGTACATTAGGCTAAATAAGAGGCTTGGGTTATTCATAGATCATATCAATTTAATTCCTTAGAAATTGAAATTCTCTCTTCTCCCTCTCCCTAGCTTATTGTCGATTTTTACTATTAAATTTTAGGAAGAAAAATTCTTTTTCTTCTTCTTAATTTCTTCTAAAATTCAATCCCACCATCGGGTTTTGCTTGTTTGATTGAGATATAGTGTAGAAAATTCGTTTATAAAGGAACCCTTCAATCAATTCTCCACATTTACTCAATGTAAGTAAAAACGTTTAGTTTTTGAAAAGCAAGCATGAATCTATGTGTTTTTTTTTAATAATTTTACATGATATTAAAGCTGATTCGTCTCTTCCATGTTAATTAATGTAGATTAATTAGAACAAACTTCCGCTGCGTTAACTTGTAACAACCTTCATATAAAGCAAAACCTTTTTCCAATCACCATATCCTCCACTTTTCACTCCTTCCCATCTAATCGAAGCATTGCTTTTAATCTATTCCATCTTCTTCCTTACTCGCATCTTCGATCGATTTCTCTCTCTCTCCTCTAATATACATAGCGAGCTCAATTTCTCATTTCCCTTAATCCGGGGACGATGGATCCATATTCCGACTAGGAAGAGAATATGAATCTCGACATTATCTTGAAATATATGTCTATCATCAGAATGAAAATCTAGATCTTAAAGCTTTAATGTTGGAAGAGATGGAGATTTGATTAGATACTGCAGAAAATGTGGAGATTTGAATTAATATTGTAACATCTATTGTAAAGATGCATCAAACAACCGTAATTAACGAACGAGATTGACCGCTGAAGGTAAATCTAACATTCGAGAAAACTAAATCCATCACATCTCCGCCCATAATGGTAGAATTTGTCTATTTATGTATTATATTGAATTATAATTGTGAAACTTGGGTGCAAAACTAGTCATTAATTTTTAGAATTGCGGTTTGAGTAGTTTTTAAAAAACTATGACATTTCAGTAATTACTATAAAAAATATATTATTTCAATAATCACCTCGGATATTTTTATCATATCTAATTAATAAGTAGATGTCACAAGTGATGTAACGTCCCATTATTTTGTGATAATTTTTTTTTATTTATTTTATTTTAACTTAAGTAATTAAAGTTTATTTTAGAATCGGTAATTTAGAATTTAGTAGTTTATTTTTGTTTAAGTCCTTTTAATTGCTTTATTAGTTTAAATTAGTTATGGTGGTATTAATAATTATTAACGGGCCAATTAATAATTATTAATCACCATTGGGATAGTTTAAGAACTTCGGGTTTCGATTTATAAGTCAAAAGTCATTAAAGGACGTAACCGTCATTTCTAAAATTCCTAAAATATCAAATCACTATTCATTTATCTCTTTAAATTGCCTTTGACCAAGATTGACTTCATTTTTCTCCTCTTCTTCTCTTCTCAAAACCGTGGGAGTTAAGGGGTGTAGGGCAATTTTTGTCTTTTGTTCGATTCTTGACGGATCGGCTTGATTTTGGTTGCATCGGAAAGCTCTCGAGCCTAGGATTCCTTTCCACCCAACAATCGTGCTTTCTACCAGTGATCTAAGGACTTCTCGATAAGTTAAACTTCAAACCCTATACTCCAAATAGTGTTTTAATGGAGTTTTCATATTGATTCTTCGATTTCTTGCCGAGCAACTCGATGATTTTAATTACGGGAGTTGTTTTTAGTGATTTTGGAAACTTTCCCTAAACCCTAAAACCGAGTTTCAGTCGAAACCCTTGCCGTTTGAAATTTACATCGTGGGGGTTGTTTTGGGGTTTATTTTTATTGATATATTGTTTATTGTAATTAAATTCGGGAAATTGCATATTGTCCAAAAACCCGGTTTATCGATACCCATTGAAATCGGGAATTACCAAATTGCTTGAAACCAACTCGAAACACATCTAAATTTTCTAAAAGCCAGAAAACCAAACCCGAGACCCACTTTTTATGGGGGGGCCGAGAGCCTCATGGTGGGGTTTATAGATATTTTCGTCGTTTTGTGCGCTTAGATGTTGTTTGATCGATATTTGGTTAATTATTTATTGTAAGATATTGTGACGACCTGACTTAACTAAAAGCCAGGGCGTGAGCACGCGAGGGAAAACGGGAAAGAACTTAAACTTTAAACCATTAGTTTTGTAAAATATTCGAAATTTCGGCATGAAGTACTTGTATATTTCATATTCCACATACAAAATAGACCTGTTTTAGCAGCATCGGCTCGTCGACCGGTTTAAAACATCATAAGTTACAAATCAAAATATAGTTGGTGCACCAGAGAAAAAGTTACAAAACGATAATATATACAACATTTCATCTCAAAAGTGAAAGACACGACAAAACAAGGAATGACCACACTCCTTTCCCAAGGACCTGTGACTCGGGTGTCCGAGGCCTAATCCCAAAAGCTCCATCCCGATACATCAACGTGCACCACCTGCCGCGCCTCGTCCCCGTCCTCGTCCGGGTCCTGAAAGGTGATATAGAGCACCTCTGAGCATAACACTCAGTGAAAACAAAAGGAATGAAAAACGATGCTATTCAAGTACAGAAAATTATGCACAATGTATATACACACTATGTATGCATAAACAAAAGGAAAGAGTAGATGTATAAGGTGGACCAAATCATTGGTATTTCACAATTAAGGCAAAACCGAGTCTTCGATCATTCAACCAATACCACTTTATGAACTAACTTCTGGCCGTATAGTTTTACATAACTTTCCCGTGTCTCACTACACGTAACACATACATAAAACGTAAAACGTATGATTAACATTGTCAAGCATTTGCTTCCACGTGTTTAACTTTACTCGTTTTTATAACAGCTCATTAACTTTGATCCCTCAATCATTTTAATGCCTTCCACATGAGACTATTCACTCTTTTGTCCATCTCAGTAGCCATTCACATTCCAGACTATCTCAGTAGCCGTTTCACACACTTGGCATTTTCAGTTGCCATTTTCCGTTTTATACACACTTGGCTTTTTCAGTAGCCTCTGCCCTTTTTCACATATTTCATTATACTTCCAGGCTATTTCTGTAGCCACTCTAGCTTCCGGGCCATCCACCACACAGCGCCTCGGAGCCTCACCACTTCCGCCACAGTAGCCACGTGTAACGTCCAACAACCACTCACCATTACACGGGCTACGACCCCATGGCCAATTGTACAATGCTTAGGATGCATGAATGAAGTGGAATGGAATGATATGCACTAACTATACTTTCTTTATCATTAACATTTAAACTAATATATAAGTACGATAAAGCGAATAAACAGAGTTCCCAAACAACGTAGTACTCAGTTTCAAACTATCGTTCAACACTTTCAAAGTGTCTAAGAAAACACCAACTTCAAACGTGATGCTGTAGCATTTCACCAAACTGTGCTTGTCAAACAACAATCTAAAACATATCGAGCATATGTATAATAAGTCCCAAATCAACATATGACTCGATCTTCACTTGAAATACGAGTAGAAACAACGATACGGAATAAATTAACTCACATGATATGTAAATAAAGCAAGTACTCAAATGGTGATGTAAACTAGCTAAGATTGTGGTTATCGAACAAATATTTATCTCAAGTGGCATAGAAGACTAAATAACATGTATGACTTTTCTAATTTAGATGTATGAAAACAAATAACACATCCTAAATACTCAAATTGTATCCAAAGACAAATGGGTTTTAGCAATTTTAGCTCTTTTTGGCTCTTAAGAACGAACCAAGCTTGAATCTCGTTATTTAATACTTTCACCACTCCATTTCTCTTTTACAACACATCCCAAAGCACCTACCAATCAGCCATGAGAATTTAAATCCCACCACATTCTTTTAACAAATTACAAACCTTCCACCGCCACCGTTTTTATTCTTTTTGTTCTCACCTTTACGAAAGGCTCTCGGTAGCTCGTTCTTGCCTCTTATCCTACAACCAATCATTCCAAAATATTTAGATATATATATATATAAAATCATGTATCTCAGCCCAATTAAAAAACACACAAACTCATACCCGGTTAGAAGATCAAAACCCAAAACTAGTCAATTTAAGATGAAATTTTCGGCCAATTGGGAAATAATCAATTATTCATTGGGTGGAACTTCTAATATGTTTTTCATGTAGATTACACACATATAACTACCCAAAATTTCAAGATTTAACAACCTTCCATTGATAGCTAAGAAAACACAAAATTGAGAAAATTAGAAGTTTGAGAACACTCCATTAATGGAGTTTCTTGAAAGCTTACACCCACCCAATGATTTTCATCTTTTCCCCTTTCAATATAAATATTTAAACACTCATATATTCTAGATTTAATAACCTTTCAAAATTACTCAAGAAAATCCCAAAACTAGCTAAGTTTAAAACTAGTATTTTGGTCAAATTTGAGAATCTTCAAAAAAATCATTTGCTTACTCTTCCAAGTTATTTTTCATGTGAAATATATATATTTAGACACACATAAGTTCCAGAATTTAGAGTTTCTATGTAAAAGCCAAGAAAATCCAAAAATTGGAAAAGCTAGAAAGCTTGAAAATAGCCATTAATGGAGGTTTTGCTCTTGGGTTCATCCATGGCTTTCAACCTTCCAAGAAATCTTTAATTGACAAACTTAGGGTTTGAAGTTATATTTTGAAATCAATTTACAGAATTTAAAAGAGATTAAAACACAAAGAAAATGGTTTTTACAACAACAATCAAGAACACCCCCAAAACCAAAACCCATGAAAACCTATCAAGGAAAACTTACCAAAATCTCTGAAAAAAGATGGAAATTGATAGGGATTCTTCTAAAATCAGCTTCTACTCGAAAATCCAATGAAAATGGACCTTGATTTTACTAGATTTGATGAAGAATTGAAGAAGTTATAAGCTTTTCATTTTTGACTTTGAGTTTTCCTCCTTTGGCCGAGAATAGCAATGAGAGGAGATAGTTGAGAGGTTTTTATTTTTATTTTTCAATTTTTTTAACTCAAATGAAATGATAAAGCATGGCTGAAATTAAAAGTTGGGTATTTGCATTAAGGTCCCTCCACCTCTTTACCTAACAACCAAAGTCTTTCCACTCAAAACTTTACCAACTAGTCCCCAATTTAAGTTTATTTGCTAACTCACCCTTTTCTCCTTAACTAACCATGGTTAAAAACTTTTCTTTTCAACAAATCTTCCACCCTTAATTAATTTTAACCATGATTAACCACCAAATAACCAAATTACAAATATTAAATAATTTCTAAAATGCTTATCATTTAAGTATAATTTTAATTCACTACTTTTAAAAACCCGGGGCCTTACAGATATAATTCTAATTGTTGGTGATTTTGGACCGTGTACTTGATCGCTCTATCGGATTTGGGAGCGAAATCTTCTTTTACCAATGTGAGAATAGTTAGGATTTAAAGTAACTTTAGAAAGCGAATAAGTATAATGATTTGTAAGATTGGAAGCTAAGATTTAGATTCGAATCAAAGATAGAGGAAAGTGAGCTAGTGACCTTAGGATTAGGAGCTAGTTCTTTGAGTGAGAACATAGGAGTTTCTCGAGGAAAACATTGAACCTTAGAAAGATTCTAAGTTAGATTCATTTCGAAGCTTAGGATGGATCATTGGAAGTTAAAGGATCCAAACTTTTAGATAGAATGATCAATAGAACCTTGGATTTTATTTGGAGGTTTAGGATCCTTGACAGAGTAGATTATTTGTTTAAGATAGGATCTACTTATATTCATGTATCGGGAGTTTGATTTACTTATCGTTCTTCCGGAAATTCATATCTATTTACCTTATGTCTTTTACTTTATGCCCCTTTACTTTATGCTTGTTCGACTACTTTAACATTCAATTTTACTTTTATTTACTTTTGCAAGAATATGCAAGCATATACATAACATCTCGCATCATTGAAAAAGAAAAGAAGGGAGAATGTGAATCCTACGGGAAGTTTCGCATTACCTTCAGAGAAAAAGAAAAGAAAGTGAAAAAGAAAAGAAGGGAGAATGTGAATCCTACGGGAAGTTCACATTACCTTCAGAGAAAAAGAAAAGAAAGTGAGAAAGAAAAGAAGGGAGAATGATGGATCCTACGGGAAGTTCCACATTACCTTCTTCATTCATAAGGGGAGAATGTGGATCCTACGGGAAGTTCCACATTACCTTCATTGATGCATAAAGGGTGAATGCGAATCCTACGGGATGTCCTCATTACCTTCATGCATATTATTGATGGAAATATATATCATGGATAAAGAATTGAGATGTTATGTTATGTAAAGTTTATTTACTTTTCTTATATATGTTGTAACAAGTTAATGGATGAGAATTAGACTACGTGTGCTAGTATTATCATCCTCCAAAGATTATTGATCATGGAATCACCTAGAGTTTAGAGAACTTTATAGGAAGGAATATGTAAGACAAATTAGACACAAATAAAAATACGGGTTTGAGGTCTAACCTTTACTTTTTATTCTTATTATTCTCACTGGGCTTTGTTGTTAGCTCATGATATTACAAACATTTTGAGGTAATTTTCTGGCTAGAGGTCGTGGGAGAGGAGATGGTGTTGCATGATCGATGGATGATGACCTCGAGATGGACTAGGTGTTTGTAAAAGTCCATGGACTTAATTTTTTTTAATTTTATATATTTTTGGGATTTGTACATTTGTACATAGCTCTTAAGAGCTTTTTGTCTTTACTTTTATGATTATAACTCTTTTGAACTCCTGGATAGGAATTTAATGTTCCTTGTGTATTTTAAATTCTGAAACAAAAATGTAACAGGTTTTTGGCTAGCCAATTTTCAAACATAACCACGCCATTTTTCTTAAAATATAAAGACTTCTGCTGTGTTTTTTATTTAAATGAATTTAAAAATAGTCGGGTCGTCACAGTTGGTATCAAAGCCTTAGGGTTCTGTAGACTACATGTGATGCATGTTTGTTTTCATGTTTTATTTTAAGTCCATTCTCAAATCATCATCTGAGATCGGCAGCACCAGGTATTCCTAGACCTTAATCTTTAAACTCGCCTATTTATTATGATTTGGTAAAGGAGTAGTGAATTCTCTTTTACTAGTAACTTATCAAGTTATATTGACTATGATGCAGTATGCCTCCTAGATGGGGTACTAGGCGAGTTAGAGCAGGAGCGGCTGCTCCTGCGAGGGGTAGAGGCAGAGCTCGGAACCCTACACCTCCACCACTACCTCCACCTGAGATTCCTGTTATACCGCCACCTTTTCAGGGGCAAGGAGTTTACATCACTGAGGATGTTTATCTTGAGTTATTACGGGATGCTGGTAGACCTGTTCTGCCTGTTATACCTTCACCTAGAGCAGCAGATATAGCAGTTTATCAGGTTGGAGTTACTGATGCTTCTTAGACTCTGAGGGAGTATAGATGATATGCACCTACTGAATTTGATGGTAGGTCTTTTGATGCATCTGTTGCTGAGAGATGGGTTGACAGGGCTTTTGAGTTTATTGCGTGCCCGGACCGGCTGAAGGTCCATTGTGGTACGTATTCTCTGGTTGATGATGCCCTTTATTGGGGGGAGGCCTTTACAGATCACTTTCTCTTACCATGGGAGGTATTCCGAGAGAAATTTTATGAGAAGTATTATTCAGAGGATTTACGATACCGGTTAGAGGTCGAGTTCTTGACTTTAAACCAGGGTGAAAAATCTGTGGCTAAGTATGAGCGCGAGTTTGATCGACTGTCTAGGTTTGCTACTGGACAGGTTACTGACCCTCAAAGCAAGAAGAAGAGGTTTATGGTGGGATTGAGACCCGAGATTAGGGGTCATCTACGTAGTTTACGTCCGACTACCTACGAGGAGGCTTCGGAGTTTGCCCTTTCTTTAGATTTGGCATCTGAAGAAAGAAAGGGTAAATTAGCTGCTACAGGACAGACTTCCTCTCAGAAGAGGAAGGCAGAGGACGACCATACTGGTCGAGGACCACTACCACAAGGAGATAGATAGCAGAGAGCGATAGCGAGCGTGGCTCGGGGTGGAGCCCAGTTTAGACAGCCGAGGGCACAGGGACGATTTCCCCGCTATTGCCATAACTGTTTTAGTTATCATGCTGAGATATGTACCCTACCACTGAGGTGTTATATTTGTGGTCAGGAGGGTCATCGTGCCGTTCAGTGTAGGGCTCGTTAGACACAGCCACCACAGTATGGTTACCCGGATCAGGGTGTTCAACAGAGACCACATCAGGCACCACCGGCTTTTTATGCTTGTTCGGCTACTTTAACATTCACATTTACTTTTATTTACTTTTGCAAGAATATGCAAGCATATTCATAACATCTCGCATCATTGAAAAAGAAAAGAAGGGAGAATGCGAATCCTACGGGAAGTTTCGCATTACCTTCAGAGAAAAAGAAAAGAAAGTGTAAAAGAAAAGAAGGGAGAATGTGAATCCTACGGGAAGTTCACATTACCTTCAGAGAAAAAGAAAAGAAAGTGAGAAAGAAAAGAAGGGAGAATGATGGATCCTACGGGAAGTTCCACATTACCGTCATTGATGCATAAAGGGCGAATGCGAATCCTACGAGATGTCCTCATTACTTTCATGCATATTATTGATGGAAATATATATCATGGATAAATAATTGAGATATTATGTTATGTAAAGTTTATTTACTTTTCTTATATATGTTGTAACAAGTTAATGGATGAGAATTAGACTACGTGTGCTAGTATTATCATCCTCCAAAGATTATAGATCATGGAATCACCAAGAGTTTAGAGAACTTTATAGGAAGGAATATGTAAGACAAATTGGACACAAATCGGAATACGGGTTTGAGGTCTAACCTTTACTTTTTATTCTTATTATTCTCACTGGGCTTTGTTGTTAGCTCATGATATTACAAACATTTTCAGGTAATGCCCTGGCTAGAGGTCGTGGGAGAGGAGATGGTGTTGCATGATCGATGGATGATGACCTTGAGATGGACTAGGTGTTTGTAAAAGTCCATGGACTTAGTTTTTGTGAATTTTATATATTTTTGGGATTTGTACATTTGTATATAGCTCTTAAGAGCTTTTCGTCTTTACTTTTATGATTATAACTCTTTTGAACTCCTGGATAGGAACTTAATGTTCCTTGTGTATTTTAAATTCTGAAACTAAAATGTAACAGGTTTTTGGCTTGCCAATTTTCAAACATAACTACACAATTTTTCTTAAAATATAAAGACTTCCGCTGTATTTTATATTTAAATGAATTTAAAAAGAGTCGGGTCATCACAAGTGATCTAATTATGATCCAATAAAATTATTTTACATTTAGATATGAGTTTCGCTTGGTTGTGGTGTAGATCCATTTTTTGTCCCTTTCATAAAATATATATAATTGAATGATAATACCAACTTCCCCGTACACTCATTTACTTTCCTGGTAGCTTGACAGAAAACCCCTTTCAATCATCCACAGATTTCCAAAAATTGGAAAAATAATAAAATCCTCTTTCACAACAAGACAAGACATAAACTTTGAAGGCTATAACAAAGTATATGCATATATATTTGGCGACAAAATTACAAATCTTTTAAACAAAATTACATACGTTAAGATTCTATGCATCGATACACAACCAACTAATAAATCTAAATAATCTACCTAACCATAGCTCGAATGGCTAGATACTTATCTTTTTATATGAGATCAAAAGTTCGAGTATTTTCCAAACTTAATTTGATGTAATATTTGTAAAAGAAATCAAAATCATATTATTTGGGAACTGGTCGACGAGGGACTAAACTGCTAGCAACAACATCATCAGCTTTGCCACATGTCACTGAGTTTCTTCGCCATAAACTAGAGAATTTCACAAGCTTCACCGTCTTCTTCCTCTCCGTATTTCGATCCGATTCTCCGACAAAGCCTCGACGGCTAAAACCCGGGTCCAAAAAACCACTCAACTGCCGAGAAATGGTATCAATTTCGTACTTATCAAGGAGAGAGTAGGGTGTTTGAGATTGATCCTGAATGAATTTATGAGCAAATCTCATAGCTTCTAATTTATAACGAGAGGGCTTAGGGAGTTTTGAAGTTCGAGTACTACCAAATTCAAGCATGGGTTTGGGTTCAGAGCCAGATCCATGTTGATACCAAGCCCATGCTGCTGCTTTAACAGCTGCTAATCCATCAGTGCTTTCTCTTGGTTTTTTAGGAAAAGGGTTAATGAAGAAAGATGATGATAACGGCATGGAAAATGGAAAGAAAAGTATGGAATTGGGAATATGTGGGAAAATGAAGTTCCACGCTATTAAGGATATATTGGCATTGGAAGGTTTTAAATGCTTCACTGTTTATACGCTATTTTTTATGGCTACTCATACTTGTAGTAGATCCCACCAATGGAAGACTTTAAAATTTTAATTTAATTTGACAAGACGTTATTAAATCATACTTCAAACTCCTCATTTTATTGATGTAACTCTTAAATTATCATAAATAAAAAAAAACAGTTCATTGTAGTTTTTGTTTTTTCTTTCATCTCTCTGTTTAATTTTGCACCTTTTTTTCTTTAGTTTTGTGTTTTTATTTTGCACATCTACTCCTTGTTGATGCTGACAAGAAGTATTATTTTTTATTAGCTATGGCACGGAAAGTCTAATATTTATAAAAATAGCAGTTCAAAAATCTATTTATAAATACAGTAAAAAAAAAAACTCAAATTCATGCACATAGTATTACAACATTGCCACTAGTTTCGCCTAAGTAATCAGTAATAACTTATATTACTAATTAACTGAATTAATTGATATTTTGTATATATAATCGCTGATTACCTAATAATTTATCTTATGTTTATTTGATTAATATGAATGAGGGTTTTTTTTTAAAAAACATTATATTCACAAATCCTTTTTAAAAATGTAATATTTATAAATATTGTAGAAGTTTCTATGGTTAATTTCAGTAATAACCATTTAATAAATGGAAATTTCAAAAAAATCGTATATCAAAACTACCCAAAACCGCCATCGGCCAAATTAAATTACATTATGAAAAGACAAAACATGCCCCCGATTTAATTTTTTCTTAATTCATGCAAGATATAAGAAAAATTATAAAATCCTTTAAATTTTGAAAAATTAATGGAAAAAATAAATCTAAGCCTAAGCAAAAATAAAACTATAACAAAAAATAATATAAAAATCTTCAGACTTCTGAATATTCTTCTTCCAAATCTTCTTCATCATCCTACAAATTACAGAGAAAAATTGGGTAAAGAGAAATTTAAATAGAAAGAAATTTTAATATAAATTTAAAATAAATATTTAATAAAAATAAACATTTTATTAAAATAAACTTCTTCTAGAAAATACAGAAAAAGCTAGTTCGCCGAGAATTAAAAAGTGAATTTTTTTAGAAACCGTTTACTTTTAGTAAACACTAATTGATGTGTAGTTAAAATTGATACAGAGCACAAAGTTCAAGATGAAAAGAGGTAACAGTTTTGAAAGATATGTAAATAGAAATTTAAAATAAATATTGAATAAAAATAAACATTTGATTAAATGTAACTTGTTCTACAAAATACAGAGAAAACGAGTTCGCTGGAGAATTGAAAGGTAAAATTTTTTATAAACCGTTTACTTTTTGTAAACATTTATTGATGTGTACTTAAAATTTATAAAAGGGCCCAAAATTGAAGATGAAAAGAGATAACAATTTCTAAAGATATGTAAATAGAAAATTAAAATAAACATTGAATAAAAATAAACATTTGATTAAAAGTACCTTGTTCTATAATCGAATCCCACATTCAAACCTAACCCTCATTCTAACCAGATCCAACGATGATATTACTCAAATCTCGACGGCGACACGACAGGTAAAATAAATGCTTTTAAGTGCTTTTAAGTGCATTAGGCGAAGGGTAGCCAATGAAAAAACTATCCAAAACAATACATGAACTTCAAAATATATGCTTTTAGTGCATTAGGTGTAAGGTAGCCATGGGAAGCAATCAAACATATCTCAATTTTTGAATTCAATTCGACATATTATTTCTCTTTATTCAAAATCAATTATACTTTTCTATCATCATTATCCTTTATCAAAGATATTATTACTTTCATTCCTAAGCGACAAAACGAGACTTTGTCAAATGGTCATCATGCTAGTAGGCCAAGACTGATTTCTAATCCCTCGACTCATCTCTTCCACCAAATAGCCATCAAACGGTTAGAAACTTCTACGCCATTGATTTCAACGCTAGCAGTGGTCAACGAAGGAGGAGGAAGAATAAGAAGATGAGTGATATTTAGGTTTAATTTATTTTTCATTAAATAAGAATTCCTAAAATAAAGGTAGAATGATTTAAATTCAAAATAAATAATTAAATAAATTTTAAATTTGTATGATATGAAATTAATAAGATATGGTTATCAGGAGAGATAAAAGGATAAGATGGTAAAAAAATAAAATCGAAAACTACCAGATCACTAGGGATGAAATAAAAACCAATGAACCGCCAAACCAAACCGAACCGAACCAAACCAAATTAGGGTTTAGGGTTTTTAGGGTTTAGGGTTTTTAGGGTTTAGGGTTTAGGGTTTTGGTTCGGCTTCTCTCTTGATAAGCAACCAAACCAAACCAATAATATGTTGGTTTGGTTTGGTTTGGTTGGAAATACTCTAGTCAGTTTTTAACCAATCCAAACCAATTAGGCAAAGTCTTTTATGGGAGTGAATGACATTAGAGAATTTTTCATTTAAACGTCATACTTTCAATGTCTATAACTGTAACGTCCCGTATTTTTCTCGGTGAGTTAAGTAAATAAATATTAATTTTCTTTTAATATTTATTGGAAATCTTTTGATGAGTTTTGGTATTTATATTTTATTTTCTTTTCAGGAAATTAAATACATTTACCAAGTACCATTTATTGGAGATAAATGTTTTTAAAAATAAAAAAAAATAAAAAAAGGAGGTGGCGTGTAGGTTAAGAGGGGAAAAAGAGAACATGGAAGTCTTTTCTCCACATTCACGCAAAAAGGGTTCAGAGACAGTAAAGGTAGGGTTATTTTCTCTTCTTCATCATCTTCTTCCTTCTTGCCTCTTTTCTAAAAGATTGTAGGATTTGATCAAATTGATCTTTCCTTGTGAATTAGGTGAAGTTTCGTAATTTTGCTTTCAGCGAAAGTGAGGTGGAGATTGGAGGAGTTATCATAGAGAATTGGGATCAAGGAATTGAAAATCCTTCCTTTGAATTTCTGAAATTTTCATTTTAAGTGTGATTAAAACCCACCAAATTAAGTTGAACCTCAATCTTCTTCTTCAATTTTCCAACTCCCTTCAAACCCTAGAAACCCTAACCTTTACATTATTGAAAAACCCATTTACCCTATCATTCAAATTATCAAAAAAATCGAACCCAACCGCACCAAGGACCACCGCCGCCGCGTCTTGAAAACGCAAGGGCTGCTGCTAGCTGACGGCAAGGGCAGCCTTTTGGGGCTGCTCTTGTCTGTCTTTTGTGCCGTCTCGCCGCTCCGTTTAGACCCCTTTTTGATAATTTATGTTTAGGTAATTTTTTTAGAAGGGTTTTGATTTGTTATAGGTCACTTTTCAGGTGTTTGAAATCTTTGAAAAAGACGGCCATTTGTGATTTATTTTTTAAAGCTTTAAAGGTGAGAGTTTTGTTAATCTTTGATCAGTTTTATGTGTCTTTTTCTGTTTCTTTATAAGATTGGTTGTTGTATCTTTTTGAGAATTTTGGAAGACATATTTTTAGGAGTTTTACATGTTGTGAACTGAAATTTGTTATGTTGGAGTTGAGTTTTAAGGATGCGATAAAGTGAAAATGCATGCATATTTTGGACTCATCTAATGTTTATAATTTTTGGTTTATTTCTGGATGGATGGTTTGATGTTAATCTAGTTATTTATGCTTAATTTTGGATTTTTTTAAGAGTTTTTAAGTTGCTGGATTTTTATGTTGAAAAGTAGGATCGATAGAGCCTTATGTGGAAATTAGTTCAGTCAAACCCCTTTTCTTGGGAGTTTAAGTGGGGGATTATTTTTTGATGATTCTTAAGTGTATCTGTAAAGACTCGAATTTTCTCAAATATTTAAATCAGAATAAACAGCGGAAGACTTTATTTTTATAAAAATTTTGCGTGGATACATTTAAAATAAAGACTACCAAAACCTGTTTACATAAGCCCAATTCAGAGAAAGTAAAAACGAAGAAGTACATACTTCTTTTCATAACAAAATCAAAGGAAATAAACTCGATAATATGTACAACAATTCTTAGACTCTCATGAGCCACAAAAAATAAGTTTAAGGACTAACAACATAGCATTCATGGAATGCACCAACATATACATATAAAGTCCATGTCCGGAAAGCCATCCACTCGTGATCAAGCAACACCATCTCCTCCACCTCGTACCCTACTAAGAGTATTACCTGAAAAAGTTTAAGTGTAGCAACATTAGCATAAAAATGCTAGTGAGAAAAAGATGGATGCAAGCACTTCCATGGATCGAATCCCATATCGGATAATGTGTCCAAAATCCTAATGTGCTCTTACTACCCATTCCATATTCCCAAGTACTTTACATACGAAAATCAAACACATTCAACTATATCGTAATTTCGAAAAGTAAACATTCAAACTCGTAAATAAAGTACTAAAACAACGAAATAGTACTAAGGCATAACAAAGTAAATAGCAAAGTGAATAACAAAGTAAATTTCTATCATTTACGTCATTCCACACGTTATTTCACATTGTCACATTTCACAATTCATCCGTGACCACTTATCACCAATCACACCTCATTGTCACCGTGACCACATTGTCACTAATCACAAACGTACTGTGACTTCATTGTCACCGTGACCACATTGTCACCAATCACAAACGTCCCGTGACCTCATTGTCACCGTGACCACATTGTCACCAATCACAAACGTACTATGACCTCATTCTCACCGTGACCACATTGTCACCAATCACAAACCATACGTATCATAACACTACACGTACTACTCCCCTTTGGTAGCACTAAATAGCGAGTCACATCGCTAATAGTATCCTACTAACTCGATTCTACACGAAGAATCTCTCCAATGTCTCTTTTAACTACCTTATAACCACTCGAAATAAAAGGAGTATCTAATACTCTTCTCCAAATTCCGGAATCTAATTCTCCTCTGGAATATAACTTAATCCACCAATAACATCTTACTTTAAACAACAACCAATCTTAACTAATTTTCCTTATGCACTTTCCTTAACTCCCAAATAACATACATTCTTGGAAAGTTCTAAAGTCTATTAACCCTCTTAACCTCGATTTAACATAAACGTCAAGCAATTCGAAAACATAAAAGTAATCACAACCATTTTAAACTCACCTTATAAAAGAAGTCAACTCCTAATCGCCGGTTGACCGAAATCACGAACGGTGCACAAAACCTATAATTAAAGTACACCTAAAGTATATTAATTAACCGAATCGAATAACGATCATCACGTTAATGAGATAAAAGACAAAACAGCCCGGTAATTCACCCATGAAGCCCACGGCCATAGGGGAGTTTAAGGGGAAGTTGGTTTTCCGGATTTTCAAGCACTTTACAAGGGTTTCGAGTTGATTTCGGGCACTTTGGAGGTTGGTAACCTCAATGGGTAAACATAATTTAGGGTTTAGGTCAAAAGTTCAATCCCGAACAATTAAGTAAAGTCACAAAACATATCAAATTCAAAACCCTCAACAACAACAAACATGAGAAAAACTAAAATAAATGGCTTTTGGCTCAAACCCGATTCTAGGGTTTAGGGAAAGTTGAGAAAAATGGTTCTCAAGGGTTTCCCAACAACATTTGGTAACAATTTTGAGAAGGAAGTGGAGCTTTGTTAAAGAAATCACAAGTTTGACTCAATTTCCATGAAGAAAAGTGTTGAGATTCGAAATCTAGGGCTTACCTTAGAGAGATGGAATCGTCCCAAGAGTGGAATGGGTAGAAAGGTCTCGGCGAGAGCTTTCCAACGCATCCGAAATCACGCAAAACGGTCGAGAAACGAAGCCAGGGCGACCATTTCTTTCTCTCCTCTTTTTTTTCTCTCAAAGCTACGGGTTTGGGAAAGAAAGGGAAGAAAATATGAGCACTTTTGTGTATTTTGGCTTATTAAAGAAGATAGTGAATAGTGTTAGGATATTTAAGAATTCCGGAAATGACGCCTACGTCCTTTTCTTGCCTTAAGCTTCTAAAACGAAACCCGAACCACTTAAACTAGCCCAATGGTGATTAATAATTATTAATTGGCCTATTAATAATTATTAATACCATCGAAACTAATTTAAGCTAAATAAAAAGTTAAAAAAATTTCCGAACGAAATTAACTATTTACTTCTAAATAACAAATTCTAAAATTATCTTTAACACTTTAATTCAATAAATAAATAAATAAAATAATAAAAAAATAAAAAATCACCTCAAAATACGGGACGTTACAGTATCTAGATGACTTAGGGGCTGATTAGAGGCCTTTAAAGCTGCTGGAAAAATTTATTAAATTCCCTATCGATTAGGCGCCGAAAAAGAAGTAAAACCACACTAGTTAGGCTAGTTTGGCTTTTTCGAGTGGGTTTTCTTTTGGGAACCTTCCCATGAGTTATGGATCTAATTTTGGGTGTTTTTAGACCATATTAACGCTGAAAAGATAATAAATTTTCAGATTTTGAAATTTTAAGTTTTAGCCTATTCAAGGTCAGTTTTAGAAGGTAACAGGTTTTCTGGACTAGAAATAGGACCCAGGCTTTGTCAAGCATTCTGGTAGTGATGCTTTCTTAAAAATCACATTATTCGATGCCTTAGATAATGTGGTTGTAGGTTCGCATTAAGTAGGGCCATACTTAATGAAGAATAAACCGTTAAGGGGTGAATTAGAGTTGTGCACTACTTAATTACACTTAGCGGGGTAGGTTCATTCCATTTGATCAATGGGAGAGCAAAAACTTGTAGGTTCGCTTGTGAGTCTTGCAAACTCATAAGAAGAATAACTCAAAAGTCGAATCGTGGTGACACGGGTTCAATGCTTTGAGTGTGCGGCTCACTTTAATTGCAAATAAAGTGGAGTTAAGGCATTGGATAAAAAGAATAAAGGATGAGATTTTCTCTAGAGTTGAGATTATGCCTTGGAAGTTGAGAGTTATTTGGAAGTTGTGGGGCTGATTATGGACTTAAGGAATTTAGAAAATTTCTCATGACACTGCTCTTAAATTAACATTATTCTCACTGGGCGTAGCCTCATGATGCTACACTGTTTTTTTTTCAGGTAATAAAAAGAAGAAACCTGGATAATGACGGGATTGTGGATGGTGACTGGTTGGGCTTGGATTTACAAGCTGACAAAATTTATTTCTTTCATTATTTTAGATGGATATTTGGGATTTAATGATTCTTAGTTTTCTTAATTATTCATGTTTTACTTTCATTTGGATTTTTCTTTTGTTTTGGTTCAATTGATATGTTTTGTTTTCTTTTTAAATCGAGCTCATTCAAACTATGTTGATGTGTTTTGTTTATTTTGAGAATTTTATTGTGAACAGAAGTGAAGAACTGTTTCGTTTTGATTTCAATAAGAAAGATTTGTTTTAGAACTGATGTTTATGATTATTCCACTACGTATTTGTTATTTTCCATGTTTTGGAAAAAAGTTGGGTTGTTACAATAACTTTAGATTAACTTTAAACTTTAAATTTATTCTTTGAAATTATTTAATTGTATGGATTTCCATGAAAATGTTGATTTTTTTATAACAAAACTCTCTTCATAAGAACAAAAGGCGTGAGAAACAAAACCGATTGAAACTGATCTATCCAAACCATTTGGATTGGTTTGGTTTTACTTTATGTTTGGTTTGGTTCGGTTCTAAAAAATACATATCCAAACCAATCGGTTTTTTAGGTTTGGTTTAAAACCGAACCAAACCAAACCAACTTTCACCCCTACAAATCACCACCATAAATGGTGTTTTTTTGGGTAAAAATGAAATAATATCATAACCTCCAGCATTATTGTAATTGGGTTAATTAAACCGGTTATTAGTGTAATTAATTCAAATTTCTATAACCCAATAAAATTTCCCTATTTTTTTTATATATATAATGTTTTTCTAAAATATTTTATACTAACATACCTTCGTACTATAAAAGACAATTCATTGACAAAAATTATTTTCTCATATTTTTTTAAGGGTCAAATGCATGAATGACCCCTGCACTTTGAGGGTTTTTCAATTTACACCCCTACAATTTTAATTTGAAAATTTTCACCCCTACACTATCACAAGCCATCAAATGTTAACTTTTGCATCCAAATTAGCACCATATTATTTTTTAATAATTTTTATTCATTATCTACTAACCCTTGGTTAGAATTAACTTTACCAAAAGTCTAATAATAATTTTACCTTATTTTGAACTAAATTAATCAATTTCACTCATGCAGCCTTTCACTTTCATCTTTCTTCTTTTTTTCACGATGCTATGCATACAAAATAGAGGGATAAAAAGTTTGATTTATAAAAATTGATTTAAATCTACAATTTCAATTTGAAGTGTGAATTTGATTTAAAAAAAAAAAACCAAACCTAAGAAAATTTGATTAAGAAAATTTCAAATCGAAAATCTGATTCAAATATGTATATAGATTTAAGTTTGGTTAGTTATCAAAATCTTTTCTCAAATCAAAGATGGATTGCAAAACATCAACAAAATTCATTCATAAACGCCAAAAAGAATTTCGAGTCAATAATGCCATTGAAGTAAATCCAATTTTCAAGTAAATTAGAGAATAAATATCTTAAGAACGGTTTATTGACTTGAAAATAAATAATAAATAGAAAGGAAAAATATTGAATCCTCGTCAGTCGCAAGCAGGTTTGAATCTTCATTTTTCTGTAGACTCTTTGTAAGGCCCTGAGTCTAAAAGAGGTTACTTGTAATTTTATTTAAATAATAATAAGCTTATGTGTTAATGTTAATTCGAGTATTTGGTGATTAACCATGTTAATTCGAGTATGCATGAATGATATGAAATGCATACCATGTGTTTGATGAATACCATGGGGTCGTAACCCATGTAATGGTGAGTGGATGTTAGACGTTACATATGGTTACCGTGGCTGATGGTGTGTAGCTCCGAGGTGTTGTGTGTTGTATGGCCTGGATGCTAGAGTGGTTATTACGATAACCTGGAAGATTATGAAGAGCTACGGCTCGAGTAGTGGTTGTGATGATATATGTAAAGTGCGTAGTGAGACGCAAGAATTGTGAATGAAAGGTTATATTGATTGAAAGGAATGTGTGGGATGTGGTAATAAAATGGTTAATGTTTACTCGACATGGTTATGAGATTGAAATGCTCACGGTTTGATCAAACATACATGTTTAAATTACATAGAACGTTTTATGCATTCATTTAGTATTTGTTTCCGCTTGAGCATAACATTTCGAGCATCACATATCATCGTTTTAATTCTTTTGTTTTCACTGAGTGTCATGCTCAAAGGTGTTTTATATCACCTTTCAGGTACCGGTAGAGGTCGTGGACAAGGTGCGACAGCTGGTGCTCTTTGTTGTTACTGGATGTGGACTTTTGGATAGGCCACCGGTCACGCGAGTCACCTGGAAGTGTTTCTTTTGTAAAATGTTGAGTCCTTGTCTTGAAGTTAAGGCTTGAAAACTTTTTATGTAAATATTTATGTTTGTCTTAACAGTTTGTAATAACTCTTTTCTGGTGTACCACGTACTTTATGATTTTGAACTATACTTGATATTTTGAAACGACCAACGAGCCGAGTTTGAGTATTAAGCAGGTTAATTAAGGGTTTACGTATACTTCATGTCCAAATTTTCATTCTTTGGTTTTGCTATATCATTTAAACTAAATATGAGAGTCTTTGCTTCCGCTTTGCGTACTCGCTTCCTAAGCTTATTTTACAAGCCGGGTCGTTACACTCTTCCTACAATTTTTTTACCAATTCGGAAATATTCACCGATAACAAAGATGGAGTTCCCCCACGGATCCGATTACCACAACAATCCTCTCGTTTCGATGATGATTTCTTCGAAATACGTGATCTCGGAACCGACAATGTTCTGATCTCCGACGATATTGAAGTACCCAAGGTTTAAATATCATAATTATTTGTTTCGTATGTCTGGGCCTGTGAGTGTGGATGTAAAGACCCAACTTTTCAGAGTTTAAAACAAACATAATTAAAGGAGCGGAAGAATCAATAAATAACATTTATTGAAAATATGAAAATTCACTAAATCAAATAAACATTTATTTAAAAAATATAACTCCAGAGTTATAAAATTGAAAACAAATATCAATTAGACAATAATTTGTCCTCAAACAAATAAAACATTAAAGACTAACCAAACATCCCATAATTCAGTTAAAACGATAAAACTCTATAATTTAATCATCAATAAGAACGAATAAATAAATATACAATAAGTGATAGGTGGCCACCAAGATATGAACCCCTCATTTTCGCCACATCATCAACCGCCACCTCTCAGTCCATTATTACCTAAAAAAAAATTATAGCACTGTGAGGCTAAAGCCAGTAAGAAAACAACTTAATCAAAGGTAAAGTCTTAAATAATCTCTAACAACGTATACCGAGTCCCAAGCACTCGTTACTCTCCAAAAACTTCTAAGGCACAACAAGTACACTTAAACTTCAAGTCTCTCTTGCTTACATGAATAGGCAATGCTCCCTAACTCCATATTCAAGACATTTAATAATTGATCACATTTGGATCATAAATCCTTCCGTTCTCATAACCGTAGTAAATATCCACACTTCTCATAACCTCATTCTCATACATGAATAGGAAATTCTAACTAGCTCCATATTCAAGGCAATACATAATAATTCCATACATGAATAGGCAACACTACCGGGTTCCATATTCAAGACTTTTCAATAAACATTCTCTTACATGGATAGACAACTCTCACTAGTTTCATATCCAAGACCATCACCCATAAACCCTCATACACTATCTCTTATCGATTCCATAACACTAATTATTATTAAATTAACAAACAACTAGAATTAGCATGCAACACTAGAAAGGCGGTCTCTCGAAACTACTATCACTTTCTAGTACCTAATTATAGCCTCAACTATAATTGAACATCTAGTAAATTATCCATACGAGCAACGATTACTAGCACCTTGTTATGGGCTCACCCATAACTGAATAAAACTATGTATTAAGTTTGTAGCCTTAATACTAGTTATCACAATCTGTCAGGCCATCAATCTCAACTTCCTCTACATTATACACATGATAATGTTCATTCAAATTCAATATTTAACATTAAAATACAGCAGCCCAGTCGGATTACATTCAATTCACAAAAATGCCGAAAAATAGTAAAACTGCCAAAAATTGTCAAAATATCGAAAAATCAAATCTAACATTTCTTAAATCAAAATTCATGGAAAATGAACATCTTAAACTCCCGAACATTACAGAATTAGATTCATTAACAATCAGAATCAAATCGAAACTTAAAACACTAAAATCCATAGAAAAACGTCTAAACTGGTGCAAACCGAAAATAATTTCTCCTAAGCAATTTTCTGATGTTCCCATCATCAATTATCTTCCTAAATATCCAGAATATCCAGAATATTATATATAATTATATAGAATCATACAAGCTATGGTATGAGCTTTAGATTTCTCTAAAACTTTACCATTGATCAAACCGTTAACTCACCTTGAATTTCGTTAAATTCTAAATTTTCACGCTACTTCCCACTACGAACCAGACCTGAAATGAAGGTCATAAACAATTAAAATTCATGCTAAAACAGTCCTAAAAGGTGTAAAAAGGTTTGGGGTTTGACGGCTTGAAGAATGGAGAAAACAAACGACGAACGTATCACCGTTTGCGAAGGGGACAGTCACGGCGCTGCTGCCCCCTTGTTGTGGCTGAACCATGGCCTTTAGGTCATGGTTTGGTCACAGTTTCGTGTTTCGAGAGATCAATTTTGATGGTTTTTGGTTTTAGGCAAGGTAGATCAAAATCGATTAGGATTTAAGCTAAGGTTTGGGAATTGGAAAGCGATGGGGAATGAGTTTCAAGGATGGGTTATTGAATACATAAATTTAAACACTAACTCAATTTTCCATAATTTAAATGATAAATAAAATGATCCAAAACACTTACCCAAGGTTAGACACTCAAGGAATCAACCTTCAATCTTCACCTAATGACTTACCATGATCAAATCAAGCATCTAACAACAAAATTCGACGAAACTAACATCAAATTAGAAGCCCTAGGGGCGACGGCTTCATGGAGAGTTCAAGAGGAGAAGAAACTTTTACCTTTTGATTGAAAAAGAAGATCCCCAACTACTCCAAATCCAAGACCGCAACAAGAAACGACTATCAAACTATGAACGAATCGAACCAACTTCCCGGGCTTCTTCAAGAGGCGGCGGTGGAGTGAGAGGGAGAGACAAGAGTCTAAAATCTGAAAAATTGTAAATGGGAAGTCATCTTAGGTTAAAATCATGAGTTGCAATATTTACGAACCTGCCACTCACCTTAAAACGTTTATATCTTGATCACCGGCCCTCAGAACGACAAACCGTCAGTTGCGTTAGAATCTTGACATCGAGACGATCAATTTTATGTCAAAATATTAATCAAATCACAAGGTTCAGATTTCAAAATTTTCAAGAAAAATACCAAAATGCCCTTTTTAAAAGAACATGATATTTCTGTTCCAATTATTCGATCAAGCCTGATTATTATTTAAAAATAATAATATTGATTTTAATTACCTCGTACCGGGGCGTTACAGTGGAGAAGTGTAAAGACCCGACTTTTCAGAGTAATAAATAAACACATTTTTAAGCAGCGGAAGACTCAATAAATAGCATTTATTGAAAATACGAAAAATTCACTTAAATTAAATGAACATATAATTAAATAATAACTCCGGAGTTACAAAATTGAAAAAAAAAATATCAATGAGGCAATAACTTGTCCTCGAACAAATAAAACTTTAAAGACTAAACAAAATCTCAAAATCCCATAATTCAGTTAAAACGATAAAAAACTCAATAATTTATTCATCAACAAGAATGAATAAATAAATATGTAAAAGTGATATGTGGCCACCACGACATGAACCCTCATCTCTTCCACATCATCAACCGCCACCTCTCGGTCCATTATCACCTGAAAAAAAAATTAACAGATAGCACTGTGAGGCTAAAGCCAGTGAGAAAACGACTTAATCAAAGATGAAGTCTTAAATAGTCTCTAACAATTCAAACTGAGTCCCAAGCACTCAAACACTCTCCAATAACATCTAAGGCATAAAATCACTTAAAACTTCAAGTGTCACTTGCTTACATGAATAGGCAATTCTCGCTAATTCCATATTCAAGACCTTTAACCATCAATTCTACTTGGATCATCAATCCTTCCATTCGCATAACCATAGTAAAATATCCACACTTCTCGTAATCTCACTCTCATACATGAATAGGCAACACGACCGGGTTCCATATTCAAGACAATAAATAATACTTCCATACATGAATAGGCAACACTACCGGGTTCCATATTCAAGACATAACTCACTATCTTAACTCTAACTCAATCTCATGAGCTACATTAATTCAACACGTAATACTCATAACTTCTCAATAACAAACACTTAACACTCTTCCAAAGTCTCTTACGCTCAAAGCGTCACTTAAACTTATTCTCAATCAAATACATGAATAGGCAATTATCTCAAACTCCATATTCAAGGTTTCTCGATAATCTCACTTTACATGGATAGACAACTCTCGCTAGTTTCATATTCAAGGCATTCATTCACTAACTCCCATCATCGATACTTAATACTTTCGGATAACTAGATAATTCTAATTTAACAAGTAAAACAACTTACAAACAACCACTAAGAAGGCGATCCCTCGGGACTACTATCACTTCCTAGTACCTGGTTATAGTCACAACTATAACTGAACCTCTAGTAAATCATTCATACGAGCAATGATTACTAGCACCTGGTTATGGGCTCACCCATAACTGATATATGATTAGTCGTTAAGCTCGTAGCCTCAACATTAATTTAACAAACCCTCTATTGATACATTCTTACGAGCAATGTTCATTAGCACATGGTTATGGACTCTTCCATAGCTGAAATAAAACTTAGTATTAAGCTCGTAGCCTTAATACTAGTAAACACAATCCGACAGGCCATCAATTACATCATTCTCAACATTATACACATGATAATGTTCATAAAAATTCAATATAAATCATCAAATTACAGCAGCACAATCAGATTAACAACTAATTCACAAAACTGTCGAAAAACGGTAAAACTGCCGAAAAGCCGAAAAATCAAATTAAACACTTCCCAAATAAAATCTCATGGCTAAGGGTCATCTTAAACTCCCAAATATTCCAGAAATAAGTTCATTAACATTCATAATTGATTCGCAACTTAAAAACCCAATTTTCGCCGAAAAACATCTAAACTAGTTCTAACCGAAAATAATTTCTCCTAAGTAATTTTCGGATGATCTAATAATCAAAACTCATCATAAACATCCAGAATTTTCAGAATTAACATTCATATCAAGTAGAATCAATTCGATCTAAAGAAAACTCACTTTTACCAAAAATTGACTATTTTGGCTCTAACCGAAAATCTAATTTCTCCCAGATTAAAAACGATATCTCCTACGGTACAAATTCATCCAAACGTTCCAGAATATCATGATTAAATATAAAGAAATGAATAAACTATGGTAAGAGCCTTAGATTTCTCTAAAACCCCACCGTTGACTAAATCGTTAACTCACCTTGTCTTTGCTAAATTTCCAATTTCCAAGCTAGTTTCCACCACCAATCAGACCTGAAACAAGGGTCCTAAACATTAAATTTTCATGCTAAAACAGTACCAAGAGGTGTTAAAAATATTGGGGTTCAACGGCTCGAAGATCGAGAAAAAGACAAACGACGAATGGTCACCGTTAAAGGAGACAACAGCGACGGCGCTGCTGTCTTTTGCCGTGGCTGAACCGTGGCCTTCGGGTCACGGTTTCATCTCAGTTTCGGGTTCCGGGTGATCTGTATTGATGGGTTTTGGTTTTAGGGAAAGGGGGATCAACACCGATTAAGTTTTAGGCGAAGAGTTAAGTGACAAAAGGCAACATGGAATGAGTTTTTGGGCAAGGTTCAAGAACATCATAATTTCATAATTAACACCAATTTCCAGATTTAATAAAGTAAGTAAATTGATCTAAAATGCTCACCCAATGATTGAAAAGCACGGAAACAAATCACGAATTTCGCCTATCAACCTAACACGATCAAGACGAGCACCTAACAACAAGATTTGCCGGAAAATCATCACCATCAAACCCTAAGAGGGGCGGCGGCATTAGGTATTCAAAAAGAAGAGAATTTGTACCTTCTTGATCGGAAAGACGATCCCAACTTCTCCAAATCGTAAATCAATTCGCGGAATGACGAGCAATTGGCGAAGAAACGAACAAAAATCCAAGAGACTCCAATGGGGGAGGGGGCGGCAGCGTGAGAGAGGAGAAGAGAGAGTCAAAAGGCTGATTATTACAAATGGGATGCCATTTTAGGTTAAAATTCCGAGTTTCCATATTTACGAAACTGCCACTCGTCTTAAAACGTCCATAACTTGATCACCGGGTCTTAGAATGATGAACCGTCAATTGCGTTGGAATCTTGATATCGAGACGATCAATATCATGTCAAAATATTTATCAAATCACAAGGTTCAAATTTTGAGGTTTTTCGGGGGGGAAAATTACCATAATACCCTTGTTGAAATAACACAGTATTTCTGTTCTAATTAATCAATCAAGCCTGATTAATATTATTTTAAAAATAATATTCATTTTTTAACTTTTTCGTAACGGGGCGTTACAAGAAGGAAGGAAGATGAAAGGTAAAAATAAGGTAAAATTATTATTCGATTTTTAATAGGGTTAATTCTAACCAAGGTTAGTAGAAAATGAATAGAAAAAAATGATCTGGTGTTAATTTGGATGGAAAAGTTAATTTTGATGGCTTTATAGAGTGTAAGGGTCAACATTTTCAAATTAAAAGTGTAGGGATGTAAATTAAAAAACTCTTAAAGTGCAAGGGTCATTCATGCATTTTACCCTTTTTTAATATAGTTTTTTTAAATAATAATGTTAAGGGTTAAGGCTTTTCTAATTTAAATAAATGGTCTAAAATGTTAATATAATTTAGAGAAATTACCGTCAATATCACTTTTTAATGTCTTATTTTAAAAATAGTAAAAATTTAATTTATTTTTTAAAAATTAAAAATTAAAACTTTTTTATTTTTATTTATTAATTAATCGTTTTCATTAAATTGATAAATTTGTTTTCAATTAAAAAAAATCTCTAGTATGATTTAATAATCAATATTATTGATGTTTTTTAATTGGGTTTTTTAAATTAAAATTAAATAATTTTCAAGTTTCATTAGTTTTATTAAATAATGAAAATGCTATTTTTGAAAATTTTTATTTAACGGACCAGAATCTACGCTTTTTTATTTATTTAATATGATTCTGATTTGTTTATAAAAATATAAAAGGGTTAAACCGATCAAGATTTTTTTTTATTTAATATTATTTCGTTTTGTTAATAAAATATAAATATGGTGGTCGAAGGAAGTTTGATAAAGAATAGGATGGGTTTCGAAAAGGATTTTGGAAGAAAGAGATTTGTTGAACTAAAACTGCGATGGATTTTTAGTTTAAATATACTATTAAATTAAAATTTAATTTAATTTGACAAGACGTTATTTTTTTTATTTTTAGATTACATTAAATTGGGGGAGAGGAGACTCGAATCTTTGACCACACAGGAAGGGAGTAGGTGTCTTGACCAGTTGAGCTATGCTCCGGTTGGCTTGATAAGATGTTATTAATTCATAGTTCAAACCTCTCATTTTATTGATGTAACTCTTAAATAAGCATAAATATAAATATAGTTCCATAATTGTTAACTCAAAAAAAAAAACACAAATTTATGCGGATAATATTATAATATTACCACTAGTTTTGTGTAAGTAATCACTGATTTTCGCATATGTAATTGTCGGTTCAATAATCACAAGTATTATTAATTTACTGTATTAATTGATATTTCGTGCATATAATCTCTTATTACCTAATAAGTTATCACAGATTTATTTGATTCACATAAATGAGAATTTAAAAAAAAAAATATTATACTAGTAAATACTTTTTAAAATGTTATATTTATAAATATTGGCAAATTTATGCTACCTAACAAAATTTCCCATATTATTTTGTATATATGTTTTTCTAAAATATTTTTTATCGCATACTTTCGTACTATAAAAGACAATTCACTGACAAAAATCATTCCCACATTTTTAATGTAGTATTTTTAAATAATAATGTTAAGGGTTAACGCTTTTGTAATTCAAATAATTGGTCTTAAATGTCAATATAATTTAGAGAAATTATAGTGAATATCACTTTTTAATGTCTTATTTAAAAATAGTACAAATTTGATTTATTATTTAAAAATTAACACTTTTTTACTTTCATTAATTAATCAATCATTTTCATTAAATTGATGAATTTTTTTTCATTAAAAAGAATTATCTAGTATTATTGATGTTTTTTTTAATTGGGATGTTATAAATTAATATTAAATAATTTTTCAAGTTTCATTAGTTTTACTAAATAATGAAAATGCTATTTATGAAAAATTATGTTAAACTGGCCAGAATCTATGTTTTTTTAAATTAAATACGATTCCAATTTGTTTATAAAAATATTAAATAGACCAAGATCTTTTTTTTTTAAATTTAATATTATTTTGTTTTATTAATAAAATATAAATAGGGGCTCTTGTAAAATGTAAGGACCCGGAAAAATCTTTGTAGGATATTTAAGAATTTTCTTTATTTTGACTTGTTTTATTTGATTAAAATACGTATTTTTGGTTAATTAGTATTTAACCATGGTTAGTTTAACTATGGGTGGAAGTTATTTGAAGGGTAAAATTAACCATAGTTAATTTTCTTTGAGTGAGGGTTAGTTAGCAAAAGAAAGAAGAGGAGGGGTATGAAATAAATGTAGGAGGTGGAAGGGCTTGGTGCTAAATGGAAGAGGTGGAGGGACTTGGAGATAATTTGATTTTAGTTGTTTTATTTAATTAAGAAAAACAAGAGTAGAAAAGGAAAATAAGGAAGGAAATGACAAAAAATTACAAATTTCCCTTCATTGAATTTCATTTTTGGTAAACTTTCCATAGTTTTGATTGAAGTTTCTTCAAGGATGTTATGAAGGGTTTTTTGATTTATAAATTCTGGAATTGGTGAGGTAATTGATGTTATGAACTTTAAGTTTCACCTCTTAAGCTTCTTTAAAAGGTAAAAGACAAAAGGGGGTTCAAGCTTTTACAAAAACTCCATTAATGGAGGTTTTTGAAGCTTTTGGTGTTCTTTGATTTTTAGGATTTCTTGACTATCACTTTGAACTTCTCAATTCTGGAACTTAAGAATGTTTATATGATTGTAAGATGCATGTTTATCAAAGTTAAGAGGAACCAAAGGCCATGGGTAAACTCATGTTGAAAACACCTTAAAAATGGCAATGTTTTGGAATTTCTAGCTTCTTTAAAGTAAGGTTTTCCATGGTTTTACTTTGAAATTATTAATTCTGGAAATATATGGATATATTCCACATGAAAAACAACTTGGAAAGGTAAGAGGGTGATTTTTGAGAAGTTGCAAAATTGGCCTAAAAACTAGTTTTTATACTTAGCTAGTTTTGGGTGTTTCTTTGGTGAATCTTAAAAGTTGTTAATTCTGGAAAGTTTGGATGTTTATATGTATATTTTATACATGGAAAACACTTTAGAAGATTAAGGTAATGGATTTTTGGGTAAATTACCAAGTTGACAAAAATTGCACTTTTGTTGAACTAGTTTTCTTGTTTTTGAGTATTCCTCAGACTTTGATTGAAAGATTATCAATTCTAGAGCATTTGGGTGTTTAAATATATTTATTTAACAAGGAAAACACCTTAGTGCATCAATCCAGTGGATATTTCATAAGTACTCCTTGTTTGACCGAAAATTGCATCTCGAATAAACTAATTTTGGCACTTGTGTCACTAACCGGGTTTGGGGTTGTTTGTGGTTGTTATGGCTGCTTTGTAATGTTTATAATAGCCTAAAAATCTATGGATTAACTTGTTGTAGGCCAAAAGTGAGTGGAGATACGTGGAGCCAACTTTGAAGGTGAGAACAAAAAGAATCGGAAGGGTGATTGGTGTGGCGTCCCCGTTCCTCTTGGAACTAATTCGGGAATGGAATATGTGGATATGAGTAAATATGAATTGTGATGTGGGTGGTAAAGATTGAAAGAAAGTGAAGTAACGAGAAGAGATATCGATTCCGGCATTGGGTTAAAGAGCCGAAATGCTAGATAGCCTAAAATAGAATTATTGTTTTGGCTAGTTGATTATATAAGCATGTCTATTGCTTTATTCTTATGTTCATAGTCCATGAATGAGTCATATACTGGATTTGAGGCTATGATTATGCATATTTGATACTTTTTGATTATGCTCGAAAACTAGTTGTGATCACGAACCATGTAAATATGTGAAATATGAACACTTTATGAGTAAAGATTGAGTCATATGCCTAATTTGGAAAATTTGATCTAATTACATTTGTTGATTCGATATCTCGTTATATAATCATGTTATTATAGAGCATGTCTGTAACGTCCCGTTATTTTGAAGTGATTTTTTTTTTTATTATTTATTTACATTTTATTATTTTAAATAATTAATCAATTTAATTTTAATTAAAGTTTTTAAGATTAGTTTAAATTTAGTAATTTCGATTTTAGTAGTTATTTTCGTCCGAATTTCTTTTTAATCGTTTTAATATTTTAAAATCGTTTCGGTGACATTAATAAATATTAACGGGCCAATTAATAATTATTAATCACCTTTAGATTATTTTAAGATCATCGGGTTTCGTATTTTAAATCGAATATTTAAAAGGGACGTATACGTCATTTTCCAATTTCTTAAAAATCACTATTCATCTTCCTCATCTTTAAAAGTCAATCTTTGGTCAAAAACATCAAATTCATCTCATATTTTTTCCTCCAAACCCGTAGCTTAGAGAGGAGGAAAAGGGGAGAGAAAGAAATTGTCGCCCCGGCTTCGTTTCTCGTCCGTTTTACGTGATTTCAGATGCGTTGGAAAGCTCTCGCCGAGACCTTTCTACCCATCCTATCAATCGAGGTTTTCGCTCGTTTTCTCGAGGCCTTAAGGTATGACAAAGTTTCTAAAATTTGATGTGAATAGTATTTTAATGGTGGTTTTGGATTGAAATCTTCAAATTCGTTCACCAGGCTTGAAGATTTCCATCGAGAAAGTCGTTTTGGTCGATTTTAGAAACTTCCCCTAAACCCTAAAACCGAGTTTGAGCCGGAAACCCGTCCCTTGTGATTTTCCCTCTTTGGGCTATGATTAGGATGTTTAGTTAACTATGATTTTACGTTTTACTTGATTTTTTCGGAAATAGATTATTATGTAAAACCCTAAATTACGTTGACCCATTGCTATCCCGATTTCCAAAGTATTCGAAAACAACCCAAAATGCCTCTAAATTGCATAAAAGACGGAAAACCGAACCCGAACCCTCCCTTTCTTGTTGGGCCGTGGGTCCCCTGGGGATTAAATCCGGGGTTTTCGCTCGTTTTATGTGTTTACTTGCCGTTTGATCGGTTTTGAATGATTATTGATGGTTAGGTGTGATTGATTTGTAGGTTTGTGATCGATTTCTTGACTTTGACTCCTGGCACTTTGAAAGCTTGGATTTCATATCTAAGGTGAGTTTAAAATGGAAGTTAGTAATTTTATGAATTATGTTTCATTACGTTATTGTTTATCGAGGTTAAGAGGGGAACTAACTTCCGGAAGTTATACTTGGTTGGAGACTTTAACTCGGATGTGAGTGGAGTGATTTTGATGTATTTATGGTTTTGGAAGTAAAAGAGGAATTATGAGTGAATTGGAAGTCTTGTAAGGTGATTTGGAGACTTTAGATGAAAGTGAATGACTAAGGAACTTTAAGTGATTCCGGAGTCAAAGTGGCTTAGAAATTACACTTGAGTATTGACTCGTGTAATTCAAACGGTTTATGTTCTTTAGTAGTTTAGTGGAACTTTATCTAACTTACTAGGGAGCTTGATGGATTCTAGGAGGTTATGTGATATGGCACATGATAGTATGTGATACGCTCCATACGGTATCATGGTGCGAGGTTATGTGATATGGCACATGATAGTATGTGATACGCTCCATACGGTATCATGGTGCGAGGTTATGTGATATGGCACATGATAGTATGTGATACGCTCCATACGGTATCATGGTGCGAGGTTATGTGATAGGGCACATGATAGTATGTGATACGCTCCATACGGTATCATGGTGCGAGGTTATGTGATATGGCACATGATAGTATGTGATACGCTCCATACGGTATCATGGTGCGAGGTTATGTGATGTGGCACATGATAGTATGTGATACACTCCATACGGTATCATGGTGCGATGATTTGTGATATAGCACTATATACGCTGTGGTAAGGTGGGCATTCTACGAAATGAGCGTTATAGATGCGTTATACTTTATGTTACTATACACGCTGTGGTAAGGGTGACATTCGAAGATTTGAGTGTGTATGGATGTGTTATTATTGTTATCATTATTATGTTACTATACACGCTGTGGTAAGGGTGGCATTCGAAGATTTGAGCGTGTATGGATTTGTTGTTATTGTTATCATTATTATGTTACTATACACGCTGTGGTAAGGGTGGCATTCGAAGATTTGAGCGTGTATGGATTTGTTGTTATTGTTATCATTATTATGTTACTATACACGCTGTGGTAAGGGTGGCATTCGAAGATTTGAGCGTGTATGGATGTGTTATTATTGTTATCATTATTATGTTACTATACACGCTGTGGTAAGGGTGGCATTCGAAGATTTGAGCGTGTATGGATTTGTTGTTATTGTTATCATTATTATGTTACTATACACGCTGTGGTAAGGGTGGCATTCAAAGATTTGAGCGTGTATGGATGTGTTATTATTGTTATCATTATTATGTTACTATACACGCTGTGGTAAGGGTGGCATTCGAAGATTTGAGCGTGTATGGATGTGTTATTATTGTTATCATTATATAGTACTACACATGGGGTGATACGGATGGCACTCGAAAATTTGAGCATGTGTGGTTGCCACTTTATTAGCACTTAGTATATCACATTCTTTTACTTGTATCTTGGTATGAGTTTTATTTTATGATGATAGAATGATTTCAAGGAAAGCCATGATTCATAAAATTCGTTGAGCCACAAAGTTGAGAAAGTTTATTATGTATGTTGATTATATGTGGACTTTGGAATGTGGAATGTGTAGTAAAAGTAAAATCTAGGCCTTTGGACACAATTTTTGACATGGAATGTTGTTCATAGGATTACTTGCTTTCATTTTACTCACTAGCATTTTTATGCTAATGTTGCTACAATTACAATTTTTCAGGTAAGACTCGTGGTAGAGGACGAGGTAGAGGAGGTGGCGCCGCATGACCTTTCAGGACGATGAATGGACAAGAATGTTTGTGGTTTTGGGTGAAGCATCCTTGAATGCTTTGGAACATTTCATTACTTTTATTTCGTTTCATTTTGAGCTCGATGGAGCATTTGTATAATTTATATATGTTTTTAAACTATAAACTTTCTCTAGAACTTTCATCATATTTTGGATTGTGCATTCCAATTTTATTGCTTTTCCTGAAAACTGGGTTGTAAACAGGTTTTTGATTAATCGAATTTTAAATGGACCCATGCCGTTTTTCTGTAAAATCAAGTTTTCCGCTGTGCATTTGTTTTAATGGATTTTATGAAAAATCGGGTCGTTACAATGTCAATCCATTCCATGTCATACATTCCACTCATGCATATCATGTGATCGTTATGTGGCCATGGGGTTGTAACCCGTGTAACGGTGTATGGGTGTTGGACGTTACACATGGTTATCGTGGCGGAAATGTGATTAACCCGTGTAACGGTGTATGGGTGTTGGACGTTACACGTGGTTACCGTGACAGAGAGGTGATGGAGCCCCGGTGTGCTATGTTAGAATGACACGGGTGCTAGTGAATTGAATTAGTTTGAAACAGAGATGAACTACGGCTCGAAGGTTGATTGATTTTGGTAATATGGGCGTAGTGAGACGTCGGGTTTGTATTGGAAATGCTTGTGGTATCAAAGAGGAAGGAAATATGTATTTAAAGATGTTTTGACTAGTTGTTATCATCCAAACATAAAGCATTTGTACTTCATACACATTTTAAGCATGTTGTTATGTACTTTCGCATTCTATCACCGTTCATATTCTTTTGTTTTCACTGAGTGTCATGCTCAAAGGTGCTCTATATCACCTTTCAGGTAACGCTCGGGGACGAGGGCGTGGAGCGGCAGGTGGTGCTCGTTGACTATGACTAGGTGGAGCTTTTGGGATTGGTCTCCGGCACGCGAGCCTTATATTTTGGAAGTTTAGAAGTAAAGCTTTGACTTATGTTTTCTTTGATTTTGAGTTAAACATTATGTATATTATGTTTGTATAATACTTTAAAATCGGTGCACCGAACTTTACTTTTAGTATAGTTTTATGAAACTCTGAACCGGCCGACGAGCCGATGAACTCTGGAAAAACAGGTTTATTTTGTATTGTATGTGAGGCATGAACCTTACGAATACTTCATGCCAAAATTTTCTATATTTTATAAAAAGTATTATTTTGGGTTTAAACTATTTACTTCCGCTTGCGTAACCGCGACCGACTTCTTTTGAATAAGTCGGGTCGTCACATAAAAATAGTAAAATTAGGTCCAATATTTATAAAAGGAGCAGTAAAAAAACTTATTTGCAAAAATAGGAAAAAACATAGATTCGCGCCCAAAATATTACAAAATTACCATTAGTTTTACATGAGTAATCAATGATTTCCTCACAAGTAATCACTGATTTCCACATAAGTAATCACTGATTTTACTGATATTTTGATGTTTTGTGCATGAATCACTGATTACCTAATAGTTATCACTGATTATCTTATAAGTTATCATTGATTTCTCTGAGGGGGATTTTTTTAAAAAACTGCTATATTTGCAAATACTTTTTTAAAATGTCATATATAAATATTGCAGAAAATTCTGCTACCCAATGAAATTTCTCATATAAATATGGTGGTTGAAGGAAATTTGACGAAGAATTGGATGCTTTTCGAAAAGGATTGAGGAAGAGAGAGATTTGTTGGACCAAAAGGGCAGATGGATTTTTAGATAAAATATACTTTTGGGCCATCTAAAAGGTTCTTTTAGACAGACACTAACTAATTTGTTGACACGGCTAAATGAGAGAGAATACCGAGGTCTAATTAAAATACTAATTCTAAAAACTATTTGTCAATCTATTAATTTTTACTATGTTAATCAGTGATTAACAATGATTAAGGTGTGTATTAGTGATAAATTTTGTGTAAAAATATGTAATTCAATATTTATCACTGATTCACCCGATTAAAATTTGCTATATTTATAAATAATTTTTACAGTTGCTATTTTTACAAATATTACTAAACAAATGCTAAATTTGCAAATGCCCCATTTACGTTTGAAAAATATAGAAACTCAGTCGATCCATTTTCTTTGGGGCACCAAACAAATTCTAGGTAAGATTCGATTTGAAATGTATAGCTTCTTCAAGGGGTTGGTCCATAAGTTTCCATACAATTTGGTCAATTTTGCATTGAAAAATATTTCATTTCTATTTATTAATAGTCGATTGATCGGTTTAATAATTAGTTTTTGTAAAGACCTGACTCTTTAATTTCAATATAAATCAGAATAATGCAAGCATAAGACTTTTAAAAATAAAAATAACACTTGATAAAAGAAGTTTGGGTAAAATCCATACCATTCACAAAACATGTTGCGCAAAAATTTCATTTGGAAATATCCCAAAGTTAAACATCCGACAAGATAATAGTTTAAAAGTTTCGAAGTTATAACGTCATCATAATGGAATACCCAAAAGGGTGTTAACAACCAAATTCAAAACAAGAAAGTAAAGACGAGTCCATGGACAAATAAATCAATCTCTTGCCCACGACTCCGTCCACATCTAGCATATGTGTAACGACCCGATTTTCCGTTAAATTCTTTAAATTCAAATGCACAGCGGAAGACTTAATTTTTAAAGAAAAACGGCATGGGTTCGTTTAAAAGTCGAATAACCAAAACCTGTTTTACAACCCAAAGTCCAGAGAAAGCTATAAATCGGGAATGCACATTCCAAAGTAAAGTTTAATCATAAAAACATCAAAATACTTTACACATACACCCTTCACGGGCTCAAAATGACACAAGTATGTAAAAAGTATATGATTTACAAGCTTTACTACTAATGCTTCAAAAGTGTTTAATATTGTCCTTACACCACCTCGGCCAGGTCAAGCGACACCATTTCCTCTACCTTGCTTCTTAGGACGGGGTTCACCTGAAAATATTGTGGTGTAGCACCATTAGCAAACAATGCTAGTGAGAGTAAAATGAAAGCAAGTAATCCTATGAACTAAATCTCATACCGGAAATCGTGTCCAAAGGCCTAAATGTTCATTTCTACCAATAACCACATTCCAATTTCCATGTAAACATAAGATAGTATCATACTACCCGTATTCGTCATTCAAAACCATGAGATGGAAATAAAGACTTAAAGTAAAATTAACATTCACAACTAAGTCTCACTACACGTTTCTAAAGAATAGGTAAAAATAACATTAACTATCTTTATTACCAATCAAGTTTCATCGTATCGTGCTATTGTATGGATCGAAATCAACATACCACGTACGGTCATACCATGTCACAACCATCGCACCATGATACGTATGGATCCGAATCAACATACTATCATGTGCCGTATCATAGATCATAATACCATGGTACGTACGGATCCGAATCCACGTACTACCATGTACCATATCACAACCATCGCACGGGTATACCATATGGATAAATATCGCATACTAAGCCCGTGCGGTATTACCATATCACAACCATCGCATCGGGTATACCATATGGATAAATATCGCATACTAAGCCCGTGCGGTATTACCATATCACAACCATCGCATCGGGTATACCATATGGATAAATATCGCATACTAAGCCCGTGCGGTATTACCATATCACAACCATCGTACCGGGTATACCATATGGATAAATATCGCATACTAAGCCCGTACGGTATTACCATATCACAACCATCGTATATCAGGAGTTTCACCATATCGGATATCAGGAATTTCACCATAGGTATCAGGAATTTCACCATAGGTATCAGGAATTTCACCATAGGTATCAGGAATTTCACCATAGGTATCAGGAATTTCACCATAGGTATCAGGAATTTCACCATATAGGTATCAGGAATTTCACCATATCGCAACATGATATGTATGGATCGAAATCGACATACTATCATGTGCTAGTTACAAACCAAAGTACCAACATCACACCATGACTACGTATGGATCGAAATCAACATACTATCATGTGCTAGTTACTAAGTGCTCAAAGTTCCCACAAATTCATCACACCATGATACGTATGGATCGAATCAACATACTATCATGTGTGAATCATTGTGCCCTAGGTCTCCAATAAGTTAGCTAAACTCCGAAGAAGTCTACTAAGTTAAATAGAAACCTAACTAACTAGAATACACGAGTTAACACTCAAGTGCATCTTCTAATTACTTTACTTCCAAAGTCATCCAAATGACTTCAAATCCATCAAAGTAACTTCTAAATCAACCGAAGTAACTTCCAAATCAACCGAAGTAACTTCCAAATCAACTTTCATCTAACATCTCCAAATCACGTTACCATACTTCCAAACCTCCCCGATGATCTCTAATCATCGAACTAACCATAAGTCCAACTTTCTCCACACACACTTCCGAATTAAAGTTTCCACCCAAAACTTAATTCTAAGAAGTTAACCCCCTCTTAACATTGATAAAAAATTACATAATGAAACTAAATTCATAAAATTGCTAACTATCATATTAAACTCACCTTAGCCAAATAACTCCAAATCACCACTTTTCACGAAACAACAACCGAGCAATCGCACCTACAATTCACCAATTGCACAACATATTACAACTCATAACTAATATGCGAACAAGTGTGCAATTTCGGGTGAATAGTGATTTCGGATGAATAGTGTTTTCGGGTGAATAGTGTTTTCGGGTGAATAGTGATTTTCGAAAATCCGGGTTCAAAATCGTCAATTTCCATGATAGAAATTCATGATTTCAACTTCAAAACTCATTTATAATCAAAAACGAACAAAACCATATAAAAAGTTTTGAAAACTTACTTTTTGGGACTTCCCTTAGAGAACGGGAAACTTGAAAAGGTAGGTTGGATAGGTAGCCCTCGTCCCTACCAATCCAACGCAACCGAAAAACACGACGATCCGCCGAGAAACGAATGAGAAACGAAGAAAAGAAATTCTCATCCATGGCTTGAAGTTGCTCACGGCAATGGCAAGGAAAAATGACAAGTTTTGGTCAATTTTGTGACTTTTAAAGATGATGGAATAGTGAATTTAGATATTTTGGTAGTTTGGAAATTACGGTTTTGCCCTTTTTGACCTTTTGCTTATAAAACGAAAACCGACGGTCTTAAATAAATCTAAAGGTGTCTAATAATTATTAATTGGCCCGTTAATAATTATTAGAGTCACCGAAACGAATTAAAACGATAAAAAGGATTTTCGGACGGAAATAACTAATAAAACTGAAATTACTAATTTTAACTAATTTTAAAAGCTTTAAATAAATAAAAATAATAAATTAATAAAATAAAATAAAAAATTTACCTCTAAAAGTAACGGGACGTTACAATATGAAAAGTAGTATCATGAGCGAAAACAATGAGTGAAGATAAATGGAAAGTAAAGTAACTTAAGGTCCCAAATCCTAATCTAGATTTGTGTCCAAAGACCCTAACAACTCTTTACTACCCAACCCAAACATTACATCTTAACAACTTATATCTCATAACCCAGAATATTTTCTCATATTTCAATCTCCCAAACATGTCTCTAACATAGCTAGACTACATGCAACGATAACATTTCATCATCTCTTTCCATTCAAACATTTCAAAAGTAATTTAAAATCATGTCAGGTGCCAACAATCCTTACATATCTAAATTACAATAAGACAATAAAACATGGATAATACTAGATAATGCAAAGAACACACAACCTATACATTATCTCACTATCTCACCTATTCATACGTCTGCCATAAGTAAACTAAGTTAATGTTATGTTCTAATAGTCCTCACATAATTTATTTACTTTAAAATCATAAAACATAGATAATACAAGATAATGCAAAGAACATGCTGAAGGGACTATTTTACTAAATTAGTGGAATTTCATTTAGTAAACTAATTAATATTTAATTAACAATCTATTAATATCATGCAATTTGTGATAAAAAGACATGTAGATTCATGCTTGTTTTCGAAAATAAAAGGCCTTTTACTTACATTGAGTAAAATATGGAGAATCGGTTAGATGTTTCTTTACAACATCAATCCTCAGCAATATAAAATCTTCTACGCTATATCACTATCGAAAGCAAAACCGATTTGTGGGAATCGACCTGGAAGAACAAAGAAGAAAAAATCTCTTCTAAATTTTTCCTAAGGAAAATCGGGAATTGGGCAAAAAATGAAGAGAGAATTTTCACTTTTCTAGTTAAAGTGAGAAGTGTAAAAAAATATGAATCTCAATGGTCATATTTATAAGAAAATAGGATATCATAATCTAATTAGATAATCCTTATCTCCTAATTATAAAATAGAAAAGATAAGTAAAAAAATTAAATTAAAAAAAATTAAAAAAAATAAAAGATAATACAAACTCCCCACGCATGCACGCTAGGGATGGCAAAATTCCTCGCGGGTTAGGGGTCCAGCGGGGCCCCGACCCTATAGGGGCGGGGAATCCCCATTTTATAGGATTAGGGTTAGGGTTAGGGTGAGAAATTTGCTCCCGATTTGTTATAGGTATGGGTATGAGAATACATCTCCCGCCCCGCCCCCGACCCAAAACCCGATTTTTTAAGAATATCTTATGTATTTTGTTTACTATTATCTTTATTTATTGAAAAATATATGTAAACTATGATTATATTAACTAATAAAATATAAAATGTTTAGTATTATGTTTTCCTTTTTACTTAAAAATGTATATTTTAAATTTATATTTCTTTTTAAATAAGAATTAAAATGTAAAACGCGGAATTTTCCCCGCGGGGAACCTGATCCCCGAACGGGGAATCCACAAACCCGACCCTGATGTTTTTATTAGGGAATCACCTAGGGTATAGGGATTAAAAATCCACGTGGTTTAGGAGATGTGTAACATCCCGTTATTTTACAAGGAAATTTTTTATTTTATTTTAATTATTATTATTTGATGTAAAGCACTTAATTTAATTTTAGAGTTGATTAATTTAAATTTTAGATTTAATTTAGAATTTATAACTTAGAATTTACGAGTTAATTTTGTTCGTAAATTCTTTTAATCGTTTTATTAGCTTAAATTAGTTTTGGTCGTATTAATAATTATTAACGAGCCAATTAATAATTATTAATCACCATTTGGCTAATTTAAGAACTTTAGGTTTCGTTTTATAACCTAAAATCATTAAAGGGACGTAACCGTAATTTCCAATTTCTTAAATATATCTAATAACACTATTCATCTCTTTAAAATCATCAAATTTGACCTATTTGACCAGAAATTCCATTTCTCTTCTCTTCTTTGTCGTGGCCTTCATTCTCCATGGGAGAGGTTTTGGGTTTTCTTCGTTTTTCGACGGATCGTCATGTTTTCGATTGCGTTGGATTGCTCGGGACGAGGGCTACCTATCCAACTTACCTTTTCGATGTTTCCCGTTCTCTAAGGGAAGTCCTAAAAAGTGAGTTTTCCAAATGTTTTATATGGTTTTTTTTTGTTTTTTTTATTATAAATGAGCTTTGAAGTTGAAATCATAAATTTTCATAAAGGAATTTGACGATTTTGAGCTCGGATTTTCGAAAAACACTATTCACCCAAAAACACTATTCATGCGAAATCACTATTCAACCGAAAATCACACTTTTTCTCATATTAGATATGAGTTGTAAATTGTTGTTCGATTGATGAATTATAGGTGCGATTGCTCGTTTGTTGGTTCGTGGGAACTTGGTTGTCACGCGAGCATTCGAGGTGATAATAAATAGAATTTAAAGTAAACTTAGAAACCAAATAAGTTTAACGATTTGTAGAATCGGAAGTCGAGATTAAGGTTTAAATCAAAAGGATTAAAGTAAGTGAGCTAACATACTTAGGCTTGGGAGTTAGTTCTAATTGAGTGAGAGAACTCATGGATTTCTCGAGGAAAACGTTTAACTCTTGGAAGTTCTAAGTTTAGATTCGTTCCAGAGTTTAAGAATGATTATCGGAAGTTGAAGGTTTCAAGTATAATGGGGTGAATAAGGAACTTGATTATGGAACTTCAGATATTTATTCAAAGCAATAGCATCATTTGAATTGGAGACTTTATGATTAAGTTAGTAATTCAAGTTTAACTGAAGGCTAGTTGGCTTGATTTATTTATTGTTTTCTTATCAGAAGTTCATAATTTCTTATTTTATGTTTAAAGGGAAATTTGTGATCTATTTATCTCCATGTCTTTCGATCGCTTTGAATATTTATATTTATTTTTACTTGCACACTTTGAATGTTTATATTTATTTACTTGCAGTTGAAAGCATATTAATATCATATTGCATAATCGATTATTGGGAGGAATAATGAGGCAATGCATAGACTGAGTGAGCTTGCATTGTCTGGTATTATTCGTTTTATGTTTACATATATGTATCATAAGGAATGCTAAAGGACTGCGAGACTTTGAATGATCGGCGGAGATGGATAATGAGATAATGATGCAACTATGCAAGTTCACATTATCTAGTATTATCCATAATCACTATGATACATATATGAGGATATAGGGGTGCATTGAACCTTGTATTCGGTGGGTGAGATAATGAGGTGAATGAGCTTAGCCTATGGGATCTTTCATTACCTATCATTATTCACTAGAGGTGAGAAGATATTATTGAAAGTAATTTGTATATTTTATTTTGGAAAGTGAGTTTAATGAGGTGAATGAACTTAGCCTACGACAATTTCATTACCTGTCATTATTCACTAGAGATGGAAAGATATTATTGAAAGGACTTTGTATATTTTATTTTGGAAAGCGAGATAATGAGGTGAATGAACTTAGCCTACGGGAGTTTCATTACCTGGCATTATTCGCATGTGATGGTTATATTAATGTAAAGGTTGTGTGCCTTTTACACTTGTTTAGTGAGTTAATGAATGTTTAAATATGTTAAAACCGAGTGAGCTTAGCATTATTTATTAAAAAAAAGGAATGTAAACTTTATATAGCTTGAGTTACTATAGAGAAAAGAAATGAAACATTATGTATATTATACATTTCCAAAGAGAAAAAGAATGAAATATGATGATAGCCGAGTGCTATAAGAAATAGGAATGAAATTGAATTGTATAATGAAAGAATACAAGGGTGTATTGAACCTTGTATAATTATTATGTTATATATATAAGAGAACTATATTCTCTATTAATTAGAAGATCTTGAAATTTGGAGATTTAACACTTGAATATGAACCTTATATATAGTATGAGGTATTAAAAAGGACGAATAAGAAAGAGATATGTGATATGGAAACATTCTTCTAACAGTTGGGAGTTAGTTTGTCGAGTTTTGGAAATTTTGGTAAAGAGAATGTAAGTTTTACTTGGACATAAATCCGAATGCGGGTTCGGAGTCTAATGTTATTTTACTTTCTATTTATTTTCACTGGGCTTTCTTTTAGCTCATGATATTACAAACATTTTCAGGTAATGTTCAAGGTCGTGGGAGAGGAGCTGGTGCAGTCTGATCTAAATGATGATGATGCTGAGAGGGACTAGGTATATTTTTAAAGTCCATGGACTCATTTATTCATGTTGCGTCTTTTGGGTTGTATATTTGTATCTAAGCTTATAAAAGCTTTTTGTCTTAATTTTTATAACTTTAAACTTCTTTAAACTGTACAACAGAAATTGCAATTCCTTGTCTTTTAAATTCTCTGATTGTGAAAGTGTAAACGGGTTGTGGATAGTTTAAGTTTTAAACATATCCATGCCAAAATTTTATTAAATATAAAATCTTCCGCTGCAATCTGATTTTAAATGATTTAAAAGGAGTCGGGTCGTCACAAGATGGGAAGTGCATCCCCGACCCCACCCTGCCCTGTTGCCATCACTAATGCATACTGTTGGTACTTTGCATTTGCCTTTTTTTTAATTTTATATTTTTTTTTCTTTATTATGTATTTAATATTATAAAAAATTCAAATAATAATTTCTAATCAAATACATTTAGCCAAAAAATTAATATATTAATTATCATTGGATCCTATCCAACTAATTAATTATTTTGGGTCAAAACCAATTTGTTTCTTAAACCAATTGTATATAATTCTCTCTAATATTTATTATTAAATTAAATAAACTTATTATTTAATTAAAAATATTAATTATCAATTTAAATTTAAATAAACATATTATTTAAATAATTAACAATATTAACTTTAACTCCCGTTTAAATAATTTATTTATTTAAACAATTAATTTTGCCTAAAAATATTAAAATTCATAATGTTATATTAATTTCGATTTAAATAAACTCTTTATTTAAACAATTAATATTGTATCAATATTAATAATATTAATATTAATTTTAACAAACTCATTATTCAAATAATTAATATTGCCTAATTTTAAGTAAAATCAATAACTTAAATTATTTGTTCTATTAATAACTTAGTTTTTCTATAATGATATTTGGGCTAGCATAGAAACCTCATGGACCTATAGATCATGGGCTTAACAATTAGTCAATTGAGTGATGAACTCATAACCAGTCAATTACTTATTATTTAACTATGAATAATTCCACTATAGATTCATAGTTGAACTCCCCTCACTATAGGTGAGTTATGCTCATTTAGTTTATCTTTTATTTATATTTGTGATATATCCTTCACGTGGAACCCTCATAATCAGATTATATTTACCATTTTGCCCCTATAATTACCGCTTTATCCTTGTGTTCTCGCTGATTCTCTAATGAACCTTATATGTAGTCAAACTAAAGATTAAGTACTTATGTGATCAATAATAGTCGTGGCGCCACTTGTTAATGTCTCGAATCAGTACATCAAGCTAGTTTCCTAAAAATCCTAAAATGTTTAGGTATCGCACGGATACCATTAATTTATAGGAAAGTTATGAATTCCATCTCGTGAAAATGTGTTCCCAGCTACTATCTCGTTATGTTCCCAAAACAGGAGTGTATTGAGCGTTCATATCAGATTGCTCTCAACCATGTTAATCAAATAACATAACCTCATAAATAGGAGTCCACATTTCACTCATGATTGAGATTTTTCACGGTTGATAAACTTAGTTTTATATTCGATCATTTCTCGTAAACGATACTAATGAGAAATTTGATCAAACATCATGGTCATGCCTTATACAATCAACATTGCATATGATACTTCCATTTCATGTCACCCATATGAATGATCAGGATTAGATAATTTGTCTATAAACAAAATGGCAAGCTATCAACAATGTTACCAGGATAAGGTTCTCAAACGTTATCCATTTACTGTAGACACTTTTAAGTTACTCATCTCGACTTTAATCCTCTCATATGACTCACATACTTAGTCGAGATTTCATAAGAGCAACTTAGAGTTTTATTAATTGAATGTTTGATATTAATATATTTCCATATATTCCCAATGTCGTCAATCGAATCAATATAGATAATCGAAAGAATTTATGTTTATTTATTTAATTTATTCGAAATAAATTATATTTATTAAATAATATCAAGTTTTAGGACACTATTCCTAACAATCTCCCACTTGTCCTAGATCTTTGGAGATTTGACTTGTAATTTCAGTCAAGCTGGATGACTACCAACTACTTAACCATGGTAGTCATTTTAATACTTTATCAGTAACGTTTTTCATCTGTTTAGTATGTATTTCTTTTGTCTGATGTTAGTTTCATTAAGTGTAATAGATTCCATATTTTATCGCCATAAAATAAACTCTATTAACTTTTGATTTGAACTATCATGTTCAAACATATTTCATTTACTAACAACTTAGTAATCACGCGAATCTAGAGTTTAGTTAGTAAAAACTAATGTTACTTATACTTAACTCATTTAATGGTGTAACGTCCCGTTACTTTTGGGGGTAAATTTTTTTTTTAATTTATTTATTTTAATTAAAGTATTTAAGGTTAATTTAAAAGTAGTGATTTCGATTTTAGTAGTTATTTTCGTCCGAAATTCTTTTTAATCGTTTTAATACTTTAAATTCGTTTCGGTGACATTAATAATTGTTAACGGGCCAATTAATAATTATTAATCACCTTTAGATTAATTTAAGAGCTTCAGGTTTCGTTTTTAAAGTAAAAACAAAAGAGGAACGTATTCGTAATTTTCAATTTCTTAAAAATATCAATTACTATTCATCTTCTTTTAAAAACCCAAAGTTGACCAAGGATTGACCAAGAAGCTCATTTTTTTTTCTTTTTTCTTCTTCCTCCAATGTGAGCCTCCATTGATGAGAAGAAAAATCTCTTGGGTTTTCATCAATTCTTGACCGATTTCGATGAGGTCAGTTGCGTTGGATTGCTAGGGACGAAGGCTATCTATCCCACCTAACCTTGTGCCGTTTCTCGTTCTTTACGGGAAGCTCTAAAAAGTGAGTTTTCAAAACTTTTCATATGGTTTTGTTCGTTTTTTATTATAAATGAGTTTTGAAGTTGAAATCACGTATTTCTATCAAGGAATTTGACGATTTTGAGCCCGGATTTTTCGAAAAACACTATTCATCAGAAAACACTATTCACCCGAAAATCACACTTGTTCTCTTATTAGTTATGAATTGTAAATTGTAGTTCAATTGGTGAATTGTAGGTTTGTAATTGTCGCGTGGATTCGACTTCGATTCCTTGGATACTCGACTACAAATCCAAGGTGAGTTTAAAAGGGAAGTTAGTAATTTTATGAATTAAGTTTCATTACAATTTTGTTTATCGAGGTTAAGATGGAACTAACTTCTTAGAGTTAATGTTTGGTTGGAGACTTGAACTCGGAAGTGAGTGGAGAGAATTTGGAATTATAGTGAGTTCGGTGAAAAGGAAATATTAGATTGGTTTGGAAGTCTTGTAATGTGAATTGGAGATTCCAAATGAAAGTGGAAGTTTAAAGCACTTTGAGTGGTTTGGGAGTCAAAGTGGCTTAGAAAATACACTTGAGTGATAACTCGTGTAAGGCAAGTTGATTAGGTTCTTTAGTAACTTAGTAGAATTCGGCTAGAATTATATAACTTATTAGAGAACTTGATGATTTGTGATATGGTACGACCGTACGTGGTATGTTGATTCGGATCCATACGAGCACGTTACGATGATTTGTGATATGGCACATGATATTATGTTGATTCGGATCCATATGGTATCATGGTGCGATGATTTGTGATACGGTACGTGGTATGTTGCCTTCGGTCCATACGGTACATGGTAGTATGTTGATTCGGATCCATACGGTATTATGGTACGATGATTTGTGATACGGCACATGATAGTATATTGATTCAGATCCATACGGTATCATGGTGCGATGATTTGTGATACGGTACGTGGTATGTTGACTTCGGTCCATACGGTATTAAGGTACGATGATTTGTGACACGGTACATGATAGTATGTTGATTCAAATCCATACGGTATCATGGTATGATTATTTGTGATATGCTACGACCGTACGTGGTATGTTGATTTCGATCTATACAATAGCATGTTACGATGAAACTTGTTTGGTAACAAAGATAGTTTGTATTACAATTACATATTCTTTAGAATTGTGTAGTAAGACTTAGTAATGGTTGTTACTTTTACTTTAAGTCTTTATTTTCAATTACATTGTATTGAAAGACTATTACGGGTAGTATATTACTATCGTATGATTGTATGGAAATTGGAAGTATGGAATGGATAGTAAAGAGTAATTTAGGCTTTTGGACACAATTTCTGGTATAAAATTTGGTTCATAGGATTACTTACTTTCGTTTTACTCTCACTAGCATTTTTATGCTAATGTTGCTACACTTACAAATTTTCAGGTAAACCTCGTCCTAAGAAGCGTGGTAGAGGAGGTGGTGTTGTGTGACTTGCTGAGTTGGTGTACGGACAATGATGAACATACTATTGGTTTAGCATTCTTAGAAATGCTTGTAAATTATTTCCAACTTTCATACTTGTGTCTTTTGAGCCCGAAAGGGTATTTGTTTAAAATCTGCATATGTTTTATGCGGCGACCTGACTCTTTTAAATTCATTTAAATATAAAATACAGCGGAAGTCTTTATATTTTAAGAAAAATGGCGTGGTTATGTTTGAAAGTTGGCTAGCCAAAACCTGTTTACATCTTAATTTCTGAAATCTAAAAACACAAGGAACATTAAGTTCCTATCCAAGAGTTCAAAAGAGTTATAATTATAAAAGTAAAGAAAAAAATCTCTTAAGAGCTATTTACAAATGTACAAACCCAAAATATGTATAAAATTCACAAAACATAGTCCATGGACTTTACATAAACCTAGCCCATTCCGAGGTTATCATCCTGCAATCATACAGCACCAGCTCCTCTCTCACGACCTCTAGCACGAGCATTACCTGAAATTGGTTGTAATATCATGAGCTAACAACTTAAGCCCAGTGAGAATAGACAGAATAAAAAGTAAAGTTAGACCCCAAACCCGTTTTCGGATTTGTGTCCAAGTAACTCTTACAAATTCTTCACTAAACTTCCAAAAACTGGAGAATAATAACTTCCAAAGTTTAGAAGAAAGTGGTCATGCTCAAATTTCTCCTTAAAACCTTCATCAAGGTATATGGTTATAATCATTTAACCATAAAACTTATATCATCATCTCTTGATATAAACATATTTAAATAAAAGCAGTTTTGTGATGAATGACAATAATAATAGCTCCCGCAGGCTATGTGTAAGATCTCGCGGCTTGTGATGGCTCCCGCAGGCCATGTGTCAGCTCCCTCAGGCCGTGCAATAGCTCCCGCAGGCTATGTGGTAACTCCCGCAGTCTATGTGAAAGCTCTCAAGCTATGTGATATGAATTTGAAAATCTTGTGATTTCAAGTAAAATAAAAGTAAAGTGCATAAAGTGACGTTCATAAAGTAAAGTTCATAAAGTGCATTGCATAAAATAAAGTGCATAAAGTGTATTGCATAAAGTAAAGTGCATAAAGTAAAATTCATAAAGTAAAGTGCATAAAGTAACTAAACATAAATTTCAGATTTACAATAAGTAAACCAAACTCCCGATAATTTAAACAAAGTAGATTCTTGCTTAGTTAAGTAATCTACACTTCCAAGGATTCTAAACTTCCAAATAAAATCCAAAGCTCTAATTTCGAGTTCCTTTAACCATTTTATCTAAAAGTTTGGATCCTTTAACTTCCAATGATCCATTTTTAATGTCCGATACGATTCTAACTTAGAAATCCCTAGTATTCGATGTTTCCCTCGAGAAACTCTAAAGTTTTCACTCAAAGAACTAGTTCCTAATCCTAAGGGCACTAGCTCACTTTCTTTTACTCTTAGATTCGAATCCTATTCTTAACCTCCGATTTTACAAACCGTTCTACTTATTCGGTTTCTAAAATTACTTTAAATCCTATTTATTCTCACCTTAGAAGACGTGACTTCGCTCCAAACCTCTGGAAGAGCGATCAAGCAAGGAAATCAATAAACACCTACAAATAATTACATCTAACAATTAATAAATAAACATACATCAATCGATTGACAACTAAAAGCATAAAATGACGAAAAACCCCGAATATCCCAAAGGATGCTCTCGGCCATGCTAGGGAAAAATAGGCCTCGAGTTTGGGTTTCCGGCTTTTAAGAAATTTAGAGGTGTTTTGGATTGATTTCAAGTACTTTGGAAGTTCCGGTTTTCAATGGGTAACGAAAAACCGGGTTTTTGGACAATATGTAATTTCCCGAATTGAATTACAATAACAATATAATCAATAATAAATAACCCATATTCAAACCCCGAAAGGTAAATTTCAAACGGGAAGGGTTTCGACTGAAACTCGGTTTTAGGGTTTAGGGAAATTTCCAAAAACACTTAAAACAACTCCCGTATTTACAAACATCGAGTTTCCTGACAAGAAATCAAAGAATCAAATAGAAAACTCCATTAAAATACTATTTGGAGCTTAGGGTTTGAAGTTTAACTTACCGAGAAGTCCGTAGATCATGGGTGGCAAGCACGATGGTTAGGTGGAAATGAATCGTAGGACCGATATCTTTCCAACGGAACGAGAATCGAAGCGATCCGACGAAAAACGAACGAAACTCAAAAATTTGGGAAATGGGGATTGAGCCCCACGGTTTTGGAGGAGAGAAAGGATGAAGAAGATGATGAAATTTTGTCTTAATTTTGGTCAATGAAGACTTTTTAAAGAGGTGAATAGTAAATAGATATTTTAGGAATTTTGTAAATGACGGTTGCGTCCTTTTTATGACTTTTGACTTATAAATCGAAACTCGAAGTTCTTAAACTATCCCAATGGTGATTAATAATTAGTAATTGGCCCGTTAATAATTATTAATACCATTAAAACGAAATTAAACTAAAAAGGTAATTTAAAAAGATCTAAACCGAAATAAACTACTAAATTCTAAATTACCGATTCTAAACTAAACTTTAACTACTTAAATTAAATAAAATAAATAATAATTTTTTTTATCACAAAATAACGGGATGTTACATGTTATGATTTAAATCTCTTTTGGAAGTTTAAATTATATGTTGGAATGCACATTCCCGATTTATCGCTTTCTCTGAATATCGGTTGTTGTAAACAGGTTTTGGTTATCCGATTTTTAAACGAACTCATGCCGTTTTTCTTTAAAAATTAAGTCTTCCACTGTGCATTTGAATTTAAAGAATTTAACGGAAAATCGGGTCGTTTCAAATGGTGACTTCGCAAAGGTCTTTTGTCAAATTCTTATATAGAATTGAGTAAATCCATATTTGAATTTGATCTCATCTCATAAAATCCTCCATTTTATCTATCTGCCCTAACATACTATTAGCAATTATTATTTTAGTCACATTGGTTCTAGGATTCTCAAAATTCTCAAGCTCCCACTACAAAGTAATTCTCCATTACTTCAATTCGTTTAATGATGACAATTTTATACTTGTTACTATTTCAAAAATAATCTATGAGTATAAGTGACTATTTTCAACTCAACTATTGAAAATTTGTGTTAGTTTTATTCACTTATTTTGAACTTTATTCATTGATTTTGAAGTCAGTGAGTTTCACTTAGACTTCCAAAAGTCCCTTTGTTTGATTTGGCTCTACTATGACTCTCTCACTCAAATAAAGTTCTATAAGTAGTTTAACCACTTTAACTTTAAACAACTACTTGTTTTGTTGTGAAATAAAATAATTGTAATTTTATGTTCTTTTCTAAATTTTGTAAGGTTTAAAAGTTTCAGTATCACTTATTTACTGAACTTATCTTTAATAATTTGTGAACTTATCCACTAATTATTGCTTTTCAACTTCCGTTTTATTTATTCCATATCAGTTAATATCTTTTAAAACAACTTTTAAATAACTAAATATTTGGAATGTAAGAAATTGATTTTATGTTTGCTTATCACTTAAGTTCTAACATCTGAATGTTCAAACTTTAATGATATTTAAGTCTATTTATCTTTAATTTAAAGATATTAAATTTTACTTATCCCATAAATTCGTGGATTAATATGGTTATCATCTCAAACTTTGAAAACCATCTTTAAAAAATTAATTCTTCTAACTTATTTAAGTAAACTTAGACTTAAAATATTTTAAACCTTATAAATTCATTTAGATATTTCGGAGTTTAGAATTTGGATTTGGAATTTATTTGTTTTATACTAAATATTTTGAATAACCATCCAATTACAGTTTGGAACTTTGTAATATAATTGTAAAGAAATATCTACCTAAATAACTTTATTTAAAATATTCCTAAACTTGGTTCTTATTAAATGAGAACCTATAATTATTATATAATTCAAAATAAAAACAAATTGATAATAAAACTAAACTAGAAAACTATGGTTTTGGAAGAAAAAAAAGTATTTCTTCCCTTCAAACTATAGTAAAATCGGTTATGAGTAAAAATAGGAAGAAGAATAGTTTTCAATTTCGAGAACTGAAATTAGAAGCTTTTGAATGAATAACCCAGACATTTATATTTATATGTAAATTAGTCTTCCAATTGAATTAGAAAACTATCAAGATAAATACAAGATAAATGCAAAGAATAAAATCAAATTGTATTCCTTATTTATATTATGTGCTGATTTCATGTGCATAAAATCAATAAGAAAATCAAAATTTTCTTTATTTAATTTTTCTTGGATAAAAATTCTTTTATAAATTTATTTTAGACAAAATAATTCAATAATTATTTCCTAAAATATCATGTATGTGCCGATTTTAGTATATAAATTATTCAAATAATTTGAACCAAATGTTTATTGAATTTATTAATTCAAATTATAGGTTCTCCTTATTAATAAACCTTATTTATTAATTCTTGAGATTTATTTAAATAAATCAATCAATCATTCAAATAAAATATCATATTCCGATTTTTGTACTTTATTATTATTTTCTATTTAAATAATCTACATTATTTAAATTAATAATAAATATATTATTTACTATTATCCTTTTAAATAATCGCTATTATTTAAAATTAATAATAAATGTTTAATTATTAATTTCCATTTAAGTTAACACATTACCTAAATAATTAATAATATTTTATTATTAATTACCATTTAAATAAACACATTATTTAAATAATTAATAATAATGATTTTAATTTCTATTTAAATAAACTCATTATTCAAATAATTAATATTGTCAGTTATTTAAGTAAACCAGTTTACTTAAATTATTCATTTCCTTTTCTAGGAGACATTGTTCTCAGTGTTTCAGTTTGTTCTTTCCAAATATAGTGACTAGAACAAATGCTATATTACTTAAATTTAAATAAACATTATCTTACTAATCTAACATGCTTCCAACATTCAAATATAGAAAGTTTCGACATATAATTAAATATGATGCATGAATGCGAACATATTAATGAATAGAAAAAATCTAAAACATCTTACTATGTCACGTTATTTTAATGATACCAGTGAAGTCCCGTCAAATTGATAGGTCAGTTACCATCCTTAAAACGAGATGCCACTCGAACAATTGACAACTCCAGAATAACTCATATTCCTATGTCATTGTTTACCGTGTGTTTGGTCCAGAATTTTGATAATAGACTTTATCAAATTTCTTTTGAGTGTGACCCACTAATTTAGTCTTTTAAATAAAATTTGAAGAGTGTCTACGAAGTATAGATTCAGTCTTCAACTCATATTTAAAATTCTTTATCCCTTTCGGGAGACTCAACCTGATATTGATTTATACAAAAGAACCTTCCTAAGGGAATGAACACCTGCAACAGTGTTATAGAGGTCTTGTGTAAATCTCAAATTTTGAGCCAGTACTGGAGATCATAGGATTCACTGACATGTTTTCTTCTCCCACTTAATATTTTAAGTTAGGATTTCACAACTTAGACTAATTTAGGCTAACTCATTAATCCAAGTTTTAATTAACCTAAACAATTTTAACTCTTAAATTGGTTAGATTAATTTTTAATGTGATTGTTCATGTTTTCCTAATTAAAACTAATCACATTATGAGCAGTCTTAATAATTTTGATTTATTAATTTGAACTTTTCTCCCAGATCGCTCCCAGTTAGAGGCGCTCCGTGTTAAAGGAAATTTATAAAACCTCATCGCTTGGGTAGAGATTTCTCGCTAGAGATCCATTCAATTTAATCAAATCTTAATTATTAATTTTTAATTAACCCTTGATTAAAAGTTTCTATTTGTTCACTTATACGGAGTTTGACCCAATTGTTTACACAATAATTTCATATTACAAATAATTTATTTAGTTTCTATTCAACTTTCAAACTAGATTTAACTTTTGAATTTTTTTAACTAAATAAGGCTGCTTTTAATCCTAAAATAATTTAGAATAAAAAATCATAATTTTAGGTAATCACAATTATAAAACAAAATTATGGCATGCTTCACATACATCAGCATATAATAATACATATTATATCATGATGCATGTATGTATAATTAATTAAAATCATACTACCTATGGTGGGATTTTCTACATGACATAACTCTTATATGCATGAATATTATATAAAAATTATATCATACATATAAACAATTTCAATAGTAAATAGCTAAATAGCTAAATTGACCGGTATTCTTGGCACTATTTCTAAAACAAAAAAAAATTAAAATTACAACTTAATTTAAATCTTCCATTGTAGAACTTGAGGCTTCAACTTTTTCTCTCTCCTCCTTGATATTTGCATGAATGGGGTATTTATGGAGGCAATATTATTTCCTATAATATTTCTATAAATATGTGTTTTTAAAATAATTATCTTTTATTTATATGGAAAAAATAAAGAAAATATTTTCCATGTAATCTTATATCAATTTATAAATTCATAATTTAAAATATAGAGATAATCTTAGAAAAGCTTATTTACTTATCCTAAATATTTGATTTTTTAAATTGATATAATAAGATAATTATGTTAAAATATCTTATCATATCTCATCTTTTTCTCCTCCTTTGGGAGTGGACATCATGGATTGATAGGGAAAATTTTCTTCTCCTCCTCCCTTAGTTTAGCCGATTTTACCATCATTGGATATGGAAAAATTACAAATTTTTCTTATACACTAAAATTTAGGGTTTACAAATTCTCTACTAAAATTTAAAACCTAAGTGCCTCAAGAATACATAAACAGTTATTTAGCAAACCTCCACAATTTATATAAACATGCATAAAATGATTTTTATGCTACCCACCAAAATTTTCGAAAATTATCACAATTTACATGATAATTAAGACTAGCTCTGATACCAATTGAAGGGACTACTTTACTAAATTAGCAGAATTTCATTTAGTAAACTAATTAACGATCTATTAATATCATACAATTTGGGATAAAAGACATGTAGATTCATGCTAGTTTTTTAAAATAAAAGGCTTTTTACTTACATTGAGTAAAATATGGAGAAACGGTTGGAGGTTTCTTTACAGCATCAATCCTCAGTAACATCAGATCTTCTACGCTATATCCCGATTGAAAGAAAAACCGATCTGTGGGAATCGATCCAGAAGAAGAAAGAAGAAATCTCTTCTAAATTTTTCCTAAGGAAAATCTGCAATCGGGTAAAAAATGAAGAGAAAATTTTCACTTTTCTAATTAAAGTGAGAAGTGTACAAAATATGAATCACAATGGTCATATTTATAAGAAAATATGATATCATAATCTAATTAAATGTGACGCCCCGGGTTTTAGAAATTAATTTAGTTTAGTTAATTAAATTTATAATTTGGTTAAATGGGTTTTATAATTGATATTTTAATTTAATAATTGGTAAATTGAGATTGAAATAACTTTCTATGGTTTATTTGAAGTTAGTTATTTATTTTGAGTTAATTAATTAAGTTTAATTGAGTAAACAATGGTTGGGTAAGAAACTAACCTTGGTTAGGGTTTAAAAAGGAGGCTTGATTAAAAATTAACTAAAGTTAAGTTTAGGTGGGGGCTATTTTTAATATAAATAATTAAAAGGATTTATGAGAAAGGGGTGGGGTTCCTAATAACATATGTTCAACTAAAAAGACCACCTTGCAATTTGTCAAAAACTATATACGACAAATTCCCTTCCTTATCTTAAAATTAGAAAGAAAGAAAAACAAGCTAAATTCATTTCTTCTTCCCCTTGTGTTCAACGCAGCAGCAGCCCAAAAGAAAAACAAATGGGTTTTTCAATTTGAAGATAAATCCATCTCAAATCAAACTCAAAAACTCAAGTCAAGTGTAGATTAATTTATTCCAAAAAGTATCAAGCTTTAATTCCTTGATTTCCATGGAGTTTTGGTAAGTTTTCAAACCCTAGAAATTGGGAAATTTTTGGGGAATTCTTGATTTAATGATTGGGTTTTATTGTTGGGTAATGAATTCGAAGAAAACACATTAAATTGATGTGTTTAGACTCTTTGATTTTAAGTTTCTAAAGGGTTACGTTGTGGTTTTGATTTAATTCTAAAAGGAATGGAAAGTTAATGATTTCATTAGTAATTCTCAAGAACTTGAATTTGTTTTCATGAAATTGAAATGTATGGGAACGTTTTGATAAAGTTGGGTAAATAATATATCAGTAACCTATTGTTTAAAACTGATTTTGTTTAATAAAATTGTCTTAACTCTAGGTTGAATTTGGATAAAGTTAAAATGAGAAATTTTATCCTTTTGACCAAGAACCAATCTCCTCCTTACTATTTTGTATTTTTAACTAATAGGGGTTGTTTTATATGCTCGAGATGGGGGGCTGTTTTGGAGTCTCGAGTTGTGTCGAATTGATAAATGTTAATTGTTTATAGTATATTTAGTTTGTTAAATGAATGAAATGAATTGTATGTAGGTATATGGCTCAAAGCAAAGCCCCAATGTGCAAGCTAGATACTTTGTATCACAAGGTGGGAATAATAAGAAACTAAAGTACATTTATGTTTGAGTTTTTTAATATTAATTGAATTGTGTAAGGATGTTTAGGCTTGTTTAGTATCATCAAGTTTTAGATAAGTTAGGCGGGAGGTTATTCGCGAACAAGCAAATGGGAGTGAGTATGACAAGAACGGGATATATAGAGTACGAGAATGCGAGGATGTTAGGATTTCTTTTGGTAAGCCAAGTCGTTATTATTTGATCTTAGGATAGTTAATGACGAGGTTATGCAATGGAGGGTCGAGGTTTGGTTGAAGTTTGGAGAGTTAATTCTTTGGTGGAGCTGTTGTGGCTAAATAGGGTAGTTGTTGTTACATTTTGGTTATTATATCCTAAACGGTAAGTAAGAAATCACCTAGGGGTAAACGTGTTAGCTTGCAATGGAATTGGTATCATTCAAGAGGGAATTTAGACATTTTAGCACCACAAAAAAATAGGAAGCCATGGATGGATATTGACTCCGATATTGGTAAAAGGGGGCTGAAATGCTAGTTAATTCTAAACTGGTTCATGTTCTGACTAGTATTCATTTAAGCATGTCTACTTGCTTTATAATTGTGTTCATAGTCCATGAACGAGTCATATACTGATTTGGGGCTATGATTATGCATATTTGTCATGATTTTGATTTATGCTCGATGGATAGTTATGAATGGGATAATAGAGAAAAGTGTGAACGTGAACCATACGAATATGTGAATTTTGAGCATTATGTGGGTAATGATCAAGTCATATACCGATTTTGAGAAATGGACCTATTTATACTAGTTGAATAGATATTCCGTTATATCATGTTGTTGAATAGAAGCAATGCTAATTCCATTTCATCTCATAGCATTCCACTCATGCATATCATGTGATCGTTATATGGCCATGGGGTCGTAACCCGTGTAACGGTGTGTGGGTGTTAGACGTTATGCGTGGTTACCGTGGCGGAGTTGTGATTAACCCATGTAACGGTGTGTGGGTGTTGGACGTTACACGTGGTTACGGTGGCGGTGATGTTATGGAGCTCCGGAGTGCTAAGTAATGAATGGCCCGGATGCTAGTGGTTATTGAAGTAACCTGAGGTTGTGAAATGAGCTTCAGCTTGGAGGATATAAAATGAGCTACGGCTCGAGTGGTTATTGAGATAGATATTGAGATATGCGTAGAAAGACGCGAGAAAAGTGTAAACAAGAAATGGAGTAGACTTGAATGAAAGTACGACATGATTGACCGGAAACTTGCATCGTTGTTGATTTTATTAAGCACACTTGTTTAGGCTTTTAGTTATTTACTTATGAAATTTTCTTATTAAGTCATTTAGTCACTTCTGATGCATCATTTCCAATCATTAAACTTACATCATTTCATTATTTTGTTTAGCCATTGTGAGCATATCATTTTTATATTGCTTTTTGCTCATTTGGTTAGTGGCCCGGAAGTTCAAATATTTCTATGGTGTTGTGTGTGACTGCCTTGTAATTGAGTGGAGTAAATGTTTGGTTTGATGTTGATCTTTGGAGTGAGCTAATGTGTTGGTCTCCAAGGTAATAGGTTCTTGTGTAAGATGCGTGGAAGGGGTATTTGTTTGATGAATGGTGATTTGGAATAAGCTATGTGATGCCCTCCTAGTAAGTCGATTCTCTGAGTAAAACATGGGAGTTAAAATGGTACTTATTTGAAGAGAGATGGATTCATTTGCTCATATCATCCTAATAATCTTAATAGCAGTATAGTTTTATTTTAGTTTCATTTACCTTTAAGATGTGAATACCTTAAGGTTAGATAACGTGAGTAAAGCGGGTGTAGAGAAAGTGCGAGTGTGAAAGGGAGAAAGTGACTTAGTTTTGTTTGAATGAGTGACAAGAGGGCGTTAAGTTTAAACATACTAAGAAGATATGACTTGTAGATAGTTACATTAGTTAGTAGGATGTTAAGGTAAAGTGTAATGAGTATCGAGTGAAGATAGATACGAGATGGGAATAAGAAAGATGAATGGATTTTGAGTTAGGCATGTAGAGTGAGTATGTTTGTAGCTTGAGTGATTTGTAAGAGCTTCTGGTTTTGACTATTTTGTAACGGTGTAAGAGTTAGCTTAGTTATTTATACGTCTACTTATTTCTGGGTTCGGGAATGCTTATAGTTTGGGTACGAGATAAACAATATGAGATAGAACCTCTAGTAAAAGCAAGGATTCGATTAAGGAACGAGTGACCCGAGTGCTTGGACTCTTTTCGGGCGATGGAACTCATGCATAAACATTCTTTCTTTTCTTTTTATTTTCCACTGAGTTATCCAACTCAGAGATGCTTTATATCACCTTTCAGGTATTGTTGCAGTCGAAGCCTTGACGAGGAAGTTGGTATGCGTTGGAGCTTGGATGCCGGATTTGGAAAGGGACTAGTTGACGTCGTTCTCGAGCTCGAGTGGTGTTAAATGCATAAGAAATGACTTATGTAAAATTGTAAAATTGTATAGTTAGGGTCCTGAGCTCTTCATAGTATAACTTCAATTTTTCATGAAGTCGTTTAAACTTTCTTTATTTTTAGAAATGTACTTTCTCGCTTTTCTGCTGAGTCCATGTAAAACAGGTTTTGGTTGCTCAATTTTTAAATGGACCCACACGATTTTTTCGTAAAAATATTGTCTTCCGTTGCGTTTTGTTTTTAAATTGCAACTATTTTACTTTGAGTTTAATGTTTTCCACGCTTCCACTGAGAGTACTCGCGGCCTAGCCTCTTTTTGAGTCGGGTCGTTACATTAGATAATTCTTTTCAAAAAAAAAAATCTAATTAGATAATTGTAACGTCCTGTTATTTTGAAGTGAATTTATTTTATTTTATTTTATTATTTAATATTGTTTATTTATGTCAATTTAAGTATTTAGTTTAATTATTATTTTTGTAATTTCGATTTTAGTAGTTAATTTCGTCCGAAATTCTTTTTAATCGTTTTAATACTTTAAATTCGTTTAAGTGACATTAATAATTATTAATAGGCTAATTAATAATTATTAATCACCTTTAGATTTATTTAAGAGCTTCAGGTTTCGATTTAGAAGTCAAAAGTCATAAAAGGACGCAACCGTTATTTCCAATTTCTTAAAAATATCCAAACACTATTCATTTGTCTTTAAAATCACAAGTTTGACCAAAGTTGACTATTTCTTCTCCATTTTTTCTTCTCTTGGCCGTGTCTATCAAGGAGGGATTGGGGGGATTTTGGGTTTCGTTCGTTTCTCGACGGATCGACTCGATTTCGGTTGCATCGGAAAGCCCTCGAGTCTAGGATTCATTTCCACCTAACCATCGTGCTTTTCTCTCGAGATCCACGAAGTTCTCGGTAAGTTTATCTTGAAACCCTAAGCTCCAAATAGTGTTTTAATGGAGTTTTCTCTTTGATTCTTCGATTTCTTTTCGGGAAACTCAATGTTTGTAAATACGGGAGTTGTTTTAAGAGTTTTTGAAAACTTTCCCATAACCCTAAAACCGAGTTTCAGTCGAAACCCTTCCCGTTTGAAATTTATCTTTTGGGGTTTGAATATGGGTTATTAATTAGTGAAATAATGTTTATTGTAATTCAATTCGGGAAATTACATATTGTTCAAAAACCCTAATTATTGATACCCATTGAAATCGGGAATATCGAAATTGCTTGAAACCAACCCGAAACACATCTAAATTGCCTAAAAGCCGGAAAACCAAACCCGAGACCCACTTTTCATAAGGGGGATGAGAGCCTCTTAATGGGGTTTGTTGAGTTTTTCGTCATTTTGTATGCTTAGATGTTTGATCGATATGTGGTAATTTATTGATTGTTAGATATAATTCTATTTGTAGGTGGTTTGAACTTTGCTTGATCGCTCTAACGAAGGTTGGGAGCGAAATCTTATTTGGCTAAGGTGAGAATAGTTAGGATTTAAAGTAATTATAGAAAGCGAATAAGTATGTTGATTTGTAGAATTAGAAACTAAGACTAGGATTCGAATATAAGATTAGAGGGAAGTGAGTTAGTGCCCTTAGGATTAGAAGTTAATCCTTTAATTAAGAACTTATGAGTTCTCGAGGAAAACTTTGAATCTTGGAAAATTCTAAGTTAGATTCGTTTCGAAGCTTAGGATGGATCATTGGGAGTTAGAAGATCCATACTTTTAAATAGAACGGTTAAGGAACTTGAATGTACAACCTTGGACCTTATTTGGAAGTTTAGAATCCTTGGAAGATAAAGATCATACTTTAGTATGTATCAGTTCTACGGTTTACTTATCGTTCTTCCGAAAGTTACTATCTATTTATTTTATGTCTTTTACTTTATGCTTGTTTTGGCTACTTTAATATTCGTACTTTACGTTTATTTACTTTCGCGAGCATATCATAACATCTCGTACCATAACATATTGCACCATAACATCTCGCATCATTGAAAAGAAGGAGAGAATGTTGGACCCTTCGGGGAATGTCCGCATCGCCTTCAGAGAGAGAAAGAAAAGAAGGAGAGAATGTTGGACCCTTCAGGGAATGTCCGCATCGCCTTCCGAGAAAAAGAAAGGAAAGTGAGAAAGGAAAGAAGGAGAGAATGTTGGACCCTACGGGGAATGTCCGCATCGCCTTCAGAGAAAAAGAAAATAAAGAGAGAAAGAAAAGGAGGGAAGAATGTTGGACCCTTCGGGGAATGTCCGCATCACCTTCTTCATTCATTTCATGCATAAAGGGCGAATGCGTATCCTACGGGATGTTCTCATTACCTTCATGCATGTGATCGATGGAATAGAGAATCGAGATGTTATATTTATGCAAAGTTTATTTACTTTTCTTATTTATGTTGTAATAAGTTAATGGATGAGAATTTGACTACGAGTGTTAGTAATATCATCATTTGGAGATTATAGAATGAAATTACTTAAAGTTTAGAGAACTTTAGGACTGATTGTGTCAGATTAATTGGACACAAATCGGAATACGAGTTTGAGGTCTATCTTTACTTTTTATTCTTATTATTCTCACTGGTCTTAAGTTGTTAGCTCATGATATTACAAAAATTTCAGGTAATGCTCTGACTAGAGGTCGTGGGAAAGGAGATGGTGCTGCATGATCGAGGGATGATGATCTCGAGATGGACTAGGTGTTATGTAAAAGTCCATGGACTATGTTTTGTGCATTTTTCACATATTGTGGAGTTGTATATTTGTAAATGGCTCTTAAGAGTTTTTGTCTTTATGTTTATGATTATAATCATTTTGAACTCCTGGATAGGAACTAAATGTTCCTTGTGTATTTTAGATTTTGAAATTATGATGTAAACAGGTTTTTGGCTAGCCAATTTTCAAACATAATCACGCCATTTTTCTTAAAATATAAAGAGTTCCGCTATGTTTTCTAATTTAAATTATTTAAAAGTGTCGGGTCGTCACAATAATTCTTATCTCCTAATTATAATATAGAAAAGATAAGTAAATAAATTAAATTAAAAAAAAATTAAAAGATTAAGACAAACTCCCACGCATGCACGTTGATGGTTCTTTGCATTTGCCTTTTTTTTTAATTTATTAATTATTTTTCTTTATTATGTATTTAATAATAGAAAAAATTCAAATAATAAATTCAAATTAAATAAATTTAGCCAAAAATTAATATATTAATTATCATGGGATCATATCCAACTAATTAATTATTGTGGGTCAAAACAAATTTGTTTCTTAAACCAATTGTATATAATTCTCTCTAATATTTATTATTAAATAAACTCATTATTTAATTAACAATATTAATTACTAATTTCCATTTAAATAAACTCATTATTTAAATAATTAACAATATTAACTTTAATTCTCGTTTAAATAATTTATTTATTTAAACAATTAATTTTGCCTTAAAATATTAAAATTGATGATGTTATATTAATTTCCATTTAAATAAACTCTTTATTTAAACAATTAATATTGTATCAATATTTATAATATTAATATTAATTTTCATAATCTAATTATTCAAATAATTAATATTGCCTAATTTTAAATAAAATCAATTACTTAAATTATTTGTTCTTCCTAAGTTAAATTAATAACTTAGTTTTGCTACAACGTTATTTAGGCTAGCATAGGGACTTGATGGACCTATAGATCATGGGCTTAACAATTAGTCAATTGAGTGATTAACACATAGCTGAACTCCCCTCACTATAGATGAGTGATGTCCATTTAGTTTATCTTTTACTTATCTGTGATATATCCTTCACGTGGAACTCTCATATTACAGGCGGATTATATGACCCCTATAATTATCGCTTTATCCTTGTGTTCCCACTGATTCTCCAATAAACCTTATGTGTAGTCAAACTAAAGATAAAGTACTTATGTGATCAATAAAAGTCGTGGCGCCAGTTGTTCATGTCTCGAATCAGTACATCAAGGAAGTTTCCTAAAGTTCCTAAAATGTTTAGGTATCGTACTGATACTATTAATTTATAGGAAAGTTATAAATTCCATCTTGCGAAAATGTGTTTCCAGCTACTATCTCGTTATGTTCCCAAAACAGAAGTGTATTGAGCGTTCATATCAGATCGCTCTCAACCATGTGAATCAAAGAACATAACTCCATAAATAGGAGTCCACATTTCATTCAGGATTGAGATTTATCACGGTTGATAAACTTAGTTTGATATTCGATTATTTCTCGTAAACGGTACTAATGACAAATTTGATCAAACATCGTAGTCCTATCTTATACAATCAACATTGCATATGATACTTCCATTTCATCTTACCCACATGAATGATCAGGATTAGATCAATTGTCTATAAACAAATTGGCAGGCTATCAACAGTGTTACCAGGATAAGGTTCCCAAATGTTATTGTAACGTCCCGTTATTTTTCGTTGTCAATTTTTTTTTTACATATATACATATTTATTATTCACTTATTTAATTTATTTAGTTAATCTTAGTCATTGATTTAGATATTTATTTAATATAGAGTAATTAAATAGGTTAAATTAGCTAAATTTAGATAAGATATCAATTTGTGTGGTGTTAATTTAATTGAAGAGGATGAAGCAATGTGGGGCCTTTCATTTTTGTTTTTCCCTAAACTTTAGGGCAACACCTTTCAACTTTACCCTAAAATTTAGGAGATGTTTTTATTTACATCTTTCTTCTTCTCATGAAAAGCAGCCGCAGCAAGCAGACTTCTCTTTTCTTTTTTTTCTTTTTTTTTTCATTTGCATTTCGCTTCACCTCCCTGACTACGAAACCAGCGCCGCCCCTATCCTTTCTTAGCCTTTTCGTGGACCAATCTTAGCCGTAGCTTCACCGCCCTTATGCCTTAGCTCACGTTGAAGCGCTGCCGGAAAATGACCATGGGAGCTCGGAGAATAAAGCCGGAAACTCATCATTAACGAACTTCTCCCTGCTTAGGATTTTTTTTTAGTATGCTTCAGATTGACCCATGCTCATTTTAATGACCCCGGGACAAATTTGAATCTTGTCGGAAAAACGGGAACAAACTCACGTTTTAGGAAGTAACTTTGGACAAAGCTTCGATCTATCGTTATACTCGACATCTTCGGCTCATTCCCAAACTTTTTTCTCACTGCCTGAACCCCTAAATCTCATCGGAAAACATAGAATCGGTAAGCTAAAAGCTTCAATTTCACTTTCCCATAGCTGTCGTATGCGTGGAGCTTCATTTGAGAAGAAAGGGTTCAACTGAATCGGATCAGTTTGGTTCAGTTGAACTATTTGTAAATTGGGCTCGGTTTTGGCTATTTTGATCTGGTTCTCTCGCTAATAAATTATAATTAATGATTTTCCAGGTTCCGAGCAACTCTAGGGGCGTGAATTTTATTTTAATTGAGACCGGTTCCCGATTTTAGCTACTTCCATAAGCTTCAAAGGTGAGTTTAAAGTGGTTTTATGTGATTTTATGAATGTTTTACACGACGAGTTGTCAATTGAGTATAAGAGGGATTGTGAATTTGAATCCAATGAGGATTTTGGTTGCTTTGAAGATTATCATGAGTGAGTGTTGTGAATAATTCTCCGGTTTAGTTGTTTTTCGGAGTTTAGGTTTAAATTTGGAATTGAAGATTAAAGTGCATTATTGTATTTGGAAGTTTTGGGTTGCATGGAGGTATTTGGGTTGGTTGTTGAGAAAAGTTAAGCCTAAAGTGAGAATTGGAACTGAGTTATGGGAAAGTGAATTGATGGGCGAACAATGTTCTCCGTCGTTATTTAAATGCATATTTAGTCTTTATTTTTACATTTCTTTCATGGAATGACTAATGACATGAAATATCGTTCTTATGCTTGCAATTTATGTGTTTGGCTAATGGTTCTTGGTCGAGAACATTAGCGGTGATGATATCACTTTGGTAATATTCTTGGTCGAGAATGTTAGAGATAATAATGTGTTGGCTAATGGTTCTTGGTTGAGAACATTAGCGGTGATGATATCATTTTGGTAATATTCTTGGCCGAGAATATTAGAGATAATAATGTGTTTCGCTAATGGTTCTTGGTCGAGAACATTAGCAGTGGTAATATCATTTTGGCAATATTCTTGGTCGAGAATATTGATGGTAACGTGTCAATATTTAATTTAGTAAACTAGCGGAATTTGATTTAGTAAACTAATTAACATTTAATTATGGATCTATTAATATCATGCAATTTGTGAAAAACATGTAGATTCATGCTTTAAATTTCGAAAATTAAAATCAAAACTTACATTGAGTAATAAATGGAGAATCAGTTGGAGGTTTCTTTACAGCATCAAATCCTCAGCAACACCGGATCTTCTACGCTATATCCCGATCGATCAAACGAAACCCGATTGTGGGATCGAACTTTAGAAGAAATTGGGAAGAAGAAAAAAATATTTTTCTTCCCAATGATAGTGGGAAAATCGGCTAAGGAGGGAGGAGAAGAGGAAGAGAGAATTCCGAATTTCTAAGGAATTGAATTGTGTGATTTATGAATGACCCAACCCTCCTATTTATAGAAAAATGGGAATCCTAATCACATTAGGATTAATTTATAGAGATAAATACAAAAAGAATAAAGATTATCTCTTTCCTTTATCTTGCAATTTCGAAAATGCCATAGATAAATAGGAGATTATTTTCTTTTCTTTATTTTATTTATCTTGGGTAAATAAATCTATGTAATTATTTTAGGATATAATTCAAGCAATTATCTCTCCAAAATAATCATGTATAGCCGATTTTAGCATTAATAATTAATAAATCATTCTAATTTATTTAATTAATTATTTTGGGCTAATTTCAATTGGGTTCATTAATCCAATTGGGGTTGAAATTCTCTCTTAAATTAATAAGTCCAACTTAATTAATTTATTTATTAATTACCATTTAAATAAAATATTTTATTTAAACAATTAATAATATTAATATTTTCTCCCGACTAAATATTATCCAATTTATATTTAATTATTAATTTCCATTTAAATAATTTTCATTATTTAAATAATTAATAATAATTTTATTGACAATATTTTATTATTAATTTAATTAATTTTAATTATTAATTTCCGTTTAAATATAATTATTTAAACAATTAATAATTGTTAATTAATTTCAAATTATTAATTACCATTTAAATATACTCAATATTTAAATAATTAATAATATTTCATTATTAATTTCCTGTTTAAATAAAATCATTATTTAAACAATTAATAATGTTTATATTAATTACCATTTAAATATATTCAATATTTAAACAATTAATATTGCCTATTTTAAGTAATTCACTTTACTTAAAATTTCCATTTCTTCTACTTGATTTCGCGACTACGATATTTGGGCTAGCATAGGGACCCGATGGACCTATAGATCATGGGCTTAATAATTAGTCAATTAATTGATTAACTCATAATCAGTTAATTACTTATTATCTAACTATGAATAATTCCACTATAGATTCATAGCTGAACTCCCCTCACTATAGATGAGTTATTGTTCATTTAGTTTATCATTATTTATATCTGTGATATAATCCTTCACGTGGAACTCTCATAATTACAGGCGGATAAATTTACTGTTTTGCCCCTGTAATTACCACTTTATCCTTGTGTTCCCGCTGATTCTCCAATGAACTTTATCTTTAGTCGAACTAGAGATAAGGTACTTCTGTGATCAATAGAAGTCGTGGCGCCACTTGTTCATGTCTCGAATCAGTACATCAAGGGAGTTTCCTAAAGTTCCTAAAATGTTTAGGTATCGCACTGATACCGTTAATTTATAGGAAAGTTATGAATTCCATCTCGTGAAAATGAGTTCCCAGTTACTTATCTAGTCATGTTCCCAAAACAGGAGTGTATTGAGCGTTCTTACAGATCGCTCTCAACTATGTGAATCAAAGAACATAACTCCACAAATAGGAGTTCGCATTTCACTCAGGTTTGAGATCTATCACGGTTGATAAACATAGTTTGATATTTGATCATTTCTCGTAAACGGTACTAATGAGAAATTTGATCGAACATCGTGGTCCTGTCTTATACAATCAACATTGCATATGATACTTCCATTTCATGTCTCCCACATGAATGATCAGGATTAGATCATTTGTCTATAAACGAAATGCGAAGTTATCAACAGTGTTACCAGGATAAGGTTCCCAAACGTTATCCGTTTACTGTAGACACGTTTAAGTTACTCATCTCGACTTTAATCCTCTCGTATGACTCACATACTAAGTCGTGATTTCATAAGAGTAACTTAGGGTTTACTATTTGAATGTTTGATATTTATATATTTCCATATATTCCTAATATCATTAATTGAATCAATCTAGATAATATAAAGAACTTATGTTTATTTATTTAATTTATTCTTAATAAATTATTATTATTAAATAATTACAAGCTCTAGGACACCATTCCTAACAATCTCCCACTTGTCCTAGATCTTTGGAGATTTGACTTGTAATTCCAGTCAAACTGGATGACTATCAACTATTTAGCCATGGTAGTCATTTTAATACTTTATCGAGAACGTTTTCATCTGTTTAGTATGTATTTCTTTTGTCGATGTTAGTTTCATTAAGTGTAATAGATTCCATATTTTATCGCCATAAAATAAACTCTATTAACTATTGATTTGAAACCATCATGCTCAACCACCTTTTCATTTACTAACAACTTAGTAACCACGCGAATCTAGAGTTTAGTTAGTAAAAACTCATTTTACTTATACTTAACTCATTTGATGTTTAATTCGCAAAGGTCTTTTGTCGAATGCTTACATGGAAGTAAATTCAAGTTCGAATTTGAGCCCGTGCAACTCATAAAATCTCCCATTTTATCTATGTGCACTAACATACTATTTGTAAATTTTATTTTAGTCACATTTGTTCTAGGATTCTCGAAATTCTTAAGGTCCCACTACAAAGTAATTCTCCATTACTTTCATATATTTAATGATTACAATTTTATACTTGTTATTATTTCAAAAATAATGTATAAATATAAGTGACCCTTTTCAACTCAACTATTGAAAATTCATGTCAGTTTTATTTCACTTATTTTGAACTTTATTCATGAGTTTCACTTGGACTTCTAAAATCCGTTTGGTTCGTGCTATGACGCTCCTACTCAAATAAAGTTCTACAAGTAGTTTAACAATTTAAACTTTTAAATAACTACTTGTTTTTATTGTGAAATAAAATCATTGTAATTCTTTTATATCTTAAGTAAGGTTTAAAGTCTTCAGTATCACTGATTTACTGAGCTTTTCTTTAATGATTTGTGAATTCAATTATTCACTAATTATTACTTTCTGATTTCTGTTTTGTTTATTCCATATAAGTTATTACCTTTAAAACATCCTTTTAAATAACTGAATGTTTGGAATATAAGAAATCGATTTAATGTTTACTTATCACTTAAGTTCTAACATCTAAATGTCCAACTTTAGTGATGTTTAAGTCTAGTTATCTTTGATAAATCAAAAGATATTCGATTTTTACTTATCCCATAAGTTCGTGGATTAATATGGTTATCATCTCAAACTCCTTGAGAACCATCTTTAAGAGATTAATCCCTCTAACTTATTTAAGTAATTTTAGACTTAAGTATTTAAACATTTTTTAAACCTTTATAACTCATTAAGATATTTCGGAGTTTAGAATTTGGATTTGGAATTTATTTGTTTTATACTAAGTATTTTGAATAACCATCCAATCACACTTTGGAACTTTGTAATATAATTGTAAAGGAATAACTACTTAAATAACTCTTATTTAAAATATTCCCATACTTGGTTCATACGAAATGAGAACCAATAGGTATTACATATTTCAAAATAAAAACAAATTGATAACTAAACTAAATTAGAAAACTATGGTTTTGGGAAGAAAAATATTTTCTTCCATTTTAGACTATTGTAAAATCGGTTATGAGGAAAATAGGAAGAAGAAGGGCATTCAATTTCGAAAATTGAAATTAGAAGCTTTTGAATGAACAACCAAGACGTTTGTATTTATACGCAAAATAGTTTTCCAATCGAATTAGGACATACTATCAAAATAAATACAAGATAAATGCCAAGAATAAAATCAAATTTTATTCCTTATTTATCTTACGTGCCGATTTTAAGTGTTATAAAATCAATAAAAAAAACTAATTTTTTCTTTGTTTAATTTGTCTTTGGTTAAACATTCTTTTATATATTTATTTTAGACAAAATAATTCAATAATTATTTCCTAAAATATCATATATGTGCTGATTTTGGTATTCAAATAATTTGAACCAAAATTCTATTGAATTCACTAATTCAATTCTAGATTCTTCCTTATTAATAAATCTTATTTATTAACTCTTGATATTTATTTCAATAAATCAATTATTCAAATAAAATATCATATTCCGATTTTGTATGTTATTAATAAATATTTATTATTTTCTATTTAAATAATCGACATTATTTAAATTAATAATAAATATGTTATTTATCATTATCCTTTTAAATAATCACTGTTATTTAAAATTAATAATAAATGTTAATTATTAATTTCCATTCAAATAAACACATTACCTAAATAATTAATAATTATTTATCAATAATATTTTATTATTAATTACCATTTAAATAAACACATTATTTAAATAATTAATAACAATGATATTAATTTCCATTTAAATAAACTCATTATTTAAATAATTAATATTGTCAGTTTATTTAAGTAAACTATTTTACAAAAATTATTCATTTCCTTTTCTAGGAAACATAGTTCTCATCGTTCAGTTTGTTATTTCCAAGTATAGTGACTAAAGCAGATGCTGGATTACTGAAATTTAAATAAACCTTATCTTAGTAATCTAACATGCATTCAACATTCAAATACTCAAAGTTTTGACATATAATTAAATATGATGCATGAATGCGAACATATTAATGAACAGAAAAGCCCTAAAACATGTTACTATGTCACGATATTTTAATGATACCAGTGAAGTGCCGTCGAATGATAGGTCAGTTACAACATTAAAACGAGATGCCACTCGAATAATTGACAACTCCAGAATAACTCATATTCCTATGTCATTGTTTACCGTGTGTTTGGTCAAGAATTTCGATAACAAAATTTATCAAATTTCTTTTAAGTGTGACCCACTAATTTAGTCTTTTAAATAAAATTGAAGAGTGTCTACAAAGTGTAGATTCAGTCTTCAATCAATCTCATTTAAAATTCTTTATCCCTTTCGGGAGACCCAACTTGATATTGATTTATACAATAAACCTTCCTATGGGAATGAACACCTGCAGCAGTGTTACAGAGGCCATGTATAAATCTCACGTTTCGAGCCCATTAGTGGAGACCATAGGATACATTGACATGTTTCCTTCTCCCACTTAATATTTTGAGTTAGGGTTTCATAACTTAGACTAATTCAGGCAAATTTATTAATCCAAGTTTTAATTAACCTAATCAACTTTAACACTTAAATTGGTTAGATTAATTTTATAAAGTGATTGTTCAAGTTTTCCTAATTTAAACTAATCACATTATGCGCCGTCTTAATAATTTTGATTTATTAATTTGAACTTTTCTCCCAGATCGCTCCCAGTTAGAGGCGCTCCGTGTTAGGGGAACTGTAACGTCCCGTTACTTTTAGAGGTAAAATTTTTATTTTATTTTATTAATTTATTATTTTTTTTTATTTATTTAAAGCTTTTAAAATTAGTTAAAATTAGTAATTTCAGTTTTATTAGTTATTTCCGTCCGAAATCCTTTTTATCTTTTTAATTCGTTTCGGTGACTCTAATAATTATTAACGGGCCAATTAATAATTATTAGACACCTTTAAATTTATTTAAGACCGTCGGTTTTCATTTTATAAGCAAAAGGTCGAAAAGGGCAAAACCGTAATTTCGCAAACCCTAAAATATCTAGATATTTCTTTTGTAAATATCTTCTTTATCTTAACACTTAAGCAAAATTCATCTTCATCTTCTTCTCCTTCTCCTTCCTTTTCTTCCACACATGGGCATCCATGGATGAGAAGAAAAATTCTTGCTTTTCTTCGTTTCTCATTCGTTTCTCGATGGATCGGCTTTATTTTGGTTGCGTTGGATTGTTTGGGATGAGGCCTATCTACCCCACCTAACCTTTTGGCGTTTCCCGTTCTCTAAACAAAACCCTAAAAAGTAAGTTTTCAAGACTTTTTATATGGTTTTGTTCGTTTTTGATTGTAAATGAGTTTTGAAGTTGAAATCATGAATGGTTATCATGGAATTTGACGATTTTGAACCCGGATTTTCGAAAAACACTATTCACGTGAAATCACTATTCATCCGAAATCACTATTCATCCGAAAATGCAAACTTGTTCTCATATTAGATATGAGTTGTAATATGTTGTGCAATTGATGAATTGTAGGTGCGATTGCTCGGTTGTTGAATTGTGGGAAATCGGAGTTTTGGACCAAAACTAATTTGGCTAAGGTGAGTTTAAAATGGTTGTGATTACTTTTATGCTTTCAAATTACTTGACGATTATGTTCGATCGAAGTTAAGAGGGTTATTAGATTTTAGAACTTTTCCAAGAATGCTTGTTATTTGGGAGTTAAGGAAAGTGCATAAGGAATTTAGTTAAGTTTGGTTGTTGTTTAAAGTAAGATGTTATTGGTGAAATTCCTGATAACCGATATGGTGAAATTCCTGATAACCGATATGGTGAAATTCCTGATAACCGATATGGTGAAATTCCTGATAACCGATATGGTGAAATTCCTGATAACCGATATGGTGAAATTCCTGATAACCGATATGGTGAAATTCCTGATAACCGATATGGTGAAATTCCTGATAACCGATATGGTGAAATTCCTGATAACCGATATGGTGAAATTCCTGATAACCGATATAGTGAAAGTCCTGATAACCGATGTGGTGAAAGTTACGAGATTAGACTACTTGAAAGAAATGGAATGGTTTGTGATTGGTGACTTGCATATTATCGTTATGCACGGATGTCACGGTGACTTGCATATTATCGTTATGCACGGATGTCACCTGGAATGATTATGATTGGTGACAAGTGGTCACGGATGAAATGAGAAATTTACTTTGTCATTTACTTTGTTATTTACTTTGTTATTTACTTTGTTATTTACTTTGTTATTTACTTTGTCATTTACTTTGTTAAGCACTAGTACCTACTTTATTTTACGAGCTTGAATATTTACTTTCCGAATTTACGAGTTAGTAGAATGATTTGATCTATTTATGAAAAGTACTTCGGAATATTGAATGGTTAGTGCAAGAGTACTTAGATTTATTTGGACACATTCTCCGATATGGAATTCGGTTCATAAAAGTGCTTGCATCCATCTTATTCTCACTAGCATTGTTTGCTAATGGTGCTACACCACTTTATTTTCAGGTAATACTCGTGGTAGAGACGAGGTCGTGGAGGTGGTGCTGCGTGATCTCGAGTGAATGCTTATGGACATTTGGATTAGTAAATCTAAGTTTGGAGCATTTTGGGAATGCTATATATACATATAAACTTGAAATAAAGTCTTAAAACTTGTATTTTGTGGCTCATGAGAGCCTAAAGTCGGTTGTATGTATATTTTGAGTTTACTTTCTCTGATTTGAGTATATTCTGGAGTAGGAATATATGTGATTAAAATTCTCTGAGATGTGTTCTTAAAAACAGGTTTAGGGAGTTCGTATTTTAAACGGATCCACGCCAAATTTTTGTAAAAAAATAAGTCTTCCGCTGTTTTACTTCTGATTTAAAGATTTGTGAAAATTCGAGTCTTTACAGGAACTTTATGAAACCTCATCGCTTGGGCAGAGCTTTCTCGCCAGAGATCCGTTCAATTTAATTAATCTCAATTATTAATTTTTAATTAACCCTTAATTAAAAGTTTCTATTTGTTTATCTTATATGGATTTTGGCCCAATTGTTTAAACAATAATTCCATATTACAAATAATTCATTTAGTTTCTATTCAACTTTTAAACTAACTAAATAAGCATGCTTTTAATTCTAAAACAATTAGAATATAATTTTTGATAATAACATTTATAAAATAAAATTATAGCATGCTTCACATACATTAGCATATAATAACACATATTATATCATGATGCATGTATGTACAATTAATTAAAATCATACAACCTATGGTGGGATTTTCTACATGACATACTCTTATGCATGAATATTATTTAAAAACAATTATATCATACATATAAACAATTTAAATAATAAACAGCTAAATTGACCGGTATTCTTGGCACTATTTCTAAAACGGAAAATTAAATTACAACTTAATTTAAATCTTCCATTGTAGAATTTTGAGGCTTCAACTTTCTCTCTCCTCCATGGTGTAGGCGTGGGCATGGGTATTTATGGGGTAAATATTATCTTTTTAATATTTCCATAAATACTTGTTTTAAAATAACTATCTTTTAATTAAATGGAAAAAATAAAGAAAAATATTTTCCATGTAATCTTATATAAATTTCTAAATTCATAATTTAAGATAGGGATATAATTTTTAAAAAGATTTTATCCTTATCTTAAATATTTAAATTTTTAAATTGAGATAACAAGATAATTATGATAAAATATCTTACCATATCTTGAAAAAATCTCCTCCTTGGGCGTGGACCACATGGATTGTTGGAGATGAATTTTCTTCTCTTCCTCCCTTGGTGTAGCCGATTTTGCTCCTTTTGGTACGGGAAAATTACAACCTTTTCCTATACCCTAAAATTAGGGTTTACAAATTTTCTACTAAAATTTAAAATCCTAAGTGCCTCAAGAATACCTAAATAGTCAATTAGCAAACCTCCACAATTTATATAGCACAATTTATATAAACATACATAAAACGATTTTTTTGCAACCCACCAAAATTTTCGAAAAACTCACAATTTTGCATGATAATTAAAACTAGCTCTGATACCAATTGAAGGGATGATTTACTAAACTAGCGGAATTTGATTTAGTAAACTAATTAACATTTAATTATGGATCTATTAATATCATGCAATTTGTGACAAACATGTAGATTCATGCTTTAAATTTCGAAAATTAAAATCAAAACTTACATTGAGTAATAAATGGAGAATCGGTTAGAGGTTTCTTTACAACATCAAATCCTCAGCAACACCGGATCTTCTACGCTATATCCCGATCGATCAAACGAAACCCGATTGTGGGATCGAACTTTAGAAGAAATTGGGAAGAAGAAAAAATATTTTTCTTCCCAATGATAGTGGGAAAATCGGCTAAGGAGGGAGGAGAAGAGGAAGAGAGAATTCCGAATTTCTAAGGAATTGAATTGTGTGATTTATGAATGACCCAACCCTCCTATTTATAGAAAAATGGGAATCCTAATCACATTAGGATTAATCTATAGAGATAAATACAAAAAGAATAAAGATTATCTCTTTCCTTTATCTTGCAATTTCGAGAATGCCATAGATAAATAGGAGATTATTTTCTTTTCTTTATTTTATTTATCTTGGGTAAATAAATCTATGTAATTATTTTAGGATATAATTCAAGCAATTATCTCTCCAAAATAATCATGTATAGCCGATTTTAGCATTAATAATTAATAAATAATTCTAATTTATTTAATTAATTATTTTGGGCTAATTTCAATTGGGTTCATTAATCCAATTGGGGTTGAAATTCTCTCTTAAATTAATAAGTCCAACTTAATTAATTTATTTATTAATTACCATTTAAATAAAATATTTTATTTAAACAATTAATAATATTAATATTTTCTCCCGACTAAATATTATCCAATTTATATTTAATTATTAATTTCCATTTAAATAATTTTCATTATTTAAATAATTAATAATAATTTTATTGACAATATTTTATTATTAATTTAATTAATTTTAATTATTAATTTCCGTTTAAATATAATTATTTAAACAATTAATAATTGTTAATTAATTTCAAATTATTAATTACCATTTAAATATACTCAATATTTAAATAATTAATAATATTTCATTATTAATTTCCTGTTTAAATAAAATCATTATTTAAACAATTAATAATGTTTATATTAATTACCATTTAAATATATTCAATATTTAAACAATTAATATTGCCTATTTTAAGTAATTCACTTTACTTAAAATTTTCATTTCTTCTACTTGATTTCGCGACTACGATATTTGGGCTAGCATAGGGACCCGATGGACCTATAGATCATGGGCTTAATAATTAGTCAATTAATTGATTAACTCATAATCAGTTAATTACTTATTATCTAACTATGAATAATTTCACTATAGATTCATAGCTGAACTCCCCTCACTATAGATGAGTTATTGTCCATTTAGTTTATCATTATTTATATCTGTGATATAATCCTTCACGTGGAACCCTCATAATTACAGGCGGATAAATTTACCGTTTTGCCCCTGTAATTACCGCTTTATCCTTGTGTTCCCGCTGATTCTCCAATGAACTTTATCTTTAGCCGAACTAGAGATAAGGTACTTCTGTGATCAATAGAAGTCGTGGCGCCACTTGTTCATGTCTCGAATCAGTACATCAAGGGAGTTTCCTAAAGTTCCTAAAATGTTTAGGTATCGCACCGAAATCTGTTAATTTATAGGAAAGTTATGAATTCCATCTCGTGAAAATGAGTTCCCAGTGCTTATCTAGTCATGTTCCCAAAACAGAGTGTATTGAGCGTTCTTACGGATCGCTCTCAACTATGTGAATCAAAGAACATAACTCCACAAATAGGAGTTCGCATTTCACTCAGGATTGAGATCTATCACCGGTTGATAAACTTAGTTTGATATTCGATCATTTCTCGTAAACCAGGTACTAATGAGAAATTTGATCGAACATCGTGGTCCTGTCTTATACAATCAACATTGTATATGATACTTCCATTTCATGTCTCCCACATGAATGATCAGGATTAGATCATTTGTCTATAAACAAAATGCGAAGTTATCAACAGTGTTACCAGGATAAGGTTCCCAAACGTTATCCGTTTACTGTAGACACGTTTAAGTTACTCATCTCGACTTTAATCCTCTCGTATGACTCACATACTAAGTCGTGATTTCATAAGAGTAACTTAGGGTTTACTTTTTGAATGTTTGATATTTATATATTTCCATATATTCCTAATATCATTAATTGAATCAATCTAGATAATATAAAGAACTTATTTTTATTTATTTAATTTATTCTTAATAAATTATTATTATTAAATAATTACAAGTTCTAGGATACCATTCCTAACAACGTGCGTATTTTTACTAATGCTTCTTGGTCGAGAACATTAGTGGTGTTTCATGAAATTCTGATTGTAATTAGTAGTTTAAATGTTTCCTTTGCTAATATGTGGAATGTACATTTGGAATCGAATTATATGTAGGTTTAGGATGTTGGGAGTATAGAATGGGTAGTAAAGAGCATGCTAGTTTTTTGGACACAATTTCCGATGTGGAATTCGTCCATAGGGTTGCATGCTCCATTTTACTCTCACTAGCATTTTTATGCTAATGTTGCTACACTTAAATTTTTCAGGTATGTCCCATGGTATAGGTCGTGCTAGAGGTGGTGGTGCCGCGTGATCGTGGGATGGTGACTTAGACTAGGACTGGATCAACATGTGCATTCTAGGAATGCACAAACTTTAAACATTTTGAACTTTTATAATTTTTACTGTCTTATTGGTTATTTTGGAGCTCGGGAGAGCACTTGGCTGATTTACGGTTTTTAGTTTTTTCCCTTGAATTTAAAAACTATGTCAGAAATGCGCATTTGCAAGATTTATCTGTCATTTTTTCTGGTTGTGAACAATGTATTTTTTTTTTTTTGGCATGTTCAAAATACAAACGGCACCATGCCGAATTTTCGTAAAATTAAGTCCTCCGCTGTTTAATTCTGATTTAAAGTATTTTAAAAATTCGGGTCTTTACAGTTATCCATTTACTGTAGACACTTTTAAGTTACTCATCCTAACTTTAATCCTCTCGTATGACTCACATACTTAGTCGTGATTTCATAAGAGCAATTTAGAGTTTTACTATTTAAATGTTTGATATTCATATATTTCCATATATTCCTAATATCGTCAATTGAATCAATATAGATAATCGAAAGAACTTATGTTTATTTATTCGAAATAAATTATATTTATTAAATAATTATAAGTTCTAAGATACCATTCATAACACACAACATATACATTATCTCATTATCCCACTCATTCATACATCCACCATAAGTAAACTAACATCATATTAGGTGCGGAAAGTTGTTACATATCTTATTTACCTATTTAAATTAATCAAAACATATTCAAGGTCTCATGATGCAAGTAAAACATAAATAAAGTCTTAATGATACATAAATATATAAAGACCCTCAATAAGGCAAGAAAATAAACAGAGTCCCAATATTGCAAGAAATATAAACAAAGTCTCATGATTCCTAATTTCCATATACTCCATCAAAATGAAAATCCTTAATTTTCATCAATGTCTCATAACCTTACCTTCTAACCATCTCAAAAAAACATAACAACTCAGAAAATTCTCATAAACAGATTATAAGTAAAATCTCTATAGTAAGGCAACCATAACTTAACTTTAACAGAAAAGCAACATAACCATGATTTATATCTATACTCCCAGAATCTAATCCTTAGTTAAGGATGGTCAAAGAATCTCTTAAGCCTAAAGTTTTACTCAACTCCCAAATCATACAAGTCATTCATGAATTTAGTTCCTAAATTTATCGTAAATTCTATTTATCCTCACCTTTTAACTATGACTTATAATCAATAACCTGAAATGATCATCGAGTGAGAAATCATGCACCACCTACAACCATACAAGCATCAAACGAGACGTAAAAGGCAAAAATACGAAGAACAGCCCTAGGAACCCTCCTTTGTGCTCTCGGACGAACAATAAAAAATAGTGGGGATGTTCTCATATTTTTGGGAGATTTTGGGATGTTCCACTTTCATTTTGGTTAGTTTCTAGAGTGTATCTATCAATGGGTAAACTTAATGAGGGCCTTTTGAAAAAAATTTCACCACCCAAAATCAATGAAAAACACACAAAAGTTCAAGGGGTAAAATACACAATAGGTTCACGGTTTTGGGGAGTTTCCAAAAGTGTTTGTTGGTTTGAAATTTTGAAGCTCAAGATCAAGAAGAAAACATAAATCAAGAATAAATACCTTTTGATTTGCAAAATCCAATTTCCATGAGATGAAACTTGGGTTTTGCATATCAACTTTTCAAAATAAGAATAAAGAAAGAAAACCCACAAGAAATTAGAATGAATCTCACCTATTACAATACACAAAAACTATTGAATTGTGATGGGAAATTTGTGACGTGATGGGTAGCTTTTTTACTGTTTGCAACCAGAATTGCGACTGCAGTCTACATAGCCAAAAACTGCGTAGCCAGGAAAAATTTGCGGTCATGGTGTCACTAAATTGTGACTTGTTTTATTTGGGTCACAAAAAAGTAAAATATATATATTACGACTCCGGAGTCACAAACTTGGTGACTGTGGAGTCACAATTGTGATAGTTAGTTGGGCGACTGGTTAGTCACTGAAATTGCGACCCTGTGGTAGTAGTAATTTAAGAATTATTTGCTACACTACAGTCGTTGGTGTGACATTATATTTGCAACGCGCTAGTCGCTTATTGTTATTTTTTTTTTTTGTTTAAGAATTATTTGCTACGCTAGAGTCTCAACTATTATTATTTGTTTTTTATTTAAGAATTATTTACTATGTTGGACTTGCAAATATTATTATTATTTTTTTATTTAAGAATTATTTGCTACATTGGAGTCGCAAATATTATTATTTGTTTTTTTATTAATTAATTTTATATTATTTTAATAAATAATTTTAAAGTGAATATTATTTTAATTAATTAATATAATAAATGAAATATATTTTATCATATTTATTTATTTATTATTATTATTAATATAAAAAATGGAATGAAAAAATATATATATAATACCAAAATAATTCATATACATCCAAAAAAGTTATAATGCGAAAACTACAGAGGGGGTGAGAGGGTGCTGAAGATGAAGGGCTTCACTTGGGCCACGAGGACCGAAGATTGCAGCCAACGCAGCTGCAACCTGAGCCTAGACTTGAGCCTAGACCTGCTCCTGGACAAGTGCAGCGACCCGAGCATCGATGGAAGAACGCATCTCATGCACCTCTGACTGAAGCTGCTGAACCTTCTCACGCAGCTGCGTCTCAACAAAAGTGTTTGTACGCATAGAGCTGCTCTCAAATCAAGGCACGTTTGTTTAAAGACGTCTCCTGTAAGATTCGAAACTAGGTACAGATCCATCTGGACGAACGCCATCTGCCACCATCAAGAAAGCTTCTTCCCGATCTTTCTGAGTCTGTTGGGAGTCTTGAGCTGGCAACCGTTGAGATAAAACGGCGTTAAAATGCATATGTTCAATTAAAAAGTAAATAAACACTTAAGTCAGAATAATTTATTTAAAAACATATAAAATTAAAATGTAAGGAAGACAAAACATTACGTGAACCTCTCGGACCCTGTCGTCTAAAATAGGCTCATCCTTCTTCGTGTGCAAGACTAAATGCAACTCATCAGGCGAGACAGGACGTCCGTGCTTTTGTTCCTAGGAAAAAAATACAAAACAAATTTTTTTTATATTATTTGAAAATATAGAAAAAAAAATTATGACATTATGAAAACAAAATATAGATAGACAACTTACCAAACAACGATGGTGCTCGTTGTGAGGACGAGACCCACCCGTGTGTAGAGAAGGGTTGGACAAACGGTTAGCCCGGTTCCTCGCAGATAGCTTGAGCACTTCAACAGTCTGCATTCTAGCGACAAGCCTTGCGTGTTCCTCTTCACTCATCCAGGCAGGGCAGTTCGCTGCATGCTTACGATGAGCATGGTACAGTAGGTCTTTATAACGGCTAATCACGTGTTTATCTGTAACGTCCCGTGACTTTTAGGGGTAAAATTTTTTTTTTTTTAATTTTATTTATTTATTTATTTTATTTATTTTTACTTTATTTTATTTATTTTAAAAATAAAGCTTTTAAGATTAGTTTAATTTTAGAAATTTCAATTTTAATAGTTATTTATGTCCGAAATTGTTTTTAATCGTTTTAATAATTAAAATTTGTTTTGGTGACATTAATAATTATTAATGGACCAATTAATAATTATTAATCACCTTTAGGTTTATTTACGAGCTTCGGGTTTCGTTTTTAAAGCAAAAGTAAAAGAGGGACGTAGGCGTCATTTTCCAAATTGTTAAATATCTAAACACTATTCCTCCTTCTCTTTAAATAAGCCAAAATTAGACAAAATATGAAATTTTCTTCACATTTTTCATCCCAAAAGAGGAGAGAAAGAAATCGTCGCCCCGGCTTCGTTTCTCGACCGTTTTCCGTGATTTCGGATGCGTTGGAAAGCTCTCACCGAGACCTTTCTACCCATCCTAACAATCGAGGTTTTTGCTCGTTTTCTCGAGGCTTAAAGGTATGTTAAAGTTTCTTAATTTTGATGTGAATAGTGTTTTAATGGAGGTTTTGAGTTGTAATCTTCGAATTCGTTCACCGAAGCTTGAATGTTTCATTCGGGGAAGTCTTTTTGGTCAATTTTAGAAACTTTCTCTAAACCCTAAAACCGAGTTTGAGCCGGAAACCCGTCCCTTGTGATTTTCCCTCTTTGGGCTTTGTTTAGGATGTTAGGTTCTTTGTGTTTTTGCCTTTTAGTTAATTTTTCGAAAATGAATTAATATGCAAAACCCTAATTTTCGGTTACCCATTGATTTTGTGTGACGACCCGGCACTTTTAAATAAATTAAAATCAGAGAAAACAGCGGAAGTCTTTTAATTTACGAAAAATTGGCGTGGTTTTGTTTGAAAATTGGCATGCCGAAAACCTGTTTACATCCTAATTTTCACATCTAATAAAATCTCATGGACTTTAAGTCCAAATCAGGAGTTCAAATATATAATATCATAAAAACATCATCCAGAAGCTCTTATGAGCCAAAATATGATACAAAATAATCAAAGTCCTTAAAAATTCACAAAATAAAACATAGACTTTACAAATCCAATAGTCCATCTCGAGGTCGGCATCCCTCGATCACGCAAGACCACCTCCTCCTCCTCGACCTCTAGCCAAGGCATTACCTGAAATTGGTTGTAATATCATGAGCTAACAAACTAAGCCCAGTGAGAATAATAAGCATAAAAAGTAAAGATAGACCTCAAACTCGCATTTCGATTTGTATCCAAATAACCTGACACCACAACTCCTAAAGTTCTCCAAACTCTAGGTAATTCTATTCCATTTTCTCCAAATTATGCCATTACTACACTTGTAGTCAAATCTCATACATTAACTTGATATGACATAAGTAATAAAAGTAAAGACTTTGCATAAAATATAACATCTCAAATCTTTATATCATCAATCATATGCAATGTAGGGCTCGCGATATACCCTTATGCATGTATGAAGTAATGTGTCAATCCCATAGGATACCATTCACTTCCTTTTCATCAAGAGTGATGAGCAGATCCCGTAGGGTCCCATCCGTCTCTTTTCATATAGAGTGATGAGCAGATCCCTTAGGGTCCCATCCGTCTCTTTTCATATAGAGTGATGAGCAGATCCCGTAGGGTCCCATCCGTCTCTTTTCATATAGAGTGATGAGCAGATCCCTTAGGATCCCATCCGTCTCTTTTCATATTCTTTTCTTTTTCTCTTTCTTTTTCACTTTCTTTTCTTTTTTCTCTTTCTTTTCTCTTTCACTTTCTTTTCTCTTTTTCGTTTCTTTTTCAAGAATGATGCGATAATGGTATGGTGCAAATGATATGCGTATGTGTAACGTCCCGTTATTTTGTGATAAAAAAAAAAAACTTTTATTTATTTTATTTTAATTTGAGTAATTAAAATTCATTTATTTATTATTAAATTAGAATTTAGTAATTTATTTCATTTTAATTCCTTTTAATGGTTTTATTTAGTTAAATACGTTTTAATGGTATTAATAATTATTAACGGGCCAATTAATAATTATTAATCACCATTGGGATAATTTGAGATGTTCGGGAATCGTTTTAAGCCAAAAGTCTTAAAAGGGCAAAGTTGTAATTACCCAATTTCAAAATATCTAAAAATCACTATTTGCCTTCTTCTTTAAATGAACCTTTGACTTCACAATTGACCAAATTCTCTCATTTTCTCCTCCTCCAAGCCGTGAGCTTCAAAGGCCAAGGGAAGAAATTTTGATTTCGTTCGTTTCTTGCCCGATCGACTTGATTCAGGGTCCATTGGAAAGGTATCGATCCTACGATCCTTTTCCACCTAGCCTTCGTCCGTTTCTCTCGAGATCCGAGGAGTTCTCGGTAAGAATCTCTTGAAACCCTAAGCTCCAAATAGTGTTTTAATGGAGTTTTGCTTGCTTTCTTTCGATTTCTTGCCGTGAAACTCGGTGTTTGTCAATTCGGGAGTAGTTTTAAGTGTTTTTGGAAACTATTTCATAACCCTAAAACCGAGTTTCAGTCGAAACCCTTCCCGTTTGAAATTTACCCTTTTGGGTTTGATTTTGGGTTAGAAATTAATGAATGAATGTTTATTTAAATTCAATTCGGGAAAGGGACTAATGTTCAAAAACACTATTCATCGATACCCATTGAAATCGGGATTATCGAATTTGATTAAAACCAACTCAAAACGTATTTGAATTGCCAAAAAGCCGAAAAACCAAGCCCGAGACTCGTTTTTGATGATAGGGCCGTGGGCCTCTTTGTGGGTTTTATTGGGTTTTCGTTGCTTTGTATGTTTAGTAGTTGTTTGAATGATAGTTGGTTTCGTTATTGATTGTTACGATATAATTCGTTTGTAGGTGTTTTTGAACTTCGTGGTTGATCGCTCCTTCGGACTTAGGAGCTAAGTCATCTTATTAATAAGGTGAGAATGATTAGTATGTAAAGTAACTATAGAAAGCAAATGAGTGTAATGGTTTGTAGAGTATGGGATTAAGATTAGAATCCGAACCTAAGATTATAGGGTTGTGAGTTAGTGCCCTTAGGATTAAGAGTTAATCCTTTAAGGAGAATTTAGAAGTTCTCGAGAAAGACTTGAATCTTAGAAGATTCTAAGTTAGATTCGATTCGAAACTAAGTTTGGATTATTAGAAGTTAAAGATCCAACTTATAATTAGAACGGTTAATAGAACCTCGGATTATTTGGAAGTTTAGAATCCGGAGGGTATAGGTTAATCGTTTAAGTTATGTTTCTAATCTTATTATTGATATCGGAGTTCGATCGTCATATCGTTCGTCCGAGATTCTTATCTATATTTATCATTATGTCATTTACTTTATGCTCTTTACTTTATGTTGAATTCGATCTCTTTAATATTCGTACCTTACTTTATTTACTTTTACAAGCATATGCAGGCATATGCATAACATTTTGCACCATTATCTATTGTACCATAACATCTCGCATCAATGAAAAGAAAAAAGAAAAGAATGAAAGGAATGGTGGATGAGTTGAATACCCACGTTACCTTCATGCATAAGGAATGGTGGATGAGTTGAATACCCACGTTACCTTCATACATAAGGAATGGTGGATGAATTGAATACCCACGTTACCTTCATTTCATGCATAAATGGCGAATGCGTATCCTACGGGATGTACTCATTACTTTTATGCATTTGATAGATGAGAAAGAGAATCGAGATGTTAGAATTTGCAAAGTTTATTTATATTTCTCATTTATGATATAACGAGTTTATGGATGAACAATAAGACTAAGTGTGCTAATTAGTATCATTTGGAGAACTTTAGGATTAGAATGTGTCAGTTTAAGTGGACACAAATCGAAATGCGAGTTTGAGGTCTATCTTTACTTTTTATGCTATTTATTCTCACTGGGCTTAGTTTGTTAGCTCATGATATTACAACCAATTTCAGGTAATGCCTTGGCTAGAGGTCGAGGAGAATGAGGTGGTGCTGCGTGATCGAGGGATGCTGACCTCGAGATGGACTAAAGGATTGTAAAGTTTATGTCTTATTTTGATGAATTTTAAGGAATTGTATCTTGTATTTGGCTCCTAAGAGCCTAATGTTGATGTTTTATGATATTATGTATTTGAACTCCTGATTTGGACTTAAAGTCCATGAGATTTGATTAGATTTGAAAATTAGGTTGTAAACAGGTTTTCGGCATGCCAATTTTCAAACAAAACCACGCCAATTTTTCGTAAATTAAAAGACTTCCGCTGTTTTCTCTGAATTTAATTTAATTTAATTTATTTAAAAGTGACGGGTCGTCACAGTATGCTTGCATATCTTGTAAAAGTAAATAAATAGAATGCGGAATTAAAGTAATCGAATACAAGCATAAAGTAAAGGTGTAAAGTAAAAGACAAAGTAAATAACATAAGATAAAAGTAGATAAGCATCTCGGATGAACGATATATCGATCGAACTCCGGTATCAATAAGAGTAGAATTATAAAATAAACGATTAACCTAAACCTTCAAGGATTCTAAACTTCCAAGGATCCAATCTAAGCTTCGAATCGAATCTAACTTAGAATCTTCTAAGATTCAAGTCTTTCTCGAGAACTCTTAAGTTCTCACTTAAAGGATTAACTCTTAATCCTAAGGGCACTAACTCACAACCCTCTAATCTTAGATTCGGATTCTAATCTTAGTTTCAAACTCTTCAAACCAAAACACTCATTTGCTTTCTATAGTTACTTTACATACTAATCATTCTCACCTTAATAAAAGTGAAGACTTTGCTCCTAAACACCGAAAGAGCAATCAACCACGCGGTTCGAAAACACCTACAAACGAATTATATCATACAATCAATAACTTTACCAACTATCGATCAAACAACTACTAAACATAAAAAAGCAACGAAAACCCAACAAAACCCACAAAGAGGCCCACGGCCCTATCATCAAAAACGAGTCTCGGGTTTGGTTTTTCGGCTTTTTGGCAATTCAAATACGTTTTGAGTTGGTTTTAATCAAATTCGATAATCCCGATTTCAATGGGTATCGATGAATAGTGTTTTTGAACATTAATCCCTTTCCCGAATTGAATTTAAACAAACATTCATTCATTAATTTCTAACCCATTTTCAATCCCAAAAGGGTAAATTTCAAACGGAAAGGGTTTATTTGAAACTCGGTTTTAGGGTTATGGAATAGTTTCCAAAAACACTTAAAACTACTCCCGAATTGACAAACACCGAGTTTTACGGCAAGAAATCGAAAGAAAACAAGCAAAACTCCATTAAAACACTATTTGGAGCTTAGGGTTTGAAGAGATTCTTACCGAGAACTCCCCGGATCTCGAGAGAAACGGACGATGGCTAGGTGGGAAATGATCCTTGACCCGAGGGCTTTCCGAAATATCCAAGATTGAGCCGATCCGACAAGAAACGAACAAAAGCAAAATCTCCCTTTTTCTCTCTTTGAAGCCACGGCAATGAGGGAAGAAATGAGAAGATTTTTGGTCAATTGGTTGGTCAAAGTTTCATTTAAAGAGAAGATCAAATAGTGATTTTTAGATATTTTGCAAATTGGGTAATTACAACTTTGCCCTTTTAAGACTTTTGGCTTAAAACGATTCCCGAACATCTCAAACTATCCCAATGGTGATTAATAATTATTAATTGGCCCGTTAATAATTATTAATACCATTTTAACGTATTTAAATAAATAAAGCCATTAAAAGGAATTAAAATGAAATAAATTACTAAATTCTAATTTAATAATAAATAAATGAATTTTAATTACTCAAATTAAAATAAAATAAATAAAAGTTTTTTTTTTTATCACAAAATAACGGGACGTTACATTTTGCAACCTCCAAAGTATTCGAAACCAACCCAAAACACCTCTAAATTGCATAAAAGCCGGAAAATCAAACCCGAACCCCTTTTTCCCTAGCTTGGCCGAGAGCTCCATAAGGGTAGAATCCGGGATTTTCGTGGTTTTATGTGTTTAGATGTTGTTTGATTGTTTTCCGGTTAATTAATGTTCTTTAGGATTAATTCGTTTGTAGGATTGTGATTTGTTTGTGATTTTACAACCTCGGTTTATTCGGAGCTTGTCTTCAAGCTAAGGTGAGTTTAAAATGAAAGTTAGTTGTTTTATGAATTAAGTTTCGTTATGTTATTGTTTATCGAAGTTAAGCGGGATTTAGCTTCTTAGAATTTAAGTTTGGTTAGAAACTTTAATTCGGAAGTTAGTGGAGGAATTTTGGAACTATAATTAGTTCGATGAAAAGGAAACATCGGAGTGGTTTGAAATTGTTACAAAGTGAATTGGAGATGATAGAGGAAAGTGGAATGAGAGTTACTTGAGTGGTTGAAAGTTAAAGTAGCTCAAGAGATACACTTGACTGTTAACTCGTGTAATCTAGATAGTTAGGCTTCGTAATAGCTTAGTAGGATTCTTTGAGATTAACTAATTTTTAGGAAGCTTAACAGTTTTTGTGATATGGTAATACCGTACGAGCTTAGTATGCGATATTTATCCATATGGTATACCCGGTACGATGGTTGTGATATGGTAATACCGTACGGGCTTAGTATGCGATATTTATCCATATGGTATACCCGGTACGATGGTTGTGATATGGTAATACCGTACGGGCTTAGTATGTGATATTTATCCATATGGTATACCCAATACGATGAAACTGGTTTGGTAATAATGAATGCTAATGTTACAATTACATATACTCCGGTACTTTTACTTTAAGTCTTTATTTCTATCTCTTGGTTTTGAATGACGTGTATGGGTGGTATTCTACTATCGATTGATTGTATGGAAATTAGAAGTGTGGATGTGGGTAGTTGTGAGCATTATAGGCCTTTGGACACGATTTCGGTAATGAGATATTGTTCATAGGATTTCTTGCTTTCGTTTTACTCTCACTAGCATGTTATGCTAATGGTGCTACACTTACAATTTTCAGGTAAACCTCGAGTTAAGAAGCGTGGTAGAGGAGGTGGAGCCGCGTGACTGATCGAGATGGTGTATGGACAATACTAAGAACTCATTTTGGTTTAGCATTCATTGAAATGCTTGTAAATTATTCCATCTTTACATACTTGTGTCTTTTTTAGCCCGAAAGGGTATTTGTGTAAAATATGTCTATGTTTTATGGTCTAAATGTCTTTTGGAATGCGAAATTCCCGATTTATCGCTTTTTCTGGAAATTTGGGTTATAAACAGGTTTTGGTTATTCGATTTTTAAACGAACCCACGCCGTTTTTCTTTAAAAATCGAGTCTTCCGCTGTGCATTTGAATTTAAAGAATTTAACGGAAAGCGGGTCGTTACAATCCCAGAGGGGGAACAACGTCTTGTCAGTGATATCGGAACCGATAGTAAATTTACCCTGCAAAAATAAATAATTAAAGAATTAAGTTATTAAGTAGTGAAACGAAAATCAACATATAAAATACCAAAGTCAACGTAAAATTATTTACCTTCCAGTTGTCGAACATCCTCTTCTTTTCAGTAGAAGGGATCTTCATCCAGCGAAACTCGCTGGGAAGAGGGCCGCTCTGAAGTACCTCTCGAAACCGTTTTAAAACGGTTTTTTGCGGCTGTAATATGATATTACATTAAAAAAATATTATTATTTATTTAATAATTAGAATAATTAGAATAATAAATAAATAAATAAATAAATGTAACATTGAATACGTGTTACATACTCATTTCCATCAATCCGAAGTAATGTTGGATCGTCAGGGATGAGAGGTTGAACTAAGGAAACAGAACCAGAAGCAGCTCGAGATGTCCCAAGTGTCTCCTATGCTGCATGCGGAGAACCGAGCTGTGACTCAGGTACTACTGTAGGAGGAGGGACAGTGGGGTTGGGAGTCTTGAAGACCATCTCGTACCCTATGAGTAGTGCATCCAACTCTGCTGTATTTATTGACTGGCTTGTGGATTCCTCAGCCTCATCATCATCGTGTGATCGCGGAGGATATCGTGCGCCAGTCATTTTTTATCTGCAATTGTAAACATAAATGTTATAATTAATTAAAATAAACTATAAAATAATTAAAATAAAATAATCAAATTAACTAATTTACCTATATACTATGTATATTCTTAAGTCTCTAGCTTAAAATAAATTAACATTAAACTAATTAAGTAATTTTTAAACTAATTAACTAATGAAATAACCTAAATTAGAATCTAACACCAATTAACTTACCTAATTATGATCTAAAATAATTATTAACTAATCTAATTGAAACTAATTTAATTAAATCTAACTTAAATAATATAAACTAATTTAAACTAATCTAATTAAAATATAACTAAACTAATCTAACTTAAATAATCTAAACTAATTTAAACTAACCTAATTAAAATATAACTAAACTAATCTAATTAAATCTAACTTAAATAATCTAAACTAATTTCAACTAATTAATTTAAACTAATCTAACTAAAATATAACTAAACTAATCTAACTAAATTAAATTATACTAATTAAAATCTAACTAAACTAAATCAAACTAAATTAAACTATACTAATTAAACTCTAACAAAACTAATCTAACTAAACTCTTATTATACTAATCTAATTAAACTAATTAACTAACCTAATTACATAAACTAAACTAACCTAAAATTCTAACTTAGACGAGCCTAATTGAACGAATTAAAAAATTATGAACTTTGAAAGGAAAATTTTAGATAACTAACCTTTTTTGTCGAACGATGAAGTCCTGGGAATTATCCGTACGTGGACGAAAGAAAAATAGAAAATGAAAAAAAAAGAAGAAGAAAATAGAAAGAAAAGGGAAGAAATGGAGAAGGGAAAGAAGAGAGAAAGAAAAGAAGAAAGGGGAAAGAAAACGGAATGGGGGAGGGCAAATCCGTTCTGTGGAACTTATTTCAATTTTTGCGACCCCAAGGTCGCAAAATGTAATTATTACGAAAATAAAGAAAGTCGCGCATGCTGAGGTCGCAAATGTGAAAATCAACGCCCAAGTAATTAATGAAATTTACGACCCTAGAGTCGCAAATCCTTAATTGACCGCCAATATTTTTGTGGAAATATGCAAAGCCCGCCTAAAAAGGTGTCGAGTGGGTCACAACTTTCTTCAAATTGCGACCCTCGCGTCACCTTTTATTCAACACCTGCCAAAATGGTTAGATATTTTTTTACTTTCCTAATGTTGATTTGTGACGAGGTGGTCGCCATTTTCTTTTCTGTTGCTACGTCAGGGTCGCAAATGTATTCATTCATTCTTTTTTTTTTAAGTAGAATAAACATCAATTTTAAAGAAACTTATATGAAATAACAAAATAAATACGTAAGCTACACAATTTTTATTTTTTTAAATATTGTGTCTCACAAGAGAAGGGCGTAAAAAATAATGTTCGTCATACTTGTTGTCTCTGTCATCATCCTCGGTTTCTTCGGTGCCTGCTTCAGATTCTTTTTCAATTTCTTCATCATTTGTTTCTTCTGGCGAAGTTTCATTCTCACGTGCATGATCAGTGGGAACATTTATATTATCATGCAATGTCATCGTTCCATCATTCAAAGGACGAGCAGTACTTGCATTCTGACCATCGTCGACCACACGAAATGTTATCTCGTTTTTCTGGAAAGCATTGTGCTCTACATTGTCTTTATCAGGAATACTTTCTTCTACATGGCATGGTTTTACTTTACAAACAACTAACCAATCTGTTAGGTCTCGTCTATTAATTGGATAGTTCAGATAAGAGACTTGAATTGCTTGTGAAGCCATCACAAACCTATCTTCTGTGCGCATAAGTTTAGACTTATTAACCTCAACGATTTGCAAATGATCCATCTTACGAATCCCGCCTCTTCTGGTTGTCTTAAACCATGAGTAGTTAACCATAACAATGCGTTTTTTAGTCGAACTTGCGTATTGAATCTCAATAATCTCATCTATTACTCAAAAGTAATCGTCTTTATTGGTGCCGAAAACTTGGCCCTTTATGCAAACCCCACTATTATCTGTTGCTCTATTAACTGAATGCGCCTTCGTTTGAAATCTGTATCCATTGCCAACATAGCCAGTATATAATCTTACAATCCGTGCATGTCCTTTTTCCAAAGAAATAATGCGAGGATCAACTATTGACAATGTAGGTGAGTCAACCTGTCATCACATATATAAAAGTAATGTCAAAATCAATATAGTACAAATTACATATATATTTGACATATTGGCCATAAAAAACTCACGTATGCATAGAACCAAGAACGAAACTTTTTGTCGATCATTGTTCCTTCATCAGAGGCTGTAATACCTGGCCGTAACATTCGAACGTTAGATTAAGAAATAATCTGACATAAGGTAAAGAAATTGGTAATATTTGAAACGTCCAAATTGTTAAGATGAAATGTTAAATAAATAACTTAGTCCATGTATGGCTCTACTTTGGTGCAGTTGCATAACACATACGTTTGGATAACGTTATACTCAACATCGGTCAACGGCCTGCGCACACTTTTTCCAATAGTCATGCCAGCTTCTGTAAATATAGACAAGTCATTTACATCAACACATTGTAATAAATTACTAACAATGTTTCGTTTCACTGGTCGAAATTACTCTGCAATGTGTTGATCAAAATAGTAGGAACAAAATGTGGTAGTCTCCTACGTAAGGTATGCACTACAGATAGATCCTTCAACTCGTGCTTTATTTCCGACCATCTTCTTCAACCAACGTAAGTACCTGTCGATACAACATAATACATATTGAATGTGCAATGTCGATCAGTTGTCAATGATTGTGTATGTTAAATTCAAAATGAGTGTTACCTTTCAAATGAGTATATCCAACGATAATGCACCGGACCTTCTAAGAATGCCTCATATGGAAGATGCTCTATTGAGTCAAAAAAGGCAGATGGGAACATTTGCTCCAACTTACAAATAATAAAAGCAATCTCCGAACTCATTGATGCGACAATAGCGTCGGTGAACTCTGTACAAGTTAAGTCCCTAAAAAGACACTCAACTGTGCAAGCAGCTCCTAATGTATATGCTCTAGAAATGGCCTGAACGCAACAGGCATCAATCGTTGTATGAATACATGACAATCGTGGCTTTTGATCCACTCAAATAATGCTGTTTTTTCCTCCGTCATCAACATGTACTTCGCTTTTGCGTAATGATCATTATCATCAGGCTCTAACTCAGGGCGATTACATATATCGCATATATCATAACGTACTTTCAGATTGTCCTTTGTTTTACCCAGAACCTTCAGAATAGTATTGAAAATATTGTCGACGAAATTCTTCTCAATATGCATTAAATCCAAGTTATGTCTGATTAGTAGTTCTTCCCAATACAGTAGATCCCAAAAAATACTCCGTTTCTTCCAACCAGTGTTTTTCCTGGCCAACTTGTTTGCATTCTCTGCACCATCCCCTGTAATCTTCTGCATGCCTAGCGCATCTATACCATAAAGAATTTGATGTCCACTAAATATTTAGGGGGTATTTCTTTTCGTATACGTCGATCTTTCTTCTAGTCAGTATTGTTAGAATGGAATGAATGATTCAAAGATAGAAATCGTCTGTGGCAATCGAACAACAAGTTTTTCGTCCGTGTCTTAGAGAAAATGCCTCTATGTCAAGCATGCAATGTGGACATACGCATTTTCCCGCTGTACTCCATCCTTTAAGAAGATGAGATGTATAAATTAACTACATGTATGACTAAACAAGCAATTGCCAAAAATAAACACATAAAAGTATTAAAATTATATTGAACATACCTGATAACATTGAATATGCTGGGAAGTCACTGATCGTCCAAATTAATGCAGCTCGCATAGAGAAATTATGTTTCCTTGATACATCGTACGTCATAACTGTTAGGAATGGTGTCCTAGAACTTGTAATTATTTAATAAGGATAATTTATTACGAATAAATTAAATAAATAAACATAAGTTCTTTATATTATCTAGAATGATTCAATTGACGATATTAGGAATATATGGAAATATATTAATATCAAACATTCAAATAGTAAAGCCCAAAGTTACTCTTATGAAATCACGACTTAGTATGTGAGTCATACGAGAGGATTAAGGTCGAGATGAGTAACATAAAAGTGTCTACAGTAAATGGATAATATTTGGGAACCTTATCCTGGTAACACTGTTGATAGCTTTGCATTGTGTTTTATAGACAAATGATCTAATCCTGATCATTTATGTGGGAGACATGAAATGGAAGTATCATATGCAATGTTGATTGTATAAGATAGGACCACGATGTTCGATCAAATTTCTCATTAGTACCGTTTACGAGAAATGATCGAATATCAAACTAAGTTTATCAACAGTGATAGATCTCAATTCTGAGTGAAATGCGGACTCCTACTTATAGAGTTATGTTCTTTGATTCACATGGTTGAGAGCGATCTGTAAGAAAGCTCAATACACTCTTGTTTTGGGAAAATGGCTAGATAAGTAGCTGGAACTCATTTTCACGAGATGGAATTCATAACTTTCCTATAAATTAACTGTATCAGTGCGATACCTAAACATTTTAGGAACTTTAGGAAACTCCCTTGATGTACTGATTCGAGACATGAACATGGCGCCACGACTTCTATTGATCACAGAAGTATATTATCTCTAGTTCGACTAAAGATAATGTTCATTGGAGAATCAGCGGGAACACAAGGATAAAGCGGTAATTACAGGGGCAAAACGGTAAATTTATCCGCCTGTAATTATGAGGGTTCCATGTGAAGGATATATCACAAATATAAATAAAGATAAACTAAATGGACATAACTCATCTATAGTGAGGGGAGTTCAGCTATGAATCTATAGTGGAATTATTCATAGTTAAATAATAAGTAATTAACTGATTATGAGTTAATCACTTAATTGACTAATTATTAAGCCCATGATCTATAGGTCCATCGGGTCCCTATGCTAGCCCAGATATTGTTGTAGCAAAACTAAATTATTAATTTAACTTAAGAAGAACAAATAATTTAAGTAATTGATTTACTTAAAATTAGGCAAAATTAATTATTTGAATAATGAGATTATTTAAATAAAAAATAATATTAATATTATTAATATTGATACAATATTAATTGTTTAAATAAAGAGTTTATTTAAATGGAAATTAATAAAACATTATCAATTATAATAATGGAAAAATTAATTGTTTAAATAAATAGATTATTTAAGCGGGAATTAATGTTAATATTATTAATTATTTAAATAATGAGTTTATTTAAATATAAATTAATAATTATTATTATTAATTAAATAATGAGTTTATTTAATATCATAATAAATATTAGAGAGAGTTAACCCAATTGGTTTATGAAACTAATTAGTATATTAGCCTAAAATAATTAATTAATTGAATAAGATTCAATGGTAATTAATATGTTAATTTTTCCGGCTAAATGTGTTTAAATTAGAAATTATTATTTGAATATTTTTCTAATTTTAAATACATAAATATATATATTATCAAATAAAGAAAAGTGAATGAATTATAAGTTATAATTAAACAATATATATACATATGGCTTTCTTACGCTAGCTGATGCAATTCAAAAACAATATATTTATATTGATTTCGTATTTCGTCATGACGTGCGCTGGAGATAAGGCCTATCTACATGTATATATATTTTATTTTATTTTCTTATATTTCATAATTAGGAAATAAATAATTCTAATAAGATTAGGATATCATTTTTTTCCTATAAATATGACCATTGTGATTCATATTTTACACACTTCTCACTTTAATTAGAAAAGTGAAAATTCTCTCTCAAGTTTTTGCCCAATTGCCGATTTTTCTTATGGAAAAATTTAGAAGAAATTTCTTCTTCTTTTGTTCTTCCGGTTCGATTCCCACAAGTCGGTTTTTGCTTTCGATCGGGATATAGCATAGAAGATCCGGTGTTGCTGAGGATTTGATGCTGTAAAGAAACATCCAACCGATTCTCCATATTTTACTCAATGTAAGTTCCGGTTTTAATTTTCGAAATTAAGCATGAATCTACATGTTTTTATCACAAATTGCATGATATTAATAGATCCGTAATTAAATGTTAATTAGTTTACTAAATAAAATTCCGCTATTTTAGTAAATCATCCCTTCAATAACACCATCAGTCCACAACTTTTTCAACTATGTGATAAGTGGTTGCAAATACACATCCTGTTTTTGTTTTGGACTTTTCGAACCAGGTACGATCACTATTAAAAAAATCACCGGGTCGTTCATGCACATCGAGGGTGGCAAGTTATACGGAGTCACCATCACCGACCATAGTGAATATTGTTCTCCTTATGCCCCAAACGGGTTAAAGTTGTCCATGTATAATCCCAATCTGACATTTCTAGGATCTTGGGCAAACTCAAGATGACAATTATTCAAATGCTTCCACGACGCAGCATCTGAAGGATGTCTTATAACTCCATCATCTTAAGAATGCTCGTGATGCCATCTCATGTGAGAAGCTATCACATCTGATGCATACAACTGTTGTAGACGCGGGGTAAACGGTAAATAAAACATGCGGGTGTGTGGAATCAAACGATGTTTCCCTTGCTTTTATCTTGGATGAAAGAAAATATTGCAGTGATGCAGGATCTCATCCACATCCTAGTATATCATGCATCTGTTTCGATAAGAATCTATTTTCTCCATGGGTAATCCGAGACTCTCCACTAGCTTTTTCGTGTCGTACAAACTCTCTGGTAACGTGTTTTCTGATGGAGCACATTGACGAAACCATGATGTAATTGAATCAAATCCTCTAACCGGGATGTGGTATTGTGCTTTTATATTTAGAAGTTCTGTAGCTGCAGCAAGTTGACTCACCTCAGAACCTCCATACGATAGTCGACTAGCTGTCATGAGCATCTCGTGCATCTTACCTTCATTCCCTCTTCAATGAATGTTTGTTCATCATCTTCTCTTTCGTGATTAATTTCATTACCATACTCTGCACCATCAAGTATCATCTTCTGCATTTGATTAAAATGTTTTTCTTCATTATAGACTGCAACATCAACATTCGAGTTGCTACCTTCGTACTGTCGAGATTCCTGTAATGCAGTGTCGACCATTTCCTTTGTTTCACCCTGATCACCAATGATAATAATTTGGCACAAAACCCCCGACTGTAAAGATGCTTCTTCATATCAGGAACTGGTATGATTTTACTATTTTCACACTTTTTGCATGGACATCGTAGTTGTTGACCATACTTTTCGTAATACACGGTTGTCTTGCAAAACTCAACAAATTACTGAACCCCGGCAACGAATTCATCGTTCAAAAAACCTTCTATTAAACGAACATACATCCACTCTCTCATTTTTTTCTTCATGATGGCAAACAATGTTTGGAGGGGAGTTTTATAGGGGGGTGAATCTGACTTTTTGTGACCAAGTCTGTAACGACCCGAACCCGTTAAATCCTTTAAATTCAAATGCACAGCGGAAGACTCGACTTTTAAAGAAAAACGGCGTGGGTTCGTTTAAAAATCGAATAGCCAAAACCTGTTTTACAACCCAAATTCCAGAAAAAGCGATAAATCGGGAATGCGTATTCCAAAAGATATTTAAATCATAAAACATAGACATATTTTACACAAATACCCTTTCGGGCTCAAAAAGACATAAGTATGTAAAGATGGAATAATTTACTAGCATTCAATGAATGCTAAACCAAAATGAGTTCTTAATATTGTCCATACACCATCTCGACTAGTCACGCAGACTCCACCTCCTCTACCATGCTTCTTAGCTCAAGGTTTACCTGAAAATTTGTAAGTGTAGCACCATTAGCATAACATGCTAGTGAGAGTAAAACGAAAGCAAGTAATCCTATGAACAAAATCTCATAACCGAAATCGTGTCCAAAGGCCTATAATGCTCAATACTACCCACATCCACACTTCCAATTTCCATACAATCATTCGATAGTCATATATTACAAGGTATTCATCATTCATTACCAAGAGATAGATATAAAGACTTAAAGTAAAGTAGCATTCACTACTAAGTCTTACTACACAATTCTAAAGAATATGTAAAGGTAACATTAACTATCTTTATTACCAAACAAGTTTCATCGTATCGTGCTATTGTATGGATCGAAATCAACATACCACATACGGTCGTACCATGTCTCAAGTTACCGTACCATGATACCGTATGGACCGAAGTCAACATACTATCATGTACCATATCACAAATCATCGCACCATGATACGTATGGATCCGAATCAACATACTATCATGTGCCATATCACAATCATAGTACCATGGTACCGTATGGATCCGAATCAACATACTACCATGTACCATATCACAAATCATCGAATATCAGGACTTTCACCATATAGATATCAGGAATTTCACCATATAGATATCAGGAATTTCACCATATAGTTATCAGGAATTTCACCATATAGGTATCAGGAATTTCACCATATAGGTATCAGGAATTTCACCATATAGGTATCAGGAATTTCACCATATAGATATCAGGAATTTCACCATATAGATATCAGGAATTTCACCATATAGATATCAGGAACTTCACCATATAGGTATCATCGCACCATGATACCGTATGGAGCGTATCACATACTATCATGTGTCGTATCACAAATTATAGTACCATGGTTACATATGGATCAAAATCACATACTACCATGTACTAGTTACAAACCATAGTACCATGGTTACATATGGATCAAAATCACATACTACCATGTACTATCCCACTAATCATCTCACCATGATTACATATGGATCAAAATCACATACTATCACGTGCAGAATCAAAGTGCTCAAGGTACCCACAAATCATCACACCATGATACGTATGGACCAAATCAACATACTACCATGTGTGAATCAATGTGCCTAAGGTCACCACAAATCATCTCACCATGATTACATATGGATCAAAATCACATACTATCACGTGCAGAATCAATGTGCCGTAGGTCCCCAAAAGTTAGCTAAACTCCAAAGAATTCTACTAAGTTAATTAGAAACCTAACCAACTAGATTACACGAGTTACTACTCAAGTGCATCTTCTAATTACTTTACTTCCAAATCCATCAAAGTAACTTTCAAATCAATCAAAGTAACTTCCAAAACCATCAAAGTAACTTTCATTCCACTTTCATCTAACATCTCCAAATCACATTACCATACTTCCAAACCTCTCCGATGTTCTCTAATCATCGAACTAACCATAAATCCAAACTTTCTCACACACACTTCCGAATCAAAGTCTCCAACCAAAACTTAATCCTAAGAAGTTATCACCCTCTTTACATCGATAAACAATAACATAACGAAACTAAATTCATAAAAGTACTAACTTCCCTTTTAAACTTACCTTAGCCAAAAAACTCCAAATCTCCACTTTCCACGAAACAACAACCGAGCAATCGCACCTACAATTCACCAATTGCACAACATATTACAACTCATAACTAATATGCGAACAAGTGTGCAATTTTGGGTGAATAGTGATTTCGGATGAATAGTGTTTTTCGAAAATCCGAGCTCAAAATTGTCAAATTCCATGATAGAAATTCATGATTTCAACTTCAAAACTCATTTATAATCAAAAACGAACAAAACCAACTAAAAAGTTTTGAAAACTTACTTTTTGGGACTTCCCTTAGAGAACGGGAAACTCCGAAAAGGTAGGTTGGATAGGTAGCCCTCGTCCCTACCAATCCAACGCAACCGAAATCAAGCCGATCCATCGAGAAATGAATGAGAAACGAAGAAAAGAAAAACTCACCCAATCCCCCATTGATGCCCACGGCTTGGAGAAGAAGGAGGAAGAAAAAAAATGAATGCTTGGTCAACTCAAGTCAACTTTGATATTTAAAGAAGAAGTGTATAGTAATTTTAGATATTTTGAGAAATTGGAAATGACGGTTGCGTCCTTTTATGACTTTTGACTTATAAAAAGAAACCCGAAGCTCTTAAATAAATCTAAAGGTGATTAATAATTATTAATTGGCCCATTAATAATTATTAATGTCACCGAAACAATTTTAAAGTATTAAAACGATTTAAATGATTTTCGAGGACGAAAATAGCTACTAAAATATAAATCACTAATTTTTTTTAAATTAACCTTAAATACTTTAATTAAAGTAAATAAAAAAAATAAAAAAAATTTACCCCCAAAAGTAACGGGACGTTACAAAGTCGTCACAAAAATTGGTGAGAATATAAGAAACGTTCCCTCCAAAGTAATCTACAATGCCGGCGTCGCTCATATTCCAGCCAAATTTTGCCGCGTTGTTTTTTGCGACCCCATGGTTGTAACTGTTTGCGACCACCTAGTCACCGATATCCGGCCAAAATTCTCCACCTTTTTTCCTTACGCTTTCTAAAATGAAGTCACAATTCTGCGACTTCATTGTCACTATTTTTTGCAACTCCATCGTCTCCTTTTTTCCGCCAAACTTTCACGCCTTTTTTAATGACAGTGTTGCAATGCAGTCATTGTAATACGCATGGGGCCGCAAATAATTAGCGACCCACGCTTCGCTCCTTTTTTTTCTGACGTTCTTTTTATTTTAAGTCGCAACATAGTCGTATTTCTGCGACCTCCGCTTAGCACGTGGTCAACGCATTGTATTACGACTCGTGTCGTCGTAAAATGGCTTCCTCGCACCTCTCGTCACAAAGTTCTTGCGCAATTCGACAGTTTTTTTGTATCGTTACGACTTTCTTGAGTTTGGGAAAATACTCCAAATTTTAGATGAAAATAAATCTTGAGATGAGAGTATTCCAACGTAAAAAGAATCGTTGAAAACGAAGAAAACTCAATCTTAGGATCTTACCAATGGGATGGGGGCCATGGAGGGGATTAAATGTGACTTTTGATCTTTGATTTCAAATGAAGGGGGTGAACTGAACCCTATTTTAGATGAGAGGAAATTTTCTTTCAAAATGGCTCCCAACCTTTCCCGTTTTTTTTAAAGAACCCAATGCTCTTAAAACCATGGCAAATCAATTAATTATGGATAAAAATTAGATACGCCCCTTGGAGTAGCTCTCTCTACTCTCTCATGAGGTGTCCCTCTAATATTTTACCACATGTCTATTGTCAACTTATTATCTCATCAATTTAACATCAATATCTGACAAGACACGACATTAAAAAGTAGTGAGAAAACCTATATTTTACTTTACCTTTCACAAAACTCATCGCTGAGGGCCACAAGCAGTAAAACACACACCCTTGCAACTTAACTTATAATCAAATAAGTTTTACACTAATTTTAGTATCTTACCTAATTAATTTAATTGTGGAATAGTTACAAACAAATTAATTTTAATTATTTTGTTTAGGAAATTTAATTCATTACAATTTTAACATATAAATTTAATTTTTCAAATAATTTTAACTATTTAATAATTAATTAATTAATTTAACTTAATTATGAAATAATCTAACTTGTGCAATTAATAAATTAATTAATTAACAACAAGTAATTTTTTTATCAATAATTTTAACAACATTTTTTTAAAACATAAAATAATATATTAACTAGTTCATCAATTATTCTAACATCACTTAATTAATCAAATACATAAAATCATAAATTAATTAATCAATTTTGTGATAAATTAATTAATATAGTATAACATGAACTCTCTTATAGTTAAGTTTTATGATAAACTAGAGATAAAATAACTCAATGCAAACGATTCAAGGAATTATAACTTATGTTTCTATTTTCAAAGAAAATAAATGTAACTCCCCGTTATTTTTTTGGTAGATTTTTTTTTATTTATTTTATTTATTTTTAGAGTTTAATTATTTTAATTTAGTTAATTTAGATTTAGATATTATTGTTTTTACTTAGTAGTTTATATTTTAAAGGGTTATTTAGAAGCTAGATGCATTAATTTTTATTAATGGGCCAATTAATAATAACTAATCACTTTCTAGCTAGTTTACTAGTGTTTGATTAATTTTGAGATTTAGTTTACGATTTTAAAAGCATGCGGTTTATTTTAAAGGATGAGAGTAAGTTGGAGGACCTATTTATAAATAATTACTCCCTCATCTAAAAATTAGGTATCCCCTTCATCTTCTTCATTTCAAACAAAGAAAAGCAAAAAACATCTCTCCCTCTCCCTCTCTTGCGTCGCCACCCCTACATCTTTCAAAGAACGGGTTTTTCTCATCCCTTCTATGTTTTACGTGATTCCTTTTAAGTTGGAATGCTCTCGACATGGGCTTTCTTTCCATCTACTCTTTGGTGCTTTCTCCAAACTTCAAGGGAAACCCTAAAAGGTAAGATTAAACTATTTTCTCCTTGAGTTCTTCCATTTTGTTTTAATGATGATTTTCACTTGAAATCTTCAAATCCATTCCTTAGAACTTGAAGATTTGAAATCAAAGGAACATTTGAATTTTATTTCTTGTCTTTCCTCAAGCCTAGACTCAATAAAAATCAAAACACCAAAACACCATAAACCCCCCCCCCCCCTGCCATGACCAGCATGGGCATTTTTCCTTACTATTTTGTGTTTTTCTTGGCTTTTAGTGACAAAACCTTGTTCAAATGCCAAAAAATAACTTTACCAATTGTTAAATACATCCTATAGACTACCCAAAACGAACCTAGATCGCCTCTAAACTGCTCAAAACCTGAAAATTAACCAAAAATTCCCCTCTGTTCGACTGAGCCTCATAATGGCATTTACTGACTGTTTTGTGTAATTTGTGTTTAACATGCTTGTTTGGTTAAATTAATATGTTTAGGATATATTTAATTGCAGCTGTGGCTTGATCGCTCACGTGACGCTTGATTTAGGAATTTGGTTGTGTTGCTAAAAGTGGGGATAAATAGGATATTTAGTAAATTTAAAAACTAAATTAGATGAACGATTTGTATGATTGGGAGTTAAGTTAATTTGGGAATAAGTGAATTAGAACATGTTCAATGTTATTTTTAGGATCTTGGGAGTATAGAATTTACTACGCTTTGGTTGAATCTGAAATAAATGTTGGCGACATTAGACCGTTAGGGTTCGAGATGCGTGTTTCTACCCCTATGGAGAAGTCAGCAGTTGTTGATAGAGTGATTAGTACTAATGACTTGTGCATTTTGGGCTGTTATTTGCATGCTACCTTGATTGTTATGCCTAAGTCTGATTTTGATGTGACTCTGGGCATAGATTGGCTATCGGCCAATCACGCCACTATTGGTTGTACTGAGCGAGTTGTTGATTTTGAGGGACCAATTTTCATTTTCATTGGTCTATAGGTCGAGTTGCACTTGTTATGATCTCTATTATCCAAGCTAGAGCACTTTTGAGTGAAGGTGTGTAGGGTTAGCTAGCTAGTGTAGTAGATATTTCTGTACCTGAGTGTAGTATTAGTTAAGTGCCTTTTGTGAGGAAGTTTACTGATGTATTTCTGGATGAGCTGTTGTTTTTACCGCCTGTGATGGAGTTAGATTTTCAGATCGCAGTTATTCTCGGGATAGCTCCGCTGACGATGGCACATGTCGAGTTGAAAGAGCTCAAGAGTAAGCTGCATGAGCTCTTAGACTTAGGGATTATTCACCCTAGTGTGTCCTCGTGGGAAGCACCAGTTTTGTTTGTGAAGAAGAAGAAAAGTTTGATGAGACTGTACATTGATTATTGAGAGTTGAACTGAGTTACTGTGAAGAACAAGTATACATTGCCTAGGATTGAGGACTTGTTTGACCAGTTGAGGGGAGCCACTGTCTTTTCAAAGATATATTTGAGATCCGGTTACCATCAGTTGAGGATTTAGGATAAGGATATCCCTAAGACCGCTTTCAGGATGCGTTATGAGCATTATGAGTTTGTGGTCATTTCCTTTGGCTTGACTAACATGTCTGTAGCTTTTATGGATCTCATGCATACTGTCATCAAAAGATTCATCAATTTGTTCATGATTTTGTTCATAGATGATATTCTAATTTATTCCAAAACTGAGGAGTTTCATGTTATGCATTTGGAGAAGGTCTTGTCTATTCTACGAGACCAGAAGTTATACGCCAAGTTTACAAAATTAGAGTTTTGGTTGAAAGAGGTGCTTTCCTAGGCCATGTGGTATCGAGTAGAGAGGTGTCAGTTGATCCCTCTAAGATTGAGGCAATTGGCCTAGACTGACTAGTGTGTCAGAGATCTGGAGTTTCCTAGGACTTGTAGGATATTGCAAACATTTTGTATAGGATTTCTTCAAGATTGAGTTTGCCTTGACGAGTCTAATGAGGAAATTATTCGAGTTTACTTGGTCTGATGAGTGTGAGACGAGCTTCAAAGAGCTCAAGAAGAGATTATTGACGATGCATGTTCTTGTATCACTAGATAGATCAGGTGGTTCGAAGAAGGGTTTGTGTTGTGTTTTGATACAAAACGAAAAAGTCATTGCTTATGCTTCTCTCCAAGTGAAGGAACATGAGAAGAAGTACCCTACCCACAATATGGAATTGGCGGCAGTTATGCATGCATGGAAAATCTGTAGGCATTACTTGTACGGTGAGAAGATCATGATGTTTACCTATCACAGGAGCCTTAAGTACTTCTTCACTCAAAAGGAGTTGAATATGAGATAGACGCATTGGTTGGAGCTTGTTAAAGACTATGACTACGACATTCAATATCATCTTAGAAAGGTCGATGTAGTGACAGATGCATTTAGTAGGAAGTAATTCATGCTCTTCGTCTTTGTTTGTTATGCCATTGAGACTGAGATGGGATATAGAGTGAGTCGGGATAGATTTTCTTACAGTCGAGGTCACCGTGTGTAACGTCCCGTTATTTTGAAGTGAAATTTTTTTTAATTTTATTTATTTATTTTATTCTATTATTTATTTAATGTTATTTATTTGTTTATTTCAATTTAAGTATTTAGATTAATTATTATTTTTGTAATTTCGATTTTAGTAGTTAATTTCGCCCGAAATCCTTTTTAATCGTTTTAATACTTTAAATTCGTTTCGGTGACATTAATAATTATTAATAGGCCAATTAATAATTATTAATCACCTTTAGATTTATTTAAGAGCTTCGGGTTTCGATTCATAAGTCAAAAGTCATCAAAGGACGCAACCGTCATTTCTAATTTCTTAAAATATCTAAAATCACTATTCACTCATCTTTAAAAATCACAAAATTGACTATTTGACTTCATTTTTTCTCTCCTTCTCTTCTCCTTGCCGTGACCCTCACTTCCACCATGGATGTGATTTTCTTTTCTTCGTTTCTCATTCGTTTCTCGATGGATCGGCTTGATTTCGGTTGCGTTGGATTGGTAGGGACGAGGGCTTCCTATCCAACCTACCTTTTCGAAGTTTCCCGTTCTCTAAGAGAAGTCTCAAAAAGTAAGTTTTCAAAACTTTTTATATGGATTTGTTCGTTTTTTATTATAAATGAGTTTTGAAGTTGAAATCATGAATTTCTATCATGGAATTTGACGATTTTGAGCCCGGATTTTCGAAAAACACTATTCATCCGAAATTACTATTCATCTGAAATCACTATTCACCCAAAAATGCACACTTGTTCTCATCTTAGTTATGAGTTGTAATATGTTGTGCAATTGGTGAATTGTAGGTGCAATTGCTCGGTTGTTGTTTCGTGGGAATTGGAGACTTGGAGCAATTATTATTTGGCAAAGGTAAGAATAGTTAGGATTTAAAGTAACTTTAGAAAGCGAATAAGTATAATGATTTGTAGAATTGGAAACTAAGACTAGATTCGAATCTAAGATTAGAGGAAAACGAGCTAGTGCCCTTAGAATTAGGAGCTAGTTCTTTAAGTGAAAACTTAGGAGTTCTCGAGTGAAACTTTGAACCTTAGAAATTCTAAGTTAGATTCATTTCGAAGCTTAGGATGGATCATTGGAAGTTAAAAGATCCAAACTTTTAGATAGAACGATTAATAGAACCTTGGATGTTTATTTGGAAGTTTAGAATCCTTGAAGGAATAGATTAATCGTTTAAGATATGATTTTACTTTTATTAATGTAGCGGAGTTCGATTTACATATCGTTCTTCCGGGATTCCTATCTATTTTACTTTATGTCCTTTACTTTATGCCTTTTACTTTATGCTTGTATCGGCTACTTTAATTCTGCACTTTACTTATTTACTTTTGCAAGCATATGCAGGCATATGCATATCATATCGCACCATAACATTTTCGCATCATTCATTGAAAAAGAAAGGAAAGGGAGGATGTTGGACCCTACGGGGAGTGTCTGCATCACCTTCAGAGAAAAAGAAACGAAAGTGAGAAAGAAAGGAAGGGGAGAATGTTGGACCCTACGGGGAATGTCCGCATCACCTTCAGAAAAAGAAAAGAAAGTGAAAAAGAAAATAAAGTGAAAAGGAAAAGAAGGGAGAATGATGAATCCTACGGGAAATTCACATCACCTTCAGAGAAAAGAAAAGAAAGTGAAAGAAAATGAGTTGAATGGTATCCTACGGGATGTACTCATTACTTCTTCATTCATAAGGTTGGATGGGTATCCTACGGGATGTACCTATTATCTTCATTCATTCATAAGGTTGAATGGGTATCCTACATGATGTACCTATTATCTTCATTCATGCATAAAGGGCGAATGCGAATCCTACGGGATGTCCTCATTACCTTCATGCATATGATCGATGGAATAGAGAATCGAGATGTTATATTCTATGCAAAGTTTATTTATTTTTTTCTTATTTATGTCGTAACAAGTTAATGGATGAGGATTTGACTACGAGTGTTAGTAATATCATCCTTTGGAGAGTATAGAATGAAATTACCTAGAGTTGGAGAACTTTAGGATTGATTGTGTCAGGTAAACTGGACACAAATCGGAATACGGGTTTGAGGTCTAACCTTACTTTTTATGCTTATTATTCTCACTGGGCTTAAGTTGTTAGCTCATGATATTACAAAAAATTTAGGTAATGCCCTGACTAGAGGTCGTGGGAAAGGAGATGGTGTTGCATGATCGATGAATGATGATCTCGAGATGGACTAGGTGTTATGTAAAAGTCCATGTACATGGTTTTGTGAATTTTATTTAATTTTGAGATTTGTACGATTGTATATAGCTCTTAAGAGCTTTTGTCTTTATTTTATGATTATAAGCTTTTGAACTCCTGATAGGAACTTAATGTTCCTTATGTTTTAATTAGATTTTGAAATTAGGATGTAAACAGGTTTTGGCTAGCCAATTTTCAAATATAACCACACCAATTTTTCTTAAAATGAAGAGTTCCGCTGAGTTTTATATCTAAATTATTTAAAAATAGTTGGGTCGTCACACCGTGAGTTTAGCCAGTTTGACAGTTGGGCCAACCCTCAGATAGAGGATGAATGATGCATAGAGGAGTGGGCTCATCTAGAGGCAGGATTTTGAGAGGTAGAGTCTGACATGCCTAGTCACTTAACCTTCTCTATCGATAGTGCCTTGATGTATCGTAAGAACCTTTGTGTGCCTTTAGGATCGAATTTCAGAAAAGAACTGTTGGAGGAGGCTCACAATTTCATCTTTTTTTTTGTACATCCAAGCAGTAGAAAGATGTACAGGGACCTGAGGTAGCACTATTGGTGGCCTAGGATGAAGCATGAGATTGTTAAATATGTGAGTAGATGCTTGATTTTTCATCAAGTCAAGGCTTTGAGAAAGAGCCCACAGAGGTATCTTAACCCGTTGAGTGTGCCAGAATGGAAATGGGTGGATATTTCCATAGATTTTATTAGTGGCTTGCCGAAGATGGTAAAGGGATTTGACACTATCCGGGTGATTGTTGACAGACTAATGAAGACTACACACTTTATACCTGGTGGGATCACTCACCCAATTGAGACTTGGGCACAGTTGTATTTGAGAGAGATAGTCAGATTGCATAGGGTGCCAGTGAGGATTATTTCAGATCGGGACACTCACTTTATCTCGAAGTTTTGACAAAGTTTACATTCCGACTTGGGTTATTTGATGTCCATGAATTTGTGTTTACATCTCTTTTATGTTTTGAACTTGGTCTTTTAACACCATTTGGGGTATGCTTAATACTTTAAACTTGAACTTTATATTACTTTATGAATGATTTTAAACTTTGAATGAAAAAGGGTTGCGCAACCCGTTTTACGAAAGAGATGATCTTATTCAATTTATTATATAGATTTTATTTTATTTTAAAAGGCTTGTGATTGCATTATTCTAATTTATTCGAAAATAAAGAGTTGGGTCTTTACCAAAAAAAATTTACAATACAGTGAAGGATGAAAATTGAACAACACTTTATAGTTTATAACACAAATATAATGGACAAATTCAGTGATAAGGAGAAATTACAATACAAAATTCAATGAAAAATCAAAACTTTCAAAATATCATGTTTCAATGATGTAAAGAAAATAAGGAAAATAAGTATAAATGTCATTAACAGAGAACCTTCAAATGACAAAGAAGAGAAGATGTAAAAGACACTAACAAAGATGTAAAAGTTAGATAAAAAAAGTCAAAAGAATGGGAAAATCCCCAATTTAAATGGAAAAGAAAAACCCATACCAAATGTAAAAGAAAAAAACCCATTTTTGAATACCCAATGACCATCACTTTGTGCTATGAAATTTGTTATCTCTTCTATCATGAAACCTTAAGATTTACAAAAGAATCATTATACCTAAGGTGGAAAATGCAAAGATTTCAGAAGAAAGATGCTAAATCTTGTTCCCAAAGAAAACCCAATGGCAGTAAAAATGGTTGGCCTTCATCGACCAGTTTTATGAAAGGTAAAATGTAGGTTTTTTTTTACTACTTTAAAATGTTGTGTCTTGTGAGATATTGATGATAAATTGATGAGAAAATAAGTTGACGATAGACATGGGGCAAAAAATTAGAGGCACACCTCATGAGGGTGTAGAGAGAGCTACTCCAAGGGCACTACCCAAGTTTTGTCCATTAATTATTACCATCTACACTTAAACTAGGCTAGGAGATGATTAATTATTATTAATTGGCCTATTAATAATACTTAATACTCATAGTTCCAAATAACACTTTTAAAAGATAACTACCAAGTAAATGATTATAACATCTAAACTCTAAATTAATTAAATTAAAATTAAATAAAAAAATATACCTAAAAAAACTCGGGATGTTACCGTTTTTTACTAGAAAAAACCAAGATTGATTGATTATTTTTAGGGCTAGAATTTGGTCATCTATATGGACTTTTAATCTACGTCTAAACCAAGACAAGACCCATGAGTGTGTAGATTAATGTCTATCTAGTGATCCAAAATCAAGATACATGCGTGAGACGTTATCGGAGTGCCCACATGGGTTGATTTCCTATTCAAATTAAATTCAACATCCGTTGATGGGTATGCAATATCACATGGTCACCACACAAAAACCAATGCCCCATATCTCTCTGCTAGGCTTTTGCGTTCGTTATTTAATCTTTTTAAAACTATGATATATACTTTTTATCTTCAACGATGTTAGCTTATAGAGGATAGTGTTAGAAAAACAAAGTTTATGGACCACAAATGTGATTATTAAATGTATATGCTATTTTGTATTAGTCAAATTAAAGTGATCTATTAAAGTTTAAACATATACTTAAAAGTAATTACATAATTTTATGGATATATAAAAACATAGATAACTTTTAGAATTTCCAACTTGATGATGGGTAAAATTAGAAATATCTTAACTTACGTAATTGACCATTAGTTATTTTGTCAATTTATGAAAGTAAGGGGGCATAGTCCTCATTCTCATTGCATCTTTTTACCCATCATATAAGTTTTCTCTCTGTAAAAACTACGAGGAAACTATGGGTTCATAAAAGAATGGAAGATCCAAACTTGATTAATTGGTTCAATTCATGAAATAAGATATGCTTTCGCTCTCGGAAATATTTTCTGTTGAATTTTATCATGGGCTAAAATTTCCAACCTGTAGTAGATCAATGAGGTAATTTAATCTTTCACCAAACATTTCCAAACTAGAATCAAGAGAAGTTTCATGTTACTCTTTCATTATGCAAAAGCAATTATATAACTTTTTATTATAACAATAGGATGTAAATGAAAAAAAGAGACAGAACCATCCACTAAGATTCCATTGATAGAGACTACCCTTTTGAAGTTATTCATTTCAAAGATCCTTCAATCTACTACCACAAATACAATGAAAAGATATCCAACTGATGACTACTTGACAAAGCCAATCTATGATTAAAGTAGAAACATCAAATTCAATAAGCAGACTCCGAAAATATCGTAAAGATCACATGCTTTTTATGGCTTCCACAGGATGGTAGTTTCTGCAATCATAGATGTGACTGTGTAAGGATCCATGTTAGAAGCAGGCCTTCGGTCCTCAAAATAGCCTTTGCCTGCTTTCTCCGTGTCTCGACCAACTCGAATCGAAGCTCCACGGTTTGCAACACCCTGTAAAACATTTTTGAAATGTGAGGAAACTAAAACCTGAGTTTCCTATATAATTGGTTGAAAACAGCATTTGAGACGTAAAGACACTGAAAAAATCGCATTCCAACTGCGATTCATGCTTGTTTTACCCATAAGAAAGTGTTGATGTCGGCTGTTTCATGTCGACCGGTGAGACGACGCTCGTTTCCTTCTCCATATGCAGCAATGTGTTCTTTATGCTTAAGCCCCAATTTTTCAATTGCCTTCTTGATGATCTCATAACCTCCATCGTTTCTCATAGATTTGGTACTGAAAACATATGGTAAAAACTATGTTGTAAACTATAAGGCTTATTTATTAAATATGCAGCACTAAACCCAAAAGCTTCTAATGGATAAATGTAGATTTAATCATATATCTAACACTCCCTCTCACATGTAGATATGTGGAATTTAAATGAGAAAATATCATCACACAGGTTCGAACTCAAGGCCTCCTTCTCTAATACCATATTAAATATGTTAAATCACCACTAGACTTAAAAGCTTAAGCTAATGGATAAATGTAGATTTAATCATATATCTCAACATTATTTGGCACAAAATTTAAAAGTAATTTTCCTTTTCACTTTTAACATAGTGATATAGTAAAAATCCGAAAAAAAAAAGTTGTTTTCCTTTCAAAATCATAAATTTGAAAGTTGCTTGTCCTAACTTACTAAAAGTAAAGCTCTCTAAGTTTCCCTTAGATATAGAGATAGAATCAATCTTTTCATGAATAGCTTTAGATACATTCATTCTATTGATTCCGAGTTTTGGGCTTCCAAACAAATCCTAAGTTTATTACCTGTAGTTTGTGTGAGCACCAGCCCCATTCCAATCACCCTATAAAATGTAAAAGAAACAGAGGATTTAATAAGACCAAATTCTTGGCAACGAAAAAAATGTAGAGAATTGGAATAACAGTAGAATTTTAAATTTATATTTAACCTGAATTGGTTTAGGATCAAAAGAAAGAACCACACCAGCAATTTCTGTAATCCTCTATGAAATCAAAAAAAATTAAATAAATAAATAAATCAGAAAAAATATGAAAATAAAAAATAAAAAAGAGTGCAGGCGGATCAGATTTGACGATTCAATTTTAAATTACCTCCAAAATGTATCGAGCAGCCCACACCTCATCTCCGGCTGATATTCCAACTGATGGGCCAACTTGAAATTCCCACTATACAAGCAGCAATTAAATTAATTAATATTCATTGTTAGAAAAATTCAATGGGAAAAGAGGTTCCTAACAAAAATGCCACCTCCCATATGAACTTATTAAAAACATCTTAAATTTAAAAGTATTAATTTTATCTCATTTTAGAGGGAAAAAAAGTACCTTTGTACCACATTTTAACCCACATTACTAAATTTTTTTCTACGACTAGTAAGAAATCTTTGATAAAATTAGATCGGAATAAAACTTGACTCATCACTCACGAGTCACAAATGTTTTTAAGGAGGGTTAAAATTCATAAAATTATTTTTAAGAATTCAAGGGACAATTAGATAAAATATATCAAAAAGTGGTTTTTTGTTTACATAAACATTTATTTCAACCCCCCCCCCTTCCCTTTTCAGTGTATTTACACATGCTTCTCATTTAGTAAGATAAAACTTCTCTGTACTTCTATAGTACATGTGAAATAATTATATTGACTCATTTATATTAATAAATATATCGATTTCACTAAACATGTTGGTTTCACTATGTTTAATTTTAATACAAGAGCAAGGAGAAGCTAGATAAAGAGATAAGTTTTATTCCAAGTAAAATGGTTTTTCAAGTCAAAACAGTCCATTTTTTTTATCTAACATATTTATAAAATCAAAAAGTACAATATATATATTATTTTAATTTTTTAAAAGGAGAGAGAATAAATTATGGGTTTACCTGACCGGGCATGACTTCGCCGTTGATTCCACTGATGTTGATGCCAGCATACAAGCAGGCCTTGTAATGAGCATCAACGATATCACGCCCAAATGATTTATCGGCGCCGGCGCTACAGTAGTATGGTCCCTATAATCAACAGAGTAATTAAAAAAAAGCTCTCGTTCAAATAGTAAAATCAGATCCAATATTTATAAAAATAGAACATAAAAATTTTATTTGTAAAAATAATTAAAAAAAAACTTAAATTGACATCTAAAATATTTAAAAATTGCCACTAATTTCACATAATTAATCATTGATTTCCGCATAAATAATCATGTGAATAAAGTTTTTAAAAAACTGGTATATTTACAAATACTTTTTCAAAATGTTATATTTATGCTACCCAGTAAAATTTCACCAAAAAAACACACTTTAAAACTTGTCCTACCAAATTTGACTATTGATTATTTGCTCTTAAATTCAATAAACAACAAAACAATTTTCTCTGAATTCATTAAACACTGTCGAGAATAAATATTAAAATTAGGAATCTTGGGGAGTGGAATTGACGGAATCTTTACTTTTTTATTTGTATTCAACCAACAACAATGCAAGTTTTCTATTTTTAATGATAATAATAAAAATAAAAATAAAAATAAATGAGGGATTGCCATTTGCAATTGCATATGAAGACGGAAAAAGAAATGTTTTTCTAGTTATATATTCCTTTTCAACATAGGTGTTTTCTGCAAAAGCTGCCAAAACATGATAATATTGAAATAGTCCTTGAAAATACTTTTATATATATATATATATATATATATATATATATATATGAATAACTTTTTTAGGGGGAAAAGTTCATATTGGTATATAATTGAAAAAAAAAAAGATAATTATAGAAATATCAGAAAAAAAAATTTATAATTATATATATAGTATACTTTTAAAAATATATCAAAATAGTATGTTACTTTTAATTCAATTAATTATTGAGGTGTTAAATTTGGGGATCAATAATTATCATTTAAATGAGTTAGTAGGAACTAAATCTTTCATTTTATTATAAGTTAGTTAGTTGTTAACTTAATTTTGAGCATCTATTTTTATTTTCAATAGATCTACTATTTAAATTTTAAAAAAAAATTGAAAACAATGACATGAATAAAATTATACGGAGTAGTTGTAAATCTAGTAAATTTTTTTAATAATATTTATAAAATTCTAAAAATATTTGTAAACATAACAAATTTTCAGATTCAATAATAAATATTAAATTACATATTTTATTTGAGAAAACTTTTATAATAAAAAAAAAAAGACGAATAAAGGTATAAAAGTAATAAATATAAACTTAAAAAGGTAAAAGTGAGAGAGAAGATTGGGTTACCTGAGGCCCTGGGAAACCTCCAATTGGCCATCCAAGAGGCCATTTAACATCTTTCTGCAACAACGTGTATTCCTGCTCAATACCATACCTGTTTTTTTTTTTTTTTTTTAGATTAAAAACTATTTAAATTAATTAAATCAAATAAATCAAACAAAAAAAAGACCAATTACCATGTTTCTTCTACAACCACATCAGGATTACTGAAGATCTTAGCTGCAGCATATCTCTTGTTTGTTGGAATTGGCTCTCCAGCTGGAGTGTAAGTATCACAAATTACCTAAACACAAAAATAATTAAAAATATATATATAAATTATTATTTATTTTTCTAATTTTTTAATGGATAAATTCACAGCCTCTTTAATCAGATTAAACTTACAAGAATATTGTTCCCTCTTCTGAAAGGATCCCTAAAAATTGCTTGGGGGCTATTTCATTTAAGAAGAAATAAGTTAATAATCTATTAAAAGCTAAAAAACCTGAAACGAAAAATGAAATGATTATCAAACGCGTCTAAACCCGAGGCAAAAAAAAAAAAAAAACTTACTAAAGAATCACTTCACTGTCTTCGCCCGGGGCTTGACCAGTGCTGGAACCATCATAATTCCATTTAGGAAGTTGTGATGGGTCAGTAACAGGCCCTGGAAGAGTCTTTCATATACCAAAAAAAAAAAAAAAAACAGAGTTTAGTTAAAAAGAACCAAAAAAAGAAACATATGAAAAAGGAAAAAAAATATCAGACTAGTTTACCCTTGCTTTGCTTCGGATATCCATACCAGATCCACCAATCCTGCTCACATATTCACAACAAAAAGCAACTTTATATTATAATTAATCGAAATAAATCCATGATTTAAAAAAAAAAAATAGGGAAACGGTGGGAAAACCATATGTATTCAGCAATAATCTTGTCAGTGTAATCTGAGAGATTAAGATTGATGAGATCGGAAAGCAAAGACATTTTTTTGGAGAAAAAAGAGAGCAGAAAGATTTTATCAATCAAAATGAAAACCAGGTTTCTCCTTCTGCTCTCCGAATGAAGAGAGCCGGATCAAGTCAAGCTTCCTTTTATAGCGCCCGGGTCTGCAAATAAAGCAGGACCTTTCTTTTTGGGCCTCAATTATTGATTTTTTTTTTCTTTTTTCTTTTAAAGATGGGAAGGAGTTTTTGATGGTTTAGAAATTTCATCCATGACATTCTTAAAATTGAGTTTTTGTCCGTTTGTCTAATTTTTATGTAATATTTATAAATATATATACTTTCTCAAAACTATTGAAATATGTATTTCAATATTAATCACTAATTTACACACTTAAAATTTACTATATTTATAAATATTTTTAAACCATGATTTTTTATATATATTATCTATATGCTAGATTTGCAATCATCCCAAATTTTAATGGTTTTTTTTAATGATATTTTTAGAATTCATGTTTTAAAAAAGAGTAAAAATTTAGATAATTTTTAAAAATTACATTTCTCTTACTGAGATCCACCAATCTCAATTTGAGAAATATTATTTTAAAATATTTTAAAACATGTGTTATTTTTTAAATTACTCATAAACAATGTCATGTAATGAAATTTCTCGATTTAAATAGGTAATATTATTTTAATTATTTATAAATATAGTATATTTTTATGTATTAATAAGTAATTTAGTTTTTTTTAATGTTATATTTGTATATACTTTTTATAATGCTATATTTATAAATATTTGCACAAAATTCTGCTTCCTAATAAAAAATTTCGTTTAGTAACTAATAAATAATTGATAATTATTTTAGATGATGAATATCCATTTATTTACTAGCATATTAAATATTTGTTATATTTATAAATAATTTTTAGGGAAAATTTAGTGGGTATTAAAAATTTTATGTGATATGTATTTATATAAAAATAAGTATATCACTGATCAATTATAATAATTGATCTATTAACTCTGATATATATTGAATCACTCCATGTAAAAACTATTGATTAATTACGACATGCGGTGTAAAAACTATTGATTAACTGTCATATGTAGTCTAAAATTTATTGATGTGATCAATAAAAATGATATTTTAAATTTTTTGTTAAATTATAATTATTTACAAAATACTTAAAGTTGTAAATATTATAATAAAAAGTTGATAGTCAACCTTTATTCTTATGTAAAATATTTATTAAAAAAAAACCTTATTAACTATTTAATTGATTCTGGAGGAGAAAACTAGACAATTTTTTTTTTTGGGGAAAAAAATAACTAGTAGCTTGGGTAGGTCCGCTAGCATTTTCATAAGCTGTTTGAACTTTCTTTTCAAGATGTATTTTTTTCGAAAATTCTGAGGCCAATCAGTGTCGTTGTTTGACTTTGATTTTGACAAAACCAAAAAAAAAATATCTGTTTTAGATTTTTATTGTGAAATTTTATTTTATTGAAAAAATGTAAAGATTATTAAAATTAGATTTAACTGCTGATTGCGAGAAAGATTTTGGGCAGAGATTTGGGGATTTTTTTTCCTTCCCATACAAATGTTTTCAGTTAAACGTTTTAAAATAAATACTAATTAAAAGTTTCATCTAAAAACACTTGAACGAAGTATTTTAGATGAAATATTTGTTTATGAATATTTTAAACACTTGAATGAAGTATTTTAGATGAAATACTTGTTTATGAATATTTTAAAAGAATCACAAATCAAGTATTTTCTTCAAAAACACTTTTAGTATATTCAAGTGTTTTTAGATGAAACACTTAATTAATATTTATTCTAAAATATTTAAATCAAAACACTTTTAGAAGAAGTTATACCAAACGGACTCTAAATCTACTGTAAACTCAAAACATTTTTCAAAAATACATGAAATCGTGTAGTACAAACGTTTTAGTGCTAATCGTTTGTTATATAGACGACTTTACATGTTTTGGGTTGGTGTGAACTAAATTTTCTATTGAACATGTAATTTACAGTTACAAGATAGGTTGCTTAGATTCTCGGGGTTTCTTCAGAAATATTGCAGAATAAAAAATTAATTCCTGATAAATTGGAGGAGAGAAACTAATTCCAAAATTACCGTAAATCATCTGTTAACAGACGATTTATAAGCTTAGTCTGCATAAATCGTCTGTTCAAAGCCATATGATTTGACCTTAGTGTCAAATCTCTCGTTCCAAGACCGTGAAGCTTGCTTTAATCCATAGATAGATTTTAGCAACTTACTAACTTTTTGTCCTTCACCTTGAACAATTAATCCTTCTGGTTGGAGCATAGAGATAATCTCGTCAAGATACCCATTAAGAAATGCGGTCTTGACATCCATCTGCCAAATTTCATAATTGAAATGTACAGCAATGGATAGGAGAGTTCTAATAGACTTTAACATAGCAACAGAGGAGAAGGTTTCTTCATAGTCAACCCCCCTTCCTTTTGGGAATATCCCTTTGCTACAAGTCTAGCCTTGAAAGTCTCTACTTTCTCATCGGCTCCTCTTTTTCGTTTGTAGATCCACTTGCACCCAATGAGTTTTACCCCAATTGGTTGATCTACAAGTTCCCAGACTGAGTTAGAGTACATTGACTCCATCTCAAGATCCATAGCTTTTAGCCATTTTTCTTTGTCAACATCCATCATTGCTTCTTTATAAGACAATGGATCTTCCAGATCAATACCGCCATCATTGACCTGAGTTAAGCCCAAATATCGTTCAGACAACTTGGGTGCCCTCCCACTATGACGGGGACTTAACTGGATTTGACTAGAATTTCTCTTCCTATTTGAAGAGTTAGGCAAGTCAACAATAATTGTTGGCTGGTTAGTGGTTTCACTTGGAATCATCTCCTCTAGTAGTAGTTTACTAGGAGATTTGTGGTTTCCTATATAGTCCTCTTCCAAGAATGTAGCATTTGTTGACACAAACACTTTATTCTCTTCAGCACTATAAAACAATTCACCACGCGTCTCTTTAGGGTAGCCTACAAAGAAGCATACTTTAGACCGTGATTCTAATTTCTTAGGGTTCGGTTTTAGCACGTGTGTTGGACATCCCCATACTCATAAGTGATGCAAGCTTACTTTGCGTCTCGACCATAACTCAATTGGTGTTTCTAAAACACTTTTAGAAGGTACCTATTTAGGATGTGTAACACAGTCTCCAATGCGTAACCCCAGAAAGATTCTTGTAATGATGAGTAGCTCATCTTCGATCTCGTCATTTCGAGTAAGGTTCTATTTCTTCTTTCAGCTACACCATTCTGCTGAAAGTTGGGATGTAATCCCATTTGCTATCAAGTAGTGTTTGAACTCATAGTCCATATACTCCCCAACACGATCTGATCGAAGTGTCTTGATAGATTTACCAAGTTGCTTTTCAACTTCAGCTTTAAACTCCTTGAATTTCTCAAGAGTTTCAGACTTGAATTGCAACAGGTAAATGTATCCATACCTTGAGTAGTCATCTATAAAAGACACATAATACTCATATCCACCTCTAGCTTTTACATTCACCGGACCACAAAGGTCTGAATGGATAAGCTTTAGTGGTTCCGTGGCTCAATTTCCTTTAGCTGAAAAAGGACGCTTGGTCATTTTACCCTCTATACAGGATTCACATAATGGGAGTGTACCAAGCTCTAAGTCACTTAGAGGTCCACTTTTAATCAGTCTTTGAATTCTATTAAGGTTAATATGGCCAAGCCATAGATGCTATAGAAGTGTCTCATATTTAGAAATTCTACCTTTATTAGTTCTAGACTCTGTAGTCTGGAACAACTTAGTATTATAAAGTATTGCAAATACTAACGGTGTTAATATATATAAATTGTTACCTTCTATTCCTCAACAAATAAAGTTTCCATCTTTGAAAATATCAACTTTATTAATACCAAAATCGACAGTATAAGATTGTCTGCGAATACAACCTAAAGAAACTATGTTCCGGTTTAAACTAGGAACATAATAAACAGTATTTAGAAAAATAAACATTTTATTATTAAAAGATAACTTTATATCAGCAACAACTTCTGCATCCACCATCTACCCCACGCTGTTCCTCAGAGACACTTCTCCAGGCTTGATCTTCCTATAAGAGTTACTTCCCTGATAAGAAGAGCACAAGTGATTAGTGACTCATAAATCAAGTATCCAGGTGGATTTATAATCCTCCACATTAAAGGTTTCCTAGAAGAATAAATCATATTTACCTTCTTTACCCTTTTTCTTCTCTTCTAAAAACTTGGGACAGTTCCTTTTCCAGTGCCCTTCACCATTACAGTGATAGCACTTTCCTTTGGGAACTTTTCTTCTCTTGGATTTCTTGTTTGCTCCTTTACCCTTCTTTTTCCAGAACCTTGGCTTCTTATTCTTAGTGCCTGAGCTAGAGGCACCATGAGCAGAGGCAACATTTACTTCTACAGCTTTCGTCTTCTCGCCTTTCAGCAACATAGTCTTGAAAGTCTGCAACTCATTAAGAATTTAGGACATGTTCATGCCCACCTTGTTCATAATATAATTACTCTTGAACGACAAGAAGCTATCTGGAAGGGTTTCAAGAATCATGCTGATCTGGCTAGTCTCATCTAAAGTTCCACCATTCATTTCAGCCACATTAAGATGGACAATTATGTTAAGGACATGTTCTCTAACCGAAGTTCCTTCCTTCATTCGAGCATTCATGATGTACTTGAGAGCCTCATGTTTGACTTGCTCAGATGGCTTGCCAAACATCTCTTGTGTCGATTGCAACATCTCTTATGCTGTAGACAGAGGTTCAAGCTTCTTGGATACGACTTTAGTAAGTCCAGCCAAGATATAGACACGAGCTTTTTCATTAGCTTTGATTCATCGATCATATGCCTCTCGAACCGTTCGAGCGACATTAGCAAGCGGTTCTGGAGAACATTCCTCTAGAAGCGTGAATTTGAGATTTTCAATAACTAGAATGGTATTGATGTTGTTTTTCCAAGTGGCGAAATTTTCACCATTCAATTTTTCAGTAGCAAGAATAGCAATAAGAGAATTCGACATAATTTGCTGTAAATAAATAAACACATGCTTTAGTAATACATTTTTACATATCCATTCATTCATACTTTTTGGCATCTATTACACGTGACGCATGAATGCACATTTAATGAAATTCTAAAACCTTAAAACACAATCCAATGCCATGGTATATTGGTGTGACAGGAACGATGCCTACGTAGGCAAGTCAAGGTTCCCTCCCACTAAAATGAGACTCCTCTCAACTAATGAACATCCCCACTATCTCATATCCTACAGTTCTTTAGTTACCATTTTTGGTCAGGCGAAACATCTAGATCACTTAAATATTAATTATGATGATTGTCACCGTAGGGAGAGTCAAACATCAAAACTCTTAAGAGTCTTTCTAAATGAATCTCTTTGAGTGTTACCAAGTTTTAGATCGCTTAGAGTTATTTTGATGAGTGTCACCGAAGGAAGAGTCAAACATCAAAAGTTCTATAAAATCCTATCTTGAAGACAATCACCAGTGTATTGATCCATACGGTTACTTTCCAGAGGTAATGAGTGACGAGTTACCAACACGAAGCCCTATATGAATCTCACTCATTGATTCCAACTTGGAGATCGCAGGACATGTTGTCACTTGTCCTTTTCCCACTCAATATAGCTAGCTAAGGCTTTTAACTTAGATATACCCAGGCTACCTCTAATATCTAAGTTTAATCTAACTTATAATAGCTCTTATTGATTGGTTAGATTGATTTTAATGTGAAAGCCAAGTGATTAATCTCTATTAATCCTAACATATTATGCACCGTCTCAATGAAGAGAATTATTAATAAAATATGACTCCCAGATTGCTCCCAGTTAGAGGGGTCCCGTGTTGATGGAACGATTAAATAACCTCTTATCTTAAACAGAGCTTTCTTGCCAGAGTTATATTTAAATTAATAACTTCAACTTCATTAATTTTTTATTAACTCTTTAATTAAAAATAATGACACCTCATCTTTTAGATTTTTTTTAGTTTCAAATCCTATTTAAAACTAAAAAATTAATTAAAATATTGGTTACTAAACTCTTTTAGACCATTTTAATTAAAACCTAAAACATGCTGCTAGTAATTACTAATTAACCAATTAATTAAAATTCTAGCACAATAAATATAACATTTATATTCATACAAGGCATGAGCATAATACCAATAATCTCAATTAATGATGCATGATCATGGAATTTATGATGGGAATAATTATTTATGGCATACAATATGCATGAATAATTACTATTTAATTATATCTAATATATAATAAATAAGCAATTTTGGTTGAGATAATATTGGCCAAATCTATGAAAATTAAAATCTATATCTAAATATAAATTAATTATCTTGAACTTCTCCAGGATCTCAAGAAAATGAAAACCAGAAAAAACGAGGGGAGGCACCTAGGTTTTAACCATAAGCGCCGCCGCCCCAAAAAACTATATAATTTTTTTTCCATGTATAGTTAAATGAAAATATTACAACATTTCATTATATAATTTTTATTTGAGACAATAATTTTATAGTTTGAATCTCTCTGGTAAAAAAGAAAGTCGGGTCATCCGAGCGTATTTAAATAGATATTATGTTTACATATGCGCCGTGTGCCGCCGCCAAGGTGGTGCTCTCCACCTGCAGCTCGCGGTTTCTGACTCCTTCAGTACTAGTCGGGATCTAGTTCGCTTTTCTTTCCTCCGTCATTTCGATCGATATCTCCATATGATTAAATGATTACGAATTTTTCCTATACCCAAAGCATGGGTTTACAAAAAATTTAGGAAAGAAAAACCTAGGCCAATAAATCCTAATTCAACCAAAACGCAAAACCACAATTTTAAAACTCCTTTTAGAATAGATTTTGATTCCCATCATAAATTTTTTGAAAATATTATAATAACAAGACTACTCTGATACCAGTTGTTGGGATTGAGGCCTCTATAAAAGAGTTCTCGTACGGAATTCCCAAGGATCTTTCCTTGCACTATAATATTATCAAAAACTAAAATGCATAAAAGATTACTAACCCTTGTCGAGAAGTGTTTGGCTTTTCCTCGTTCTTTGTTGGTTACGATCCTGGGACCACCAAAAAGTTCTTCCTCACTAAGCACAAAACAGAATTGGTGCGTGGGCACTATCCTCTTTAGAAAAAGGAAGAGGGAAGAAAAATTCTTTTTCCCTTACTGTAACGACCCAAATCCGTTAAATCCTTTAAATTCAAAAGCACAGTGGGAGACTTAGTTTTAAAGAAAAACAGCATGAGTACTTTTAAAACTTGGATAAACCAAAACCCATTTATACGTTTTTCACAACAGAGAAAACAATAAAATTGGAATGCGCATTCCAGATTATGATTTATACTTCTAAAAGAACTTTAAAACCATAAGACATTTACAACTTTAAACAGATGCTCTTCCGAGCTCAAAACATAATGTAAGAAAAGTATGAAGTATAAACAAAGCATTTCAAGGATGCTTTACAAAAAGTGTTCATGTTCTTGTCCATTCATCGTTTCAAGATACCAAACGGCACCACCTCCTCTACCACGTCGAGATTTACCGAAAATTATGTCCAAAGACCAAAAAGGCTCTTTATTACCCATTCTACACTTCCAATTTTTCCTAACCATACACCAATAAACATTCTGATTTCCGAATCATATTGAACCACATTTATTACCAATTTCGTACCACATCAAGTTACCTCATAACGTGTTATTGTATGTTACCATCTCAACATACTACCATGTACGGTGTTACCATATCAAGTGTCCTCATAATGTGATACCGTATGGATCAACATCAATATATTACCACGTACGGTGTTACCAAATCATCTGTCCTCGTAACGTGATACTGTATGGATCAGCATCAACATACTACCACGTATGATGTTACCAAATCATAGATCACATACTACCAAATATCGAATTACCATAAGTTGCCACATATTACCACATAAGGTATTACCATTGAAAAAGAAACACTTGTACAAAGGATAAACATGTATCAACGTAACAACTAACAAACAAGCTGGGATGCTCATTATATGAACTCGACCTATCTACCAATCTTGCCATATAACACCCGCTCATAGCCTGTTTCATCTATGAACCTCACAAGATCATATCACATAGTATCTCATCACATATACCTACACCATAGTCTGTTTCACCTATGGGATCAGTATAGTATATCTCATCTCATATACTTACGCCATAGTCTGTTTCACCTATGGGATCAGTATAGTATAACTCAGGTAGTATACCTACGCCATAGTCTGTTTCACCTATGGGATCAGTATATCTCAGCTCATATACTTACGCTGTAGTCTGTTTCACCTATGGGATCAGTATATCTCAAATAACATAAATCAGTTCATTAAATGAGCACCTCAACACAAACAACTAACAAACAATACAATCATACTACAATTACACTCAATGACATGCTTATTGTTTGTACTTATTAAAGTGTTGCCTCTTACCAAAAATCCCGAATACATAAATCGTACTACCATTAGAATTCCGTACTTACCAGTACTACCACAATTAACATCAATAACCTTATTATCATTAGAACTTCCATACACCACATTATTACCTCATTAAATCACAATCCTTATTCCTTACACAAGGTAATAAGATTATATAAACACTAACCATTAACATCACCGATGCCAAATTCCACGAAGTCTCTTAACTTCCAAGGTAAGCAAAATCAAGGTTTAACATCACCATGTCACGAATGACAATAAATCACCTTAATTCACAAGTATAATTTCCAAGCCGTTACCATAATCCACGAATTAACTTTCAAGCATTTTCTGTACTTACTTTAGTGAAAACTACCTAAAGTAATTTTAATTCCAAACTTTATCTCAAAATCTCTATAACCAAAGTATCTTAAACTTCCACTTTCTTCTAAATTCTCCAATTTCATCTAAACTTCCCAATTTCATCTTACAAGACTTCCAAATATACTCAAACTTGTTTTTCCACCCAAATTCACTAAAAACTCCAAAGTCACTCCGCTCACTTTCGAATCTAAAGTCACCAACCAATAAGTATTTACTCCTAAGAGATTGTTTTGTCACTTAACCTCGATCAACAAAATCGTAATGAAACTTAATTCATAAAATTACTAACTCCCATTTTAAACTCACCTTAGCCAAGAAGTCGAACTTCCTACGTGTCGAACGTGAAGGGATGATTTACTAAATTAGCAGAATTTTATCTAGTAAACTAATTAACATTTAATTACAGATCTATTAACATCATGCAATTTGTGATAAAAACATGTAGATTCATTCTTTAAATTTTCAAAAATTAAAACTCTAAAACTTACATTGAGTAATATATGGAGAATCGGTTGGAGGTTTCTTTACAACATCAAATCCTCAGCAACACTGGATCTTCTACACTTATCCCGATCGATCAAACGAAACCCCAATGACTATAGGGACATCGGCAAAGGGGGAAGGGAGAAGGAAGAGAGAATTCCAAATTTCTTAGAAATTTAATTGTGTGATTTATGAATGACTCAAGCATCCTATTTATAGGCTTATAAATATAATCTAATTAAAATATTCCATAGAGATAAATACAAAAAGGAAAAAGATATTATCTTTCCATTATCTTTGTATTTTTGAAAATACATAGATAAATAAGATACTATTTTTCTTTTCTATCAAACTAAGTTTATCAACTAAGATTGAGATCTATCACGGTTGATAAACTTAGTTTGATAGAAAAGAAAAATAATATCTTAATTATCTATGTATTTTCGAAAATACAAAGATAATGGAAAGATAATATCTTTTTCCTTTTTGTATTTATCTCTATGGATATTTTAATTAGATTATATTTTCCATAAGCCTATAAGTAGGAGGCTTGGGCCATTCATTAATCACACAATTAAATTTCAAAGAAATTTGGAATTCTCTCTTCCTTCTCTCTTCCTCCTTTGCTGATTTCATAGTCATTGGGGTTCCGTTTGATCGATCGGGATACAGCGTACAAGATCCGGTGTTGCTGAGGATTTGATGTTGTAAAGAAACCTCCAACCTGAAGGGATGATTTACTAAACTAGCGGAATTTTATTAAGTAAACTAATTAACATTTAATTACGGATCTATTAATATCATGCAATTTGTGATAAAAACATATAGATTCATACTAGTTTTTCGAAAATTAAAACCATCTACTTACATTGAGTAAAATATGGAGAATCGGTTGGAGGTTTCTTTACAGCATCAAATCCTCAGCAACACCGGATCTTCTACGCTATATCCCAATCGATCAAACGAAACCCGATTGTGGGATCGAATTTAGAGGAAATTGGGAAGAAGAAAAAAAAATATTTTTCTTCCCAATATCAAGAGGGAAAATCGCCCAAGGGGGGAGAAGGAGGAAGAGAGAATTCCAAATTTCTTAGGAATTGAATTGTGTGATTTATGAATGACCCAAGCCTCCTATTTATAGGAAAATGGGAATCCTAATCACATTAGGATTAATCCATGGAGATAAATACAAAAATAAAAAAGAATTATCTCTTTACTTTATCTTGGTATTTCTAAAATGCCATAGATAAATAAGATAATATTTTCTTTTCTTTATTTTATTTATCTTGGGTAAATAAATCTATATAATTATTATAGGATATAATTCAAATAATTATCTCCTACAAATTATCTATGATGGCCAAAATTAATAATAAATAATTAATAAATCAAATTTATTTATTTAATTATTTTGGGCCAATTTCAATTGGGTTCATTAATCCAATTGGGCTTGAAACTCTCTCTTAAATTAATAAGTCCAACTTAATTAATTTATTTATTAATTACCATTTAAATAAAATATTTTATTTAAAAAATTAATAATATTAATATTTTCTCCCTACTAAATATTATCAAATTATATTTAATTATTAATTTCCATTTAAATAATTTTCATTATTTAAATAATTAATAATAAATATTTTAATAATTAATTTCCATTAAATAAACTCATTATTTAATCAATAAATTTATTGATAATATTTTATTATTAATTAATTAATTTTAATTATTAATTTCCGTTCAAATAAAATTAATTATTTAAACAATTAATAATTGTCAATTAACTTCAAATTATTAATTACCATTTAAATATACTCAATATTTAAATAATTAATAATATTTCATTATTAATTTTCTGTTTAAATAAACTCATTATTTAAACAATTAATAATGTTTATATTAATTACCGTTTAAATATACTCAATATTTAAACGATTAATATTGCCTATTTAAGTAATTTACTTTACTTAAACTTTCCATTTCTTCTACTTGATTTCGCGACTACGATATTTGGGCTAGCATAGGGACCTGATGGACCTATAGATCATGGGCTTAATAATTAGTCAATTAAGTGATTAACTCATAATCAGTTACCTACTTATTATCTAACTATGAATAATTCCACTATAGATTCATAGCTGAACTCCCCTCACTATAGATGAGTTATGTCCATTTAGTTTATCTTTATTTATATCTGTGATATAATCCTTCACGTGGAACCCTCATAATTACAGACGGATAAATTTACCGTTTTGCCCCTGTAATTACCGCTTTATCCTTGTGTTCCCGCTGATTCTCCAATGAACTTTATCTTTAGTCGAACTAGAGATAAGGTACTTCTATGATCAATAGAAGTCGTGGAGCCACTTGTTCATGCTCGAATTGAAGGGATGATTTACTAAATTAGCGGAATTTATTTAGTAACACAAATTAACACTTAATTTAGGATCTATTAATATCATGCAATTTGTGATAAAAACATGTAGATTCATGCTAGTTTTTCGAAAATTAAAACCCTTTACTTACATTGAGTAAAATATGGAGAATCGGTTGGAGGTTTCTTTACTGACATCAAATCCTCAAGAACACCAGGATCTTCTACGCTATATCCCGATCGATCAAACGAAATCCGATTGTGGGATCGAACTTTAGAAGAAATTGGGAAGAAGAAAAATATTTTCTTCCCAATTTTGAATAGGGAAAATCGGCACTCAAGGGGGGAGAGGAGGAAGAGAGAATTCCGAATTTCTAAGGAATTTAATTGTATGATTTATGAATGACCCAACCCTCCTATTTATAGGAAAATAGGAATCCTAATCCCATTAGGATTAATCTATAGAGATAAATACAAAAAGAAAAAAAGATTATCTCTTTCCTTTATCTTGCAATTTCAAAAAATGCCATAGATAAATAGGAGATTATTTTCTTTTCTTTATTTTATTTATCTTGGGTAAATAAATCTATATAATTATTATAGGATATAATTCAAATAATTATCTCCTACAAATTATCTATGAAGGCCAAGATTAATAATAAATAATTAATAAATCAAATTTATTTAATTAATTATTTTGGGCCAATTTCAATTGGGTTCATTAATCCAATTGGGCTTGAAACTCTCTCTTAAATTAATAAGTCCAGCTTAATTAATTTATTTATTAATTACCATTTAAATAAAATATTTTATTTAAACAATTAATAATATTAATATTTTCTCCCGACTAAATATTATCCAATTTATATTTAATTATTAATTTCCATTTAAATAATTTTCATTATTTAAATAATTAATAATAAATATTATAATTATTAATTTCCATAAATTAATAATTTTATTGACAATATTTTATTATTAATTTAATTAATTTCTATTATTAATTTTCGTTTAAATATAATTAATTATTTAAACAATTAATAATTGTTAATTAATTTCAAATTATTAATTACCATTTAAATATACTCAATATTTAAATAATTAATAATGTATAATTAATAATATTTCATTATTAATTTCATGTTTAAATAAACTCATTATTTAAACAATTAATAATGTTTATATTAATTACCGTTTAAATATACTCAATATTTAAACAATTAATATTGCCTATTTTAAGTAATTCACTTTACTTAAAATTTCCATTTCTTCTACTTGATTTCGCGACTACGATATTTGGGCTAGCATAGGGACCCGATGGACCTATAGATCATGGGCTTAATAATTAGTTAATTAAGTGATTAACACATAATCGGTTAATTACTTATTATCTAACTATGAATAATTCCACTATAGATTCATAGTTGAACTCCCCTCACTATAGATGAGTTATGTCCATTTAGTTTATTTTTATTTATATCGTGATATATCCTTCACATGGAACCCTCATAATTACAGTAGGATAAATTTACCGTTTTGCCCCTGTAATTACCGCTTTATCCTTGTGTTCCCGCTGATTCTCCAATGAACTTTATCTTTAGTCGAACTAGAGATAATATACTTCGTGATCAATAGAAGTCGTGGCGCCACTTGTTCATGTCTCGAATCAGGACATCAAGGAGTTTCCTAAAGTTCCTAAAATATTTAGGTATCGCACCGATACCTGTTAATTTATAGGAAAGTTATGAATTCCATCTTGTGAAAATGAGTTCCCGACTACTTATCTAGTCATGTTCCCAAAACAGGAGTGTATTGAGCGTTCTTACAGATCGCTCTCAACTATGTGAATCAAAGAACATAACTTCACAAATAGGAGTCCGCATTTCACTCGGGATTGAGATCTATCACGGTTGATAAACTTAGTTTGATATTCGATCATTTCTGTAAACGGTACTAAGGAGAAATTTGATCGAACATCGTGGTCCTGTCTTATACAATCAACATTGTATATGATACTTCCATTTCATGTCTCCCACATGAATGATCAGGATTAGATCATTTGTCTACAAACAAAATGCGAAGCTATCAACAGTGTTACCAGGATAAGGTTCCCAAACGTTATCCATTTACTGTAGACACTTTTAAGTTACTCATCTCGACTTTAATCCTCTCGTATGACTCACATACTAAGTCGTGATTTCATAAGAGTAACTTAGGGTTTACTATTTGAATGTTTGATATTTATATATTTCCATATATTCTTAATATCATTAATTGAATCAATCTAGATAATATAAAGAACTTATGTTTATTTATTTAATTTATTCTTAATAAATTATTATTATTAAATAATTACAAGTTCTAGGACACCATTCCTAACACGAATTAGTACATCAAGGGAGTTTCCTAAAGTTCCTAAAATGTTTAGGTATCGCACTGATACCGTTAATTTATAGGAAAGTTATGAATTCCATCTCGTGAAAATGAGTTCCCAGCTACTTATCTAGCCATGTTCCCAAAACAGGAGTGTATTGAGCGTTCTTAAAGATCGCTATCAACCATGTGAATCAAAGAACATAACTTCATAAATAGGAGTCCGCATTTCACTCAGGATTGAGATCTAGCACGGTTGATAAACTTAGTTTGATATTCGATCATTTCTCGTAAACGATACTAATGAGAAATTTGATCAAACATCGTGGTCCTGTCTTATACAATCAACATTGCATATGATACTTTCATTCCATGTCTCCCACATGAATGATCAGGATTAGATCATTTGTCTATAAAACAAAATGCGAAGCTATCAACAGTGTTACCAGGATAAGGTTCCCAAACGTTATCCATTTACTGTAGACACTTTTAAGTTACTCATCTCGACCTTAATCCTCTCGTATGACTCACATACTAAGTCGTGATTTCATAAGAGTAACTTTGGGTTTTACTATTTGAATGTTTGATATTAATATATTTCCATATATTCCTAATATCGTCAATTGAATCAATCTAGATAATATAATATAAAGAACTTATGTTTATTTATTTAATTTATTCTTCATATATTACTCAATGTAAGTTTTAGAGATTTAATTTTCGAAAATTTAAGCAAGGTTGTATTGCTGACTCCACTATGGAAGCAGAATATGTTGCTGCTTGTGAAGCTACAAAGGAAGCTGTCTGGCTCAGAAAGTTCCTAAAAGATTTGAAATTTGCTCCAAATATGGAATTGCCCATAACTTTCTATTGCGACAATAGTGGTGCAGTGGCAAATTCAAGGGAACCAAGATCACACAAAAGATCAAAACATATAGAAAGGAAATATCATCTTATAAGGGAGATAGTGCATCGTGGGGACGTGCTGGTCACAAAGATAGACACGAAAGAAAGCAGAGCTGATCCGTTTACAAGGACTCTCACGGCTAATGTGTTTGATGGTCACCTAGAAGGACTAGGATTATGAGACATGTCTCACTTACTCTAGGGCAAGTGGGAGATTGTTGGGATTTATGCCCTATAATTCGTAATTTGTAATTGAATATTTTATGAATAAATAAAAGTATTATTTTAGTGAATTTTGTGCAATTTATTATATGTTGATATTCGTTAAATATTCAAACATTAATGGAAAATTCCAGAGTTACTAATGTTGTAATCTTGACTACTATGAGATATAAAGTGGATCTAGTCCAAGATAGCAACTCAAATAGTCTACAGTAAACGAATACGGTTAGGAAACCTTATTCTGATAACACTGTTGATGTTGTTCACTGATTTGATCCAAATCATTGGCCTAATGTAGATGCAAGTGGAAACATCATATATAATGAGTTTATATAAGACTGGACCAGGATAATAAATCGATTCCTAAATAACACTGTTGATAGGAAATGATTTATAATATTGAATTTACGTTATTAAGATTGATACGTCTCAATCCTGAGTATGTTGTGAACTCATATTAATGAAGTCTTTTCCTTTGATTCACATAGTTGAGGGACTCGGTAAACTCCCGTTTTGGGGAAATGACTAAATTAGTGCCTGCGAATATTTCTATACAAGATGGCATTCATAACTTTCCTAAAACAAATGAAAGTGTTAGTGCGACACTATTCTAACTTAGGAACTTTAGGTATCTCCCTTGTTGTAATGATTTAGTACTTGAACGTAAGGCCTCACCTTCTCATTGACCCGAGAAGGATCGTTCTATACTTGAAAACTATAGAAAAATATTCATTAGTAAATCATCGGGTACGCAAGGATAAAAGAGATAATTACAAGGGTAAAACGGTAATTTTGACCCAGTTGTAATTATAAGATTACCACGTGAAGGATATGTCAAAACGAACTTAATAACAAATGGACATAACCCATCTATAGTGAGGGGAGTTCAACTTAGGGTTTATAGTGGAATTACCCTAAGTTAATAATTACGATTAATTAATTAATGAGTTTAATTAATAAATCAATAATTATTGGAGCCCATGATCTATAGGTCCATCAGGTCCCTATGCTAGCTCATATATCATTGTAACTAACCAAATTATTAATTTAACTAGGAAGAAATATTTATATTTAAGTAATTAGATTACTTAAATAAAGGATATATTAATTTTTTAAATAAAGAGTTTATCTAAATGGAAATTAATATTAAAATTATTAATTATTTAAATAATGAGTTTATTAAATAGAAGTTGATAATTAATATTATTAATTAAATAATGAGTTTATTTAATTTAATAATAAAAAGAGAGATTTAAATATATTTGTTTTATAAAAACTAATTAGTATTTTGCCCAAAATAATTAATTAAATTGATTTAGTTCAATATTATTTGATATATAATTTTTGGGCATTTATGTATTTAATTAGAGTTAATTATTTAGATATATAAAAGAATTGATAAATTAAAAAAATAAATAAATAGAGATTTATCTTTACGCCACATGTCAACATTTAAAAGAAAATTTGTTTTTTTTATCTTGAATGTGGCTGACGCCTTTTTGAAGAGTTTTTTTTTTAATTATTTAAATTAAAGAAATAAGAAACCTAATTGTATTAGGAAACCAATTCTTATTTTCTTATAAATATGACCATTGGGTTATCATATTTGATACTTGAGGTTTATCAAAAAGTTCTCTCTTTTATTTTCCTATTGCCGGTTTTTGGCTTCTTAAAATAAGAAGAAATTTTCTTCTTTGTTTGTTCTTCCGGTTCGATTCCCACAAGTAGGGTTGGTTTATGATCGGGATATAGCATAGAAGACTTGGTGAAGTGGATTGATGCTGTAAAGAAAACCCCAACGGATTCTCCATAAATCTACAATGTAAGTTTTTTGAAAACCTTATAATTCTAGTTTAAGATTTGATCATAATTGCATGTTATTAATGAATCATGAATTAAGTGTTAATTAAATTACTATAGAATTTCCGCTAATTTAGTTAATAGTTCCTTCAATTGGTATCAGAGCCTACGTTAATTTAACATGAATTGTGATTTTCGAAAATTAGTGGGTTGCATAAAAACGGTTTTATGTATGTATATAAATTGTTATATAAATATTGGATTTGCTAGTTGACTGTTTAGGTATTCTCGGGCACTTAGGTTTTAAATTTTATTAGAAATTTTGTAAACCCTATTTTGGGTATAGGATTATTTTTGTAATCGCCGGGAATAACGGAAGAAAAAGATGATGCAAAAATCGGCCCAATGAAGGGAAAATGGAGCAAGGGGCGGCGGCACAACTAGGGTTTGGTGAAAAATATGGTAAGATATTTTTCAACATTATCTTTTAAAAGATAAATATTTTAAAATATATAAGATAAAGATAAAAGGTAATTTATAATTATCTTATATCTTTATAATGTATTTTAAATATATATTACTATTCATGGAAAATATTTATTTTATATTTTTCCATAAATAGATAAAAGATAATATTTTAAAAAATAAACCTTTCATGAAAAATATTGGAGAAAATATTTCCTTTCATAAAAGGCCTCCCACGCTTACATCAAGATGAGGAGAGAGAAATTTTCAAACTTCAAGACCTACAACAAGTTTTAATTATTGTAATTTTAATTTAGTTGTAGAATTAGTGCCAAGAATACCGGTCAATCTAGTTGTTTAATTATTTAGCTTTTGTATGAGATATGATCTTTAAATAATTGTTCATGCATATATGTATGTCATGTAGGAAATCCCACCATAGATGTATGATTAAGATAGATTTAATTGTACATGCATACATAATTATGTGATAAAGTTGTTATTGTATTTTATGTATGTTATAAAGCATGTTGATTTTATCTAGTCATAAAATATTTATGCCGATGAGATTAGGATAAAAGCATGCTAATTTTAGATAATATTCATTTATTAAAATGTTTAAAATTGAATAAAAACTAAAATTAATATTCGAATGTGGATTTATTTGTTTAAACAATTGGACCTAAATTCACTTAAGCACTATCAAATAGATATTTAATTAAGGGTTAATTAAAAATTCATGAAAATGATTAATTAAATTGAATGGATCTCTGGCAAGAAAGCTCTGACCTAGCGATGAAGTTTTTTTAAAGTTCCCCTAACACGGAGTGCCTTTAATTAGGAGCGATCTGGGAGAAAAGTTCAAGATGATTAATCGATTTCATTAAGAAGGTCCCATAATGTGATTAGTTTTAAATCTAGGAAACTTGGCAATTCACATTAAAATTGATCTAACAATTTAAGAGTTAAGATTGAGTTAGGTTAAATTTAGATAAATTGATTAGCCTAAATTTGTCTGAGTATGAAAACCCAATTTTAAATTTTGAGTGGGAGAAGGAAACTTGACAAAGTATCCTATGGTCTCCATTATTAGGCTCGCAACGTGAGATTCACACTTGGCCTCTGTAGCACCCATAAAAGTGTCATTCCCATAGGATGGTTTTATAGTGTGAATCAATATCAAGGTGGGTCTCCCGAATGGGATAAAGGATTTTAAATGCGAATTGAAGACTGAATCTACACTTCGTAGACACTCATCTTTTTCTCATTTAAAGGACTAAAATAATGGGTTACACTCATAAGAAATTGATAAGGTTTGTTATCACATTTCTTGACCAAACACACGGTAAAACAATTCCATAGGAATATGAGTTATTCTAGATTGGAAGTTGTTCGAGAAGGGTCTCGGTTTAATGTATAGGGTGACCAAGGTATAAAATATCGCCGATAAAGGCGATATATCGCTCGACATTTCACTCAATCTGACATGCGATACGTCAAAGGGGGGGGGGGTAAAGAATATCTTTCTGGAAATCGACGATAAATTGATGATGTCATCGAAATCTACATATCGAACGACTTATCGCAAAGATTTGGCTCGCATAAGTTACGGGCTCCCATATTACTGGGGTTGGCCACCGCTTACAAGCAGTAGCTTTCGCCTAACTCAACTGCTGAGGAGAAACCTTCAATTTATATTTTCTTCAATACCCTTTGATTGTTAAACTTTTCGATGTGGGAATAAGATAACACTTCAACTTTTTCAAACTTATTTTATTCATATCAAATATCCAGATTCTATCTATAAAAAAAATCCAATCGATGTGGAATTACCAATTATATTTTGGCAGCTTGCAAAATAATATCTATTTATATTTATATGATTAATTATATATTCATGTTAATACTAATTTATCATTTAAATTTTAGTTAATAAATTTTAATCATAATATTATTTTGATTATTACTTTTAGTCATAATGTTATTTTGATTATAAGTTTTAATTAAGGTTAATACTAATTTTAACTTGATTATATAATCAAGCTTTTAATTTGTTTGAAATTTGCTTACCGTTTCTACGTGTTTAATAATGTTAAATATTTTTAAAAAATTTCATTCAATATAACATATTAATGTCTTCATATCATGTTTATTATTATCTTTTGACAAATTTTAATGTAATAAACATATTTTAATATTATATTTTGATATATTTTATTGAATTTTTTTATATTTTGTTTTGTTTATCATCATTTGTAAGTGTATAATTCTAATATATGATAGATTATGATTTAATTAAGTAAGTATGAAAGTTTCATCTAAAAGTAAAAAAAAAAAATCATCTAAGTTTTCGTAGTTTCCGTGATTTTTCAGGGAATGTCCATCGACATCGACATTTCCATCGACATTTCCGTAAATTTGAACCTCGACATTTCTCTCGACATCGATATTTTACTCCTTGAGGGTGACTGACTTATCATTCGACGGCACTCTACTCGTGAAGGTTAAACTACCGTGGCATAATAATCTGTTTAGGGTATTTCTATTTGTTGAACATTGTAGCTTTCATGCATCATGTTTAATTTTATGCCAAACGCATTGTTTGAATATAAAATTGCTAATTAAAATTCACTTAATTTTATTCATTACAGCTAAAATGTCCTCCTATAATATTGCAACCAATAAAATTGATAACTTTGTCAAATGGAATGAATTGTTAAATGACACTCTAAATCAAGATTCTAGTCTAATTGTTAATGATCTCAATTTTCTGTCAGATGCAATTAGTCGCGTAAATATGACTAACAAACGGATGAACGACTTAGATAGTAATTTAGAATTACTTGTAGCAGAATCGTGGTTAGTGGAAGATAACTTATCCGAATGGATATTTGATTCTGGTGCCACAAACCACATTTGTTCATCCGCTCTAATGTCCGATTCTTGGACTAAAATAGAACATGGTACATATACAATGCGAGTAGGAACGGGGCAGTTCCTTACTGCAGTTTCATGTGTAGGCATTTGTCTGCAATTCAATTCTCGTTACATACAGTTATACAACGTTTTACTAGTCCCTAGATTTTCTAGAAATCTAGTGTCAGTTTCACGTTGCATGAGAAATGGTTATTCAATTGACTCAGGGATTGATGAGATCAAGATATACAAAGGGAATTCGTATATAACCTCTGCAGTCAATAAAAAAAACGTGTTCATATTGAGCCCATCAATAGGAACAACAACACATAATATTGAAATGTTCAAGACTGCAAAAACAAGAACTAAAACACAAAAGGTTTCAAAAGAAGAAACGTATTTATGGCATCTAAGGCTAGGTCATATAGGCTTAGGCAGGCTTGAAAGACTCGGGAAAAGCTGGTTCCCTAAGTCAGTTAGAAATCGGAACCATGCCAGTCTGTGAACCCTGTTTGGAAGGTAAAATGACCAAAAGACCTTTTACTGGAAAAGGTAATAGAGCCTCGGAACCACTAGAACTTGTGCATAGAGACCTTTGTGGACCATTTAATGCAAAAGCTCGTGGTGGATTTGAATATTACATCTCTTTCACGGATGATTATTCACACTATGGATATGTTTACCTAATGATCAACAAATCAGAAGCTCTTGATAAGTTCAAAGAGTATAAAGCTGAAGTGGAAAACCAATTAGGTAAAACTATCAAAATACTTCGATCTGATCATGGTGGAAAATATCTGGACTTTGACTTCAGAGATTATTTGATAGAATATGGGATAACATCCCAACTTTCAGCACCGGGAATGCCTCAACAAAATGGTGTGGCTGAAAGAAGAAATCGAATGTTATTAGACATGACTAGATCAATGATGAGTTTCGCAACACTGTCACTTTCCTTTTGGGGATATGCAGTTAAAACTGCTTTATACATACTCAATGTGGTTCCATCCAAAAGTGTTCCTAAAACTCCACAAAAGTTATGGAATGGACGTAAAAGAAGTTTACGACACTTTAGGATTTGGGGGTCGCCCGCTCATGTGTTGATGAAAAACCCAAAGAAGTTAGAACCCCGAAGTAAAGAATGCCTTTTGTAGGCTACCCAAAAGAAACAAAGGGTGGGTACTTTATTGTCCCGTGGAAAACAAAGTATTTGTGTCGACAAATGCAGTTTTTCTTGAAGATGATTTTATTAAAGATATAAAACCTAGAAGTGCAATAGTGTTAAATGAAATAAGTGATAACAACACAATTCATAAATCAACAAAAGTTTTTGATAAAACACTTGAAATCCAGGTGCAAACTTTATTAGAACCTCGGAGAAGTGGGAGGGTTATTAGAAACCTAGAATGCTTTATAGGATTTGGAGAAATCCACATTGCCATAGTTAATGACAATCTGGAAGACCCATTAACTTATAAGAGTGCAGTCCGGGATATTGATAAAGAAAAATGGCTCAAAGCCATAGATCTCAAGATGAAATCAATGTATTCCAACTCTGTCTGGACTTTCATAGATCTTCCAAATGGTGAAAAACCCATAGGATGCAAATGGATTTATAAGAGAAAAAGAGGTGCAAACGGGAAAGTTGAGACTTTCAAGGCTAGATTAGTGGCAAAAGGATATACTCAGAGGGAGGGTATTGACTATGAGGAAACTTTTTCCCCAGTTGCCATGGTTAAATCTATTCGCACAATCTTATCCATTGCCGCTTATTATGATTACGAGATTTGGCAAATGGACGTCAAGACTGCCTTCCTTAACGAAAATCTAGACAAAAGCATCTATATGATGCAACTAGAGGGATTCATTACACCAGGACAAGAGCAAAAGGTTTGTAAGTTGCAAAGATCTATTTATGGACTTAACAAGCATTAAGGTCTTGGAACATTAGGTTTGACGATGCAGTCAAAACTTATGGCTTTGAACAGAATGTAGATGAACCTTGTGTATATAAGCGTATCATAAAAGACAAAGTGGTATTCATAATTCTTTACGTTGACGATATTTTGTTAATTGGAAATATTAAAGGAATGTTAACAGAAGTTAAAGAATGGTTGGCAAATCAATTCCAAACGAAAGATTTGGGAGAGGCTATGTGACGACCCGACTAATTTAAAATCATTAAAAATAAATTCAACGGAAGTCTTTATATTTTAAGAAAAATTGGCGTGGTTATGTTTGAAAAGTGGCTAGCCAAAAACCTGTTACATTTTAAATTCACAATCTAAATACACAAGGAACTTTAAGTTCCTAACCAGGAGTTCAAAAGGAGTTTATAATTATAAAAGTAAAGACAAAAGCTCCTAAGAGCTATTTACAAATATACAAATCCAAAATTATATAAAGTTCACAAAAACGAAGTCCATGGACTTAAATCAACCTAGTTCATGGACTTAAATCAACCTAATCCATGGACTTAAATCAACCTAGTCCATTCCGAGGTCATCATCCTGCTATCATACAGCACCAGCTTCTCTCCCACGACCTCTAGCACGAGCATTACCTGAAATTGGTTGTAATATCATGAGCTAACAACTTAAGCCCAGTGAGAATAGACAGAATAAAAAGTAAAGATAGACCCCAAACCCTCCTTCTGATTTGTGTCCAATTTCAATTTGCTTATACTTTACTAAAACTTCTAAAGTTTAGAAGAATGATTCCAAATCATACATTTCCTTCGGGATCATACAATTGATGGTTCATACTAAATATAATATTTAATCTAATTATGTATATTCATATAATATTAGCAAATGAAGTCTAACCATCAATCATTCACTAATTAAATAATATAAAGAATGCACCATCTTTAAATCATTATAATCATCATATGCGAATAATGTCAGGTAATGAAGCTCCCGTAGGTCAGTTCATTCACCTCATTATCTCTCTTTCCAATTAGCACATATAAGCCTTTTTAATTATAACTTCCCATCTCTAGTGATTAATGACAGGCAAGGTGTTAAAAGTCGATGTCGATTGCGATGTCGAGGTTCAAATATACGAACTTGTCGACGGAGTTGTCGATATCAACGGACATTCCCATAAAAATCACGGAAACGATGGAAACTTGAGTAAATTTTTAGACTTTAAGAATAAAACTTTCACAATAGTTTAATTAAGTGATAATTTATCATATAATGAAGTTGTAATCCTATAAATACGATTAAATATGTAAAAATTATAAAAAACCATATGAGAGAATTAAAAGAATTTTAAATTTCTTTTTATAAATAATTTTATTTAATTAAAAATTAATATTACTATAAAATTAATACAAAATTATCTTATTATAAACTATAATTAAATCAAATTACTTATAATTATAATTTGATTAAAAATATATAATGATAAAAAAAAAAGGATGGAAATTGATTATTGAAATTTAAAAAAAAAAAAAAAAGATAAGGGCGTGAATGAGAGTGGAAGGGTAGAGGAATAAAAAAATATTGAGGACCCACCATCCCCACATGTGAGAGAGGAGGAAGTTAAAAATTGAGATTTTCACAATTGTGAATTGTCCCACATCGAAAGTGGTAGAGAAAAGGGAAGTCTCTTACTTCTATAAATAATAGCATCAAACTATCCAATTTTCAAAGATTCCAGCGTCTCATAAAGAATGACTCGGCTTTGCTTTAAAGCTTTTGGGCTGAATAATCAACAAGTTAAAAAGCCCATGAAACAAGTCAAAAATTTTATACCTGTTGTAGCGATATTCAACGATATCTTCTTAATATCGTGAGATATCGTCGATATTTCAAGATATTGATGATATATCGTCGACTGGGGGAAAGAAATCACTTTACCCCTTGTCGACATGTCGCAGCTGCATTTGAGCGACATGTTGCTCGATATGTCGAGGTTGTCTTCGACTTTTAATTCCTTGATGACAGGTAATGAAGCTCCCGTAGGTCAGTTCATTCAACATGTATCTTCGTATATGTATCATAGTAATTATGGATAATACCAAATAATGTGAACTCGCATAGTTCATCATTATTTCATTATCCATCTCCTCCGATCATGCAAAGTCCCGCAGTCCTTTAACATTCCTCATGTACATATACGGAAATATAAAACGAATAATACCAGACAATGCAAGCTCACTCGGTCTATGCATTGCCTCATTATTCCTTCCAAGTTCGATTATGCAAAATGATATGATATGATGTGCATAAGCTTTCAAGTACGAGTAAATAAATGTAAACTTTCAAAGTAAACTAAAGAACATAAAAGGTAAATGAATCAAGTATTATACTCTTAAATATAAAATAAGAAGATAGCAACTTCTGATAAGGAAAAACAATAAGTAAATCGAATCAACGGTTTTTCATAAACTTATTTACTAACTTTATCTTAAAGTTTCCAAATCAAGTTTCTTATTCAACTCTTTAAACTAGAAACCTTCAACTTCCGAATAGTCATCCTTAGGCATTGAACTAACCTAAACTTAGAGCTTCTGGGAGTTAAACGTTCCTTTGAAACACTTATGAATTCTCTCAACTCGAGATCAAAACTAACTCCCAATTCTAAAAAGTTAGCTCATTTTCTTATACCCTTTTTTATTCAAACCTAAAGATCGACTTTCGATCCTACAAATCATTCTACTTATTCGGTTTCTAAAGTTACTTTAAATCCTATTTATTCTCACCTTAGAAGATGTGACTTCGCTCCAAACCTCCGGAAGAGCGATCAAGCAAGGAAATCAATAAACACCTACAAATAATTACATCTAACAATTAATAAATAAACATACATCAATCGATTGACAATTAATGGCATAAAACGACAAAAAACCCCTTAATATCCCAAAGGGTGCTCTTGGCCATGATAGGGAAAATAGGCCTCGAGTTTGGTTTTTCGGCTTTTAGGCAATTTAGAGGTGTTTTTGTAACGTCCCGTTACTTTTAGAGGTAAATTTTTTTTTTATTTTATTTATTTAATGAAGCTTTTAAAGTTTAGTTTTAATTCAGTAACTTCTATTTTAGTAGCTATTTTCGTCCGAATTAGTTTTTAATCGTTTTAGTACTTTAATTATGTTTTGGTGATATTAATAATTATTAACGGGCCAATTAATAATTATTAATCACCTTTAGATTTATTTACAAGCTTCGGGTTTCATTTTTTAAAGCAAAAACTAAAGAGGGACGTAGGCGTCATTACCCGATTTCTTAAATATCTAGATTTCACTATTCATTTCCCCTTAAAATAGAAAATCAAAGGCAATTTCATCAAAAATCTGCTTCTTCTCCTCCTGTCCGGTAGTGAGCCTCCTAAAGCCAAAAACTAAATTTTGGTTTTTCTTTATTTCTCAACGGATCGTCTCGATTCTACATCCGTTGGAAAGCCCTTGGCCCGTAGATCATTTCCAACCTACCGAATGTAATTTTCGCTCATTTTATCGAGGCTTAAAGGTATGTTAAAGTTTCTTATTTTTGTTATGAATAGTGTTTTAATGGTGGAATTGAGTTGTAATCTTGAATTCGTTCACCTAGGAGCTTTAAGATATCAATCGGGAAAGTTGTTATAGTCATTTTTAGGAACTTTCCCTAAAACCTAAAACCAAGTTTGCAGGAAACTCGTTCCTTGTAGTTTTCCCTCTTTGGGCTTTGTTTAGGATGTTTAGTTTATTATGTTTTTGCTATTTTCTATTTGTTTGGAAATGGTTTATTGCTCAAAACCCTAAATTGCGATTACCCATTAAGATTACCAACCTCCAAAGTACACGAAACCAAACCAAAATGTCTTTAAAGTGCTTAAAATCCAGGAAAACAATTCCTTTTCTTCCTTTCCCTTGGGCCGTGGGCCTCTTGGCATAAGTTCAGGGTGGTTTTGTCTTTTATTTTAGTATCGTGACGATCGTTCTTCGATTCGGTTAATTAATATACTTTAGGTGTATTTAATTATATAGGTTTCGTGCATAGATCGTGATTCTTGGTCAACCGGAGTTTCGGAGTTGACTTCGTTTGCAAGGTGAGTTTAAAATGAAAGTTAGTTGTTTTATGAATTAAGTTTCATTATGTTATTGTTTATCGAAGTTAAGCGGGATTTAGCTTCTTAGAAGTTAAGTTTGGTTAGAGACTTTAATTAGGAAGTTAGTGGAGGAAAGTTTGGATTTATGGTTAGTTCGATGATTAGAGAACATCGGAGAGGTTTGTAAGTATGGAAATGAGATTTGGAGATGTTAGATGAAAGTGGAATGGAAGTTACTTTGATGGATTTGGAAGTAAAGTAATTAGAAGATGCACTTGAGTGTTAACTCGTGTAATCGAGATAGTTAGGCTTCGTAATAGCTTAGAAGGATTCTTTGAGTTTAACTAACTTTTAGGAAGCTTAACAGTTTGTAAAGTGACCCATGATAGTATGTTGATTCGGTTCCATATGTATCATGTGGTGAAATGGTGAAAGTCCTGATATCCGAAATGGTGAAATTCCTGATACCTGAAATGGTGAAAGTCCTGATATCCGAAATGGTGAAATTCCTGATACCTGAAATGGTGAAAGTCCTGATAACCGATGATTGAGATATGATACATGGTAGTACGTGGATTCGGATCCGTACGTACCATGGTATTATGATCTATGATACGAGCACATGACAAGATGTTGATTCGGTTCCATACGTATCATGGTGCGATGGTTGTGATATGGTACGTGGTATGTTGATTTCGATCCATACAATAGCACGATACGATGAAACTTGTTTGGTAATAAGGATAGTTAATGTTATTTTTACCGATTCTTAGAAACGTGTAGTGAGACTTAGTTGTGAATGTTAATTACACTTTAAGTCTTTATTCTTTTTCTATCTCATGGTATTGACATGTATGGGTGACATTCTACTATCGATGGATTGTATGGAAATTTGGAAGTGTGGATGTGAGTAGTATTGGGCATTTTAGGCCTTTGGACACGATTTCGGTTATGAGATTTTGTTCATAGGATTACTTGCTTTTGTTTTACTCTCACTAGCATGTTATGCTAATGGTGCTACACTTAAAATTTTCAGGTAAACCTCGAGTTAAGAAGCGTGGTAGAGGAGGTGGAGCCGCGTGATCGATCGAGAGGGTGTATGGACAATACTAGAAAACTCATTTTGTTTAGCATTCATTGAAATGCTTGTAATTATTCCATCTTTACATAACTTGTGTCTTTTTGAGCCCGAAAGGGTATTTGTGTAAAATATGTCTATGTTTTATGGTCTAAATGTCTTTTGGAATGCGAAATTCCCGATTTATCGCTTTTTCTGGAATTTGGGTTGTAAACAGGTTTTGATTATTCGATTTTTAAACGAACCCATGCCGTTTTTCTTTAGAAATCGAGTCTTCCGCTGTGCATTTGAATTTAAAGAATTTAACGGGTTCGGGTCGTTACAGTTTTAGATTGATTTCAAGTACTTTGGAAAATCCGGTTTTCAATGGGTAACGATAAACCGGGTTTTTGGACAATATGCAATTTCCCAAATTGAATTATAATACACATTATTTCAATAATTTATAATCCATAATCAAACCCCAAAAGGTAAATTTCAAACGGGAAGGGCTTCGACTGAAACTCGGTTTTAGGGTTAAGGGAAACTTTCCAAAATTAGTAAAAACAACTCCGGTAATTACAAACACCGAGTTTCCCGACAAGAAATCGAAGAATCAAAATGAAAACTCCATTAAAACACTATTTGGAGCTTAGGGTTTGAAGCTTTACTTACCGAGAACTCCGTATATCACGGGTGGCAAGCACGATGGTTGGGTGGAAATGAATCGTAGGACCGATATCTTTCCAACGGAACAAGAATCGAAGCGATTTGACGAGAATTAAACGAAACTCAAAATTTGGGAAAAGAGAGATGAAGCTCTCGGCCTAGAGGAGAAGAAAGGAAGAAGATGAAGTTGATTTTTGGTCAATTGAAGTCAAATGGTATATTAAATAAGAGGTGAATAGTGTTTGGATAGTTTTTTAAGAAATTGGAAATGACGGTTGCGTCCTTTTATGACTTTTGACTTATAAACCGAAACCCGAAGTTCTTAAACTATCCCAATGGTGATTAATAATTATTAATTGGCACGTTAATAATTATTAATACCATTAAAACGAAATTAAACTAAAAAGGTAATTTAAAAAGATTTAAACCGAAATAAACTACTAATTTCTAAATTACCGATTCTAAAATAGAATTTAAATGCTTTAAATTAAAATAAAATAAAATAATTATCACAAAAATAACAGGGCGTTACAGGCTAGTTATGTTCTTGGGATTCAGATCATTCGTGATTGAAGCAAGAAATCCGTAGCATTGTCTCAAGCATCGTATATTGATAAAATTATCAAACGCTTTGCTATGAAAAATTCCAAGAAAGGTATTTTACCTTTTAGGCATGGAATTAGCTTGTCTAAGGAACAATCACCTAAGACACCTCAAGAAGTTGAGGAAATGGGACAGATACCATATGCTTCAGCAGTAGGAAGTCTAATGTATGCAATATTGTGTACTAGACCGGATATCTGCTATGCAGTGGGAGTAGTCAGCAGGTTCCAATCCAATCCTGGAAAGGAACATGGAGTTGCAGTTAAAGCAATTCTCAAGTATCTTCGGAGAACGAGAAATTATATGTTAGTGTATGGACATAAGGATTTGATCCTTACAAGATACACGAATTCAGATTTCCAAGGCGATAAAGATTCTAGGAAATTAACATCGAGTGCAGTGTTTACACTTGGTGGAGCCGCCATAGTTTGGAGAAGTATTAAGCAAGGTTGTATTGCTGACTCCACTATGGAAGCAGAATATGTTGCTGCTTGTGAAGCTGCAAAGGAAGCTGTCTGGCTCAGAAAGTTCCTAAAAGATTTGAAAGTTGTTCCAAATTTGGAATTGGCTATAACTCTCTATTGCAACAATAGTGGTGCAGTGACAAATTCAAGGGAACCAAGATAACACAAAAGATCAAAACATATAGAGAGGAAATATCATCTTATAAGGGAGATAGTGCATCGTGGAGACGTGTTGGTCACGAAGATAGACACGAAAGACAACAGAGCTGATTCGTTTACAAAGACTCTCAAGGCTAATGTGTTTGAGGGTCACCTAGAAGGACTAGGATTACGAGACATGTCTCACTTACTCTAGGGCAAGTGGGAGATTGTTGGGATTTATGCCCTAGAATTCGTAATTTGTAATAGAATATTTTATGAATAAATAAAAGTATTATTTTAGTGAATTTTGTGCAATTTATTATATGTTGATATTCGTTAAATATTCAAACATTAATGAAAAATTCCAGAGTTACTAATTCTGTAATCTTGACTACTATGAGATATAAAGTGGATCTAGTCCAAGATAGTAACTCATATAGTCTACAGTAAACGAATACGGTTAGGAAACCTTATTATGATAACACTCTTTATGTTGTTCACTGATTTGATCCAAATCATTAGCATAATATAGATGCAAGTGGAAACATCATATATAATGAGTTTATATAAGATTGGACCAGGATAATAAATCGATTCCTAAATAACACCGTTGATAGGAAATGATTTATAATATCGAATTTACGTTATTAAGATTGATACGTCTCAATCCTGAGTATGTTGTGAACTCACATTAATGAAGTCTTTTCCTTTGATTCACATAGTTGAGGGTGATCTGTTGATACACTCGGTAAACTATCGTTTTGGGGGAAATGACTAAATTAGTGCTTGAGAACATTTCTATATAAGATGGCATTCATAACTTTCCTAAAACAAATGAAAGTGTTAGTGCGACACTATTCTAACTTAGAAACTTTAGGTATCTCCCTTGTTGTAATGATTCAGTACTTGAACATGAGGCCTCACCGTCTCATTGGCCCGAGAAGGATCGTTCTATACTTGAAAACTATAGAAAAATGTTCATTAGAGAATCATCGGGTACACAAGGATAAAAGAGATAATTACAAGGGTAAAACGGTAATTTTGACCCAGTTGTAATTATAAGATTACCACGTGAAGGATATGTCAAAACGAACTTAATAACAAATGGACATAACCCATCTATAGTGAGGGGAGTTCAACTTAGGGTTTATAGTGGAATTACCCTAAGTTAATAATTACGATTAATTAATTAATAAGTTTAATTAATAAATCAATAAATATTGGAGCTCATGATCTATAGGTCCATCAGGTCCTTATGTTAGCCCATATATCATTGTAACTAACCAAGTTATTAATTTAACTAGGAAGAAATATTTATATTTAAGTAATTAGATTATTTAAATAAGGGATATATTAATTGCTTAAATAAAGAGTTTATCTAAATGGAAATTAATATTAAAATTATTAATTATTTAAATAATGAGTTTATTTAAATAGAAATTGATAATTAATATTATTAATTAAATAATAAGTTTATTTAATTTAATAATAAAAAGAGAGATTTAAATATATTTGTTTTATGAAAACTAATTAGTATTTTGCCCAAAATAATTAATTAAATTGATTTAGTTCAATATTAATTAATATATAATTTTTTGGCATTTATGTATTTAATTAGAATTAATTATTTAATTTTTTTTCTAATTTTAAATATATAAAAGAATTGATAAATTAAAAAAATAAAAAAGTAAAAAAGGATAAATGGAGATTTATCTCCACGCCACATGTCAACATTTAAAAGAAAATTTGTTTTCTTTATCTTGAATGTGGCTGACCCCTTTTTTGAAGTTTTTTTTTTTATTTTTTTTAATTAATTTAATTATTTAAATTAAAGAAATAAGAAACCTAAGTGTATTAGGAAACCAATTCTTATTTTCTTATAAATATGACCATTGGGTTCTCATATTTGATACTTGAGGTTTATCAAAAAGTTCTCTCTTTTATTTTCTTATTGCCGGTTTTTGGCTTCTTAAAATAAGAAGAAATTTTCTTCTTTGTTTGTTCTTCCGGTTCGATTCCCACAAGTCGGGTTGGTTTATGATCGGGATATAACATAGAAGACTTGGTGAAGTGGATTGATGCTGTAAAGAAAACCCCAACCGATTCTCCATAAATCTACAATGTAAGTTTTTCAAAACCTTATAATTCTAGTTTAAGGTTTGATCATAATTGCATGTTATTAACGAATCATTAATTAAGTGTTAATTAAATTACTAAAGAATTTCCGCTAATTTAGTAAATAGTTCCTTCACTTCTCCCTTGGCCGATTTTCCCTAGTCCATTGGGAAGAAAAATATTTTTTCTTCTTCCCAATTTCTTCTTAATTTCGATCCCACAATCGGGTTTCGTTTGATCGATCGAGATATATTGTGTAGAAGATCCGGTTTTGATGAGGATTTGATGCTGTAAAGAAACCTCCAACCAATTCTCCATATATTACTCAATGTAAGTTTTAGAGTTTTAATTTTCGAAAATTTAAAGCATGAATCTACATGTTTTTATCACAAATTGCATGATGTTAATATATCCGTAATTAAGTGTTAATTAATTTACTAAACAAAATTCCGCTAATTTTGTAAATCATCCCTTCACTAATGATGGTAACTGACCTATCAATAGACGGCACTTCACAGGTATCATTAAAATATCGTGACATAGCAACATGTTTTAGGGATTTTCTATTCATTAATATGTTTGCATTCATACATCATACTTGTGTTCGTGATCATGTTTTGAACATGACGAGCGTTGGGTTCGAGCCAATGATAAGACCCGTGTTTATTTGATGGCTGGAATGAGTGACGTTTTATCCAAGAAACATGAACCAATAGAAATGGGTATGGAAAAATTTGATTTTATGCAGGGCATGTTTGACCAACCATCAAAACAGACATGTTTTGAGGATATAAAGTCTAGTTTATTTTAGTTTTTAAATTATTATTTTTTAATTATGTAATAGACATTGGTTCTCATCCTATAAGAACCTAATTAGGAATATTTTAATTAAAAAAATTTAGCTAAATATTCCTTGCAATTTATTACAATGTTCGAAAATGTGACTGGTTAGTTATTCAAATACATAGTATAAAATAATTGGTACTAAATCCAATTTCTAAACTCCGAAATATCGAAAACGGGGTAAGGAATAATGTGAAAATACATGATTTAATATATATTTTTAATTGAGAAATAAATTTTTTCAATGATAATAGTACTTAATAGACAATAAAATAAACAAGTAAAACTATCCATCATAATCCATATACAAATAAACCTAGGGAAATTAAATTACAAGAAAAAAGTTTAAAGTAGATAAACGGGGTGTAAATGGGGGAAAACATTCCCCCGCCCCATTTACTAAACGGATTTGGTGGGGTCGGGGTGAAGAAGTGGGGTCAAAGTTTTAGCTTTCACCCCTACTTCCATTTCATGTCACCCACATGAATGATCAGGATAAGATTATTGGTAATATGTACAAAATTGACAACTATCAATAATGTTAGCTAGATAAGTTTCTCAAACGTTATCCATTTACTTTAGACACTTTAAGTTAGTCATCTCGACTTGAATCCCTACATATGTTTCTCATACTCAGTCGTGATTTTATTAAATTAACTTTGGGGATTTACTCTTTGAATATTTTGATATAAATATATACATATATGTCTTATATCGTTAATGGATCAATGTAGTTAAAAAGAATTTAAGTTTATTTATTTAAATTATTCAAAATAAATTATATTTAATAAATAATTACAAGTTCCAGAACACCATTCCTAACACTCATAACAATGGAGAGTTAGTTTATTTATAGACTGTTTTAGTGACGAAACTCAGTCACGAAATATGGCGGGAAGGTTCCTCTAAATTAATTAGGACAGAATTCCTTACAAGTTTCTGATGCCATGTGTCACAACCTTAGGCAGGAAAGTTCTCCTAAAATCAGACGTAGTCAGTTTCGCGCCAAATTATTAATGACGTAATTAGTCGTAAAGATTGGCGGGAAGCTTCCCGCAAATATAGGTGACGTATTTGTGATGTTCTTTATCACTAATATTTTCGATGAATAGCAGTTTGTTGCTATTTAGCGACTTGTCTCGCCACTAGAAATCAACGTCTTCGCAAAATAGTGATATGTTGCGTCACGCCGAAAATAAAATTTCTTGTAGTGTTGAAGGATGATATTATACAATCAAAACTTGTCTTAAATAGAAGATTTTCAATGCTTATTTTTATTTACGTCATTGTTTTTAGTTTTTTTTTTTTACTTAAATATTAAATATATTTTTCATTCGAATTATTGAAATCAAAACAATAAATTATCGAAAATAAAAATATATTATTAAAGTTAAATTAAAAATTAATTTATAATAAAATGAGAGTTGTAGTTCCTAAAAATTCATTTACATAGCATTTTTTCAACTGAAAGCAAAACATAAACATATTAAAGGTCAATTATTTAACAGAAATTGACTCAAATAGCATTCCTTAAAACTCCTAGATTATAATTATTCAATGTAAAATAAAATTTATAATAAAATATTAAAAGTAAACAAGTCAATAATTTTTTTTATTTGCCATACAAATCTATTATTTCAAAAAATTTTATAAAATTTATGCTATTTGAGGAATATATATATCATTTTAGTCCTAATCTCTTAATTTAATAATTTATTAAAATAAACTGATATGTTATTTTGATAACTATTTTAGAGTTATATTATATAAATAATTGAGAAATTTCATTGGATTGCAGATTTTGATGCAATGTTTGTAAAAATAGCAACTCAAAAAACTATTTAAAAATATAACATTTTATATCATATTAATTAGTGATTAATATGTGTATCAATGGTAAACTTAGTATGAAAACATATAATTCAATGTTTATTATTGATTTACTTAACCAAAATTTACTATATTTACAAATAGATTTTTAGAACTGCAATTTTTATAAATGTTATTAAAAAAACTATAAAATTTGTAAATGCCTCTATATAATTACATATTTATACTCCTCCTTATAAAAAAGTTCACCGGAGACGAAGGCCTTATTTTATTTTAATTTTTTTTATTTTATTTTAATTTTTTTTACGAAGAGGTCTCGTGAGACAAGTACAAGAATCTCTTTGGCGTTGGTGCCATCCATCCATCTAATATTATCTTTAAATGGATGAAAGTAATTTTAAAAAGCAACAACTTTTCTGCCACAAGAACATGAATTTATATTTTATTTGTGGAAAAAATCCAATGGTCAAGAACATGCGGCAGTGTCAAAAAGTGAACCAGTGAATATGGTACCCAACTTGGGTTAGGTTGAAAATAGAGAGTAAAAGTAAAGCACCTACCTACCCACAACCACACCTACTTTAACTCCTTTAAATGGCCTATTAAATGATTCCACATCATTTACACTAAAAAAAGATCCCACGTTTATGGAAAAGGGCAAAATATTATTTCAAGTATTTCTGTTTTTTTAATTATATAAAATGGGGCAATTTTTCTCTATCTTTATGCGTACGATAAAGAAGTGGGTATGAGTTCTAACTCATTTCCGGTCCCCATTGTCATCTTGAAGTTCCCAATTAGATCACTTTCCACCATCCACTCACCACGTGGGTCTTTAATTATTATATACGATAAATTCTAAATAACACTCCGTCTAATTTTGGTTAAATGTATGAACACACCTTTATATAGTTAGCAAATAATCATGTAGTTCAAAATTAAGTCAATGAAACTTCTCTCTTCTAACACTCTTAACTCATTTTTTAGCCATAACTTCTTTGTTTCAACTCTGATTTAGATGATTAAAGATGTTTTGAAATCCTAGTCTCAAGTTTTCGTTATTGTCACTTCAAAACTTCTAATAAAAGAGTTTATAATCGTCGAAACGTATAATTGAAGCCATAAACTCTTTTATTTTCTGATGATTTCGAAGTTTTGAAGTGAACATAACGTAGAGCTAACGAGAATTCCAAAACATTTTGAATAATCCAAATTGAAATTGAAATGAAAAAATTATAACTAAAATAAATGTAATGGCGCTAGATGAAAGTGGTTTCATTGACATAATTTTTAATTATGTGTAACGTCCCGTTATTTTTGAAGTGAAATTTTATTTTTATTTTTATTTTTATTTATTTGTTTTAATTAAAGTATTTAAAGATTATTCTAAATTCAATAATCTAGAATTTAGAAGTTAATTTCGCTCGAAACCCCTTTTAATTATTTAAATAGCCTAATTTCGTTTCGGTGACATTAATAATTATTAATAGGCCAATTAATAATTATTAATCACCTCTAGATTAATTTAAGAGCTTTGGGTTTCGATTTATGAGTCAAAAGTCATTAAAGGACGCAACCGTCATTTCCAATTTCTTAAAAATATCCAAAACACTATTCATATTCTTCTTTAAATTGCCATTTGACCAAAAGTTGACCAAAACCTTCTCATTTTGCTCCTCAAAATTGTGGCCCTCATGCTTGGGAGAAAAAGTTTGGGTTTTGCTTGTTTCTCGACAGATCGACTCGATTTCGGTTGCATCGGAAAGCCTTCGGTCCTAGGATTCTTCTCCACCTAGCAATCGTGCTTTCCATCCGTGTTCTAACACTACAACAAATTTGCCTTTTAATGACAGACAAAAACTGTCATCTTAATAATACGATGACACTTTTGTAAGTGTCATTACAGTGAGTGCCCTCTTATCTTACGATGACACATTTACAATGTCATTTTTTAAACGTCATCTTATATGTGTCATTATATAACGAATGGTAAAAAAATATTCATATTTTTTACCATTAGTCATCATAAGTTACAATGACACTGAGCAATAATGTCAGTTGTAGACCGTCATCTTAAGAGTGTCATTGAATATAAGTGTCATTGTTAGTATTTTAAGACACACATAAAATGTCATTATATATTATAGATGACAATCATTGAATGACATTATTTAGCATATAAATATCCCCAACCATTTATTTTTATAATTCCCCATTATTTTAGTCATAACCTGCAATAATTGAATATCAACAATCTATTTATCACATCCATCACATTCCAGAGAAATTAAACCATAAAACACATTTAAACCTTCAACAATTCGAAGCTCCATTTCTATTTCAACAAAAAAAAGTTTGGTGTTTCTTTATAAAAGAACACAAACTACAATTCACAACTTAAAAGTTATACGAAACACCATCCTTACAAAAATAAAATAGCCATGCATAGTCAAAAAGTACGAATGAAATCTAATCATAAATGTTTGTTGCCATTTTGAGCTAGGAATGTTCACAAAATAAAGCTTATCAAAATAAAATCAATGATGTTTGTTGCCCGTGTCTTAAATGAAATTGCTAACAAACTCAGCCCATTCTACTCGAAGCTCGTCAAGTTGTGCTTGGGTATATGGATTCTTCGAATTAAACTGCATAAAAATATTAGCACATACAAAGTGAGTACAAAATAATCATATACATTAAAAATGAAATGTAAATAAACTGTAAAGTCATACATACAAGGTTAGTAATGGGAACATCATGGTTGTGCATAATTTCTCTAAAAAATTTAAGCACATAATAGCCACACTCCACGTTTCCTGGTTGGCATGGACACTATACATATAAAAAAATGAAAAAAAAAAGTACAACTTAGAAAAGTTTAGTAAAAAAAGAACAAAAAGTTATAACTTTGAAAAATGTAGTAAAAACGTTTGATATAATTTACCTTCACAACTCTCCAAATAGTATTTTTTCGACTCTGATCTCCACTTTCAGATTGATATAGTTTGATTGCCCTATATAAAACAATATCATATTGAAATAGATTGAAATTACGTACATTTAAAATAAATATTAGCTCAACAATAACTTATTAACAATAATACTTACGCTGTTAAAATTAACTTCATTTCCTCCACAATACCATTGTGTTTAGAATCAAATCCAAACACGACATTCTCATGCAAATCCACCACATATAATAGCCAATGACACCTATCAAAGATTAAATATTTCAATATTAAAATTTACACACTAAACATATTATAATCAAGAAACAAACATTTTAATCATTTAAACTTACCCAGGGTTGAAAGGAATGAGTAACAATTGATTTTTTTGAACATTCTGTAGCACGCTAGCAACTTTCTTTGCACGCTCATTTGAACTACGACACGGGGCAATGTCGCTTGGGTCCATAACCTTAAATTTTCTAATAATTCTCATAGGCTTAAATTTTTCCCAAAGATACCTACACAATGTATAATTATGAATAAAAAGAAATCAAACACACAAAGACACATATGATTACTTCTAATTACTTACCCGATATAGGTCAATATACATGAGTTTGATATTTCCAACATTGCACAAAACTCCATAATGTCATCAAGCATAAGAAAAATTTCTTTCTCTTTGCCAAACATATCTTCATCCAAACGCACACGTACCGACCTATTCACATCCAATGACTTTTCCACATACTTATAAAGAAGTTTGATAGAGGGATGCACATTGATTTTTGAAGGAGAATGAGGTACTTTCTTTTGTTTTTTCTTGGAATCCTATCATAATAAACTCAAATTAAATTGATAACTACATTACATTTGAATAAAAATATACTTCATTTAATGGAAAAAGATGATATACCTTCTTTTCCTTCATAAGTAATACCAAATCACGAGGCCAACCAACAAAACTATTCTTCACATCAAAAAGTGTCTCTATTTCTCCAATCACTGGGATAGGAAGAGGATGATCACCACCTATGATTATATCAATAGTCACTCTAACATTTTCATCTCCAAGTGGCACTCTATGAATCATTGGGCATTTAGAACGATCTTCAAACATTCTACCCTCCGCAACAATGTTTTCTCGTGATCCTATGGCTAGCTTACAGTATTTTCCCTTTATAAATTAAATAAATGCAGACTCAAAATCCACAATATATAATTAAAATGAAATAATAATTATTTGAACTAGAGCTTACCACCGAAGATATTTCAGAAGGAAAGTTGACATTATCCTTTAATTTGCCTTCTTCCTTTTTTGAACAACTCCCCCGCTCAGACTCTACATGTGGTAGTGTTGTGGTGACCCTTATACTATCATTTCTTACATCCGTCGGAATCGTTTGTTTTGCCGTATGGAAATATACAGTGGGTGTGACAAAATCACCCACCCCTCTCACACGTCCCCTTTTTTCTTTTGTGCCCAATGCTTCTGGCAACACATCCTTTCCCTTATGTGCTTTCTGAAGTTTCTCCTATTAAAAGTTTTCCTTAAAGTCAACTTATAAAATGAATATTGTGAGATTATAATTGAAAGAATTAAAATTGTACTTACAATATTCTCAGCAACTTTTTATGTCGCTTCATCAACATACTTTGCATCTTTTCCTCTTTGTTTACCCTTTCCCCTCCGGGCATATTTCCATAATGTTGCACGATCGATTGGCTCACCTAATGATGTCTTTATACATACATAAATAAGTCAATATATTACAATTTAAAAATGAGATTATGATATACTTTAAGAAACATTCATTAATAACTTACAAGCCATTCAGCTAAGTTTTTGTAGCCCCATCGTGAAAGCTTGTGATTGTATTTGTTCTTGCCCCTCCTACTTTGTTGTAGAGCACTTAACTTCTAAAAAAACGTAAATCACATTGGTCAAATGTTAAGATTAAATACACATGTTTACCTTTTGTTTAATGAAATATGATTACCTCAAATTCTGGAGAAAGTCTTTGCTTTACAAATTCATCCCAATCTCCTTGCTCTATATGTGAATACCTTTTGGGAGGGGTTCGTAAACAAATGGGCTTAACCTTAAAAGTTTTGATATAATATTTTGTCAATTTCGCTCTGAATGTTCTAAACTTTTTTCCAGCTGACTTAATAATATCATTCGTAGAGCGAGGATCCACCACAAATTTCATCTATATAAAGAACAATGAAATATGAAAAACATGTCTTAAAAAAATATAAAGTCTTATAAAAATGAAATTTGAAAATTATACCTCAATACACTCAACGATTTTTTTCTTTAGCTCAAGTGGGACACACCTCCAATCGTCATATCGAATAGGAATTTGATTTCTTGCACAAACCCCAATGTAACTTTGCATTTTTCCAGCTTTTTTTCCTACTGCTTGCCCATTTTCATTATACCTGATTACCAGTCTATCCTCCAACCTCATTATGTTTGCTATTTCGCGCATAGTCGTCACTCCTCGTTTGCCATTATTACTTGGCTCATATTCAATATTTTTGTTACTCTCATCTTCACTACTATCACTTGAACCTTTCATTGTCCATAGCAAACAAGCTCTAAGGGTAAATGTTTGTTGTTGATCTGCATCAAAACATGAAACACCATCATTCCAAAGTTTTTTCAAATCATCAACTAAGGGAGCCAAATATACATCTATATCATTTCCCGGTTGTTTAGGGCCAGATATTAAAGCCGTCAACAATATAAATTTTCGTTTCATACACAACCAAGGTGGGAGGTTATAAGTCACTAGTAATACCGGCCAACAACTATACCTACTACTAAGATCACCATGCGGATTCACACCATCGGTTGAAATAGCTAAACGAAGGTTTCTTGGCTCAGAACCAAATGATGGAAACATGTTGTCAACTAGTTTCCAAGTTGGTGAATCTGCCGGATGTCGTAAATATTCATCATTTTCTCTTCCATTAGAATGCCAAGTCAACATATTTGATATTTCTGCAGATCGAAACATCCGCTGGAATCGTGGAATTGGAGGAAAGTACCACATAACTTTTGCCGGAATTTCTTTCCTCTCTTCGTTTGAATTTTTCCGAATTTTCCATCTCGATGTTCCACAAATTGGACACTTATTTTCCATGGAGAGTTCTTTTCGAAACAAGCAACAATCGTTAACACAAGCATGTATTTTCTTATAATCCATTCCAAGGGTACGCAAAGTTTTTTTTGCCTCATACGTGGATATAGGAATTTCATTAGGCTTTGGTAGCATGTCACGTAATAAGTTTAACAACTCTGAGAAACTAGCATCACTCCAACCAAATTTAGCCTTTAAGTTATATAATGTGAGCAATGCAGATATTTTGATAAAATTTGAACACTGGGAGTATAATGGTTTCCTAGCATCACTCAATAATTCATCAAACTTTTCTGACTCTTTAGCTAAATGATCATTTGCGGCTTCAAACATCTCATCAATATTGTCTACATCATTACCATCATAGCCAGTGTATTTTCACTTGTTTCCCTATTACATGGTAGTGGTTCACCATGGTAGATCCATGTCTTATAACTTTGATTAATACCGTGGACAAACAAGTGTTCTCTAACAATATTCGCTTGATGAAAAATAGCATTTCCACATTTCACACATGGACACTATAATGAATTTTTCACATTTGAATGTTGTAATCCACTTTTAATGAAGTTCTCAACACCTAAGTCATATTCCAATGACATCCTATCTTTCATCATCCATGACTTATCCATAATGAAGTACAAGTGACCTAAGTTGATAAAAAAATGATAATACAAGGTATTAGTTTCATTATCTAATTAAACGCCTTAAATGGTTAACTAAGTCATACAAAACATCAATATATAAATCACTATAGCTACCGTAACTTCAGGATAACCATAGTCCAACCTATTCAAAAAGTATTATAATTATAACAAATATTTGCATAATAATATCGAAGATATATGAAGAAAAAAAATATAAACTAAGTTCCAAAAATATTAAGTCAATAATTAACTATGGCTACCGTAACTGCAGGATAGCCATGGTCCAATAAATTCTTACTCTAATAAATACTTTACAATAATATTATAAATAATAGAAAAAAATTTAACTAAGTGTCATAAATCTTTAGTTAATATTTCACCATGGCTACCGTAACTGCAGGATAGCCATAGCTCAACATATTCAAAATATAATCGAAATTGTACTAAATACGTGCATGATAATATCGAATAAAAAAGAAAAATAATAATTTGAAAACCTGAAACTTGACGAACAATTTGCTTAAGTAGCAATAGCGAAATGAAGAATGAACTCCTCTAACCAACTCCTTTTATAGAACCTGTGAAAAAATGGTAGATATTTCAAACATCAAATTCTCAAGTCTCAATCTATTTTTTTTAATAGAGAAGTCTTATTAAATAAGACATGGTAACCATTGTAAACAAGCCTTTCGTAAACTCGTAAAAGAAATACTACTTCACTAACCAGAACAAAAAAGAGATTACCTATAATGCAACAAGTAAAAACTATTTTCCAAATTCATATACTTTTTGAAGAACTTGGAAATAATTTTATTTAAAAACAATGACATACTTATAAACATATTTCAAAAACATATTAAAAACATAAAATCAAAGAAATTGCATTAAGAAACTAAAAAGTAAAATTCTCATGCATATTGATCAATATAAATTGCATGGAATTGCATGGAGATAGAGGGATATAAGAGACATAATTTACATGAACCGTTTTACTATATAACTTACAATATTTCAATGACGAACGAATAGCCTTGGGTGAGCGATTGACAGAGACTGAACGTCCACTGAATGAAAACGGTCTCGATTTATGACAATTGAACGAATAGCGGCATGAAGGAACAACGAAGGATATAAACGCGAAGGCACATCGGCGCACGTTGAACGAAAGATTGGTAATTGGCGGCGGACGTTGAACGAAGGGCCGACAAACTAGCGATAGTGATGGAACAATGAAGGAACAGCGGCGGACGGCCCACGAGCGATCAGTGATGGAACAATGATGAACAACGGTTGGTAAGCGACGAACGGCCAACGAGCAGTGGATGGCGAACGACAGTGAACAGACGGCGAGGGTTACTTCACGGCGAGGGCAAAGGAAGGGAGATTAACAGCTTTTCATGGTGAGGAGCCGGTTTAGGGTAAGGGAAATTTGATGCGTTCAGCGTGTTTTTTTTTTAATAATTCGCTTTTCACCGCTTGCAATCTAGGAGGGAGAGACGTGACGTGATTTACCCTAAATTTTTTTTAGTTAATTAACGAAATATTTACTTAATTAAAAAGTAGGAAACGATGACATACATGGTCCGACATTTATTATTTAATGACACACATAAATAATGACAGATATAAACTGATATTAAAAATAACGTATTATTCCGGAAATTTGGGCACGAGAACTTGAAATTTTAATTAACATAAGATGATATTCCATATGTGTCATCGTTTAATAAAAAAAAACTGAAATCTTAAAATGTGTCATCTTTTACCATATGTGTCATCTTTTAAAAAAACTCAGTGTCATCTTAAGTGGAATTTGTTGTAGTGTAAGGACTTCTCGGTAAGTTAAAGTTCAAACCCTAAAGCTCCAAATAGTGTTTTAATGGAGTTTTCTCTTTGATTCTTCAATTTCTTGCCAAGGAACTCGATGATTTTAAGTACGGTAGTTGTTTTTAGTGATTTTGACAACTTTCCCTAAACCCTAAAACCGAGTTTCAGTCGAAGCCCTTCCCGTTTGAATTTTACATCATGGAGGTTGTTTTGGGGTTTATATTTATTGATATATTGTTTATTTTAATTAAATTCGGGAAATCGATTATTGTTCAAAAACCCGAATCATCGATACCCATTGAAATTGGGAACTTCGAAACTACTTAAAACCAACTCGAAACACCTCTAAAGTACCTAAAAGCCGGAAAACCGAACCCGAAACCCATTTTCTATAGAGGGCCGAGAGCACCCTTGGGTTTTTCCGGGGTTGTTCGTCGTTTTGAGCTTTTAGATGTTAATTGATCAATGTTTGATTTATTAATGATCGTTATATATACTTTTAAATTGTAGGTGTTTCGGATCGTTGATTGATCGTGCTTTCGGAGATTTGGAGCAAATCTACTTTGGCTAAGGTGAGAACAAATAGGATTTAAAGTAGATTTAGAAACCGAATAAGTTGAACGGTTTGTAGGATTGGAAGTTGAGATTAAGATTCGAAATTGAGATTAAGATTCGAATCTAAGAGTAAAGAAAAGTGAGCTAGTGACCTTAGGATTAGGAACTAGTTCTTTGAGTGAAAACTTTGGAGTTTCTCTAGGGAACTTTGAACTTTTGAAAGTTCTAAGTTAGAATCGTTCCGGAGATTAGTAATGGATCATTGGAAGTTAAAGGATCCAAACTTTTAGATAGAATGGTTAAAGGCTTTCGAAAATAGAACCTTGGATTTTATTTGGAAGTTTAGAATCCTTGGAAGTGCAGATTACTTATTTAAGATAAGATCTACTTTATTAAAAGTATCGGAAGTTCGTTCTACTTAATGTTCTTCCGGAATTCCTATCTATTTACCTTATGCATAAGGACATCTATGATCCTTTTACTTATGTCCTTTACTTTATACCCTTTACTTTATGCTCCATTCATATTTTACGTTTATTTACTTTTGCAAGCATACGCATAACATCTTGCATCATTGAAATGAAAGAGAAGGAAAGTGAGAAACAAAAAAAGGTGAATGTGGATCCGACGGGAGTCCCCATTACCTTCATGCATAAAGGTGAATGCGAATCCTACGGGATGTCTTCATTACCTTCATGCATATTATCAGTGGAATTACATCATAGAGCAAAAATTGTATATTTCATAATGGGAAGCAAGACAATAAGAAGAATTAAGATGTTATGCTCATGCAAAGTTTATTTACTCTTGCTTATTTTTGTCTTAACGAATTATTGGATGAGAACTAGACCCCGTGTGCTAGTAATATCATCAATTAGAGATTATGATTATGAAAGTTAGTTTTCTAGAGATTAGAGAACTACATAAAGGATTATGTACGACGTACTTTTCTAAAGAGAAAAGAAATGAAATTGATGTATAGCCAAGTGCTACAGAAAAAAGGAATGAGATTGAATTGGATAACGAGAGAATACAAGGGTGTATTGAACCTTGTATAACTATCATGTGATAAACATGTAAGAGAACTAGTTTCTCAATAAATTGGAAGATCTCGTAATTGGAGAATAAGATTTGATGTAAACCTTATGTATAGTATAAGGTATTAAAGAGAAGGAGATTTAAATGTTATATATATATATATATATATATATATTTATATATATATATATATATATATATTTATATATATATATATATATATATATTTATATATATATATATATATATTTATATATGTTATGAAACATATCCCCCTAATGGTTGGAAGATTGTTCCTCAAATATTTGGGAGACTTGGTAAGTAAAAGTGAAATATTAATGTAAAACCATTTTGTGGTTAAAAGGTAAGAGAATGTGAGTTTACTTGGACAAAAATCCGGATGCGGGTTTGGAGTCTAACTTTATTTTTTATTTTGTTTATTCTCACTGGGCTTTGTTGTTAGCTCATGATATTACAAACATTTTCAGGTGTTCGGGTCATGAGAGAGGAGTTGGTGCGGCTTGATCGAGAGGATGATGATGAGGAGATGGACTAGATGTCATTTAAAAGTCCCAAGGCTAAGCTTATCTTATTTTGTTTTGATTTCGGTCTTTGAGAAGTAAATTTTTTTATAAGCTCTTAAGAGCTTTTCGTTTTCAGTTTTATGGTTATAATCTTCTTTTAAATTTGGAAAAGGAATTGTATTTCCTTACTTTTCATTTCTCTGATTGTGAACAATGTATACAGGTTGTGGATAGTCCAAGTTTTAAACATATCCACGTCAAATTTTATTAAATAATAAGTCTTCCGCTGTCAATCTGATTTTAAATTTTAAAAAGAGTCGGGTCGTCACATTATGTGAATGTAATTTTTCATTTTTTAACTACAGAGAGTGGTCATGTATTTAACCTGAACCACAATAGTCCTATTTACAATTTACTCTATTATGTATTTAAAAATTGAAAAAACAACAACAATTAGGACGGTTACAATTACATTCCTCAATTTTTATAATCAAACTCTAGTAATAAAGGTTTTATTGGAAACAAATTTGTAGGGTTAATTAGATGTGATTTCTACATTTAAGTTTGAATTGTTAGGGAAAACGAGCCTCTACAATGTCCACATTAGTATGATATGGTTTTTTTTAGCCTAGACCCGTACGACTTTGCTATTGGTTTCTTCAAAAAGGCTTTATTACTAATGGAGATGTGCCCTTCCCTTATATACTTGTGATCATCCCCTCTCCTAACCAATGTGAGATTTTATTCACACTCCAACAATCCTCCCCTTAAACAAAGAACCACCGAGCCTCTCATCCATCCGTCCAGTGTATCCAGGTCATCTCCCTATCTCTGGAGCGCACCACTTGTTCAATAGAGTTCATCCCTGTTTGGGTTTTCAAGGCTCTCCACTTTATTCGGTACCCGAGGACTCAATCCACATGCTTAGGATCAAAACATAGCTTCGATACTTCTTGTTCGGGACAACGGTGCTCCACAATCTACACATGGATATGATATCCACTTTAGGCCTAGGCCTGCATGAATTTACTTTTAGATTTTTCTAAAAGATCTCATACCAATGGAGATGTACTGTGTACCCCTTCTCTTATATACTCGTGATCATCCCTTCTCCTAACAAACGTGGGATGTTATTCGCACTCCAACATGAATCTGATGTAACAATATCATTGGTGTTTTTTTTTTAATTTATTCATTTTGTATTTAATTATGGGAAATTTCAATCATTACATAATTTTAGGTAATATTTTAAAATATAGTATTCTATTAAAAAATATTTACAAATATATTATTGTTTAAAATTATTTATAAATCTGATATAACTTGGTGTATTAATCAGTTATTAACTCGCTAAATTAGTTGTTGAAATAAGTAAATTCATAGTTATTGCGTGAAGTGATTATCATATATCACATGAATCATTGATTAAATTAAATTTAAAATATGTAAATGAGTATTAATCACTTATTGATATTTTCAAAATTTGTTATAATCACAAATATCTTAAAAGCTTGCTAAATTTATAATAAATTTTTAAAATGATATCATATATATGAAAATTGATCTGATATTTTCCATCCCCTAAATAAAAATCTATGAAGGGCAGAAACTAGAAAGATGAATAAATAAGGAAAAATCATTAATTATCCTTATACTCAACATTTGTAAGTAAAATTTAAAACCTTATACTCAAATAGATGGAGTATTTTTTAAAATAACACTTTTTAATAATAAATTTAAAAAAAAAAACAATTTTTTTTAAAGTTTTTAAAAATAACACTTTCCTAACATAATTTAATGAAAGGAAAACACTAATTAATGAGTTTATTAAAATAGATAAAATTAATAAAAACTAAAAAATTATTGAATTTTAATATAAAACATGTCGATGGACATCATGAAAATGACCATTGGATTCATTATTATGCAATACACAAGGGCAAAAATGGGAAATTTCATTGGGTAGCATAATTTTCTTCAATATTGATAAATCTAGCATTTTTAAAAAGTATATGCAAATATAATAGTTTTTTAAAAACTCTCATTCAAGTGAATCAAAGAAATTAGTGTAACTTAGACGTAATCAGTGATAACTTATCACATGTACGAAATATCATTTGATATAGTGAATCAGTAAAATTAGTGATTACCTATGCACAGAATCAGTGATTACTTATGCTGAAATTAGTGATTACTTATGCGAACTAGTGACAATTTTGTAATATTTTAGGATCAAATTTGAGTTTTTTTTTTTTTGCTATTGTTGTAAATAACTTTTCGGGCTGCTATTTTTGTAAATATTGGATCTTTTTCAGCTATATGTGCATAACAAAAAAACCAATGAAGACAAATTCATTAATTTGATGAAAGAGAAAATGTTATGTTTGAAATAAATTAAAATTTTACTATATTTAAAATATTATATATAATATTTTCTCTAAATTAATTATATAATTAATATAATTATAAAAACGGAGTGAAAATGCATTCAAAGATCAACTGATAAATTATTCAAAATTTAATCCACTCAACACATCTAATTGAAGTAGAGATTAATATCACTAGTATCCTGATTAATTCATCCAATTTCAATATTACCAGTGGTTATAACTTTATTTCATTTATACCCAAAAAAAACACCACATTTAGCGGTTAATAGGAATTTTCCGGCAAAACTGTTTACCATTATGCCCCTATTTATTTCTCTTTCCATTTATTTTGTTTTTTTTATCTGTTACCTTTGATTTTGGGATTTTTTTCATTAATTACACATATCTTTTAATTTTTAAATCTTGAAAATCAAATAAATTTTCCTTACCCTTTCGCATGTTCTCTATTTTTTTTTTTTTTTTTTTTTTTTTTAAATTTGCTTGATTCATGGGATTTGATTTTATCAATCTGTTTCCTTTTGTATATTATTATCGTTCCAAATTATTGATTTCCTTTTTTGTTATTTTCTTATTCCAATTCAAAGATTTGATTTTTCTCCAATTTTCTGGGTTCTTCCTTCATCATTTCATTCGAATCCTGAGTTGAACGGCCTATTCTCATCAACCATTCCTTTTATTTTTTACAGAAAGCCATTCCTTTAATTAAACATAAACGAATTGAGGTTGATGTTTCGTTTGGTCGGAATTTCTACCGGATTTCGTCATATGGAATTTCTGCCGGAGTTCGTCAAATTTAAATTGTATTCAAAATTGTATTTTCTTTCCATACTTTGGCCGGTGAATATTCTCCCATCATCTTCCTTACAAAATCTCATATTCCTTTACACGGATTGTTTTTCAATTGCAATATGTGTTTCACCACGTCTATTGGCATCACTCGTCATGATACAGTTGATTTCTTCTCCGACGATGTAGATCTTGTAAGTTTTTATGCTTAAAGATGTAGATTTTGAAAGTTTTCACGCTGCTTTTATTTAGATTTGAAGGATATTATTAAAATGTTTATTTTTGTTCAACATTTATTTTTATTTTCTATTTACATATCTATAGAAACTTTGATCTCTTTTTCATCTCCAATTGTTTTTCTCTTTCGTTTTTGCTACTTTTATCTCTATATTTTGTAGGAGGACGAACAGCAAGGACATTCGAATTTTCCTAAATAAATGTTGACTAAAAGTAAACCGTTTATAAAAAAAATTTACTTTTCAATTCTCGGTGAACTCGCTTTCTATGTATTTTGTAGATAAGTTACTTTTAGTACAATGTTTATTTTTATTCAATGTTTATTTTAAAAGCCTATTTACATATGTTTTCAAAACTGTTTCATCAATTTTTGTGTCCGGTATCAATTTTAAGTGCACATTAGTAAACTGTTTACTTTTTATCTCTATATTTTTTAGGATGACGAACAAGAAAGACATTCGATTTTTCCTTGAAGAAGAAGTCAGAAGGTTAAAGAACAAGTTAGAAGTTTGACGATTTTTTATTTTATTTTTTATTATAGTTTTAATTTTTTGTTTAGATTTGATTTTTCCATTAATTTTGTAAAATTTAAGGGATTTTATAAATTTCCTTAAATTTTACATAAATTAAGGAGAAATTAAATCTGGGGTATGTTTGTCCTTTCACAATGTAATTTAATTTGGCCGGTGGCGGTTTTGGGTACTATTGATATTTAATAAAAACATCCGGTATATTTGATATATCCATAATTTTTTTTATTATTAGTGAAATTCACCCATTGAAGTATGAGTAATTAATAAGTCATAAATTATAGAATACCACCTTAAAAAATAATTATTCAAAATTTGCTAATACATACCCCAAAATCTTGTATATCAAAACGCTAAAACTTAAGAACTAGATCACTATATCTAAGCATTGCAAAAAGTCAAAGCTCAAAATATATGTCCATATTATATTAATAAAAGTCCAATAGAAAAAATAAAAAAATAAAAAAGGATGTATAATAAGTCTACTCCAACCACAAAGACCTCTCAAAATATTAATAATAATAATAATAATAATGGTGGTGGGGATATTAATTATTTACTATTTATTCAAAGTCAAATTTCAACATAATTAAATTAAAATTTTAGAGTTAAAATTGACGCACTCAAATAAGTCTAAAGGTAAGAAATGATTTTTCTTAATAAACAAATAATATACGAGAGATGAATAAATAAAAGTATATTTTCTCCAATAAAGATATCAAATCGATTAAATAATTAACCTACTAATCAGTTACTTGATAATATGAATTTAAATCGACGTAATTTAAAATGTGGACACAATGGATTGGCTCATTCGTTCATCATTCAATTTTGATACGTTATCAAACTTAAAAGATATGTATTTTTTTGATTTAGTATTAAACTTTTACTTGACTAGTTTTATTTAAATAAATTTAATATTAACAAAATTTCATAGGTGGGATAGTTTAGAAATCCAAATCCATGCTTATGATTTTTTTCCCTTTAAACTAAATAAAAGGAAAAATGATAAAAAAATTACGGGCATGTTTGGGTAAGTTTTTAAAAGTGTTTCTTTTTTAAACAATTATAAAACATTTTTTTTAATTAAAAATAATTTTAAACACTGCGGCAAGAAAGAGATCTACTCAGTGGAAGGTATTGAATTCAAAGCATACTAGTGAATTTTAATAACCCAAAAACAAAAGAGTATGTGCCTTTCTTGTGATCACACATACCTACTCCCCAATGAATCCTTAGGCTTTATGGACATATATTTTATTGGGTCAATTTTGAAATAATTTTCAATTGAATATCCAAAAATTGTTCACAAATATAATATTTTTATAAACCTATTTATAAATATATAATTTAAAAAAAAATTAATTATTGATTGATTGTATTATATGATAATTAATTCACAATATAATCATTAATTCATATAATTCAAATATTGACTTAGAGTGTTAGTAAAAAATAAATGCTAATCAATGATTAATTAGTAGTAATCATTAATATTCAATTCTCTCAATGATGATCAATTTTTATATAAATTTAATAATCACGGATTGAAACAGTTAAATCTATTATGTTTACAAATATTTTAAAAAATTATGCTTGATTTGTATGATTTAAAAATAAAACATTAGTTTTCTTAAATATTACAAACTCTTTTTTTTTTTTTTATTGATTTGCAATCACCCGAAAAACTATTAATTTAAATGAACTGAAAATCAATATATTGAATTGGACAAAATACTAAATTAGATTTGTTTATTTAATAGTTTTCATGGGTACATTTTATTTAGTGGGAATTTTCATTTCAACTTTATTTCTTAATACTTTTCTTCGGTTATTCTTACCTTATTTAATTAGTCTTTCAAAGGGTCCTGCGTGAATGAAAGCATGGGAAGTGATGTTTTTTTGACCGTGGGAATGATTCAGGAGTTTTTTGCAACTTAGCCTTATTTTTTTAAGTATTTTTGTATATGTCCAAACGTTTAAACTAATTGGCAAAATGTCCTTTTTTTTCTGAAAACGGGGGTTCAAAACCCGTTTTTGCTGATATGGCAAATTGAAATCAAGTTCTCAAAACTGGAGTCTGACGTGGCACGACAGCTGGAAGGCGCGAGCAATAGAAAACGGGGGTTGAACCCCCGTTTTCTACTTTTTCATTAAAGTCCGGTCTTCAAGACCGGACTTTGTCAAATCACTTAATTACCGCTCAGCGGTAATTTTTGAGCGTTAAATGAAGACGGGGGTTGAACCCCCGTCTTCAATGTTTTTAAAACCCTACTCTTTCCTTCTTCTTCCCCAAGCGAGCTGCCAACCGATCTCAGCCTCCCTCCTCCGTGCGCGGCAGCCATTAACGTCGTGGTGAGTTTTTATATTTCTGTTTTTTTCTTTGATCCTTTCAAAAAGTTTATTCCACCTAATTCTGATCAAGTTTTTGTTATAACCCTTATTTTCTGCCACTTTTAGACATGAATTGGGACGAAATATCCGGCGAGGAACGGCGATTTCAGGCGGCGTTTAAACGACATTGGTGGTTAGTTTACTTGTGTTTGTATATTTTCATTAATAGTATGGATATTTTTGCTAATATATTAAAAATTAAACATGTTCATGATATTAGGGTTTTATATATAAACACTGTTTATAAAAAAGTTCACATGGCTGTTTTTTTTTTTTTTTGAAGTAAAGTTCACATGGCTGTTAAATGTTGATATGGATGTTATGAATTTTTGTACTGTGAGTATCAAAGGGAATTTAGAATGTGTTTTTATGTGTATTAACTTACAAAATTAATTTTGTTTTGCTTATTTTAGTTATAAGTTCACTTTGATTATTAAAATAGTATATAAATAAACTGATTTGTGAAAATATTAAATAATTATATATTTTAAGATACAAGGTAAAATAGTATATAATATACATATAATTACTAATTATATATTTATATTGAGAGTATGAATTATTTTTGCTAATATATTTAAAAATGAAACATGTTCATGAAAATTAGGGTTTTAATATAAACTTGTTTATATAGTTCACATGACTGTTAAATATTGATATGAATGCTATGTTTTATATGATTTTTTTTACTGTGATTATCAAAGGGAATTTAGAAAGTGTTTTTTATGAGTATTAACTTACTAAATTAATTTTGTTTAGCTTATTTTAGTTAATAAGTTCACTTTGATTATTAAAATAGTATAATTAAACTGATTTGTGAAAATATTAAATAATTTCATATTTTAAGATACAAGGTAAAATAGTATATAATATACATAGAATTAAACTAATTATATATTTATATTTCTTAGGCTGATTACATAAATTAGGACATACATTTTTTTTTTTTGTTTTTTTTGTTAGGGTTAGAATAAATAATAGGACTTTATATGTATTTTTTTTTAATTATTTTGAGAATTTCGTTTTTTCCTTTTTTTAGGCGATATTAAACGGATTTTTCGACGTGAATCACTTATTCCATTTCTTGTTTAGACGACTGTGGTTAGTTTTTTTTTCATTATGTAAGAATAGGGTTTTTTATGATTAATATATTAAGAATAAATATATTTATGAAATTAGGGTTATGTTATTATTTTTTTAAATGTTTTAATGTTAACCATGTTTTGTTAGTGATATGTTTTTTAATATATTAAGAAATATGTTCATGAAATTAGGGTAATGTTGTTTTTTTTAAATGTTTTAATGTTAAGCATGTTAGTGATGTGTTTTTTAATATATATGAATAAATATGTTCATAAAATTAGAATAAATCCATTTATGCTGTTTTGATATGTTTTTTATGGTTATTTTATTAATGTTAACCAAGAGTTAGGTTAGGTTTTTTTTAAAGTATAATCAAGTATATGTCTAAAGTTTTGAAATATTTAGTAGAATGTCCTTTTTTTATTAAATTGTATGTTTTATTTTATGAAATTGTATTTTGTCTTTAATTAATTTAGGTTGTCCACTTTATCCAGCTTATTGTCAAAATATGGAAAATACCAATCCCGTATTAGGAGATGTCCATCCCGAATCCGACCCTTTTGGTATATTTGATGATATTATAGCATCCAATGAATATATCGATGTGCGCACATTGACTGACGATGAGGGTGACTATGATATGGATGTCGATGATCGTGAGCATGAGCCTCCCTCGTCTATTTTCTCTCAGTTAGATATGGATATCATGAATACCATATCCCAGACAGTTCCTACTGACTATGTAGGGTTTGATGATGATGGATCTACTGAAATGAGGAAAGGATCAATGTATGAGACGAAGGCGAAGCTTCAATATGCTGTCAAGTCGTATTGCGTAAAGAAGAATCAGTTGTTTGAAGTAGTCAAGTCTAACACCACTGCTTGGGTTGTTAGATGTAAGGAACACAAAAATGGATGCGAGTGGAGACTACGTGGCGGTTTAAGGAAAGTGGTCCTGGCAAATATGAGATTACGCAAGATAATGACCAACACACATGCTTGTTCTCATCGTACATCAAGCCCATATTGGACTAGACGCTAACCTAATTGCTATGGAGGTAGAGAGTTTTGTGAGGGAGGAACCACGAGATAAAAATTGTCACACTGCAGGAAATCATAAGAAAAAAGTTTAGTTACCTGGTTAGTTATTGGAAGGTGTGGGATGGAAGAAGGAAAGCATTGAAAAGGGTTTTTGGTGACCATGATCACTCATTTACAGTGTTGCCCTTTTTTATTAATATTTTGAAGCAACGAAACCCTCAGACTCAGATTGCGTGGAGATATCATCCTATGCCAGGATGCAAGGGTAATGCATATTTTCGCAGTATATTTTGGGCATTTGGACCATCTATAGAGGGATTCAGACATTGTCGTCCCATACTCCAAATTGATGGGACTCATCTATATGGCAAGCATAAGGGAAAGTTGTTGATAGCAACAGCTCTCGATTCAGAGGGCCATATTTTCCCGCTTGCATTTGCTATTGTTAACGAGGAGAGTTCTGACACGTGGGGCTGGTTTCTGTACAACTTACGCCACATTGTTACAGACAGAGATGGTATTTGTTTGATGTCTGACAGACACCCAGGTATTATCTCTGCTGTTAACAATCCTATCAATGGTTGGGTAGAGCCTAGGGCATATCATCGATTTTGCTTGCGTCATGTTGCGAGTAATTTCAATGAGAGATTCAAGAGTAAGTTGATGAAAAACATTGTGTATCGTGCTGGTGCTGCATTTCAAGTTCGTAAGTTTGAAAAGGCCATGGATGATCTAAAACGGATGAACGAGGCTACCATGCGCTTTTTTCGACTACTCCCTCCTGAAAAATGGACACTTTCGCATGATGGGTTCCATCGATATGGCCTGGATGACGACTAATTTAGCTGAATGCATCAACGGTGTTTTGAAAAGCGATGGTTCGTTCGTTCGATCACTGCAGTGGTCGAGATGACCTTTTATCGAACTATGAAGTATTTCACTATCCGACGCTTTGAGGCACACGAGGCTTTGAATAGAGGAGAAAGATTTACCAGGTAAATATCATCACTGGTATTTAGGTGTGTATTATGCTTTTGGGTTTGCATTAATCTGACGCTTTGATTCCTACACCTGTTATGCTTTTAGGTTTGCATTAAATAAGATCGCTAAGTGGCAAGAACGTGCCAAAGGCCATGATGTGACCACATTTTGTCGCATCAGCGGGATTTTCGATATCATCACTGGTATACATGAAGATAGTCCCAGAGGCGGGAACAAACGTGTTGTCAGACTAGATGAGCGGACATGTACATGTAACAAGTGGCAGACCTTCGGAATTCCATGTTCGCATGTCATTGCTGCTTGTGAATCAAATCGAGTGGATTACATGCAGTTTATTTCTGAATATTATCGATTGGACAAGTACATGTCATGTTATGCACCTCACTTCCAACCGATCCCTCACAAAGATGAATGGCCAGTTCCGGAGTTCTTGATTATACATCCTCCTTCAAATGTAGTTCGAGCACCTGGTAGACCTCGTAGCTCTCGTATTCATAACGAGATGGACTTAAGAGAGCCTGTTGTGAAACAACGATGTGGTCTTTGTGGTCAAGATGGTCATAATCGACGGACGTGTCCAGCTCGTTCTCAGACTTAGTGTATTTTATGTTATGTATTTCATATCGTTCTCATACTTATATGATGTTATGTTTAGGGTTTCATTTTGTTTTTAAGTTATGTTTTGAATTTCAATTTATTTGAAGTTATATTATGTATTTTATTTTGTTCACAAATCCTATGTATTTAATTTTGTTTAAACTCTTTATGTGAGTGACATTTCATATACATTATATATATTCTGACGATGACGTATCTTGCACCTGGCCCATTAGATCCCACTGTATTACATTCACAGCGTACACATCGATCTCAGTTGGTATGGGATGATGAGTATACGGACCCGCTTACATGTGTACGACGTGAGGCGGTGATTACTAGGACTTTACATAACCAGCAAGACGACCCTCGCATTGACCCGTACTTACGCCAGGCGGATTTTATGGACTCGCGAGTATTGGATTCATGTCACTTGACCGGCATCTTATTACCGCTCTTGTGGAGCGTTGGAGGCCAGGAGACTCACACATTTCACATGCCCTTTGGAGAGCTTACGATCACGCTTCAGGACGTAGCTATTCTGGTGGGGTTTACCGGTCGATGGTTTAGCAATGGACCGGACTATTAGGTTTAGATTGGAGACGATTATGTTTAGATTTATTAGGCGTCACACCGATCGATGCGGCTACGAGAGGGAACCGCTTAAAATTGACATGGTTGTCCACGCGTTTAATTCTTTTGCACATCTTCCTCCTTGACGCAGATGATATAGCGATCCGAGAGATATGCCCGCTTACATTCTTTCATTGATTGGGGGCGCGCTTATGCCAGACAAATCTTGCACTCTTGTGCACATGATGTTTCTACCTTTATTGGCGGACTTTGAGACGACGGGTAGATACAGTTGGGGTGCAGCGTGTCTTGCATGGTTGTATAGAGAGTTGTGCAAGGCAACCCGACCCGACGCGAGGGAGATTGCTGGCCCCTTAGTACTACTTCAGGTATGGGCTTGGGATAGATTCCCGTGTATTGCACCGCGTCGATTGAGTTGGGTGGCATTGGAGGATCGTCCCTTGGCTTTTCGGTATGTTACATGAAATCTCTTATCAACTACTAGATTATTTAAATTTGTATACATATACTTATTATACCTTCAATTGTAGGTGGCAGGATGACCTTTGTACGACAGATTCTTCGACACATGTACTGGTAGAATATCGTTACATGATGGAACAATTACAACCAGACCAGGTTAGACTATTTAACATTTGTATTCATATATGTCTTCCTACTTAATGTATTAAATTTGTTTTTTTTTTTTATAGATTGAGTGGGAGCCATATCGGGACATTATGTCATCTTTACCTGCATATTGTCTTCATGGGCATGGAGTCTGGCGGACTCAAGTCCCCTCATCCGTTTCTTTATAGCGGAGTGGCATTTTCCGGATCGAGTCATGAGACAGTTTGGCATGATCCAGCCGACTCCTGTTGCTTGCTTTACTGACCCCACGCTCCACGGATATGATCTACGTGGACGTCACGCGGACAATTGGACTGTTTCATTGCGTGAGCAATTGGCCTATTGGGATGCTCGCATGGATCATATTATTGATGGTCAAATGGTCGATGCGTACACCACTGTTGAGCCTGGGTACTTCTTGTGGTACTTTGCGATTACAAGACGCTTCATTACTCGATACGGGGCGTCGTTATCCCAAGTGGTAAGTTATTAATTTGCATTATTTCAATAAATTATCTTATTTTATTCATATATTATAAACTATTATATATTATCGTTGCTTTCAGACCGAGGCTGTACAAACTCTAGAGGACCCCATTTTACGCGCAAATACAATGGAGTCATTAGGGTATTTGAGGACTAATCGGGTACGACATGACCATGGTCACGCGCCTACTCCTCACGAGAGGTCGTCCACGTGCAAGAAGAAATGATGCTCCCCGCCCTACACAACCTTGAGGATCATGCTTTTGATCCTGCAGATTTTGATTTACTATCAGATGATATGCACCCTCTTTCTACCCCATCAGGTGCAGGACCGTCTACATTTACACATTCATTAGATGCGGGTCCCTCTAGCACACCATTTACCCCGACATTATCACATTCATCAGGTGCGGGTCCCTCTAGCACGCCATTTACCCCATCGTATTGTATGATTCCTACACCCGGTTCATCATTCACATCTTTCCAGCAACATGCTCGATACGAGACAAATATACCACATATCGAGACAGATGCACCTCATATTGATGAGCCAGATGAGTCACAGACTGGTGAGCGACCACGTACTCGAGGGCGAGGAGCTCGTGGACAGTACGTGCCTCCCCGTCCAGCACGTAACCGACAAAGACCTCCATGTGGGACCGGGGGCCATCGTTAGTCATTATTATTTTTCTGTACTAGTTTAAACCAGTTTTGTACTTATTACATTTCATTTTTATCGTCCATCATTTTAAGTTCATATATTTTAAAAAAAATCAAATGGAACAATTTTTTTAAAGTCAATTTTAAAATAAATAAATAAATAACTTAAGACGAGTAAGTTTACAAAAAATTAAACGAAATTTTTTTTCTTAAAGTCAATTAAAAAAAAACCCTAAACCAAAATACCAAAAATAAATAAATAAAATCTTAAGACGGGGGTTTGTTCATATATTTTTTTAAAAAAATCAAACCACACAATTTTATAATTTAGAAAAAAAAAAACACGGTTTTCAAGTAAAAAAAATCGTTCAAAAACATTAAAGACGTCTTTAGGTAAAAAAAAAACCTTTTTTAAAAAAAATAACACTGAAGACGGGTCTTCAAGACCCGTCTTCAGGTAAAAAACATTTTTTTAAAAAATAACACTAAAGACGGGTCTTGAAGACCCGTCTTTAGTTAAAAAAAACATTTTTTTTTAAATAACACTAAAGACGGGTCTTGAAGACCCGTCTTTAGTTAAAAAAACATTTTTTTTTAAATAACACTAAAGACGGGTCTTCAAGACCCGTTTTCAGGTAAAAACTTTTAAAACCCAGTTTTCAAAACCCGTTTTCGCCACATAGGTATAGAAACGTGTTTTGAAAACCCGTCTTTATGTGACGTGCCTAAAGACGGGTTTTGAACCCCCGTTTTCAGAAAAAAAGGACATTTTGCCAATTAGTTTAAACGTTTGGACATATACAAAAATACTTAAAAAAATAAGGCTAAGTTGCAAAAAACTCCAATGATTCTTATGGGTAGGTGTGTATGTGTGAAATCACTTAGTCGAAGAACAATAAAAAAAATTCTTTGGAAGACTAAGAACATCAATATTCTACTTTCCATCTACTTTTCTTATCTTACCTAAAAGGAAAAAGAGAAAAAAAAACCTTTTTTTTTGCAAAGTCGTCTACGTTTGAAATCATCAGTTAATATGTAAATAAATAAACAAGTAAATTACAAAAAAAATAAAATAAAATAGTATGATCATTTTACTTGAATCCTGTACGTGCGATTAAAAAAGGTTGGTTTTTTATATACTCGTGTTAAAGAAAGCAGTTTTGGTTTAAGAACTCTTTTTTTGGTTTGATTAAATTTTTATGTTTTGTTTATCTCATTTTTTTTTCCTTTTTGTTGTTGTCTAAAAATGGAGAGCTTCCACGTAGACAACGAACTTAATATATGAGATGAGTAGGAGGTAGTGCGCTCCTTCGACGGCGTGCTATGTAGGTACCTACACAGGAAAGGAAAAGAGCACTAGTGTGATGCCGGCCTAACACCCTCCGATGCTAAAGTCAGAGCAAGCAGAGCTAGAGTGCCAGAGAGAATAGTAGTAGAATTAGTTACTTAATGAATGAATTTCTTCTTTTATTTATAGGAGAATAGGTTGATGACATCATTGTGCCACGTGTCGCATCGGGATTGGGCCATGTGTTGCTTCTCAATTTTGTGTCGCTTGCGGGTTGCGCCACGTGTCGTTTCCCAAGTGGATACTTGCATTCAATCTTAAGTATGTAGGTCTATGTTAGAGACTACGTAGCCAGGTCTTTTCCGGTGCGTAGACTTTATGACTAGGTACCGCGGTCAAACCAGGGAGTAATCTTTCAAAGTGGAATTTTGCCTCGGTGAAATTTCGAAAATATTATAAGTGTTGAACTTTGTAGCTTGAATCTTCTACCATTGCAGTTGTCAAAATTTTGAGAAAATACCAAGTGTTGAAGCTTGGTAGGTTAAATTTTCTGTCCTTGGTCATTTTGGAGTTGGGTTGTATGTCCAAGTTGTCACGCTTAATCATCACAAACTTCGCCCCCTTTGATTTTAAGAGTAAAAATTTCTTAAAATAATAAATAATAAATAATAAATTCTTCCATCTATTACTGGAAAAACGATCACAAAATTTAAAAAGGAGAAAAGGAAAAAGAGTGGAGAATAAGGAGGGAAGGAGGAAAAAGGAAAATAAATAAAAAATAAAAAGAAAAAAAATTAGGGGGAGGTGGTTTCCAGAATGACCCGCGTCCCCTTTTTTTTTTTTTTTTTTCTTCCGGCCCGCGGGTAAATGTACTTGCAGTCGAAAACGCGGGTCAACTTTCCTTCCTCTATATTTTTTTCCTTCTTCTCTCAGCTGCGCAGTAGCTTTCCTTCTTCTTTTTTTCTTCTTCTTTTCTTTCTTTCTCTCTCTCTCTTTCTCACCCGCGAGTTTATTACTGACCCGCATTGACTGGTCAACTGGTTGACTTTTTTTAATAATAATAATAACCAATTTCAAATTGGTTTATCGTCGTCGACTTGTCGTTGAATCTTGACACAAGCTTGATTGACTTGTCTTTAAATTTTCTAAGTGTTGCTTTGTAAGTGTAGTAGCCTTACACCCTTAGTAAACTTAGAATTTTCTTTAATTCCTCTACAAGCTCTGCACTCCTTAGTAGACTTAGAATTTTTTAGTCGGTTTAAATTCTTCTACCAGGTGCGGCTCGTGCGAGCCCTGCACTCCCTAATAGACTTATAATTTTTTGTCGTTTTAAATTCTTCTACCAGGTGCGGCTCGTGCGAGCCCTACATTCCCTAGTAGACTTAGAATTTTTTAGTCGTTTTAATTTTTTCTACCAGGTGCGGCTCGTGTGAGCCCTACACTCCCTAGTAGACTTAGAATTTTTTAGTAGTTCTAAATTCTTTCACTAGATGTGGCTCTTGCGAGCCCTCCACTCCCTAGCAGACTTCAAATTTTTAGTCGTTTTAAATTCTTCCACTAGGTGCGGCTCTTGCGAGCCCCACACTCCCTAGTAAACTTAGAATTTTTAGTCGTTTTTAATTCTTCTACTAGGTGCGGCTTTTGCAAGCCATGCACTCCCTAGTATACTAAGAATTTTTAGTCGTTTTAAATTTTTCTACCAGGTGCGGCTCTTGCTAGCCCTGCGCTCCCTAGTAGACTTAGAATTTTTAGTCATTTTAAATTCTTCTACCAGGTGCAGCTCATGCGAGCCCTACACTCCCTAGTAGACTTAGAATTTTTTATTTAGCTCTTCCATCTTGGCGGACATAGAACTTTCTATAGTAGGTTCACGTAGTTGGCCCCCACTCGAGTAGAGTTTTATGTCTTGAAGTCCAACTCGAATCTAAATGTTCTCGAATGATTTAACTCTCATCAATGCAATAAGTAGAAAAAGTACGATCTTATTCATTTTATTGTCGAACTTCTTACAATAAAAAACTTTATTTGAAATGAAAACTGCAATAAATAAAATTTCTGAAATGAAATCTAAATTGCTTGACATCATCGTAGGTAGAGTATAGCCTTTTAGATGAGTTTGATCAATATGTTGATGCCTTTTCCAATACCTCAGTGACCTAGCATGGTCCTTTCTAGGGCTTGGGCTCTTTTTCAATAGTCGGGCCTCCAAAGATGGTCTTTATTTCTCCATATGGAAAATTTTGATTATCACGGTCTTGGTCTTTCTTATCTCCTTTACTTCTCACAAATTCTTTCAAGTACCCTTTTTGAATAAGGGTCTCAATTTCTTCCTTGAGATCGAAGCAATCAGAGGTGGTATGACCATGGTCTATATGGAAGAGGCAATATTTGTCTTTGTTTCTCTTGTTTGACCCTGCTTTCATCCTAGGCGGCCACCTAACCAAGTATTTGTCTTTAATCTCCAAGAGCAGTTGTTCAATCGGGATCGTGGTGGGAGTGTAATTTTTAAACTTACTAGGAGGAAGACTTAGCTTCTCAAGTCGATCTTCCGATTTGAATCTCTTGTCATCCTCCTGATGGTCAGTCTCCCAGAAAAAGTCTTATGTTCGATCTCTCTTCTTGTGCTCTAATCGTTTACTACTACCTTTTTCATCTGAAGTATTTCTAGCACTAAGTAACTCTCCGACGCTCATATATTTTTGCGCTCTAGTGAGGAGCTTGGTATATGTAGTAGGCGCCTTCTTGCCTAGTGACCACAAGAACTTTTCATCTTTCAAGCCAGCCATCACAGCAGTCAGAGCAATGTCATCACTGTAACCTTCCACCTTCAGTGCCTCATTGTTAAATCCCACTACATAGTCACAGAGGCTCTCCTCTGGCTTTTGACGCACAGTCAAAAGGTGCGCGGCTGGTTTCTTATAATCTCTTCCACCAAGAAACTGAGTTACAAAAGACCGAGTTAGATTTTTAAATGAAGATATGGATCTCGGCTTAAGCTGCCTGTACCACCCGCGAGCAGGGCCTTCTAATGTAAGGGGGAATACCCTACACTTAATAGCATCTCGGACTCCTTAGAGCTCCACCCAGGTCCGAAACGTATCGACATGCTCGAGTGGATCCTTTGATCCATCATACGTGGTCATAGTTGACATTTTGAATTTGGTGGGAAGCTCCACCTTCATTATATCATCGGTGAATGGTGGCTCAGTTTGCTCAAGTAGATCTTCTAGTGCAAGAGGAGACTTTCCTCTATACCCTTTCTTCATATGACCAAGTTGATTTTGGAGTTTTTTCAACTCTGACGCCCAAGGCTGGGCACTTTTTGCAGTAGACTTCACAACATCTGAATGTTCTTTTCTCTTTTGATTGAGAACTTCTCTGAGGTTGGACCTTCGTTTCTGACTAGGTTGCTTGTTGCGAGAAGAGTTATGAAAGGAAGAGGAACTGTCTTGAATATTTAGCCTCGACTTCCTCTTTGAGCCACCCATCTCACTACAAAAAGCTTTCGTACTACCGACGACGCCATACGTTGGCAATACTTCATTCTATGTCTGTAACGTCCCGTTACTTTTAGGGGTGAAGTTTTTTATTTATTTATTTTTTTTAATTAAAGTATTTAAGGTTAATTTAAAAGTAGTGATTTCGATTTTAGTAGTTATTTTCGTCCGAAATTCTTTTTAATCATTTTAATACTTTAAATTTGTTTCGGCTGTATTAATAATTATTAATGGGCCAATTAATAATTATTAATCACTTTTAGATTTATTTACGAGCTTCGGGTTTCGTTTTTAAAGTAAAAACAAAAGAGGGACGTAGGCGTCATTTCCGATTTCTTAAATATCTAAACACTATTCATCCTTCTCCTTTATTAAGCCAAAATTAGACAAAAATCATAAAATTTCTTCTCATTTTTCATCCCAAACCCGTAGCTTAGAGAGAAAAAAAAGAGGAGAGAAAGAATTTGTCACCCCGGCTTCGTTTCTCGACCGTTTTCATCGTGCCTTAGCTCGTTAGAAAGCTCTCGAGACGTACTTTCTACTCATCCTAACAATCGAGGTTTTCGCTCATTTTCTCGAGGCCTTAAGGTATGTTAAAGTTTCTAAATTTTGATGTGAATAGTGTTTTAATGGAGGTTTTGAGTTGTAATCTTCGAATTCATTCACCGAAGCTTGAAGGTTTCATTCGGGGAAGTCTTTATGGTCAATTTTAGAAACTTTCCCTAAACCCTAAAACCGAGTTTGAGCCGGAAACCCGTCCCTTGTGATTTTCCCTCTTTGGGCTATGTTTAGGATGTTAGGTTCTTTGTGCTTTTGCTTTTTAGTTAGTTTTTCGAAAATTGATTAATATGCAAAACCCTAATTTTCGGTTACCCATTGATTATGCAAACCTCCAAAGTATTCGAAACCAACCCAAAACACCTCTAAAATGCATAAAAGCCGAAAAACCTAACCCGAACCCCTTTTTCCCTAGCTTGGCCGAGAGCTCCATAAGGGTAGAATCCGGGATTTTCGTGGTTTTATGTGTTTAGATGTTGTTTGATTGCTTTTCGGTTAATTAATGTAATTTAGGATTAATTCGTTTGTAGGATTGTGAATTGATCGTGAATTTACAACCTCGGATTATTCGGAGCTTGTCTTCAAGCTAAGGTGAGTTTAATGTGAAAGTTAGTGGTTTTATGAATTTAGTTTCGTTATGTAATTGTTTATCGATGTAAAGAGGGAGATAACTTCTTAGGATTAAGTTTTGGTTAGAGACTTTTATTTGGAAGTGTGTGTGGAGAAAGTTTGGATTTATGGATAGTTCGATGAATAGGAAACATCGGAGTGGTTTGGAAGTATGGTAATAAGATTTGGAGATGTTAGATGAAAGTGAGAATGGAAGTTACTTTGATGGATTTGGAAGTTAAAGTAATTAGAAGATGCACTTGAGTGATAACTCGTGTAATCTAGTTAGTTAGGTTTCTAATTAACTTAGTAGAATTCTTTGGAGTTTAGCTAACTTTTGGAGACCTAGGGCACATTGATTCACACATGGTAGTATGTTGATTTTGATCCATATGTAACCATGGTGTGATGATTTGTGGGAACCTTGAGCACATTGATTCAGCACGTGATAGTATGTGATTTTGATCCATATGTAACCATGGTACTATGGTTTGTGACTCAGCACATGGTAGTATGTGATTTTGATCCATATGTAATCATGGTGCGATGGTAATATGGTACGACCGTACGTGGTATGTTGATTCGGATCCATACTAGCACGTTACGATGATGGCACTACGGCACATGATAGTATGTTGATTTTGATCCATATGTAATCATGGTGCGAGGGTTTGTGAAATAGTACATGGTAGTATGTGATTTTGATCCATATGTAACTATGATACTATGATATGTGATACGGTACATGGTAGTATGTGGATTTTGATCCATACGTATCATGGTGCGATGATTTGTTATATGGTGAAAATCCTGATATCCGATATGGTGAAAATCCTGATATCCGATATGGTGAAAGTCGTGATATCCGATATAGTGAAAGTCCTGATATCCGATGTTTTGAGATATGGTACGACCGTACGTGGTATGTTGATTTCGATCCATACAATAGCACGATACGATGAAACTTGTTGGGTAATAAAGATAGTTAATGTTACTTTTACCTATTCTTTAGAATTGTGTAGTGAGACTTAGTTGTGAATGTTAATTTTACTTTAAGTCTTTATATCTATCTCATGGTTTTGAATGATGATTACGGGTAATATTTGACTATCGAATGATTATATGGAAATTGGAAGTGTGGATGTGGGTAGTATTGAGCATTATAGGCCTTTGGACACGATTTCGATTATGAGATTTTGTTCATAGGATTACTTGCTTTCATTTTACTCTCACTAGCATTGTTTGCTAATGGTGCTACACTACAATATTTTCAGGTAAACCCCGTCCCAAGAAGCGTGGTAGAGGAAGTGGAGTCGCGTGACTTGACGAGATGGTGTATGGACAATGATAAAACTCTTTTGATTAAGCATTCGTTAAAATGCTTCTAAATCATATACTTTTTACATACTTGTGTCTTTTTGAGCCCGCAAAGGGTGTTTGTATAAAGTATTTCGATTTTTTATGATTAAACTCTCTTTTGAAATGCGCATTCCCGATTTATAGCTTTCTTTGGAAATTTGGGTTGTAAACAGGTTTTGGTTATTCGATTTTTAAACAAACCCATGCCGTTTTTCTTTAAAAATTAAGTATTCCGCTGTGCATTTGAATTTAAAGAATTTAACGGAAAGCGGGTCGTTACAATGTCGGTAATAGGAAACGTTAGCGATAGGAGAACGTCGGCTGAAACGTCAGCAATTCCACGTCGGTATTAGTATTGCCGAGGCCAATTGCTGACGTGGCTTCGGCAATACCAACAAAAGTAAAGCCGACTACACGTCGGCCATTGTAAAGCTCAATGCTGACGCTAGCGTCGACAGTTCCTTAAAACAACACATATTTTACGGCTACATTGCCAGGGAAACATGTCAGCATCTGGGTTTTTTTGGTAAGATATGTGCCGACGCTCGTCGGCAATGCTACTCTTTTTTTAAAAAAGAATACTCTTATTTATACTCCCCCATTAGCATCCTGTTTTAACACCTAAATTTCACAGATTTCCACATAATTCCACAGCAAGCATAACAAAATTAGAATTTTCTAAAATATAACAAACATAAACCAACATACAATAAGTTTTATAAGTGTTAGAGGTGTTTGAAATATTTAAAACGCAAAATGTCTTACAATGTTTGAAAAATTAATGCACTAAGCATTACCCCCACCCCCACGACCTTGAGATGCCGTCCAAGTTCTCATGAATTCTTCAAATTGTCTTGTCTGAAGAGCCAAGTCTTCTCGAAGCTTTCTTGTTTCCTCATCACGACGTTATTCTTGAAGTGTCATCTCTTCTCAAAGTTTCTTTGTCTCCTCTTTTAGTTGAGAAACTTTATTTTGTGTTTCAAACAATTCAGTCTGTGATGATCTAACTGAACCCGATGATCCACCTGACGAGGGAGGCTTTGGACCTCTACCCAAACCTCGCACGTAACCTGATTTATGACCTAAAACCCTATGCGTAGCCTCTGTATCGGAGATAGATGGTTGTCTTGACTCCATCGTATCTGATCCGTCAGCTCCATCTTCGCTCTCGGGGTTCTCGGGAGGGGTAATATACGCTACCATCTTTTCCAAGAAAAACAAAAAGAGAGTTATGTGGTTAGCATTAAAAAATAGTAATTAAATAACATTAAATCATTTCAAATTATGAAATAAACTTACATGTTGTTCCTTGGCCAAGTCGCTCACCCACTGATCCTTAGTGTACGAATGTTGTTGCTCAAACACATCCACCCAAGTTGTATCTGGATTTGCTTGAGTCTAATATATTCATTTAAAAAAAGTTATACTACTAAATATGTGAACCATAAAATGAAATTTACAAACAAAATACATACCATCTCGTAATGCTTTTTTGCGTTTGATTTGGATCCTCCCTTATGCAAATATGGCAGCTGTGCCCGAGACTTAGAATTTTGTTCTGATAATTTCTGCACAAATACAAATTTAGTTATGTTAGGTAAATAAATGGATGAAATTTAAACATATATGTATATAAATACGAGATTACCTTAAATTCAGGAGAATCAAACTTTTCCAATAATTTCTTCCATTCATCTTCACACTGAACTCGTGGAAGCCCCATACGTCGTGCCTCCTCTTCTCCAAACTCGTCAATTATTCTCCTAAAACCTCGATAGAGTTTATATCGAAACTATTTTGCATCAGCGATCATTTGAGCATTTGTAACATCGTAATGATCTTTATTGGTGAGATCAAGATCAAATTGATCCTAACCACAAATAAAATAAATGGTCAGTAGATAAGTAAAAATAAACTTTGTAATATAGACCTTATTTTATAAATACTTACCGCAATACGATGTCTGATCGAGTCTAGAATCTCTTGTGGAATTAACTTGTATTGCCTATGACTTGAGGGTACGAGCTGACGTATGAGTACACCTACCTCAGTGATTAAATTTTCTGAAGCCTCTCCAACCAAGCACTTAAGTTCTGGGGATATGATAACTTTCTTCTTACCCTCACTCGGCTTCCTTTTCCTCATTGGCAAGTTTTTTGTAATGCCACATCTTGGTACCTTGCTTTGATCCGTCACTACAATAAAGTATTGCATATTATTTACATATAAGAAACACTAAACATATATGTCAAGTAAAGTTAATTCAAACCTGAAGTAGATGTCGACAATGTTGAGTTTGTCGATGTACCTGAAGTCGAAGATGGTCTATGGTCCCTCGGTGAGGGCGTAGGTGAGACTGTATCTGAGGATGGCTCTCGGATCTTTATCACTGTACCACGTCGAGCTGGAGTTTTCCTATTTCCTGGTGCAATGGGTTATGAGTCCATTCTTTCTTTCCCCTTACCATTACCTTTCCTGTTGAAAAAAAAGCATATGTTATAAAAATAGATTAAGTAGTGTAGAAAGAAACTAATTATGTGTAATGAAATAATAAAACGCAACAAACCTCACTTAGTCACTATAATTTTCTGACTCATCACTATTACTTTCTGATTCATCACTATTAATTTCTACCTCGTTGACATCTCTCAATTCTTCATCACTATCGTTCTGAAACTCATCAATATCATCATTTGTGACGTCTTCATTATCTATACGGGAGCTTGAAGTACGAAGTATTCACTCCATGACCCCAGAATCAACTTCATTGCCGGGAACGTCATTTCTATCGAGCATTTGAAATTCTAAATTGTCACTCACGTGTGTATCAAATGGTGAAATCACGTGCAAAATCTTGTCATTTTCATCGTTTTCATCCAACTCAGGGGCATCCCAAACATTTTTTTGCCTTAATGTTTGTACCACTCTCCAATCACTCCCATTTTTAATATCATCGAGGTATAAAACTTGTTGGGCTTGACTCGCTAGGATAAATGGTTCTTCCTTAAATCATTTACGGGTTATGTTTATTGATGTTATACCCGACTCTTACTTTATTTTAGAAGGAGATGTATCATACCATTCACACCGAAAAACTATTACTCAATTTGATCTTACATAACTTAATTCTATTACTTCAGTTATCAATCCATATAAATTCGTGGAACCTGCATCATGTTCACCTATAACTGAAACTCCACAACTTGTTTTCGTACGACTCTAAGCTCTATCTAATGTGTGAAAACGCATCCCATTCACACAACATCCAGAATATGATTTAATACGCAAATCCGGTCCCAAGGATAGTGCATATATATATATATATATATATATATATATATATATATATATAATTGTTTGAGAAATGTAGCTTACACGACGTTTGAACCAATTGCCGAACTCTGATTCTTGTCATTTATGTGTATTTCTTGAGCTCTCAAGTTCAAGCAAATTAAGGTGATCCCTATGGAACATTGAATTAATACACAATATTTCTATACTAAATTGAAACAAACAACATTAGACATATATATACCGCAAATAGGGTTCAACTTCTTCGCAATTATGGAGTGTGTACCAGTGTGCTTTATCGATACCTGCTTGAGTCGAAGTCAATATATTGACACGACCGATAGGTCGAGGCGTTTTCTTGAACACTGATACATCACTATCTACGCGATCCTCATCTTCATCTTCAAAATTACGTTCTACTCTGTTAAATCTAGTTTCAATGCCTTCAAGATACCTAGAGCAGAACGTAATTGATTCATTCATAATGTAAGCCTCTGCAATGCAACCTTCCGCACGTGCTGGATTCTGAACATATTTCGTCAATGTTCGAAGACTTCATTCTATTGGATACATTTAACTATAACAAACCGGCCCTACTATTCTTGCTTCGTATGGAAAATGAAACGATAAGTGAACCAATACATTGAAGAAAGCCAGAGGGAAATTTTTTTCAAGTTTACACAAAATGAAAGTTATGTCACGTTGCAACTATTCCAACTCTTCTAAGCTTATAACTTTAGAACACATAACTCGAAAGAAATTACTAAACTCGGTTAACACTTGACCTATATTGTAATTCAAGAATCCTCGAATTACTAATGGGAGCAATCGTTGAAAAAGAACATGACAATCATGACTTTTTAATCCCTGAAGTTTCCCACTGTAAAATTGACACTTCAGGATATGTTTGATGAAAACCCATCAGGGAATCTCACATTTTTCAAGAAATGAAATGCCTCAATGCGTTGACTAGTGGTCAATGTGAAAGCAGTGACATGTTTAACAAATTTGTTCGACCCAATCTTCTTTATATGAAATTCAGGTCTTATACCCAATTTCTCTAGATCGTGACGTGCCTTCATTGTATCTTTATTCTTCAATAGAGAATATTGTTCCTACCAAGTTATCATATATATTTTTCTCTATTTGCATTGCATCTAACTTATGACGTAAAAGCAATTTCGACCAGTAAGAGAGACGGAAGAATATACTTTTCTTTTTTCAATTATCGTTCTCTATCCGTTTTCTTTTCTTTTCTTGTGCACTTGGATTCTTAACAAACTTGGGAAAACTTAACTGATTGAGATCTTGTAATATCTCATCACCTGTTTTGATAACCGACTTTCCACGTAATTCGATTTGTCCATCATGAACTTTATCAAAATGCAAAGGATGACTCGTATGTAAACGTTGTCGGTGACCCATGAAACATATTTTACTTTTAAGACCCATAGAAGATGTATCTTCTAGACATATGAGACACGCTTTGTATCCTTTCGTACTCCAACCAGACAAATCACCGTATGCAGGGAAATCATTGATAGTCCATAACAAAGCAGCTTTTAATTGAAAAAATTCAGACTTTGAGCTATCAAATGTCTTAATCCCATCACTCCATAGATCACTTAACTCTTCTATCAACGGCTCTAGAAAACATCGATGTCCTTGTCGGGAGAATTAGGTGAGAGAATGAGTAAAGACATGAAAAAAAAAGATTCTTTCATGCATTTCCATGGTGGTAAGTTATATGGAACTAAAATTACTGGCCACATACTATACGGGATACTCATATGTCCAAATAGATTAACCCATCGGATGCTAAGGCTAAACGCACATTTCTAGATTCTGAAGCGAATACTGGATACTATTTATCAAAATGCTTCCACCCTTCCGCATTTGATGGGTGTCTTAGAACACCTTCATTTTCTAAACGTTTATCCTTGTGCCATCTCATATCAAACGCGGTATGTTTCGATGCAAATAGTCTCTGTAACCTCGGTTTCCATGGAAAATGTCTCAATACTTTATGAGCAACTTTCCTCTTACTTTTACCCTCTCTCACCGAGTAACGAGACTCCCCACAAACTGGACAAACTTCACATTTAAAGTATTCTTTTCTAAAGAAAACGCAATCAAACTTGCAAACGTGTATGGATTCATAACCCAATCCTAACCCACGTAACAACTTCTTCTGCAATAGGACCCCACCGTCGGCGGGGACGCTCGTTTTTGTAAGTGGGGCCCATTACCGACATGTTGTCAGTAATGGGATGGCACGTGATACTGACATGGCGTCGGTATCGCTGCCATGTGGCCCAATGGGTGGCGGAATACCGACGCTATGTCGGTATTCCCTGCATGGTTGGGCCTTCTTGTTACCATTACCGATTTTTGGTCGGTAATGTAACAGGGGAAATACCGACGTGGCGTCGGTATTTCCCCTGACATTAAAAATAGCGTCCATCACCGATGGCATGTCGGTGATGGATGCATCTCTACCGACTCGGTGCTGAACGTCGGTTGTACCCGCGTCGGTAGAACATCGTATTCTTGTAGTGTCTCATGATTCCTTGATTCACCTATGCGCTCTATAGGTTCTTTGTCTTTGTCTTTTTTGGATAGTAATTCCTGGTTGTCAGTAGGGGCTTGATGATCAGTTTTCTATGTAAGAATTTCGAGTACTTTAGCAAGATCTTGATTCACACCTCGAACTTGCTCTTTTAGAGCATCTACCCTTCTGTCTGGCATTGGCACAACTCTTACCACTTCTTGATTTTCATCAGCTTGTTGTATCTCTCTAGTATTGCGAGTTTGATATCTTTTGTTACGGGGGTTACGATTTTTACCGTCCTCCATATCATTACCATGTTGACTTCTTCGACTCATCCTTGATGGTAGAGCACTTAATTATATACTCTCCACACAGACGGCGCCAAATGTTGGTGCTAAAAGGAGGGGAGCTTCCACATAGGCAACAAACTTAATATATGGGATGAGTTGGAGGTAGTGCGCTGCTTCGACGACGTGCTACATAGGTGCCTGCACAGGAAAGGAAAAGAGCACTGGTGTGGTGCCGACTTAACACCCTTCGTTGCTAAAGTCGGAGCAAGCAAAGCTAGTGTGCCAGAGAGAATAGTAGTAGAATTAGTTACCTAATGAATGAATTTCTTCTCCTATTTATAGGAGAATAAGTTGATGACATCATCGTGCCATGTGTCACGCTGGGATTGGGTCATGTGTTGCTTCTCAATTATGTGTCGCTTGCGGGTTGCGCCACGTGTCTTTTCCCAAATGGATACTTGCATTCAATCTTAAGTATGTAGGTCTATGTTGGAGAATGCATAGCCAGATCTTTTCAGGTGCTTAGACTTTATGACTAGGTACCGCGGTCAGACGAGGTTCCCAATTATCGCGGTCAGATGAGGTGCCCTAGGACTGCGGTTAGACGAGGTGCTCAAGTATTGCGGTCATGCCCAAGTCCCGCGGTCAAACGAGGTGCCCTGGTACCGCGGTCAGACGAGGTGCCCAAGTACCGCGATCAAACGAGGTGCCCTGGTACTACGGTCAGATGAGGTGTGTAGACAAATCTTGTCAAGTTGTAAAATTCCATGTGTTATCTCATTTCACCCCACAACACTTTTATTTTTTAGAGTAAAATGAAAATAAGACCTCGGTGGTTTTTTTGAAATGCATGAACACCCCCTGTGGTTTGAAAAGGGCAAATCACACCCCTTTGGTTTTTTTTTTTTCAATCAGGCCTCTTCACTTCGATGTCAATAATTTTCTTTTAGCCATAACTTCTTCGTTTGAACTCCGATTTAGACAATTCAAGATGTTTTGGAATCCTCATTTCAGGCTCTACGTAATAGTCATTTCAAAACTTTTAAATGATTAATAAATAAAAGAGTTTATTAACATCAAAATAATAGGTATGATTGCGACTGTTAACTCTTTTTCTTATTGATGATTTAAAAGTTTTTAAGTGATCACAACATAGAGCCTAAAATGAGGATTCCAAAACATCTTGAATCGTCCAAATCAAAGTTCAAACGAAGAAGTTATGGTTAAAAGAAAATTATTGACATTGAAAGGAAGGGGTTTGATTGAAAAAAATTGGAACCACAGGGGTGTGATTTGCCATTTTCAAACCACAGGAGGTGTTCATGCATTTCAAAAAAACCACAGGGGTCTCATTTGCATTTTACCCTATTTTTTAATATTTGAAATTTAAATATAAATGTTGAATTCTTGTTGGGAATATTCGAGTTATATTGATTTTACTTTTTTTTAACCCCTATTATTTGAATCTTGAATTTGATCTCTTAAGTTTTTGCTAAAGAAAATATTTGATTTTTAAACTATATTACCTATTTTATTATTACTAATAGACTTTATCTCAAATAGTATAAATTTATATACTAATTACTAAAATATTAGAATCTTTTAAAAATGACTCAAATAGCATAATTATAAATCAATAAATAGTTGAACTATGGTTCAATAAATAATTAAATTATACTTTGTTATTTTTCATTATTATTTTCAATGAATATTATTGGTTTTTTTTTTACTTTTTTTAGTTCAATAAATTATTGAACTATATTATGCTATTTGAATCATTTTTAAAAAGTTTTGAAATTTCAGTAATTAATATGCAAAAATATACTATTTCAGTAATTGACCCTTTTATTAATTTGTATTATTTACTCTAAAGACCCAACTGAAAATCATGAATATGCACAACGGAAGACTTGTAAAATAAACACATGAGAAACAATTATGTATTAAACCATATATTTTCACAATTTTGGGTTTCACAACCCTTTTACATCTCCATGAAAGTTTCAATCTAATAATAGCATCATATCCATCCAAGTTTCGAAAAATACCAAAATAATTGTAGTATCATGAATTTAAAACAGACCAAATCCTTAAACAATAACAAGGTTAAAATAACAAAGTTCATGAAAGAAAGAGCACCCCAAGATGCTAAATCATGGTCATCCATGTCCAATCCATCAATCTCCAAGCGTCAAGCTGCACCAGCACCACACCCTCTACCTCAACGATTACCTGAATAATAAGTGATTTAGCACCATGAGCAGAAAATGGCAGTGAGTAAAAAATCGAAAGTAAACCAATTCTATGAATGAAGTCCAAAATCCAGATTTGTGTCCAGAAACATAATTTACTCTTTACTACCCATCCACTTAAATTCCTTTTTGAACCAAACTCTCTAACCCACTTTCAAAACTACAAAGATTCATAACTCTTTCATTGACTCACTTTCACAACTCTAACACATCTTTCATGACAATTATAACCTCTCACTTTACCTATAAAAGTTACATACAAATCACACATCAATAACACTTTACTAATTAAATTTGATGGAAATATTTTCATAATTGGTCTAACCTCAATGTTCGCATTAAGTATTGTATAGTAATAGCAAGTAGTATTAAAAGGACATAAAATATCATAGATAATGATAAATCTCAACATACACGTCAAAGACATGATACGTCGAAGACATGATACAAAATATCATAGTGGAATTATCATAATTTGACTTTGAAATGTCAAATAATAATATTGTTGTGGATCCACTTAATAAAAAGGCTTTTACTAGAGAGTTGATTTGAAGCTAAGTTATCACTTTAAATTCTAATTTTCTAGTCGGATTTTTTTTTCCTTTTCTTTAAGGAAGTGGTTTTTGTTGATGAAGTAAATAAGAGAAAGTTAATTTGAAGTTTAAGTAACTTAGTAAACTTTGATAACTAAATTTAAATTTGCAGATCTGGTTTCTTTTGGAAGGGAAAAAGAAGATAGGACCTTTTCGCAATAAAATTTTATCTTCCCACATTTTAGGTTTGAGGTCTTTGTGTTGGGATTGAGGCCTCTAAAATTAGAGTTCTCAAGTGGAATTCCCAAGGATCTTTCCTTGTAGTATAATATTATTCTAAAACTAAATGCATAAAAGAAAAACTCACCCTTGTAGAAAAGTGTCTCCTCTTTATTTTGGTTACGATACAGGGACCACGATAAATATCTTCCTCGCTAATCACAAAATAGAATCAGTGCGTGGGCACTATCCTCCTTGAAAAAGGAAGAGGGGAAGAAATTTTTTTCTTCTCTTAGACAACTATGGGCGGCGGCAAGAGGGAGAGAGTGAGAGGAATTTCCTGAGTCTTTTCTCTTATCTTAATTGTGTGTTTTTGGTCACCTCAACTTTTCTATTTATAAGAAAACTAAGGCCTTAGAAAATCGTGGAATATTTTTTTAATTATCAAATAATTAAATAAAAGATATTCAAATATATTTTAAATAATTATGATATATTATCTTATTTAATTATAAGATATTCTCATATCATATTTAAATTAATCTATATTAATTCAAATTAATTATTCCCATATCTAAATATTTAAATTAATCACATTAATTTAAATTAGAAAAATCTCAAATATATGTCAAATAAAAAAAATGCATACTAATGGTAACAATTATACCATAATGGCGTGTGACCCGACCCACATCATCATCACATGATGATATTAGGTATTTTATTTTTACTCTTTTTATTTAATAGAACAATTTTATTAAATATTTAAATAAATAAAACTCCTTTTATTTATGTAATTCCTCTTTAATTTGACAAATTCAAATTAAATAATTAAATAGACTATTCTATTTAATTTCTCATTAATCAAATAGACTCTCTATTTAATTTCCCTTTAATTAATCTAATAGACTCTATATTTGTTTTTGCCTTTTATTAATTTGAATACTCAAATTAATTTACCAATTTTTCCAAAGAAACTAATCTCATTAATTATGTTATCAATTATACGTGATAGCAAGGAGGACTTGATGGATCTATAGGACTAAGCTCTAATGATCTAGAATTACATTGATCAAAACTCTTTTAATCAATTAATTCTTATTCATTAACTCGTAGATAACTCCACTATATATTTAGAGTTCCACTCTTAGTACCATAGACATAATTATGTCCATTAGCTATAATCATTAAGTACACTTTAACCCTTCACAAGTAGTTCATATCCATAGCTAGGTAAATTACTGTTTAACATCCATGATACATCTTGTTCTTTAAGAACCCACTGATTCTCTAATGAAAAACCTTACATAATCTCATTATGCATCTTTGCTCAGTTCCTTGAACAGAGGAATATGAGGCCCGTTGTTCAACCACTGAATCAGCCCATGAGAGAATTACTTATCTATTTTTCACTAAAGAAAAGAGTGAATTCCAATCTTGTGTAATTGCGTTCCCAGCTATAAGCAAGATGCAATCCACAAAGTGGGAAGTATATTAAGCGAAGTATATCGAGTCACTCTCACCCATGCAAATCAAAGGCTTGTCTCTTGCGAACATGAGTTCGTAATCCACTCAGGATTAAGATCAATTGTACATGATCAACCGATCGATATACAAAGTGTCTTTCTGTAACGGCTTTACCAGAAGACTGTAGTATATCCTACTATAGTCTACGACAATCTCTATTGTAGCAACACCCCCACTCACTTGTCTCTACATAAGTGATCCAGATGAGATCACTTGTGCCAATTCACAAGTGGATTGTGTTAGTGGTGTTACCAGAAATAAGGCACTCAACTTTTATTCATGTACCACAGACTATTTGAGTTAAAGCTTAAGTGAATCTTTTTGCATCCACATGCTCACTTAAGTTACCATAAGTAACTCTGGATCTAATGATGGATTACATGTGTTAAACGATAATAAATGACAATGTAAATATTAATAATTAAAGAATTCTTTATTTATTTATAGTTTAGTTGGATTACAAAAGATTTCGGGCACAAACCCCAGCAATATCCCACTTACACTAAAGCTTTACAATGATTTATCTAGTAGTCTTAAACTACCCATATGACGCTCAAACACTTTAGTTGGAAGTGTCTTTATAAATGAATCAGAAATATTATCCTCAAAGGCTATCTTTGTCACTACAACATCTCCTCTTTGGACTGTCTCCCTTATCAGGTGATACTTTCTCTCTATGTGCTTTCCTCGTTTGTCTATAGGCTATTTGGAGTTGGCTACAACACCATTTTTGTCACATAATAGTGTTATGGGTTTGTCCATGTTTGGTACTACCTTCAAATCAATTAGGAATTTATTAAGTCAGTCACCCTCTTTAGCAGCGTCACAAGCTACTACGTACTCGGCCTCTATTGTGGAGTCAGAAATATAAGTTTGCTTGACACTCCCCCAAACAATGGCTCCACTACAAAGTGTGAATACTGATCGAAACGTGGATTTTCTAAAATCCTTATCTGCCTGGAAATCATAATCTGTGTACCCCTTGAGAATCAAATCCTCTCACATGTTCTCTCGTTATCTGAAGATAATTGAGAATATTCTTGACTGCAACCCAATGTTCATAACCAAGGTTTGAATGATAATGACTTACTATCCATACTGCATAATAGATGTCCGGTTATGTGGACAACATCACATACGTTAGACTTCCAATGCATAATGATACTGTCTCATACTCTCAATTTCTTGATCATTTTTAGGAGATTGCTCCTTAATTAAATAAATCCCATGCCTGAAAGGTAACACTTCTTTCTTGGATTTATCCATCCTATACTTGGAAACTATCTTGTCAATATATGATGTCTGAGACAATGCTAACGTTTTGTTCTTGCAATCACTTATAATTTCGATACCAAGAACATATTGAGCCTCTCCAAAATCCTTCATTTAGAATTCGTTAACTAGACATTTCTTAACGACCGATAATACCCTTACATTATTCCTAATAAGTAAGTTAACATCCACGTATAGAATGAGAAACACCACATCTTTGTTGAGTATCTTCTTGTACATACAAGACTCATCAACATTTTGTTTAAAGCATACGATATGATCGTAGTGTCAAATCTAATATTTCAAAGATCGTGAAGCTTGCTTTAATCTATAAATGGATTTTTACAACTTACAAACCTTTTGTTCTTCACCTTGGACTATGAATCCTTCTGGTTGGAGCATATATATACTCTCATCAAGATACCTACTGAGAAATGCGGTCTTGACATCGATCTGCCAAATTTCATAATTGAAATGAGCTAATATGGATAGAAAAGTTCTAATAGACTTAACAACATGGGAAAAAGTTTCCTTATAGTCCACCCCTTCCCTTTGGGAATAACCCTTTTCTATAAGTCTAGACTTGAAAGTCTCTACTTTCCCATCGGCTCCACGCTTTTGCTTGTAGATCCATTGACAACCAATGGGCTTAGTCCAAACTAATTGTTCTACAAATTGCCAGACTGAGTTAGAGTACATGGACTTCATCTCAAGATCCATGGCTTTTAGCTATTTTTCTGAATCAATATCCTCCATTGCTTCTTTATAACACAATGGATCCTCCATGTAACGACCCGAATATATTAAATTCTTTAAATTCAAAGGCACAGTGGAAGACTTGGTTTTTACAAGAAACGACATGGGTACGTTTAAAATTCGGATTAACCAAAACCTGTTTTACATTGTTCCCAATAAGAAAAAGCGATAAAAATGGAATGCGCATTTCAATTGTAAATAAACTTCTAAAAACAACTTAAAATCACAATACCATTACAATTTTTTAAAACAAACACTCTCACGAGCTCAAAATACAAAGTATGCAAGGATGAAAATATATACATAAGCATTTCAAGAATGCTATACAAAATCATGTCCATGTCCATGCCCAACCATCGTCCTCGAAAGACAAGTAGCACCACCTCCTCTACCATGCCCTCAACATTGAAAAGTACCTAGAAAATTTTAAGTGTAGCACCATTAGCATAAAAATGCTAGTGAGAGTAAAATGGAAGCAAGTAATCCTTTGGACTAAATTCCATACCGGAAATTGTGTCCAAAGGCCTAATATGCTCTTTACTACCCATTTTACACTTCCAATTACCATATAAGCATACAATCAAAGTATAACTCCAAAACAATCAACATCCAACTCCGTAAAGTAATGAATTCAAGATTTGAAATAAAAGTGCTAACGATTACTAAATTTTTCTCAACAAAACTATCGCAAGTATATAATCGTATCTCGAACTTTCTTTGTTACCACATCATAGATCACATCCCATACCAAAACATGTTACCACGTACCTTGTTACCGTATGTTACCACATTAACACACTACCATATATCGTGTTACCACATGTTACCAATTTTGTACCACATCATGTTACTAGGTACCGTATTACCGTATGTTACCACATCAACATTCTACCACGTACTGTATTACCACATGTTACCAATTCCGTACTACATCATGTTACCAGGTACCGTGCTACTGTATGTTACCACATCAACATACTACCACGTACCGTATTACCACAACTTACCAATTCTATAATACATCATGTTACCAGGTACCATGTTACCGTATGTTACCACATCAACATACTACCACGTATCGTATTACCACATGTTACCAATTTTGCGAAGATCAAAGTTTCCAAAGTAAGCAAATAACAAGATTAAAACACTACTATGTTCCAAAGAAACTCAAAATCACTTCCAAGCCTAAAGTCACCAACCAACAATCACTAATTAACCTCGATCAAACAATAACGTAATGTAATTCGAAACATAAAATTACTAACCAACAGTTTAAACTCACCTTAGTATCAAAGTCGAGTTTCCAAAGAGTCAAGGGAAAAGTCACGCGAGCAATTACAAACCTACAATTAAATTACAGCTCATAAACATCAATTAACCAAACAACGACTAAACGACATCTAAATGCATAAAACGATGAAAACCTCGGTTTTCGCCCTATGGAGCTCTCAGCCCAATACAGGGGGGAGGGTTTTGGGTTTGGTTTTCTGGCTTTTAGGTATTTTAGAGGCGTTTTGAGTTGGTTTCGAGTACTTTGGAGGTTTGCACAATTAATGGGCAAACATAAATTATTTGGACAATAACTCATTCCCGAAAATTAAGTAAAACACAAAACTATACTCATTTAAATACCCTAACCACCCACGGTTTGGGTAAATACAACGGAATGGGCTTTGGGTTCAAGTTCGATTATAGGGTTAGGTAAAGTTTGCAAAAACACTTAACAACTTCCTCCGTTGAAATCTTCAAGTTTCTTGGTGGGAATTTGAAGATTTCAACATTGGTTTCCATTAAAACACTTTTTTAAGAAAGATTTAAAAACTTTGTTATACCTTGAGGCTTTTTGAAAACGGATGAAAAGTTCCAAAGATATGTTGGAAAGGAAGCTTGGACCGAGGGCTATCCAATCAAGATGATCCGCCAAGAATCAAAGAAAACCTGAGAGAAAATCCCCTAGGATGCCTACGGCTTTGATGAAAAAGAAGAGAAGAACAATGTGTTGATTTATGACTTTTAGTATATTTAAAGAAGAGAATGAATACTGATTAGATATTTTAAGAAATATGAAATTACAAACTCGTCCCTTAAATATTTTTAGCTTATAAAATGAAACCCGAAGCTCTTAAACTACCCAAAAGGTGATTAATAATTATTAACTGACCTGTTAATAACTATTAATACAACACAAACTATAAGCGAATAAAGGAATTAAAAAGGTTTACGAATGAAATAAACTCCTAAATTCTAAATTACTAAATCTAAAATTAACTTTAAATACTTTAATTAAAATAAATAAATAAAAAATGACCTCAAAAGTAACGGGACGTTACAATCTACCCTCCTATAAAGGCTTTTTATCCCAGAAAATTAAGCTTCCTAAGTGAAAAGGTGAGGATACTTTGCCCGCATCTCATCCTCACATTCCCACGTAGCTTCCTCTGACACTTGGTTCCTTTAAAGAACTTTAAACAAGTTTGTCGTCTTGTTTCTCAACACCTTTTATTCTTTAGCTAGAACTTCAACCAGTAGTTCCTCGTAAGATAGATTAGCATCTAAAGTCACTGGCTCATAATCGATAATATGTGAAGGGTCAGCCACATATTTCCTAAGCATTGACACATAGAATACATTATGAACTGCTGGCAAGGTCGGTGTCAAGGCCATGCGGTAAGCTACCGATCCAATCCGATCCAGGATCTCAAACGAGTCTTTAAATCTAGGGCTCAACTTGCCCTTCTTTCCAAACCTCATCACCACTTTCATTGGTGCCACTTTCAGGAAAACGTGGTCACTTACTTCGAACTCAAGTGCACTTCGCCTCTCATCGGCAAATCTCTTCTGTCTACTCTAAACTACCCTCATCCTATCTCTGATAAGAGTGATGGACTATCATCTGTACTAACTTCGGTTCCAGAAGTTTCCTCTCACCAACTTCATCCCAATGAGACGGTGATTTGTACTTTCTACCATAAAGTGCCTCAAAAGGTGTCATCTCGATGGTAGCTTGATAACTGTTATTATAAGAAAACTCAACAAGGTACAATTGAGTATCCCAACTACTGCCAAAGTCTAAAACGCAAGCACTCAGCATGTCCTCTAGAATCTGATTGACCCTCTATGTCTGACCATCTGTCTGGGGATGAAAAGTAGTACTGAAATCCAAACCAGTACCTATGGTAGTGAGTAGACTCTGCTAGAACTTCGAGACAAAACGGGTGTCTCGATCTGAAACAATTTTGACTGGTACTCCATGTAGTCTCACAATCTCTTTCAAGTACAACTATGCCCATGTCTTAACATGGTAGGCCAACTTCCCTGGTATTAAATGTGCATTCTTGGTCAACCTTTCGACTATCACCCAAATGGTGTCATAACCCTTCACGGTCCTCGACAAGCCACTAATGAAGTCCATTGATATTTCTTCCCACTTCCACTCAGGCACGCTCAAAGGGTTAAGGTAACCAGGTGGACTCTTCCTCATAAGCTTGACTTGCTGACAAATCATGCACTCTAACAAAGTCGACAACTTCATGTTTCATCCCAGGCCACCAATAATGTTGTCTCAGGTCCCTGTACATCTTAATACTACCTGGATGAAAAGAAAAAATAGAACTGTGAGCCTCATCTAACAACTTTTTTCTATAAGTTAATCCTAAAGGCACACACAACCTCCTGCGATACATCAATGCATCATGAGTGGAAAAGGTGAAATGGCTAGGTCAATCAGACTATATCTCCCGAAAACCCATTGCCAAGTGTTTCTCACCCCTTTATACTTCTATCATCCTCTATCTCAGAGTAGGGCCCACAATCAAACTTACAAAACTCACAGTAACCTCAGCTGTAAGAACGGGTATTTCAGCTCTTTCCATTTCCCATCTAAAACTCAACGGTGTAGTGACCAAGGCAGATGAGTGTGATGACTTTTGACTAAATGCATCAACAACTATGTTTGCCTTTCCCAGATGATACTGTATGTCATAGTCATAATCCTTCACAAGTTCTAACCATCTCCTTTGTCTCATATTTTGCTCCTTCTGGGTGAAGAAGTACTTGAGATTTTTGTGATCGGTGAAAACCAGAATCTTCTCACCATACAAGTAATGTCTCCATATTTTCAACACATGTACCACAGCTGCTAACTCCAAATCATGAGTCAGATACTTTTTCTCATGCTCTTTTAATTGTCGAGAAGCATAAGATATCACCTTTCCATTTTGCATCAATACACAACCCAGAACCTTCTTGGATGCATCTGCCTACACTGTCAATCCACTGGACTCATCTGGTGATAATAAAATTAGGGCTAACACGAGTCTTTTTTTAAGCTTCTCGAAGCTCTTTTCACACTCCTCAGACCATACAAAGTCTACTTGCTTTTTTGTCAATTGAGTCAAAGATGATGCAATTTTGGAAAAATCTTGTACAAATCGTCTATAATATCCTGTAAGTTCAAGAAAACTCCGTATCTCAGCCACACTAGTCAGTCGAACCAACCACTAATGGCTTCCACCTCAGAAGGATCAACAAAAATCCCTCTATTAGATACTTGGCCTAGATATGCAACTTCCTTCAACAAGAATTCACACTTAGAGAACTTTGCATACAACTTCTGAGCTCTCAAGATTGATAACACATTCTCTAAATGCATGGCATGCAACTCCCTAGTCATCGATAAACACTATCGAAAAAGAGTCGATAAATATCCTGAACACTGTATGCATAAGGTTCATAAAGGCCTCTGGAGCGTTAGTCAAGCCAAAAGACATGACAACAAACTCATAATGACCATAACATTTCCTGAAGGCAGTCTTAGGAATATCCTTATCCCTAATGCTCAACTGATGGTACCCCGATCGAAGATCTACCTTCGAAAAGACAGTGGCTCCTCTCAGCTGATCAAAGAAGTCCTCTATTCTAGGCAAAGGATACTTGTTTTTCACTGTAACACGGATCAGCTCTCTATAATCAATGCATAATCTCATAGATCCATTTTTCTTCTTTACAAACAACACTGGAGCTCCCCCAAGGTGATACAGTTGGGCGTATAAACCCCAAGTTTAAGAGTTCTTGCAACTGACTCTTTAGCTCTTTAAGCTCAGCTGGTGCCATACGATCAGGTGCCTTGGACAATGGAGCGGTCCCAAAAATCACCTCTATCTGGAAATCTAACTCCCTCATCGGCGGTAAACCAGGTAACTCATCGAGGAAAACATCAGTGACATCCCTCATAATAGGTACAAAAACTAGAGTAATCACATTAACTGACGTGTCTACTACACTAGCTAAATAACCCCAAGCACGATCACTCAAAAGTGCTCTAGCCTGGATCACCGAGATAACCGCAGGTATCACCCTACCTCGAGACCCATAAAATAAAAAAATAGTCCCACATGGACCAACAAAGACTACCACTTTTGTTGGGATTGAGGCATCTAAAAGAGTTCTCAAACGGAAGTCCTAAGGATCTTTCCTTGCAGTATAATATGTTCAAAATATAAATGCATAAACAGAAGACTTACCCTTGTAGAGAAGTGTTTGGCTCTTCCTCCTTCTTGGCTGGTTACGATCCTGGGACCACCAAAAAGTACTTCCTCACTAAGAACAAAAGAGAATCGGTGCGTGGGCACTATCTCCTTTGGAAAAAGGAAAAATGGGAAGAAGAAATTTTCTTCCAAATCACTCTATGGGCGGCGGCTAAGAGAGGGAGGAGAGGAATTTCCTGAGTCTTTTCTTTTGCTCTCTTAGTTGTGTGTTTTGGGGTCACCCCAAGATTCCTATTTATAGGAAAACTAAGGCCTCAGAAAATCTTTTGAATATCTTTTAATTATTAAATAATTAAATAAGATATTCTAAAATATATTTGAATAATAAAGATATTATATTTTATTCCATAGTAAAATATCTCATATCTTTTATTTAAATTAATCAATATTAATTTAAATATATTATTCCATATCATCCATTTAAACTAATCACATTAATTTAAAATAAGATATTCATATATTTTAAATAAAATAAAATGCAAAACTTAGTCAACTCTTTGATCAAGGTGGTGTGTGAACCCACCATGGGTCACACGCCTCTATCATCATCTCATGACAATATTGGGCATTTTATTTTCCTTTTTATTTAATGGAACAATTCCGTTAAATAATTAAATAAATAAAACTCCTTTTATTTATTCCAATAAATAAAACTCCTTTTATTTATTCCAATAAATAAAACTCCTTTTATTTATTTCCTTTTTAATTTGACAATCTCAAATTAAATATTTAAATAGACTCCTTTATTTAAATCTCCATTAATTTTGGAAAACTCAAAATTAATTTAATTGAATAGACTCTTCTATTTAATCTCTCATAATTAATTAAATAGACTTTTCTATTTAATAATTAAATAGACTCCTCTATTTAATTCCACCATAAATTAAATAATTAAATAGACCCCTCTATTTAATTTCTTTTAATTAATCAAATAGACTCCTCTATTTAATTCCATTTTTTCAAAGAAATTAATCATATTAATTTATGTTCTCAATTACATGTGTTACCTCGAAGGACTTAATGGACCTATAGGACTAAGCTCCAATGATCCAGAATTACCTTTGATTAAAACTCCTTTTAATCAATTAATTATCATTCATTAACTCCTAGATAACTCCACTAAATATCTAGAGTTGCATTCTTAGTACTATAGACATAGTTATGTCCATTGGCTATAATCATTAACTACACTTTGATCCTTCACAGGTAGTTCGTATCCATGGCTAGGTAATTCACCGTATTAACCTCCATGATACATCTTGTTCCTTAAGCCCAACTGATTCTCTAATGAACAACCTTACATAATCTCCATTATGCTTCTTTAACCTTTTCCTTGATCAGAGGAACATGGGGCCCCGCTGTTCAAGTACCCTGAATCAGTCCATAAGGGAACTATTTATCTATTTTCCTATATGAAAAAGAGTGAATTCCAATTCTTGTGTAATTACGTTCCCAGCTATAAGCAAGATGCAATCCCCAAAGTGGGAGGCTTATTGAGCGAACTATTCGAGTCACTCTCACCTATGAAAATCAAAGGTTTGTCTCTTGCAAACAGGAGTTCGTAATCCACTCAGGATTAAGATCAATTGTACATGATCAACCGATTGATAAATGAGGTGTCTTTCTGTAATGGCTTTCCCAGAAGACAGTAAGTTTATCTTAGTCCAGTCTACTACAATCTCTATTGCAGCAACACCCCCCACTCACATGTCTCTACATGAGTGATCTAGATGAGATCACTTGTGCCAATTCACAAGTGGGCCATGTTAGTGGTGTTACCAGAAATAAGGCACCCAACCTTTATTCATGTACCACAGACTATTTGAGTTACACTTAAGTGAATCTTCTCGCATCATATGCTCACTTTAAGTTATCATAAGTAACTCTGGATCTTATGATGGATTACATTTATTAAAATAATAATAAATGACAATGTAAATATTACTAATTAATAATTTCTTTATTTATTTATAGTTTAATTGGATTACATAAGATTTAGGGGCAGAAACCCCAGCAACTTTCTCACTACAACCGATGTTGGCGTGGTTGGCTGAGAGCCAATCCATGCCCAAGATAATATCAAAGTCAGACATCGGCATCACAATCAAAACAACATGCAGAAAGCAACCAAAAATACACAAATCAACATTATAAACAACTATATCCACAATAACAGATTTTTTGAGCGGAGTAGTAACATGAAACTCATGCCCTAACAGCTCAGACTCAAATGCAGCAGACTTGACAAACTCAGCTGAAATAAAGGAATGACTTGCCCCATAATCAAATAATACAATAGCAGAGTGTCCTAAAATTGACAAATACCTGATGCCTCATCATCCTCTCGAGTCATGGCAAAGACACAGGTCTGCTGTCGTGTCTGAGGCTGTACCTGGACTGTCAACGATGCTCTCTGCTGCTGATTAGGCCTAACGTGGCCTCTACATCTTGTCTGACCTCGCCCTTGGCTTTGGCCTCGACCCTGACCTTGACTCTGACTCTGACCCTAATCCCACACACTACTGTGGTGTCTGTAAACTAGGGCAAAAATGTCTAATATGCCTCGTCTGTCCACACTAGAAGCACTTTTTCACCCTGCAAGGACCTAGGTGATACTTAGTACAATCGTGACAGTAGGGCAAAGGAGGAGCCCGAACACTAGACTGGCCTGTGTGAAACTTTTGTCCGGTCTGTTCCCCGCCCCTACCATGAGCCTAACTCTATGGCTTTGTCCCTCAACCTAGAAGGTCGTCCTCAACCTTCCTCTTTTGGGAAGAGGTCTGTGCAGCAACTACCTTAGCCTTTTTCTCATAGTCCCCAATGTCTAAAGCCAAGGCAGCATTTAAAGCACCAGCATAAGTGGTAGGTTGGTAAGGCTCGTACCTGTTCTCGAAGGTCTGCTCTCAAACCTGCGATAAATCTCTTTCTCTTACTCTCAGGGTCGGTAACATATCTAATGATGAATTTTGACAACTGATCAAACATCCTCTCATACTTCACAACACACCTATCATCATGTCTGAGTGTGAGAAACGGTATCTCAAAGTGATCTCTAGTATCCTCTGGAATACTGTTCAAAGAACTTCTTCATGAACATCTCCCAACTAACCTCCAAATCAGTGCTGAGAGTACAAGATAAACAATCCCACCAGTAAAGTGCGTCATCAACTAAACAATAAGTCCCACAGTGGACCTTCAGATGATTCAGGCACCGAAAAAACTAAGTGCTTTCTCAACCCTGGTAATCCTTTTCTCAGCAACTGCCAGATTGATAGATGTCCCATCAAACTCAGTCGGGGCATATTTGATATATTCCTTCAATGTCTTCGACGCATCAGTAATCCCAGATGGATCTGCCACTGAAGTGGGTATTCTAGCAGGAGGTATAACTTGATCATCGTGTCCTCCACCACCTCGTAACAAGTCTAGTTACTCATCTTCAGAGATGGTAACACTACGACCATGCCTAGGTAGCTGATCTACTAGAGGCCCGTCCTCTCGATACACAAGCAGAGGTGGTGGTGGTGGTGGTGTAACTGCTCTAGTTCGACCGCAGCCGGTACTCTGCCTATACCTCTCCTAGGTGCCACTGCTCTCGGAGGCTGTGACGACCCGACTTAATGTAAAATAAATAAATAATTAATAAAGGAACTAATTTCAATTTATAAATAAATCAGATTAAAATCAATAAATACGGAAGCCTTTTTATTAAATAACCGATAAAAGATAAAAACAAAACGTTTAATTGTGGCGCCATTTTAAAGAAGAAAATTCTAATGAAAAAAATAAACTGAATGAGTTTAATAATAAAAACGAAATATCCCAAATAAATGAAAAATGACCAATAATGTAAAGTCGAAAGAGAAAAGTGAAAATGAATGAGTCTTAAGGCCTCCATGTAGCACCATCCTCGTCACGCGCCTCGATTCCCAATATTTTTATTGTTACCTGCAAAATTTAAATTTGCAGGGCATTCGAATACCATGAGTTTTTAGCTCAAAAGATTAATTTCAACTTATATAAGTAAGCTAAATTGAAATCACGTCATATATATAATAATTCAAGGATACTGGTCCAATTCCATAATTCATCATTTATTTGTAGGTACTTAGCCTAATTAATTAGTAGGTACTTAGCCTAATTAATTAGTAGGTACTTAGCCTACAACAACTCTTTAATCTTAGTTTTAATTAAATTTGCATATATGTATCACAATGGGGTATAGGGCCACTCATGATACGTGTCATACTATGCACTTGAAAATATGATCATAGTGGGGTATAAGGCCACTCATGATACGTGCCATAATATACGCTCTACAAATTTAATAAGTGTTATTTATTAGGTTCAACCCAAGTTGTAAAACATAAAGGCTCTATTTATCACATATTGATAAACCAAACATAATAATAATTAAATAATATTCGAAAGTCACAATAATCACATAACAATTCCTAGAAACTAATAAATCTTCTCCCAAGTCATACCATTAATCAAAGACAAGACAAACAAACAAAAGAAATTCAATTTAACACTTTAAGTAGGAATTAACCTACCTTAATAGCAAATCAAGTAAGCAATCGAACTCCAAACGATGCCAAATAAAATCCTAGAGGTGCCCAAAACCTGTATTAACATTAATTTAAAGTCAATTTAATGAAAACCGGACGAATGGGACGAAAATTGGCTCAAATTGAACCAAAATTGACCCTGAACCGGTCTGGACCAGTCCAAATGGACCAGTTCAGCCGGTCCAGTTGGACCGGTTCACCCCTAACCTTAGGCAGGCGGCACGCACGGAACAGAGGGAAAACGCAATTATTATTAATTTTTTTTAAACTTTAAATCCAATGCTTACCAAACTCCAGGAGAACGCCCACCCCCGTCTCGGATCCCACGTACAATGAACTCGATGAAAAATGACAACCCAAACCGGAGTAACCGGCAATGAGAATTCCTAGATTCCAGTGAGGAAGAAAGGCAGTCCGGTGAAGCTCTAAATCGAACAAAAAACCAACGAAAACCCCACTCGAGTAGACTAAGATTGACTCGAGAACAATAAGAAAACAAAGAGGAATAAAGTTAACATAAATTACCAAAGGATTCGGGGATGAATGAGGTTGGATTTCCTCGAATTTTCGGCGAGTAACGGAGCTTGAACCTGACCTTAAATGGCAGCCCAAAGGTTGGAGATCAATTTAGAATCAACAGAAAAGAAACAACGAATTGATAGGAATCAAACATTACCTTGCGAGAATCCGAACGCACGAGCACTGTGAGAGAGAAACGGTGCTGATACGAGGAAGATGAGGAGAAAAATAAAATTTTAATTGTTTTGACCTAGGTTTTTATGTCAACTGATTGGCTGGGAAAATACAATAATACCCTGAAAGAATAATATAAATTAGGGACGTAAACGGTATTCAGGCCATATCTTTTTACTCGGAACTCGGAATTGAGCGTAGTCAATTTCATTGAAATTGTAACGACACGATGGTTAATAATAACTCAAAATAAAATTATTTAGACTGTAATTGAAGAAAAGACCAAAATACCCTTACCAAAACTCGGGTTGTTACAGAGGCCTACTAAAATCACAACAAGATAAGTCTCACGTCAAAAGAGAGAGTTCTAAGGATACCTAGTGTCATTGACTTTGAACAATGATTTGGACAAGAACTAAAAATTAAAACATGAAAAACATGTGATGCATGTGGTCTACAGAAACAAGAGGCTTTGATACCAACTGTAACGACCTAAATCTGTTAAATTCTTTAAATTCAAAGGCATAGCGGAAGACTTGGTTTTAAAAAAAAGAAATGGGTACGTTTAAAATTCGGATTAACCAAAACCTTTTTTACATTGTTCCCAATAAGAGAAAGCGATCAAAATGGAATGCGCATTCCAATTGTAAATAAACTTCTAAAAACACTTAAAATAACCAGACCATTACAAATTTTTAAAACAAACGCTCTCACGAGCTCAAATTACAAAGTATGCAAGGATGGAAATATATACATAAGCATTAAAAGAATGCTATACAAAATCATGTCCATGTCCGTGCCCAACCATCCTCCTCGAAAGTCGAGCAGCACCACCTTCTCTACCACGTCCTCTACGTCGAGAAGTGCCTAAAAAATTGTAAGTGTAGCACCATTAGCATAAAAAGGCTAGTGAGAGTAAAATGGAAGCAAGTAATCATATGGACCGAATTCCATACCGGAAATTGTGTCCAAAGCATTAATATGCTCTTTATTACCCATTCTACACTTCCAATTACCATATAAGCTTACAATTGAAATATAACTCCAAAAAAATCAACATCCAACTCCATAAAGTAAGGAATTCGAGAATTGAAATAAAAGTGCTAACGATTACTAAGTCTTTCTAAACAAAACTATCGCAAGTATATAATCGTATCTCAAACTTTCTTTGCTACCACATGATAGATCACATCCCATACCACAACATGTTACCACGTACCATGTGACTGTGTTACCTTATGTTACCACATACTGTGCTACCACATATTACCAATTTCGTACCACATCATGTTACCAGGTACCGTGTTACCGTATGTTACCACATCAACATACTACCACGTACTGTATTACCACACGTTACCAATTCCATACCACATCATGTTACCAGGTACCGTGTTATTGTATGTTACCACATCAACATACTACCACGTACCGTATTACCATATGTTACCAATTATGTACCACATCATGTTACTAGGTATCGTGTTATCATATGTTACCACATCAACATACTACCACGTACCGTATTACCACATATTACCAATTCCACGAAGATCAAAGTTTCCAAGTAACCTAATAACAAGATTAAAACACTACAATGCTCATAAGGACAAAAGGTCGCTTTGAATTACAAAAGTTAACACCCGAAAATAACTTCTAAGCTACTTTGATCTAAAACTACTCAAAGTACCTTAAATTCCCAAATTTCTTCTAAAATTCTCCATAGTCTGACAAGACTTCCAAAACGTACTAAAACTTACTTTTTCACCCAAAATCACTAACTAGCTCCAAAAAAACTCAAACTCACTTCCAAGCCTAAAGTCACCAACCAACAAGTATTAACTCTTAGAATATGGTTTTGTCACTTAACCTCAATCAAATAATAACGTAATGTAATTCAAAACATAAAATTACTAACCAACATTTTAAACTCACCTTAGTATCGAAGTTGAGTTTCCAAAGAGTCTAGGGAAAAGTCACGCAAGCAATTATAAACCTACAATTAAATTACATCTAATAAACATCAATTAACCAAACAATAAACAAACGACATCTAAACACATAAAACAACGAAAAACCCGGTTTCTGCCCTATGAAGCTCTCGGCCCAAACAGGGGGAGGGTTTCTGGTTCGATTTTCAGGATTTTAGGTATTTTAGAGGTGTTTTGGGTTGGTTTCAAGTACTTTGGAGGTTTGCACAATTAATGGGTAAACATAAATTAGGGTTTTGGACAATAATTCATTCCCGAAAATTAAGTAAAACACAAAACGATAATCATTTAAAAACACCATAGCCACCCATGGTTTGGGTAAATACAACGGAACGGGTTTTCGGATCAAGTTCGATTCTAGGGTTAGGTAAAGTTTGAAAAAACACTTAAAACAACTTCCTCCGTTGAAATCTTTAAGTTTCTTGGTGGGAATTTGAAGATTTCAACATTGGTTTCCATTAAAACACTATTTGAAGAAAGATTTAAAAACTTTGTCATACCTTGGGCCTTTTGAAAACGAAGGAAAAGTTCCAAAGATAGGTTGGAAAGGAAGCTTGGAATGAGGGCTATCCAACGCAACCCAAAATCGAGATGGTTCGCCAAGAATTGAAGAAAACCCGAGAGAAAATCCCCTAGGATCAGGCCCACGACTTTGATGAAGAAGAATAGAAGAAAAATGTGTTGATTTATGACTTTTGGTATATTTAGTATATTTAAAGAAGAGAATGAATAGTGATTAGATATTTTAAGAAATCGGAAATTACGAACTCATCCCTTAAGTGCTTTTAGCTTATAAAACGAAACCTGAAGCTCTTAAACTAGCCAAAAGGTGATTAATAATTATTAATTGGCCCGTTAATAATTATTGATACGACCCAAACTAATTTAAACTAATAAAGGAATTAAAAAGATTTATGAATGAAATAAACTCCTAAATTCTAAATTACTAAATCTAAAATTAACTTTAAATACTTTAATTAAAATAAATAAATAAATAATTTACCTCAAAAGTAACGGGAAGTTACACTCCTAGTCAATGTCGCCATCATTAACGTGAGTTAAGCCTCAGTATCGTTCGGAAAACTTGGACGTTGTCCCACTACGATGTGGACTTAACTGGATTTGACAAGAATTCCTTTTTTTACTTGAAGAGCTAAGCAAGTAAATGACTCTTGTTGCCTTAGTTGTGGTTTCACTTAGAATAATCTCCTCTAGTACCAATTTACTAGGAGATTTATGGTTTCTTTTATAATCTTCTTCCAAGAATGTACCATTTGTGGTCACAAATACTTTATTCTCGCCAGCAGTATAAAACAACCCACCATGAGTCTCCTTAGGGTAGCCCACGAAGAAGCATACCTTAGAGCATAGTTCTAATTTCTTAGGGTTCATTTGTAGCCCTTGTGCTGGACATCCACATATTTAGAAGTGACACAAACTCACTTTACGCCCCGACCATAACTCAATAGCGGTTTCTAAAACACTTTTAGAAGGTACCCTATTTAGGATGTATAACACAGTCTCCAATGCGTAACCGCAGAAAGATTCTGGTAATGATGAATAACTCATCTTTGATCTCGTCATTTCGAGTAAAGTTTTATTTCTTCTTTTAGCTACACCATTCTGTTGAGGTGTACCGGGTGCTGAAAGTTGGGAAGTTATCCCATTTTTTACCAAGTAGTCTTTGAACTTGAGGTCCATATACTCCCCACCACGATCAGATCGAAGTGTCTTGATATATTTACCAAGTTTCTTTTCAACCTCAGCTTTGAACTCCTTGATCTTTTCAAGAGTTTCTGACTTGAATTGCAACAGGTAAATGTACCCATATCTTAAGTAGTCATCTATTAAATGTGTCCAATAAGACGAAAGATAACCTGAAGGCAAGGTATGACATCCAGGAAATATGTCGTCCCCCTGAGTTAGAGCTAGATGAAAGTGGACACTAAGCCAAGGCCAAATACATGTTGAATATTGAAGAGAATAAATTATTGTTTGAATGAATGCGATCGATTAAGTTCCTTGATGGTTACGTTTCTAATCTCTCTAGATGCATTGACATGTAGAGTCATACTATTTTCAGAATGAAAAGTCATGATTGTCACGTTTTCATGCAACTATTGATGTTTGTTGCATTAAGACCGTTTCTTGAGAAAAAACATTGGGAACCGTGGCGAGTTGAGTGTGTTTTTCAGAGAGTTGACTTCCGCAGACTTAACACGAGAGACAATCGAATCATTAAATCGGGAGATTCCAGTTATAATCTGTAAATTGGAAAGAATGTTTCCACAAACTTTTTTTGATTTAATGGATCATCTTTCGGTGCATCTACCGTATGAAGCATTACTAGGCCGTCCAATTCAATACAGATGAATGTATCCGTTTGAAAGGTAACGCATAATATATAGTCTTTTCTTATCATATTAATACATAATTAGATCAATATATATTTATTCGATCTGCACAATTCTCATATACTTATATACATAATTCGATTTAATGGAGCATCTTTCGGTGCATCTACCGTATGAAGCATTACTAGGCCGTCCAGTTCAATACAGATGGATGTATCCGTTTGAAAGGTAACGCATAATATATAGTCTTTTCTTATTATATTAATACATAATTAGATCAATATATATTTATTCGATCTGCACAATTCTCATATACTTGTATAGGTTGAAGAAAATTGTTGGAAATAAGGCCAGAGTGGAGGGGTCGATTTGCAATGCGTACCTGGTACACGAGACAACAATTTTTTGTTCATATTACTTAGATGAACATATCACAGACCAGTTTTGCCCAGTGAACCGTAACATTGTTGACAAGCTTCGAGAAGGAGTAGATCTAAACGACCCTGAATATTTTTACCGTACCAGGCAATACTTTAGGCAATCTATGCGAAGACCCTTAAGCTATGAGGAGTACCATGTCATCCAGACTTATTTATTATGCAATTATGAAGAAGTTGAGTCGTATAGATTTGTAAAATGCTATATTTATAAATACTTTTTTAAAATGTTATGTTTATAAATACATTTTTAAAATGCTATATTTATAAATATTGTAAAAAATTCTGCTACCCAATAAAATTTCTCATATAGTATTGGAAAAGTTACATGAATGTTATAATTTGGTGAAATATTCACAAATTTGTTAGAAAAAAATATTTACAAAAATATTATAATTTCAAAAGGCGAGTATATCAGTCAATCACTATTAGTATATTAGTCAATAACAAATAGTATATTAGTGATAACGACTAATAAACTATCATTGATATACTAACAGTTCACTGATATACTAATAGTTCACTGATATACTAGTGATTGACTGATATACTGAGAATCTTTGAAATTCTAACATTTTTGTAAATATTTTTTTTTCTAACAAATTTGTAATTTTAACATATTTGAAATTGCCCTTTATTAATCCCTTATTCTTAGTTGAATCAATTAAATTTAAAACTAAAATTAACTACGTCAACTCAAAGTAAACCATTCAATTGAAGTATAATCTATTTATCAAGGAACGATACAAAATTATTATTCTAAACTTAATTGTGTATTTTGAAAACAAAATATTAAAGTTTGTACACCATTTATCAACAATTAATATTAAACTAATTTATAGCATTTGATATACAATAAAAATAAAAAAGAAACATTAAAATAAGAGTAAATAAGAAAATCAAAAGCTTTTTATTATAATATAGGTATAGGTTATTTAATACAAGTTGTTTTAGAATATTGAATTGACTTCAAGTTATTTATGTTTATGATGATTATTCAACTATTTCCATCTCCATGTCAGAGTGACATATGTGGAGAGGGATCTATTTTGTTTGTGAAAGACGAAAATTAACATCTATAAGATTTATCATTTAAATTTTGGTTTTGATAGATGAGACAATAATAAATATAATCGAAGTAAGCATCTTGTGTGAGTCATTCGTGACCTCATTGTACAAGTCAAAATTTTGACCTTGCCCTTTCATGCTACCTTGAAACTCTGACTTATAACCCTCCACAAATGGTAGGTATACCGCCAGGTATATTTGTAAGAACCCTCAATTAATATATAAAAGTTTAATAAGTTTTGGTTGGCCGCAATCGTAAATATAATTTTTTTTTTAGTTTATCAATGATTAACTAGAATCAATAAGTTATTACTTTCATTGTGATTTTAGATCACAGGGGTTTTAGAATATTGCACTTTAAAGCAATTAAAGATACATCCTAATATTCAAGATCATTTTTTTATACCTCTTCTATTAAGAATCTCAAAGTAGAAATAAAAAAGCACCTAATAAAATTTGCAAATCTGTAAATAACTCGTCTCTTTATCATATAATTTTGAGAAGGAACCGTATGATTATCAAGGTTGGTATTAGAACTCAACAAGCTCAAATGAACTCCTGTTCCAAAAATAAGATCTAAAAGTGCATGTTAAAGATCTCAAATCGAAAAGATGAAGGAACATAATAAAGTTAATATTAACTCTATGGATAACTTCTCTCATTGCTGATTGATTTTGAGATCAAAGTCCATGATTATTAAGATCCCAACTGTTTGATTTTTTATATTATATTACAATCTATTTTTTTTAACTAGGTACCTCTTTGATCCTTGAGTTTTGAGGCTCACGTTTTTTTGTCCCTGAATTTTCAATTTGTATATGTTTCGTCCTCGAATTTTGAGAAATATAGATCAATTTGGTTCATGTTGTTAATTTTTTCATTCATTAGTGTAAAGAAAATCATTTACTGATAGTTGAAAAACTAACTTCAAAGACCAAAAATCCCTTATTTTTCAAAACTCGGGGACGAAATAGAAAAAAATTGAAAATTTAAGGACTAAATAAACATATTTCTCAAAACTTGAGACAAAATAGATACAAATTGAAAACTGGGGACTAAATAAATATAAGCCTCAAAACTCAGAGACAAAAAGTATTTTATTGTAATAAAGAGAATTAAATTACATGAAATTAAGTTTAAGATTTAATTTTATATCTTTTTTTCTTTTATGGATTGTCAATACACAAATAACTCTATTTCTTACATTAAATTTTTTTAAAAACAATATGTATAATTAACGTGAGATTCTCAATTATAATGACCCTAAAATGAACCACGCTAGAGTGTTTTCCCCCCTTAATTTACGCACAAACATTGAGACCTTTGTAAGTTTGATTACCAGATTGTTTTGAACCCATGGTTTCTGTTTCTTTTCATAGTCAGATTTCCACTCTCTTTTGATATATCATCTCTGGCTTAGGCTTTTTCTTTCATAGGCATAGATTTTTCAAACTTATCATACACACAAAAAGTATTATGAACATTTCTTTTCAATGGATGGCCCAAAATTTTTCATCTTGAGGAATATATTCTAAAATTCTCGTTTTGTTCTTTTAACTTCAAAAATATATAAAATCAATGCCATTTTTAAGAATGGTTTTGAAAGGAATATGGAAACAATCATATCAAATTCGGAACTTGATCCTTTCCGCTGTCGGTTTTGTTCATATTTGCATTTCTTGGTGATTATCCCAACTTACGAGAAGAATTAATAATAGCACTTTTTCAGTAATATTCTGAAGAAAATTATTCTTGAAAATGTTCTTAATTTGATGAAGGACTTTGAAAGAGAGTTTTGTTTGGGATATATTCTTATGCTTTTGTACTTAATCGTTTCCTTGTTGAGTGACAATTAACAAGAACCATTGCTTTACTTGTATGAATATTTGGTAAATCTAAAACTGCCTCAATCAACTCCCAAGGACTCCATGAAAAGTATGTAAAAGTAATGTGCTTTAAAATAGGGGTCTTTGTAAATCTAGCAATTTTTGTAGTAATATTTGTAAAAATAAAAGCTAAAAAAAATATATGTAAATATAGTAAATTTTGATCTGGTTTATCAGTGATAAACATTGAATTACATATTTATATACTAAGTTTATCACTGATAAACACATAATTCACTGTTTATCATTGATAGACATGGTAAAAGTTGCTATATTTACAAATACTTTTTTGAGTTGATATTTTTACAAATATTGCATAAAAATCTGCCACCCAATGAAATTTCCCTTTAAAGTATTGGTTGTTTGTGATTTTTTTTAATTTGTTTTTGTCAAAAAGAATGTTAAAATAAGGTCTATAATTTTGACCATTGATATTATTAAATTTTATTTAATGTCTCTCAAGCTTTCGATGGAGTTTCAAATCTAGTTTAAATAGTTTAAATGTGGGGCTCTTGCACAAATAACATAATTAATTTAATGTTTATAAAAATAGCAGTTCAAAAAATTATTTGCAAAACTCAAATTCACGCCTAAAATATTACAAAATTACCATTAATTTCGCGTAAGTAATCAATGATTTCTACACAAGTAATCACTGATAATACACAATATCAACAGTTATTTTGTGCATGAATCACTAATTACTGATTATCTTATAAGTTATCACTGATTTATTTGATTCACATGAACGAGAGTTTTTAAAAAAATTATTATGTTTGCTAATTTTTTTTAAATACTATATTTATAAATATTGTACAAATTATGTTCCTCAATGAAATCTCCTCTCAAATTTTATGACATATCTAGTTTTGTTATAGACATAAATTAATAAGAATTTGTCTCAAATAGCATAAATCTGCATACTAATTACTAAAATGTCAGAACTTTTTAAAAATTACTCAAATACCATAATTATAGTTCAACAAATTATTGAACTATAATTCAATTAATTATTGAACTATTTTTCATAAGTATTTTTAACGAATTTGTTTGTTTTTTGGTTTTTTAAGTTCAAGGTCAATAATTTATTGAACTATTTGATCATTTTTTTATTATTATTTTCAATGAATTTGTTAAAAGAAATTAATTTTTTTAGTTCAATAAATTATTGAACTATAATTATGCTATTTGAGTAATTTTTGAAAAGTTCAAACATTTCGTTAATTAGTATGCAAAAATATGCTATTTCAGTAACTGCCCCTTAAATTAATATGTCATTTATTCAGTAATTTCTAACTCAGATTGAATGATAAGAACTATTTTTTTTAAGTTTATAAAGAATTAAATTAAAAAAATTTATTAAAACTCTAAGGACAAAATTTGAAGTGGTGTTTACAAAAATTTACACCTTTTTAATAGTAAAAGTTTTTATCTTTTAACTTTCATTAATTTAATTAAATTAAATATTAAATTAATGAAATCATTAAAATAGTAAAAATTAACAAAATTTGATTTTTTTTAAGGGACTGATATGTTTTACAATATTTAGTGGGAGAGGCATGATTTTTCGGATTCTCCCCCTTGTGTGATGTTGCTTCTTATTTAGTAGGTTATCTTTCTTCTTTTTATCTCATAGCTAGGTAGCAGCCACAATGATATCCCATGAATTGTTTGGCATAAGATTTATTTTCTTTAGCTTTATGTTTATTCTTTATTTTTGTTTTGTTGTTTAGGCGTGGGTCTTTTTGCACTACAAACAACCAAACTTCTATCGACGTAATGAGATTTGAGAATAAGCAAATCATGAAATGAATTTTCATTAACCTCAATCATGACTACAAGATAGTATTTATAGTATTACAAGACTCTAACTACCATGCTTAACAACTTAACAAATCTCACAACTAACTTAACAGAATCAAAAAATCCTTTTGTTAGTGTGCTGTCTTAATATCCCCCTGCAAACCCATGGCTATCAAAGAATAAACACCAAGATGGGATCTCCATTTCAGAAAAGATGAAGTAGACACGGGTTTGGTAAGAACATCCGCAATCTGAGCAGCAGCAGGCAAATGTTGAATAGACAGCTTCCTTGTACGAACCAAGTCACGCACAAAATATATATCAAGCTCAATGTGTTTTGTCCTGGAATGTAAGACAGGATTGGCACTTAAATGCACAGCCCCTAAATTGTCACACCATATGATAGGTGGAGAAGACAATGGAGCTTGTAATTCATGGAGAAGTGACAAGAGCCAAAGAATTTCTGCTGATGTTAAAGCTAAACTACGATATTCAGCCTCAGTGCTAGATCGGGAGACGACTTGTTGCTTTTTGGAGCTCCATGATATTAAATTTCCACCCAAAAAGACACAAAAACCATAAGTGGATCTCCTGTCATCAGGATCTGAGGCCCAATCAGAGTCGGCATAGGCTTGAAGACGAAGAGATGTAGGACATTTTAGCAACAAACCATGTGAAAGAGTTCCAGAAATATATCTCGAGAATCCTCTTGATGACCGCCAGTGTTGATTGGTTGGAGAATGCATAAATTGGCATACTTTGTTGACAGAATAAGCTAAGTCGGGTCTTGTAATAGTTGCATATTGTAATGCACCAACTACCTGTCTATATTGAGTGATATCCTTCAAGCTTTCTCCCTGATGAGCAGACAGAACAGGACCACTGAGCATTGGTGTGGAGATTGGATTTGATTCGAGCATTTTTGTTTTCTTGAGTAAGTCAGTAAGATACTTTGTCTGGGATAAGTGCATACTACCATTTAGAAGATAGGAAACCTCTATGCCAAGAAAATAGTGCAACTTCCCCAAATCTTTAAGAGCAAATGTAGAATGGAGTTGATCAATGAGACTTTGAATTTCAGTAGAGGAGCTGCCAGTTATCAAAATGTCATCTACATAAACGAGTATATAAAGACAGTTCTGTGAAGTAATCCTGATAAACAAAGAATGATCAGATTTAGCTGTAACAAATTTCTGAGTGAATAAGAAGGAGCTTAATCTGTCAAACCAGGCCCTTGGGGCTTGTTTGAGACCATAAATGGCCTTTTGCAGCTTGCACACATATGAATCTCTGCTAGTAGATACCTGAAAGCCAGGGGCTGTTCCATAAAGACCTGTTCATGCAGCAGACCATGGAGAAATGCATTATTTATGTCTAATTGCCTTATCTGCCATTTGTTAGCTAATGCAATAGTAAAAACAGTTCGAATAGTGGTGGCTTTGACAACAGGACTGAAGGTTTCAGTTAAATCAATATCATGTTGTTGATGGAAACCTTTTGCCACTAATCGTGCTTTATACCTTGCTATTGTGCCATCTGAGTTTCTTTTAATCTTGAAAACCCATTTACACCCAATTATTTTCTGATTTGAAGTCTTTGGAACCAAAGTCCAGGTTTGATTGTGCTGAAGAGCATCAAACTCAGTTTGCATAGCTTTCACCCAATGTGGACATTGTAGTGCCTGTTTGACAGTAGATGGCTCTTCCTGTGTAAGATCAGCTATATAGACTTTGGGTTTAAAAACACCACATTTTGCTCTTGTTTTCATAGAATGTGCATTCTGAATGGGATTAATATCTGGTGGAATTGAATCAGACAGAGGAACAGAAAGAGCAGGTACTGAACAAGTCTCAACAACAGGTTGAACAACAGTTTCAATTAATTCTGAATTTTCTTGTAATCCTGTCCCAGTAAGAGGTTGATTAGTAGAAGACAATTCAACAGATGGATTAGAAGAAATGGTAGTTGGGAGAGGACCAAGAAGAGAAGGCAAATTTAAATTGGCTATTGGAATGTGTATGGATGTGGAAGGGACTGATATAGGAGTAGAAGAAGTAAACAAAGTTTGATAAGGAAAAGACTCCTCATTAAAAACAACATGTCTAGAAATAAAAATTCGACCTGAAGGTGATAGGCATTTGTAACCTCTGTGTTGTGTGCTATAGCCAAGAAACAGACAGTGACAAGATCTATGATCCAATTTATGTCTATTGAAAGGTCGAAGAAGAGGAAAACAGGAACTTCCAAAAACTCTCAGAATTGAATAATCAATGTCAGTGGCAAACAAAACAGATAAGGGAACTTTACCTTGGAGAGCTGATGTAGGCAATCTATTAATGACAAACACAGCTGTGTTAAAGGCATCATCCCAAAAGTTCAAAGGCATAGAGGCTTGAGAAAGTAAAGAGAACCCAAGTTCAACTATTTGCCTATGTTTTCTCTCCACTAGGCCATTCTGTGCAGATGTATGTGGACAGGAAAGTCTGTGGATAATTCCATGTGTTTGAAGAAAAGTAGATAGACTTCTAAATTCTCCCCCCCAATCTGTTTGAATGGATTTAATGGATGTTTGCAATTGTTTTTCAATCTGAGTTTTAAACATTATAAAAGTCTTTAAGACATCAGACTTGGATTTGAGAAAGAATATCCAAGTATACCTAGAAAAAGCATCCACTAAACTTAAGTAATATTGATAACCATTTCGAGATATGGTAGATGCTGGACCCCAAACATCAGCAACTATAAGTTGAAGAGGTGATGAATACACAGTAGAAGAAGATGAGAATGGTAATTTGTGACTTTTTGCAATTTGACAGGAATTACAGAAGGTAAAATCTTTATTTGATGTAAAAGAGATATTACAATTGTGTAAGACTTGTTTAACAGAAGCTAAATTGGCATGACACAATCTTCTATGCCAAAGATCTAAGGTATTACATTTGGTAGTATTACTAGAAGACTTTATTGAAGACAGATTAGTATGTAAAACAGCAGGTTCAGCAGATGCAGAAGGAGTTTTGAAAGCTAGATTTGCAGATAAAGAAGACTTTGAATCTTTGGGATGATGTTGTAGATTGAACCTATATAGCCCACCATGCAAGTTCCCTTCAAGAAGTGTTTGGCCAGTGACCTGATCCTTGACATAACATTTGTAAGGAAAGAAAACAAAATAAACATTGTTATCTTTAGCAAATTGGTGAACACTAAGTAAATTTTGAGAAATTTGAGGTACATGAAACAAGTTGTTCAAATTGAAAGAATTAAGAGTATTAGGACAAAAAACTGTTGTTGAACCTTGATGAGAAATATTCAAACTTGTTCCATTTCCTACTCTGATTGAATTCTTACCTTGATACTCACTGCCATTATTCAGATTATTGAGATCATTTGTCACATGGTGAGTAGCACCAGAATCTGGATACCAGTTTGGATCCATTGGTAAGCCTGTTGTTGCAAGAAGAGCTTGCATAGGATTAGCAGCATGTGAAGCCCCTTGAGATTGAGAATTGCCTCTGCCATTGTTGGAAAAGGAAGAAGTATAATAGCCATGATTTCCAGATTGAGATGAAGTTGAATGTCCATTAGAGTTTGGTCCATGATAATTTGGATCAAACCTAGAGTAACATTTGAGACTTGTATGATCAAATTTGCTACACATTTGGCATTGTGGTCGATTGGAAGTATTCCCATATCTTCCTCTATTCATGATCTTACTTTTGCCTTTGCCATTATAGGGTTGAGAGGATGAAAATTGTGGATTTCCAGAGGTAGCAGTAGAGGATTTGGTCTGAACAGTGAGATTGACAGCAGGTAATGTTGGATCAATAAGAGTAGATTTCCTTAGAATTCGTCCTTCATGAGAAAGGCAGAAACTTCCTTGAAAGATTGAGCATTAGGATTTGCAGTTATAACAGAAACAATAGCATCATATTCTGAACCTAGACCTTCAAGAACATGCATAATCAAATCATTTTCTGTGATTTTGTTGCCTACCGAAGCCAAGGCATTGGAAAACGATCGCATCTTGCTCAAATAATCTTTCATGGACAGGGAATCTTTCTTTTGTGACTGTAACTTTGATTTGTACTGCATTACACGAGCCATATCTTGAGAAGAAAAGAGATTTGAAATACATTTCCATACCTCACACGAAGTTGTGCAGTCATTGATTTCTGAAAGGATAGATTCAGTCATCGAACCTCCCAGCCAAGAAGATAGAAGTTTATCCTGACGTTTCCACAGTATATACGCAGGATTTGGATTCGAAGGTTCATTATTCAGAAATTGAGGCGAAATTGTAGGTGAATCAGAAATGTATTCTTCAAGTCCATGGCCTTCAATGGCAGATAAAACTTGAAATTTCCAGCTGAGATAGTTTTCATCATTTAATTCGATGATAGTAGAAGAATTGCCAAACGAAATTGACTGAGTAATGGATAACTGTGAAGAAGCAATGGTAGTCAAGGATGTAGAGGAAGAAGAATTTTCTTTCGCCATTGAAACTGGAACGAAGAAACAGAGAAGAAATAAGAATCACAGGATCGAGAAAGGGTGTTTAGCCAGAGACATCTGATACCATAATGAGATTTGAGAATAAGCAAATCGTGAAATGAATTTTCATTAACCTCAATCATGAATACAAGATAGTATTTATAGTATTACAAGACTCTAACTACCATGCTTAACAACTTAACAAATCTCACAACTAACTTAACAGAATCAAAAAATCCTTTTGTTAGTGTGCTGTCTTAATACGACGTGGGCCTTGCCAACGTAAAGCCTTGAGTCAGTAGAAGTGACCATCTCTAACGAAAGCACAGGGCTTTGGAGAACGCATCAATATCACCGATGTGGCGTCAGTGATACTCATCATCTAGATGAGTTATTTTTGCATCATACCTTTACTGACGCATAATACAACTATGCATATGTAAAGGTATTTACCATTTCCAATGTCAGACATGTAAGTGTTGATAGTCGGATTTGTGAAAACACGTGTTTTACCTTACCCATTGTCGAAGCCAACTTACCGTATCACCGACGCCCATGTGGCGTCAGCAAAAGGTTATGCTTTTAAACCCTTTCTTCTTTCCTCGATTTCTTCTTTCTTCTTTTTCCTCCCTACGAAAACCCTCTCGGGACAAACCCCCTCATCGTAAAAGTGAGATTTTAGCCATTTTCCGGCCAATTTTTTTCGTTCCAAGGTTAAGGTTTTGTTTCTCGTCACTTTTAGGCGTTTCTATGTCTTATTTTTCATAGGCGGTTTTAGGTATGATTTCATCACTTTAGTGTTTTTTATTTTTTATTTTTTAAATTTGGGGATTTTTTTTTATTTATTTTAGGGTTAGTTGTTGTAATTGACACTTAATTTGATGTTTTAAATAAAATGTATGTAAATTGAATGAAACTTTTTGTGGTTTTTTTAGTTTATTGAATTGTGCACTATTGTAATTTGGGCATTATGTGTATCTTATTTGCTATTATAATTTATAATAGAAAAATATCATAATATTTTTTTATCTAATTAACTAGCACTCTGCAAAATCTTAGGATCAAACACATTATTTTCGAAACTTTATTTAAATTTAAGTTTATTGTACATTTGGAGATGAGCAATCCTGTAATAAAGTTAACCATCTCAAAATATATTTGATTGTCTTTGCTTACACTCTTTTTGGGTTCAAGAAAGCATGATAAATGATTTTAAATTTGTGATTTGAATTCTATAATTGATTTAAAATTCTGAATTGTGTTTGAAATTAGTAGAATTTGAAATGAAATTAACTTATATTTTGTGTTTGGATGTGTATGAAATAAAAAGAAGTAAAGGGATATACTAATGTAACATTTTGATTTTAAATAGTTAGACGTTAAGTTAAAGACAAGAGAGCTTAGATTTGTAATTTAATTTGAATTCCTCCATGTGTTTATATTTTTATTGTAATTTATTATGTATCAATGTCTTTGGAGACGACTATGCTACAACAAAGTTAGTCGTCTGTCTCTGCTTCAAGTTTTTTTTATCCTTTATTATATGCTTGGGTTTTTTTTTAAGGGTAGCATTGATTGCTAAATTTATTAGATGTTTTGTTTGAAAAAGGTCGAATATCGATAGAAGTTAGATGTACCTAAATGATAGGTTTTGTAAAGACTAAATAGAAGGGGTGGGATCATTTTTAGAGGTTACGGGGAAGGTTTTTGAATTGCGACTCGATGTCCTTTTATAAAGTGTCTGAACACTTTGTTTGGCATACTCCGAGAAATTACGTAACGCTTACACATTTAAGGGATATCAAAAGAATATACTCATTAGAAATTGTATGGGGAGGATTTGAGATAATGTATTATGAGTGATAATGTGGGTTTATGTCAGAACATAGGGGAATCATTAAGTGCGGATGGTGATGATGACGAAGTGATGGACATGATCAATGACTTGTAAAGTGGTGCATTTCATGATCATGGAATGAAAAACCATGAAATTGAGTCTAATGGGGGTGTCAAAAATGTCGAGGGTCAAGAAAATGTAGGGGGCCGATGACGAGTTCTCACACCTATTGGGTGAATCACAAAAAAGTTAAACCATGGGTGTAGTAGATTTTCATCCCTCGATTTCTTAGTGCAGTTAATGCACGTAAAGACTTTGAACTGATGGAGTAATAAGTGGTTTGATATACTTCTCAAGTTGTTACAAAAAGCATTATCTAAAAGGACAGTGTTATTGAGATCATACTATGCTTCAAAAAAGTTGTTATGTGGGCTACGATTATAGTATAAATCATCTCACACCTGCAAGTTCGATTGCGTTCTTTTTAGAAAACAATGCGTTAAAGATGATGTTTATCCGGTTTGTGAGGAGTCTCGTTATTTGGGCCAGGAAATTAGAAATTATTAAGAAATAAATTAAAAATATTTATTTGAGCCTAAAAATAATTTTAATAAATTATGTTGTGAATTGTTCGAAATTATTTGAGCTTGACAGAATTATTGCATAATTTAATCTTGAAGTTGGATTAGTTAACCATGGTTAGGTTAAATATTAATCATGGTTAGTTTTGAACTATGAGTGGAAGACATTTAACCATAGTTAAGTTAGAGGAAGGGATTAATTTGAGAGAAATAAAGAGATTTGGACCAAATAGCAATGCATAGGTCAACTATGGGGTTTGTAATAAGTGGTGGACTAAGTTGCATCTTCCTCATTTCTCTCTCTTGGCCGAAGAAGAAGAAGAAGAAGGAAAATATTTGGGTTTCCTTGAATCTTAACCAAATGATTCTATTCCAAAGCCTATTTTGTATGGAATTTCAAGGAGAAGATGCTTCAAGAAGTATTCTTCCATTTTATTTTCGTTTTACATCTCAAAATTGTAAGTTTTCATTTCTTGGTTTTGAACAAATTTGGGGATTTTGCTTCTAATGCCTTCTACTCTTCTTGGGTTGTAAGAATTTAAAAATAAATTGTTAAAATAAGATGATTTGAGTTTGATTTTGGTTAGAAATATAGTTGATATTTAGGGTTTTAAACACTATTTCAAATTTGATTGGGTTTATGAGTAATTGTTTGAGTTTTGAGCAAATTGAAAACACTTGATAATTAAAATGATGTTTGGTTTTGTTTTGGTTCAAAATTCTCCCAAATTAAATGTTTTAAATTCTGATTTTTGGTTAAGAAACAACATATGAAAGCTAAAAGTATTGAAAAATCAAAGTTTAGGTAAAACTATACCAAGAGGCCGAACACCACCCTTTCTCCAGTGTTTTTGTATTAAAATTATAGGGGTTGTTTTGGTGCTCATGGGTTTGGGCTGTTTCGAGGTCCCGAGATTATGCTTAAACCTTATTAAAATGTTTATAAACAATATTAAAATTAGGGTAGGGAGTCCTACGGGCTATTTTGGTTTGTTTGGGTTAGTTTAGATTAAAGCTAAAGTGTAATAGTCATACTAATGCTTGGTCTTGTTGTATGTGATTGTACACTTGTAGGTGTTTCATTGCTTTTCCTATCCACTTAAACGTAAGGCCAAGGTGTAACGTCGTTTTACTTTTTAGGTAAATTTATTTATTTATTTATTTTATTTTAATTAAAATATTTAAGGTTAGTTTAAATTTAGTAATTTAGAATTTAGTAGTCAATTTCGTTCAAAAACCTTTATAATTCCTTTATTACTTTAAATTAGTTTCGATTGTATTAATAATTTTTAATGGGCTAATTAATAATTATTAATCACCTTTTGATTAATTTAAGATCTTCGAGTTTTGTTTTATAACTAAATCATTTAAAAAGGATGTAATCGTCATTTTCTGATTTCTTAAAATATCTCATCACTATTCATTTTCTTCTTCTTTAAATAGTCAAAGGGTCAACTTTTTCACTCATCTTTTCTTTTCTTCTCTTTGCTCTTGGCCGAAACCTCCATCTCCCATCTCTCCCTCTATGGCTTTTCTTCATTGCTTGGTGGATTGACGTAATTTCAGTTGCGTTGAAAAGCCCTCGGCCCGAGGATCATTTCTAACCTGTCAATCGAGTTTTTCCTCCGTTTTATAAAAGCCTCAAGGTATGACAAACTAAATTTTGCTCTAAATAGTGTTTTAATGGAGGTCAAGCTTGAAATCTTCAAATTCACACACCGTAGCTTGAAGATTTCAATCGAGGAAATCGTTTTAGGCAATTTTAGAAACTTTCCCTAACCCTAAAACCGAGTTTGAGTCGAAAACCCGTTTCGTTTGTTTTTCTCTCACTTGGTCATGGCTAGAGTGTTTAGTTTGTTATAATTTTACATTTTACTTAATTTTTCGGAAATCGATTATTGTGCAAAACCCTAAATTAGGGTTACCCATTGATAGTACGAACCTCCAAAGTAACCGAAACCAACACTAAATGCCTCTAAAATGCATAAAAGCCGGAAAACTGAACCTGAGCCCCTTTTTCCCTTGTATGGCCAAGAGCTCCATAGGGTCCATTTTCGGGTTTTTCTTCGTTTTATGCGTTTAGATGTCGTTTGTTCGATTTCCTGTTAGTTAATGATTATTAGGTGCAATTGATTTGTAGGATTGTGATTGCTCGCGCGGATTTGATTTCAATACTTTGGGAAGCTTGACTACAAATCCAAGGTGAGTTTAAAATGGAAGTTAGTAATTTTATGAATTAAGTTTCATTACGATGTTGGTTATCGAGGTTAAGTGGTAAAACTAATTTCTAGAAGTTAATACTTTGGTTTGTGACTTTAGACTCGGAAGTGAGTGGAGTGACCTTGGAGTTTTAGAGATTTTGGGAGGAAAAACAATATTGAATGTGTTTGGAAGTCTTGTAAGAAGAAATTAAAGAGTTGGATGAAATTGGAGATTTTAGATGAAAGTGAAAATTTAAGGTCCTTTGAGTGGTTTAGGAGTCAAAGTGGCTTAGAAGTTGCACTTGAGAGGTAACTTGTGTAATCCTAAGTGGTTTATGTTCTTTAGTAGCTTTGTAAAATCTTATTTAAATTATCTAACTTACTAAGGAACTTTATGACTTGTGATATGGTAAGACTGTACGTGGTAGTATGTTGATGTTGATCCATACGGTAACACGTTACGATGACTTGTGATATGGTAAGACCGCACGTGGTAGTATGTTGATGTTGATCCATACGGTAACATGTTACGATGACTTGTGATATGGTAAGACCGTACGTGGTAGTATGTTGACGTTGATCCATACGGTAACACGTTACGATGACTTGTGATATGGTAAGACCGTACGTGGTAGTATGTTGATGTTGATCCATACGGTAACACGTTACGATGACTTTTGATATGGTAAGACCGTACGTGGTAGTATGTTGATGTTGATCCATACGGTAACACGTTACGATGACTGTGATATGTAAGACGGTACGTGGTAGTATGTTGATGTTTATCCATACATTAACACGTTACGATGAAACTTGTATGGTAACAAAGAAAGCTTGAGATACAATTGTTTATATTCATTAGAATTGTCTAGAAAAACTTAGTAATAGTTAGTACTTTTACTTTAAGTCTCTATTTCATTACTTTACGGGATTGAAAGTCTATTTATGGGAAATTACATTACAATTGTATGATTGTGTGGAAATTGGAAGTGTGAAATGGGTAGTAAAGAGCAATTTAGGCATTTGGACACAATTTCCGATATGGAATTTGGTTCATAGGATTATTTGCTTTCATTTTACTCTCACTAGTATTTTATGCTAATGTTGCTACACTTACAAATTTTCAGGTAAATCTTGTCGCAAGGGACGTGGTAGAGGAGGTGGATCTCTATGACATGTCGAGCTGATGGATGGACAGGAACGTGACTCATTTTCGTTTAGCATTCTTGAAATGCTTGTAAACATATTATCATCCTATCTTACTTGTTTTTGAGCTTGGAAGAGAACTTGTTTAAAAATTGTAAATGTCTTAAGGTTTTTAAAGCTTTCTTTTAGAAGTTTAATCATAATCTGGAATGTGCATTCCATGTTTATTGCTTTCTCTGAATTGGGCCAATGTAAACAGGTTTTGGATAATCTGATTTTTAAACGAACCCATGCAGTTTTTAAATAGAAACCAAGTCTTCATTGTGACTTTGAAATTATAAAATTTAACGGAAATTGGGTCGTTACATAAGGAGAGACTAAAATGTGAAAAAAGAATGGAAAAGTGTAAGTGTAACGCCCCGTTAATAATTATTAATCACCTTTTAGCTAGTTTAAATGCTTCGGGTTTAGTTTTAAAAGCTAAAAGCAAACGAGCGACGAGTTCGTAATTCTTGAATTCTTAAAATATCTTTTCACTATTTACTTTCTCTTTTAAAAACACCCAAATAGTGAAAAAAAAATAACATTTTCCTCATCTTTCTCTTCTCCTCTAACCGTGGGTCTCGTTCATTGGGGATTTTTCTTTGGGTTTTCTTCATTTCTCAACGGATCGACTCAATTCTAGGTTCATTGGATAGCTCTCGATCCAAGTTTTCTTTTTAACCTTTCAACCTACCTTTGAAGTTTTTCCTTCGTTTTCGAGAGGCCTCAAGGTAAGACAAAGTTTCTAAATCTTTAAGGGGTTTGTTCCAATTGATGTTTTAATGGAATCCATGGTTGAAATCTTCAATTTCTTGCCAAGAAACTCAAAGATTTCAATTAAGGAAGTTGTTTTACGTACTTAGTATGCTTCCCCCTAACCCTAGACTCGAGATTGAACCAAAATCCGTCTTGTTTGAACTCCCCCACTATAGATTTGTTATGTCCATTTAGTTTATCTTATATTTATATCTGTGATATATCCTTCACGTGGAACCCTCAAAATTACAGGTGGATTAAATTTACCGTTTTATCCCTGTAATTACCGCTTTATCCTTGTGTTCCCACTGATTCTCTAATGAATATTATCTTTAATTGAACTAGAGATAATATACTTCTATGATCAGTAGAAGTCGTGGTGCCACTTGTTCATGTCTCAAATTAGTGCATCAAGGGAGTTTCCTAAAGTTAATAAAATGTTTAGGTATCGCACTAATACCGTTAATTTATAGGAAAGTTATGAATTCCATCTCGCGCAAATGTGTTCCCAGCTACTTATTAGTTATTGTTCCCAAAACATAAGTGTATTGAGCGTTTATATCAAATCGCTCTCAACCATGTGAATCAAAGGACACAACTTTATGAATAGGAGTCCACTCAGGATTGAGATTTATCATGGTTGATAAACTTAGTTTGATATTCGATCATTTCTTGTAAACGGTACTAATGAGAAATTTGATCAAACATCGTGGTCCTGTCTTATAGAATCAACATTGCATATGATAATTCCATTTCATATCACCCACATGAATGATCAGGATTAGATCATTTGTCTATAAACGAAATGTGAAGCTATCAACGGTGTTTCCAAGGTTCCCAAATATTATCCAGTTACTGTAGACACTTTTAAGTTATTCATCTCGACTTTAATCCTCTCGTATGACTCACATATTTAGTCGTGACTTCACAAGAGTAACTTAGGGTTTTACTATTTGAATGTTTGTTATTTATATATTTCCATATGTTCCTAATATCATTCATTGAGTCAATCTAGATAATATAAAGAACTTATGTTTATTTATTCAATTTATTCAAAATAAATTATCTTTATTAAATAATTACAAGTTCTAGGACACCATTCTTAACAATCTCCCACTTGTCATGCTAGATGATTATCAACTACTTAGTCATGGTAGTCATTTTAATACTTTATCAGTAACATTTTTCATCTGTTTAGTATGCATTCTATTGTGTGATGTTAGTTTCATTACGTGTAATAGATTCCATATTTTATCACCATAAAATAAACTCTATTAATTATTGATTTGAAACTATCACGTTCAACCACCTTTCATTTACTAAAAAGTTAGTAATCACGCGAATCTTGAAGTTAGTTAATAAAAACTCATTTTACTTATACTTAACTCATTTAATGGTGAATTCGCAAAGGCCCTTTATCAAATTATTATATAGAATTGAGTAAATCCATATTTAAATTTGATCCCTGCATATCATAAAATCCTCCATTTTATCTATGTGCATTAACATACTATTCGCAATTATTATTTTAGTCATATTGGTTCTAGGATTCTCGAAATTTTTAAGCTCCCACTACAAAGTAATTCTCCATTTTTTTCATTCGTTTAATGATGACAATTCTATACTTGTCATTTGTAAGGGCCCAAGAATTTTTGTAGGATTCCTTATTGTTGGTATAAAATAAAGAGGAATTTTAAATAGGGAAAATTATTTTGTGGTGTTATTATTGGTTAATTGGTGATTTAAAGTGTGTAAATTATTTTCTATGTGTATTTTGGTTAATTGGTGATTAACCATAGTTAATCTAACCATGGGTGGTGAAATAAATGAAAATTGAATTTTTAACCATGGTTAGTTTAGTGGAGAGGGTTGGTTAGTAAAAGAAATTAAGGGGAAGGGCTTGTTAGCAAAGAAAATAGGAGGAGGGGCTTATTTTTAATTTTAGGAGGTGGAAGGGTTTTGGGAATAAATGTAGGAGGTGGAGGGGGGAAGTTGCAAATAGCTTTTAGTTATTAATTTAAGTTATGGAAAATAAAAGTTTATATAGGTAATTAAGGGAAATTGAAAATTAAAAAAAAAGGGGCATCATCTTTCTCCTTCCCTTCCAAACCCGTGAGCACCCCCCCCCCCCCCCATCTCCAATCTTCTCCATTTTTCACATGTTGTTCTTCATATAACTTGTGTTGTGGGTTAATTCAAGAGAGTTCTTGGAGATTTTTCGTAAAATCATCATAGGAGGAAGCTTTATTCAAGAATCAAGAGGAATTAAGCAAGATCAAGGTAATTTCATAACCTAGGGTTTATGGTTTTTAAGGTTTTCCATGGAGTTTTTTTGGGATTTCCTTAATTGATGTTTAAGTTGTGTTGTGTGGGGTTTTCTTCCTTGTGTTAATTCTGGAAATTGAATTTAGAATGATACTCATCAAGTCCCTAAGATCTAATATATAAAGAATGGTTGTAATTGGAACCCATGGATGAACACCAAGCTCAAATTCTCCATTAATGGCTATTTTCAAGTTTTTCTAGTTTTTCCAATTTTGGTTTTTCATGACTTTTACTTAGAGTCTTTCAATTCTGGATTATATGTATGCCTAAATATGTATTTTACATAAGGAAAACAACTTGGAAGAGCAAGGAAATGAATTCTTGAAAATTCTTAAATTTGGCCAAAATACTAGTCTTTAACTTAGCTAGTTTTGGGATTTTCTTGAGTAATTTTGAAAGGTAATTAAATCTAGAATATATGAGTGTTTAAAATTATTTATTGAAAGGGGAAAAGATGAAAACCATTGGGTGGGTGTAAGCTTTCAAGAAACTCCATTAATGGAGTTTTCTCAAGCTTCTATTTTTCTCAATTTTGTGGTTTCTTAGCTATTAATGGAAGGTTGTTAAATCTGGAAATTTTGGGTGTTTATATGTGTTTAATCTACATGAAAAAACATTATAAGTTCCACCCAATGAATAATTGATTATTTCTCAATTGGCCGAAAATTTCATATTGAAATTGTCTAGTTTTGGAATTTTCCTCCACTAACGGGGTTGAGTTTGTGTTTTATTGTATTGGTCTAAGGTAATTCTATTATTATGAACTTAAATGTGTTTGTAATAGTTTGGTGTAGGAAGAAGACAAGCATAAAGCAATTTGGAGTTGATTGTAAAGGTGAGAACATAAAGAATCGGAAGGGTGTTGGTGATGTGAATCACAGATCTTTTTCGAGTTATCTTGGATGTGGGTGTTTATGGTTTTAAGTAGTAGTGGCTTGTGATGTATGGATAGTAAGGTGATGAACGTGCGAGAAGTAACGGGAAGTGGAAAATGACTCCGGTGTTGCTTAAAGAGCCCAACGAGCTAGTAGCTCAAAACCGATATGTTTTATGAATAGTCATTTTTATGAGCATGCTTACTTGATGTTTATTTTTATGCTCTTAGTCCATGATCGAGCCATATGCTGATTTAGGGCTATTAACTTAAACACGTGAATGATTAGTTATTATGCCATCGATTATTGCTCTATAAAAAGGAATGCAAATGAACTATTGAAAGTAGTTTGTGAAATGTGAATTATTCACTTATGTGAATATTGAGAAAGATGTGAATTGGGCTAGACGTATAAACACTTGTTATGTTATTATAGGTTCTTAGTGAATAGCACGCGTATATGATTAAAGACATTAAGCTTGAAATGTGTTTTACATGTATTATGTGGAAATAGTATGAGATATGAGTTATGATGAGAGTTGTTAGCAAGCATGATTACTCATTCATTTCCATTTTATATCATGACACTTCATTCATGCATATCTGTAACGTCCCATTATTTTGAAGTGATTTTATTTTATTTTATTGTTATTATTTTATTATATTTTATTTAATGTTATTTATTTATTTCAATTTAAGTATTTAGATTAATTATTATTTTGTAATTTCGATTTTAGTAGTTAATTTCGCCCGAAATCTTTTTTAATCGTTTAATACTTTAAAGTCGTTTCGGTGACATTAATAATTATTAATAGGCCAATTAATAATTATTAATCACCTTTAGATTTATTTCAAAGCATCGCGTTTCGATTCATAAGTCAAAAGTCATAAAAGGACGCAACCGTCATTTCTAATTTCTTAAAATATCTAAAATCACTATTCACTCATCTTTAAAAATCACAAATTTGACCAAAAAATTACATTTTCTCTTCTTCTTCTTATCTCCTTGCCGTGAGCCTTCATCCACCATTGATGAAGTTTTTCTTTTCTTCGTTTCTCATTCGTTTCTCAATGGATCGGCTTGTTTTCAGTTGCGTTGGATTGGTAGGGACGAGGGCTACCTATCCAACCTAGCCTTTCGAAGTTTCCCGTTCTCTAAGGGAAGTCCCAAAAAGTAAGTTTTCAAAACTTTTTAGATGGTTTTGTTCATTTTTTATTATAAATGAGTTTTGAAGTTGAAATCATGAATTTCTATCATGGAATTTGACAGTTTTGAGCCCGGATTTTCGAAAACACTATTCACCCGAAAACACTATTCACCCGAAAACACTATTCATCCGAAATTACTATTCGAAATCACTATTCACCCGAAAATGCACACTTGTTCGCATTTTAATTATGAGTTGTAATATGTTGTGCAATTGGTGAATTGTAGGTGCGATTGCTCGGTTGTTGTTTCGCGGAAATTGGAGATTTGGAGTTATTTGGCTAAGGTGAGAATAGTTAGGATTTAAAGTAATTATATAAATCGAATAAGTGTGAAGGTTTGTAGAGTTTGAAACTAAGATTAGAATTCGAATATAAGATTAGAGGGTTGTGAGTTAGTGCCCTTAGGATTAGAAGTTAATCCTTTAAGTGAGAACTTAAGAGTTCTCGAGGAAAGTATTGAATCTTAGAAGATTCTAAGTTAGATTCGATTCGAAACTAAGATTGGATCATTGGAAGTTAAAAGATCCAACTTGTATTTAGAACGGTTAATAGAACCTCGGATTATTGGAAGTTTAGAATCCTTGAAGGTATAGGTTAATCGTTTGATTTATGATTCTACTTTTATTATTGATACCGGAGTTCGATCGATATATCGTTCGTCTGAGATGCTTACCTACTTTTACCTTATGTCATTTATTTTTTTGTTTTTTACTTTATACCTTTACTTTATGCCTTTTACTTTATTTGTGTATCGGCTACTTTAATTCCGCACTTTATTTATTTACACCAAAACATATCATATTGCATCATGGAAAAAAAGTGAGAAAGTGAGAACGATATGAATGGGAGAATGATGGGTCCTACGGGTTAGACCACATTACCTTCATAGATAAAGAAGAGAGAATGAGAAAAATGTGAATGGGAGAATGATGGATCCTACGGGATAGACCACATTACCTTCACAGAAAGAAAAGAGAAAGTGAGAAAGAAAAGGAGGGAGAACGATCGATCCTACGGGATAGACCACGTTACCTTCTTCATGCATAAGGGCGTATGCGAATCCTACGGGATGCTCTCATGCATTCATGCTTATGATCGATGAGAAAGAGAATTGAGTTGTTATATTATATGCAAAGTTATTTACTTTTCTTATTTTATGTCATAACAAATTAATGGATGAGGATTGACTACTAGTGTTAGCAATATCATCCCTTGGAGAATTTAGAATGAAATTATCTAAAGTTTGGAGAACTTTAGGTTTGATTGTGTAAGAATAATTGGACACAAATCGGAAATGCAAGTTTGAGGTCTATCTTTACTTTTTATGCTTATTATTCTCACCTGGGCTTAAGTTGTTAGCTCATGATATTACAAAAATTTCAGGTAATGCCCTGGTTAGAGGCCGTGGAAGGGGAGATGGTCTGTTGCGTGATCGAGGGATGCCGACCTCGAGATGGACTCGTTGTTGTAAAGTCTATGTAAATATTTTTGTGAATTTCAAAGACTTTGATGATTTATATGTTGTATTTAGCTCATAAGAGCTTTTGATGTGGTTTTTATGATATGAAATATTTGAACTCCTGATTTGGGACTTAAAGTCCATGTGATTTCTTAGATTTGAAAAATTATGATGTAAACAGGTTTTGGCTAGCCAACTTTCAAACAAAACCACGCAAAAAATTTCTTAAAATAAAAGACTTCCGCTGTTTTCTCTGATTTAATTTATTTTAAAAGTGACGGGTCGTCACAATATCATATGATCGATTTGTGGCCATGGGGTCGTGTAACGACCCAAAACTCGTAAAAATCCTTTTGATTCAAATGCACAACGAAAGACTTTATTTTTACAGAAAAACGGCAATCGAATTATCCAAAACCTGTTTACAACCCAATTTCAGAAAAAACAATAAACCTGGAATGCGCATTTCATACTATGATGAAACTTCGAGAGAAAGTTTTAAAGTTCAAAAACATATACTAATTATACAAATGCTCCATCGAGCTCAAAATGAAACATAAGAAAATGTGATGAAATATTTGTAAGCATTCAAAAATGCTACCTCCAAATCCAGTCGTGTTCCTGTCCATTCATCATCTCGATAAGTCACGCGGCGCCACCTCCTCTACCCCGTCCTCTACCGTGATTCTTACCTGAAAAATTGTAATTGTAGAAACATTAGCATAAAAATGCTAGTGAGAGTAAAATGAAAGCAAGTAATCCTATGAACCAAATTCCATACTGGAAATTGTGTCCAAAGGCCTATATTTCACTTTTACTACCCATTCCACATTCCAAATTCCACACAAAATCAACAAACATAGTATACTTCTTGCAAAGTAACGATATTAAGACTTAAAGTAAAAGTTTCGGTTATTACTAAGTCTTTCTATCCATTCTAATGAGTATATGTAACTGTAACATTAACATTCATTGTTACCAAATCAGTTTCATCTTAACGAATTTACCGTATGGATCAATATCAATATACTAGCCCGTACGGTCTTACCATATCACAATCATCATATCGGGTTTACCATATGAATCAATATCACATACTAGCCCATATGGTATTACATATCACAATTCATCGTATCGGGTTTACCATATGGATCAATATCACATACTAGCCCGTACGGTCTTACCATATCACAATCATCGTATCGGGTTTACCATATTGATCAATATCAACATAATAGCCCGTACGGTATTACCATATCACAATCATCGTATCGGGTTTACCATATGGATCAATATCACATACTAGCCCGTACGGTCTTACCATATCACAATCATCCTATCGGGTTTACCATATGGATCAATATCAACATACTAGCCCGTACGGTATTACCATATCACAATCATCGTATCGGGTTTACCATATGGATCAATATCAACATACTAGCCCGTACGGTATTACCATATCACAATCATCGTAATGGGTTTACCATATGGATCAATATCACCATACTAGCCGTACGGTATTACCATATCACAATCATCGAGTTCCTTAGTAAGTTAGATTACTTAAATGAGACTATACTAAAGTACTAAAGAACATAAAATACTTGAATTACACGAGTTATCACTCTCAAGTGTAACTTCTAAGCCACCTTGACTCTCAAACCACTCAAAGTTCCTTAAACTTACACTTTCTCTAAAATCTACAATTTCATCTAAAACTCTTCAATTCATCTTACAAGACTTCCAAACAACTCAAAGTTCCTTAAACTTCCAATTTCATAAGAATTCCAAAGTCACTCCACTCACTTCCGAGTTTAAAGTCACCAACCAAGAAATTATTTTCAGAAGTTAGTTCCCCTCTTAACCTCGATAAACAATATTGTAACGAAACTTAATTCATAAAATTACTAACTTCCATTTTAAACTCACCTTTGATTGTAGACAAGCTCCAATCGTTCCAAGGTCGCAAACACATGAACAAATCACAATCCTACAAATGAATTACACCCAAATAACATTAATTAACCGGAAATCGTACAAACAACATCTAAACGCACAAAACGATGAAAAACCTGGATTTCCTCCCTATGGTGCTCTCGGCCATACTAGGGAAATTAGGGGTCGGGTTTGGTTTTCCGGCTTTTATGCACTTTAGAGGTGTTTCGGGTTGGTTTCGGATACTTTGGGAGTTCGCAACAACAATGGGTATCCGTAAATTAGGGTTTTGTACAATAATTAATTTCCAAAAATTAAGTAAAATGCAAAAACATAACAACCTAAACATCCTAAACATAGCCAAGTGAGGGAAAAACACACGGAACGGGGTTCCGTTTCGATTCGATGTTAGGGGCAACAATGGACATACATCAACCCTAGACACTTTTATTTTAGCTAGAAACTTCAATTAATCAAAGGATAAAGGAGGGATTCAAGCATGAATCAAAGATGGAATTTCAAAATCAACAATACCCATATTTTAAAGAATTTCCCTCACCTTTTCGTCCCTTGGAAGTGGATGGAAAGGCTTCAAATGTAGGATGGGTAGAAAGCTTGTTGCGAGAGCTTTCCAACGAGCTAAGGCACGAAGAAATCGGCCAAGAAATGAGGGAGATCCGACACTTTCTTTCTCCTCTTCTTACTCGGGTTTGGGGGGTTTAGGGAGAGAAAAATATGAGCAAATTTCTAATTTTTCCTAAGGATGGGTTTTTAAGGAGATGATGAATAGTATTGTGATATTTTTAAGAAATTGGAAATTACGCCTACGTTCTTCTTTTACTTTTTGCTTTTAAAACGAAACCCGAAGATCTTAAAATAATCAAAAGGTGATTAATAATTATTAATTGGCCCGTTAATAATTATTAATGTCACCAAAACTAATTTAAAGTAGTAAAAGGGTTAAAAAGGTTTTTGAACGAAAATAACTACTAAAATTGAAATTACTAAGTTTAAACTAAACTTAAATACTTTATTTTAAAAAAAAAAATTACCTCCAAAAGTAACGGGACGTTACAAGTCGTAACCCGTTTAACGGTGTGTGGGTGTTGGACGTTACACGTGGTTACCGTGGCAGAGTTGTTATTAACCCATGTAACGGTGTGTGGGTGTTGGATGTTACACGTGGTTACCGTGGCGGATATGTGATGGGCTCCGATGTGCTATATGTTAAATGTCCCGGATGCTAATGGTTATTGAGATAATTTAAGTTTGAAAAGAGCTACTGATCGGATGATGATTGATCATGTGACTTGGGTGTAGAGAGACGTCGGGGGTATGATGGCATGACTTGTGAAATTAAAGAGGATGGAAATTGTGATATGTGATATATGGTAAAGGTTTGGCTAAAGTACATGTTAGAGGACTTGTGTGTTTTGATACCATTTATACATAATGCATTGTTCTTATTTGCACTTTAAGTATGTCATTACTTCCTATTCATTTTATTACAATCATTCCGCGTCACCGTTCATATTCTTTTGTTTTCATTGAGTGTCATGCTCAAAGGTGCTCTAAATCACCTTTCAGGTATCGGTCGAGGGCGGGGACGAGGCGCGGCAGGTGGTGCTCGTTGATTCATCAAGATGGAGCTTTTGGGTCTGGTCATTGGTCACGCGAGCCGCACTTTTTAGGAATGTAGGAGTCTTAGTTTGGGTTGTGTTCCCTTTTGATTTTGAGTCAAATTTCAAAGTCAAAATTATGTATATTTGTAACGTCCCGTTAATTTTAGAGGTAAATTTTTTTTTTTATTAAAGCTTTTAAGATTAGTTTAAATTCAGTAATTTCGGTTTTAGTAGTTATTTCCGTCTGAAATTCCTTTTAATCGTTTTAATACTTTAAATTAGTTTCGGTGACATTAATAATTATTAACGGGCCAATTAATAATTATCAATCACCTTTAGATTTATTTACGAGCTTCGGGTTTCGTTTTTAAAGTAAAAGTAAAAGAAAGACGTAGGTGTCATTTCCTAAATTCTTAAATATCTAAAAGTTACTATTCATTCATCTTTTAAATAAACAAACAAAGGCAAAATTGATCATTTTCTCTCCTTCTTCTCTCCTTGAAGCCGTCGGCATCAAACCCTCTCCACCAATTTTTGGTTTTTCTATTTCTCGGTAGATCGTCTCAATTCTACTCCCGTTGGAAAGCCCTTGGCCCGTAGATCATTTCCAACCTACCGATCGAGATTTTCCCTCATTTTCTCGAGGCCTTAAGGTATGTCAAAGTTTCTAAAACTTGAAGTGAATAGTGTTTTAATGGAGGTTTTGAGTTGAAATCTTCAAATTCGTTCACCGAAGCTTGAAGGTTTCAATCGGGAAAGTCGTTATGGTCAATTTTAGAAACTTCCCCTAAACCCTAAAACCGAGTTTCAGCCGGAAACCTATCCCATGTGATTTTCCCTCACTTGGCCATGTTTAGGATGTTAGGGTTATTGTGTTTTTGCCATTTGCCTAAATTTTCTGAAATCGATTAATGTACAAATTTACGGATACCCATTATAGTTGCGAACCTCCAAAGTATCCGAAACCAACCCAAAACACCTCTAAAGTGCATAAAAGCCAGAAAACCAAACCCGAACTCCATTTTCCCTTATATGGCCGAGAGTACCATAAGAATAAAATCCAAGTTTTTCGTCGTTTTGTACGTTTAGATGTTGTTTGAATGATTTTCGATTAATTAATGTTATTTAGGTGTAATTCGATTGTAGGATTGTGAATTGATCGTGGATTTACAACTTCGGATTAATCGGAGCTTGTCTACAAGCTAAGGTGAGTTTAAAGCAAAAGTTAGTGGTTTTATGAATTGAGTTTTGTTATGTTATTGTTTATTGAGGTAAAGAGAGAAATAACTTCTTGGAATTAAGTTTTGGTTGGAGACTTTATTTCGGAAGTGTGTGGAGAGAATTTGGAGTTACAATGAGTTCGATGAAAAGGAAACATCGGAGTAGTTTGGGAGTATTGCAAAGTGAATTGGAGATGTTAGATGAAAGTGGAAATGAAAGTTACTTTGTTTGGTTTGGAAGTTAAAGTAGTTAGAAGATACACGTGAGTGATAACTCGTGTAATCTAGTTAGTTAGGTTTCTTAATAACGTAGTAGGATTCTTTGAGATTAACTAACTTATTAGGGAGCTTAACCTTTCGTGATACGGCACATGATAGTATGTTGATTCGGATCCATACGTATCATGGTGCGATGATTTGTGATATGGTACATGGTAGTATGTTGATTCGGATCCATACGTACCATGGTACTATGATTTGTGACACGGCACGTGATAGTATGTTGATTCGGATCCATACGTATCATGGTGCGATGATTGAGATATGGTACGACCGTACGTGGTATGTTGATTCGGATCCATACGAGCACGGTATGATGATTGTGATATGGCACATGATAGTATGTTGATTCGAATCCATACGTATCATGGTGCGATGATTTGTAATATGGTGAAATTCCTGATATCTGATGTGATGAGAATTACGATGATGGTAACACGGTACATGATAGTATGTTGACTTTGGTCCATACGGTATTATGGTACGATGACTTGAGATATGGTATGACCGTACATGGTATGTTGATTTCGATCCATACAATAGCACGATACGATGAAACTTGTTTGGTAATAAAGATAGATAATGTTACATTTACATATTCTTTAGAATTGTGTAGTAAGACTTAGTAATGAATGTTACTTTTACTTTAAGTCTTTATTTCTACCTCATGGTATTGAATGACGGTTACGGGTAGTATATTACTATCGTATGATTGTATGGAAATTGGAAGTGTGGATATGGGTAGTAATGAGCATTTTAGGCCTTTGGACACGATTTCTGATATGAAATTTAGTTCATAGGATTACTTGCTTTCGTTTTACTCTCACTAGCATTTTATGCTAATGGTGCTACACTTACAAATTTTTAGGTAAACCTCGTCCCTAGAAGCGTGGTAGAGGAGGTGGAGCCGCGTGACTTGCCGAGATGGTGTACGGACAAGATTAAAACACTTTTGGTTTAGCATTCGTAGAAATGCTTGTAAATTATTTCCATTCTCCATACTTATGTCCTTTTGAGCCCGAAAGGGTATTTGTGTAAAGTATGTCTTTGTTTTATGATAAATTCTCTTTTGGAATGCGCATTCCCGATTTATCGCTTTTTCTGAAATGGGTTGATGTAAACAGGTTTTGGTTATCTGATTTTTAAACGAACCCATGCCGTTTTTCTTTAAAAATTGAGTCTTCCGCTGTGTATTTGAATTTAAAGAATTTAACGGAAATCCGGGTCGTTACAATATTATGTTTGTATAACACTTTTAAACCGGTGCACCGAACCTTATTTTGTTTTAAGTTTATGTGATACCGGCCGACGAGCCGATGTTTTCTGGAAAAACAGGTTTTCATGTTGTATGTGAGGCTTGGAACTTACGAATACTACATGCCAAAATTTTCAATACTTGACTAAAATAATTGACTTTATGCCTTTTACTTTATGTTTGTATCGGCTACTTTAATTCCGCACTTTATTTATTTACATTAAAACATATCATATTGCATCATAACATCTCGCATCATGGAAAAGAAAGTGAGAATGAGAAAGACATGAATGGGAGAATGATGGATCTTACGGGATAGACCACATTACCTTCATAAAAAAAGAAGAGAGAATGAGAAAGACATGAATGGGAGAATGATGGATCCTACGGGATAGACCACATTACCTTCATAGAAAAAGAAGAGAAAGTGAGAAAGAAAAGGAGGGAGAACGATAGATCCTACGAGATAGACCACGTTACCTTCTTCATGCATAAGGGGGTATGCGAATCCTACGGGATGTCCTCATGCATTCATGCTTATGATCGATGAGATAGAGAATCGAGATGTTTTATATTTATGCAAAGTTTATTTATTTTTCTTATTTATGTCGTAACAAGTTAATGGATGAGGATGGACTACGAGTGTTAGTAATATCATCATTTAGAGAATTTAGAATGAAATTATCTAAAGTTTGGAGAACTTTAGGTTTGATTGTGTAAGAATAATTGGACACAAATCGGAAATGCAAGTTTGAGGTCTATCTTTACTTTTTATTCTTATTATTCTCACTGGGCTTAAGTTGTTGGCTCATGATATTACAAAAATTTCAGGTTATGCCCTGACTAGGGGTCGAGGGAAAGGAGATGGTGTTGCATGATCGAGGGATGATGATTTCGAGATGGACTATGTGATATGTAAAAATCCATGTACATGGTTTTGTGAATTTTATATAATTTTGGAGTTGTATATTTGTAAATGGCTCTAAAGAGCTTTTGTCTTTATTTTTATGTTTATAAATCATTTTGAACTCCTGATAGGAACTTAATGTTCCTTGTGTTTTTAGATGTCTGAATTTAAGATGTAAACAGGTTTTGGCTAGCCTATTTTCAAACATAATCACGCCAATTTTTCTTAAAAAAAAAGACTTCCGCTGTGTTTTTCTAATTTAAATTATTTTAAAGTGACGGGTCGTCACAATATCACTATTTTACTGAACTTATCTTTAATAATTTGTGAATTCAATTATCCACCAATTATTACTTTTCAATTTCTGTTTTGTTTATACCATATCAGTTAGTCTCCTTTAAAACATCCTTTTAAATCACTGAACATTTTGAATATAAGAAATCGATTATATTTTGCATATCACTTAAGTTCTAACATCTGAACATTCAAACTTTAGTGATATTTAAGGCTAGTTATCTTTGTTAAATAAAAAATATTCTATTTTACTTATCCCATAAGTTTGTGGATTAATATGGTTATCATCTCAAATTCCTTGAGAACCATCTTTAAGAGATTAATCCTTATAACTTATTTAAGTAATTTTATACTTAAATCTTTAAACATTTTTAACCTTATAACTCATTTAGATATTCCGGAGTTTAGAATTTGGATTTGGAATTTATTTGCTTTATATTATGTATTTTAAATAACCATCCAATCACAGTTTGGAACTTTGTAATATAATTGTAAAGGAATATCTACCTAAATAACTCTTATTTAAAATATTCATAAACTTGGTTCATATGAAATGAGAACCAATAGTTATTACATAATTGAAAATAAAAAAAAAACAAATTGATAACTAAACTAAATTAGAAAACAATCAAGAAAAATACTTTCTTCCTTTTAGACTATTGTAAAATCGGTTATGAGGAAAATGGGAAGAAGAAGAGTTTTGAATTAGAAGGTTTTGAATGAATAACCAAGACTTTTGTATTTACTTTAGAAAACTATCAAGATAAATACAAGATAAATGCCAAGAATAAAATAAAATTTTATTCCTTATTTATCTTATGTGCTGATTTTATGTGCATAAAATCAATAAGAAAAACTAATTTTTCTTTGTTTAATCGTTTGTTCTTTCCAAGTATAGTGACTAAAGCGAGATGCCATATATTCGAAAATTTAAATAAAATTTATCTTAGTAATCTAACATGCATTCAACATTCAAATACACAAAGTTTCGACATATAATTAAATATGATGCATGAATGCGTACATATTAATGTACAGAAAAGCCCTAAAACATGTTACTATGTTACGATATTTTAATGATACCAGTGAAGTGTCGTCGAATGATAGGTCAGTTACCATCATTAAAACAAGATGCCACTCAAACAATTGACAACTCCAGAATAACTCATATTCCTATGTCATTGTTTACCGTGTGTTTGGTTCATAATATTGATAACAGACTTTATCAAATTTCTTTTAAGTGTGACCCACTAATTTAGTCCTTTAAATAAAAATTGAAAAGTGTCTACAAAGTGTAGATTCAGTCTTCAATTGCATTTAAAATTCTTTATCCCTTTCGAGAGACTCACCCTAATATTGATTTATACAAAACAACCTTCCTATGGGAATGAACACCTGCACCAGTGTTACAGAGGCCTTGTATAAATCTCAAGTTTTGAGCCGATTAGTGGAGACCATAGGATACATTGACATGTTTCCTTCTCCCACTTAATATTTTAGGTTAGGGTTTCATAACTTAGACTAACTCAGGCTAACTCATTAGTCCATGTTTTAATTAACCTGATCAACTTTAACTCTTAAATTGGTTAGATTAATTTTAAATGTGATTGTTCAAGTTTTTCTAATTAAAACTAATCACATTATAAGCCGTCTTAATAATTTTGATTTATTAATATGAACTTTTCTCCCAGATTGCTCCCAGTTAGAGACTCTTCGTGTTAAGGGAACTTTATTAAACCTTATCGCTTGGGCATAACTTTCTCACCAGAGATCCGTTCAATTTAAGTAATCATAATTATTAATTTTTAATTAACTCTTAATTAAACGTTTCTATTTGTTTACCTTACATGGATTTTGGCCCAATTGTTTAAACAATAATTCTATATTACAAATAATTCATTTAGTTTCTATTCAACTTTTAAACTAGATTTAATTTTTGAATTTTAACTAAATACGCATGCTTTTAATTCTAAAACACTTAGAATAAAAATACATAATTTTCGACAATAACACTTTATAAAATAAAAATTATGGCATGCTTCACATACATTTACATAAAATAACACATATTATATCATGATGCATGTATGTATGTACAATTAATTAAAATCATACAACCTATGGTGGGAATTTCTACATGACATACTCTTATGCATGAACATTATTTAAAACATTATATCATACATAAACAATTTAAATAATCAATAGCTAAATCTACCGGTATTCTTGGCACTATTTCTAAAACGAAAAATTAAAATTACAACTTAATTTAAATCTTCCATTGTTGAACTTGAGGCTTCAACTTTCTCTCTCCTCCATGGTGTATGTGTGGGAATGGGCATTTATGGGGTAAATATTATCTCCTTAATGGTTCCATAAATGTCTGTTTTAAAATAATTATCTTTTAATTATATGGAAAAAATAAAGAAAATATTTTCCATGTAATCTTATATCTATTTTTAAATTCATAATTTAAAATATGGAGATAATCTTAAAAAGATTTTACCTTATCTTAAATATTTGATTTCTTAAATTGATATAACAAGATAAATATCTTAAAATATCTTACCATATCTCCTTCTTTTCTCTCTCCTTGGGCGTGGACATCATGGATGATGGAGAAAAATTTTCTTTTCTTCCTCCCTTGGTGTAGCCGATTTTTGCCATCATTGGTATGGGAATATTACAATTTTTTCCTATACCCTAAAATTTAGGGTTTACAAATTTTGTACTAAAATTTAAAGTCCTAAGTGCCTCAAGAATACCTAAACAGTCAATTAGCTAACATCCACAATTTATATAAACATACATAAAACAATTTTATGCAACCCACCAAAATTTTCAAAAATTATCACAATTTTGCATGATCATTAAAACTATCTTTGATACCAATTGAAGGGACTACTTTACTAAATTAGCGGAATTTCATTTAGTAAACTATTTAACAATTAATTTAGAATCTATTAATCATCATTCAATTTGAGATAAAAGACATGTAGATTCATGTTTTATTTTTTAAAATTAAAACCCTTTTACTTAATTGACTAATTATTAAGCCCATGATCTATAGGTCCGTCGGGTCCCTATGCTAGCCCAAATATCGTTGTAACAAAACTAAGTTATTAATTTAACTTAGGAAGAACAAATAATTTAAGTAATTGAATTTACTTAAAAATAGACAATATTAATTATTTGAATAATGAGATTATTTAAATGGAAATTAATATTAATATTGATACAATATTAATTGTTTAAATAAAGAGTTTATTTAAATGGAAATTAATATAATATTATTAATTATAATATTTTTATGCAAAATTAATTGTTTAAATAAATTGCTTATTTAGACGGGAATTCATTTTAATATTATTAATTATTTAAATAATGAGTTTATTTAAATGGAAATTAATAATAATTATTAATTAAATAATGAATTTATTTAATTTAATAATAAATATTAGAGAGAGTTAAACCCAATTGGTTTTATGAAACTGATTAGTATTGGCCCAAAATAATTAATTAATTGAATAAGATTCAATGGTAATTAATATATTTATTATTGGCTAAATGTGTTTAAATTAGAAATTATCATTTGAATTTTTTCTTATTTTAAATACATAAATATAAAATTATTAAATATAGAAAAGTAAATAAATATAAAAATTAAAAATCAACTTTACCTTTAGGCGATGGCTGGCGTGCGTTGTGCTAAAGTGCAAAAACAAAGTTTTTATTTTTATTTTTATTTATTATTTATCTTATCTAATATATTATTTTAATAATTAGGAAATAAGGAATTCTAATTAGATTAGATATCATATTTTCCTATAAATATGACCATTGGGATTCATATTTCATACACTTTTCACTTTAATTAGGAAAGTGAAAATCCTCTCTTCAATTTTTTGCCCAATTGCCAGTTTTCCTTAGGGAAAATGTAGAAGAATTTTTTTTCTTCTTTTGATCTTCCAGATCGATTCCCACAAGTTGGTTTTGTTTTTGTTCGGGATATAGCGTAGAAGATTCGGTGTTGCTGAAGATTAATGCTGTAAAGAAACCTCCATCCATATTCTCCATTTATTACTCAATGTAAATTATAGGGTTTTACTTTTCGAAAATTAAGCATGAATCTACATGTTTGTTATCACAAATTGAATGATTATTAATAGATCCTAAATTAATTGTTAATTAGTTTACTAAATGAAATTACGCTAATTTAGTAAAGTAGTCCCTTCAGAAATGCCTCTAAATTGCCTAAAAGCAGGAAAATCCAACCCGAGACCCACCCCCTTTTGCTTGACCGAGAGCCTCTTTGAGCCATTTTCGAGTCATCGTTTTATGCATTTAGATGTCGTTTGTTCGATGCTTAGTTAATTAATGATTGTTAGATTTAATTTAATTGTAGGTGTTTTTGGACCGCCGCTTGAACGCTCTTTCGGAACTTTTGAGATAAAACTACTTTTACCAAGGTCCGATAAATAGAATTTAATGTAAACTTAGAAATTGAACAACTTGTAGGATCGGAAGTTGAGATTGAGATTTGAAATGAAAGAATTAAAGTAAGTGAAGTAACTTGTTTAGGCTTGGGAGTTAGTTCTAATTTGAGTTGGTAGAACTCATGGATCTTTCAAAGGAAACAACTAACTCTTGGAGATTTTAAGTTATGTTCGTTTAAGCGTTTCTTAATGATTATCGGAAGTTGAAGGTTCCAAGTATGATAGGGTGAATAAGGAATTTGAACATGGAACTTTATTGGTTACTAAGATAATGGAAATTGAGACTTTTATTCTAAAGTTAGTAACTCAAAATTATCTGAAAACCGTTTGGCTTGACTTTTTCATTGTTGCTCAGAAGTTCCTACTTTCTTGTTTTAAGTAGAAAAGGTAATTAATGATTCATGTTTCATTGATCGTTATGTTTCTTTCAGTTACTTTAAATGGTTAAATTTATGTTTATTCGCACTTGGGACCCTGTTTATGTTTGTTTTGCATAATCATATTTGGGAGGATTAATGAGACAATGAATAGACTGAGTGTACTTGCATTGTTTTGTATTATTCGTTTTATGTTTATATTTATGTATCATGAGGAATGCTAAAGGCTGCGTGTACTTTTCATGATTGGGGGGGTGGATAGTGAGATTGTAACGACCCGATTTTTCGTAAAATCCATTAAAACAAATGCGCAGCGGAAATCTAGATTTTACAGAAAAACGGCATGGGTCAGTTTAAAATTCGGATAAACCAAAACCTGTTTACAAACCAGTTTTTCCAGAAAAGCAATAATACTAGAATGCACCTTCCATGATATGATGAAAATGCTAAAGGAAGTTTAAAGTTCAAAATATATATATACAAACGCTCCATCGAGCTCAAAATGTAACAAAATAAAAAGTGATGCAATGTTCATGAGCATTAAAGAATGCTACTCTCAAAATCAGTTGCGTTCCTGTCCATTCATTATCTTGATCGATCACTCGGTGCCACCTCCTCTACCTCGTCCCCTACCACGAGTCTTACCTGAAAAATTGTAATTGTAGCAACATTAGCATAAAAATGCTAGTGAGAGTAAAATGAAAGCAAGTAATCCTATGAACAACATTTCATGTCAGAAATCGTGTCCAAAAGCCTAGATTTCACTTTTACTACCCATTCCACATTCCAAATTTCACACATAAACATCATACATAATAAACTTTCTTAACTTCGTGGCTCAACGAATCTTATGAGTTATGGATTTCTTCGAAAACATTCTATCATCATAAAAGAAATACTAAAACCAAGATACAAGTAAAAGAATGTGATATACTAAGTGCTAATAAAGTCGCAACCACACATGCTCAAATCTTCGAGTGCCAACCATAACACCGTATGTGTAGTACTATAATAATGGTGACAATAATAACACATCCATACACGCTCAAATCTTCGAATGCCACCCTTACCACAGCGTGTATAGTACTATAATAAGGATAACAATAATAACACATCCATACACGCTCAAATCTTCGAATGCCACCCTTACCACAGCGTGTATAGTACTATAATAAGGATAACAATAATAACACATCCATACACGCTCAAATCTTCGAATGCCACCCTTACCACAGCGTGTATAGTGCTATATCACAAATCATCGCACCATGATACCGTATGGAGCGTATCACATACTATCATGTGCCATATCACATAACCTCGCACCATGATACCGTAGGGAGCGTATCACATACTATCATGTGCCATATCACATAACCTCGCACCATGATACCGTATGGAGCGTATCACATACTATCATGTGCCATATCACATAACCTCGCACCATGATACCGTATGGAGCGTATCACATACTATCATGTGCCATATCACATAACCTCGCACCATGATACTGTATGGAGCGTATCACATACTATCATGTGCCATATCACATAACCTCGCACCATGATACCGTATGGAGCGTACCACATACTATCATGTGGAATCCATCAAGCTCCCTAGTAAGTTAGATAAAGTTCCACTAAACTACTAAAGAACATAAACCGCTTGAATTACACGAGTCAATACTCAAGTGTAATTTCTAAGTCACTTTGACTCCCGAATCACTTAAAGTTCCTTAGTCAATCACTTTCATCTAAAGTCTCCAAATCACCTTACAAGACTTCCAAACCACTCATAATTCCTGTTTTACTTCCAAAACCATAAATACATCAAAATCACTCCACTCACATCCGAGTTAAAGTCTCCAACCAAGTATAACTTCCGGAAGTTAGTTCCCCTCTTAACCTCGATAAACAATAACGTAATGAAACATAATTCATAAAATTACTAACTTCCATTTTAAACTCACCTTAGATGTGAAATCCAAGCTTCCAAGGTGCCGGAGTCAAAGTCAAACAATCGATCACAAACCTACATAACAAATACAACTAACAACCATTAATTATCCGAAAATCGAGCAAACGATATCTAAACACATAAAACGACGAAAACCCCGGATTTAACCCCTAAGGGACCCACGGCCCAACAAGGAGGGGAGGGGAGGGTTCGGTTTTCCGTCTTTTATGCCCTTTTTGAGATGATTTGGGTTGATTTAAGACACTTTGAAGGTCGAGATATCAATGGGTCATGATATTTTAGAGTTTTACATAATAATCGGTTTCCGAGAAATTAAGTAAAACGTAAAATCATAACAAACTAAACACCCTAATCTTAGTCAAGTGAGAGAAATTAACACGGAACGGGTTTTCAACTCAAACTTGATTTTAGGGTTTAGGGAAGTTTCTAAAACTTGCTAAAACGACTTCCTCGATTGAAATCTTCAAGCTTCGGGGTGTGAATTTGAAGATTTCAATTCAAAACCTCCATTAAAACACTATTCACAATAAGTTTTAGAAAGTTTGTCATACCTTAAGGCTTCGAGAAAACGAGCGAAAATCTCGATTGCTAGGTTAGAAATGATCCTCGGGATGAGAGCTTTTCAACGGTACCAGAATTACGACGATCTACCAAGTAGTTATGAAAAGCCAAAGAGAGAGGAAGAGAGGGGGAGGGTTTCGGCCCAAGCTAGAAGAAGGAGAAAGGATGAAATGAAATATTTGACCAATTAGTTGACTATTTAAAAAGATGAAGATGAATAGTGATTGTGATATTTTTTAAGAAATTGGAAAGTGACGTATACGTCCCTTTTAAAAGATTCGATTAAAATACGAAACCCAAAGACCTTAAAATATTCTAAAGGTGATTAATAATTATTAATTGGCCCGTTAATAATTATTAATGTCACCGAAACTAATTTAAAGTAGTAAAAGGTTTAAAAAGTTTAAAAAAAAGTTTTCGAACGACAATAACTACTAAAATCGAATTACTAAGTTTAAACTAACTAAATACTTTGTTTAAAATAAAATAAAAAATTTACCTCCAAAAGTAACGGGACGTTACAGAGATAATGTTGGGACTGCGCGTGCTCACATTATCTAGTATTATCCATTATTATTGTGATACATGTGACGACCCGTCACTTTTAAATAAATTAAATTCAGAGAAAACAGCGGAAGTCTTTTAATTTACGAAAAATTGGCGTGGTTTTGTTTGAAAATTGGCATGCCGAAAACCTGTTTACATCCTAATTTTCAAATCTAATAAAATCTCATGGACTTTAAGTCCAAATCAGGAGTTCAAATATATAATATCATAAAACATCATCCAGAAGCTCTTATGAGCCAAAATACAACATTAAAGTCTTTGAAATTCATAAAAGTGATACATAAACTATACAATGACAAGTCCATCTCGAGGCCAGGCATCCCTCGATCACGCGGCACCATCTCCCGGTCCACGGCCTCTAGCCAAGGCATTACCTGAAATTGGTTGTAATATCATGAGCTAACAAACTAAGCCCAGTGAGAATAAATAGCATAAAAAGTAAAGATAGACCTCAAACTCGCATTTCGATTTGTGTCCAATTAAACCGACACATTCTACTCCTAAAGTTCTCCAAACTCTAGGTAATTCTATTCCATGAATTCCAAGTATGACATTACTACACTTGTAGTCAATTCTCAAACATTAACTTGTTATGACAAATAAAGTAAAGCGAATAAACTTTGTTTAACATATAACATCTCGATTCTCTATATCATCAATCATAATCACGAGTGCATAAGGACATCCCGTAGGATTCCATAATTTCTTTTATGCATGAGGAAGTAATATGTACGTCCGCAACTTACAATTCAACTCCACATAAGGAAGTAATATGTGCGTCGCAACTTACGATTCAACTCCCTATGTATGAGAAGTAATATGTACGTCCGCAACTTACAATTCAACTCCACATGAGGAAGTAATATGTACGTTCGCAACTTACAATTCAACTTCTATGCATGAGAAGTAATATGTACGTCCGCAACTTACAATTCAACTCCACATAAGGAAGTAATATGTGCGTCGCAACTTACAATTCAACTTCTTTTCAATGATGCGAGATGTTATGCATATGTTTACATATGTTTGCAAAAGTAAATGTAAATGATAAAGCAACCAAAACAAGCATAAAGTAAAGGGCATAAAGTAAAGAACATAAAGTAAAGGGCATAAAGTAAAATAGATAGAATCCTGGACGAACGATATATCGATCGAACTCCGCTAACAATAATAAAAGTAAAGGTCAAAATATAACGATTAACCTAAACTTTCAAGGATTCTAAACTTCCAATAATCCAAGGTTCTATCAACCAATCATATCAAAGTCTCGGATCCTTTAACTTCCAAGTGATCCATTCTAAACTCCGAAACTAATCTAACTTAGAATCTTCTAAGATTCGAGGTTTTCATCGAGAAATCCTAAGTTTCTCGCTTAAAGGATTAACTTCAAATCCTAAGGCACTATCTCACATCCTCTAACCTTAGATTGGATTCTAATCTTAGTTTCCGATTCTACAAATCATCGTACTTATTTGCTTTCTATAGTTACTTTAAATTCTAATCATTCTCACCTTAATTAAAAGTGAAGACTTCGCTCCTAAGCACCGGAAGAGCGATCAAACAAACGGTTCAAAAACACCTACAAAAGGATTAATATCCCGAAAATTAATAAATTACCAACTAACGATTAAACAACGATGAAACAAGCAAAAGACGGAAAATCCACCAAACCCCCATCAAAGAGGCTCTCGGCCCTCCCTAAAACAAGGGTCTCGGGTTTGGTTTTTCGGCTTTTTGGCAATTTAAATACGTTTTGAGTTGGTTTTAAGCAAATTCGATAATCCCGATTTCAATGGGTATCGATAAATAGGGTTTTTGAACATTAATCCCTTTCCCAAAATGAATTCAAATAAACAATCATTCATTAAATTCTAACCCATTTTCAATCCCAAAAGGGTAAATTTCAAACGGAAAGGGTTTCGATTGAAACTCGGCTTTAGGGTTATGAAATAGTTTCCAAAAACACTTAAAACTACTCCCGAATTGACAAACACCGAGTTCCACGGCAAGAAATCGAAAGAAAACAAGTAAAACTCCATTAAAACACTATTTGGAGCTTAGGGTTTGAAACTTTACTTACCGATAACTCCGCAAAACACGAGTGGCAAGTACGAAGGCTAGGTGGAAAAGGATCGTAGGACCGATACCTTTCCAATGGAACGAGAATCAAGTCGATCCGTCGAGAAATAAGCGAAAACGAATTTTCTCTCTTTGCTTCTTGATGCTCACGGCAAGGAGGAGGAGAAAATGAAGAAGTGTTGGTCAATTTTGTGGTCAATGACTCATTTAAAGAAGATGACAAATAGTAATTTTAGATATTTTGCAAATTGGTTAATTACAACTTTGCCCTTTTAATACTTTTGGCTTAAAACGAATCCTGAACATCTCAAACTAACCCAATGGTGATTAATAATTATTAATTGGCCCGTTAATAATTATTAATACCATTAAAACGTATTTAAATAAATAAAGCCATTAAAATGAAATAAATTACTAAATTCTAATTTAATAATAAATGAATGAATTTTAATTACTCAAATTAAAATAAAATAAATAAAAGTTTTTTTTATCACAAAATAACGGGACGTTACAATACATATATGAGAGAATGCAAGGGCAGCGTGTACCTTGCATTTGGTGAGTGATATAATGAGGTAATGGTTAGACTGCGTGAGTTTTCATTGCCTGTCATTATTTACTAGAGGTGGCAAGATAATTATAAAAGACTATGTGTACTTTGTTTTGGAAAGCGAGATAATGAAATATTGTTAGACTACGTGTGCTTTCAATACTGTCATTATAAGCATGTTAATGGTTATAATAATGTAAAGGCGGAGTGTACTTTACATGTATTGAGCAACTTAATGAATAATGTTGAGACTACGTGTGCGAACATTATCGACATTAATCGCGAATTATTTTGTTTGAATATTTTAAGACGCGGCGAGCTTAGCATGATTTTGGTTATATTAATGTAAAGGCCGAGTGTACTTTACATGTATTGTGCGAGTTAATGAATAATGTTGAGACTGCGTGTGCTAACTTTATCGACATTAATCGCAAGTTATTTTGTTTGAATATGTTAAGACTGAGTGAGCTTAGCATGATTTATTAAAGATAAAGGAATGTAAACCTTATGTATAGTATGAGATATTAAAAAGAAAGAAACGAGAATGTTATGTGTGTTATGAAATACGTTCTTTTAAGTGCTTGAAAGTTAGTTTCTTTATTATTTGGGAGATCTCGTGTAAAGACCCAACTCTTTTAAATAGAATTAAATAATAAACGCAAGCGGAAGACTTGAAATAATAATTAGAAAACCTGTGATAGAAAATATCATTCTTCGTTTCAAAATAAAATCTGAAATCCTTAATATTTAAAGATAGGAAGCGCTTCCCTTTTTAAGTTTCAAACATAAAGTAAGATAATGCATAAAGCAGGAAATCCATAAAGACAAGTGAGCATAAATAGTGTTGCTCAAAGAGCTCAGCAAATCCATAACAACGAAAAGAAATAAAGAAAGAAAGAAAAAACAAGTCCATGGACTACACCGACTCAAGTCCACCCATCATCATTGTGACGACCCGACACTTTTAAATAATTTAAATTAGAAAACACAGCGGAAGTTTTTATATTTTAAGAAAATTGGCGTGGTTATGTTTGAAAATTGGCTAGCCAAAACCTGTTCACATCTTAATTTCAAAATAAAAAAAAAAACACAAGGAACTTCAAGTTCCTAATCAGGAGTTCAAAAGACTTATAATTATAAAAGTAAAGACAATAAGCTCTTATGAGCCATTTACAAATATACAAATCCAAAATATGTGTCAAATTCACAAAACATAGTCCATGGACTTTAAATCAACCTAGTCCATCTCGAGGTCATCATCCCTCGATCACGCAGCACCATCTCCTCTCCCACGACCTCTAGCCAAGGTATTACCTCAAATTTTTGTAATATCATGAGCTAACAACTTAAGCCCAGTGAGAATAATAAGAATAACAAGTAAAGTTAGACCTCAAACCCGTATTCTGATTTGTGTCCAATTAATCTAACACAAGCAATCCTAAAGTTCTCCAAACTTTAGGTAATTTCATTCTATAATCTCCAAAAGATGATATTACTAACACACGTAGTCTAACTCTCATCCATTAACTTGTTATAACATAAACAAGAAAAGTAATTAAACTTTGCATAAATATAACATCTCGATTCTCTATCCATGATATATATTTCCATGGATCATATTGTAACATCTCATTATTTTGACGTGAAATTATTTATTTATTTATTTATTTATTTACTTTTATTTATTTATTTATTTATTTATTTATTTATTTATTTATTTATTTATTTATTTATTTATTTATTTTAATTTAAGTATTTAGATTAATTATTATATTTGTAATTTCGATTTTAATAGTTAATTTCGTCTGAAATCCTTTTTAATCATTTTAATATTTTAAATTCGCTTCGGTGACATTAATAATTATTAACGGGTCAATTAATAATTATTAATCACCTTTAGATTTATTTAAGAGCATCGGGTTTCGTTTCATAAGTCAAAAGTCATAAAAGGACGCAACCATCATTTCTAATTTCTTAAAATATCTAAAATTACTATTCATTTATTCTTTAAATATCACCAATTTGACAAAGTTGACATCTTTCTTCTCCTTCCCTTCTCCATGGCCGTAGCCTTCATCCACCATGGATGTAATTTTTCTTTTCTTCGTTTCTCGATGGATCGGCTTGATTTTGGTTGCGTTGGATTGGTAGGGACAAGGGCTACCTATCCAACCTACCTTTTCAGAGTTTCCCGTTCTCTAAGGGAAGTCCCAAAAAGTAAGTTTTCAAAACTTTTATTATAGATTTGTTCGTTTTTTTATTATAAATGAGTTTCGAAGTTGAAATCATGAATTTCTATCGTGGAATTTGACGATTTTGAACCCGGATTTTCGAAAAACACTATTCACCCGAAAACACAATTCATCCGAAATTACTATTCATCTGAAATCACTATTCACCCGAAAATGCACACTTGTTCTCATCTTAGTTATGAGTTGTAATATGTTGTGCAATTGGTGAATTGTAGGTGCGATTGCTCGGTTGTTGATTCGTGGGAATTTGGAGATTTGGAGAAAATCTTATTTGGCAAAGGTTAGAATAGTTAGGATTTAAAGTAATTTTACAAAGCAAATAAGTATAATGATTTGTAGAATTTGAAACTAAGACTAGGATTCGAATCTAAGATTAGAGGGAAGTGAGTTAGTGCCCTTAGGATTAGAAGTTAATCCTTTAAGTGAGAACTTAGGAATTCTCGAGGAAAACATTAAATCTTAGGATTTTCTAAGCTAGATTCGTTTCGAAGCTTAGGTTGGATCATTGGAAGTTAAAAGATCCAAACTTTTATATAGAACGATTAATAGAACCTCGGATTATGTTGGAAGTTTAGAATCTTTGAAGGTATAAGTTAATCGTTTAAGATAGGATTTACTTTTATTAATGTAGCGGAGTTCGATTTACATATCGTTCTGCCGAGATTCCTATCTATTTTACTCTATGTCTTTACTTTATGCCCTTTACTTTATGTTTGTTTTGGTTACTTTAATATTCGCACTTTACTTTATTTATTTTTAAGCAAGCATATGCAAGCATGTGCATAACATCTTGCATCATTGAAATGAAAGAGAAGGAAAGTGAGGAATAACAAAAAGGTGAATGTGGGTCCGACGGGATATCCACATTACCTTCATGAAAAAGAAAAAGGTGAATGTGGGTCTGACGGGATATCCACATTACCTTCATGCACAAAAGGTGAATGTGGGTCCGACGGGATATCCTTATTACCTTCATGCATATCATTGGTGGAAATGGAAAGTGAAATACAAGGTGAATGCGAAACCTACGGGTGTTTTCATTACTTTCATGCATAAGGGTGAATGCGAATCCTACGAGATACTCTCATTACCTTCATGCATATGATCGATGGAATAGAGAATCGAGATGTTATACTTTATGCAAAGTTATTTACTTTTCTTATTTATGTCGTAATAAGTTAATGGATGAGTATTTGACTACGAGTGTTAGTAATATCATCCCTTGGAATTATAAAACGAGATTACCTAGAGTTTGGAGAACTTAGGATTGAATTGTGTCAGATTAATTGGACACAAATCAGAATACGGGTTTGGGGTCTAACCTTACTTTTTATTCTTATTATTCTCACTGGGCTTAGTTGTTAGCTCATGATATTACAAACATTTCAGGTAATGTTTGGGGTCGTGGAAGAGGAGTTGTGCACGTTTGATCAAGAGGATGATGACACAGAGATTGTGACGACCCGTCACTTTTAAATAATTTAAATTAGAAAACACAGCGGAAGTCTTTTATTTTAAGAAAATTTGGCGTGGTTATGTTTGAAAATTTGCTGGCCAAAACCTGTTTACATCTTAATTTCAAAATCTAAAATACACAAGGAACATTAAGTTCCTATCCAGGAGTTCAAAATGATTATAATCATAAACTTAAAGACAAAAGCTGTACATGGATTTTTACAACTACTTAGTCCATTTTGAAATCATCATCCTCTCGATCAAGCGCGCACCAACTCCTCTTCCACGATCCCAAACATTACTTGAAATGTTTGTAATATCATGAGCTAACAACGTAAGCCCAGTGAGAATAATAAGAATAAAAAGTAAAGATAGACCTCAAACTCGCATTTCGATTTGTGTCCAATTAATCTGACACAATTCACTCCTAAAGTCCTCCAACTCTAGGTAATTTCATTCTAAACTTTCCAAAGGATGATATTACTACACTCTTGGTCAATCCTCATCCATTAAACTTGTTATGACATAGAATAAGTAAAGTAAATAAACTTTTTATAAAATATAACATCTCAATTCTCTATATCATCAATCATATGCAATGTAGGGTTCGCATAAACCTTTATGCATGAATGAAGTAATGTGTCAATCCCGTAGGATACCATTCACTCCTTTTTCATCTAGAGTAATGAGCAAATCCCGTAGGATCCCATTCGTCTCTTTTTCACTTAGAGTAATGAGCAAATCCCGTAGGATCCCATTCGTCTCTTTTTCACTTAGAGTAATGAGCAAATCCCGTAGGATCCCATCGTCTCTTTTTCACTTTCGTTTCTTTTTCACTTGCTTTCTCTTTTTCATTTCTTTTCCATGAATGATGCGATAATGGTATGGTGTAAATGATAAGCATATGCTTGCATATCTTGTAAAAGTAAATAAATAAAGTGCGGAATTAAAACAAGTAAAATAAATGAGCATCTCGGACGAACGATATGTAAATCGAACTCCGATATCAATAATAAAAGTAGAATCATAACTTAAACGATTAACCTTTACCTTCCAGGATTCTAAACTTCCAATAATCCGAGGTTCTATTAATTGTTCTAATTACAAGTTGGATCTTTTAACTTCCAATGGTCCAACCTTAGTTTCCAATCGAAACTAACTTAGAATCTTCTAAGATTCAATACTTTCCTCGAAAACTCCTAAGTTCTCACTTAAAGGATTAACTTCTAATCCTAAGGGCACTAACTCACATCCCTCTAATCTTAAATTCGGATTCTAGTCTTAGTTTCTAATTCTACAAACCTTCACACTTATTTGCTTTCTATAATTACTTTAAATCCTAACTATTCTCACCTTAGCCAAATTAGTTTTGGTCCAAATCTCCGATTTCCCACAATTCAATAACCGAGCAATCGCACCTACAATTCATCAATTGCACAACATATTACAACTCATATCTAATATGAGAACAAGTTTGCATTTTCGGATGAATAGTGTTTTTCAAAAATCCGGGCTCAAAATCGTCAAATTCCATGATAGAAATTCATGATTTCAACTTCAAAACTCATTTATAATAAAAAACGAACAAAACCACCTAAAAAGTTTTGAAAACTTACTTTTTGGGACTTCCCTTAGGGAATGAGAAACGGCATAAGGTTAGGATGAAAAGAAAGCTTGGAGCGAGAGCTTTCCAACGGACTTAAAATCATGACGATCCACCGAGAATCGGCAAAAACCCAAGCTTTTTCTCTTACCAACAATGGCAGCCACGTTGATGAAGAAGGAAGAGAAGAAAACTTGTCTTATTTTGGACTTTTGGTGTATTTATAAAGAGAATGAGTAGTAAAAGATATTTTTAAGAAATCAAAAATTACGGTTACGTCCTTTTATGACTTTTGACTTATGAATCGAAACCCGAAGCTCTTAAATTAATCTAAAGGTGATTAATAATTATTAATTGGCCTATTAATAATTATTAATGTCACCGAAACGAAATTTAAAGTATTAAAACGATTAAAAAGAATTTCGGGCGAAATTAACTACTAAAATCGAAATTACAAAAATATTAATTAATCTAAATACTTAAATTGAAATAAATAAATAACATTAAATAAATAAATAAATTCACTTCAAAATAACAGGACGTTACAGAGATGGACTAGATAACTTTTAAAGACCATGGTCTCTCTTTTTATTTATATTATGTCTTTGAGGTACATTTGTATTTTAGCTCATAAGAGCTTATTATCGTTGTTTTATGATATTAAATCGTTGAACTCCTGATTTGGGACTAAGTTCCATGTGATTTTATTAGATTTTGAAATTAGGATGTAAACAGGTTTTGGCTAGCCAATTTTCAAACATAACCACGCCAATTTTTCAAAAATTTAAAGACTTCCGCTGTGTTTTTCTAATTTAAATTATTTAAAAGTGACGGGTTGTCACACATATGCATGAAGGTAATGAGGACATCCTGTAGGATTCGCATTCGCCCTTTATGCATGAATGAAGGTAACATGGACATTTCCCGTAGTATCCACCATTCAACCTTATGAATGAAGAAGGTGATACGGACAATCCCCGTAGGGTCCAACATTCTCCCCTCCTTTTCTTTCTCACTTTCTTTTCCTTTTCTTTCTCACTTTCTTTTCTTTTTCTCTGAAGGTGATGCGGACATTCCCCATAGGGTCCAACATTCTCCCCTTCTTTTCTTTCTCACTTTCTCTTCTTTTTCTATGAAGGTGATGTGGACTTTCCCCATAGGATCCATCATTCTCCCCTTCATTTCTTTCTCATTTTCTTTTCTTTTTCTCTGAAGGTGATGCAGACATTCCCCGTAGGGTCCAACATTCTCCCCTTCTTTTCAATGATGCGAGATGTTATGGTGCAATATGTTATGGTGCGAGATGTTATGATATACTCACAAAAGTAAATAAACGTAAAGTGCGAATATTAAAGTAGCCGAAACAAGTATAAAGTAAAGGGGCATAAAGTAAAAGACATAAAGTAAATAGATAGGAAATTCCGGAAGAACGATATGTAAATCGAACTCTACCACAATAATAAAAGTAAATCCTATCTTAAACGATTAATCTATTCCTTCAAGGATTCTAAACTTCCAATAAAATTTGAGGTTCTATTAACCGTTCTATCTAAAAGTTTGGATCTTTTAACTTCCAATGATCCATCCTAAACTTTGAAATGAATCTAACTTAGAATATTCTAAGATTCAAAGTTTCCCTCGAGAACTCCTAAGTTCTCACTTAAAGAACTAGCTCCTAATCCTAAGGGCACTAGCTCGTTTTCCTATAATCTTAGATTCAAATCTTAGTCTTAGTTTCCAATTCTACAAATCATTATACTTATTCGCTTTCTAAAGTTACTTTGAACCTAACTATTCTCACCTTTGTAAAAGAAGACTTCGCTCCTAAAACCGTTAGAGCGATCAAGCAAGCGGTCCAAAATCACCTACAATTAGAATTACATCTAACAATCAATAATTAACCAAATAATGGTCAAACAACATCTACGCGTACAAAACGACAAAAAACTCAACAAACCCCAATAAGAGGCTCTCGGCCCCCCCATGAAAAGTGGGTCTCAGGTTTGGTTTTCCGGCTTTTAGGCAATTTAGATGTATTTCGAGTTGGTTTCAAACAATTTCGATATTCCCAATTTCAATGAGTATCGATAATTAGGGTTTTTGAACAATATGTAATTTCCCGAATTGAATTACAATAAATTATTTCAATAATTAATAACCCATATTCAAACCCCAAAAGGTAAATTTCAAACGGGAAGGGTTTCAACTGAAACTCGGTTTTAGGGTTATGGGAAAGTTTTCAAAAACCCTTAACACAACTCCCGTATTTATAAACACCGAGTTTTCCGACCAGAAATCGAAGAATCAAAGAGAAAACTCCATTAAAACACTATTTGGAGCTTAGGGTTTGAAAATAAATTACTGAGAACTCCGTGGATCATGGGAGAAAAGCACGATGGTTGGGTAGAAATGAATCCTAGACCCGAGGGCTTTCCAACTGAACGAGAATCGATGCGAACCGACGTCAAACGAACAAAAACCAAAAATTGGGAAAATGGGGGAGGGGATTCACGGCATTAGGAGGAGAAAAGGAAGAAGATGAAGATGATTTCTTGGTCAATTAAAGTCAAATGGTATATTTAATAAGAGGTGAATAGTGTTTGGATAGTTTTTTTAAGAAATTGGAAATGACGGTTGTGTCCTTTTATGACTTTTGATTTATAATTCGAAACCCGAAGTTCTTAAACTATCCCAAAGGTGATTAATAATTATTAATTGACTCGTTCATAATTGTTAATACCACCAAAACTTATTTAAACTAATAAAGAAATTAAAATGACTTAAATCAAAATAAACTACTAAATTCTAATTTACCGATTCTAAAATAAACTTTAATTACTTAAATTAAAATAAAATAAATAATTTTTTTTATCAAAAAAATAACGGGACGTTACAATCATCGATCTGTGAATCACGCTGCACCAGCTCTAGGACCACGACCACAACCACGTCTCGTACCTGAAAGTGTAATATAATGAGCGGGGAGCCCGGTGAAGATAAATTGAATAGAAAAGTAACTTTAGAACACCCAAATCCCATCTGGATTTGTGTCCAATGAATCCTACTGTCTCTTAACTACCCAGTCATACTTCCGAGAGCAAGGTTATGAAATTCTCCCGAGGATAAAAGGGGTAAAAACACGGTTAAGGATCATATAAATAATCAATCTCCCAACTCTAAATAATCAGGGTATGAAATCATAAGATAACACTTTCAGGTTAATATCTAGAATGAGTTAAGCTTCAAGCCTTAACTAATAATAAGAACAAGATTATAGAGCATATACATAGAACCAGAACATAGAACATATGAATAATGTCAGATGGTGCAAGCTCACGTAGTCTATGCACGATCCCATTATCTCACTCCAATATCAAGTAAAGTTCACAAAGCCTTTACTTTCTTATCAAGAACCGATGCTCGCTCACGTAGTCGATGCATCATAGAACATATCCTCCTGGGTGAATAACAGCAGATGGTGCAACTCACGTAGTCAATGCACGATCCCGTTATCTCACCAATGACATGCAAAGCTCACGTAGTCTAAGCAGTCTAGAATGTATATGTATCATAGCAATTATGAATAATACCAGATAATACTAGCTCACACAACTAAATATTATCTCATTATTCATCTCCTCCGTTAATACAGCTCACGTAGTCAATACATACCTCATGATACACATACCGAACCATGAATAATACCAGAAAATACAAGCACACGTGGTCTATGCATTATCTCATTATTCATCACCAAGCAAACAATGTGATAGTAATGAATCAGAAATGCAGGAATCAGAATATTTAACCGAGAACTTCAGAACCACTAAGTAAGTAACAATAATCGGAAAAGAGAATGAGTATCATTGATTAAGAGCGTAAACACGTAAGGGCTCATAAGCACATGCATATAACTTACTCACGATAATCCTGCAAAAATTGAATAATTGTACTATAGACCCCATGCTGGAATACCAAGTCTCAGTAAGAGTTCAATGTAATCAGAAAACCTCGATATCGTAAATAATCTCCAAGAGCATAAGATAACTATTGCTGGGAAGGCCTAGTCTCAGTAAGAGTTCAATTAATCAGGAATATCTCAATAACAGAATTAAAACATCCAAGAGCATATGGTAAACATTCTTTAAGCGATAACCAAAGTAAACCCAATAGTTCATACTTAAACTCCCAAGAATTTTAAATCCATAATTTTCTATATTAATTCTATACTCCTGATTCCTGTAAATTCACGAAATTAGCATACTTTAATTCACTTAAATCCAATTTAACTTAACTCCTGAATCATACAAATCGTTCAAGTATTTGATTTCTAAATTTACTGTAAAATTCTATTTATCTTCACCTTTGACGATTAGCAATCAAGCAATAACTAAGAACCAGCTTTCAATTAAGCAAAATCAATGCCCCTAAAGCTGCCTGGAACTTGGAAAATAATTAATTACAAATAATTAGCTAGAAAACCAGATCGAATTGGTGAAAACCGGCTTTAATTTCAATAAAAATCAGCTAAACTAGACTGAACCGGTTCAACTGAACCGGCCAGCCGGTCCAGCTGTACCGTTTCTCCTTCATCAAAACTGCCCACAGACAGCAGCTGAAAACAAAGGAAGCTGATTTCTCACCTTTGATTTTTTTAGTTGTTTTTGAGGGTCACGGGGTGGAATGGCTGGGCAAGGGTGGTTTGAAGTCACGTGAGACTAGAGATCGAAGTGAGTCGACGAATACGGCCTCAATGAAAAATCTTCTCCTCTGTTTGACGTCTTTCCTTTCCAGAATCCGGCGAGGCTAGGGGCAGCTGTGGCTTGTGAAAAACAAAGGTTTTATTTACTTATAGGGCTAAGTTGAACAACCGAGAGAAAACTCAAAACGAAGATCTAAATATTACCTCTCAAAACTCAAAAAAACAATCATTTTCTTTAGGCGATTTCTGGCGGCTTCTTACCCAGATTCCGGCGAGCTCAATACTGACCTTCCATGGCTGCCACGGTGATACTTTCCACACATGAGACTTTCTCCGCTACTTCCCGAATCTCATGAGCTTCAATGGCAAATTCCCAAGGCTTCCATGGCTAGGTTAGGCGAGGAGTTTCAATGGATTTTAATGGAGGTGTTTGGTGGTGAACTCGCGAGGTCAGATCACAGTGAGGTTAGGTGACGTATTTTCAGAGGTTGTGGTTCTCACTAAGTTGACGGCGGATGGTAGCTCACTTGGGAAGAAAGCCCATGGTGGTGAAATGAAAAAAGAAAAACGCAAAGGAGAGAGAGGCAGGGGTGTGCGGTGGCTAGTAGGTGAGGGAAGAAGGAAAAATAAAAAGAATTTGTTTGTTTTATATATAAATTCTTTTCTTGTAATACCCAATTGGTCTCCAAACCCTAGTTTTTATTGGAATTGAACAAAATATCTAATGTGGGGGCTTTTCTCTCCTCCTCCACTTAAATTACTATTGTAATTTAGGGTTTATAAAGTTATTAAAACTAAAATTAAATTACACTACTCTTAACTAATTAACTAAAAATAAGCTAAACTAAACTAGTTAATATAAATAATCTAAATTAATTTAATAAAATAAATAACTATAATTAAAAAAATATTAAACTATTAAAATTAAATAATAAAATTAATAATAAAATAAAAAAATTTACCGTGAAATTTTACGGGACGTTACATCTCATAAGTGAAAGTTGTATACTTGATGTGAAACCCTTTTGAAGTGGTTTAGTGGTAAAGAGTATGTAAGCTTTATTTGGACATAAATCGGGATACGGGTTTGGAGTCTAATGTTACTTTACTTTCCGTTTATCTTCACTGGTTTTCACTCATCATATTATAATTTTTCAGGTATGGCTCATGCTCGAAGTTATGGGAGAGGAGCTGGTGCTATCTGATCTGAATGATGATAATGGCGAGATGGACTAGAGATATTGTATAGTCTATGGACTCATATTATTTTGTATTCTCTTTTTGGGTTGTATATTTGTATATAAGCTCATGAGAGCTTTTTGGTTTTAAACTTTTATCATTACGAAACTCCTTTGAACTTTATTTCAGGAAATGAGCATTTCATTGTCTTTACAATTTCTCTGATTGTGAAAAATGTAAATAGGTTTTGGATAGTTCAAATTTTAAACGTATCCATGCCTTTTTTTTACATATTAAGACTTTCGCTGCATTCTGGTTTTTAAATGATTTAAAAGGAGTCGGGTCGTCACAGTATGTAAATTGTATGCTTAAAGAAAATGTTACTCAATTTGACTTGACATGTAAAAGATGATTAGTAGATAAGTTATTGTATATTGCTAATGAATAAAATGGGTTAATTCATAAGCATGTAAATGAGTTTGAGTTAGACATTAAGCATGTATATGATGGGAGGAGTAATAATAAGCATGCTAATATCTAGAAAGTGAAGAGAAATTAAACTTGTCATTTAACATAGTTTAGATACCTTTACATAAAAAATGAACTAAGCAACTTTGATTAAGCAATTCCATGAAGATAATTATCTTAGGAAGTAATAAGTCTTAAGTTCATTGTTGCTATTAAAAGAATTCTAAGTAGCAATGCACTACTTAAAGAGTAAATGGTTACTATGCATGAATATGAGTTGAGTATGTATTGCTTAAAAGACGTAGACTCAAGTTAGTAAGTAAAGAAGAATGTTTGACTAAGTGTAAAATTGTTAATTAGTTGTAAGGTAATACTTTCATTTACAAAATGAAAGATTACACCAAAATTTATAATGATTAATGATATTGCTATGTTAAGTTGTTTGCTTAACTTAAAGAACTTGTTTGTGTATGTGCCTTAATACAATAATCAAGGTTAGAAGCTAATTGTTAGTTATTGATCATGGCAACCCAAATTAATACAAGAGGAGGTTAAGCTTGTTTGAAAAAATGGTAGTGGTTTGATAGAATAATAAATATACGTGAATTAGGTCCAAAGAGTACATTGAAGAAAAATTACACCTAACATTATAAGAATACGAATTTGGATAATAATGGAATAAATGTCTTAAAGGTACTTTAGTGACTAAGGATCCAAATTCTAAAGTGCATAAACGGAAAAAGGGAGATGAAAATGGGTGGTTATTAACCCTTAATTGATAAAGAACTTGGCATTTGGGGATCAAGTTAAGTGTTTGAATTAGTTTGTTTAGAAACTAATTCTAAACTTCAAGATACGTAAACGAGCTTTACTCATATACTTAGTGGTGTTAAACTAAGTAGGGCTAGCTTGAAAACTAAATTTAAGAATAGTGACAAGCCTATTAGAAACACATGTTCGATTTATGTCGAAACTAATGATATCTTACATGACGGACATGTTGTATAACTTGTTATTTGATGAAGCATATAAGCTTGGAGATTATGATCTAAATTGATGTATGCCTATATACAAATATTGAATTGATGCGTTGACTTATATATTTATTTATCAATGATATCGTAGGTTGTTAAAGTAACAATTGAGTCATATATAGAATATGGATTATGGTGTCTTGTTGCATTACCTCTAATGAATAGGTAGACGCTTTATGTTTACTTGAATTGTGAATTCATTGAGATAATTGAATTGTTAATCAAATGGAATGAACGTGTAGGGAAGAGTAAGTATGCAGTTGCATAAGAGAATGATTAGTATGCAATGGCATTAGAGAATGATTAGTATGCAATGGAATAATGATGATATTGTGTAAAGTGACTTAACAATGCAATGGCATAAAGTGGAGGAAAATAGAAAAAAGGAAAGAACGTTCTAAATGATTCATTATCGGGGAATAATAACTTGACTAAATGTTTTCTCACTTGCTCTTTGTTGTTTGTTTTATTTTCAGGTTTTGCATATGGATGTTTGGGACAAGAACCGCTATTGCTAAGCTCAAGGTCGAAAAGCCAAGAAAGCATACTTAGGCTTTGAGGGCTCGAACTAGCTGGGGCGATTGTATTTATGGCCAAGTCTAGATGTTTTGATATGAACTTATGTTTGTAATTAAGAATTTAAAAACACGTAGGATGTCATGTCATTAGTTTTATAGGTTCGACATTTGACGTCATAACTCTCATGTAAACTCTTTATTATCTATGAAAAGACTCTATTGAGTTTACTAAATGCTGAGTTTTTGAAAATCGGGGTGATGTGCCCAATGATTGCATCTCCTTTCATTAGGATTTGTTTGATGGAATACGCACCCTTGGTGGTGTATAACGAGTTCAATCGGAACTGTTTAAACATGTGTACTGACATGCATGATTGTTTGTTGAGATTAAAGATTTTAAGCATATCCACTCAAAATCTTCCAAAACGAACTATTGATTCTCTTTTAAAGTTGGGTTCAATTATGCTTCTGCTAAAAGTACTTATGATCTCGACCTACTTTAGGGTCGGGTCATTACAAACTCTCACCAAATATCTTCATATTGTTGTGAATAAGGAATATAATAAGGAAAATATTTTCCTTTTAATCTTTTCCTTATTTGATAATTATCTATTTATTTTATGTATTTTAAATTAGAAAAATTCAAATAATTATTTCTGAATAAATACAATATGGAATAAAATATTAATTATTAATTACCATCCATCAAATTAATTAATTATTTTGGGCTAAAAACTTAGTTTCATAAAACCAGTTGGGTTTAAAGCTCTTTATTAATTATTAAATTTAATAAACTCATTATTGAATTAATAATATTAATTTTTAATGTCTATTTAAATAAGCTTATTATTTAAATAATTATTCATATTAATATGAATTTTCACTTAAATAAGCTATTTATTTAAATAATTAATATTGCATTAATTTAAGTAAATCAGTTACTTAAATTTATTACTTCTTCCGAGTTAAATAAATAACTTGGTTTCTTACAATGATATTTGGGCTAGTATAGGGACCCAATGGACTTATAGATCATAGACTCCAATAAATATTAATTAATTAATCACAATTATTAACTAAAGGTTATTCCACCAAGGACATTTGAACACTCCTTAGAATAGATGAATTATGTCCATTTGTCATCATGTTAGTTTGTTACATATCCTTCACGTGGAAATCTCATATGATGCTCTAATGAATAATTTCCATGGTCTAACTATGAAATAACTCCTTCTCGGAAAACTGAGAAGGTGAGGTCTCATTGTTCAAGTCTCAAATTGTTACATGTAGAGAATTACCTAAAATTCCTAGAATGGTCAAGTGTTGCACTAACACTTCATTTTTAGGAAAGTCGTGAATTTCATGTCGTGTAAAAAAATTCTCAGCTACATGTTTGATATTGAGCGTATCGATGGATCACTCTCAACTATGTGAACTCCACAAACATAAGTTCATAGCACACTCAAAATTAAGATCAATCACACTTGATAATCAAGTTAATGGCTTGTTCATTTTTTACTACGATTTTAATTAGGAATTGATAAAAAATCTTGATCTAGTCTTATACAATTATTATTGTACAAGATTCCTCCACTTGTATGTCTTATACATGAATGATCTGGATCAAGTCCTTTGTACTAAAACAAAGTGGACTGTATCAACAATATTATCAAGATAAACCATATCCATTTACTAAAAGACTATTTGAGTTACTATCTTGCATTAGATCATCTTATATATATATATATATATATAGTCAAGATTAAATTTTAAGTTATTTAGCGGTTTTTCAGGAGTTTGAATGTAATATAAATTGAACATATTAAATAAATGCATGAATTGACTCAAAAGAATGAAGTTTATTCATAAGACTTACTTCTTACAAAAATTGCAAGTGTTAGGGCATCAATTCTAACATTGATTCTATACAACACATGGATTTGATAATTCCATGTTAGAATCAGAAACTACCTTTTGGGGATTAACCATAAAATGGATTCTAACTCTACCTTAAAAGCTTATGATTACTTTAGTAGTAATATGGATAAGCTACTTGGTTACATAAATTCCACAAAATTTGAAAGTTATTTCAAATGTACAGTTGACAATCACATTTTCCAATGGTAACAATAGGTCATGTATCAAACTCTACGAACTAACATTACTTTAAAGAACAAGCATCCATAAGAAGACTACTTACTGATAAGTTTACAAATGACTAACATAGGCTAAGTAGTAGATAGTCATCAAGATGGTCTAGAATTACAAGACAAGTCTTAACAGCTCTAGGGCAATTTAGAAATTGTTGAGATTGATTACTTAAAACTTGTAATTTAATGTAAACATAATTTATTTAGAATAAATTAAAACAAATATTCTTTTGAGTAAATCTATGCATTGCCACCTATATGAGATATAATGCATTCAGATTACAATAACGCCTTGAATTTTTTTATGTGAGACATATAAGAGGATCCATATCGAGATAGCAACTCAAAGAGTCTATAGTAAATGGATATGGTTAGGAAACTTTATCATGTCAACCAGTTGATACAGTGGACTTTGAATTGATTACAAATGACCTTATCTGGAGCATTCATGTGAAAGACATTGTAGTGGAGCTATCGTATACAATGTTGATTGTACAAGACTGAACCACAATGTTTTCTACATTACTTAATCATACTGTTTATAGAAAATGATCAAAACATCCCTCAGATTATCAAGTGTTATAGATCCTAATCTTGATAGTGTTTTGAACTCCTGCTTGGAGTGGTTGCATCCTTTAATTTTCATAGTTAAGAGTGACTTGTTGGTATGCTTAATATCACTTTTGTTTTGGAGACATAACAAAACAATAAGCTGAGACATTTCTAAACAAGATGGAATTCACATTTCTATAATGATATTGTTTGTGCAACACTCCATCATTTTGAAAACTTTAGGTAACTCCCCTGCTATTGTAATAACCTGAATATTCTCAAAACATTGAATCAGAATTAAACAGCGGAAGACTTGATTTTACAAAAAATCGTCTTAGTGCTGTTTGTATTTTGAACGTGCCAAAAACAAAATACATTGTTCACAATTCAGAAAAAACGATAAAACAGAGAAATCATGAAAATACGCATTTCCGACATTTAAGTTCTCAAAACATTATCCAAAAACAATATGAAAGTAATCAAAAGATCTATCGAGCGCCAGATGGCAATAAATCCAAGAAAATAGATAAAGAGATCTAAAAAGTCTAATACCTATGCATTCCTAGAATGCACAACACGACCCTGTCCATGTCCAATCCATCATCCCACGATCACGCGGCACCACCACCTCAACCACGGCCTCTACCTCGAGGCGAACCTGGAAAAATTAAAGTGTAGCAACATTAGCATAAAAATGCTAGTGAGAGTAAAATGGAGGCATGCAATCCTATGGAAGAATTCCACATCGGAAATTGTGTCCAAAATTCTAGCATGCTCTTTACTACCCATTCTATACTCCCAAACAATTTATACCCACATGCAATTCAATCCCGAATTTACATTCCACATGTTACCGAAGGTGTAACGTCCCGTTATTTTTATTTTTATTTTTTGGAGTCAAATTTTTTTTTATTTAATATTTAATTTATTTATTCATTTACTTTAATCAAAGTATTTAGTTTAATTTTAGAATTAGTAATTCAGAATTTAGTAGTTAATTTCGTTCGAAAGCTTTTTAATCGTTTTATTAGCTTAAATTAGATTTGGACGTATTAAAAATTATTAGCGGTCCCACTATTGATTGTTAAATACTTTTAAGATAGATTAGAAGTAGTTAAGTTGAATTGGAATTAGAAACGTGAAATAACGAGCACCCGGAATAAGTTTTCTTAAGGAAATAAGAGGAGAGGCAATATGGTCTTTTACCAAAATATCTTTATATATATCTAATACATAATTTGCAAGGATAAAGATAAAAAAAAAAAGAAAGGAGAAGTGAAAAAAAGGAGGCCAAACCCGTAGCTAGAGAGGAGGAAAAGAGAAGAGAAAGAAATTGTCGCCCCGGCTTCGTTTCTCGACCGTTTTCATCGTGCCTTAGCTCGTTGGAAAGCTCTCGAGATGATATTTCTACCCATCCCATCAATCGGGCCAATCCATTAAAGATCCAGGAGATACAAGGTGAGGAAGAAATGGGTTTTTATGTTTTCTTTATTTCCAATCTTGTATGTAAGCCTTGATTCGTTTTTCCCGGGTGTTGTTTGTGAATTCTAGTTAGGAAAAATCACTTTGGATGAGGTTGTTGTCTTGGTCCTAAACCCGAGTCGATTGGAAAACCCGTTCCATTTGTTTTCTCTCACTTGGTGATGGTTGGGGTGTTTAGTTTGTTATTGTTTTGTATTTTACTTAATTTTTCGGGAATCAAGTATTGTGTAAAACCTTAAATCACGGTTACCCATTGATATATCGACTTACAAAGTGTTTGAAACCAACCCGAAACGCCTCTAAAATGCCTAAAAGCCTGAAAACGGAACTCGAGCCCTTTTTATCCTTGTATGGCCGAGAGCCTCATAGGGGGAAATTCTGAGTTTTTCGTTGTTTTATGCACTTAGATGTCGTTTTCTTGATTTTCAGATAATTAATGATTGTTAGGTGTAATTGATTTGTAGGATTGTGACTGCTCGTGTGGTTTTCAACCTCGACAGTTTGGAAGTTCGGTTTCAATTCCAAGGTGAGTTTAAAATGGAAGTTAGTAATTTTATGAATTATGTTTCATTACGATATTGTTTATCGAGGTTAAGAGGGGAACTAACTTCCGGAAGTTATACTTGGTTGGTGATTTTAAACTCGGATGTGAGTGGAGTGGCTTTGGTGTTCTTGTGAATTTGGAAGTAAAAGAGGAGTTATAAGTGATTTGGAAGTCTAGTAAGATGAATTGAAGAGTTTAGGTAAATTGAAGAGTTTAGATGAAAGTGAAAGTTTAAGGTACTTTGAGAAGTTTAGATCAAAGTAGCGTAGATGTTATTCTCAAAAGTATGAAAGGTTATAAAGATTCTGAGACAAAGTTGGGAATTGAATTTACTTTAGGTAGTTTTGACCAAAGTAAAGCAAAGGAAATGTTTGGAAGTTAACTCATGGTTTATGGTAATGGTTTGGAAAGTATTCTTGTGATTTGAGGTGATTTATTGTCATTCGTGACATGATGATGTTAAACCTCTTTTGTTTATTGGGAGTTATAAGACTTTGTGGAATTATGGCATCAGTGATGATAATGGTTAATGTTTTATGAACTTATTACCTTGTGTGAGTAATAAGGATTGTATTATATTATGGAAATAATGTGGAGTATGAAAGTTCATATGATAATAAGGAATGATGTTGATTATGTTAGTACTGGAAAGTATGGAATCATGATAATAGTACGATTGATGTACTCAGGACTTTTGGTAAGAGGCAACACTTTAAGTACAAAAGATAAGCATGTCATTGAGTGTAATTGTAGTATGATTGTATTGTTTGTTAGTTGTTTGTGTTGTGATGCTCAAGTAATGAACCGATTTATAGATACTATGATTTGTGATATAGCACTATACACGCTGTGGTAAGGTTGGCATTCGAAGATTTGAGCGTGTATGGATGCGTTATTATTGTTATCATTATTATAGCACTATACACGCTGTGGTAAGGTTGGCATTCGAAGATTTGAGCGTGTATGGATGCGTTATTATTGTTATCATTATTATAGCACTATACACGCTGTGGTAAGGTTGGCATTCGAAGATTTGAGCGTGTATGGATGCGTTATTATTGTTATCATTATTATAACACTATACACGCTGTGGTAAGGTTGGCATTCGAAGATTTGAGCGTGTATGGATGCGTTATTATTGTTATCATTATTATAGCACTATACACACTGTGGTAAGGTTGGCATTCGAAGATTTGAGCGTGTATGGATGTGTTATTATTGTTATCATTATTATAGTACTACACATGCGATGAGATGTGTTATGGCACGTGATAGTATGTGATACGCTCCATACGGTATCATGGTGCGAGGATATGTGATACGGCACATGATAGTATGTGATACGCTCCATACGGTATCATGGTGCGACGTTATGTGTTACGGCACGTGATAGTATGTGATACGCTCCATACGGTATCATGGTGCGATGATTTGTTATATGGTGAAATTCCTGATATCTATATGGTGAAATTCCTGATATCTATATGGTGAAATTCCTGAGACCTATATGGTGAAATTCCTGATATCTATATGGTGAAATTCCTTATACCTATATGGTGAAATTCCTGATATCTATATGGTGAAATTCCTGAGACCTATATGGTGAAATTCCTGATATCTATATGGTGAAATTCCTGATACCTATATGGTGAAATTCCTGATATCCGATGTGATGAGAGTTACGATGGTTTGTGATATGGTACATGATGGTATGTTGACTTCGGTCCATACGGTATTATGATACGATGAAAGATAGTTAGTAATGCAATTACATAATCTTAAGACTTGTACAGTAAGACTTAGTAATAACAGGTACTTTTACTTTAAGTCTTGATATTGTTACTTTTAGAAAGTATATTATGTATGTTGATTATTGTGACGACCCGTCACTTTTAAATAAATTAAATTCAGAGAAAACAGCGGAAGTCTTTTAATTTACGAAAAATTGGCGTGGTTTTGTTTGAAAATTGGCATGCCGAAAACCTGTTTACAACCTAATTTTCAAATCTAATAAAATCTCATGGACTTTAAGTCCAAATCAGGAGTTCAAATATATAATATCATAAAACATCAACATTAGGCTCTTAGGAGCCAAATACAAATTACAATTCCTTAAAGTTCATCAAAATAAGACATAAACTTTACAAAACCATTAGTCCATCTCGAGGTCAGCATCCCTCGATCACGCAACACCACCTCCTCCTCCTCGACCTCTAGCCAAGGCATTACCTGAAATTGGTTGTAATATCATGAGCTAACAAACTAAGCCCAGTGAGAATAATAAGTATAAAAAGTAAAGATAGACCTCAAACTCGCATTTCGATTTATGTCCCAAATAATCTGACACAAACACTCCTAAAGTTCTCTAAACTCTAGGTAATTCGTTTTATACTTTCTAAGGATGATATTACTAATAATCGTAGCCAATACTCATCCATTAACATCATTATAAAGTATATAAGTAAAGTGAACACACTTTGCACAACATACAACTTCTCAATTCTCTCTTGCATCTATCATAACCATGAATGCATGAGAGCATCCCGTAGGATTTCGCAATTGCCCTTTTTATGCGTGAATGAAGGTAATGAGTACATCCCGTAGGATTACCATTCAACCTTATGCATGAGGAAGTAATGCGTACAGCCCGTAGGTTACCATTTAACTCCCTATGCATGAAGAAGTAATGCGTACGGCCGTAGGTTACCATTTAACTTCTTTTCTTTCACATTCTTTCTTTTCTCCGAAGGTGATGTGAACTCCACGTAGGGTTCATCCATCTTCCTTCTTTTCTCATTCACTTTCTTTTCTTTTCACTTTCATTCTTTTTCACTTTCATTCTTTTTCACTTTCATTCTTTTTCACTTTCATTCTTTTTCATGAATGTTGCGAGAATGTATGATGCAATATGATATGCATATGCTTGCATATCCTTGTAAAAGCAAATAAGTAAAGTGCGGAAATAAAGTAATCGTAAACAAGCATAAAGTAAAGGTGTAAAGTAAAGGGCAAAAATGTAAATGACATAAGATAAAAGTAGATAAGCATCTCGGATGAACGATATATCGATCGAACTCCGGTTTCAAATAATAAAATTAGAAACATAACTTAAACGATTAACCTATGCCCTCCGGATTCTAAACTTCCAAATAATCCGAGGCTCTATTAACCGTTCTAACTACAAGTTGGATCTTTAACTTCCAATGATCCAAACTTAGTTTCACATCGAATCTAACTTAGAATCTTCTAAGATTCAAGTCTTCCTTGAGAATTTCTAAGTTCTCACTTAAAGGATTAACTCTTAATCCTAAGGGCACTAACTCACAACCCTCTAATCTTAGGTTCGGATTCTAATCTTAGTTCAAACTCTTCAAACCGTCATACTTGTCCGCTTTCTATAGTTACTTTAGATACTAACTATTCTCACCTTAGTTAAAAGATGACTTTGCTCCTAAGTCCGAAGGAGCGATCAACCACGAGGTTCAAAAACACCTACAAACGAATTATATCGTAACAATCAATAACGAAACCAACTATCGTTCAAACAACTACTAAACATACAAAGCAACGAAAACCCAATAAAACCCACAAAGAGGCCCACGGCCCTATCATCAAAAATGAGTCTCGGGTTTGGTTTTTCGGCTTTTTGGCAATTTAAATACATTTTGAGTTGGTTTTAAGAAAATTCGATAATCCCGATTTCAATGGGTATCGATAAATAGGGTTTTCAAACATTAATCCCTTTCCCGAATTGAGTTTAAATAAACATTCATTCATTAATTTCTAACCCATTTTCAATCCCAAAAGGGTAAATTTCAAACGGAAAGGGTTTCGACTGAAACTCGATTTTAGGGTTATGGAATAGTTTCCAAAAACACTTAAAACTACTCCCGAATTGACAAACACCGAGTTCCACGGCAAGAAATCGAAAGAAAACAAGTAAAACTCCATTAAAACACTATTTGGAGTTAGGGTTTGAAACTTCACTTACCGAGAACTCCTAGGATCTCAAGAGAAACGGACGATGGCTAGGTGGGAAATGATCCTTGACCCGAGGGCTTTCCGAAATATCCAAGCTCGAGTCGATCCGGCAAGAAAAGAACAAAAACCAAAAATTCCCTTTTTGCTTTGAAGCTCACGGCAAAGGAGGAGAGAAATGAGATGAATTTTGGTCAAATGTGAAGTCAATGACTCATTTAAAGAAGATGACAAATAGTAATTTTAGATATTTTGCAAATTGGGTAATTACAACTTTGCCCTTTTATGACTTTTGGCTTAAAACGAATCCCGAACATCTCAAACTATCCCAATGGTGATTAATAATTATTAATTGGCCCGTTAATAATTATTAATACCATTAAAACGTATTTAAATAAATAAAGCCATTAAAAGGAATTAAAATGAAATAAATTACTAAATTCTAATTTAATAATAAATAAATGAATTTTAATTACTCAAATAAAAATAAAATAAATAAAAGTTTTTTTTTTTTATCACAAAATAACGGGACGTTACAATTATAATTGGACTTTGGAAGTGTAGAATGGTTAGCAAAGAGAAAGTTAGGCCTTTGGACACAATTTCTGGTATGGAATTTAGTCCATGGGATTACTGGCTTTCATTTTATTCTCACTAGCATTTTTATGCTAATGTTGCTACTTTTACATTTTTTTTTCAGGTACTTCTTGACATAGTAGTTGTGGTAGAGGAGGTGGTGCTGTTTGACTTCTCGAGGCAATGAAAGGATAGGAACAGGAACACTTTTGAATAGAATTCTTGGAATGCTTTGTTTATACCTTCTACTTTTCATATTTTGTGATTTTGAGCTCGGTAGAGAAATTGTCTAACATTGTAAATGTCTTATGGTTTTAAAGTTCTTTTCGAAGTTACTTTTAAGCTGGAATGCGCATTCCACAATTTTTATTGCTTTCTCTGAATTGGGTCATTGTAAACAGGTTTTGGTTTATCCGAGTTTTAAATGAACCCATGCCGATTTTCTTTAAAACCAAGTCTTCCGCTGTGCATTTGAATTTAAAGGATTTTACGGTATTGGGTCGTTACAGAAGGAAACAATTAAACCACTATTCAACATCCACAATCTATGTATTACCACTAATATCCTCGACCAAGAACCATTAGCAAAATTAAGAATGTTACCTCTAATATTCTCGACCAAGAATATTACCAAAATAAAATTACAACCCCTAATGTTCTCGACCAAGTACCATTAGCCAAATAAATTCTCATTTTTTATAAACATCACAACCTCGGGAAATCTGACAACTCTAGTCTCCTTCATCCAAAGTCCTCAGTATTTCTATAATTTAATTGTATAATGGCAACCCGATCTGTTTCATCCAAGGTCCCCAATATCGCATAATAACGTCGTTCATTGACAACTCGACCTGTTTCATCCAAGGTCCCCAATATTTCTATAATCACGTCGTTCATTGACAACCCGACCTGTTTCATCCAAGGTCCCCAATATTTCCATAATCACGTCGTTCATTGACAACCTTTCCTGTTTCATCCAAGGTCCCAATATTTCCACAATCACGTCGTTCATTGACAACCCGGTCTGTTTCATCTAAGGTCCCCAATATTTCCATAATCACATCTTTCATTGAAAACCCGGCCTGTTTCATTCAAGGTCCCTAATATTTCTATAATCACGTCGTTCATTAACTACCCGACCTATTTCATCCAAGGTCCCCAATATTTTCATAATCACGTCGTTCATTAACTACCCGACCTATTTCATCCAAGGTCCCCAATATTTTCATAATCACGTCGTTCAATGATACATATATTCCATCTAAAGAATCCGAATATAGTTCATTATTTAATATTTAGGTAACACGCATACTCCATCTAAAGAATACAAGTATGGCTTACAAGTTCCGTTAGGTAATACATATACTCCATCTAAAGAATCCGAGTATAGTTTATTATTTTACAATTAAGTAACACACATACCCCATCTAAAGAATCTGAGTATAGTTTACAAGCTTCACGAACCAAAGTGTTTCCCATTCAAACATAGCAAAAGTAAAATAGGCTAGTAAGAATATTAAATCATGCCGGTAATATTTCTATGAAAGAAAAGCACAATCGAAAGGAAGACACGAAATAAACAAAACCGGAAACCCTCGATCCACCATCGATATAACCCAACACTTGGTTTCCCATAATCAAAATCCAAGTTTCACCCTTAATCTTTGCCTTTCTCCAAACTAAACCGAATACTTCAATTCATTTCGAACCCACCATTTACAATAATAAACTTAACTTTCCATTTCCGAATTTCTATCTGAACTCCGAAAGCAAAACAAAGTATAATTCACAACACTCGCTCCCAATATCATCAAAGCAACCAATATCCTCTTAGGATCCCAATTTCACATTCCCTCTTATAATCAATTAACAATTCATCATGCAATTCATACATAAAACCACTTTAAACTCACCTTTAAGCTTAGGGAAGCAGCTAAAAGCAAGAACCGGCCTCAATAAAAAACTTTAATCCTAGTCACTTGTAAATTATTGTACCTCCATACTCCTTGAAAACCCTAGTATATAGTTGTGCTACAGGAATACATTTTCTTTTTTGCTTCTTCAACACTGTCCATAGTTTAAAAAAAAGGTTAAAAAGCACTACTTAAACAAATTAATAATCTCCATATACTAAAGCAACATTGATCTGACAAATTTCAATGACCAGCAAAATCGTCATTGTTTACAAGTATAGGCATTTGGGGCAATCTACACACTCCTTAACTGATGTTATAGGGCTGTTGCATAACTGCACAATATATAATTTTTTATAGTGACAACTTCAAAATATATAAAGAGTTGAGAAACTCACGTGATTAATATCCAAGGGCAATGACCTTCCTCTTTTAAACAGGGTAACAATCAAAGTCATAACCTTAAATATGAATAAATTTATAGTCTAACTTCTTGATCATAGACCAACAGTCATCGGTGGTTACATAATTATCACTGTTGCATCAACCAAGCATAGATATCCCAACAAAAAATATATACGAGCCAAAGTAATAATCACTATTGAATTCAATAAGAATGTAAACAACTAAAAACACAAAAGGTAGTAATATAATGCTTTGGGCTTTCGGGGCAAAGTAATCAATAAATGGGGGTGGGATTGAAAAAGGAACAAAATTTTAAGGGATCCATTAAAGAAAAATTTCCCAAAAACAGCAACATGGATGGTAATAATGTAGCTAAATAAGCCTGACAACTAAATTAATCAACAAATTGAGCATACAGATTTTTCATTCCCAAAAAAAACTTTTTTTATAGGAAATTCATTCCCCCAAAATTCAAAAAATGATTTTAATAAAAATAAATTCAACATTAAATGTATATATTCATAGAAAAAGACAAAGTGAAAGACGAAAAAGTACAGGAGAGAAAAATGATTTCAAGAACCTGTAAAAAGGCAAAGCCGAAAAAGACGATGAAGAAAACTCGATCTTCCACTATCTAGTCGTCAATAGGAAGGTATGATTAAGATTCTTGAGAAGACAACTTTCCTAAGAAGAAATATGCGTTGGAAAAATAATGAAAAATTGAATTTGAGAGAAAATAAAAAGCCGTTGAAAAGAATATATCAAACTAAACCCTAAGGATCGGGAAAGGACTGGAACTAGAATCCAAAGAACACAGAGATTTAAAAAACTTGTAAGACAGGTATAGATGAAGACGAAGAAAACAGAAAGGAAAATCGTGGAGAAGATAAATCTTCCATAGTCTTCAATATGAAGGGGGTGGCGTTTTTTTGTTTTAAGAAAGCAGATCTGCGTTTTTTCTTTTTATTTTTTTAAAATATATGTATTGCTAACACTAGTCGGGCGTCAGTAATGGTTTTTTTTTTAATTATAGGTATTGCTGACGCCTAGCGTCGGCATTTGGTTTGTTTTAAAAAAATTATGGGTATTGTTGACGCCAATTTGGCGTCAGCAATGGATTTTATATATTTTTTTTAAATAAAATTTTTGTTTTCCTTCTCACCTCACATCATTGACGTTGCGTCAGTGATGGAGAAACCATTGGTGACGCCCTGCATGGTGTCACCAATAGTGAGCATTGGCCACGTAATATTCGTGCGTGGCTAATACCTGCGTCACTAGTGATACATTTTCTTGTAGTGTCATATTGCTTGATTTGATGATTAATTAATTTATTTATATATTATTGTAATTGATAACTTTTTCGATTTAAATTATATAACTGATTAATATTTTTTAAATTCAGAGTACATTTTTTGTGTTTATTCATCATTGATTATATATCAATATGGTGATCCGTTTGTTGATATATATATATATATATTAAGAGAACAACAACATCAAAATAAAATAGTAAATTTCTACCTACGTTGTACGTGTTTTATGCATTATGAAATATATTGACATTGTTTGAACAAAAAAAAGTACATGTTAGATTCACATACATTGATCACATTAATGTGAAATATAGTTAAAGAATATATAAAGATATTTGTATTACATGCAAAATTTTAAAGAACGTACTCACTTGTGATTAAAGATTTATATTAAATAAGTTATTAATCAATTAAAAATGTTTGAAAAAAGAATGTAATATAAAACATATTCATCATTTAAGTGGGATTCATGAATTTTTTTCATCTATATTAACATGTCCAATAAAAGGAAGATAGAATAAATAATTTTTTTTTTTAATTTAGAACTTAATTTTTCATAAATTTTCACTATAAAACCAAAATTTATGTTTTCCTAATGGTACTTAGGTGTGAACGATAAGTAATATTTATTTATTAAACATATGTATTTTTTCTTCCAATCTATCTCTAAATAAAAATTTTAATCTTCACGTTATTGATACCTATAAATATATTTAAAAAATTCGGTTGTCACTCACTTCTAGTTTATAAAACAATTCATAAATATTATTAACATTAAATTATTTGTGTTATATTCAAAATAAAAAAAACATTAATGAGTAACACATCTGATGTTCTTTTACGATTCTTTATCTTTAAATAAGAGTTGCAAAACTAGTATCAATGATGAGTTGGAGGAAACAACATAGAAGGTTGGATCAAATCGTCTGGTCGCATATTTTTTTTATTGTTATGATTTATGAAATATAACTAATAATATAACTAAATTAAATGAAATCTAAAAAAATTGATTATTTTTTCATTTTTTATCATATTATTTTTTAATACACTCGTCAGAATCTAGATCCACAAGCGAAAATCTGCACTTGTTTGTGCCGCCACTACATGCAACAAAATCTCGATACCTTCTTAGCTCAAAGATTTAAAAGAGACATCTATTTCATCTTTCGTGGCTTTCCATAATTGATGTTTTTCATATTCCTATTGTTCATATATGTTATTGTCAGAGAGGTGTTGTAGTAGGTGAAATCTCATCCACGTTTGCATCTTGTTACATACTTTCTGTTTTCTTTATTTATTTTATATTATATATTGTTTATTAAATATCTATACTCAATATTTATGTGAATTTATTCAATTGATAATTTTTTTATTTTAGTTATATAATTGATAAATAATTTTTGAATTGAGTATATATTTTTTGTGTTTATTCATCATTGACATACTCATATCATTGGTTATATATCAATATGGTGAACCATTTGTTGATATATATATATAGTTGATTGTTAAATTATTTGGCCTAAAGTATATAAGTGATATATTGTTTTTTAAAATGGGTGCATGATATTAATGAGTAAAAATACATAACCCTTTATTTTTTTTTTTTTTTTCAATTTTTAAAAATAAAAAACTTAAAAAGTAAGAGATATTAAAGTAATAAAATTAAAAAAGCAACAACATTGAAATAAACTAGTAAATGTCTACCCATGTTGTACGTGTTTTATGAAGTATTAAATATATTAACATCATTTAAACAAAAAAAAGTTACATGTTAGATTGACAAAAAGACTTAAATTGATCACAATAATGAGAAATATGTGTAAAAAATGTAGAAGGATATTTATATTACGTGGATAATATTAAATGACTTATTGACCCGTGATTAAATATTTATATTAAATAAGTTGTTAACCAACTAAAAATATTTGAAAATAGAATGCAACATAAAACGTACTCGTCATATAAGTTAATGTGGTTTATAAATTTCTTACATCTACATTGACATACTGACAACATAAAGATAGAAAAATAATATTTTAATTTATTAAACTGAAATTTTCCTAAATTTTCACTATAAAACTCATTTTAAATTTTTCTAATTTTATTAAGAATTATAATTAAAACTATTAAAAATCTATATGTAACAATTAGACCACATATTGATTATTCAGTTTAACGATAACTTATAACCATAAAACAACTAGAAAAATGTAGGACTAATGATTAAAAAATAATTTAAATAATGAAAAACATGAACTATGCACAGTTTGGTAAACCATAGTTCCAAGTCATGAAAGAGGTATTATCAAACTAGATTCATCTAGAATTGAGTTTTTTTACAATCACATGGAAAAACTCATCTAGGGTTTGTTGGGTTTTGAGTTTCCTAGCTTGTGATGTTATAAGAAAACTTAGAATTTATTTAAACCTGATCCAATTCTTGAAGCTTGATACTTTAAAATCAAAGTTCTAACCTTAGGTTGGTGTTTACAAAATTCTCAAGAGTTTAGAAAGTGTAACGTCCCAAATTCCCAAAACATGGAAATTAACTAAAATGCAGCGGAAACATAAATAACAACAACTCAAATTTAATACTCCTCATTTAGAGTCAAAACTAAACAAAGCTTTATTTCGTTTACAATGAAATCTCCACAAATCCAAAATCCATCGATAAAATTTTATTTGAGCTCAGTTTAAAACGAAACAATTCAAATCAATTATTCAAAGTTTTGGAACAAGCAAAAACATGAAAATCAACATAAATAATGGAAATAAAATCTCATAGTCCACTAAACAAGAACGAAATATAAACACGCCGGCTTGTAAATCCGTGCCCAACCAGTCACCGTCCACGACCCCGTCCTTTGCCGATTTCTTCTTTTTATTACCCCGAAAAAAAAAATATTGTAGCATCATGAGGCTACGCCCAATGAGAATAAAGTTAATTTAAGAGCAATGCCATGAGAAATTTTCTAAATTCCTTAAGTCCATACTCGGCCTCACAACTTCCAAATAACTCTCAACTTCCAAGGCATAATCTCAACTCTAGAGAAAATCCCATTCTTTTATTCTTTTTACCCAATGCCTTAGCTCCACTTTATTCGCAATTAGAGTGAGCCGCACACTCAAAGTACTGAACCCGTGTCACCACGATTCAACCTTTGAGTTATTCTTCTTATGAGTTTGCAAGACTCACAAGCGAACCTACAAGTTTATTCTCTCCCATTGATCAAATGGAATGAACCTACCCCGCTAAGTGTAATTAAGTTGTGCACAACTCTAATTCACCCCTTAACGGTTTATTCTTCATTAAGTACGGCCCTACTTAATGCGAACCTTCAACCATATTATCTAAGGCATCGAATAATGTGATTCTTAAGAAATCATCACTACCAGAATGCTTGACAAAGCCTAGGCCCAGTTTCTAGCTCATAAAACCCGTTTCCTCCTAAAACTGACCTTAAATAGGCTAAATCTCAAAAATTCCAAATTCTGGAAAATCAATGTAATTACAGCATTTAAAGGGTCTAAAAATGCCTAAAATCAGATCTCTAACTCACAAGATAATCCCCCGAAGAAAACCCACCCTAAAAAGCTAAACTAGCTTAACTAGTGCGGTTTTGCTTCTTTTTCGGCAACATCTGATAAGGAAATTTTAACAAAATTTTCCAGCAACTTTAAAGACTTAAGAACAGCCCCTAAGTCATCTAGATACACTTAAAATCATCCAAAATTAATCCCCCACCTAAACTCCCAAGAAAAGGGGTTCGACTGGACTAAGTTCCACATAAGGCTCTATCGTTCCTACTTTACAATATAAAATTCCAGCAGCTTAAACACTCTTTAAAACACCCAAAACAATGTTAAAACTTAAGCCGAACATCAAAATAATCCATCCAGTCAGAAATCCTAAATTTAATATCAAAAGAATAATTCCAAGCATGCATGCAACTTAATCTTCATAATCCTTAACTCCCAAAAACAAATATTATCAACCATCATAAAACATGCTTATAAAATTCACCCACTTTAAATCATCCACAACACACAAACCAGATTCTAATTATACTTATAAAGAAGCAGAAAAAGAAACATGAAATTGATCAAAGATTAACAAAACTCTCACCTTCGATTCTTAAATTTTTCAAGAATTAAAAATCTTCTTTCCAAGAAAACTTACAACCTCTCTTGTAAGTTGAATAAAGCTTTCTCAAATCTCATCCTCACTGCAAGAAAAAGCCTTTCTACATCTATACGAAAAATTTACAAAATAAATCGATCAAAATTGGATAAAAATCTAATGGATCCGAACTGGTTTTTGGCTCATAATATTTTCTACATAAGCCTGATTACTACGAAACTAATCTCAATGGAAAGAGAACGAAAAATCAATCGAAATAGATAGCTTACTTGCGTAAATCGGAGTCCGGATGAGGAAGTTATGGCCAAAATACTTCTTGAGGTTGTCTTTTGGCGAAAATTGAAGAAAATTTGAGAAAGGGAGGCTGATTTTCGGAAAAATGAGGAGGAAGATGATGGTTTTAGGGTTTAATCCCGGTTACAAATAATTACAAAAATGCCACTACACTAAAATGATCATAACTCATTCACCGAGACTTCGAATGATGATCTGTCAGTTGCGTTGGAATCGTAATAACGATACGATCAAAATCTTGTAAAAATATTAAAGTAAACTTGTGGTTTTAATTTTGAGTTTTGAGAAATTACCAAAATACCCTTACTTGGAAACGGGTCGTTACAGAAAGCCATGGTTCCACTAAAAGAAAACCCAAGTTAACTCTGTTGTTGGTCTAGAAAAGCTTGCTTATGTATTCAATCTCAGAGGGATTTTCCTATTCTTTTTCATTTCTTTTCTTTTAAGCATTAGCACTTTTGTCATTCAAATTCACATATAAAATCAAGTTAAGGAATCAAAACCATTTTCCTCCATAAAAAACCAACCTAAAGCTGGGACACCCTCCCCTTCTAGCTTAGGGCCATTCAGCCAAGTGGCTTGTCTGGGTTCCAGGGTTTCATTTCTTTAATTTTCTTAGTTTTAATTATTGTTTCGAGACTTATTAAATTATTAGAATGCTTGTTATGTAGGTGAAGGCAAATCCATTTCAAGATCCATTAATCACTAACTAAAGGAATGTGTGAATAGAAAGAGGTCTAAGTAGATTTACAAAACGGTTTGGTAACGAAATGTGAAGTTTAATAGATAATTTTTAGAATAAAATAGAGAGGGTATAGAGTGTAAGTTAATGTGGAGTGTTGTTGATGTTATGGTCTAAGTTAATTATATATATGTCAGGGTAAAATATCTTTTTAGTCCTTGAACTTTCAATTCGGTTTTATTTTCATCCCTAAACTTTCGAAAGTTACATTTTCCGTCCATGAACTTTACAATTTGTTCCGTTTTAGTCCTTTAGTCTATGTTTTTCCATCTAGAATACTAACGGAGGGCTTTATGTGGCATGTAATTGATGATGTGACATTATTGAAATATGCAGTGAGGTTAAATGATGAGGAAAAATGAATATACAGTGAAGTTAATCTCATCATTTTCTTCTTAATTACAGTATTAAAGCTCACTATATGTTAGTTTTTCCACATCATTTAACCCCATTGTATATTTATACATTGCCACATCATCAATTACATGCCATATAAGCTCTCTGTTAGTGTCCTAAATGGAAAAACATAGATGAAAGGACAAAAACGAAACGAATCATAAAATTCAAGAATGAAAAAATATCACTTTTGAAAGTTTAGGATGAAACTTGAGTGAAAGTTCAGGGTCTAAAATGGTATGTTATTTAAGTACAGGATGGTAAAGACTTATGTAAGTTAGATGTTAAAATGTGGTTGGTGATCTATGATCGAATGTTAAAAGTGTGTGTTGAATCGGCAAGATGTTGTCTAATGATCTTAGGGGTTTATAATTATACTTATGTATATTTTTGGTAATTAGATAGTTAGGCATACGGTAATGTAAGTCAAATTGTGTAGTACAATTTGTAGGTTGTTCTTGATATAGTTATATGACCTTCGAATTGTGGAAATGTTTAAAGTGTTTAAATATGTGTGACATATTTTGGACAAATGGATGTGTTGTATGCCTAATCATGTTTGTTCGATTGCTGTAAAGTTCACAATTATATCATATGTTGAAAATGGTTTACGTATACTTGAACCCGGTTGTTGAATTTTGAGTAGTTTATGTGTGAACTACCATGAGGATGTAATGTATGAAACAATGTTGTGTGATCTACATTACATGAGATTATGTCATATGTTGAAAATGGTTTACATATACTTGAACCCAGTTATTAAACTTTGAGTAGCTTGTGTGTGAACTACCATGAGGACATAATCTATGAAACAATGTTGTGTGATCTACATAACATGAGATTATGTCATATGTTGAAAATGGTTTACATATACTTGAACCCAATTATTAAACTTTGAGTAGCTTGTGTGTGAACTACCATGAGGACATAATCTATGAAACAATGTTGTGTGATCTACATTATATGAGATTACCGCAGTAGAGTAAAGATGATGTGGATGGAGAAAGCTAGGTTATGCGGTGTTGTGTGCGAGTTCCCGTGTAAGGGCCCGAGAGTTTGTCGTAGGGTAATTAGAAATTTCCCTTATATTAGTATATTTTAATTAGTATTTTTAAGTGTAGAAAACTATTTGCTATGTGTATTTTGGTTAATTAGTAATTAACAATAGTTAGTTTAACTATGGGTGGGAATTTTATTAAAGGGGAATTATTAACCATAGTTAAAATAGTGAAGAGGGTTAGTTAGCAAAGGATTTTAAGGGCAAGGATTTATTAGCAAAAGAAAATAGGAGAAAGGGCTTAAATTAAATGTTGGAGGTAGGGGTTTAGGAGATAAAATGAGGAGGTGGAAGGGGTGATAAGCAAATAGGAATTAGTTTTTATTTTTAATTTTGGAAATTAAAAATATATAAATGGAAATTAGGAGAAAAGAAGAGGAAAAAATATAAAAAAAAACCTCTCATTTTCTTCCTCCCTAAACGTGACCCCCCTCCTCCATTTTTGCTCAATCTTCCTTCATCCAATCCTTGAGTTCTTGGGCAAATTCAAAGAGGTTCTTGTTGATTCATGATAGAATCAACATAATAGGAAGATTCATACAAGATTTAAGAGGAATTAACTAAAGTTCAAGGTAATTTATCATCCTAGGGATCATACTTTTTCTAGGTTTTCCATGACGAATTCTTGAGTTCTCTTGTTTAATGTTTAAGATGTGTTTTGTGGAGTGTTCTTTCATGTGTAATTTCTAGAAATTGAGCTTAAAGAGTGATGTTTATCAAAAGAATTGTTAAGTTGATATTCAAGTGTAATTGGGAGTCATGGTTAAGAGGAAGCTTTAAAACCTTCATTAATGGAGTATTTCTAGCTTCTAGCTTTTTGAAACGTTATGGTTTTCATGACTTTTATGGAACTATCAAATCTAGAAATTATGTGATGTTAAATATATTTATTACACAAGAAAAACTCATTAGAAGTTCATTTGGAGGAATTTATGGTTAAGCCCCAATTGGCCGCAACTAACAGCCTAAAATTGTATAGGTTCGGGACTTTTCCTCCTAGTGGGTTCGGGGATATGTGTTATTGTTATAAGCTGATTTGTGATGTTAATATTAACCTAAATATGTATGAATTGACTTGTTGTAGGACAAGAAAGAGCGGATACAAATGAGGCCAATTATGAAGGTGAGAACACAAAGAATCGAAGGGGTGATTGGCGTTGTGAATCACGATTCTTTCCGAACCATCTTGGAAGTGGATGTTTATGGTTGTGAGTAGTTGTGACTTGTGAAGTGTGGTTAGTAAGGTGATGGAAGTAAGAGGAAGTAATGCGAGGTGGAATTGACTCCGACATTGGTTTTAAGAACTCGAAGAGCTAGTTACCTCAACCTGAAATGTGTTTATGATTAGTTGTTTTCATAAGCATGCCTACTTGTTGTTTAATTTTGTGCTCTTAGTCCACGATCGAGTCATATACTGAATTGGAGCTATTATCATGAATATTTGATGTGCTATCGGTTAATGCTTGATGGATAGCTTGCGAATGAGATAATAGAAGTAGTACTTGAAATGTGAACTATATGTTTTTGTGAATATTGAGCAAGATGTGTAGTGTGGTTGAGTCATATACTGCTTGGAGGATTTGTCCTACTTTTGCTCGTTGAGCCGAGATTACGAGATTTGATAAAGCATTATATGCAAGCATGTTTACTTTAATCATTCTCATAACATTTCATTCATGCATTTCTAATGATCAATGTATGGCCATGAGGTCGTAACCCATGTAATGATGAGTGGATGTTGGACGTTACACGTGGTTACCGTGGCGGTGATATTGTGTAGCTCCGAGGCGCTGTGTGGTGGATGGCCTGGATGCTAAGTGGTTATTATAATAACCTGAAAGTTGATAAGAGCTACAACTCAGATGTTGTATTGTAAGGTGATATGTATATAGCGTAGTAGGACGCCTGGTTTTGTAATGGTAAGGTTTATGGACTAAAAGGAAATGGTAAATGGGATACATGGAATATGTTATTGGCTTGACGATAGTATGGGTTTGAAAGGTTTACGATTGATCATGTTTATCTATCTTTGTTGCATTGCTCGTTTATTTGCATTCCTAAGCATATCATTCTACTTGTGCATTATGCTATGAACATTGTGCATCACCGTTCATATTCTTTTGTTTTCACTGAGTGTCATACTCAAAGGTTCTGCAAAACACTTTTTAGGTATCGCTAGGGGGTCGAGGACGTTGGAGCGACAGGTGGTGCTCATTGATGCTCGGGATGGAGACTTTGGATTGGCCACCAGACACACAAGTCACATCGACGGGTCATAGGCTTTTGTTGGTTATTCGGAATTTGGGTTTTAAACACTTTTTATGTAAATATTTTTAAGAGGACTTATGTTTTGTAATAAATCACTGTGGTGCACCATGACCTTTTTACTGCGTACTTTATGACTTTCACTATATGTTTGATAACTCTGAACTTTATTTAATAATATGAAATGGCCGATGAGCCGAGTTTCCCTTTTGAAAACTAAGCAGGTTTACTTAAACATTACGTACATTTCATGTCCGATTTTCCAATGTCTTGAGTTTGAGTCACTTTAACTTAGTTCGGTCCTTGCTTCCATTTGCGTACTCGCGTCCTAGGCTTTTGTAGTAAGTCAGGTCGCCACATCCCGAAACAATGTCAGTGTTATACTTTCCATGGTGTTGTGTGTGATTTCCTAGAAGTTAATGAGATAGTAAATGGTATATGATGAGTTGTAACTTCGAGGTGCAGTGTATGATTTCCAACGAGTTAGACGGTCTCTGTTTTCATATACGAATAGCGAATGAGTAACAATTATGAGATGTGTTAGTACTTGTTATGTGCTAGATCGTGGAAAATGTTTGGACTTGTTTTTGTTTCTTACAATTATTTTGTAGCATTACTTTTGTTTTATTTTATTTTCAAGGAGTCATTATACTCAAGGTGCTACACCTTTCCTTTCAGGTTCAAGTAGAGGTCGAGGTCGTGGCATGGAAGCTGGTGCTTGTTGACTCCTCAAGGCATGACTTTTGGGATAGGTTTTTGAATGACTCGTGGACGTAGATGTTTAATCATCATATTTTTATGTTTTGTGTAACCTGAACATGTATTTTTTGTTATGATATAGAAATTCATACCCACTTCTTGTTTTAACATCATCAAACAGTAAAGATTTGAATATATAAGTTGAAGGAGTTCTTTGGCTCTATTTCTTTTTCCTAGAAAAGGGTGTTTGGCCATTTTACCTTTCAAATAACATTTGTAGAATTGGAGTGTTCCAATTATAAGTGATTTAGAGGCCGAATTTTAATCAGTCTTTCAATATTGCTTTGGTTAATGTGTCCACATTTTAGATGCCACAAAAGACTGTCATTTTTAACAACTTTTACCTTTTTATTAAATCTAGACTTTGCAGTCTCAAACATCTGGACGTTATTAAAAAATTTACATACAATAATTTTATTATGTATAAATTGTTTTAACACATTCGTGAACAAATTAAAATTCTATTTTTTAAAATTTCAACTTTATTCAAAATAAAATTAACTGAACAAGATTGTTTAATAATACAACCTAAAGAAATAATGTTCTTCCTAAAACCAGGAACAATATAAACATTGTTCAACAATAGAAAATAATTATTAAGATATAATTTAATATCTCCAACTGCTTTAGTTGCAACCATCTACCCTGTGCGGACCTACAGAAACACTTCTCCTAATTCCAACATTGTGACAACCCGACTCCTTTTAATTCATTTAAAAATCAGAATGCAGTGAAAGTCTTAGTATTTTTTTTAAAAAGGCATGGATACGTTTAAAATTTGAACTATCCAAAACCTGTTTACATTTTTCACAATCAGAGAAATCGTAAAGACAACAAAATGTGCATATCCTAAAGTAAATTTCAACAGAGTTTCAGAATTATAAAAGTTTAAAACCAAAAAGCTCTCATGAGCTTATATACAAATGTGCATCAAAATATGAAAGACATAAAGTAAACATTAGTCCAAGGACTATACAGTTTCTCTACTCCATCTAGCCATCATCGTCACCAAGATCAATTAGCACCAGCCCCTCTCCAACAACCTCAACCACGGTCGATACTTGAAAAATTGTAATATCATGAGCTAAATCTAAGTGAAGATAAACAGAAAATAAATTAACATTCGACTCCAAACCCGTATCCGGATTTGTGTCCAAATAAAGCTTACATACCCTTTACCTTTCAACCACATAAAAGGGTTTCATATCAAGTATCCAATTTTCACTTACGAGATCTCCCAAATAATCAAGAAACTAGCTCTCAAGCATTTAGAAGGACGTGTGTTTCATTCTCTTTAATACCTTATACTATACATAAGCTTTACATTCATTTTTCTTTAATAAATCATGCTAAGCTCACTCGATCTCAACATATTCAAATAAAATAACTCACGATTAATGTCGATAATGTTAGCACACGCAGTCTCAACATTATTCATTAACTCGCTTAATACATGTCAAGTACACTTGGCCTTTACATTAATATAACCAGAATCATACTAAGCTCACTCGGTCTTAACATATTCAAACAAAATATGTAACGACCCAAAACTCGTAAAATCCTTTAAATTCAAGTGGACAGCGGAAATATGATTTTTACGGAAAAACGGCATGGGTTCGTTTAAAAATCGGACTATCCAAAACCTGTTTACAACCCAATTTCAGAAAAGACAATAAATATGGAATGCGCATTCCAAATTATAATAAAACTTCTAAAGAAGGTTTTAAAACCCAAAGACACATATACAAATTTACAATTGCTTCACCGAGCCCAAAAATACAACATAAGAAAAGATGATGATATGTCTGTGAGCATTTCCAGAATGCTAAACCCAAAATGACTTTTGTTCCGGTCCATCCATCATATCGATAGGTCACGCGGCGACACCTCCCCTACCACGTCCTTTACCATGAGTCTTACCTGGAAAAATTGAAATTGTAGCAACATTAGCATAAAAATGCTAGTGAGAGTAAAATGAAAGTAAATAATCCTATGAACCAAATTTCATACTGGAAATTATGTCCAAAGGCCTAAATAACATTTTACTACCCATTGCACACTCCCAATTTTCACCCAATCATATCATAGTAGTAAACTTCACAAGATATACTTTCAATCCCGTATGAGGATGAAATAGAGACTATAAGTAAGAATAATAACTAATACTGAGTGTTACTACACAATTCTATACATAATGTAAATGTAACACTAGCTTACTTTATTACCAAACAAGTTCCATCGTAACGTGTTACCGTATGGATCAACATCAATATACTACCACGTACGGTCTCACCATATCACAAATAATCGTAACGGGTTTACCATATGGATCAACATCAACATACTAGCCCGTACGGTCTCACCATATCACAAATCATCGTAACGGGTTTACCGTATGGATCAACATCAACATACTAGCCCATACGGTCTTACCATATCTCAAATCATCGTAATGGGTTTACCGTATGGATCAACATCAACATACTAGCCCGTACGGTCTTACCATATCTCAAATCATCATAACGGGTTTACCGTATGGATCAACATCAACATACTAGCCCGTACGGTCTTACCATATCTCAAATCATCGTAACGGGTTTACCGTATGGATCAACATCAACATACTAGCCCGTACGGTCTTACCATATCAAAAATCATCGTAGCGAGTTTACCGTATGGATCAACATCCACATACTAGCCTGTACGGTCTTACCATATCACAAATCATCAAGTTCCTCAGTAAGTTAGATTACTTAAATGAGATTATACTAAAGTACTAAAGAACATAAACTACTTGAATTACACGAGTTATCACTCAAATGTAGCTTCTAAGCCACTTTAACTTTCAAACCACTCAAAGTTCCTTAAACTTCCACTTTCTCTAAAATTTCCAATTTCATCTAAAACTCTTCAATTCATCTTACAAGACTTCCAAATCACTCAAAGTTTCTTAAACTTCCAAATTCATAAGATTTCTAAAGTCACTCCACTCACTTCTGAGTTTAAAATCACCAACCAAGAATTTATTTTCAAAAGTTAGTTCCCCTCTTAACCTCGATAAACAATCTCGTAACAAAATTTAATTCATAAAATTACTAACTTCCATTTTAAACTCACCTTAGAAAGTGAAGTCCAAGCTCCTGAAGTGTCGAGATCCAAACCACGCAAGCAATCACAATCCTACAAATCAAATACACCTAACAATCATTAATTAACCGAAAATCGAGCAAACGACATCTAAACGCATAAACGACGAAAATCCGGAAATGGACCCTAGGGATACTCACGGCCAAGCTAGGGAAAAGGCTTGGGTTCGGTTTTCCGTCTTTTATGCAATTTAGAGGCATCTCGGGTTGTTTTTAGATACTTTGGAAGTTCGCCATATCAATGGGTAACCGTATTTTTGAGCTTTACACAATAATCGGTTTCCGAAAAATTAAGGAAAATTTAAAGTAATAGCAAACTAAACACCCTAGCCAAGGCCAAGTGAGAAAAAGTCACATGGAACGGGTTTTCAACTCAAACTTGATTTTAGGGGAAGTTTCTAAAATTGCGTAAAACGACTTCCTCGATTGAAATCTTCAAGTTTCGGTGTGTGAATTTGAAGATTTCAATCTCAACCTCCATTAAAACACTATTCAAAGCTTGAATTTAGAAACTTTGTCATACCTTGAGGCCTTTGGAAAACGGACGAAAACCTCGATTGTTAGGTTAGAATCGATCCTTGGACCGAGAGCTTTTCAACGAAACCAAAATTACAGCGATCCACCGAGTATTTGAGAAAAGCCAAAGAGAGAGAGGAAGGGGGGAGGGGGTTCGGCCCTATGGAGGAAGAAGGAAGAAAGAAAAATGAAGAATTTTGACCAAGTTTGACTATTTAAGATGAAAGAAGATGAATAGTGAAAAATGATATTTTTAAGAGATTAGAAAATGACGATTACATCCCTCTTTAAATGATTTAGTTTATAAAACGAAACCCGAAGATCTTAAATGAATCAAAAGGTGATTAATAATTATTAATTGGCCCGTTAATAATTATTAATGTCACCGAAACTAATTTAAAGTGATAAAAGGATTAAAAAGGTTTTCGAATGAAAATAACTACTAAAATCGAAATTACTAAGTTTAAACTAAACTTAAATACTTTATTTAAAATAAAATAAAAAATTTACCTCCAAAAGTAACGGGACATTACAAAATAACTCGCAATTAATGTCGATAATGTTAGCACACGGAGTCTCAACATTATTCATTAACTCGCTCAATACAGGTAAAGTACACTTGGCCTTTACATTAATATAACCAAAATTATGCTAAGCTCACTCGGTCTTAACATACTTTAAACAAAAAAACACGTGATTAATGTCGATAATGTTAGCACACACAGTCTCAACATTATTCATTAACTCGCTCAATACAGGTAAAGTACACTCGACCATTACATTAATATAATCAAAATTATGCCAAGCTCACTCGGTCTTAACATGCTTTAAACAAGAAAAACACGCAATTAATGTCAATAATGCTAGCACACGCAGTCTCAATATTATTGATTAACTCGCTTAACATATGTAAAATATCCACACATCTTTTACATCAATATAACCATCAACATGCTTATAATGATAGTATTGAAAGCTCACGCAGTCTAACAATACCTCATTATCTCGTTTTCTAAAACAAAGTACACGAAGTCTTTTCAATAATATCTTACCACCTCTAATGAATAATGACAGGTAATGAACGCTCACGCAGTCTTTACCTCATTATCTCACTCACCAAATGGAAGGTACACTCAACCCTTGCATTCTCTCATATATGTATCATAGTAATTATGGATAATACTAGATAATGTGAGCACGCGCAGTCCCAACATTATCTCATTATCCATCCCCCCAATCATGCAAAGTTCAAGCATCTTTTAGCATTCCTCATGATACATATATGTAAACATAAAACGAATAATACCAAACAATGCAAGCACACTCAGTTTGTGCATTGTCTCATTATTCCTCCCAAATATGATTATACAAAATAAACATAAACAAGGTCTCAAGTGGGAGTAAACATAAATTTAAGCATTCAAATAACTAAATGAATCATAAACTATTATTGATGCCTATATCATTAGTTACATTTCTTTGCATAAAACAAGAAAGTACACATAGTCTCACAATTTAGAATTTCCATAAAATTCCATAATCTGTAAATCCATAAGGTCTCATAACAGGAAATAAAATCAAGCCCATCAGACTTCAGATAGTAACATGGTAATATTGAAGTCAAGCCTATCGGCCTTTAGATAGTCACATGACAATATAAAAGTCAAGCGAATCAGCCTTCAAATAATATCAAGTTATTAACTTAACATAAAAGTCTCATTTCCTTATCTTACTAATCAAGCGAAGAGGCTTCAGATAGTAACATGGAAATATTGAAGTCAAGTCTATCGGCCTTCAAATAATCACATGAAAATATAAAAGTCAATCGAATCGGCCTTCAGATAATATCAAGTTATTAACTTAACATAAAAGTCTCATGTTCTTATCTTACTAATCAAGTGAAGTTCCATATCCAAATTCCTTATTCACCCTATTATACATGGAACCTTCAACTTCTGATAATCATTAAGAAACGCCAAAGTGAACCTAAACTTAGAACCTCTGAGAGTTAGTCATTTCCTTCGAAAGATCCATGAGTTCTCCTAACTCAATTTAGAACTAACTCCCAATCCTAAACAAGTTAGTTTACTTACTTTAATCCTTTCATTTCAAATCTCAATCTCAACTCCCGGTCATAAAAGTCGTTCAACTTATTCAGTTAATAAGTTTACATTTAAATTCTATTAATCCTCACCTCGAATGTTCACATAAAAACAAAGTTTCAACGAACCGTCAAATGAGCAATCGCACCTATAATATATCAATCGAATATAATTTATAAATCATAACCAAAATGAGAAAAAGTATGATTCTCAAGTGAATAGTTTTTTTTGAAAATCCGAGCTCGAAATCATTAAATTTCTTAATGGAAATACATGATTTCCACTTAAAAACTCATTTAGAAACAAAAACAAAGAAAACCATATGAAAAAGTTTTGAAAACTCACTTTTTAGGACTTTCCTTAGAGAACGAGAAACGCCACAAAGCTAGGATGGATAGATAGCCCACGTCCCGAGCAATCCAACGCAAAAGAAATCACTAAAAACAGTTGAGAAATAAAGAAAACCCAAGGGAAGGAGGCCCACGGCCATGGAGAAGAACATAGAAGGAGATATATAATTTTTTGTCTACTTGGGTGCTTTTAAAGAGATAGTGAATAGTAAAAAGATATTTTAAGAATTCGAAAATTATGAACTCATCCCACATTTTCTTTTAGCTTTTAAAACTAAACCCGAAGTATTTAAACTAGCAAAAATGTTATTAATAATTATTAATTGGCTCGTTAATAATTATTACTACACCCAAAACTAATTTAAAATACTAAAGTTATAATCATCAAATAAAAGAATATAAAATCTAAAATCTAAATTAATTAACTCTAAAATGAAATTAAGTGCTTTAAATAAAATAAATAATATTAAATAAAAATTTACCTTGTAAAATAACGGGACGTTACAAACATACTTTAAGATTCATTTTCCTAAAAAGAATAGCATAAATAATTAGTGGTTTATGAATCCTTTATTTAGTGGATGAGTCATCGTCCACAATAAAAACTTTCTAAAAGAATAATTCAAAATTACCTTTTTTTCTTATTTCTTTTCCTCAAGGTACTTAGGGCAGTTTTGTTTCCAATGCCTATCTATGATGCAATAAAAATATTTTCCTTTGAAAACTTTTCCCTTCCTTTTATATTTCTTAGAAGAGACCACAACTATTTTATCCTTGTTATTTTTATGCTAACACTTCAACTTCTTTTTCTTAGTGCCTAAGCTAGAGGCAACATTTGCTCATGTGACGTTATATTTTTTGTCCTTGTTAACATTGACTAGAAGGTCTGAAGCTCATTGAGAAGTTGAGAAATATTTAAAACATATTTATTTAAAATATATTTGCTTTTGAATGATAAGAAGTTATCTGTAAGAGTTTCAACAAATTTTCAGGTAAACCCCGTCCTAAGAAGTGTGGTAGAGGAGGTGGAGCCGCGTGACTTGTCGAGATGGTGTACGGACAATATTAAAACACTTTTGGTTTAGCATTCGTAGAAATGCTTGTAAATTATCTCCATTTTCCATACTTATGTCTTTTTGAGCCCGAAAGGGTATTTGTGTAAAGTATGTCTATGTTTTATGACTAAATTCTCTTTTGGAATGTGCATTCCCGATTTATTGCTTTTTCTGAAATGGGTTTATGTAAACAGGTTTTGGTTATCCGATTTTTAAACAAACCCATGTCATTTTTCTTTAAAAATTGAGTCTTCCGCTGTGTATTTTAATTTAAAGAATTTAATAGAAATCCGGGTCGTTACAGATGGTATCAGAGCCTCTTTGGTTCTGAAGATCACATGCATCGCATGTTTTTCATATTTTAATATTGTCCAAACATCGCTCGAAGTCAACAGCGCCAGGTATCCTTAGTACGCTCTCTTTTGATTAGTTTGTTTGTACTTTTGCTTTTACTTTCCTGGTATCTCATGTGAGGCTTTTCTGATTGTGATTTCAGTATGCCTCCGAGGATAGTTGCACTGAGGAGAGGTAGGAGTAGAGTACCGACTGAAGTACGAGGTAGAGGCCGTACTAGAGCAGTTACACCACCATCACCTCCTCCAACCGAGTATCGGGAGGATGAGCCTCTAGTTGATCAGCCACCTAGTCATCGTCGTAGTGTTACCATTTCTGAGGAGTATTTTAGAGATTTATCACGAGGTGGTGGAGGACATGTAGATCAGGTTATACCACCTGTTAGAGCACCTGCTCCAGTGGTGGATCAGTCTGGTATTATCGATGCTGCGAAAACTCTGAAGGAGTATATTAGGTATAACACGCCTGAGTTTGATGGTACATCTACTGATCCGGCTGATGCAGAGAGATGGATTACAAGGATTGAGAGGGTACTTGGGTTCATTAAGTGCCCAGATCAGCTGAAGGTTCACAGTGGGACCTATTCCTTGGTTGATGATGCACTTTACTGGTGGAATGGTATATCCCATACTCTCAGTCCTGATTTGCAGGTTAGTTGGGAAATGTTCAGGGAGAAGTTTTTTGATAAATACTATCCTGAGGATACACGAGATTAGTTAGAGATTCAATTTCTTACACTCAGACAGGGTGATAGGTCTGTTGTGGAGTATGAGAGGGATTTTGACCGGTTGTCAAAATTTGGTACCGGACATGTTACTGATCTTGAGAGTAAGAGGAAAAGATTTATAGTGGGTTTGCGAGCAGACCTACGAGGGCAGGTACGAACCTTGCAGCCTGCTACATATGCTGATGCGTTGAATGCCGCTTTGGCATTAGATATTGGGGATTATGAGAAAAAGGCTTTTGAGATTGTTGCACAGGCCTCTTCTCAGAAGAGGAAGGCTGTGGACGACCTTTCAGGTCGAGGGACACAGCCACATAGACAGGCTCTCCTTTGCCCTACTGTCATAATTGTACTGAGTATCACTGTAACGTCCCGTTATTTTAGAGGTAATTTTTTTTTATTTATATAAGTATTTATTTATTTAAAGTTAATTTAGATTTAGTTAATTAGATTTAAATAGTTATTTTCGTTCGGAAACCTTTTTAATCGCTTAATTAGCCTATTTTAGTTTTGGTTGTATTAATAATTATTAATAGGCCAATTAATAATTATTAATCACCATTGGGCTAGTTTAAGTGGTTCGGGTTTCGTTTTTAAAGTAAAAGTAAAAGAGGAACGTAGGCGTTATTACCCGATTTACTAAAAATCACAAAAACACTATTCATCATCCTTTAAATACCAACACTTAGCCAAATTTTAGACAATTTCTGCATCTTTTTCTTCTCCTTGCTGCCGTGAGGATCAACACCCCTCCCCCAAATTTTTTATTTTCTTTATTTCTCAACGGATCGCATCGATTCTATATCCGTTGGAAATCTCTTGGCCCGGGGATCATTTCCAACCTACTCTTCGTGATTTCCGCTCGTTTTCTCAAGGCCTTAAGGTATGTTAAAGTTTCAAAACCTAGAAGTGAATAGTGTTTAATGGAGGTTTTGAGTTGTAATTTTCGAAAATTCGTTCATCGGGGCTTTAAGAAATCATTCGGGAAAGTCGTTTTATTCATTTTTAGGAACTTTCCCTAACCCTAGATTCGGGTTTGAGCCAAAAAGCCATTTATTTCAATTTTCCTCTTGTTTGTTGTTGATGAGAGCTTTGAATTTGATTAGTTTAATGACTTTACTAAATTGTTCGGGATTGAATTTTTGACCTAAACCCTAAATTAGGTTTACCCATTGAGTTTACCAATCTTCAAAGTACCCGAAACCAACCCGGATTGTCTTAAAGTGCTTAAAATCCGGAAAACAAATTCCTTTTCTTCCTTCCCCTTGAGCCGTGGGCCTCTTGGCATGTTTTACGGGCTGTTTTGTCTATTAATTTTGTATCGTGTCGATCGTTGTTCATTTCGAATAATTAATATACTTTAGGTGTATTGTAATTATAGGTTTTGAGCATCGTTCGTGATTTTCGATCAACCGGTGGTTAGGAGTTGACTACTCTTATAAGGTGAGTTTAAAATGGTTGTGATTACTTTTATGTTTTCGAATTGCTTGACGTTTATGTTAGATCGATGTTAAGAGGGTTATTAGACTTGAGAACTTTCCAAGAATATAGGTTAATTGGGAGTTAAGGAAAGTGCATAAGGAATTTAGTTAAGATTGGTTGTTGCTTAAAGTAAGATGCTTTTGAGTGGTTTTAGAATAGTTAAAAGAACTTTGGAGAGATTCTTGTGTAGAATCGAGTTAGTACGTTATTATTAGTGATGAGATTCACTTTTAGGTGTTACCAAAGAGAGTAGTAAGTTTTGCATATTGTTATGCACGGTTTGTGATTGGTGACTGTGATGTCACGGTGACAGTGAGGTCACGGAATGTTTGTGTTTGGTGACTTGCATATTGTTATGCACGGATGTCACGGTGACAGTGAGGTCACGGAATGTTTGTGATTGGTGACTTGCATATTGTTATGCACGGATGTCACGGTGACAGTGAGGTCACGGAATGTTTGTGATTGGTGACTTGCATATTGTTATGCACCTGGATGTCACGGTGACAGTGAGATCACCGGTATGGTTGTGATTGGTGACAAGTGGTCACCGGATGAAATGAGAAATTTACTTGTTATTTACTTTGTTAATTTCTTTGTCATTTACTTTGTTAAGCACTAGTACCTACTTTAACTACGGGCTTGAATGTTTACTTTCCGAATTTACGAGATAGTATAATGGTTTGATCTTTTATGTAAAGTACATGGGATTATCGAATGGGTAGTGCAAAAGTACATTAGAATTATTTGGACACATTCTCCGATATGGAATTTGGTTCATAAAAGTGCTTGCATCCATCTTTTTCTCACTAGCATTGTTTGCTAATGGTGCTACACTTAAACTTTTTCAGGTAATCTCGTGGTAGAGGACGAGGTCGTGGAGGTGGTCCGCGTGATCTCGAGTGAATGCTTATGGATATTTGGACTAGTAAATCTAAGTTTGGAGCATTTTAAGAATGCAATATATACATATAAACTTGAAATAAAGTCCTAAAACTTGTATTTTGTGGCTCATGAGAGCCTAAGGTCGGTTGTATGTATATTTTGAGTTTACTTTCTCTGATTTGAGTATATTCTGGAGTAGGAATATATGTGATTAAAATTTTCTGAGATGAGTTTTTAAAAACAGGTTTAGGGAGTTCGTATTTTAAACGGATCCACGCCAAATTTTTGTAAAAATAAGTCTTCCGCTGTTTTACTTCTGATTTAAAGATTTGTGAAAAATTCGAGTCTTTACAGTATCACCTAGGTCCGTGTAAGGTGATGAGGTGCTTTCAGTGTGGACAGACCGGACATATTAGACCTTTTTGCCCTAGTTTACAGACACCACAGCAGAGTGGGGGTCAGGGTCAGAGTTCAGGTCAGGGACAGGGTCGAGGACAGAGTCAGGTTACTCCCAATTAGACACGACCGCAGGCCCGTGTCTTTGCCACCACTCGAGAGGATGCTGAGGCATCTAGTACTATTTTTACAGGTACTTTGTCAGTTTTAGGGCACTCACTTGTATTATTAATTCTGATATGGTGAAATTCCTGAGACCTGATATGGTGAAATTCCTGAGACCTGATATGGTGAAATTCCTGAGACCTGATATGGTGAAATACCTGAGACCTGATATGGTGAAAATCCCGATAATCGTGTTTATGAATGTTATATTCTTTAAGTGGTTTTGGATGCTAGCTAGTCTTAGAAGGAGACACCGGTTGTGATCCTAGCATCCGAACCAAAGTGTTGAGAAACAAAGTTATCCACTTGGTCTAAGTTTTGTAAAGGAACCAAGTGTTGAAGGAGATTATGTGGGAACGTGAGGACGAAATACAGTCTAAGTACCCTCGCTTTTCACTTGGTAGGTGCACTTTTTGAGGACGAAAAGTCTTTTAAGGAGGGTAGTCTGTAACGTCCCGTTACTTTTGGGGGAAATCTGGGTCGTTACACAAACACACCTACAATTAAATTATATCTAACAATCATTAATTAAACAAACAACATCTAAAAGCATAAAACGACAAAAACCCCAAGAAAAGTCCAAAGGGTGCTCTCGGCCCTCATAGGAAAATTGGGTCTCGGGTTTGGTTTTCCGGCTTTTAGGCAATTTAGACGTGTTTCGGGTTGGTTTCAAGATGTTTGGAAGTTTCCAATTTCGATGGGTAACGATGATTTGGGTTTTTGGACAATAATTGATTTCCCGAATTTAATTACACATACAACTAATCAATAATAAAGCATCCTAAAACAGTCCACAACTTGTAAATTTCAAACGGGACGGGTTTCGGCTCAAACTTGGGTTTAGGGTTAAGAGGAAGTTCCCAAATCACATAAAACAACTTCCGTAGTTGAAATCATCGAGTTTCTCGGCAAGAAATCGAAGATTTAAATCAAAAACTCCATTAAAACACTATTTGAAGCTTAGGTTAGAAACTTTGACATACCTTGAGGTCTTTACAAAATGGATGGAAAGCTCGATTGTTAGGTTGAAAAGAATCCTAGGGCCGAGGGCTTTCCAACGCAACCGGAAACAAGTCAATCCGTTGAGAAACGAACAAAACCAAAAAATTTTGTTTTCCAAGAGGAGGCTCACGGTTTTGAAGAGGAGAAGAGAAAGGATTTTCGTCAACTTTTGGTCAAATGGCAAATTAAAGAGGAAGTGAATAGTATCTTGATATTTTAAGAATTTTAGAATTTATGATTACGTCCCTTTAATGACTTTTAACTTATAAATCGAAACCCGAAGTTCTTAAACTAGCCAAATGGTGATTAATAATTATTAATTGGCTCGTTAATAATTATTAATACGACCAAAACTAATTTAAGCTATTAAAGCGATTAAAAAGGTTTAAAACGAAATAAACTACTAAATTCTAAATTATTGATTCTAAAATTAACTTTAAATACTTAAATTAAAATAAATTGAATAAATTTTTTTTATACCTCGAAAGTAACCGGATGCTACAGTTTCTTTGGATTTTATGCTATCTGGCGCTCGATAGAGCATTTGGTTATTTTCTTTATGCGTTTGGATATTTTCCGTATTTTATCGCTTTTTCTGTTGTGAACAGTGTATTTTTGTCTTTGGCATGATCAAAATATAAACAACACCATGCCGAATTTTCATTAAATCAAGTCTTCCGCTGTTTATTTCTGATTTAAAGTATTTTTAGAAAATTCGGGTCATTACAATGTGATACCAAAAGTTGGAATTATGCACTAATTTATATATGCATGAAGCCATGACTCTATTTATTTAAATTATGAATATGAAATATGATGCATGACAATGATTAAACTCATATGATTTGTGAAACTAATGTTTTTGAACAATAAATAGTCCAATTATAAAGATGCAAGAATGAGTTATGATGTTTGTACAAAATGCATGAACACCTGAACACAATTATTGAGTCATTTTTTTTCAGGTATCGATTCATGTCGTGGAAAAAGAATAATGTGATGCATGATTTGGATGAAATGTCAAAACCTTTTTTTTTAGTAACAAATGATGCATCAGAGAAACAAATCTTTAATGTTTTTTTTTTATTTACAATGTTTTTATGCACATGTGATGATATGGAGAATATGAAGAAAATATTGAGATTTAAGGTACATGAATTGATGGAGAATGATGAACAAAATTGATGCATAAAATTGTAAAAATATTTTTGAGCTTTTTTTTTAAAGTGAATATGTAACATGATGAATAATGAATAATTAAAATATATGAAATACTCTAGGAAGATTAAAGATTTTTTTTTTTGATCTTATTAAAAATAAATTCTTTGATGAAAATATGTATAATGATATGTGTTGCATGTGAAAAATGCATGGTTAAAATTATTGGGTCTGTACTTTTTTTAATGGATGAAAACTAATTTGAATACAATTTTTTAAAAGCCGAATGCGATGCATGTCAGTGAGACATGATGTATGATTAGTTTTTTTATTTTTTTTTAAATGATCAATATTTAAAAAAAATTAAAGTGATATGCAAGAGAAATTGTGTCTTTTTATGTGTGCGAAATGAATGATTGATATGTAATGACAAACAGTAATTAATTTACAACTAAATAATTAATATCAATAAATAAACAATACGAAATAAATCAAACAATAATAATTATTTAAATAAATAAAATGGACCCAAAAAAATAAAAATAAAAAGATAATATAGAATAAAAATAAATGGCTTGACTCTCTAAAGAAATATTGTCCCCAGTGGAGTGGTCAAGCTGTCACAACGTGTTTGCGACGCGGAGCGACCGACATCCTTAATATTAGGTCTCTTATATGAAAATAAAGTGGAAGTCGCCATCAACCATATTTGGGTGTAATTGATCACAAAATTATATTAAAAAGTAACGGTCGACGAAAATCAAGTTGGGTTTGGGAATCGTTTGTGTGTAGGGAAGGTGTTAGCACACTACAACACCCATTTTAAAATGGTTACCATATTTTTACCTTATATTATCTAAATTTTTTTAAAATGATGGTCCTTAAATTAGATAGTTTAAAAATTAATTTTAATTTATAAAAAAAAAATGTCTCATTTAATCATTTCTCAACTTCAAAAGTGAAGTAAGCAATAGAGATTAAAATGAGTGGGTTACGACCGTTAATTGAACAATATTGGATTTTAGAGAATTCCACCTTAAGAAATTGAGGTTTTTACTTCTCAAAATCCATCATAGGAATTGTATTTTTATATTTTAAAACATTTTTCTTATTTTCATTTAAAATACTTTCCTTTTATTTTTTGAAATAGTATTTAAACTTATTTAAAATACTCTCCTTTTTTTTTTTTTTTGAAATAATACATGTAATATTTTTTTTAAACTTTTTCTATTCTATATTTTTTAGGGTTTTTATAGACTTATATGAGATCCCCGATAAGTACATTACGCAGCTTCACAAACGTGATGATTTCCACATACTTATCGAGATCCCAACAAGCATAGTAATTTAACCTTAATTAAATAATAATAAAATTTAATTATTTTACGTTGTAGCCATGAGAAACTAATTTTGATAAATATAAAATGTTATTTTAGGTTTGTGTGACGACCCGGCTTATCACATAAGCCTAGGACGCGAGTACGCAAACAGAAGCAAGGACCGTGGTTCGTTCAACTAACCATAACACGAGACATTTGAAAATCATACATGAAATGTTTGATTAACTTTTAGTAAACCTGCTTATATTTCGAAGGAAAAACCGGCTCGTCGGCCTAACATAACATCCAGTAGAGTTTAAAGTTATAAAATATATACGGAAAGACGTAAAATATACAGTGAAAAGAGTTGTGGTGCACCACTATAAAGTTATTACAAAACATATGTAACGTCCAGTTATTTTGAAGTGAAATTTTTTTATTTTATTTTATTTTTTTATTTATTTAATGTTATTTATTTATTTCAATTTAAATATTTAGATTAATTGTTATTTTTTTGTAATTTCGATTTTAGTAGTTAATTTCGCCCGAAATTCTTTTTAATCGTTTTAATACTTTAAATTCGTTTCGGTGACATTAATAATTATTAATAGGCCAATTAATAATTATTAATCACCTTTAGATTTATTTAAGAGCTTCGGGTTTCGATTTATAAGTCAAAAGTCATAAAAGGACGCAACCGTCATTTCCAAGTTCTTAAATACCTAAAATTACTATTCTTTAAATATCACCAAATGGACCAAGACAACCCATCTTCTTCATTTCTTCTTCTCCTTGCCGTGGAGGCCAACCTCCATTGGAGGGTTTGGATTTTCTTTTGGGCTTTCGTCAATTCTCAACTGTTTTCAATGATTTCGGTTGCGTTAGATTGGTAGGGACGAGGGCTACCTATCCAAACTAACTTTTCGGAGTTTCCCGTCCTCTAAGGGAAGTCCCAAAAAGTAAGTTTTCAAAACTTTTTATATGGATTTATTCGTTTTTTATTATAAATGAGTTTTGACATTGAAATCATGAATTTCTATCATGGAATTTGATGGTTTTGAGCCCGGATTTTCGAAAAACACTATTCACCCAAAAACACTATTCACCCAAAAACACTATTCATCCGAAATCACTATTCACCCGAAAATGCACACTTGTTCTCATCTTAGTTATGAGTTGTAATATGTTGTGCAATTGGTGAATTGTAGGTGCGATTGCTCGGTTGTTGTTTCGTGGGAATTGGAGATTTGGAGCAAATATTATTTGGCTAAGGTGAGAATAGTTAGGATTTAAAGTAATTTTAGAAAGCGAATAAGTATAATGATTTGTAGAATTGGAAACTAAGACTAGAATTTGAATCTAAGATAGAGGGAAGTGAGTTAGTGCCCTTAGGATTAGAAGTTAATCCTTTAAGTGAGAACTTAGGAGTTCTCAAGGAAAGCATTGAATCTTAGAAATTACTAAGTTAGATTCGTTTCGAAGCTTAGGTTGGATCATTGGAAGTTAAAAGATCCAAACTTTTATATAGAACGATTAATAGAACCTCGGATTATATTGGAAGTTTAGAATCTTTGAAGGTATAAGTTAATCGTTTAAGATAGGATTTACTTTTATTAATGTAGCGGAGTTCGATTTACATATCGTTCTGCCGAGTTTCCTATCTATTTTACTTTATGTCTTTACTTTATGCCCTTTACTTTATGTTTGTTTTGGTTACTTTAATATTCATACTTTACTTTTATTTACTTTTACAAGCATGTGCAAGCATAACCATAACATATTGCACCATAACATCTCACATCATTGAAAAGAAAGTGAGAAAGAAAGAAAGGGGAGAATGTTGGAGCCTACGGGTAGTGTCCGCATCACCTTCAGAGAAAAAGAAACGAAAGTGAGAAAGAAAGGAAGGGGAGAATGTTGGACCCTACGGGGAATGTCCGCATCACCTTCAGAAAAAGAAAAGAAAGTGAGAAAGAAAAGGGGGTTGAATGGTATCCTATGGGATGTACTCATTACTTCCTCATTCATAAGGTTGAATGGGTATCCTACGGGATGTACCTATTATCTTCATTCATGCATAAGGGTGAATGCGAACCCTACATTACCTTCATGCATATGATTGATGGAATAGAGAATCGAGATGTTATATTTTTATGCAAAGTTTATTTACTTTTTCTTATTTATTATTGTAACAAGTTAATGGATGAGGATTTGACTACGAGTGTTAGTAATATCATCCTTTGGAGAGTTTAGAATGAAATTACCTAAAGTTTGGAGAACTTTAGGATTGATTGTGTCAGATTAATTGGACACAAATCGGAATACGAGTTTGAGGTCTATCTTTACTTTTTATTCTTATTATTCTCACTGGGCTTAAGTTGTTAGCTCATGATATTACAAAATTTCAGGTAATGCCCTGACTAGAGGTCGAGGGAGAGGTGATGGTGCTGCGTGATCAAAGGATAATGACTTCGAGATGGACTAGGTGTTATGTAAAAGTCCATGGGCTATGTTTTGTGCATTTTTCATATATTGTGGAGTTGTATATTTGTAAATGGCTCTTAAGAGCTTTTGTCTTTACTTTTATGATTATAATTCATTTTGAACTCCTGGATAGGAACTTAATGTTCCTTGTGTATTTTAGATTTTGAAATTAAGATGTAAACAGGTTTTGGCTAACCAATTTTCAAACATAATCACACCATTTTTCTTAAAATATAAAGACTTTCGCTGTGTTTTCTAATTTAAATTATTTAAAAGTGACGGGTTGTTACAACATAAGTATAACAAAAATATTTACATAAAACATGTTTAGAACTGAATAGCCTTAACCACATAGTCTATGACCACTCGACGAGACTCGCGTGTCTGGTAGCCAATCTAAGAACTCCATCTCGTGTATCAACGAGCACCACCTGCCTCTCCTCGTCCCCGAGCAACACCTGAAAGGTGATATAAAACACCTTTGAGCACGACACTCAGTGAAAACAAAAGAATATGAGCGGTGATGTGCAATGTTCAAAGCAAAATGTACAAGTAAATGATATGCTTAAGAATGTAAATATACGAGCAATGCATCTAAGATAGTTAAACATTTTCAAACTGTAATCCGTTCAAACCTGTACCATCATCAAACCAGTAACACATACAATGTATCACGTTTACTTTTCTCTCATAACTCATAGTTCTTACCATTTCATAACCCGACGTCTCATTATGCCCAATTCATTTCACATCACAATATCACACTCGAGCAGTAGCTCCTATTAATTTCCAGGTTATCTCAATAACCACTTAGCATCCAGGCCATCCCCCACACAGCGCGTTGGAGGTACACAATATCACCGCCACGGTAACCACGTGTAACGTCCAACAACCACTCACCATTACACGGGTTACGACCCATGGCCAATCAAAGAACAAATGATAAGCATGAATGATGTGTTATGAAATGGAAATAAAATAATCAAACTTTCTTTCAATAACTATATGGAAGAACTTTCGGCTCAACGAGCATAACAAGTCAATTTTTCCCAAGCCGTGTATGATTCAATCATACTACACATCCTGCACAATATTCATTAAGTATATATCTCACATTTCAAACACTACTTTTATTTACTCATTCAACTAATCATCGAGCAATAATCGATACATATCAAGTAATCACAATAATAGCCTCAATTCAGTATATGACTCGATCGTGGACTGAGTTTATAATCTAATTAATAAGTAGGCATACTTATGGAAACAATTATTCAAACATGTTTCGTATTGAGCTAACTAGCTCTTCGGTTCTTAAACCCTTATTGGAGTCGATTCCATCTTCCATTTCCGTATCTACTTTTATTATCTTACTAACTATACTTTTCAATTCCCAATTAGTCACAACTATAAACATTCACTTTCAAGTTAGCTCGGCAAATTTGTGAACCACAAAGCCAATCACTCCTCCGATTCTTTGTGTTCTCACCTTCGTATTTAACTCCGCTTGGTTTCGCTCGTCCTTTTCCTACAACAAGTCAATCCACACATATTTAAGTTAATATCAACACTACTCATTAGCTTATAAGATTAATACACAACATTCCGAAATCCACTAAGAGAACAATTCCAAAACTACACATTAAATTGAATGGTGCTCTCGGCCTATTAGTCTTATTCCACCACTTCCTTTAAGGAACTTCTAAGTAATTCCCTTGTATTAATTACATACAATACACAAAAACTCCAGAATTGTCATCTTCCAAAAAAGTCATGAAAACCCACTAAGCCATTAATACACTTGAAGCTAGCAAAACTTCCATGAATGGAGGTTTCAAAATTTCTCAACCAACTTCCAATTACTTGAACATCAACCTAACAATTCTTTGGATTGATATTCATCACTTCATAGCCATACTTCCAAAAATGAAACATGGATGAACTCTCTCCTAAACACCATTAAAATTACAACTAAGAAACCTCACAAACACAAAAACTTCAAAACCTAAGTTGAAAGTCTTATCTTGATCTTGTCTAAAACCTCCTACAATTTACTTGATCCTTCCTAATATGACGAATCCACCATAAACCCACAAGATTCTAGTTGATTTCACCCACCATGTAAGCTTGGAGATGGTGGAAGATGTAAAAAAAAAAATGGAAGAAAAACCCGGGGGGTGGGGGGGTCCTTGGGTCCAAGGCTTGAAGTTGAAGACTTTTTTGTTTTCTTTTTCTTTTTCTTTTTCCACTATTTATACTTTGCATTTCCAAAATTAAAATAAATAACTAAAATCTAATTGCAAATTGCACCCTCCACCTCCTACAATTCTCCCTTGCACCCTCCACCTCCTAAAATTGCAATTAAGCCCTTCCTCCTATTTCTTTTACTAAACAACCCTTTTACTAAATTAAATCATAGTTAAGCTTCCTTCTTTTGCCAATTTCTCCATCCATAAAATCTCAAATGAAAGATGAATGGACTTTAATTTTAGATAGAGTTTGAATCTTCAAGGTGGCAAATATTTGTTTGACCGTGTATGAATAGGAGTATGAAAAAAATATGTATGGGATGGTGTTGATATATGGATGAACAAGACGAATAATTAAAAAGAAGCCGGCGGTGGGGATGAAAAAAATATATGGGAGGAAAAAGAATTGAGAGGTTAGGTTTTCTTTACTCACCAAAATTGTAAGCATTTCCCCGATGTGGTGAGGAGGGTATCTGGTTTTATAGGCCAATAAGAAAAGTCAATTAAATAAAGAGTTTTTAAAATTATAACAAATTATTTCAAAAAACATTTCTTCCCCAAAATCATCTCAATCATATTAAATAAAAAATTTCAATTTACTTTTACCAAAATCAGACCCAAAAAAAATTGCCAATTTGTCTCCTTCCAAATTCATTCTCATATCAAATAAAATTGATGTTTTCAAATGTATTTCTGCTTAAAATTATTCATGATCCTTTTTTATTTTCATTAGAATTCCACCAATTTTAAATAAGCAAATCCCTTTTTTTAAACCATGAAAATTTTAATTTAAAATCAATTTTAAAATGAAAATTCAATTTATCATTTAAAAGCGATTTGAAATTAAAACTATTTTTACTAAAATTATACTTTCTTAATGAAATTGAGTCGGAAAAAATATGATATCTACATATATTGTGTACATTTTGTTTCCATACCAGCACCATGCATAATATACACAATTAATTTAGATACATATGTCTGCTACAAAGTATCTACTGTGATTTATCTGAAAATTTTGTTCAACACTATGCATAATATACACAATTAATTTAGCTAAATATGTTTGCTAAAAAATATCAACTGTGAGTTGTCTATACATTTTATTCGCATATCAACACTATGCATAATATACAAAATTAATTTAGCTAAATATGTGTACTAAAAAGTATCTATTGTGATTTGTCTATTCATTATATATTTTGTACATTAATCATATAAAATAATGAACGTTAATAAATTTATACGGTCGGATTTTGATGTTGGTTCTAATACAGAGATGGTGAATGGGGGGTTCAAGACGTGAACCAAGACCAAAAAACAAAGAGCCGAAGCATGTAAATAACAGTAAGTTTTACGAAACTTTAGTTTTGTTCCAAAGCAAGTACAATATTTTAGTTATTTATATTAATTGTACATCATGTACATAACAATAAATACTGTATTAACTATATAAACGATGAACAAATCTTAATAAGTAATATACATTAAAAACGTATAACTACTAAATGTATTATATGTACAATATGTAATATAATGTCAACTATACTATATATGAACCATGAAAAATTAAGTTATAGTTAAAACATATCATGAATACTATTATAAAAATGTATAATATAAATAATAATAAAAAAATTATTAATATCTTATAACTATATTAACTGTACTATATGTGAAATCTATACGAAATTAACTATACGACCCAAATCAAATTTCTAGAGATGAAAAGATGATTTTTTTTAGCATATGGAAGAATGAGGGGGCAATTGAAGAGAGAATTATGAAAAATAAATGCATTGATAAGATAAATCTAAAAGTAGAAAGAAAAAAAAAACGAAAGAGAGAGAATCATAGTAAATAAATACATTGAGATAACAAATCTGGAAAAACAATAATTACAAAGAGGTATTAAGGAGATAATACAAAAGTAAAAAGATGGAAATAACTAAAAAGAATATTAAAAATTGACATACGATTAGATTTTGAATAAGGAGTGGAAAGAAGTTGTCCACTAAGGACGGATACCTTTTAGAAGTGTTTAAAAATGTTTTTTTAATAATTATTCAAAACCACTTTTAAACATTTTAAAAAATATATCCTAAACGGGTACTACGGCCCTGTTTGGTTTGCAATCTGAAAAACAGGATTTGAATTAAGTGGATTCTAATAAATTTAAGGTAGTGTCTAGTAAATTTGTTAGTTCCAGAAATGTATTTGGTAACAAATTCAAATTTAAAATTGAAATCCATAAATTTATCAGTGTTTGGTTGGTTATTCAGAAATTTAAAAAAAAAAAAGTGAATCTGAACAAGTGTTTGGTTAGTATCCAAATCTCAAATGTTCAACTACATTTAAATTTTTTAAAGTAATTTCCATATATCATATTTCACATATACTATTAGATTTCACTTGTAAGAATATAATTCTATTTATTAAACAAGTTTGATAAACTATTTACATTTTAACTTAATTTAATGATAATAATTTATAAAAATATAATTCTATTTCTTCATTCAATCCATTCATTGTATATCAAGTTACAACTATCTGAACCTCATCACATAGATAAAGCACATGGGCTGGTCCAAGCCCACTGCAAGCTCGGCCCGTAAGTTAATGGTTAACGGGCCCGACCTACAAATCTTTTCACTGGATATGAATCATTTATTTGAATTCAAGCCCAACCCCCGGGTTTTATCCATAGACCCCTATCAGAACCGACTAGAAACCCGGTTCAAGGTCCGTTCATATAAATAAATAAATATATATATATATATATATATATATATTATTTTATTTTTATATTTAAATTAATCTTATATATAATTACAAAAACAAAGTATAAATAAAAAAATAGGATATAGTGAAAAAAATAAAATAACTTTTTTTTTCATCACTTTAGAATTAAGTTTAAGTTAAAAAAGTTAAAAAACAGCTTTAAAAATGCAATTAAAAATTTAATTAAATAAATCAAAACTCGAACGGACCGACCCGACCCACACCCGGAAAACAGGTCTGGCTCGACCCAAATCCGCAAAATGGGCCCGACCCGTATTGTTATCTCATGTGTTCAAACTCGTGGATTGGATTGTGTGGGTGAGGTCAATCTGTGTTTTTCAATTTTTGAGTTGGATATTTTGGATTCTTGTTTTAGTTGAATTCATTTTTTAGCCTAAAAAATAAATTGAATCTAAACTGCTTTTTTCTGGATTGTAAACCAAACACAAAATAAAACAGATTTCTTTTATTCATTTAATCGAGATTCATAAACTGAATCTGGATCCCAAACCAAACAAACCTAAATCATCTATGATAATATCTCAAGAATTTCTGCATCTTCCGTACATGAAGGCCCAAGGCCCATGAAATTATTAGCACATCCCGGCTCCCGCTCGAATTCAAAAATGTAAAACTGTCTGAAATCCCATCGCTTTTCAAATTATCACTGTCACTAGGAAGGGGGAGAGAGAGAGAGAGAGATCACGAGAGTTTTCTCAGAGAGAAGCGAGTATGGGGGAGGAAGCAGTAGAAGTTCAAGATTTATTGCCACTCAAAATCGCCAAAATCCTCCACGAAGCACGGTTATCAAACGCCACTCACAATCGCAAGCTCAAGGAACTGTGCGCTCTACGTTCCAAGTCCAAATCCTCTTTGGAATTCTTCAACGCATTTTCCAAAACCCTATTCCCCCTCTTCAATTTGCAACGAAGAACTACCTCCGCCGAGCGAATCGTTCGTTTCGTTTCGCTCTTTTCCACTGCCAGAGACCCCAATTTCGCTTCACTTTCCGATGAATTCTTGGATAAATTCTTAAGGTTTCTTCTCGTTGCAGCTTCTGCTGCAAATAGGACTTGCAGGTTTCGCGCGTGCCAGATTGTTTCTGAGGTAAGGTATTTGGTTGAGTTATAATTTTCTTGTTGACCTAGGTTTTCATTTCTCTCTTTGTTTTTGGTTTGCTAAAGTTTTATGATCAAATTTTGCTTTACTATCTATCACTTTTGTAGAGATGAGTACAACTGACTGGTACGACTACGAAATAGTTATGAATTTAGAGTCATGTTCCATTTTCGAAAGTCATTTCCTTGTTTAATTGCAGGAAAGTGAATAAGATTATTGAAACTCAGTCGTCCAAGCGGAGTAATGTGCAATCTTACGTTTTTCCAGTTTCCTCAAACCTTTCAAACAGTAGATAGGTCGTGTCATAAAATTTTAGAACTAATATTGGGGAAGTCAATTTGATATCTTTGTAATTTTTTAATTGATAAAAAATTTGTGAAATTTAGGGTAGTTTTGTTACTGTTAATGGAAATTTTCCAATTTAAATACATTTGATTATTCAGTGTTCCATTTTCCTCCCTGATGTTTATCCTATGAAACACAAAGCCATCTGAAAAGCTGCTGACTTGAATTTTATGAAGTGTATGTGTTTGGATGAGAGCTGGAAATTTTCCTTACTTTTGAGCATCTGCTGCTCTTCCCCATGATTTTTTAGGATTCCATTACTAAATATTTAATTATAGTACTTTTAACTGACTATTGGTACTCTTGAATTAGTCTCACTGTCACTAATTTTCATAATAACTGTCTTGTTGCTTGATCTTCCGCGTCTGTAGATCATCATGCGGTTACCAGATGATGCAGAGGTCAGCAATGACCTCTGGGATGAAGTAGTTGACTCCATGAAGCTACGAGTTTTGGACAAGATTCCTTCAATTCGTGTGTTTGCAGTTCGTGCTCTCTCACGATTTGCAAATGATAGTGAAAATAGTGACATTCTCGATTTATTTCTTGAGGTGATTCTTGTGGAACAAAATGCGGTAAGTTTATTAACTGGCTTAAATTTTTTATGTATGTGGGAACACATCCAAACATAAAGTAGCATGCATACTTTCTTTCTGTTCTTTCATTTGATGTGCCTGTTTCTATATCTCACATACAAAGAAACCAGTAGACATTTTTTTTATATCTGTGAACTTGATCTCTTTAAACAGTTACATGCAAATTGTTCATCTTTTCTGCCACTCATAATAGCTCATATGGTCCAGTTGTTTACACATTCAAAGGGGATTAGTGCTTCTAAATAATATATTCATCTTGGTTAATATAGCAATTGCTTATTGTATCTAGTGTGCCTTTTGTGCCAATGGCTCAATCTTCTTGTTTGCAGGAGGTTAGAAAGACGATATTACTATCATTGCCACCTTTAAATACAACTTTACAAGTGATAATTGATTGCACCTTAGATGTGAGCGAGTCCGTTCGCAAAGCAGCATACTGTGTTTTAGCTAATAAATTTCCTCTTCAAAGTCTCAGGTAAGTCTGTGATCCAAGCTAAAGAATCCACCGAGCTTTTCATCTCTTCTTTGTAAAAATGAAACTGCATTCTACATTTTTTTTAAAGAGACACTAAACCTAAGATAGGCTGTGGGGGTAAAGCTAATTTTTTCTTTCATAATCTGATTTATATTTATATATATACAGACAGAGAATATGAGAGAGAGAAAGAATGTCCTGAGTTTTTAGTTGTACCTCATCTTAAATATGTTTGACACGTTATGTGTATTACTTACAAAGAGAGAGAGAGAGGATTGATAAATTATTTTCTTAAACTTGTAAGTTAAATTGGGATTAAGGTTCAAATTTTGAGTTGTACCATATCTTCATTATCTTTGACATGTCTACTCTTGCTTTTAGGTTTTCTGGAATGTTTTCTCTTTGAGTCAAGTTCTGTGTTTTACTCAAGAATCTTTCATTTTCTTTTTCTTTTTCTTATTAGCATCAAACAAAGGACAGTAATTTTACAGAGGGGACTTGCTGATCGTTCTCAAGCTGTTTCAAAGGAATGTTTAAAATTAATGACAGAGGAGTGGCTTAACCAATGCTGCCTTGGTAATCCTGTAGATTTGCTCAAGTATCTTGATGTTGAAACCTATGAACTAGTTGGTGAATCTGTTATGGGGGCTTTATTAGAAGCCAGTTTAGTAAAACTACATGATGATGAAAGTATCCAGAAGAATATACTAACTGCCAGCAATGGAACTGAAGGTCAGTGTAGCTTGCTTATTTTGTTTAAAATGAAAATGATTCAATTTCTCATCAGACAAAAATGTTTAAAATGAAATATATACAATTATGTGATAAACAATGTATTATTTTGATAAGTATTTCTCTAACCAGAATTGAGCTCAACCAGATTTTAGCATTAACACTCCTTTACAATTCTTGAGTAATTTTCTACCTATTGTCTTAATATGTTGCATTATATACTAGTTCAGCTGCAATCCGTTCCAAACCGAATTAGCTACTATCTTAATAGGAATAACTACTATTTTGTGCAAAAAGAACTTGGAGGACTGCAATAATATTTTATGGATCTGCTCTTTCTCCAAGCATACTTGGGAGAAATTCTTTGGAACCATCAATATAGTTTGGGTATCCAATAGGAGATGTAGAGACATTTGGAGAACGTGATACTGATTCCTTCTTTCAAGTGGCCGTGCCGGGCTCTATGGCAAGTTGGTTTCTTTGCAATTTTGTGGAACATTTGATCAGAAAGAAATCATTTGATTTTTAGGGGTGGAAAGGTCTTGGGATTATATTTTAGGATTGGCACATGTTAATACATCTTTTAGGGTGTCTGTTCCCAAACATTTTTGTAAGTGTCCCTTTTCTTTAATTCTTAACAAGGCCGCATACTTGTAATTAGATAACAGCATATTGTTTTGTTGTGCTTTGTTTTGTTTTGCTTTTGTGTTGTATATCTTTTATTTTCTCAATGAAATGGGCTTTTGAGCCGTCTTTAAAATAATATTGTCAGTAGTTGTTTCCTTCACTCTTACGCAAAGATACTGCACTTGTGGTTTAGATTGTCCTTTATTTTTCTAATTCAAAATTTATTGTTTTTCATTAATATTTATTGATTTGTCTATCCATTTAAAATCTAAAGAATTATAAAGGATTTAAATGTTTGACTAGTGGAGTGTCAAAATTCTTATTTATTCGTTTTTGTTATTGATGTTCACTTATCTCTATTTAACTTATTTTTGTTAATCGATGTTTTTTTTTACTTTGATAAATAAGAAATGTCTTTTTGTCCTCCTTTTTAAAAAAATTGTCTCGTTACAGTTTTTAATTATTTCTCCAACCTTTGTATTTCTATTTTTACTTATTAGAATACTTTTTTTTTTAGTCTACAAATATTTGAAACTAAATTGCACTCCAAGAATCCAGCTAATGGAAGCAGAAGTTTCTCTTTATTGGAGAGTCATCTATAGGCATATATACTAAATGAAGCCTAGTATATGTTGCTTGTTTACCCTAATACTCACTTCTTTAGCCTAATATGTATAAAATTAATAAAATAATGCCACATCAGATTCTGTCAAGTATTTAATAGACTTTTGACGGTCAAACTCAGAGACCAAAAATGTCTTTCTTCCAAAAAAAGATTTTTTTTTTTAATGATTGGCTATACCACCATATCTTTCTCAATTATAATATATATGTTGAAGTTATTTTTCATATTTGTGTTTTCTCATTGTCCTGGTCAATAAGTTCTTTTTAGCCAACATCATGGTGTCTATAAACATCAATAAAAATATGATATTATCTAAGCAAGTACTAATGTATTTGTTTAAATGCCTTTTCATCATCTCTTGATAGAAAGTAGCATTCAATCTTATGTATAGGCATATTTGTTCCCATAGTAGCTTGTGTGCCTCAAAATGTAGTCCTTAGCAGTGTTGTTGAGGCGATGCCAGGCGCTCGCCTATGGCGAGAGGCGAGGCGCCCAGCGCCACCATCGCCTCGCCATGACCTCAGGCGAGGAACCTCACTAAAGCGCTCACTTGAGCCGCTTTTTGATAGCCATTTCAGGGAGGTGATGGTGAGGAGGTGAGCGCCTCTGTGAATGGAGGTGCAACTGGTAAAAAAATTAGGTTTTTTTCGTAAATAAGAGGAAAAACTATAGAGAAGATGAAGCTATTTCTTGAAGAAAATTGAAGAAGACGAAAAGATGGGATGGGAGACTAAAAATGTATAGGGAATATCAAAATGATAGAGAGAGAGAGGGGGGATGATACTAATTTCCTCACTAAAAACAATATTTAATGGATGGCAAGAGATGATTGAGATCTTACGGTTAGATTGAGAATAAGAAAAGTCTAGAATATGAAGAGGAGATACACTTTCTACTTACCAACAAATCAACATTTAATAAAAAAAACAATTAAGAATCTGATGTGATTTGAAATAAAATCATTTTATAATTCTTTTAAATAAAGATTATATATTAAAAATAATTAAGAATCTGATGTGATTTGAAATAAAATCATTTTATAATTCTTTTAAATAAATATAATATATTAAAAATAATTAAAGTTATTTATCCAACTATATTTTATTTTATATAACAAGAAATTAATTAATTATATATATATATATATATATATATATATATATATATAATTTTTTTTTAAATTTATTAAAATGCTCTTGGTTTCACTAAGGCGACACCTTTTTGTCGCCTTTCGCCTTGGAGGCAACAAAAGGGGTCGTCGCCTTGGAGTGCGCCTCTCGCTTTGAAAACACTGGTCCTTAGATAAGTTGATCCCAACTCTTTGCTTAAGTAAGTTGTAAATGTTGGAGTCAATATTCTAGTGATATTCTTCAAATGCTGTCTGATTTGATTCTTGTTTAACTTGCCAAAAGCATCTTTGAGTTAGGGTTTTGCTTGCAATAGTAACATGATGGTTTTCTCTCTTGACATTAGGAGACTCACTAAATTGCACTCCAAGAATTCAGCTAATGGAAGCGAAGTTTCTCTTTATTGGAGAGTCATCTGTAGGCATATACTAAATGAAGCACAAGTAAGTATATGTTGCCTATTTACCCAGTACTCTATTCTTTTCGCGATGTTTGTGAAACTCAGTACCTAGAATGTAATAAATACTGGGTGAAATAGCTTTATTACTGATTGGTAGGCTATTAGCCTATTTGTTACTTCTTGTAATTGATTATAATGTTAGGTTAGTATGTTAAGGAGGGAATTGATGTATAGTGTGGATCTTGTTGATTGTATATTACTTACTTCTTAGTTCTTTGTTAGTTGTGGTACTATCAATTGTTGTTAATCAAGTAGTTTACTGTTTGATAGCTGGTCTTGGTAAGTGATCATGTATATAAATATGCTAGTTTTATATTTGTAAATGGAACTTTTAAAATTCGATAAAGATTTTTTCTTTAGTACCATTGGAGAGAGATGCTAGGTTGCATAACGTATTAAAGATTACTTTATTTCTTAATTTCATGTATATTTATTTTTCTACTTATGTTGTGTTTCCCACACTATTGATAACTTGATTCTCATTCTAAATACTGACAAATAATGTCAATAGTAATTCACTTCATACGAATTCAAACTTAATTTTTGTAAGCACTTTAAAATATTATTCCTATTTTGACATATATATTATGCTTAATTTAAACTTAGTCTTTTAAATGTTAAATGTATTTCCATAGCTTAGAGGCATCTTTTATAATTTTCATTTGTTATTAAATTAGTATGAGGCAGTGGATAATCATCACTTTTCTTTACATGGTGGTTATTCTGCTGTAGCCAACAGAATTAGAACCATGGTTTTTTATTTATTTTTATTTTTTATAGAAAGAATTAAAACCATGGTTTCTGATATCATTTAACTGAATAGCCAGTTAAACTGGGTTTCTGCTGTAGCATATGGCTTTTGATGGAAAACCAGGAATAGTTAATTCTTTAATATATTTTTTTAATAATTATTAATGAAAACTACTCTCATAACATTTAAAAAAGTCTGGTAGAATAACTTGTCAGTTTTTATGTGCGTAATCCTCACACTTTTATTACCTTTATGGTTTCAATGCATCATTGAAATGAAATTCCTGAAATTGAGCCTTCTTGAAATTTAAATTTTCTGGATCACGCAATATTCCAACTATATATCATGCACTTCATTATGTTCTTTATTAATTTTTCTTGGACAGGCAATAGGTTCTGATGCTGCAGCTTCTATGGGTGCTGAAGCAGCAGTATATGCAGCTGAAGCTTCAGACAAAAATGACCTTTTAGAGAAAATTCTTCCAGCAACAATTTCTGATTATGTAGACTTAGTCAAAGCTCATCTTAATGCGGGTGGGTTTTTTTTCCTTCCATAAATCAAGAATATGGTATGTTTGTTGGTTTGCAACCTAAGACGACCGTGTAATTTCAGGGTCCAGCTATCGGTTTGCATCTAGACAACTACTTTTGCTTGGAACAGTGCTTGATTTTTCTGATGCTGCAAATCGGAAGATTGCTGGTGCATTTTTGCAAGAAGTGTTGCATATGTCTCCAGAACACGAAGTGGATGCTAATGGAAACTTTGTTGTTCTTGGGGATGGGATCAATCTTGGAGGAGATAGAGATTGGGCACTAGCTGTATCTGGGTTGGTAAAGAAAGTCCATGCCGCTGCAGGTGAATTTGAAGAAGTTATTCTTGAGGTAGTTGAAGACCTTTCTCGGCCATGCAGGGAGAGAACTGCAAACTGTATGCAGTGGATGCACTGTCTTGCTGTGACTAGTCTTCTCCTAGAAAACGCGAAATCTTTAAATTTCATTAACGGAAAAATCACAGGACCTGCTGAACTAGTGGAGTCTATATTGCTTCCAGGGGTAAAGAATATTCTTTATATCATCTGCTTATTTTTTGTTTCACGCACAACATATTGTTTGCATTTTCTCAGGACTGCTAAATGTGCATAAAATGATGGGAGATATTACATTCATCTACATTCATTTTATGGGACTTAGATAGCTGGAACCAGTGAACGCTTGTTTCACAATGTAAAAATATATATAGTTTTTATCTTTCAAAAATGGGATTTTTTATTCTCATGTACGTTTTAAAATTTTTAATTTAATTTCAAGAATAAGAATAATTTTTCCTTGGGAAACTCTCACTAAACTCTTTGAACCAAACATACACAGTTTTGAATCTTTTTAAAGGTTTTGATGGGATTTTCTCTTTGATTGCAAGTCATCAGACTCATCACTAAATACATACTCCCTCATATTATATCTTACCACAGACTCTCTTACCAATAAACTTGAACACACTTTAATTTTCTCACCTACAAATCAATGTTCACTTCTCACATTCAAACTCTCTCTCTACAATTTGCATGCATAACACTTTATTTCTTTCGCTGTTTATACTTCAAGCCTAAAAGAAGCCTGCATGTTCTAAAATTTTTCAAGTGTTGAGTTCTGGCAGTATTGCTTGTTATAGTATCCTTCTCTCTCTCTATATATATATATATTGTACGAGTTATTTTTAGCCTTTTAGGGGGCGTTTGGTTGCCAGGTTTGGGTAGTGAATTGGGGGTTAAACAATTCTAACCTGTGTTTGTTTTCCAGTTTTGAAACCCAATATGATGGGTTTGTTAACCCCCCTCTTAACAAACCTATCCATTTTCACAATTTTAACACATTTTACACTTAACAAACTCACAGTTTTGTACATACCAAACACAGTGTTAACAAACCCCTGCTTAACAACCCCCTGCTTAACAACTCCCTGCTTAACAACCCAAACCTGACAACCAAACGACCCCTTAGGGTTAATTAGTTAAGTATCCCTCGTATTTGCACTCTTTTAATTAGGGCTCCCTCGTTTTTCATATATATATATATATATAAATATGGTTTTAGTGAATGGAATTAAACATAGAGTTTTCTCACTAATCATTCTACTAGTTTACACTAGTTTACACGGTATCAGAGCACAAGGTTCTCTTAGAGTTTGTTAGGTGTTTAGGGTTTCCCCTCTAAATAGGGTGTTTAGGTCATCACTTTGAGTGATTGATAGTCTACATCACCCAATGTAGAGAAGCGCCACCGCCACCTAAGATTAAAAGGATTAAGACATGAGCAGTGTTTTCAAGGCGAAAGGCTCTCCAAGGATGACCCCTTTTGTTTCCTTAGTAAGGCAAGGCGCACATGAATAATTTTTTTTTTTAAATAAAAATATATATCTATAGCATTCATATGTTTTGTAACTTTTTAGCTTCCAAACTCAAGTTTTTTAGCTTCCAAGCAAGCTCAAATATCTACATAGGATTTTAGTCTTAGACTCTTATTTTGCATTAAAATTTCATTAAATTCCTTATTTAACCCATTGTTATGGAAAAAATTCCCTAAATTAAGAGGTGCTCGCCTCATCTCCTCATCGCCATGGTTAAGGCTAAAAAATGGCGCTCCAAGGGCGCGCCTCACCTTGTGGCGAGGCAAGGGAGGCTCTGGTTGCATCGCCTCTCGCCTATGGCGAGCGCTTGGGTGCGCCTGAGGCTCTCAACATCACTAGACTGGAGAGTGTAACTCAAAATTATTACACATAATGGCCTATCTCAGGAAAGTAAAGAATTATATCTCCTCTCTCATTAAAGAAGATGAAACTGTTGTATTTCAGGAAGGAGATATTGTTGGGAAATAGTTTCTTTCTATCCTTCCCTTTATCCATTAAGTTCAAGGCCTTTAGCTACTATTGAGGGGATTGATTGGCACCCAATTAGTCATATAGAAAATGCCTCCTTGGAGAGCCCGTTTCAATTAGAAGAGATAAGGAAAGAAATGTTTGGCTGGGATGGAAACAAGGCCTTAAGACCGAATGGTTTCTCTATGGCTTTCTTTTAAGAAAATTGGAACACTATCAAGCCAGGAGTTGGAATGAAATTTTTACGAGTTCTTTAAAAGGGGAATCATTGAAGCTTCCACAAATGAGACCTTTATCCTGTCTAATACCTCAAAAAGGTATTCTCTAACTAAGTTAAATTGTGACAGTTTCTAGGACTTGTCTTGGAGAAGATAAAAAAGAGGTCGACAATCCAAAGGTGGTAGATCAACACTGATTTAGTGTGTTCTCTCGGCAATTCCTACCTACTACATGTCCTTATCCAGGATGCCTGCAAGTGTAAGGGAGGATAGGGAGAGATTGATCAGAAATTGCTTTGGGAGGGTTCTAGTGAAGGGAAAGGATCTCATCTTGTTAATTGGAAAGAGGTATTGAAATCATTATGGGAAGGGGGGGTCGGGAATCGGCAACTTGGAAAGAAAGAATACGACGTTACTCGTTAAGTGACTATGGAGATTCCCCTGTTGAAAGTCGTAGTCCTGGGGCATAAAGTAATTGCAAGTAGACATGGGAAGCATTCAAATGGTTGGAATACCAACGTGGTAATCAGACGCACTGTTAAAAATCCATGGAAGGTGATATCCAAATGCTACCCTATGTTTCTTAACTGTGTTAAATGAAAGGTTGCGGATGGAAACCATATTCACTTTTGGGAGGACGATTGGCTTGGAGGCATTGCTTTTCAAGACCTATACACTTTTTTGTACACCTTAACCCGGCTAAAAATTCACCCATTTCTTCTTTTATTCTTAAGGAGGGTTTTAGGTGTGAATATTGACTTACATTTTTTGTAGACCAATCTGGGAGGGAATTGTTAGAATTGACTGACATCCATTATATCAAACGTTGAGGGAATCACGGTGAGAGAGGGTTCACTTGATGAAAGAATTTGGAACCTGACTTCCTCTAATACTCTTTCTTGTAAATCTTTTTTTGAGCATAGCCTATTTGTCCCCTTGAACTCCAACTCATCTTTTTTTCCACTTTGTGGAAGATGAAGATCTCGAAAAAAGTAAGGTTCTTTATATAGTTTGTGGCCTTAGACAAAATTAACACCTAGGAGTTTCTTTAGCAATCTTCTTCAACCCCATTGTTGCAGTTTCTGCAAGCAAAAGTCCGAGAATCTTGATCATATCAGGTGGACGTATAATTTCTCGAGGCTAGGTTTTTTAGAAGAATTCACAACAATTTTATTAATATAAAAGAATATACAAGAGATTAAAAGGACCTCCAAAAAAATTACAAAAAAGAGTTCCAAGGTATATACAAAAAGATGAATAAGTTAACCCAAAATTTAATTGCGCATTATTTTTTGACCAAAGGTAAATTTAATTACAAAAAGCGATCTCAAAGATGATGATGATCACGAGCCACACATCGTTGAAAATACGTTTGTTTTTCTCGATCAAAATCACCCAGAAAAGAGCCACCACAACAAGATTCCAAAAAATACTCTTTCGAATTCGTCTAGAACCAAAAGGGTTGATGGAAAAAAGAGTGCAAATATCCTTAGGCATAACCCAAAGAATATCGAAATGAGTCAAAATTCTACTCCAAAAAACTCCAGTAAATTCACAATGAAGGAATAAATGATTAGTCGACTCATGACCCTTTCTACAATTCCACCAATAAGGGAACAAAGACCAAATCAGATTCTTTCTGTGCAAAATATCACAATCATAGGAAAAATTAAAGCTTAATAGGAATGTTTTTTTGCCAAATAAAAGTAAATGGAAACTCAAGGTAAGAAGGGACATGACTCAACTTTATGTAAAAACAATTTGTAGTGAATGAGACCGAAGGATGGATGGTCCAAGTTTTACGATCTTCCAAAGTTGTAGGCCGAACGAAATGGATGGATGAAAGTAAGTCTTGAAATTGTAAAAACTCAATCTCATTATGGTTTTCTCTTAAAGAAAGATTCCAAGATGAAGAAAAACTATCAAACAATGAAGCAATTGAACAACCGACATTAGAGGACACAAGGTAAAGCTGAAGATAAAGAGATTGGAAAGAAAAATCTCCAAACCAAATATCCTCCCAAAAGTGAATTGGGTTGGTATTACACTTTTTGCCACCTTGAATGAGTTGTTTTGTTGCCCTCCTTTCAAAGATAAAGGGAAAAGTTTGTGGGTGTCGGGATGTGGTGCAATTACTTGGGGGATATAGCTTGAGAGGAATTGGAGAATTTTTAGGGATGAAGAGAGATCTTGGGATTATATTTGGGAGTTGGCACATGTAAATGCATCCTCTTGGATTTCAACTTCCAAACCATTTTGCAATTATCCATTAGGCTTAATTATAAATAGTTGGCCCGCATACTTGTATTTAGGTGGCTTTTGGGGTATATAGTATACCATTTTTTTGTGGCTTTTGGATTGTTTTACCACTTTATTGTATTGCCTTTTTTTTATTATTTTTCTTCTAATGAAATGGCCTTTAGAGGTGTTATCTTAAAAAAAAAAGGTTAAATTATGACCTTATTATTTTTCTTCTAATGAAATGGCCTTTAGATGTCTTTCTACAAAAAATTGTGACCTTATTATGTTGGTTAGATGGGCCTCCCAAGTGGGATGTTGTGTTTCACCTCCCCTTTTTACCTTGGTCTGCCACTGGGTCACAACCCTAGAAACACATCTTTCTGGGATCCGGTTGTTGAAAAGGTATAAAAGAGATCGGCCTCTTAGAAAAAAAGGATATTTCTCCAAGGGAGGAGATTGACTCTTGTCTATTGTTTTTGAGGTGACATGGGGCGCCCCACGCCACCTCTATTTGTCGAACTTTGGAAGAAGTTTTCCTGAATCCCACTTTTAAAGAAAAAGGGAAAAGCTTATGGCTTTTAGGTTTTTGTGCGGTCTTGTGAAGGATACAGCTTGAAAGAAACAAAGGATTTTTTTGTGATGAGCAACGATGTTGGGAGGACTATGTTTGGGAAATGACACATGTAAAAGCCTCATTTTGGCGTCAACAACGATTTTTTTTAATTACTCACTTTTTTTATTACTAACAATTGGCCCGTATACTTGTAATTAAGTGGCGGGTTGATTTTGTACATGGTAAATAGGTGTTGATATGGGTATTTGGTAATCCCGTTATTTTTTTTTGTGGGGATTTTTTTTACCTCTTACTTGTATCTTTCATTATCTCAATGAAATGGGCTTATGAGCCACTTTAAAAAAAAGAACGTTATGTTAAGTTGAAGAATTAAAAGGGAACTTAAGTTCAAAGACCAAAATGGAAAATTTAGGGACTAAAATAGGTTTTAATCCTTATGTGTATATGTTGATTTAAATTTTATTTTGACCATTATTCTTCTATGTACGTATTTTGGAACTCTTTTGTCTTTGTAACTTTCGTATGGAGGTTTTATCTACTCCTTGTACTTTCTTTATTTTAATAATACTGTTGTGATTTCTTCAAAAAAAATTATTAGTAACTAATATCAAAGGGATAAATTTTTCATAAATTGTCTCAAACAACATATATCTGGATACTAATTAATGAAATGCCATAATTTTTAAAAATTACTCTAATAGCTATTGAACTAATTTGAACTATTTTGATATTTTCCATTGTTATTTTCAATGATTTTTTTTTTTTTGTGGTTTTTGGCCTTTTTTACTTCAATAAACTTAAACTATTATCATTAATTTATTGAAATATTTTATTAGTTTTCATTGTTATTTTTTAATTTATTTGTTATTTTTTGCCTTTTTTACTTCAGTAAATTATTGAACTAATTGAGTTATTATTTGAGTAATTTTTAAAAAGTTATGACATTTCATGTAAAAATATGCTATTTCAGTGTCCCTAAATCTTTTTTAGGAATCAATAAGTATAAGACGTGTTAATTTAGGTAAAAAATTAGCTCTTTTCTTTTCCGCATGTGTGTACTATATTGATACGATGTTTATAAGTAGGTCATTAAGGATGTATTAGTCATTACCCATAAGGGGTTATTTAGAGAATAATGTTTAAAAATAGTCTTGAGGTTAAGCAATTATTGAGGGAGTACTCCTAGTGATTGGAATTGGCAGAATAAGGGAAGGGCTCTCGAATTTCTTCTCCTCCTTTTGTCATTGTTTTATCATATTATATCAATTTTGTTCCATCATATTTGCAACCAGGGCATGGGATGATATCAATATTTATATAGAGACATTTTGTCCATGCCCCCTTTCAGCTTATTGATGCATGCCTTGAAGTTTATGCAACTTTGGAACTCATTTGGTAAATACACTAACTGATTTGTATTGTGTGTTGCAGGCAAAACATGTTTATTTAGATGTTCAGAGAATCAGTATCCGTTGTCTCGGCCTCTTTGGATTGCTAGAAAAAGACCAAGTGGGGAAGTGGTTAAACAGTTGAGGTATTCCTTCATTAAGGGGTCGCCACCAATTAGCATAATGGCGTGCAAGGCTTTAATTGATCTGGTAATGTGGCATGGTCCACAGGAAGTTGACAAAGCTGTGGGACAGGATTACTCACTGCAGCCTCCATTTGATAAGACATCTTTTAGTCCTATAAATTTGTCCGAAACAGATGAGGCTTTGAATAGTAGATCACTTGATCTTCTCTATTCTGGACTAGGCAACGATGAAGGGTGCAACTCTTCAGAAAGTAATGAAATTGAGTCAGTTCAAGCTGTTGCTGTGGAAGGGTTTGCGAAGATTCTTCTTCTGAGTGAAAATTATCCCAGCATACCGCCATCTCTACATCCATCACTCATAGGAAAGCTTATCAACATTTATTTTGACAGTGGAAACGATCTTGAGAGGTTGTCTCTTCTGCGCCTTTATTTTCCGATTTGAGTTTATCATTTTTATGTTGAAACATCTTAGACTTGAATTGCTCTGGTCTTGAATGAATCAGGTTAAAGCAATGCCTTTCTGTATTCTTTGAGCATTATCCATCCCTCACAGTTTCTCACAAGGCAAGTGAAGTACAGATTAAATGGATACTTTCTCTACTTGTGAGATGCTTGAAAATTTAAATTTTCTATATTGTGTCATACAATTGCTTGCAGAGGTGGATATCTGAGGCTTTTGTTCCTGTTATACGTTCAATGTGGCCAGGCATTAATGGAAATGTTGGAGTTTCTAATGCTGTGGTTGGAAATATGCGTAAACATGCAGTCCAAGCATCACGTTTTATGCTGCAGATGATGCAGGCTCCTTTATATGTGAATGACACTGAAATGAAGGATGGAGATGTATGCATGCGAAATCAGGAAGTCTTTGATGGTATTATGGAACCACCCTTTGAGTGTAGTGAGGAGGGGCTTGCCATTCGAATAGCCACTGAGGTAACTATTAGCTTCTTTGAGCGTATATTATGTGAGTTTTCTCTATATAATCATGAACCATGGTTTACATAGTTCACGTAGTCATTCTGAATACATTTTTCATGCTTATTATGAAAACCTTTCATTCTATTTATCACATCGACTTTTGAATTCAATTTTACTACTGTAATTAGACCATTTCAGCATTTATATTACTGACATCCATATTCATACCCAGGGCTTCAAAAAGCGATAAGCTCATTGAAGCCAGTGTTTTCAAGTCGAGAGGCGCACTCCAAGACGTCGACCCCTTTTGTTGCCTCCAAGGCGAGAGGCGACAAAAAGGCGTCGCCTTAGTGAAGCAAGGCGAACTTGAATAAATTTTATAAATATAGATATCTATTGCATTCATATATAAAGTAAACAACTCCTTGATTGTCATAAATAATTAAATTTTCTTCCTTTTTAAAGAAAGTTAATTTAATGATATGAAGACAGAAATAATAAAATTTATTATATATAAATGATTAAACTAAATCATAAATAATTAAATTTTATTCCTTTTAAAAAAAATTAATATAATGATATGAAGACAGAAATAATAAAATTTATTATATATAAATGATTAAACTAAATCATAAATAATTAAATTTTCTTGCTTTTAAAAAAAAATAATTTAATGATATGAAGACAGAAAGACTTTCATTTACGGTTACCACATGAAACTTGTTCAATACCCTAACATTATTAATTTCTCTTCCCAATACACTTCCCACTCAGCCTTTTCAGATTCAACTTCTTCCCCTTTAGTTTTCAAGTTTCACTAGGTAATTTTCTCTCTCCATAGTCACTCCTTTCTCCATTCTGAATCTGCCTCCATCTTTTTTCTTTACCAGTTACTTTTTCTCTATCCTTCATCTTCTTCAAGAAGATTTTCGTGGTTAATCAAAATTGTATGATTTCTTTCTCACTTTCTTAGTGTGTATCAATTTACATTGAAAACAAAACTTAAGGAGAAGACTCTCGGTGATTTCTGTAAAAGAAATCAAGTTTCCCTTCATCTTCTTCTTCAATTTTATGAATCGGAAAAAAACTAATTTGCACCTCTATTCTCAGAGGCGCTCACCTCCTCGCCATCGCCATCTTGGTATGGCGAGTGCCTTACTGAAGTGGCTCACCTGAACTCATGGCGAGGCGCCGAGCGTCGCCTTAAAAATACTGATTGAAGCACAAAAGAGTGAGTTTTATAGAAGGGCATAGTATAAAAATAAAAAAAAATATATTTTATACGTAAAAAATTTTAGTATATAAAACACTGGGCATCAGGGTCTTTTCTTAGACATTATTTAAAAATAAAGGTATATAAGGAGATTTTCTTTCCATTTTTCCCTATAAATCAGAAAAATGTAACAAATAAGGAGGAAAAACCCTCAAGGGAGATGAGGTGCCTCATCTTGCGCTAGGTGCACCATGCGCCTCAAGGCTGACGCCCCCTTTTAAATCATTGTTCCTGCCAGCTGAATAAAATATTTATACTGGCCTAGTTGACAGTTGACCATTTAATCTTTCTATAAAAAAAACTAAAATAGTTGACAGTTGACCATTTAATCTTTCTATAAAAAAAACTAAAATATTGCAGAGAAAATATGAACAGGATACAAACAAAGAAGTCTTTATCTTGTTGAGAAAATATGAACAGCATACAAGGAAATTGGAGATGATGAAATATAGGCCAAAAAATGTTTCTATTGATGCTAATTACAAATTCAGAGTTGCATCAAAAGGTGCCAATATGAACAACGTGTTTTCTAAAACTCATTTACTTACGTGCTTGACCTGACATAAGTTTTTGAGCAAGTATAATAAATTAGTTCATGCATTCTCCCTTAAAATATCATATAGTGCCTTAGAGGTTGTGATCAAGTTCCTGAGATACATGAGAAGGCTCCAAGAATGCGGCTTTTATTTTCAAAGAATCTCCAAGAAATTGAGTGCAGCCACCCTCACTGAGTTTTGTCATATTGCACTTGTTACTAGCTTATATAGGATCATTGCTAAGGTGCTTGCCTCTCGTCTCAAATCTGTCCTAGGGGTTTACTATTGCCAAAAGTCAGCCTGCTTTTGTGAACGGGCGTCAAATTCTTGATCCAATTCTAATTGCTAATGAAGCTATTGAGGAGTATAAAAAAGAAAAGAAAAAAGGAGTGTCTTGTGTTCAAAATTGATTTTGAAAAGGCTTTTAATCATGTAGAATGGGGGTTTTTGGACACTGTTTTCCTTTTCAAGGGTTTTGGTTCAAAGTGGAGGAATTGGATTTCAGGATGTTTAAAAATGGCTAACTTTTCAATCTTTGTCATTGGTAACCATAAGGGTTTTGTTAAGGCATCTCGTGGACTTAGGCAAGGTGATCCTCTTTCCTCTTTAACTTAGTGAGTGGTGCTCTTTCTCGTTTGGTTGACAAAGCGGTTTTCGTTGGTATTATTGAAAGTTTTCACATTGGCCACCAAAACCTTAGCTTATCTTAGTCTCAATTTGGTGATGATACAATCTTCTTTGTGGCAAATAAGGACTCCTCTTTCATCAATCTTTTAGAGTTAGTTAAGCTCTTCGGGGTCATGTCTGGTTTGAAAGTGAATTTGGCCAAAAGCTCTATCCTTGGCATAAATTTCCCGAGTTCTAGAACCTCTCTTTTGGCTAATTCTATTGGTTGTGTTCATGGTTCTTGGCCTATTAAATATTTAGGTCTTCCTTTAGATGATAACCCTAATTCCATCTCTTTTTGGCAACCTGTTGTGGACAAAATCACCTCTAGATTGGAAGGTTGGAGAAAAGGCTATTTTAAGAAACTTTCTTTGGGATGATATTAATGAGGGAAAAAGATTTCATTGGAAAAATGTTTGTAAACCAAAACTTTTGGGTGGATTGGGCATTGGGAATCTTGAGTTAAAAACTTTGCTTTACTTGGAAAATGGTTTTTGAGGTTCTATTATGAACCAAACTCTTTTTGGGTTTCTTTTATTAAAGGTAAATATGGTTCTTTTAGCTTTGATTGGAATTCTATGAGTGTAAAGTTTGGCTCTTTTCGCAATCCTTGGAAAGCCATCTCGAGATGGGCCCTTTCCTTTGGCCTTGGTACAAAACTTATTCTTGGTAATGGTCTTTAAATTTGCTTCTGGGAAGATCCTTGGGTTTCAAATACTCCTCTCTTCATCTTTTCCTCTCTTCTCCTCTACCTCTACCGTATTACTTCAGATTTTTTTTCCTCCATATTTTTTCTCTTTATTCTTCTTACTAATTTTTGGGATCTTTCTTTTTTATCGAAATTTTCAAGATGAGGGGATCTTAGAATTCTCATTTCTCCTTGGCATGATTTCTCATTTCACCCCCCTCCTCCTCTATATATTTGCTCCTTTGTTATCAGAATTATGAATCTGTTTCTCATCTTTTTTTGCATTGTGATTTCACGGCGAAACTTTGGTTCAAGCTTCTTAGTTAGTTTGACTTGAGTTGGGTTTCTCCAAATGATGCTTGCAAGTTATTGATATGGGATATTTTTGGTTTAAAGACTTCAAAGTCGAGGAAATCTTTTTGGAATTGTGCAGTAATTCTTTCATTTAAGTTTTTTTTAAAGGTTTTGCTACTTAGTTTTTGCTTTGTTTTTGAGGAATCCTCTTCCTCTAAACTTGTACTTTACTTTTATCTTTGATCAATGAAAGTTAACTCTCTATCCAAAAAAAATAAAATAATAATAATACCTAAAGTAGTAGTGTAGATTGATGTTGATTGGGTAGGATAAATAACCAGTAGGTCAACTTCAAGATGTTGCTACTACAAGTTTAGAGGAAGAGCAGAGTGCAGGTATAAAAAGCCAAGGAATTTGTGAATGCACATAAATATTTTTTGCTATCAAGAAACTTATGTTTATTGTGGAGCCTCCTATGAAACTGTAATGTTGTAATAAGGCAGATATATGAGACGGAGACCTCCAATTCACATTACTTAAAAAAAAAAGAAGGGTCCGTGAACCCTAGAGGAAGGGAAGACCTGCAGCCTAGTTAATGACTGTTTTTGAATTTATGTCAACTTGAATATCCAGTCTATTTTTGTACCATCTTTAATATTTCTTATTTTGTTCCACAATTCTTGTCTAGGTGTATAAATAGTCAGTTTCTTTATGTAATCTGCCAATACTTGTTGAAATATATTAATGAAAAACGAAGTTTATTCTCTATGGTGCTAAATCCTCCATAATTTTTTTTCGTTTATGAACTTCGTTGTTGTGGATTTCTGACTTAACAATATGTAAATGATGTTTCTTTGAGGTTGCAAGCTTTCGTGGAAAAAAGACTCAGGCAGAAAAGTTGTATGTCTGTGCTCTATGTCGTGCACTCATAATGCTCCATATTCGCCCATCAGAACAAGATGCTATCAGGTTAATGAGAAGACTACTCTGTTATGTGGTTGAAACTACATCAACAGAGAAGGATCTTGTCAAGGATTTAAAGCGGATGAGGGAGCATCTCAAGGCTATTGACAAACAACCAGATCTTGCGGTGGTTCAGGATCAAGCTAATCTCCTCTTAGGTAAATGTTTTCACATATTCTACTCGTGTGCCTTGGTTTGACATAGCAAATCAAAAAGTTTGCTTACCAGAAACATGAACATAATACTGGAGTCATGTTTCTGACTAATTAGTTCTTAAATGATCATGCCTCGTACACTTTTGCATGATACATTTTTACACGTTTCATGCCATAGTCTACCTTAGAAGAAGAATACAAGACTACCAATAATGCGAAGATACACATTATTTTCACTCGTTTTCTAAAGAGTAGATATCAGGGTTTACTTTCTTCCTGTTGGATAATTAGACTCAGATATGAGATATTCTCTTGATTAATCCATTAGCTAAAGCCATATATATAGGCAAATACTAGAAACCCTAAAGAAGTGAAAAATTACAACTAAGGGAAATTAACTAATTAGCCCTAAAACTCACACATATATGAATATACAATATATAAAAAGCATACTATGACAGTGACATTTTAGTAATTAGTATGCAGAAAGTTGCCACATCTGCTGTGCTGTGATAGAGATATGCTACTTGAGCTTTTAAAGTGTTGCGTATTCATCATATCAATCTCACGGTCAAGTCCATGACCTTTTTTTAAAATTAAACTCGTTGAAATGTATTGAAAATTCAAATATATTTAAAAAAAAAACATTCAAGGGGAAAATTGTATCATTGCCAACTGTAGCCTATTTATGAGAAAATGATATACATCATGTTTATTTAGGGTCATGTCTGTCAGTGCTTTGCCCAATGCTAGGGTAAGGGTGATATGTTCTCATGTCATGGTTGTCCATTTAATATTGAATATATGCCAATGATGGTTCTCTTTTGAAAACTGGCCAGGCTAAAATTTTATTAGTTGCTTTCATTATTGCAATTCTAATTCAAAAGCATATCTCCATAGGATTTGATTCGTTCTTATTTTGCATTTGATTTGTGCTTACAAAAAACTGTTCTTACAGAGAGATTGAAACTGGAGTTCAATTTGGAAGCTGAAATTCCACAAACCCCTGCCCCATGTTCCACAAGACATGCACGTTCCCGGAGACGAGTGAAACATGACTCCTCATCTTCTGATGAATCTATGTCACCCACCTCTGTTCCCAACATTGCTGGGACAATCAGCATACGCTCACAGAGGGCAAGCAAAACTGCGGCATTGACCAGAATTACGAATAGTTCACTCAAGATCAACAAACAAGTTGATGATGAAGATGAAGACGACGACGACAATGATTCTGGTTCAGATGATGGAGATTCAGATGTGACAGAGGATTAGTAATGGGTTATACGGAAATGAATTTGACATCATGTATTGTGCACCAATACCGTAATATTTCCTCCAATGTTGTATGTTATCTATATGATTAATTAGGCACGAGTTGTAAATAGTTGTGGCTTTAACTCAGTATGTTTTATGCTATTAAAAAAATACTACCTTTACCACAGATGCATCTTCCTTATGATTGCTATTCTGCTGTATGTAATATTTTCTTTAAAGATATTGTGTAATGTGAGGCTGGCTGTCATTGCATTTGTACATGAACACTGAATGTCATGGGCTGTACCAAGTTATAAGTCTTGTTTGTTCAGTGATTGAAATTTACCTCAACTAATTTGAAAATATTCATTTGTTTTTGGACAAAATACCCTACAAAACTTTAAATTCCCTAAATTATATGGAATCAAAATACCTTTTCGAGCATGATTTTTTTTTTATTTTTTTTTACATTGTCCCAAACAGGTAAGCATTCCTTCACAGAAGAAAAATGGACAAGACACTCACCTGACATCAAACATCTGAAAGAATTTGGGGGTGTGGCATGCACATCTAAATCAAGGAAAACGAAGTATAGGGCAGTCAACTCAAATCTATGTTTCTGGGGTGTTGAGAAGGGGTAAAAGATTATAGAGTTTGGTATGCAGCTAAGGGAAGACTATAATCTGTAGGGATGTGGCATTGAGGGAAAGAATAAATGTTCATCAGTAAAGAAGAAGCTCATAGCACCGTGAATCAAGAAACTCAAGCCCAACACAAAAAAGCGAGTTGAAGAAGATTTGGATTATAGTAACTAAGAATCGGAAAACTTAGGGTTTGTTTGGGATAGTTTTTAAACGTGTTTCTTAATGGTTATCAAAAACATTTTTAAATACTTTTAAAAACTATCATAAACGGGCACTTAATTGAATATATATTGGCAAGAGACAGAAAGATGAGAGAAATAAAGGCACAAAACATATTTGGAAAAGTAAATGGGATATTATATTGTCACGGATCTACACTTTCGGAGATGACCCGTGTGGCACCGTCGCCTCAAACATGAAGAGGGCCAACCTTAATGCTCATCGAATCGGCAACATATGGACTGTTTTCGGCCTACCTTGCCTCATCAAGGGAGCAGCGTCAGCCCCCGACCAGTTTGGGCAGGGATGGTCTAGTTCTTTCTTCATAGTCAAGTCCTTGACTAGCGAGAAACACCTCGCACTCAACCGAGTCGGCCTGTCTGAACTTTGGAGAAACGTAAACGTAATGGTGCTCGCACTTGTCGCTGAACTACCGGCCTTGATGCTCCACATGAGCAACCAGTCGTACCTTGCCCTCATAATATATGTACTCGTAATAGTTGATCTCCCAAGACCATCGCTATAACCTACTGTTTTAGGGTTAGGGTGGGTTGCTTGACAATATGCACTTAATTCTTCTGAAATGATGAACCATCAAGCTATGCAGAGGCAATAAGCTCTAAAGAAGTTCTGAAATGGATAAATACAATGAATGATGAAATGACCTCATTGTGTAAAAATGAGACATGGATTTTGTTCTCAGACCTTCTGATAGAAAGCCAATAGTCTCAAAGTCCTATAATTAAAAATATTTATATGATTTGTTTCGAAGGAATTTTGTTTTTTACAATATTTTATTGATCACAAAATGATGATGAAAATTATATGAAAAAAAAAACATTTTAACTATTGACATACATACAATTACAAAACAAAGAAGAATTTATTGTTATCTAATATATAACCAAAGAAAAAACTAAGAATTAAAATCAAAATTACAAAACCATCCTAAACTTGAAGGGATAGTTACTCAATTTTTATCTTTGAAAAAATACTCAATTATATATATATAAAAAAGTAATAAGAATAATAAAAATCATTTAAAAAAATAATTATAAAACATAATCAAGAAAATTTAATTAATCTAGGGGAAATTTCACTGCTACGCAGATTTTGATGTAAAATTTGTAAATATATCACTTAAAACTATTTGTAAATATAACAATTTTTAATATGTTAATAACTAATTAATGTGTGTATCAATGATAAACTTAGTGAAAAAATATGTAATTCAATGTTTAACACTGATTCACTCGATCAAAATTTACTATATTTACCAATATTTTTAACATTGTTATTTTTATAAATATTACTAAAATTTCTTGGAAAAAAAAAATTGAAACATGTTTGGTAACTGTTTCTCATTTAAAAATAAAATAAAATTTTATGTGAAAATTAATTTTTAAATAAATTATTCAGAAATATTATAATCTTTGGATATGTATATTATATTTTAAAGTCAAAGTGAGATGAATTAACGGTATATTAATATATTGAAAAAAATTGAAAACAAGAAAGAGAAACAAGAAACTAAAATTTGTTGTTTCTAAAATTTCTACAAAATTTTGGGAAGGATTTCTAAATGAATGAGAAACATGACATAAGAAAAGTTACCATATAACTCTATATCTTAAAAAATGAGAAAGAGAAACTAGAAACATTAATTCAGAAGGTTACTAAACATGTCAATATCTGTTTAAGATAATTTTTAGAAGATTGTTTTTTTAACAAAGAAAGTGTTTTTGATAACCATTAAAAAAATATTTATAGATTTACAGAGTGACGAGAGGAGTGAGATAGAAGGTCTAATCCAAGATTGAAAAATAAAAATAAATAAAAGGTGAATGTTAGACGAAAAAAACAAAGAGAGAAGGGTAGCGTCAAAATTGAGTCAAGAAATGGAAAGAGAATGAACTGACAGTGTCGAATTCTAATAGAAGAAAATCAATTTATAAATAAATACATTGCGTGAAAATTATGTCGATTTGATATTTTTTCCTTTTAATGAGAGTTTTTTTTCCCATAAATAATAGATTTTTTTTTTAATTCTTGTTGCACTTTTGCGTCATCACGAAAATCTTTTGATATTTTTTTTCTATATTTGTTTTAAAAGAAGATTTTTGTGTATGCTTCTCGATATTTATATTCTTATTTAATTTAATTATAAGTTCTATTACTACTGCTTTTATTTTCTTCTATTTATATTAATATTATATTTTGATATGTAATTTTAGTCATTCTTGTTTTGGATATTTGTTGTATTTTTTTTTAGATATAAAACTTATGCCTAACTAATTGAACTATCTTCATGTTGAAAATATATATTTATATATTTAAGATGGTAGTTTGTTATTAGTTTAGGCTAAATTATACAAAATGTCCCTAAGTTACAGGTTTGCTTCAATTTTGCCCTTAATATTTTGAAATTTTCAATTATACCCTCAATCTTTTGATTTATTTTAAAATTACCATTTGTAAGAAATATGCATTAAGTTTTACGGAAATTTGAAACATACTAAATTTAATATATTTTTCCTTTAATTTTTTAAATTTTCCTTAAGACTTGACAAAAATTGTTAAGAAAAGTATTTTTGAAACAAATTAAAATATTAAGGGAAAAATTGAAACTTTTAAAATATTAGGGGAAAAATTAAAATAAACCTTATAAGTTAGGGCATTCTGTATAATTTAAACTATTAGTTTTTGCATGAAATAATTAATTGTTAAAAAAAAATTATAAGTTATTGTTGTTGGGATTGTTGCCTCTATTAAAGAATTCTCAAGCGGAATTCTCAGGGATCTTTCCTTGTAGTATAATATAATTATAAAAACAATGCATAAAAGAAGACTAACTCTTGTAGAGAAGTATCTGTCTCTTCCTCTTTTTTCTTGGTTACGATCCTTGGACCACAAAAAAAAAATTCCTTACTAAACATAAAAGGTCTTTGAAAAAAGGAAAAGGGAACAAAAAATTCCATAATAAGATCTTTGAATATCTTTTAATTATCAAATAATTAAATAAAGATATTGAGAATATATTTTGAATAATTAAGATATAATATCTTATTCCATAATAAGATATTCCTATATCATAATTTAAATTAATTATTCTATATCTACTCATTTAAATTAATATCGTTAATTTAATTTAAGATATTCCATATATTTTAAATAAAATAAAATGCATAAATTTTGTTAAAAATAAACCAAAGTGGTGGGTCACATGCCCCATACCATCATCTCCACGACAATGTTGGGCATTTTATTTTTTCTTTTTATTTAATAGAATAATTCCATTAAATATTTAAATAAATAAATAAAACATCTCTTATTTATTTAATTCCTCTTTAATTTGTTAACTTTAAATTAAATAATTAAATAGATATTACAAACAATTTAGGTAATGCTTATGCTCGTGGAGGTGGGAGAGGAGCTGGTTCGGCTTGATCGAGAGGATGATGATGCAAAGATGGACTAGTTACACTTTTAAAAAGTCCATGGACTCATTTTGTTGTATTGTGTCTTTTGAGATGTAATTATGTATATAAGCTCATAAGAGCTTCTCGTTTTACTTTTACGGTTATAAACTTCTTTAAACTCTGGAAAAGGAATTGCATTACCTTGCTTTTAAATTTCCTGATTTGAAAAATATATACAGGTTGTGGATAGTCTGAGTTTTAAACATATCCACGCCAAATTTTTATTTAAATGTTAAGTCTTTCGTTGCAATTTGATTTTAAATGATTTAAAAGGAGTCGGGTCATCACAACGATTGTTTATCTCTATCCAAATCACCCAGGAAAGAGCCGTCACAACAAGATTCCAAAAAATGCTCTTTCAAATTCGTCTAGGACCAAAGGGGTAGATGGAAAAAAGAGTACAAATATCCTTAGGCATAATGATATGAATCATAGCACTTCACTTACTCATGGAAAGCTAGAAGATGGAGCTAATGTTGCAAATGATCAAGGGGAGCTAAATTTGCCAATTAGGCCAAGAACAAGATCAAAAAATATGAAATTAAAGCTAGTTTTGATTCAACATGTCCAAACATATTTTAAGGAAACCAAAGAGGAAATCCTAGAAATGAAGGGTTTAATATACAATTTGTGGATAATTCAACTACAAAAAGATTCACAAGCTCAAAATTATCTATTTGAAAACTTTTCCTAAAATCTAGGAAAATTCCTAAAATTTAGGAAATGGATCCCTAAATTTTAGGCCATGTCACACTTTCCATTTCTAGATACTTTATGTTGAGAGCTTTAAGATGATGTTAAGAAATGGAAGATCCAAGTAGTGTAGGTTTATTATATATGCAATTTAAATTTCCTAGAGTAGGTTTAATTTTTTTGATGACTCATCAAGGTGATGTCATGATGAGATCATCCTTATCAGTTTTTTATCTTTAATTTTCAAATTTAGAGTCATATTAGAAGTAGGAGACTTTACTTTTTGCCTAATTTAAGGCATCCTTATTCATTAATAAAGGCATATTATCATTTTTCAAGAAAACTTGCTTATTTGCATGGTTTGGCTTAGAAGACTATTTTCTTGTTCTTCTTGTGTGATTCTTGCTTAGGATTGCATGTTTTGAACATTTAAACAATTCTGATCATATTGTTTTTGGAGTGTTTGAATCTTGGGGTAAGAGGTCATTCTTGTTTCAAGATCATCGATCATAAAGGTAGCCTAATTCCTTAACTCTTTCCTTTGAGTTTTTACGACTAATTTTGTGGGTTCTTGTTTCTTTATCTAGGGTTGTTGGTAAGTTTCCAAGGGTTTTCATATCATTTGGTATCAGAGCTTTGGCTATAAGGGTAGGTATTGTCAATTTGGGGTTCTCTACACACTATAGGGGGTTTCAAATTACAACATGTTCTTAGTTACAAAATTCTGGAAATCTGATTATTCATGTGTGTTCTTCATGTGTTCTTGAGTGAAATATCCTATTTGAAGACTTGAATTTGTTAGTACATTTTTTTTTATAAAAGGGAGCAACTAAAATAACAAAACAAAACCCTAGTTGCTAAATTGTGTTTTGCATCAATCTAAAGAAAGGGGGAACTAACAAAATTTTGATTGTTCTTCATTGTTCTTGATAACACATATCCAGATTAAAAAAAATAAAATTGATTTGTGTTTTGAAGGAATTATCTTATCTTATCTACATTATCTCATCTCATCTCATCTCATCTTATCTCATATAACCTTATCTCATCTCATCTCATCTCATCTTATCTTATCTAACCTTAACTCATCTCATCTCATCTTATCTTATCCATAACCTTATCTCATCTTATCTTATCCAAATTTCGTGTTTTTTTTTTCATTCCACTTCATTTTTCGTGCACTTTAAGATTAATTTGGTTTTAGGGTTGTTTGAATGCTTTATTTACGTGTTAACTAGCAAGATTGCAGCCAAGCATATTGAGTGAGTGAGAGCATTTTCAGTTAGTGTAAACACGAGTGAACTACATATCATTGAGTGCAAATACTTAGGGAGTGCTTGTGAGGTCCATTACACAATCTTTTTTTTAGTACCAACTTTCTTGGCAGCGATGGAGAATGAAGAAGAGCAATTAATAGCACGTAATGAACCTAGAAGGGAAGAAAATCAATTGGATAGAATTGAACAAATGCTTGCAACTCTCTCGACCCGTGTTCAAGTTCTGGAAACAAGGGAGCAAAATCCACCTAGAGTTGAACAAAACTTATTGTAAAATGTTCTCCGAGAGCAACAAATCCAAGGAAATTTGAGGGTTCAACGGGCTAGGGACGAGGACATTCAACAATATCTTGATGATGAAGGTTATGAAGACGAAGAGGAGATTCTTAGGGTTCACCAAGGTAGGGGAAGAGGAAGAGAAAGAGAGATAGCTCTTTCTAAAAGGGCTTATAGATATTAAAACTTATTTTAATCAATTAATTCTTATTCATTAACTCCTAGATAATTCCACTAAATATTTAGAGTTACACTCTTAGTTCTATAGACATAGTTATGTCCATTGGCTATATACTTTGATCCTACACAAGTAATTCGTATCCATAGCTAGGTAATTTTACCGTATTAACCTCTATGATACATCTTGTTCCTTAAGCCTAGCTGATTCTCTAATGAACAATATTACATAATCTCCATTATGCTCTTTGCTTTTTTCTTGATAGAGGTATATGATGCCCCACTGTTAAAGCAACAAATCAATCCATAAGGGAAGTACTTATCTATTTTTCAATAAGGAAAAGAGTGAATTCTTATGTTAACTATGTTCCCAGCTATAAGGAAGATGCAATCCGCAAACTGAGAGGCATATTGAGTGAACTATATCGAGTCACTCTCAATCAGGGGCGGAGGGAAGAACAAGGGTTTGCCCTCCCTTTTTCTTCCCCTCGCTTGCTATTTCAAATCCATAATTATATATGTATGAATTCTAGTTTTTTTTTAACTTCTTCATTAATTTTCCCCTTCTGATATATTTAAAATTTATAAACGATATATATAATATTAAATTAAAAAAATTGACCCCCCTAATTTGGAAGTTATTATTTATTTGATTTAATTTAATAAGATTAATTTTAGAAATCTAATAATTTAAAAGTGGTATTGACTTTTATTTTAATACATTAATTAGTCAGCCCTAAAAATAAATTATAATTGTAAACACCCAACTCTTTTCAAACCATTTTGAAATAAAAACGCAATGGAAGACTTAATTTTTAAAAAAAATTCGACATGGTTAAATTTAAAACTTGGACTATCACTTTGCCTGTAAATAAATTTTTCTCAAATCAGACAAATAACAACAGAATGTATATTCCTTATATAAAATCTCCAATCCAGATAGTCTTAACAAGCATAAACATAAATCCAAATTTAGAGAAAAAAATGGAAGAAAGTTTGCTCTCATGAGCCCAAATACAAAAAATGCAAATAAAAGATGAAAGTTAAAGTTAAAGTAATGTGAGTCCATGAACAATAAAACTCATCTAGTCCATCTCTATATCGTCGTCCCTCGAGATCAAGCAGCACCAGCTCCTCCTCCACGACCACATCCTCGATCTGTATCTGAGAGTGTAATATCATGAGCAAAGCCTAGTGAAGATAAATAAATAGATAAAGTAACTTCAAATTCAAAATCCGTATCCAAATTGGTGTCCAAGGAACTTACAAACTCTTGACTACCTAGCCCTTTTCATACATCTCATGGTGCTACCAACCAAAAACAACTCTCAAAGCTACAAGTAGCTAAAGAACACATCTTACCACCATTAATTCATACTACGGTACAACAGCCATAAAACAACCTTACCCCTAGTAAATTAAGCATTCTTAGTAATACAGTTACTTAATATCATAAGCATTTATATATAATGACAAGCAAAGATCACACAGTCTTTACAGTCTAGTTTCACTCATGACAAGCAAAGTACTAATAGCTTTCACAGGCTATTCACTCTCATGACAAGCAAAGTGCATATAGCCTTTACAGTTCAATAACTCCCATGACAAGCAAAGTACATATAGCCTTTACAGTCTAATCACTTCATGACAAGCAAAATACATATAGCCTTTACATTCTAAACACTCTCATGACAAGCAAAGTACATATAGCCTTTTCACTCTAATCACTCTCATGACAAGCAAAGTACATATAGCTTTTACAGCCTAAACACTCTCATGACAAGAAAAGTATATATAGGTTTTACAGTCTAATCACTCTCATAAAAAGAAAAGTATATGTAGCCTTCATAGTCGAATCACTCTCATGACAAGAAAAGTGCATAAGCCTTTACAGTCCAATCACTCCTATGACAAGCAAAGTACATATAACCTTTACATTCTAATCACTCTCATGACAAGCAAAGTACATATTGCCTTAATAGTCTAAACACTCTTATGACCAGCAAAGTACATATAGCCTTTACAGTCTAATCACTATCATGACATGCAAAGTACATATAGCCTTTATAGTCTAATCACTCACATGACAAGCAAAGTATATATATCCTTCACAGTGAATCACTCTTATGACAAGCAAAGTACTTATAGCCAGATCTGTCTATATTATAACATTTCATAGTAATAAAAAAAGTCAAGCCTCATGGCCTTCAGATACCAATGTGCATAGAGAGTATTTAACTAGTCAAGCCCAAAGGCCTTCAGATAACAACGTAAAATAAACATTAAATCACAATAAAGTCAAGTCTAACGACTTTCAGATATTAATCTATTATTAACGGTAATAAAGTCAAGCCAAACGACCTTCAGACAACAACATACAATCAATGTAATAACTGTATAACTTAGTTCTCATTCTCATCACTCCATAGTCATGCATAACCCCTTATCCATTTTCCATAATCACAATCATTTTATAATCATTTCCCCAACATGCTATTATACTTGAGACTCCAAATTATCCACGTAATAAAGAATGGTACTAAAAGAAACCTAAGTCTACTATTCATAGAGAGTTAGCCATCACCCACCAAAATTCCATAAAACCCACCAAAATTAGTAAGGTCCTAAACTCCCGAACTCCTAATCATTTCAAAAGAGCATACTTTTAATCACTTAAAACCAAATTTACTTGTCTCCCGATCATACTAATCATTCAACTAATTAAGCCCTTGAATTTATAATAAATCCTATTTATCCTCACCTTGAAGCTTAGTGGAGTTGCTAGAACCAAGAACCGGGCAAGCGTTATGTTCATCCATCACCTTAATTCGAGTTGAAAACTAAACCAGTCTTGAATTAAATAAAAGTATCGCCCCTTAAAGTTACCCGGAACCTGGGAAAAGATTAATTAATACTAATTAGTAAGAGAACCAACTTGAAAAAGCAAAAAACGGTTCAAAATAGCACAAAATTGGTCAAAACCAGCTTGAATCGGTTCAGATGAACCTGTTAGAGTTGCGAACAAATTCCCACATCGGTTAGAGAAGCGAAAGATCATGGGTATATAAGGGGAAGGACACATCTCCATTGGTATAAGGCCTTTTGGGTGAAACCAAAAGCAAAGCCATGCGGGCCTAGGCCCAAAGTGGACAATATCATACCAAAGTGGAGTTGTGGAGGCCCGGTGTCCCCTTAACAAGTGGTATCAGAGCCATGCCCCGACCCTAACGATGTGGGTGGAATCCTCAGGTGTCGAACAAGATGAGCAGTCTCGGAAAACTCGATCCGTGGTGGGCTCTATTGGACAGGCGGTGAGCTCCGGAGAGAGAGTTGGCCTGGATAGAGTGGACGGATGGAGAGGAGGCTCAGTGAATTTGTTCGAGGGGAGGATTGTTAGAGTTGCGAACAAATTCCCACATCGGTTAGAGAAGCGGAAGATCATGGGTATATAAGGGGAAGGGTACATCTCCATTGGTATGAGGCCTTTTGGGTGAAACCAAAAGCAAAGCCATACGGGCCTTGGCCCAAAGTGGACAATATCATACCAATGGTGGAGTTGTGGAGGGCCGGATTCCCTTAACAATTGGTATCAGAGCTAATTTTAATTATCATGCAAATTTGTGTTTTTCGAAAATTTGGTGGGTTGCATAAAAATCGTTTTATGTATGTTTATATAAATTGTGCTATATAAATTGTGGAGGTTTGCTAATTGACTGTTTAGGTATTCTTGAGGCACTTAGGATTTTAAATTTTAGTAGAAAATTTGTAAACCCTAATTTTAGGGTATAGAAAAATTTGTAATTTTCCCATACCAAAGGAGGCAAAAATCGGCACTACCAAGGGAGGAAGAGGAGAAATTTTTTTCCACCAATCCATGAGGTCCACGCCCAAGAAGAGAGAAAATGATGAGATAAGGTAAGATATGGTAAGGTATTTTAACATAATTATCTTGTTATCTCAATTTAAAAATTTAAATATTTAAGATAAGGATAAAATATTTTTAAAGATTATATCCCTATCTTAAATTATGAATTTAGAAATTGATATAAGATTACATGGAAAATATTTTCTTTATTTTTTCCATATAATTAAAAGATAATTATTTTAAAACAAGTATTTATGGAAATATTAAGGAGATAATATTTACCCCAAAAATACCCATGCCCACGCCTACACCATGGAGGAGAGAGAAAGTTGAAGCCTAAAATTCTACAATGGAAGATTTAAATTAAGTTGTAATTTAATTTTTCGTTATAGAAATAGTGCCAAGAATACCTGGTCAATTTAGCTATTATTTATTTTAATTGTTTATATGTTTGATATAATTGTTTTTAAATAATATTCATGCATAAGAGTATGTCATGTAGAAAATCCCACCATAGGTTGTATGATTTTAATTAATTATACATACATGCATCATGATATAATATGTGTTATTATATGCTAATGTATGTGAAGCATGCTATAATTTTATTTTATAAATGTTATTATCGAAAATTATATAATTTTATTCTAATTGTTTTTAGAATTAAAAGCATGCTTATTTAGTTAAAATTCAAAAGTTAAATCGAGTTTAAAAGTTGGTTGAATAGAAACTAAATGAATTATTTGTAATATGGAATTATTGTTTAAACAATTGGGCCAAAATCCATATAAGGTAAACAAATAGAAACTTTTAATTAAGGGTTAATTAAAAATTAATAATTGAGATTGATTAAATTGAATGGATCTCTGGCGAGAAAGCTCTGCCCAAGCGATGAGGTTTCATAAAGTTCCCTTAACACGGAGCGCCTCTAACTGGGAGCGATCTGGGAGAAAAGTTCAAATTAATAAATCAAAATTATTAAGACGGCTCATAATGTGATTAGTTTTAATTAGAAAAACTTGAACAATCACTTTTATAAAATTAATCTAACCAATTTAAGAGTTAAAGTTGATTAGGTTAATTAAAACTTGGATTAATGAATTAGCCTGAATTAGTCTAAGTTATGAAACCCTAACTTAAAATATTAAGTGGGAGAAGGACACATGTCAATGTATCCTATAGTCTCCACTAATGGGCTCAAAACGTGAGATTTATACATGGCCTCTGTAACACTGCTGCAGGTGTTCATTCCCATAGAAAGGTTCTATTGTATAAATCAATATCAAGTTGGGTCTCCCGAAAGGGATAAAGAATTTTAAATGCGGTTGAAGACTGAATCTACACTTCGTAGACACTCTTCAATTTTTATTTAAAAGACTAAATTGGTGGGTCACACTTAAAAGAAATTTGATAAAGTTTGTTATCAAAACTCTGGACCAAATACATGGTAAACAATGACATAGGAATATGAGTTATTCTGGAGTTGTCAATTGTTCGAGTGACATCTCGTTTTAATGATGGTAACTGACCTATCATTCGACAGCACTTCACTGGTATCATTAAAGTATCGTGACATAACAACATGTTTTAGGGCTTTTCTGTTCATTAATATGTTCGCATTCATACATCATATTTAATTATATGTCGAAACTTTGAGTATTTGAATGTTGAATGCATGTTAGATTATTAAGATAAAATTTATTTAAATTTCAGTAATATAGCATCTGTTTTAGTCACTATAGTTGGAAAGAACGAACTGAACAATGAGAACTATGTTTCCTAGAAAAGGAAATGAATAATTTAAGTAAAGCAGTTTACTTAAATAAACAGACAATATTAATTATTTAAATAATGAGTTTATTTAAATGGAAATTAATATCATTGTTATTAATTATTTAAATAATGTGTTTATTTAAATGGTAATTAATAATAAAATATTATTAATAAATAATTATTAATTATTTAGGTAATGTGTTTACCTGAATGGAAATCAATAATTAAACATTTATTATTAATTTTAAATAATAGTGATTATTTAAAAAGGATAATATTAAATAACCTATTTATTATTAATTTAAATAATTTCGATTATTTAAATAGAAAATAATAAATATTTATTAATAATTAAGTACAAAAATCGGAATATAATATTTTATTTAAATGATGATTTAAATAAATATGAAGTAAATAAGATTTATTAATAAGGAAGAATCTATAATTGAATTAATGAATTCAATGGATTTTGGTTCAAATTATTTGAATTATTAAATACCAAAATCGACTCATATATAATATTTTAGGAAATAATTGTTGAATTATTTTGTCTAAAATAAATATATAAAAGAATGTTCAACCAAAGACAAATTAAACAAAGAAAAATTAGTTTTTCTTATTGATTTTATACACATAAAATCGGCACGTAAGATAAATAAGGAATAAAATTTGATTTTATTCTTGGCATTTATCTTGTATTTATTTTGATAGTATTTCCTAATTCGATTGGAAAATTGTTTTGCGTATAAATACAAACGTCTTGGTTGTTCATTCAAAAGCTTCGAATTTCAATTTTTGAAATTGAAAAATCTTTTTCTTCCTAATTTCCTCGTAACCGATTTTACAATAGTCTAAAAGGGAAGAAAATATTCTTCTTCCCAAAACCATAGTTTTCTAATTTAGTTTAGTTATCAATTTGTTTTTTATTTTGAATTATGTAATAACTATTGGTTCTCATTTCGTATGAACCAAGTTTGGGAATATTTTAAATAATAGCTATTTAGGTAGATATTCCTTTACAATTATATTACAAAGTTCCAAAGTGTGATTGGATGGTTATTCAAAATACTTAGTATAAAACAAATAAATTCCAAATCCAAATTCTAAACTCCGGTATATCTAAATGAGTTATAAGGTTTAAAAATGTTTAAATACTGTGACGACCCGACCCAAATTCAATAATAAATATGCTAAAGCATAAATAAAGCAGCGGAAGACTTGATTTCAAATAGTTCATCATTAAAATTCATTTCAAAGAATCCCGGGATTCATAGAGTTTTAATAAAAACATTCATCAAATCCATTAACAAATGTACCTCATAAAGTTTTACAAATTCTGATGAAAATTAATGAAACAAAAAGTCTACATATCAACTAGACAATCCTAAAACCAAAGAGCGTAATAGTCCATCCATCCGCCTCGTCATCAATCATCAATGCCCGATTCCCCTTTCATCACCTGAAATGTTTTTGGTGTAGCACCATTAGCAACCCTTGGCTAGTGAGAAAGAATGTTAAATGAAAGAAAACTTGTAAATAACAACAATCTTTATTTTGGAAAAATAAAACTTATATTAACTTTTCTTCTTTTAATTATCTTTTCTTTAAATCTTTAAACAAACATGTCACCTCACCGTTGAAGCAACTTCAAACAACAAATCAAATGAAATGCGGTATTTGCAACCTTTCTTGATTGGATCCATCAATCAAAACTACACAAGTGATGAAGTAGTCCAATAATAATAAAGCAAGTCCTTGACTGAGATAGCCTTAGATCTTGCAAGTGAACATTGCTTTGATACACAATCGCCGCTGGCTTTGATACACAATCGCCGCCGGCTTTGATACACAATCGCCGCCTCACTTATGTCAGGGACCATAACTACGCCCTGTAATCGTAGCGACAAGAAAGATGTACAAGCCCTACATTTCCAATCACATGCATTTCTCAATTCATCCTTGGCAACACATGCCGGTTTCCTCTTTCAATTTATCATTACTTTAACAATCCACATCTCAAGTTCATAACAACAATAAACAAACAAGAGCATACAATTCAACCGAACACATTAATATACTTAATAGCGTGAAGAGAAAGTAATCGTAACATATGAGGCACGACAACCTTTGTTTTTAAAAACTAAATGCAAGAAAAACGATGAGATACTCTTCCCAGCAGAATGGAAGTACAAACTAGCTAGAGTGAAGTTTTATGGAGCTTAAAATATGCACATAATAAATGTCAAACATCAACACAATATCAACATGAAAACAATCAATTGAACCAATTAAAGAGTTGGGGTCATTTCCAACTTTCCCTTCATTTACCACTCTTTACTCACCTCGTCAATAGTCTCAAAACCACAAAAGTTCCAATATCAAGTAACAACGCGATTTCATGAATCAAACACCACCTACAACAATATCATTTCAAAACACATTTAAAACTTAAACTAACATCTAAAATCATTAAACAAGGACACGACAAGACACGACTTGCTCCTGACCCAAAAAGACTTGAATGACTTTAGTCTTGAAGTTCAAATCAAAAATTGATATTATGAATTTAATGTATATTTATAATATTAAAACTAAATTTAAGCCAAAGCCTATATACACACACATTCACATTAAAACAATTTAAGTAAAAATCTGTAATTATATAAGGCTTTATTAAAACAAAACTTAAGAAACAACTTTTACTTGTAAACTTATATATATACCCTTTTATAAATAACGGTAGTCATAAACTTATATAAACTTGTATATACACATAAGTATAAATATAAGTTAAATATAGATATATCCATATAAATTTTAAAATAAAAGGGTCAAACGTGGACACTAAAGCAGGGGAGTCAAAATCAATTTATATAAATTTACTTATGCATTAATAATTATATTTGTATGGCCAATGAGACAAGAAGCAAAAGTCATGATGGTGGACAAAATGACATAGTCAATTAAGTTAAATGACTATATATATAAATATCTATATATTAACAAAGATTTTTTTTATATAATAAATTAAATAAATAAATTCAATTAAGTCTGATATTGCGAAGCCATAGAAAACCCATTTGCCCATTTGGGGTCTACGGCTAAACAATGAGAAATAAGAAGGGTGGTTCCCAAATGGTTTTCCGTCAATGGTTTCTAATTTTGAAATTAATTTTAAGAACAATGAGGGTAAAATCGGGTTTGGTGGTCGAAGTGGCAATCGCCGAAAACCGCTAACTATTGAAAGCTTAAAAGGAGAGATTAATGGAAGATACAACTTGGAACCTCTAAACTTATCAACAATGGCGAACAAGGAACAAGGGAAAAGTTGAATGGTTAAAACTTTTGGTGGTGGTGAAACTAAGAGAAACATAAATTAGTATATAAAGAGTAATATTTATTTTTAAACCTCCATGAGTTTCTCCATAGAAATAGATATCTACAAAAATGGTAAAAGAGAGTTTAAAGATAAGAAATACCTCAAAACTTCAAGGAAAGTGATGGATAAGTCTTCAAAAAGCTTGAAATGGTCTTCCAACAATGAAAACACTTAAAACCCCATGATTTTTGTCAATAAAAAGAAGGAAAGGGAAAAAAAATGAAAAAAACGAATTAGGGAGGGAGTCGGCGGTGAGAAGGGGGTAAGAGAGAAAGGGATCTCCTTACCTTGATAAATTAAACTCACAATAGGACCCCTTCACTTGAAACAAACGAGAATTAAAGAAGAAGCAAGGAATGAAGGAAATGGGTTTTGGTCTCTCCAATGGTCACTGGGTAAGGAGAAGGAAGGGAGAGATGTTTATTATATATATTTTTTTTAGCCTAAAACAATGGAAAATGATAAGAGGAAAGTGGTTCTTTAAGGGGCCCACTCCATTAATCAATCACTAACACTTCTTCAAATATAAATTTATGTAAAAGAAGTTCCACTCATAAATTGAATTTAATATCCAATTCTTAAATCCCAATTTAATTCATTTATCAAGACCACTCCTCCATAACTTAAAATTTCAAAATCACATGTAAATAATAACCATCCATTATAAGAAAATTTTCAAATATAAAATTGTATAAAATTTTGAATCTCATAATTACCTTAAAAGTCCGGATCGTTACAAATACTTAAGTCTAAAATTACTTAAATAAGTTAGAGGGATTAATCTCTTAAAGATGGTTCTCAAGGAGTTTGAGATGATAACCATATTAATTCACGAACTTATGAGATAAGTAAAATCGAATATCTTTGATTCATCAAAGATAATTAGACTTAAAAATCACTAAAGTTGGACATTTAGATCTTAGAACTTAAGTGATAAGTAAACATTAAATCGATTTCTTATATTCCAAATATCAGTTATTTAAAAGGATGTTTTAAAGGAGTTCTAACTGATATGGAATAAATAAAATTGAAATCGAAAAACAATAATTAGTGGATAATTGAATTCACAAATTATTAAAGATAAATTTAGTAAATCAGTGATACTGAAAACTTTAAACCCTACTTAAGATAGAAAAGAATTACAATGATTTTATTTCACAATAAAAACAAGTAGTTATTTAAAAGTTTAAATTGTTAAACTACTTGTAGAACTTTATTTGAGTGGGAGCGTCATAGTACGAACCAAAGGGACTTTTAGAAGTCCAAGCGAAACTCATTGACTTCAAAATCAATGAATAAAGTTAAAAATAAGTGAAATAAAAATGACATGAATTTTCAATAGTTGAGTTGAAAAGAGTCACTTATACTTATAAATTATTTTGGAAATAATAAGAAGTATAGAATTGTAATCATTAAACAAAAGAAAGTAATGGAGAATTATTTTGTAGTGGGAGCTTAAGAATTTCGAGAATCCTAGAACAAATGTGACTAAAATTTATAAATAGTATGTTAATTAGTGCACATAGATAAAATGAGAGATTTTATGAGTTGCACGGGCTCAAATTCAAACATGAATTTACTTCCATGTAGGAATTCGACAAAAGACCTTTGCGAATTAAACATCAAATGAGTTAAGTATAAGTAAAACGAGTTTTTACTAACTAAACTCTAGATTCGCGTAATTACTAAGTCGTTAGTAAATGAAAGGTGGTTGAACATGATAGTTTCAAATCAATAGTTAATAGAGTTTATTTTTGTAACGTCCCGTTACTTTTAGAGGTGCGATTGCTCGGTTGTTGAATTGTGGGAAATCGGAGTTTTGGACCAAAACTAATTTGGCTAAGGTGAGTTTAAAATGGTTGTGATTACTTTTATGTTTTCGAATTGCTTGACGTTTATGTTAGATCGATGTTAAGAGGGTTAATAGACTTGAGAACTTTCCAAGAATGTATGTTATTTGGGAGTTAGTTTCTTGAGTTCGGGAGCTTTGGTAAAGGTTATATAAACTTTTGATAGCCTAAGTTGCTATAGAGAAAAGAATTGAAACATTATGTCTAACATACATTTCTATAGAGAAAAGAAATGCAATTGATATATAACCGAGAGCCATAGGAAAGAAGAATGAGATTGAATTGTTTATATGAGAGAACTAGATTCTCATTTATTTGGAAGATCTTGAAATTGGAGATTGTAATTTTTGATGTAAACCTTATGTATAGTATAAGGTATTAAAGAGAATGAAATAAGATTGGTTGTTGTTTAAAGTAAGATGTTATTGGTGGATTAAGTTATTATTCTCGAGGAGAATTAGATTCCGGAACTTGGAGAAGAGTATTATGTACTCCTTTTATCTTGAGTAGTTTTAGAATGGTTAAAAGAACTTTGGAGAGATTCTTGTGTAGAATCGAGTTAGTACGATATTATTAGTGATGAGATTCACTTTCGGATGTCACGGAATGATTGTGATTGGTGACTTGCATAGTATCGTTATGCACGGATGTCACGTTGACTTGCATATTATCGTTATGCTTGCATATTATCGTTATGCATAGATGTCACGTTGACTTGCATATTATCGTTATGCTTGCATATTATCGTTATGCATAGATGTCACGTTGACTTGCATATTATCGTTATGCTTGCATATTATCGTTATGCATAGATGTCACGTTGACTTGCATATTATCGTTATGCTTGCATATTATCGTTATGCATAGATGTCACGTTGACTTGCATATTATCGTTATGCTTGCATATTATCGTTATGCATAGATGTCACGTTGACTTGCATATTATCGTTATGCATAGATGTCACGTTGACTTGCATATTATCGTTATGCTTGCATATTATCGTTATGCATAGATGTCATGTTGACTTGCATATTATCGTTATGCTTGCATATTATCGTTATGCATAGATGTCACGATGACTTGCATATTATCGTTATGCATGCATATTATCGTTATGCACCGGAGGTCACGGAATGATTGTGATTGGTGACTTGCATATTATCGTTATGCATGCATATTATAGTTATGCACGGAGGTCACCGGAATGATTGTGATTGGTGACTTGCATATTATCGTTATGCATGCATATTATCGTTATGCACCGGAGGTCACGGAATGGTTATGATTGGTGATAAGTGGTCACGGATGTTATTTACTTTGTTATTTACTTTGTCATTTACTTTGTTATTTACTTTGTTATTTACTTTGTCATTTACTTTGTTATTTACTTTGTTATTTACTTTGTCATTTACTTTGTTATTTACTTTGTTATTTACTTTGTCATTTACTTTGTTATTTACTTTGTTATTTACTTTGTCATTTACTTTGTTAAGCACTAGTACCTACTTTATTTTACGAGCTTGAATATTTACTTTCCGAATTTACGAGTTAGTAGAATGGATTTATCTTATTATGTAAAGTACTTTGGAATATTGAATGGGTTGTGCAAGAGTACTTAGATTTTTGGACACATTTTCCGATATGGGATTCGGTCCATAGAAGTGCTTGCATCCATTTTATTCTCACTAGCATTTTTATGCTAATGTTGCTACACTTAAACTTTTTCAGGTATTACTCTTAGTAGGGTACGAGGTGGAGGAGATGGTGTTGCTTGATCACGAGTGGATGGCTTTCGGGACATGGACTTTATATGTACAATTTGGGAGCATTCTACAAATGCTTGATAAAAATCATATGTCATTACTTTTAAACTTGTATTTATGGCTCATGAGAATTTAATAACTGTTGTAGATTATTTTGTATTATTTTCTCTGATTTTGGGTATAAAATGGAGTGAAATGTCGTTTGTTTTAAATTCTCTGGATTGAGCCCATGTAAACAGGTTTAGGGAGTTCGTATTTTAAACGGATCCACGCCAAATTTTTGTAAAAATAAGTCTTCCGCTGTTTTACTTCTGATTTAAAGATTTGTGAAAATTCGAGTCTTTACAATTTTATGGCGATAAAATATGGAATCTATTACACTTAATGAAACTAACATCAGACAAAAGAAATACATACTAAACAGATGAAAATGTTACTGATAAAGTATTAAAATGACTATCATGGCTAAGTAGTTGATAGTCATCCAGTTTGACTGGAATTACAAGTCAAATCTCCAAAGATCTAGGACAAGTGGGAGATTGTTAGAAATTGTGTCCTAGAACTTGTAATTATTTAATTATAATAATTTATTTCGAATAAATTAAATAAATAAACATAAGTTTTTTATATTATCTAGATTGATTCAATTGACGATATTAGGAATATATGGAAATATAGTAATATCAAACATTCGAATAGTAAACCCTAAGTTACTCATATGAAATCACGACTTAGTATGTGAGTCATACGAGAGGATTAAAGTCGAGATGAGTAACTTAAACGTGTCTACAGTAAACGGATAACGTTTGGGAACCTTATCCTGGTAACACTGTTGATAGCTTCGCATTTTGTTTATAGACAAATGATCTAATCCTGATCATTCATGTGGGAGACATGAAATGGAAGTATCATATGCAATGTTGATTGTATAAGACAGGACCACGATGTTCGATCAAATTTTTCATTAGTACCGTTTACGAGAAATTATCGAATATCAAACTGAGTTTATCAACCGTGTGTGACGACTCGACATTTTTAAATAAATTAAATTAGAATACACAGCAAAAGTCTTTTATTTTAAGAAAATTGGCGTGATTATGTTTGAAAATAGGCTAGCCAAAACTTGTTTACATCTTAAATTGAGACATCTAAAAACACAAGGAACATTAAGTTCCTATCAGGAGTTTCAAAATGATCATAATCATAAAACAACGATAATAAGCTCTTATGAGCTAATTACAAAGTACAAATCATCAATATGATATAAATTTCACAAAACCATGTACATGGATTTTTACATAACACATAGTTCATCTCGAAGTCGTCATCCTCTTGATCAAGCGTGCACCAGCTCCTCTTCCACGATCCTAAACATTACCTGAAATGTTTGTAATATCATGAGCTAACAACTTAAGCCCAGTGAGAATAATAAGAATAAAAAGTAAGAATAGACCTCAAACTCGCATTCGATTTGAGTCCAAGAACATACTTACTCTTTGCTATCCATCCATTCAAAGAGTTTATAACCAAGTATTCCACTTTTACTTACCAATTCTTCAATAATATTGTGGAACTACATTCCAAATATTCCTGGTAAGGTTTAGTAAATGCATATAGCATTTATATCTCATTTTCCATATATACCTTATACTATATACAAGGTTTACTTCAAATTCTTATTCTCCCAAAGGATGATATTAATTAGCACACTTAGTCTAATTATTCATCCATAAACTTGTTATAACATAAATGAGAAAAATAAATAAACTTTGCATAATTATAACATCTCGACTCTCTTTCTCATCTATCATATGCATAAAAGTAATGAGTACATCCCGTAGGATACGCATTCGCCATTTATGCATGAAATGAAGGTAATGTGGATTTTTACATACTATCCACCCTTATCCTTATGTATGAAGTAGTGTGGACAATTATCGTATTCCACCAGTACTTATGTATGGAAGTAGTGTGGGCAAATTATCATATCCCACCAGTACTTATGCATGGAAGTAGTGTGGGCAAATTAACATATCCCACCAATACTTATGCATGGAGGAAATGTGGACTTTCTCGTATTCCACCATTAACCTTTTGTTTTTCTTCCTCACTTTCTTTTCTTTTCAATAATGCGAGATGTTATGCATATGCTTGCAAAAGTAAATAAAGTAAATGTAAATCATAAAGCAACCGAAATATGCATAAAGTAAATGAGCAAAAGTAAAGACATAAAATAAAGGACATAAGTAAAAATAGATAGAATTCCGGACGAACGATATATCGATCGAACTCCGCTAATAAAGTAAAGAATCAAAACATAACGATTAACCTAAACCTTCAAGGATTCTAAACTTCCAATAATCCGAGGTTCTATCAACCGTTCTTTATCAAAGTCTTGGATCCTTTAACTTCCAATGATTCATTCTAAAAATCCGAAACTTAATCTAACTTAGAATCTTCTAAGATTCGAGGCTTTCATCGAGAAATCCTAAGTTTCTTGCCTAAAGGATTAACTTCAAATCCTAAAGCACTAACTCACTCCCTCTAACCTTAGATTGGATTCTAATCTTAGTTTCCGATTCTACAAATCATCGCACTTGTTCGCTTTCTATAGTTACTTTAAATTCTAACAATTCTCACCTTTGCCAAAAAAGATTTTCTCCAAATCTTCGATTCTCACAATTCAACAACCGAGCAATCGCACCTACAATTCATCAATTGCACAACATATTACAACTCATATCTAATATGAGAACAAGTTTGTATTTTTGGATGAATAGTGATTTCGGATGAATAGTAACTTCGGATGAATAGTGTTTTTCGAAAATCCGGGTTCAAAATCGTCAAATTCCATGATAACAATTCATGATTTCAACTTCAAAACTCATTTACAATCAAAAACGAACAAAACCACCTAAAAAGTTTTGAAAACTTACTTTTTGGGATTTCCCTTAGAGAACGGGAAACTTCAAAAAGCTAGGTTGGATAGGTAGCCCTCGTCCCTACCAATCCAACGCAACCGAAAACACGACGATCCGCCGAGAAACGAATGAGAAACGAAGAAAAGAAACAATCCATCAATGGTGGAAGTTGCTCACGGCAAGGAGAAGGGAAGGAGAAGAAAGATGTCATCTTTGTCAATTTTGTGATATTTAAAGAATAAATGAATTGTAAATTTAGATATTTTGGTAGTATGGAAATTACGGTTTTGCCCTTTTATGACTTTTAGCTTATAAAACGAAACCCGAAGCTCTTAAATAAATCTAAAGGTGATTAATAATTATTAATTGGCCTATTAATAATTATTAATGTCACCGAAGCGAAAAATAAACATTAAAACGATAAAAATGAATTTTGGGCAAAATTAAATACTAATATCGAAATTACAAAATAATAATTAAACTAAATACTTGAATTGAAATAAATAAATAAATAAACAATATTAAATAAAATAAAATAAAATAAAATAATAATAAAAAAAAAATTTCCACTCCAAAATAACGTAACGTTACAGTCTACCCTCCTTAAAAGACTTTTCGTCCTTGAAAAGTGCGTTCACTAAGTGAATAAAGCGAGGGTACTTTGACTGTATCTCATCTTCACGTTCTCACATTGCTTCCTTTGACACATGGTTCTTTCAAAGAACCTTAACCAAATGAATTCCTTTTAATTTCTCATCACTTTGATTGAATGCTATGATCTTAACGGGTGTCTTCTCATAAGACTTATTAGCATTCAAAACAACCAGTTCATAATCAATCACGTGGAACGGATTCATCATGTATTTCCGAAGCATCAATACATGGAAAAACATTACGAACGACCGATAACGGAAGTGGTAAAGCTAAACAATAAGCTACCACTTCTACTCGGTTGAGTATCTCGGTAGGCCAACAAATCTAGGGTTCAACTGACCCTTATTCCAACTTCCATAACACCCTTCATTGGTGTCACTTGAAGTATATGAGATCCATTACTACAACTTGAACGGACTACACCGAATCCTGTTGTCAACTTTGGTTAACCTTTAACCTCTCTCTAAACAAATGATAGCCTCACTAGTCATTTGTTACAACTCGAGTACCAAAAGTCTCTTTCCTCCAATTTCATCCAGATGAGCGGGAGAACAACACTTTCTACCACAAAGTGCCTAAACAGTGCCAAAACTCCGAGACAAAGCGAGTGTCTCGATTTGATAAAATCTTCACCGGCACACCATACAATCTATCAATCTTTCTTAGGTACCACTGTACCCTAGTCTTAACTGGATAGATGATCCTTCCAAGAGTAAAGTGTGCGGCTTTGTCAAACAGTATACCATCTTCCCAATGGTATCATAATTCCTTACCGTCCTTGGCAAACCTTGATAAAACTTATGGAAACCTTCCCCCATTTCCATACAAGAACTTTCAAAGGTTAAGATAACCCGATATACTCTCCTTTAGGGCCTTGACTTGCTAACAAATCAAGCACCTATTCATGTACTTTAAAATCTTATGTTTCATCACAGGCCATCAATAATACTATCTCGGTTCTCGTACATCTTGTACTACCTGGATGAACATAAATGATAGAACTGTGAGCCTCCTCTAACGGTTCTTTCAAAGTCGATCCTGAAGGCATGAACAACTGCCGCCAACTCCAAATCATGAGTCGGATATTTCTTCTCATGCTCTTTCAACTGACGGAAAGCATAGACTATAACTTTCCCGTGTTGCATCAACACACATCTCAAATCTCTATGGGAAACATCTGTATACACAGTCAAACCACCGGTTCTGTCAGGCAACACTAGAACAGGTGCTGTTACAAGCCTCCTCTTGAGCCCCTCAAGCTCCTTTCACAATCCTCAAACCATACAAAATAACCTCTCTTCTGGGTCAAACGTGTCAAGGCTGAAGCAATTTTGGAGATATCTTGCACAAACCATCTATAATAGCCTGCAAGTCCCAGAAAATTATGAATATCAGCCACACTCATCGGTCTAGGCCAGTTACCAACTGCCTCAATCTCAGTGGGATCAACTGATACTCCTCTACTCGATACTACATGGCCTAAGATGCCATTTCTTTTAGTCAAAACTCACACTTAGAGAACTTGGCATACAATCTCTGATCTCGTAGTACCGTCAAAACTTCCCGTAGGTGCATTACATGCAACTCCTCTGTCTTGGAATAAACCAAGATATCATCAATGAATACAATCACGAAGGAAACAATGAACCTTCTAAACACCGTGTGCATAAGGTCCATAAAAGTTGCAGGCGCGTTGGTCAAGCCAAAGGACATAACTACAAACTCATAATGTCCATAACGCGTCCTGAAAGCAGTTTTAGGAATATCTTAATCCTAAATCTTCAACGGATTGAACCGGATCTCAAATCTATCTTTGAAAAGATAGCGGTTTCTTCTCAACTGATCATATAGATCATCAATCAAATACAATTGATACTTGTCTTTCCCTATAATTGATTCACTCTCGATAATCAATATACATCTAATCGACTGTCTTTCTATTTACAAATAACAAAGTGCTCCTTACGAGGACACACTAGGGTGATTCAACCCTGAGTTAAGAGTTCCTATAACTGACTCTTAAGCTCCTTTAACTCAGCTAGTCTCCGGTACAAAGTATCGATAATACTAGCTAAATAGCCCAAGGCTCCATCACTTAGAAGCATTCTAGCTTCTAACATATTATCAAGGTGGGTATTACTCGGCTACTAAACCCACGAAAACATAAACTAGTCCCACATGGACTCATAAAATCAATAGCTCTCTCAATACAATCAATGGTATGATTGGATGATAGCCAATCCATACCCAATATCACATCAAAATCAGACATATGCATAACAATCAAAGTAAAACGTGTTTAGGAAATTAGATATTTTGGTAGTTTGGAAATTACTGTTTTGCCCTTTTATGACTTTTAGCTTATAAAACGAAACCCGAAGCTCTTAAATAATTCTAAAGGTGATTAATAATTATTAATTGGCCTATTAATAATTATTAATGTCACCGAAGCGAAAAATAAACATTAAAACGATAAAAATGAATTTTGGGCAAAATTAAATACTAATATCGAAATTACAAAATAATAATTAAACTAAATACTTGAATTGAAATAAATAAATAAATAAACAATATTAAATAAAATAAATAAAATAATAATAAAAAAAAATTCCACTCCAAAATAACGGAACGTTACACCGTGATAGATCTCAATCCTGAGTGAAATGCGGACTCCTGTTTGTGGAGTTATGTTCTTTGATTCACATGGTTGAGAGCGATCTGTAAGAACGCTCAATACACTCCTGTTTTGGGAACATGACTAGATAAGTAGCTGGGAACTCATTTTCACGAGATGGAATTCATAACTTTTCTATAAATTAACGGTATCAGTGCGATACCTAAACATTTTAGGATCTTTAGGAAACTCCCTTGATGTACTGATTCGAGACATGAACAAGTGGCGCCACGACTTCTATTGATCACAGAAGTATATTATCTCTAGTTCGACTAAAGATATGTTCATTGGAGAATCAGCGGGAACACAAGGATAAAATGACATTGTAAAATAACATGGACTAAATATAAATATATATAAAAAATTATTCCCTATAACAAAACCCGGGATGTTACAATAATAAAGTGGGATCACTAGTATAATATTGATAAAATTAAAGAAGCTTACTAAAATTTTAGTTAATTTAAATTCTTTTTAATAACATTTTACTCTAAAAAGTAAAACCCTATTCAAAGTTTTTTATGATTTTCAATAAAGTGGCCGCCCGTCAATTGTATTCGTCTCCATCCATCCACCTCCTTGACCACTTTATACCTAAATCTTCAATTACCCCTTCAAATTATGGGTTTCAATTAGACTAAATCAAATAATTTTCATTGCAACTTTGTATTCAGGGATTTGAAAAGTTCAATTGCAACTTTGCTTTCTCTTTTTCTCAATCTCCAAAGATTTGATACTTCGATTTGTTATTACTTACATGGCAGATCGTCAGAAACAACAAAATTCAAATTCAGGTTAGAGATTTTCTTTTATAGACTTTTAATTTTACTTTAATGAACACTTTATGGATGATTTATATTGCAAACTTAATTTAGATGTATTAAAATTATATATATATTTTTTTATTAATATAACATTTTTTCCCCAAATAGTTATGGAACACTTCTTTAAAAAGAGGTCAATGCTTCATTCTTCGAAAGATCCTCCTAAAAGCAATGATAAAGAATAGGTTAGTGCAAAAAAATATTGTTTGAAATTGGATAATAATGGTGAGGAGCAAGATGGTGTAAAAGAATGTCTAGAGGATAATTTAGAAAATTTAGTTGCTGACACTGCATTGAGAAAATCGATATCATTTATCATCCGAATGAGCAAGATGCCATTCGTAAATATTATTTATTGAAAGGTCCTTGTCAACCTCGTGGTCATAAATTCAAACAAACATTACATGGAAAAATTAATAGAAGATTTAATTCAGACTGGTTTGATGAATATCCCACTTGGTTGGAGTATAACGTTTCAAGAGAAGCTGCATATTATTTCTATTGCTAACTTTTCAAAAAAGATTCTAAAAAGACCCAATATGGCTCTGACACATTTGTTGTTGGTGGATTCACAAATTGGAAGAAGAAAGAAAAACTTTAAGAACATGTTGGGGAATTAATAGTGCTCATAATCAAGATTCACAAAATTGTCAAGCTTTGATGAAACAAGACCAACATATAGATTCTTTATTGAATAAGCAAACAGAGCAAGCATGCAGTTATCGAATACGTTTAGCCACTTTCATTGACTGTTTTTGTTTTCTTTTAAGACAAGGCTTAGCTTTTTGTGGACATGATAATACACTAGATTAAACAAATCAAGAAAACTATCTTGAAATATTAGGATTTCTAGGTAACCATAACGATGATATTAAAAGATTTTGTTTGAATAATAGTCTTGGGAATTTAAAGCTAGTAAACACCCGTGCATTTGAAACGACTAAAGTCATCATCAAAGAAATTGGAAATTCATTATTTTGTCTTATAGTAGATGAAGCTCATGACGTGTCAATGAAAGAACAAATGGAAGTGGCTATACATTATGTAAATAAACAAGGAAAAGTGATTGAGCGTTTTATAGATATTACTGATGTTAAAGATACAAGTGCTCCATCACTTAAAGGATCAATTGATGATATATTTGCTAAGTATGACTTGAGCTTATCAAAACTATGAGGTCAGGGTTATGACGGAGCTAATAATATTCAAGGTGATTTCAATGGTTTAAAAGCTTTAGTATTGAGAGAGAATGAATTTGCATACAATGTGCATTGTTTTGCCCATCAGCTCCTATAAGCTTTTGTTGCTGTTGCAAAAAACAATGTAGATATTGCAATACTTTTTAATTTAGTTTCAAGTGTTGTAAACTTTGTTGGGGTCTCATGCAAGCGTCATGATATTTTTCAAGAATTTCAAGCATTCAAAATATTGAAAGCAATTGAAGATGGTGAATTTTTAAGTGGAAAATGTTTGAATCAAGAAACTACTCTCAAACATGTAGGAGATACACGTTGGAGCTTGTTACAATAGTTTAATTAGCTTGACTTCTATGTTTGATTCAGTCATTGGCGTCCTTGATTTTATTATACATGATACTTCAAAATCAAGTCAAAAGGTTGAAACATATACATTGTTGAACTCAATCCAAACTTTTGACTTTGTTTTCTTCCTCCACTTAATGAGGAATATCCTTGGCATCACAAATAAATTGTCTCAAGGAATTCAGAGAAAAGATCAAGACATAGTAAATGCCATAATATGTTTGTTATTCGAGGTCGATCCTGACGAAATGGTGAAAAAAAGACGAATAAGCATCATTCTCGTGTTGATATATTTTACGTTGTCTTGGATACACGACTTCAAGATCTCAACAACCGTATGAATGAAGTCAATACTAAGTTTCTTCTTTTTATGGTTTGTTTGAATCTAGATTACTCATTTTCATCATTTGAAAAGAACAAATTGATTCAACTTGCTAAGTTTTATTCTCTTGAGTTTTCAGAAACACATCTTTTGGTACTTGAAGATCAAATTGAAACATATATTCATGATGTTCGATCAGATAAAAGGTTTGCAGAATTAAAACAGATATCATGTCTAAGTGAAATGATGGTCAAGACAAAAAGTATATTTTATATCCTTTAATTTATAGGCTTATAAGTTTGTCTTTGATTTTACCTGTTGCAACAACTTCGGTAGAGAGAGCATTTTCAGCTATGAAAATAGTAAAAAATCGATTACGCAATCGAATGGGAGACCAATGGTTAGCTGATTGTTTGATCACATTTATTGAGAGAGATATATGTTAGGAGAAATTTAATTTAACCCATGACAAATCAAGAGAACATTACCGAATTACTAAAAGCGGAAGCGTACCTTACTTCATGATCGAAAGTGATTACCAAACAGGTTTGGATATTCCAATTCCCTAGTGCAATTCACAAAAACTCTCTGTAGTTTTCAGAGGGAATCTTCCTTGAGGGGATGGGCAGTTACGTGAAAAATCATAACACTGCGAATGGGGACCATAACCCTTTATAACTTATCAGATAACTGCTAGGCAGTTATTAAGTTCCTTAATTTCTAATTTGGCCCCCTCATCAAATTAGAAAGTCCAAATGATATATATGCTTATTAAAATCCCTGGAATTACACAATTACTCTTTTAAGCCAATATTAAAACTTTAATAGATCACTTTATTTGACTAACCAAAAAAAACATATAAATTTAATATTTACATCTGTGGTCCCAAATATTGAATTTTTCCAAAAATCTCCCACTGGACCACATATGTAACTTTACAAATGTATTTAACTTTATAAGATCTCCGAAAGTGCTATCATAATAAAGAGTACAGCTCCACCACGTACCTGCTGCTGTTGCTACTGCTGCTGCCTCTATTGTGGCGGTATCCCTTGACTAGCATGGTTGTTCTCCGCCTTCCTCTTTCTAAATGAAATCTGTCCTAAGCAGTTAGTTTTCCTTCTTTTCGTAAGATGGCAAATCCAAAGAAAGGACAAACTTTATTGCCTTTACACCCAAATCTTGAATGAACTTGATTGTTTCTTTTCTTGCAATGCAAAACTAGTGTGTCTCAAGCACCCTACTTTAATAATGCTTTAACCTTCCAACATAGAATTCACCTTAGAGTCTATCTAGAAAAGACTCACTAGGTCCAAACTACGACCTACAAGTTTCTCAAAGTTCACCGTCCCAATTAGATGGTCAAACACAATGTGATTGAAGTTCACCAAACCATCACATTGCCTTATAAAAGTCACCGATACCATGGTTTGACAACATTCCCCCTAGATCTTAATAAAATACAAACACTCAACCTTAGTGTTAGTTAACCTTGACAATTTACCAAATATGGATCTCGATAACTCGACCTCGAGTATTTCAAATTCAGATCGATACATCATAGTGTAATAGTGACCAGACTAGGTCATTAACCAATTAACACAGTCATTAATGGTCCTCGTTGAGACCCATCACGGAATGTTCTAACTTCCTCTTTTGAGTGGCAACACACTTTCCTTTTAACACAATATTATCACAATGAATTACCACTAACCATAATTCAACTTTCTCACTCAAATCGGGAACTTGTCCAATGAGTTGAATCTAGGTTACTGAACCCTAGCCAGAGTGATTACTTATCAACAATTACTCACCTCAAACAGGTGTTTCATCTCTTAATGCTAGGCTCCAAACAATCATGTCCCCTTTTGACACATAAACTGTTAGGAATGGTGTCCTAGAACTTGTAATTATTTAATAATAATAATTTATTAAGAATAAATTAAATAAATAAACATAAGTTCTTTATATTATCTAGATTGATTCAATTAACGATATTAGGAATATATGGAAATATATAAATATCAAACATTCAAATAGTAAACCCTAAGTTACTCTTATGAAATCACGACTTAGTATGTGAGTCATACAAGAGGATTAAAGTCGAGATGAGTAACTTAAACGTGTCTACAGTAAACGGATAACGTTTGGAAACCTTATCCTGGTAACACTGTTTATAACTTCGCATTTTGTTTATAGACAAATGATCGAATCCTGATCATTCATGTGGGAGACATGAAATGGAAGTATCATATGCAATGTTGATTGTATAAGACAGGACCACGATGTTCGATCAAATTTCTCATTAGTACTGTTTACGAGAAATAATCGAATATCAAACTAAGTTTATCAACCGTGATAGATCTCAATCCTGAGTGAAATTCGGACTCCTATTTGTGGAGTAATGTTCTTTGATTCACATAGTTGAGAGCGATCTGTAAGAACGCTCAATACACTCCTGTTTTGGGAACATGACTAGATAAGTAGCTGGGAACTCATTTTCACGAGATGGAATTCATAACTTTCCTATAAATTAACGGTATCAGTGCGATACATAAACATTTTAGGAACTTTAGGAAACTCCTTGATGTCTCGATTCGAGACATGAACAAGTGACGTCACGACTTCTATTGATCACGAAGTATCTTATCTCTAGTTCGACTAAAGATAAAGTTCATTGGAGAATCAGCGGGAACACAAGGATAAAGCGGTAATTACAGGGGCAAAACGGTAAATTTATCCTTTGTAATTATGAGGGTTCCACGTGAAGGATAATATCACAGATATAAATAATGATAAACTAAATGGACAATAACTCATCTATAGTGAGGGGAGTTCAGCTATGAATCTATAGTGGAATTATTCATAGTTAGATAATAAGTAATTAATTGATTATGTGTTAATCACTTAATTGACTAATTATTAAGCCCATGATCTATAGGTCCATCGGGTCCCTATGCTAGCCCAAATATCGTAGTCGTGAAATCAAGTAGAAGAAATGGAAATTTTAAGTAAAGTGAATTACTTAAAATAGGCAATATTAATTGTTTGAATATTGAGTATATTTAAACGGTAATTAATATAAACATTATTAATTGTTTAAATAATGAGTTTATTTAAACATGAAATTAATAATGAAATATTATTAATTAGACATTATTAATTATTTAAATATTGAGTATATTTAAATGGTAATTAATAATTTGAAATTAATTAACAATTATTAATTTTATTTAAACGGAAATTAATAATTAAAATTAATTAACTAATAATAAAATATTATCAATAAAATTATTAAATAATGAGTTTATTTAATATAAATTAATAATTAAAATATTTATTATTAATTATTTAAATAATGAAAATTATTTAAATGGAAATTAATAATTAAATATAATTTTGATAATATTTAGTCGGGAGAAAATATTAATATTATTAATTGTTTAAATAAAATATTTTATTTAAATGGTAATTAATAAATAAATTAATTAAGTTGGACTTATTAATTTAAGAGAGAATTTCAAGCCCAATTGGATTAATGAACCCAATTGGAATTGGCCCAAAATAATTAATTAAATAAATTATATTTATTTATTATTTTATGATGATAAAATCGGCCATGACATGTATTTTGAGGAGACAATTGTTTGAATTATATTCTAAAATAATTACATAGATTTATTTACCCAAGATAAATAAAATAAAGAAAATAAAATAATCTCCTATTTATCCATGGCATTTTCGAAATTGCTAGATAAAGGAAAGAGATAATCTTTTTTCTTTTTGTATTTATCTCTATAGATTAATCCGATGTGATTAAGATTCCTATTTTTCTATAAATAGGAGGGTTGGGTCATTCATAAATCACACAATTCAATTCCATAGAAAGTTGGAACTCTCTCTTCTTCCCTTCTCCCTCCCATAGCCGAAATTCCTATAGTAATTGGGAAGAAAATATTTTTTTCTTCTTCCCAATTTCTTCTTAAGTTCGATCCCACAATCGGGTTTCGTTTGATCGATCGGGATATAGCATAGAAGATCCGGTGTTGTTGAGGATTTGATGCTGTAAAGAAACCTCCAACCGATTCTCCATTAATTACTCAATGTAAGTTCCGGTTTTAATTTTCGAAAATAAAGCATGAATCTACATGTTCTTCGTGTTTATATCACAATTTGCATGATATTAATAGATCCTAAATTAAGTGTTAATTTGTGTTACTAAATAAAATTCCGCTAATTTAGTAATCATCCCTTCATAAACGTCAACACACATTCACTAACACCACTACTTAGCAATTGTGTGACAATCAAACTTTTATCAAACGTCAAGAATTAAATGATCAATGTGACGACCCGACATATTAAAACAAAAACCGGTCGTGGTTACGCAAGCGGAAGCAAGGAATTTTGAACTCAAAACAATAACTTTCATTAAAAACAAACGGAAATTTCGGCATGTAGTATTCGTAAAGTCCATGCCTCACATACAAAATAAAGTAAACCTGTTTTATTTTCAGAATCATCGACACGTAGGCCGGTTCAGAGTTTCATAAAAACCATAATCAAAATAAAGTTCGGTGCACCGGTTTAAAAGTCTTATACAAACATAATATACATAGATGTTTGACTCAAAATCAAAAGAAAACATAAGTCAAAACAAGACTCCTATACTCCCAAAATATACGGCTCACGTGACTGGAGACCAATCCAAAAGCTTTATCTCGGCATGATCAACGAGCACCACTTGCCGCTCCACGCCATCGTCCCCGAGCGTTACCTGAAAGGTGATGTAGAGCACCTTTGAGCATGACACTCAGTGAAAAGAAAAGAATATGAACAGTGATTCGGAATGACCGTGACAGAATGCGAAAGTACATAACAACATGCTAAAAATACGAATGAAGTACAAATGCTTTGTGTTTGGATGATGGCAACTAGTCATAACGCTTTGATAATACAAACATTACCAATACAAACTCGACGTCTCACTACGCCCATATTACAAAAGCCAATCAACCTTCAAGCCATAGCTCATCTCAGTTTCAAATTATTTCAATTCACTAGCACCCGGGTCATTCAAACATAACACACCGAGGCTCCATCACTTCTCTCTGCCACAGTAACCACGTGTAACGTCCAACACCCATACACCATTACACGGGTTATGACCTTATGGCCACATAACTATCACATGGTTGCATGAATGGCATGTATGACATGAAATGGATTAAACATGCTTCTTTACATCAATGTTATATGACGAGACTTAGAATCTACAAGGGTAAATAGATCTAGTTTTTAAAATCCGGCATATGACTCAATCTTTACTCATACAATGTTCAAGTCTCACATATTCATATGGTTCATGATCACAACTATTTATTGAGCATAAAAAAAGTGTATCAAGTATGCATAATCATAGCCCCACATCCAGTAGATGACTCGTTCATGGACTATGGACATAATAAAAAAACAAATAGGCATACTTTAATGAACAACTACCCAAAACAATAATTCTAGTTTAGGCTATTCTAGCATTAAGGTTCTTTAACCAAATGCCCGAAATCTATATTTCTTTCCATAACTTCACTTGCTTCCAAATTTTACCACCCACATCCCAATTCACATTTACTCATATCCACAAACTCCATTCCTGAATTATTTCCAAGAGGAACGGGGACGCCACACCAATCACCCTTCCGATTCTTTTTGTTCTCACCTTCAACGTTAGCTCCGTTTGTATTCGCTCGCCTTTAGCCTACAAAAAGTTAATCCATATATTATTCTGCTAATATAAATATTATAAATCAGCCATAACAACCATAAATAACCCCGAACCCGGTTAGTGACACAAGTGCCAAAACGAGTTAATTCGGGATGCAATTTTCGGTCAAACAAGGAGTACTTATGAAATTTTCATTGGATTTATGCTCTAAGGTGGTTTCCTTATTTAAATATATCCATTTAAACACCAAGTGCTCAATAATTGATAATCTTTCACTAAAATTCAAGGAACGCCCAAACATAAGAAACTAGTCCAACAAAACTGCAATTTTTTATCAAAAATGGAAATTTACCGAAAATTCACTAAATTGATCTTCCAAAGTGTTTTCCATGTATAAAATATACATACAAACATTAAAAATTTCCAGAATTGTTAACCTTTAAGATTCAACAAAGAAACACCCAAAACTAGCTAAATTTAAAACTAGCATTTTTGCCAGTTTTGAGATTCTATCTAAATTCATTTCCTTTCCTTTCCAAGTTGTTTTTCATACATCTTATAATCATATGAACACTCTTAAAAACCAGAATTGAGAAAATTAAAGTGATGGTCAAGAAATCCTAAAAATCATAGAACACCAAAAGCTTCAAAAACCTCCATTAATGGAGTTTTGTAAAAGCTTGAACCCACTCTTGTCTTTTACCTTTTAAAGAAGCTTAAGAGTAAGTTCATATACATCACTTACGCCACCATTTCCAGAATTTAAAGATAAAAAAGAACCTTCATATAAACATCTTTGAAAAACTCTAATCAAATCCAAAGAAAACTAGCCAAAATCCCTATGACGTATTTTTTTTATCATACCACTTATTGGTTTTTTCCTTGAAAATCTTTGCATTTTCATAAATGTAATTCCTAAGTTCTTCTAACTCTAGTAGTTCCAAACAATCTTTGTTTTCCTCATCTTGCATACTCAAATTAAGATTTTTTAAGCCCGAAATGCCTTGTGCTCCAACTCTAAAGGCAGATGGCAAGCCTTCTAAAACACTACTTGCTATGGGGACATGCTTAAAGGTGTTTTGAATGTTGTTTTATAGGCCCAAAGCGAGTCGTCCAACCATTCAGCCCAATCCTTTCTATTTGGATGAACTACTTTTTCAAGAATTTTCTTTATTTCTCTGTTTGATACTTCAGCTTGACCATTGCACCAAGGGTGGTAACTTGTTGCTATCTTGTGCCTTGCCCCATATTTAGCAAGAATTCCTTATAACAACTTGTTGTAAAAATGTGTCCTTTCATCACTAATCAATGCTCTTGGTGTTTCCAAAACGTGAGAAAATATTCTTCTTAGAAATTTGATTACCACCTTGGAATCATTTGTGGGGAGGGCAATGGCCTCTACCCATTTTGACACATAGTCTACTGCCACCAAGATGTATATATTTCCAAAAGAAGAAGGAAATGGCCCCATGAAATCTATTCCCCAAACATCAAACAGTTCCACCTCCAAGATGTTATTCAGTGGCATCTCATGCCTTTATGAAATATTTCCAGTTTGTTGGCATTTGTCACATTTCTTGGTGAAAAGTTTGGCACCTTTAAACAAGGTTGGCCAGTACAAGCCACATTATAAAACCTTTGAAGCTATTCTAACCCCTCCAAAATGTCCTCTATTTGGTGAGCTCTGACATTAGGATAAAATTGATTGAATCTCCTCCTCAGCCACACATTTGCATAGTAGTTTGACAGTACATCGCTTATAGAGAAATGGTTCATCCTAAATATAAAATTTCACTTGGTGCAAAAATGTCTTTAATTGTTACTTGTCGTGAATGAGGGTTGTTTCCTGCTAACTATTGTTGTGCAAATGGTGATTAAACTATATGGTGAAGAGCATGCAAGTGCACATGGTCCACAAGTAATAGTAGTAGTGAGTGAGTGTCATGTTCTACGAGGATGGTTGTGTTTAAAGTAGAACTAGAAAATTAAGGATTGGTATACAATAGAAATTATCTGACGAAATGCTGTGATACGGGAAAGAAATGGATCCAACACTGCGTGTAGATCAAGAGAGGATGATTGTGATGCTGTGCTAGGGTTTTAGGATACGTTTATCAACTCAAGTGGAATAATTGTGGTAGAATTCCAAGTACAACTTAAATTCATGAGAAAATCAACATGCTTAGGATAAAAGGCAAGGGTCAAGTTCTCTCAAATCAGCCCTAACACAACTTCTTAATCCGTGATTCTACTTATAAACCCCTAAAGCATAGTGTTTGTCTATTCACATAACCCTCTGTTTATTTCTAAATCTGAAGTTAAAGTGAACAAGTTGATCCTCTCTAAGTTGTCATGCAATGGATTTTTCAATACATGCTTGTGAAGGGATGATTTACTAAATTAGCGGAATTTATTTAGTAACACAAATTAACACTTAATTTAGGATCTATTAATATCATGCAATTTGTGATAAAAACATGTAGATTCATGCTAGTTTTTCGAAAATTAAAACCCTTTACTTACATTGAGTAAAATATGGAGAATCGGTTGGAGGTTTCTTTACAGCATCAAATCCTCAGCAACACCGGATCTTCTACGCTATATCCCGATCGATCAAACGAAACCCGATTGTGGGATCGAACTTAAGAAGAAATTGGGAAGAAGAAAAAATATTTTTCTTCCCAATGGCTAAGGGAAATCGGCAATGAGGGAGGGAGAGGAGGAAGAGAGAGTTCCAACTTTCTATGGAATTAAATTGTATGATTTATGAATGACCCAACCCTCCTATTTATAGAAAAATAGGAATCCTAATCCCATTAGGATTAATCTATAGAGATAAATACAAAAAGAAAAAAGATTATCTCTTTCTTTTATCTTGCAATTTCGAAAATGCCATAGATAAATAGGAGATTATTTTCTTTTCTTTATTTTATTTATCTTGGGTAAATAAATCTATGTAATTATTTTAGGATATAATTCAAGCAATTATCTCTTCCCAAAAAATACACGGTGGCCGAAATTATGATGTATAATTAATAAATAATTCCAATTTATTTAATTAATTATTTTGGGCCAATCACTACAAAAAAACTGTCAATTTGCGACCAGGAAATTGCGACCAAATGGTCGTTTTTTACCTAAATTGCGACCAAAAATGCGACCAACTGAGTGGTTGCTAAAAAGCTGGTCGGATTTCAATTGTGCGACTGCATGGTCACAAAAATTCGACCATATGGTCGCAAAAAATTTTGGTAGCAAAAAAGTCAAACTTTTGAAAATGCGACCAAATGGTCGCATTAAAAGGGACCATATGGTCGCATTTTATCTTCAATAGAAGTGACCATTTGGTCACATAAAAAGTGACCAAATGGTCGCATTTTTGCGACCAAATGGTCACTTTTAGGCTCGATTAAAATGCGACCAGGATGGTCACCTAAAAAGTGACCATCTGGTCGCATTTCATGTGAAAGATAAGTGACCAATTGGTCACATAAAAAAGTGACCAAATGGTCGCATTTTTTGCGACCAAATGGTCACTTTTATTCTCAGTTAAAATGCGACCAGATGGTCACCTAAAAAGTGACCATCTGGTCGCATTTTATGTGAAAGATAAGTGACCAATTGGTCACATAAAAAAGTGACCAAATGGTCGCATTTTATGCGACCAAATGGTCACTTTTAGGCTTCGATTAAAATGCGACCTGGATGGTCGCCTAAAAAGTGACCATCCTGGTCGCATTTAAGAATTTTTTTTAAAATTTAAATTTCAATAATTAGTTAATTAATTATTAATTATTAATTATTTATTAATTATTTATTTAATTATATTAATTGAACTAAAATTAATTGAATTAAACTCAAATTAATTTTAGTTTCAATTAATCTAATTTTAATTTACTTTATTTCAAATTAATTGATTAGAATACTTAAACAAAATTATTCTAATTAATTAATCTAATTGTACTTTACTTTAATCAAATTTTAACTAAAATTAAGTAATTAAACAATTTTTATTTATTCATTAAATTAAAATTAATTAATTAAATTAGTGTAATTAATTAATTTAAACTACTTAAGTATAATTGAAGTTAAACTATTTGAATTAATTACCCTACTTTAAATTAATTGATTTAATTAAAGTAATCTAAATTACATTAATTAAACTAAAATTAAAATTTAAACTAGTGTAATTATAAATTAATTTAGTTTAATTTTATTAAATTAAAGTAAACTATCTTAAATAAACTAAATTAGATTAAGTAATTAAATTAATTACTACTTAAATTGAATTAAAGTAAACTAAGTTAGATTAATTAAACTATTAGATTAATTAAACTAAAATTACTTAAAGTAACAAAATTAAACTAAACTAATTAATTAGTTAATGTAAACTAAAATGCTATGAATTAAACAAAAGTAAACTAAGTAATTGATTACACAAATTTAGATTCATTAAACTAAAACTAATTAAATTAACAAAACTAAACTAAACTACTAAATTGAAAACTAAAAACTAAAACTAAGTAAAATAAATTCTTAAACTAAACTTCAATTTTATACGAAAACTAACCTCGTAATAGAAACCCAGGGATTGGGGTTTGAGGGTTTTAGATTTAGAGTAAGAACGGGAACGGAACGGGAAGAAATAATGGGGAACGGGAGAGGGGAAAGAGAGAAAAGAACAAAAAGAGAGGAAGAAAAAGAGAAAGGAAGAAAAGCGAACGGGGGAAAGGAAAAGCGTGGGAATTTAAATCGATTTTGCGACCAAATGGTCGCATTTCTTGAGATATTTGCGACCATATGGTAGCATTTCATGAAAAGCGACCATATGGTCACCACTTTACCATGATCCATAACAGCTGTCATATCACGAGTCCCATCAATAATTGCGACCATCTGGTCGCAATAATGAAATTCACCGCCAAATATTGCGACCAGATGGTCATAATCTTTAAATTCACCGCCATAAATTTCATGGAAATTTAAATTTACCGCTCATTTTTGCGACCATATGGTAGCCCACCGCCAAATATTGCGACCATATGGTCGTAATTTTTAAATTCACCGCCATAAATTTCATGGAAATTTAAATTTTCCGCTCATTTTTGCGACCACTTGGTCGCAAATATAATTTTTTTTTTTTTTTTTTTTTTTTTTTTTAAATCTTTCCTTAAAAGAAATAGTTTTAATTAATTAAACACATACACACACATTTGAATAATCAAGTTAACGAAATATCTCATTCATCATCGTCTCCAAGAAGTCCGTCACATACAGTCTTCTTCTTCTTCTTCTGTTTCTTCATCAGATTCATCGTCTCGAATAAATTCAAGCATCAATGTCACGTGCGTGAGAAGTGGAAGCATGTATATCATCATCATCATGCAATGTTATCGTTCCATCGTTCAAAGGGACGAACAAGTACTTGCATCCCTGACCATCGTCGATTGCACGAGATCGTATCTCATCTTCTTGAAAAGCAACGACTTCCTCTGCGTGGTCGTCTTTCTCGGACAAGTTTTCTTCTACCTGGCGTGGTTTAACTTTACAAACAACTAACCAATGTCGGATCTCGTCTATTAATCGGATAGTTCAGGTAATAAACTTGAATCGCTTGTGAAGCCAGGACGAACCTATCGGCGGTGCGCATATGCTTAGACTTCTTTACCTCAACGATTTGTAAATGATCAATCTTACGGACTCGCCTGCCTGGTTGTCTCGAACCAAGTGCGGTTGAATAGAACAATGCGTTTTAGCGTCGGACTTGCGTATTGAATCTCAAGAATCTCATCGATTACTCAAGTAATCGTCTTCGTTTGTCTTGAACACGTGACCTTTTATGCAAACACCATCGTTGTTTGTTGCCCTGTTCATGAATGCGCCTTCGTTTGAAATCAGAACCAGTTTCCGACGTATCCACCATACGACCTTGCTATCGGCCCAGGTCCCTTTGCTAAAGAAATGATGCGAGGATCATCCACCTGGTAATGTAGGGGAGTCAACTTGTGTCATTGTCCACATACCGGTAATGTTAGGAAGATAGTAATTGTTTCAACATAATGCAACGGTTGTTTGAAAATTTAAAATAACTCACGTATGCCTGAACCAAGAACGAAACTCTTTGTCGATTATTGACCCCTCCTCGGCGTCGTAAGACCAACTCGTGTCATTCGAACGTATATGTTTAGAAATAATCAGTATGTTACAAAAATAGTTAGCAAATAGTTTGTAATTGTTTATGCGATGGAATAATGTTAAGTTACAAACTCACTCTATGTAAGGCTCGATCTCTGCCAGCTTGCATAACACGTATATCCGCATTACGTGATACTCGAGAATCGGTCAACGGCCTTCGTGACCGATCTTCCAAGCTGTCATGCCAGGTTCGGTAAAAATCGGCAAGTCGTTCATGTCAACACCATCAAGTAAATTATCGACAACGTTTCGTTTTGACGGATTAAAACCGCTCCGCAATGTGTTGATCAAAGTAGTATGAACAAAATGTGGTAGTCTCTTGCGTCAGTGCACGCACTACGGATAGATCCTTCTACTCGTGATCTATTTCCAACCATCTTTTTCAACCGACGTAAGTACTGTGGGTACAAAACATTATTAACATTCGATGATCATCATCTTGATTCATACGCGTACATTACAAAATAAGCGTGCTTACCTTTCAAATGGGTACATCCACGGTAATGTACGGGACCCCCTAAGAATGCCTCGTATGGAAGATGCCACTGGAAGATGCTCCATGGAGTCAAAAAAGCCAGGTGGGAACATTCGCTCCAACTTACAAATAATAACGGCGATCTCCTGGAACTCATTGAAGCGACAGTAGCTTCCGTCACTCTGTACATGTCAAGTCCCTGAAAAAAACACTCAACCTGGGCAAGCGGCTTCCAATGTCTATTCTCTAGGAGCAGTCTCAACGCGACGGGCATCAATCGTTGCATGAATATATGACGATCGTGGCTTTTCATCCCGAACATGATATTTTTTTGACCGTCTATACACCGACTCAAATTGAAACGTATCCGTCGGGAATTTGATGGATTTGATCCACTCAAATAATGTTTTCTTTTCATCGATCGTCAACATGTACTTTGCTTTTGCGTAATTATCATTGTCGTCAGGCTCCAACTCAGGACGGTCACATATCTCCCGTATATCATAACGTGCCTTCAGATTGTCCTTCGTTTTTTCCGGAACGTTCAAAATCGTATTGAAAATGTTGTCAAAGAAATTCTTCTCGATATGCATTACATCAAGATTGTGTCTAATCAGTAGATCTTCCCAATACGGTAGATCCCAAAAAATACTCCGTTTCTTCCAACCCGTGTTTTTTCCAGCCGCATTGTTTGCATCTCTCTGCACCTTCCACCAGGTAATCTTCTGCATCCCTATAGTATCTATACCGTGCGAACTGTCTTCCACTATACATGGTCGGGGGGTTTGTTTTCTTACTCGTCGAGACCCTTCTTCCAGTCCCGCCATTTGAACGAGCGTGTGATTCAAAGGCAAGAATCGTGATGACAGTCAAACCAACAAGTTTTCCGACCGTTTTTGAGATAAAATGCATCTGTGTCTAGCATGCAATGCGGACATGCGTATGTCCCCGCCGTACACCATCCTTTAAGAGGAGGAGATTGAGGTTCACACAATTAACTATAATGACTAAGGAAAGCAATAACAAAAGCTAAACACCGACTCAAAAATGTATATGAAAGCAATTAAATATCAACATACCTTGGACAGATTGAATACGCAGGGAAGTCACCGATCGCCCCGGATTAACGCGGCGCGCATCAAGAAATTTTGTTTCTTGAAATGTCGTGCGTCATAACACCGTCACTCCACAACCTTTTCAACTCGCAATAAGTGGTTGCAAATACACATCCGGGTCTGTTTTGGACTTTTCGGCCCAGGTACGATCAACGTTAGAAAAATCACGGGTCTCGCATGCACATCGAGGGAGGCAAGTTATACGGGGTTACCATGCTGGCCAAACTGAATATTGTGCCCTGGATGCCCCGAACGGGTTGAAGCCATCGTGCATAAGCCCAATCGGCGTTTTCGGATCTTGTGCAAAATCCGGATGACAATTATTTAAATGCTTCCATGCCGCAAGACCTCGAGGGATGTCTCATAACACCTTCATCCTGTGAATGCTCGTGATGCCATCTCATGTGCGAGGGTCACACATCCGATGCATACAACCGTTGCGCAGGCGTGGGGTCGCGGTAAATAGAACATCGCGGGCATTCGAATCGGCTGCGTTTCCCTTGTTTGTATCTTGGAAGAAAACAGGATTTGCAATGATGCAGGTCCTCATCCACATCCCAGTAAATCATGCATCCGTTTTGACACGAATCTATTTTCTCCACGGGTAATCCAAGTCCCTCCACAAGCTTTTTCGTGTCGTACAAACTGTTGGGCATATTATTTTCTTCTGGAGCGCATCGACGAAACCACGATGCAATCGCATCAAATCCTCTACCCAGGTATGTTGTCCGCGCCTTTATATTTAAAAGTTACGTAGAAGCAAACAAGTTGACTTACCTCACACCCATCGTACAATGGTCTACCGTGTTGTCTTTAGCATCTCGTGCATCTTACGTGCTTCCGGATTCATTTCCTCTTCTACAACCCGTTCATCTTCGTCTACGTTTAAACTTTCACGGAAATTTTCATTGCCCCCATACCCCGCACCATCAATTATCATTTGCTGCATCTGACAATACTGTAGTTCATCATTCCGTTCTTCGTCAACAACCTCTACATTCGAGCTGCTACCTTCGTATCGTCTCGATTCCTGTAATGCAGCGTCGAACATTTCCTGTGTTTCCCCCTGAAACACCCAGTGATAATAATTCTGCACAAACCCCCCAGTATAAAGATGCACCTTCAACTCTGTAACCGGTATGATTCTCCTATTGTCGCATTTCCTGCACGGGCAGTGTAGCTTTCCACCATACTTTTCATAATAGACAGTTGTCATGCAAAACTCAACAAAGCTGTTCAACCCCGACCCACGAACTCATCGTTCAAATACCCTTCTATCAAACGAACATACATCCACTCTCTCATTTTCTTTTTACTTAATGCTAAGAAACAATGGGTGGAGGGGTTTTTATAATGGACTCCTCTGCTCATTTGCGACCAGATGGTAGTATTTTTGCTACCACCTGGTCGCAATTTCCCGCCAAATTTTCCCGCTATTTTCCTCACTGCCCCGGGTCACATCAAGTCAGAATTTACGACCACATGGTCACTTTTTGGGTGACCACTTGGTACCTTTTATCCCACCAAATTCTTTATCAATTATTGGTCCCATAAAAATCACATAATTTGCGACCATCTGGTCACTTATAATTGCGACCACTTGGTAGCTTTCTTTCCTCCAATTATAAGCTACCACTGCTGACTTTTGGTCACCAAAATTGCGACCATCTGGTCACTTTTTATTGCGACCACTTGGTAGCTTTCTTCCCTCCAATTATAAGCTACCACTGCTGACTTTTGGTCACCAAAATTGCGACCATCTGGTCACTTTTTATTGCGACCACTTGGTAGCTTTCTTCCCTCCAATTATAAGCTACCATCGCTCACTTTTGGTCACCAAAATTGCGACCATCCTGGTCACTTGTTATTGCGACCACTTGGTAGCTTTCTTCCCTCCAATTATAAGCTACCACTGCTCACTTTTGGTCACCAAATTTGCGACCATATGGTCACTTTTTATTGCGACCACTTGGTAGCTTTCTTCAATCCAATTATAAGCTACCACTGCTCACTTTTGGTCACCAAAATTGCGACCATTTGGTCACTTTTTATTGCGACCATTTGGTAGCTTTCTTCCCTCCAAAATTACGCGCCATTTTTTGCTACCAAGGAACATTTTAGTCACAAAAATGCGACCATATGGTCGCAAAAAAACACTTTTTATTGTGACCATTTGGTAGCTTTCTTCCCTCCAAAATTACGCGCCATTTTTTGCTACCAAGGAACATTTTAGTCACAAAAATGCGACCATATGGTAGCAAAAAAAGTGACCAAATGGTCACTTAGAGTCAACCTTCAAAGAAAGTGACCAGGTGGTCACCAAAAAGCTACCATATTTTTTTGGTCGCAAATTTCTGGTCGCATTTTGACAGTTTTTTTGTAGTGAATCTCAATTGGGTTCATTAATCCAATTGGGCTTGAAATTCTCTCTTAAATTAATAAGTCCAACTTAATTAATTTATTTATTAATTACCATTTAAATAAAATATTTTATTTAAACAATTAATAATATTAATATTTTCTCCCGACTAAATATTATCAAATTATATTTAATTATTAATTTCCATTTAAATAATTTTCATTATTTAAATAATTAATAATAAATATTTTAATTATTAATTTCCATTAAATAAACTCATTATTTAATTAATAATTTTATTTGATAATATTTTATTATTAATTAATTAATTTTAATTATTAATTTCGTTTAAATATAATTATTTAAACAATTAATAATTGTTAATTAATTTCAAATTATTAATTACCATTTAAATATACTCAATATTTAAATAATTAATAATATCTAATTAATAATATTTCATTATTAATTTCTGTTTAAATAAACTTATTATTTAAACAATTAATAATGTTTATATTAATTACCGTTTAAATATACTCAATATTTAAACAATTAATATTGCCTATTTTAAGTAATTCACTTTACTTAAAATTTCCATTTCTTCTACTTGATTTCGCGACTACGATATTTGGGCTAGCATAGGGACCCGATGGACCTATAGATCATGGGCTTAATAATTAGTCAATTAAGTGATTAACACATAATCGAGTTAATTACTTATTATCTAACTATGAATAATTCCACTATAGATTCATAGCTGAACTCCCCTCACTATAGATGAGTTATGTCCATTTAGTTTATCATTATTTATATCTCGTGATATTATCCTTCACGTGGAACCCTCATAATTACAAGCGGATAAATTTACCGTTTTGCCCCTGTAATTACCGCTTTATCCTTGTGTTCCCGCTGATTCTCCAATGAACTTTATCTTTAGTCGAACTAGAGATAAGATACTTCGTGATCAATAGAAGTCGTGACGTCACTTGTTCATGTCTCGAATCGGGACATCAAGGAGTTTCCTAAAGTTCCTAAAATGTTTAGGTATCGACCGATACCGTTAATTTATAGGAAAGTTATGAATTCCATCTCGTGAAAATGAGTTCCCAGCTACTTATCTAGTCATGTTCCCCAAAGCAGGAGTGTATTGAGCGTTCTTACAGATCGCTCTCAACTATGTGAATCAAAGAACATAACTCCACAAATAGGAGTCCGCATTTCACTCAGGATTGAGATCTATCACCTGGTTGATAAACTTAGTTTGATATTCGATTATTTCTCGTAAACGGTACTAATGAGAAATTTGATCGAACATCGTGGTCCTGTCTTATTCAATCAACATTGCATATGATACTTCCATTTCATGTCTCCCACATGAATGATCAGGATTCGATCATTTGTCTATAAACAAAATGCGAAGCTATCAACAGTGTTACCAGGATAAGGTTCCCAAACGTTATCCGTTTACTGTAGACATGTTTAAGTTACTCATCTCGACTTTAATCCTCTTGTATGACTCACATACTAAGTCGTGATTTCATAAGAGTAACTTAGGGTTTACTATTTGAATGTTTGATATTTATATATTTCCATATATTCCTAATATCGTTAATTGAATCAATCTAGATAATATAAAGAACTTATGTTTATTTATTTAATTTATTCCTAATAAATTATTATTATTAAATAATTACAAGTTCTAGGACACCATTCCTAACAGCTTGAACTCTTCTAACTTTATTTCCAGAAAGCTTTAAAGAAGGATAAGAAACCGAAGAATGCAACGTCACAGATTTGTATAAATGCATGTTTGAGTTCCAAGACATTAAGTTTCACCTATCCCAAGTCCCATTTAGCACAAGAACACAAAAGGGTTTTAGCCTAACATGTCCTTGAAAAACTTAAAAGTTAAACTACAACCCGGAGAGTAATTCATAAAGAAATATAAAATCAACAGGCATGAAGTAGATTCAACTACAAAGGAAAAACATATTAATAACCGACTAAAATATCTATGAACTCCTTTGTTGTCGTGGTTCTTCTACTTGCTTCTTTTTCATCCTCTTTTTTTAGAAAAATGACCTACTCGAGCTTAAGTAGTAAGCACTCTTCTTTTCGCTTTCTTCCCTTGTCTTTCCCACAAAAAATAAGAGTTGGTGAACTTTACAAGGTTGCACGCATGATTGGAAGACTGTAGCATGAAGTGATGGCAGCCTGTCAAATCGAATGTAGCTGGCAAAGGGCAAAAATAAATATCCTTCTCCACTCTTAAAGCACTTGCTTCAGCATTAGCTCAAGATGTCGCCAACGAGGTCGCCTCGAAATGAGAGAAACCTTCCAAGGGCACTTCCAAGAGCCTTAAGCTCAAAACAACAACAAATTAAGCGTGGGGTCAAAAGTTAGCAAAAAGGGGGAAACAACACAAAAATAACTAAAATAAGAAGAAGCATCAAAAGAATGAGAATTCACAAAAGTGATCTAATTGCTTACAAGAACTTGCTATTATATAAAATTACTTGATCTTTTTACCTGAATTTACCCAAGTTTAGCTGTATGAATACTCTCTTTATGAGGACTTATCACACCCCCAAACTTGAACCCTTGCTTGTCCTCGAGTGATGCCAAAAAGAAAGAAAAATAAGTTTACTAACTAGGCTAGTTATTTACAATGACTAAGGTATAGTTCCAGTATCAACACCTCTTCTTGAGCAAGAGCAGAAATAAAGCTCAACCAAGTATACAAAGGGAAGGCAGAACTCAGCAGTGTTTATGTGCATCTCAAATTGAGTTCCTCTTTTCAATTTCTTTACAATTAACAAAGTGACTATCCTAAAGTTCTTTCTTTTAAGGCTGATCTTTCTCAGCTCACATTCCTTTCTTTGGATCCACAAGCACAACAAGCTTGTCTTTTATCTTGCAATAGTAAGAGCTTTTATTGCTTTTGCTAATTTTTTTTTCTTTCTATTTTTTTTTGTTAGAAGCAACTTAGTGATGTGAATTCCTAGTCACCTTTACCTAGAGGCTTTTCCTATGGGTTCACTCATTCCTATGGAAGAGGAGTGACTATTTTCCCAACCTACTTTCTGAGTTTTTTTTTTTGGTGCACTATGTGCACTTGGGAGAAAACTTTTGCTTTTCTAAGGGAATTGGAAACATTTGACTTGCAAAAGGATTGGTGGCTATGCCATCCCTAAACTTATTTCTTTGTATACTTTTGCTCTATACGGGGATTTGAAAGAAAGATTTTTGCTATTGGTTTACTAAGGAAATAAATGCTCGCCTGGAACTGTCAATTTTAAGTAAGTTGATCAAGTCCCTTTCTTAAATGAATAGATTTGCATAAGGAATACTACAAACTGAGGAAGTGTGGGAGATTTTCCTTTTATATGTATTCTTGGCTTTAGGTTTAACTTTACTCTAAAGCAAAAGAGTTTCAACTACCTCATCTAAAGGATCTCAACCTTGACACAAACTCCTAATCTCTACCATTTAATTTTTCTTTTTCTCTTCATTATTTTTTTTTAAGATTACTAATAGCAAGGTAAAAGCAGAAAATAATATAAAACAAAAACATAAAACAGAAAGATAAATATATTAACTTAAATTTGGATTTTTCTAGATGGGAGCAACAAAAAGATAGCCTTTCTCAAGCTAGGCTACCAAAAACAGATAAACAAAAGCATCACGAGGACTATCTTTCCTACCCCAAACTTAAACTAGGTTGTGCCCTCACAACCAACCATCACAGAAGTTGATAAACACAAGAGGAAGCATAAACAGCCAGTCATAGCAGAAATAAGAAACTAGATGGCACAAGCAAAGATCAATTACAAATAAGTTATTCAACGGACACATCTATGTCATAGTCATCAATGCGAGCATTTTTCAATTCCTCTTCCAAGCTATCATATTACTACTCCACACATCGACTTATGATTCTTGTCCCAATCACATTCTTCAATCACCCCTAACTCATTTAGCACCGCTTCATGGCTTCCTTCGTGGCTCATAGAAGAGCTCTTCTTCCTTTTTCAAAGTAGGCTCTTCTAGCTCCTCTAAGGTGACAGAAGATCCAGGATTAGCAGGGGGATCTTTGGCTGACCTGTCTGGATTTTTAGAAAATAAATCATATTCCCCCATGATAGAAGTAGGGAATTTTGGGAAATCATGAGGACGGTTGATTTGGTAGGCCTTCAAAGTGTCTTCCAACACACAGGTATGTATTTTCTTATAGGTCCACATAAGTTGAGTCTTTTGAACGAAATCTGAAAATTCATATGGGAGTTTTAGAAGCATGGTTTGAATTGTTTCCAGTATGGGAACAATGGGTAAACTGGGAGCAGGCTCAGGGGGGCTGATGGGAGGTGGAGGAATGGGACTGGGGTGACTAAACCCCCTGGTCATACACATTATGTAAATAATACCAATTTTATTTTTAACCTCTATCTTTACCCTGGCTTTTCACACAACCCCTAATCAAACTAGGAAAAACGAAACAACCTTCCGAGGCAACATGTTCAACACATTTTCCCATCTCCTTAGAAATGATACACCCATAATTTATACGTAATGAAGGGAAAGAAGCGACATGCGCTCAACACTTACAGTGGTCTTGTACGAGGTAGGCATAACATGGGTCAAAAGACATATCAGCCATATACGAGCAATTAGTTTGAGGGTCGCTTTCTTTATAGTGTAGATCTAATATGAATCATGGAACGTCACATATAGCTCAAGGATCAATCTCAAGATCAAAGTTCAAGACAAGTATAAAACATCCATTACAAGCCTACATGAGTAAAGTCAAGACAAGCTTTGAAGATTCGAGCATGAAGGCTATTGAAGAGGACTTCATTAACATTAATCTATGGAAAGTGAATTTTGAAGAAGAGTATTGAAGACTTGTTCAATCATAAATGAAGAGAAGAGCTATATAGGAAAGTTGCATCACTTTTGCAAACTTTCCTTATTTGGACCACTTTCCATATTTGTTCCCAAACTTTCTATATGTGATGTCCATGAATTTACAATGTATTTGAACATATTTTATGCCTTTATTTATCAGTTTTAATGCTTATAATAGTTTAGGAATGATATAATATCTTCCAGGGCAAAAATTTCCTAAAATGCACCAAATGAACTTAAGGAAAGTACTTGGCAGATTTTGTGGCTCCTTGTAATCCGAATATCCTAGCTTATTTTTAGGGTTTCTTTGCCTATTTAATGGCCTCATTTGTAACCCTAAATACTCAGAATTCATTTGAAAATAATATTGCTTTTGCTTAGCCAAAATTTCTTAGTTTTGTAGCCTTATTTTTGGGTTGCATGTTTTAGGAACATTCAAGCAAACCTTGATCTAGTTTATTTGTGAATTGTTTCAATCTTGAAATAAGAAAAACTTCTCTTATTTCAAGGTCTTTGATCATTGGAATAATCTTCTTTTCTTGTTTTTCCAAGGGTTTTAACTTTTTCTTCCTGGGGTTTTAGGATTTACATCTAGGGGTTCTTTGTTCTTTCAAAGGGTTTCTATTTCAATTATAGGGTTTGATATCAAGATCTTTTGGGTGGAGATTGACCACTGGACTCAAGGATGGTCACATACTGCAAGATCATCTCCAAGAATTCAGGGTGTAGCCCTTCCATATTTTCTTTAAAATAGTCACCGAAATCAGGCAAACTATAGTAATTGTTGATGGCTTGAGGGGAAAAATTTACGTCTCTTCCTTGAACTCAGATCACATACTCATTTCTGTCTTCAAAGTTTACGTAAAGTTCTAGTGAAATTCTGAGGACTAGGTTCATGGCAAGATGACAGAAAAGTGAAACCAAGCGAAGGGTTTCCACAGGACCAGAAACATAATTAGGGAGACCATGCTACAATGCTTGTCATCTCAAATCCTCTCTCGAAAGGATCTCATAACACTTGAACACCTTCCTATAAGATTGTTTTGCTTAAGGAGAATTTAATCGCACTGCCTCAAGATGCTAAGCTAATGTAGGAACAGCAACATGCAATTCTTCATCAGAATCACCTTCATCTGCATGGTTATCAACTTGAATGGGATCATCACATGTAATCCCTTTTCGTTTTGAAGTGCGGCTCCTCGAAGCTTCAGAAACCCTACTTGTGTGTTTATGAGGACTGGAAAGGTCAAGTTGGTTTCTTGTCATGACCATGGGTGGTGAAGAAAAAGTGACGATTTAGGTTTTTCAGCGGTAGGAGATGAATGGGTTACAGAGGGAAAATGAAAATGGGAGAAAAATGGTATGTGAAAGTGGAAATTTAAAAAGGCGTGGGGCAGATGAAACAACATGTTAGAGATAGTAAATGCAACGTGGCTAAGGGGAAAGCCATACGTTGAGATGGGTTCACTGGCCCTCTGCGTTCGCTGAGAATTTTTTTTTTTTTTGGTTTTTTTAAACGAAACACGTGTTCTCAATGTGAAGTGAAATAAAAGCTTAAATTTTTCACCTCTTGTCAACCAATAATATCAACAGATATTACAAGTAGAAATTAAATGGGCATTAATAACGTAGAAATATAGAACTCAAGAAAACCTGGGTGTGGGTTGCACTTATTGGGGCAGCTTGGTTAGAATGAAGCGATGAAGCTCACACTACCACTAGAAGACATTGCTTATGGATCACGAAAAGGAATGGATAGCTTATTCCTATCTACTTCTTGTCCCCAATAATGCTTGACACGCTGGGCATTTACCTTGAAAATATCAAATGGCTCATGACCTATAAGATCCACAGCTTCGAAAGGGTACAATTTTGTAATTTGAAATGGTGCAGACCATTTGGATTTTAACTTCCCTAGAAATAATTTCAATCTTGAATTGTAAAGCAATACCATTTCTCCTTCCTTGAACTCTCTTCATACAATTTTTTTGTCGTACCATTTTTTTTGTCTTTTCCTTGAAGATTTTCGCATTCTCATAGACTTGATCCCTGAGTTCCTCCAATTCTAAAAGTTCCAAGGAACGATGGGTTCCGACTGATTTCTTTTCAAAGTTCAAGGCCTTTAATGCCCAGAAGGCTTTATGTTCCAGTTCTAAGTGTAAATGGATTGGTTTTCCAAACACTACATGATATGGTGACATTCCTAAAGGTGCCTTGAAGGCTGTGTGATAGGCTCAAAAGGTTTTATCCAACTTCTCAGCCCAATCTTTTTTATTACAATGAACTACCTTTTCAAGGATTCTCTTTATTTCTTGATTGGAAATTTTAACCTACCCATTACACTGCGGATGATATGTTGTTGCAATTTTGTGTCTGACTCCACATTTGGCAAGAATTGTCTCTAGCATCTTATTGCAGAAATGTGATCCTTCATCACTTATCAATGCTTTAGGGGTCCCAAACTGTGAGAATATATTCTTTTTTAGAAATTTGATAACTACCTTTGTATTATTGGTAGGAAATGCAGCAGCTTTAACCCACTTGGAAATATAATCCACTACAACTAGAATGTACTGATTGCCAAAAGAAGGTGAAAAAGGTCCCATAAAATCAATTCCCCAAACATCAAAAAGTTCAATTTCCAAGATAAAGTTAAATGGCATCTCATGCCTTTGAGAAATGTTTCCTATCCGTTGACAGCTATAACACTTTTGAACAAACTCTTTTGCATCTTTAAAGAATGTAGGCCAATATAACCCACTTTGTAGCATTTTAGTCAAGTTCTCACTCCCCGAAATGTCCTCTCGTATGGAGAGTCATGACATTGACATAGAATCGAGTTCATTTTTTCTTCTCCCACACATCTTCTTAGTAACTGATCTGCACACAGTTTTATAAATAGGGCTCATCCCACACATAGAACTTGGTATGATGCAAGAATCTTTTAAGCTTCTACCCTGACATATTAGGAGGTTGCTTTCAACTGGCTATGTAGTTGGGGAAATCTGCAAACCAAGGGTGATCTAACTCCTGTATTTGGAGTATCTGCTCATGTGGGAAACTATCATGGAGCTCAACTCCTTTAAACCCCTCTTTGGTGAATTGTAACCGTGATAGGTGGTCAGCTACTTGATTTTCTACTCCCTTTTTGTCTAGTATTTCCACATCAAATTCTTGAAGAAGTAGAATCTATCTCAACAAGTGTGGCTTGGCGTCCTTCTTTGAGAGCAAGTACTTGAGGGCAACATGATCACTGTGCATCACTACTTTGGTGCCCAACAAGTATGATATGAATTTTTCAAGAGCAACTCCTTTTCGTGGTGGTGTAGTTTTTCTAAGCATCATTCAATGTTATATTGTCATAATAAATTGCTTGAAAAATTCTCCTAGTTTTTCTGTCCTAGGATAGCACCGATGACATAATCATTGCTATCACACATGAGTTTGAATGGGTGAGTCCAATTTGGTGGGACAACAATTTTAGCTTGAATTAGGGCATCTTTTAAGGTTTTAAATGATGTTAAACAAGCCTCACTCATCATGAAAGGCATGTTGTGCTCTAAAAGAGAGCTTAGAGGCTTAGTTATTTTAGAGAAGACTTTAATGAATCGTCAATATGCCCTAAAAAGTACAAACACCCTTTTACATTAGCTGGTGGGCTCATGCCTTCAATTACTTCTAGATTTGCTTTGTCAACCTCTATCCCTGCAATAGATATCTTGTGTCCCAATACAATTCCTTTTTGAACTATAAAGTGACAGTTTTCCCAGTTTAGAAGTAGATTTGTTTGCTTGCACCTTGCGAGTACCTTCTTCAAGTGATTTAAACAGGATGTGAATGTCTCTCCATAAACTAAGAATTCATCCATGAAGATTTCCGGGGAATCCTCCACCATGTCACTAAAGAGTGACATCATGCATTGTTGAAATGTTGATGGGGCATTACATAATCTGAATGGCATTCTTCTGAACGCAAAGGTACCATATGGGCAAATGAAAGTGGTTTTCTCTTGGTCTTATGGAGCAATGGAAATTTGATTGTATCATGAGTACCATCAAGAAAATAGTAGTATTCTTTTCCTGCTAATCTATCCAGCATTTGATCAAGGAATAGAACTGGAAAGTGGAAAGTGGTCTTTTCTGGTTGCTTTATTGGGTCTTCTATAATCCATGCATACTCTTCAACCCGTAACATTGCAATGTGGAATCAGCTCATTGTTGCCGTTAAGGTCTTGTAGGTCGTGCTCCCAATTGTTTGGATATGGATAGAGGCATTAAATTGATTATTGCTCCCAAGTCACATAATGCTCTTCCAAAGTAAGTGTTTTCCAATTGAACATGGTATGGTTAAACTCCCTGGGTCTTGTAACTTTGGTGGGATATTTGGCTAAAAAATGGAGTACACTTCAGATGTCATGGTAACTGTGTCGACTTCGTCAAGCCTTCTCTTCCTTGAAAGAATGTCTTTCATGAATTTCACGTAATTGGGCATTTGATGCAAGGCTTCCACCAGCGGAATGTTAATATTTAACTATTTCAGTACTTCTAGAAATTTTTTTAAACTGAGCATCTTAACCTTGTCAAATGAATCATTGAGGAAATGGAGGAGCACTTCCACCATTGATCCTGTGTGCTGGGACATGACCTTGTGCTACTTTGCTCTGCTAAAAATTATGATCATTAGTTTGTGTTGTGTCTATGGATTGTCTTGAATTCCTCTTCACTCGTTGAGTTTTCCCAACTTGGTTGGGTGATGCTAGGATTAATTTTCCTCTTTCTTTTGACAGGTTCCTTCTGAGTTATTTCCTTATAGTGAAGATTTGTCTTTCCAGTCCTTAATGTAATCACATTACAATACTCAACCCCTTTTTAGATGATTCACAGTGTCGCTTTGCAAATTACCTTGAGGTCTTGAATTAATTGAGGATGCTAGTTGTTCAACTTGATTTTCTAAGCTCCTCATGGATGCCTAATTTCTAGTGATGTATTCTTTCATAAACTACTGTAATGAACTAACTGGGTCTACAGCTTGCTTTTGCTGATTCATTGTCTACTTAACTTATTGTTGTTGCATTGACTAGGTATTGACCATCGCTACTAATAATTGTTTTCATTCACTCGATTGTAATTCATAGGTCTTCATGAAGTGTTTGATGGTCCAGCTCCTAAATGATTTGATTGGTTTCATGCGAAATTTTGTTGATTCCTCTAACGAGAATTGTAAGTTCTTGAATATGCGTTGAAATTCTTGTTGTACTGAACAAAATTCATTGATTATGGATTTTGTTGCCGTAGCTCTACAGGATGTCCTCTTGGCAAATAGTGCAAGTGATCCCGATATAGAATGAAGTAGTGTAGTTTATTCACTCCTTATACTGAGCCACCTAGATTTTCTTGAGTGTTAACAGTTCTCATTGTTGCATTTAGATTCTTCATAAACATGTTAACCATTTATTGCATAAGAGCGTTTAAGTCTACCCCTGAACTTACTTCTGCTTGCCTGATTGGTGCAATAGACCATTGATAGCTGTTGTAAACTATTCCCTCCATAATGTCTTGTGCTTCATTATAAGACTTTGACATAATTGTTCCATTGGATGCAGAATCTATGGTCATTCGACTGTTGGCATGTAGACCCTTACAAAAGGTCTCAATCTGGAGCTATCCCGACATTCCATGCTGAGGACAGTGCCTTATCATCTCCTTCCATTTTTCCCAAGCATCAGCTAGCGTTTCATTTCCGTGCTGCATAATGTTTTGTAAATCTGTTCGTATCTGAGAGGCTTTGCTCAAAGTAAAATATTTGTTGAGGAACTTATCTATCAGATCAGCTCAACAACGGATTGAATCAACATCCATTGACAGCAACCATGAGCTTGCTTTTCCTTTTAAGGAACAAGGGAACAAAGAAAAATGTAAAGTTTCATCTCGCACTATTGGAATCTTGAAAAAGTTGCAAAACTGTAAATGCAATCAGATATGATCGTGAGGATCTTCATGGGCTCCCCTTCCAAACTGACCAATAGAAGTAAATATGGAGAACATGACTGGTTTGAATTTAAATCTATCTATTTCTAATTCTGGTCATGCAATGGTGGGTCCCAACCCTTCCAAATTAAGGTGAGCTAAATCTCACATCACTCTATGCCTATCTTCAACATTCTGCATGGCTTGTAGGGCTGCCCCTCTATTTCAAGCTATTTCATGCATTCTTACTCCCACTGTAGGTGGTGGTGAGTTGTTATTCATTATGGCTTCTGTTCTAGCCTGATTATTTAGTCTTCTTCGATGAAAAGTTGTCTCAATCTTTGGATCGTAGGGATAATCTCCTCCTTCAGAATTACTACGTCCTTGAACACTCATAAAATAAATTCAAATAAACAATAACTAATGGCTTTAAGAAATTTGTATGCTACTAATGAATCCTTAATCACTGAGAGCATTAAATGAGAACCATCCATGGCAATGACACCAAAAACTTGTTGGTGGAAATGGTGATTAAACTAGATGGTGAAGGGTGGCATGCAAGTGCAAATGGTCGACGAGTAATAGTAGTGGTGAGTGAGTATTATGTCCCACATGGATGGTTGTGTTTAAAGCAAACCTAGAAAATTAATGATTGGTATACAATAGAAAAAAAATAGAAATTATCTGACGAAACGTTGTGATACAGGAAAGACATGGATCCAACATTGTGTGTAGATCAAAATAGGGTTATTGTGATATTGTGCTAGGGTTTTAGGATAGGTTTATCAACTCAAGTGGAATACTTGTGGTGGAACTCCAAGTGCAACTTAAATTCATAAGACAATAAACATGCTTAGGATAAAAAGCAAGGGTCAAGTTCTCTCAAACAAGCCCTAACACAACTTTTAATCCATTATTCTATCTCTAAAAACCTCAGATAATTGATTTCTACTCATAACTAAAGCATAGTGCTTGTCTATTCACTTAACCCTCTGTTTTTTTCAATATTTGAAGTTCAAGTGAACAAGTTGATGTTCTCTAGGTTGTCATGCAATGATTTTTCAATACAGACTTGAACTCTTCTGACTTTATTTCCATAAAGCTTTAAAATAGGATAAGAAAATTAAGAATGCAACGTCACAGATTTGTGTTCCAAAACATTAAGTTTCACCTATCTCAAAACTACAAAAAAACTGTCAATTTGCAACCATAAAATTGTGACAAAATGGTCGTTTTTATGGTATAATGCGACCAAAAAAGCGACAAAAATGGTGGTGGCCAAAAAGCTGGTCGGTCCTGAATTTGGGCGACTGGATAGTCACAAATTTACGACCAAAAACGTTTGGTCGCAAAAAAGTCAACCTTTTGAAAAAACGACCAGATGGTCGCTTAAAAAGTGACCATCTGGTCGTAATTTATGTTGAAGATAAGTGACCATTTGGTCACATAAAAAAGTGACCAAATGGTCGTATTTCATGTGACCAAATGGTCACTTTTGGACTCAGTCAAAATACGACCAGATGGTCGCCTAAAACGTGACCATATGGTCGTAATTTATGTTGAAGATAAGTGACCAATTGGTCACATAAAAAAGTGACCAACTGATCGTATTTTATGTGACCAAATGGTCACTTTTGGACTCAGTCAAAATGCGACCATATGGTCGTTTTCTTGAAATATAATGCGACCATATGGTCGCATGTAAGAATTTGTTTTTTTTTTTAAATTTAAATTTCAATAATTAGTTAATTAATTATTAATTATTTATCTAATTAAGATTAAAATTTAATAACAAAAAATTGGAATTAAAATAAAAAATATATATATCAAATATTCACAAAAAGTTTTATACAGACGAAAGCATCCTAGAACTACTGCGGAGGGGCGGGGGGTGGCGGAGGAGGCGTCGATGATGACTAGCCGCCGTCTAGGGATCTGAAGTTACCGGCCAAAGCTGCTGTCACCTGGGCATCGACCTGTGCCTGCATGTCCGCCTCAATCTAAGCGACTTGAGAAACGAAGTCCTCGCGCATAGCTTCCATGTCCGCGTGCAGCTGCTGCTCAACCGGAAAGGGGCCGGAGCTAGTGCTCGCTCCGCTGAGGATGGGGCACATCTGCGTAAAGGCGTCGCCCGTACGAGTCGAGCCAAGGAACTGATCCATCAGGCCGAACCCCTCCAGCAGCCTCCAAGAACGCCTCTCTACGGTCCTCCTGAGTTGGTTGCGAGTCTGGTGTGGGAAACCGCTGACTCAAGGACTCCGTGAAACGTTCCTAAACATTTAAAATTCAGAAAATAAAATAGTTAATATATAAGGTAGGAAAAATTTGAAAGAAAAAATAATAATTGAAAAAATTATTAAATACTCAATCGCTTTCGCCTTATCATCGACGAACGTCCCGTCCTTCTTCGTGTGAAGAACGCGGTGCAGCTCATCGGGCTGGACGGAGCCCCCGTTCTTCGCTTCCTAAAAATATTAAAGATTGAAGAATAAAACATAATAAATTAATAACTAATTGAAAAAAGAAAACGAGAAAAAAGTACGTAAGTAAGAAAATGACCAAAAAAAACTTACCAATCGACGATGGTACTCGTCGTGTGTCCGGGCCCCCGCTGTGTGTTTGGTGGGATTCTTCGCGCGGTTGGCCTTATTCCTGCTTGACACTGCCTTGCCCTCAGGAGTGCTCAAGCTCGCGATAAACCGCGCGTGGTCCTCCGGGCTCATCCACACGGGGCGGTTTGCTGCTTGCTTTCTGCGCCCCCGGTACATGAGGTCCTTGAATCGATCCCAGACATGACTGTCCCATAAGGGGAACAATCTACCGTCTGTGATATCGGGATCGGCAACAGGAAACTTGCCCTGAAAAAATTGAAATAAAAAATTGTTAAAGTAATAAATTTATTTCTATAAATTTCAAAATTAATTAATTATAAAAATAAATGATGTTTTTTACCTTCCAGTTGTCGTACATCCGACGTTTCTACGTCGTCGGAATCTTCTGCCAGCGAAGGTCACTGGGTAGAGGCATACTCTGGAGGACCTCGCGAAACCGTTTTGAAAACGGTTGTATGCGGCTGTACTCTGCAAAAACATAAAAATTATTGTGCTATTAGAACCTATTAGTTAAACGAAAAAAAAAACACTTTGAAAAAAGTTTAAAGGTTTAAAAATTAAGTAATTAAAACAATAAACAAAATTACTTACGTATCCTCTTCAATCCGAAGGGTAGAGTCTGCTGGCTCGAGACGGCTGCGTGCATGAAGTGGAGGGGGCCACGGATCCGACCCTGATGCGAACCAGGACGCATACCCTGATGCGGCCTTGATGCTAAGCCAGGAGTCGTGGCTGAGGAGTCCTGCGTCGACCGTGGTGTCGCAGACCGGGTCTCGGGGATCGCATCATCGAGCGTGGCAGCAAGTCCCGCCCAGAATCAAGAGGATATCCAACTCCTCTGTAGTCAGGTCCGCATCATTGGCAGCTGCAGTAGGTGGCTGTTGAGACACCTCGTCACCCGCGTCGTCACGCTCGTCTGACTGGGGAGGACGTCGTCTGCCCGTCATACTCCTACAACCAAACTAAACTAATTTAATACTAATTATGTAATTAAAATATTGAAATAAATTAAATTAATTAATTAATGAAATAATCTAAATTAAATTGATTAAATAATGTAAATTAAACTAACATAAATTAAGTAAATAATTTAAAATAAACTAATTAATTAATTTGAATTAAAGTAAATTAAAATTAGATTAATTGAACTAATTAAAGTAAACTAATTAATTAATTTGAATTAAAGTAAATTAAAATTAGATTAATTGAACTAATTAAAGTAAACTAATTAATTAATTTGAATTAAAGTAAATTAAAATTAAAGTAAACTAAGTAGTGAAGAATTAAATTAAAATTAATTAAATTAAAGTAAATTAAGTAATGAAGAATTAAACTAAATTATATTAATTGAACTAAAATTAATTAAATTAAACTAACATTAATTAATTAAAACTAAAATAAACTAAACTAAGTAATTAATTAAAGTAAACTAAGTAATGAAGCTTTCAATTTAACTAACATGAAATTTAACTAACATTAATTAATAAAACCTAAACTTAACTAAACTAATTAATTAAATTAAACTAAATTAAAATTAGATTAATTGAACTAAAATGTATCAATTAATTAAAGTAAACGAAATTAGATTAATAAACCTTAAGTAAACTAAGTACTTAATTAAACTAAATTACATTAATTAAACTAAAATTAATGAAATTAACAACATTAAACTAAACTAATTAAATTTAAACATAAACTTAAACTAAAAATAACTAAAAACGTAAACGAAACTAACCTTGTAATAGAAACCAGGATTGGAGGTTTAGGGTGTTTAGGTTTAGAGTAGGAACGGGGAACGGAACGGGAAAAAACAACGGGGAACGGAACGGGGAAAGAGAGAAAAGAAAGAAAAAGAGAAAGAAAAAGAGAAAGGAAAGGAAAAGGAAACGGGGGAAGGAAGTGCTTCGATTTTAAATCGAATTTGCTACCAAATGGTCGCAAATATGTAATAATGAACCAAAACGAAAGGTCGCGCGTCTTTGGGGAAAATACGACCAGGATGGTCGCATTTTTAGAGATATTTGCGACCATCCTGGTAGCATTTCTTTAAAAGCGACCATTTGGTCGCCCGATTACCATTATCAAGAACAATTTGTCATATCACGAGTCCCATCAAGAATTGCGACCAAGTGGTCGCAATAATGAAATTCACCGCCAAATATTGCGACCAGGATGGTCGTAATGTTTAAATTCACCGCCATAAATTTCATGAGAATTTAAATTTACCGCTCATTTGCGACCATGTGGTCGTAATCGACTTATATATTTTTTAAAATATAATTATACTTTTTCCAAAAATGCGACCATTTGGTCGCCTTTCCCTTCTAAATTACTACCATGTGGTCGCAAATATTAATATATTTTTTTTAAAAAAAATTGGGTTACTTTGTGGAGTTTTACTCTATTAAATTTGGTTACTTTCTGATATTTAGATATGAAGGGAACTCTTGTTTCCATGTTGTTATATTTGATCATAGTGCTTCTGAATTCCAATATCCAATCAAAGAAAAGAAAGTGATGTTTAAAAGTGAGCAGATTGAAGATGATGATGATTCTGTCCAAATATTTGACCATGTGGTTGCAAATATTAATATATATATATTTTTTTTAACCATTCATTAAAAGAAATAGTTTTAATTAATAAACACATACACACATTGAATAATCAAGTTAACGAAATATCTCATTCATCATCGTCTCCAACAAGTCCGTCACATAAAGTCTTCTTCTTCTTCTTCTTCTGTTTCTTCATCGGATTCATCGTCTCGAATAAATTCAGCATCAATGTCACGTGCGTGAGAAGTGGAAGCATTTGTATCATCATCATCATGCAATGTTATCGTCCTATCGTTCAAAGGACGAACGACTTGCATTCGACCATCGTCAATTGCACGACATCTTATCTCATCTTCTTGAAAAGCAACGACTTCCTCTCGCATGGTCGTCTTTCTCGGACAAGTTTTCTTCTACCTGACGTGGTTTAACTTTACAAACAACTAACCAATCTGTCAGATCTCGTCTATTAATAGGATAGTTCAGGTAATAAACTTGAATCGCCTGTGAAGCCAGGACAAACCTATCAGCGGTGCGCATATGCTTAGACTTATTTACCTCAACAATTTGTAAATGATCAATCTTACAGACTTCGCCTCGTCTAGTTGTCTCAAACCAAGTGCAGTTGAACACAACAATGCGTTTTAGCGTCGGACTTGCGTATTGAATCTCAAGAATCTCATCGATTACTCCGAAGTAATCGTCTTTGTTTGTGCTGAACACGTGACCTTTTATGCAAACACCACTGTTGTTTGTTGCCCTGTTCACTGAATGCGCCTTCGTTTGAAATCTGTAACCGTTATCGACGTATCCACCATACGACCTTGCTATCCGTCCAGGTCCCTTTGCCAAAGAAATTATGCGAGGATCATCCACCGATAATGTAGGGGAGTCAACCTGTGTCATTGTTCACATACAATAATGTTAGGATGATAGTAATTTTTTCAACAAAATGCCACGGTTGTTTTGACAATTTAAAATAACTCACGTATGCACTGAACCAATAACGAAACTCTTTGTCAATTATTGACCCCTCCTCGACGTCTGTAAGACCAACTCCTGTCATTCGAACGTATACGTTTAGAAATAATTTGTATGTTACAAAAATAGTTAGCAAATAGTTTGTTTATGCGATGGAATAATGTTAAGTTACAAACTCACTCTATGTAAGGCTCGATCTCTGCGCAATTGCATAATACGTATGTCTGCATTACGTGATACTCAGAATCGGTCAACGGCCTACGTACTGATCTTCCAACTGTCATGCCAGGTTCCGTAAAAATCGACAAGTCGTTCATGTCAACATCTTCAAGTAAATTTTCGACAATGTTTCGTTTCGCCGGTCGAAAGTGCTCTGCAATGTGTTGATCAAAGTAGTATGAACAAAATGTGGTAGTCTCTTGTGTCAGGTACGCACTACAGATAGATCCTTCTACTCGTGATCTATTTCCAACCATCTTTTTCAACCGACGTAAGTACCTGTGGGTACAAAACATAATTTACATTCGATGATCACTGTACTGATTTATACGCGTACATTACAAAATAATTATGCTTACCTTTCAAATGGGTACATCCAACGGTAATGTACGGGACCCCCTAAGAATGCCTCGTATGGAAGATGCACTGGAAGATGCTCCATGGAGTCAAAAAAGCCAGGTGGGAACATTCGCTACAACTTACAAATAATAACGGCGATCTCTGAACTCATTGAAGCGACAGTAGCTTCCGTCGACTTCCGTACATGTCAAGTCCCTGAATAAAACACTCAACTGGGCAAGCGGCTCCCAATGTCTATTCTCTAGGAACGGTCTGAACGCGACAGGCATCAATCGTTGCATGAATATATGACAGTCGTGGGTTTCTATCCCGAACATGATATGTTTTTGATTGTCTATACACCGACTCAAATTCAAAACGTATCCGTCCGGGAATTTGATGGATTTGATCCACTCAAATAATGTTTTCTTTTCATCCGTCGTCAACATGTACTTTGCTTTTGCGTAATTATCATTGTCGTCAAGCTCCAACTCAAGACGGTCACATATCTCCCGTATATCATAACGTGCCTTCAGATTGTCCTTCGTTTTTCCCGGAACGTTCAAAATCGTATTGAAAATGTTGTCGAAGAAATTCTTCTCGATATGCATTACATCCAGATTGTGTCTAATCAGTAGATCTTCCCAATACGGTAGATCCCAAAAAAAACCTCGTTTCTTCCAACCCGTGTTTTTTCCAGCCGCATTGTTTGCACTCTCTACACCTTCGACGGTAATCTTCTGCATCCCTATAGCATCTATACCGTGTAGAATCTGTCTCCCACTATACATGGTTTGGGGGGGGTTTGTTTTCTTACTTGTCGCCATTTTCTTCACTGCCCCAGGTCACATCAAGTCAGAATTTACGACCACATGGTCACTTTTTTTGGTGACCACTTGGTAGCTTTTATCCCACCAAATTCTTTATCAATTATTGGTTACATAAAATCACATAATTTGCGACCATCTGGTCACTTATAATTGTGACCACTTGGTAGCTTTCTTCCCTCCAATTTTAAGCTACCACTGCTCACTTTTAGGTCACCAAAATTGCGACCATTTAGTCACTTTTAATTGTGACTACTTGGTAGCTTTCTTCCCTCCAATTATAAGCTACCACTGCTCACTTTTAGGTCACCAAAATTGTGACCATTTAGTCACTTTTAATTGTGACCACTTGGTAGCTTTCTTCCCTCCAATTATAAGCTACCACTGCTCACTTTTAGGTCACCAAAATTGCGACCATTTAGTCACTTTTAATTGTGACCACTTGGTAGCTTTCTTCCCACCAATTATAAGCTACCACTGCTCACTTTTAGTCACCAAATTTGCGACCAGTTAGTGACTTTTAATTGTGACTACTTGGTAGCTTTCTTCCCTCCAAAATTACGTGCCATTTTTTGCTACCAAGGCATATTTTAGTCACAAAAATGAGACCAGAGGGTCGTTTTTTTAGGTGACCAATTGGTCGCTTTTTTCGCGCCATTTTTTATGACTACTTCTGCTTTTGGTCGCAATCTGGTCGAAAAAAAAGTGATCAGATGGTCACTTAGAGTCAACCTTCAAAGAAAGTGACCAAGTGGTCACCAGAAAACTACCATTTTTTTTGTCGCAAATTTTTGGTCGCATTTTGACAATTTTTTGGTAGTGCAAGTTCCATTTAGCACAACATCACTAAAGGCTTTAAGCCTAACATGGCCTTGAAATACATGAAAGTTAAACTATAATGCAGAAAGTAATTTATAAAAAAAGATAAAATAAAAAAAAACATTTAGTTTCACCTCCTTCTTTTAGAAAAATGACCTACTTGAGCTTAAGTAGTAAACACTCTTCTTTTCTCTTTCTTCCTTTGTCTTTTCTCACCAAAAATGAGAGTTGGTGAACTCTGTCGGGTTGCACACACGACTGGAAGACTGTAGCATGAAGTGATAGCAGCCTGTCAAATCGGATGCAGCTGGAAAAATGCCAAAATAAATATTCAGCATCAGCTCAGCATGCTGCCAACAGAGGCTTCCCTGAAACGAGAGACTGCCAAGGGCACTTCCTAGAGCCTTAAACTCAAAATAACAGCAATTTAAACCTGGGTGCAAAAGTTAGCAAAAAGTTGAAAAAGAACACAAAAATAACTAAAATAAGAAGAAGCATCAAAAGAATGACATTCCTAAAAGTGATCCAATTACTTACAAGAACTTGCGATTATATAGAGTTACTTGGTCTTCCTACCAAAATTTACCCAAGTTTAGCTGCATGAATACTCCCTTTATGAGGGCTTATCAACTACATAGTTGGGAAAATCAACATACCACGGGCATTGGACATCTGGTATTGCAAGTAATTACTCATCAGGGAAAGCGTCGGTTATTTCTACTCTCTTATATCCCTCTATAGAGAATACCAAACAAGATAAAGTACTTGCAACTTGATTCTCTACACCTTTTCGATCTCAAATTTCCATGCTAAATTCTTGAAGTAGAAGAACCCAATGCAAAAGGCATAGCCAATAAGTATTTGAGTGCAACATGATCACTAAGAACAATGATTTTTGTCACCAAGAAATATGATCTAAATTTTTCCAAAGCGAACACAATTGCGAGAAGCTTCTTTTCGGTTGTAGTGTAATTCTTTTGAGCATCATTCAAAGTCTTGCTTGCATAATAAATGGCATGAAAATTTCTTCCCTTCCTTTATCCCAAGACAACTCCTATGGAAAAATCACTACCATCACACATGAGTTCAAACGAAATTATCTAATCAGGTGGAACTACAATTGGGGCATGAATCAATGCAGAGTTGAGAATTTGAAAAGCTACTAAATAAGCCTCATCCATTACAAATGGGCTATTATGCTCTAATAGAGAACAAAAATGTTTTTTTATTTGAAAAAGTCTTTGATAAATCTTTTATACAATCCTGTGTGGCCAAGAAAACTCATAATGCCCTTGACATTAGTGGGTGGGCTAATTTCTTCAATTACCTCCAAATTTTCTTTGTCAACCTTTATTCCTGCTCTTGAGATCTTGTGTCTTAGGGCAATGCCTTCTTGTACCATAAAGTGACATTTTTCCCATTTAGAACTAATTGTGTTTATTGGCATCTAGTGAGCATTTTTTCTAAATGGTTAATTCACTAAGTGAAATTTTCTCTATATACCGAGAAATCATCCATGATTATCTCCAAAGAGTCTTCTACCATGTCGCGAAGAGTTCCATCATATAGCAAAATTTCCTGGAGCGTTACAAAATCTAAATGGAAATTTTCAAAATGCGAATGTACTATATGGACAGGTAAATACACTCTTTACCTGATCTTCTATAGCAATTGCGATCTAGTTATACCTTGAGTATCCATCAAGAAAAAAGTAGTACTATTTTTCTTGTAGTCTGTCCAACATTTGATCTAAGAATGGAAGTAGAAAATGATCCTTTCGTGTTTGTTCATTCAACTTTTTGTAGTCCATACATACTCTCCAACCATTTATTGTAAGTTGAGGAACTAACTCGTTGTTAGCATTGGATACAACAGTGATTCCACCCTTTTTTTGAACACATTGCACTGGACTCACCCATTTATTGTCATAAATTGGATAGATTATTCCTACATCTAACCACTTGATTATTTCTTTCTTGAAAACTTCATTAATGGCAGTGTTCAATCTGCTTTGTTGTTCTACTGAGTGAGATGTGTCATCTTCTAATAAGATCTTATTCATACAAATGGTTAGACTAATTCCATTTATGTCTGCAAGGGTCAATCTCATAGTTGTTTTGAATTTCAACAAGACATGTAAAAGTTAAGCTTCATTATCTTGTGCAAATTGAGAAGTGATGATGACTGGCAAAGTTTTATTGTTGTCCAAGAATACGTATTTGAGATGAGGAGGCAAAATATTGAGTTCTAACTCAAGAGGCTTTTCAGTTGATGTCTCCTGAAGTTTAATGTCATAAATAGGATGAGATTGAGATTCCTCATTAGGTACTGGTGTAGAATCATCTTGACAATCAACTTCCTCTACCATGTTGCATTATACTCTTTGATGTTCTGCACAATCCTTTTTCCAATACTTATCGACAGCTGAATCTATAACAAAGTTACCACCTGATCATTAACTCTCATGGTGAGTTCTCCTTTTTTTTAATGTCAACCAAGGTTCTTCCTGTGGCTAAGAATGGACGGCCAAGAAAAATTAGTACTTCACGATCTGCCTCAAATTCTAAGATGAAGAAATCTGCAGGAAAAATAAACTTGTCCATATAGATCAGAACATCTTCTATTTTACCTTCAGGGTGAGCTATGGACTTGTCTGCAAAATGAATTGTTTCTTTGGTGGACATGCACTTTCAACTCCCAATTGTTTAAATATTTATAACACATCAAGTTTATGCTTTCACCCAGGTCACACAGAGCTCTTCCGCAATAAGTGTTATCGATTGAACAAAGGATTGTGAAACTACCAGGATTTTGAAGTTTAGGTGGTATATTTTGTGGAATGATTGAACACACTTCCGATGTCATGTTCAAAGTCTCCACTGCATTAAGTTTCCTTTTCTTGATAGTATGTCTTTCATAAATTTTACATAATTTGGCATTTGTTGTAGAGCTTCTATCAAGGGAATATTGATGTGAAATTGCTTTACCACTTTTAAGAATTATTTGAATTTAGTATCTTGCTCGTGTCTGACAAATCTCTAGGCGAACGGTGGTGCCAACTTTTCACTAATCTGTTGTGTTGGGACATGAGTTTTGAAGGGTTCTGCACATGAGAGCTCTGATGATGGTGTGTCCTGGACTACATATTCTCTACTTTTTCTCTCTATTTCTTCTAAAATGGTGGGAAACTCTCTTTTCCTCTTGGAGGGTTCTTTCTGAGTAAAATCTCCAGAAAGGGTTTTTCCACTTTTTAATGTGATTGCATTGCAATGCTCAACTTTCTTCTTACTTGTTCATAGTGTCACTTGGTAGAGTTCGCGGAGGATGAGAATTAATTGCTGATGCCAACTGTTCAACTTGATTCTCCAGGTTTCTCATTGAGGCTTCATTCCGAGTTATGTATTCCTTCATGAACTTTTCTAATGAATTCACCTGATCTACAACCTGTTTCTGTTGATTTATATGCTGGTGCATTGCTTGTTGTTGATTAGTTATATGTCCTCTTTGTAGGCAAATGTTCTTAATATCTAGATTTGGATTCTTAGGTTGCGTTGGTGCATTCGAGGGTCCTGCTCCAGAGTTGTTGTTTTGATTCCATGAAAAATTTGGATGATTTTGCCAACCAGGGTTGTATGTGTTGGAGTATAGGTTGAAACTTTTATTGTATTGAACATAACTCATGGACTCTGGATTCTACCGGCATAGTTCCATCGGATGTCCTCCCTAAGAGATGGTACATGTGACACCATTGTTGAATGAGGTTGATTGCACCTTGGGTTTTTATTTCCCATTGTTGCACTTAGATTTTTCATAAACATAGTTGCCATTTGCAGTGTTAAAACATTTAGATCTATTCCAAAACTTCCTTTTGTTGATCGAATTGGTGCGTTTGGCCATTGGTACCTGTTGTAAACTATTCCTTCGAAGATGTCTTGAGCTTCCTTGTAAGACTTTGACATTATTGTTCCATTCGATGTAGAGTGTATGATCAATCTGCTGTTTGCATCTAGTCCTTTGTAAAATATCTCAATCAAGCCAATAAGGCATTCCATGTTGTGGACAATGCCTCATCATGTCCTTCCATCTTTCCCAAGCATCATCAAGTGTTTCATTTCCATTGTGGACAAAATTTTACTGATCCATCCTTATTTGAGATGCTTTGCTTGGAGGAAAATATTTTGTGAGAAAATTTTCTACCAGATTAGCCCAACAATAGATTGAATCAACATCCATTGATAAGAACCATGTACTAGCCTTGCCTTTAAGTGAATAAGGGAATAAAGATAAACAAAGGGCTTCATCTGGCACTCTATGCATCTTAAAAGAGGTGTACAACTACAAATATAATATGTTATGATTGTGAGGACCGTCATGAGTTCCACCTCCGAATTGATCGATTGAGTTCAGCATTAAGAACTTTACTGGCTTAAACTCAAATCTGTCTGTTTCCAAATTTGGTCGTGCAATAGTAGGTCCCTATCCTTCCAAGTTAGGGCAAGCAAAGTCATGCGTTACTCTGTGCCTATACTCAACACATTGCACCTCTAGGAAGGCTTCTCATGTGTTTCTCCATGGCTCTTGTGCTTTTACTCCCAGACGGCGGTGGTGGTATATTGTTGTTCTCCATAGTTGCTTCTATTTTTGCTTGATTATTTAATCATCTTCTGCGAAAAATTCTCTCTATCTCTGGATCATAGGGGTTATGCTCTTTTTCTTTTAAATGAGTACTCCCTTCAACAATCATATAATAGAATTAACAAAGTAACATATATATCTAAAACAAGTTACTTTGTTAACAATAACTTCCTAATCACGAAAATACACCAATTGCAAACAACATCTCAGCCACGACGCCAAGAACTTGTTGGTGGAAAATGGTGATTAAACTAGATGGTGAAGCGTGGCATGCAAGTGCACATGGTCAACAAGTAATAATAGTGGTGAGTGAGTGTCGTGTTCCAGGAGGATAGTTGTTCTTTTTGGTGAAGAATTGTTGAAATAATGAATTACGAGTGGTCAAAATGCAAGAGGACAATTAAATGTATCTATTACTGTGTGCAGATCAAGGAGGGAGATAGGTGGTGTGCTGAGGTGCAGGGATAGGATTATTAACTCAAGATAACTCTTGTTACTTAGAAATTTTGATACATACATGGATATGTACATAATACTTGAATGAAGCTTTAGGAAGTAGCGATCCCATTTTCTAAAATGTTCATTACTGCAAAATTTCAATGCTAAGCTTTATATCTAAAAGCTCACGTTAAAGTAATGCTCCTTCTTCGTTTAACTAACATACAATTATTAATTCGACTATAATTCTTACTTATCCCTAAACTCGAATCATAAGATCAAATGTTGTCCGTCTTAATATGCCGACCTAAATATCTCTCAATACACTGTTAGACTCCCCCCACTATTTTCTCACTTAGTTTTCAAGAGGATAAAGATGAGAAGTAAACAATATCACAAAATCATATCTAAAATCAGATTTTGTGTCACAACTAAGGTTTATACCATCCCAAATATTATAGCACAACACCAAAATGGTTTGAGCTCATTGAAGCTAAAACTGCTGTTTTACAAACAAGAGAATAAACATTATTCATTATACTTGCAAAAGGTTTTTAAAGAAAAGTAAAGATTACAATACTCAAGCTAATTGTTGTATTTTCCTTTCTTCTTCTTCATTTCCTTATATGTCAACTTCTTTGTCTTGTTCATGGAGAAACTTATATAGCAAGCATTTTTATTCCAATTTCTGGGTTGGTGATCTTTTTTGGACGATTCGTGTATCTCGCACGTATCGTGAACTGTACCAGACAGTGATCATAGCCTATCTTGTCTAATGCAGCTGGTAGAGGTAAAATATGTTCAAACTTTTCCTACCATCATGTTGCAACAACAACACTTCTTGTACTCTGAGGGAGTAGCCAGAGGGAAGAAAAAGAGCAAAAAGCTATTTTTTTTATTGAATTGCAAAAGTTGTATAAAGAGGAAATGGTCATTCTAAACTTAAACTAATTATAAATAAATCATTGCTATTTCACTAAATTACTCATTTTCTCCAAGGTTTTATCCAACTTAGGGAATGCGATTTACTCCTTTTTATAGAATTATCAGCTAGCCAATGTGGTGGTAGTGAAGAAGAAAAATGGTAAAGGGAAAAGTCTCCATTAACTTAAGAGATCTAAACAAAGCCTGTCCAAAATATTATTTTCTACCTAAAATCAACCAACTAGTGGATTTGAACTTTTGAGCTTCATTGATGCCTTCTCAGGATATAACTAGATAATGATGAACCCGACGGATCCGGAAAATACCTCCTTCTTAACGAATAAAGTCACTTAACGCTGGTGCAACGTACAAGAGACTCATGAATTGAATGTCCAAGAAAGAGCTATGAAAAACCATAGAAGTCTTTAACGACGAAATGTTGGTAAAATCACAAAAGGCCGATAACCATCCGCAACATCTCAGGAACGCTTTTGACATCCTCGATCAATAGAAAATGAAACTCAATTCAAGTAAGTGCACTTTCGACATCAAGTCCAGAAATGTCCTCGGCGACCTAGTAACCAAAAGAGGAATAGAAAGAAACCCAGACCAGGTCAGCACAATTTTACGAATGGAAGCCCCAAAAAATGTAAAATAGGTGCAAAAGCTTACAGGATGTTTAGCCGCATTGGGATGGTCCATATCTCGCTCATCGAATAAATATCTTCCATTCTTTAAAACTCTCAAATGAAGCAAAGAGCTTGGATGAGACTAAAAATGTCAGAAAGCCTTTGACGAAATAAAGGCTTACCTGTCAAAACCTCGAGATGACGAAGATCTTATTATCTACCTTGTAGTCTGTGAAATAGAAGTAAGCACGACGTTAATCCGAGAAGAAGGGAAAGTCCACTCCCCTGTTTATTATATTAGTAAAGCTTTGCTAGATGCGAGAGATAAGATACATGGGGGTTGAACAACCTGGCTTTAGCAATGATTGTAGCTTCAAGAAAACTAAAGCATTATTTCCAAGGCCCTGAATTATTGTATGAATTACATTTCCATTGAAATCGATCCTTCACAAGCATGACGAATTCACACGACTAATGAAGTGGCCAATAGAACTCGGGGGGTATGACATACTTATAAGCCCAAAACCGCTATAAAGGGACAGGCCCTAACAGATTTCATTGTTGAAATGACATGCAATGAACGGTGGAATACCATCCCAAATGACCAAAAGGTGATTGACACAAAAGTTAACTAAAAAATCTACGTAGACGGTTCTTTTATTGCTAAAGGAAGCACAGCTGGGATTGTGATCAAAACTCTTGAAGGTTTCCTACTGGAGCAATCAATCATATTTGCTTTCACCATCAAATAACTAGGCGAAATATGAGGCTCTAATGGCTGGACTGAATCAAATGAAAGAATAAGGAGCAAGAAGAGTCGTGATACATTTAGATTCCATGCTAGTAGTGAAGCAATTTAGCAAGGAATTTGAAACTAAAGATCCCAATAAGGCAAAATACCTTGAAAAAGTAAAAGAGCTCGCCAAAGAATTCTAATCCCTCAACGTGGAAGAAATTTTGAGGTCAAAAAATGAACACGTCGATAACTTGGCTAGACTCGGATCGGTCTTTTAGAGGCCTATACCTGAGGTGTGTAGACAAAAATGAAGCAACCTACATCATGCAAGAACTTGGCGTAGGATGTTTTTGCAATCATTTAGGAGGACGTTCAATATTCTATAGGGCCCGAAACCAAGGATACCACTGGGACCAGATGTTTGAGCAATGCAAGAAGTTCACAAGAACTTGCGATAAGTGCCATAGATTCACGCCTGAGCATCACGATTCGCATAAACCTCTCACCACAATCATGGTACCTTGGTCGTTTATGCAATGGGGACTGGACATAGTGGGGAAACTCCCCATAGCCACCGGACAGAGATGCTTCTTATTAGTGGCCACAAACTATTTCACGAAGTTAATAAAGGCCAAGCCACTCGCTAAAATCAGCGAGCAACAAGTCAAAAAAGTTCCTATGGAAAAACATAATCACCCGCTTCGGAATACCACAAGTTTTTGTTGAAGATAATGGCACGAAATTTACTGGAAATATCATTAGAGGATTCTGGTGAGACTTGAATATTCAACTTAGATTTTCAACCCCCCAAAAAACCCTCAAGCAAATGGTCAAGTCGAGGCCTCGAATAATAATATTCTTAAAAATATGAAGAATAGGCTAGATAAATGAGAAGGTAGATGGACCAAAGAGCTATTCAAAGTGATATGGGCATACAGAACCCAACTGCAACCGGGGAAACTCCATTCGCCCTCACCTATGGATCAGAAGCCGTGATACCAAGTGAGATAGAAATACTTACGATACGAAATGAATTGGCCGAAGATGGGGAAGATAACAATCAGCTTATGATCAAGGCGTTAGACAGCTTACATGAAAAGAGAGAGCAAGCCCTAATAAAATTAGCAAGATACCAACGAGCCACTACAATAAAAAAAGTCAGACCAAGGCCCATGAAAGTTGGTGACTTCGTATTATAAATTTTTTTTTAAATACTCAGCAGCCCGGATATGGGAAACTTAGACCTAATTAGGAAGGACCTTACCGTATAACCGAAGAAGTAAAATCGGGCACCTATCGACTTGAAGATCAGCATGCTTCACGGATTCCCAGAGTGTGGAACGCCAACAAACTGAAGCGTTACGTCTATAAATGAAGAAAAGTGGTGGTTGCAATGAGAAACATGTTGAATTAAATGCAGCCCCAACACCTTTTCAACTCTATAAGTAGAGAGAGTGAAATCCACAAAACAACCAATCCAAAGAATGGAATCCTCATCATCCTCAGTTGCTCCAAGCAAACTATCACTCCAAGATGAGATAGTAGTCCTATAGAATAATGTTGAACAGCTAATGTCACACCGAGATACTCTATGATAAGAGAATGAAAAGCTGAAGAAAAGGGGAAAAATTGTTGAATTCCTCCTGGAATCCAGAAAGAATAAGAAGCTAAAGCGAAAGCTCACAACCAATGGGAGAGAATACGATGAAGTCCAATTAGAAGAGTAAAGGGAGAAAATGGCCCTACTTGGACAAGCGGGGCGAACAAGAAAAAGAAGTGCAACTATTGAGGCTCGAGATCAGCGAGAAAAAAATAAAATAAAAGAATTGAAAAGAGAAAGGGAAGAATTAAGCCAAGCTACATGGCTATAATTCCCCTCCATCTTTAATGTAACCAGCACACATTGCTTTTCTTAAATTTTATCTTTTGAAGAAAAAAATCATTTTTGTTTCTAACAAAGTGCTTCCCTTCTAACTTTTAGAAAACAAGTCTAAAAAGACACACATGTCAAAATTGGAAGAAGAAATAAACTCATATTTATGCGACCGTTACAAATTAGCAGTTCACATATATGGGAAACAAGTGATGATCTAGCACTGAATAATAGCTCGGAGAAACCCAATTGGTACGAATAAACTTCCGAAGAAATAGAAAAAGTTTTCGAATAGAAAATCTTACTCCCAAAATAGAGAGAAATTATATGACATGCGAAAGAGTTCCCAAGGCAAAATTATTCTTTCAACTAAACCCCATTTGGGGAAATGTATCTCATCATTACTGACACCATGTCACGATCACTAAATCTTCTGAATCTTCATATTTATCACCTCTCTAAACGAGGTACGCTTAGCAGAAGAAATGTCAGGTAATGAGAAACGCATTTAACTCCAACTCATCCAAATGGAACGAATCCATTCGAAGATGTCTGAAGGGTTACAAAAAGACTATGAATTCATTACAGCGCGCGAAGATAGAGATAGTGTTTCCTATCTTCATTAAAACACACATGGGAAGATAAAATGTTTCCTAACCCTCATAGGAAACCGAGGCATTGTCTTATAAATAAAACCAATGACAACAAGGAATTGGAAAAAGGAGAAACACGTCCCAACATTTTAAGCGTAAGAGTCTATTCATAATATTCCTAAACCTCCTATATCTTATTTAACCTCCTTTCAAAATAAATGGCTTCACCAAACTCTTATATGAGCGACGGAAACAACGAAGTTTCCTATCTTCGTTGGTAAGTCAACCAAGAACACTAAAAGCAAAGAGAACTAAGACAAAGAAAGCGAAAAAGAAATCAGGAGATCCACCGCGAAAGAGATATGAGCGCAGAACTACGTTGGATCTATGACCGCCTACATGAGAGGTTTGATGAAGTAGAGGACAAGCTAGGAAAAGCCATTACAAGTGCCACCCACGCTCGCTATTGAACTCAGAGGATCGGGGACATCATTGCCCTCAGAATCAAAGAATCTAAACGGTCACCGCGATGCAGGGACAGTGTTTTGGACGAGTTACAAACTCATATTGTCGAGATGAGTATGGAGACCACTTTACTCTTCAACCATCTAGAACTCTCGGATAGGGAGGAAGACAAAGTTGGTGGTGATGATGAAGTCCATTAAGACTGCCCTATGATATCTCATCATCCACCAAGATGTTCCTGAACCAGCTCTCTATTACATTCAAAGGGCCAATTCGGATTTAAGATAATCTTTTATTCATTATTTATTTTTAATTCAGATATTGGCTAGCGATTGTTATCAAAAGTCATTAATAATGGTACAGACGTTAATAAATTCAGTCCAACTACCCTAATACTAAGTTAGATATCTGATAAGTCCTTATAAGGGAACTTTCATATAGCTAAACTTGAGTAAATTTAGGTAAAAAGACCGAGTAATTTTGTAAAATGGTAAATCATTGTAGATATTTACCACTTTTGTGATTGCAAGTTCTTTTGAAGCTTATTCTAATTTTAGGTTTTTTTTATGATTTTTCCTTTATTGACTAACTCTTGGCTCCTGTTTCCAAGTATTGACTACTTTGTGCTCAAGATTATATAGGGAGCGCTCTTGGAAGTTTTCTCTTAATTTAGGGAAAACTTCGTAGAAGGCATGTTGAGTTTATGTTGAAGCAAGCCAACTCAGAAGAAGAGAAGATCTTTGTTTCTATTGCCAGCTGCTTTTGATGAGACAGGTAGCTGTCACCTCGTGCTACGGTTGTCTAGTCGTGCGTGCAACCCGATAGAGCTCACCAACTACTATTTTGGTGGGAAAAGGAATGAAAAGGAAGGAGAGAAGCTTGGTTGATACTTAAACAAGTTTTTAGGTTATTTTAGAAGGTGGAGGGAGGGCAAGGAGAAGAACGGAGATTTTGAGGAGGAAGCAAGAAATCATTGTAGCAGCACTTAGAGTTAGTTAAATTTTCAGCAAGTTAGTTTAATTTTCATAATGTTGCAAGCCATGTTAGGCCAAAAACCTTTTGTGATGTTATGCTAAATGGGATGCAGGATAGGTGAGATATAATATTTGAAACTTAAGTATTTACATGAATCTGTGACGTTGAATTTTTCATATTCTTGTTCTTCTTTAAAGCTTTATGAAAATAGAGTTAGAAGAGTTCATACAAGCATTAGAGTAAAGATTCAATTGTTCACTTTAAGTTTAACTTTAGAAATAAACAGAGGGTTAAAGAGAATAGATAACAACAAGCTTTACGAGTTTGAAGGTAGTAGTTAACTATCCAAGGTTTTAGAGATAGAATCAAAGGGTTATTTAGTTGTGTTAGGGCTTGTTTAAGAAAGCTTGACCCTTGCCTTTTTATTCCTAGTATGTTGTTGTCTCATAAATTCAAGTTGTACTGAGAGTTTCACTGCAAGCATTCTACTTGATGGTTAAAACCTATCATAATCCTCAACACAACATCACAATCTCATTCTCTCGATCTACACTTAGTGTTGGATCTATTTAAATCTAGTACTAACATCTCGTATTGATAATTTTCACTATCTTTTTGTTTACATCAATCCTTACATTCTGATCTTGCCTTAAATCAACTATCCTCGTGGGACACGACACTCACTCACCACTACTATTACTTATTGACCATGTGTACTTGCATGTCACGCTTCATCACCTAGTTTAATCCATCACCATTTTCACAAACAATATCCCTTTCAAAAGAGAAGGAAGAAAGACTCGGCCAAGACCAGGCACGATCTTTAAAGAATAAAAACTCTAACACTAAGTTAGATGAACATCCCTTCTAAAAGAGAAGAAAGAAAGACGCACTCGGATGGGCACAATCTTCAAGAATAAAAACTCTAATGTTAAGTTAGATAAATATCCCTTCTAAAGAGAATGAAGAAAGACCCAGCTCGGACTGGGCACAATCTTCGAAGAATAAAAACTCTAGCACTAAGTTAGATAAACATCCCTTCTAAAGAGATGGAAGAAAGACCCAACTCTGACAGGGTAAAATCTTCAAAGAATAAAAAATCTAATGTTAAGTTAGATGAACATCCCTTCCAAAAGAGAATGAAGAAAGACCCAACTCGGACTAGACACAATCTTTGAAGAATAAAAAATCTAACATTAAGTTAGATAAATATCCTTTCCAAAAGAGAAGGAAGAAAGACCCAGCTCGGACTAGACACAATATTCGAAGAATAAAATTCTAAGAAAAACCCAGCTCAGGCTTGGTACTTAATCTTCGAAGTCCAAAACCTCTAGCCTTAAGTTAGATGAATATCCCTTTCAAAGAAAGAAGACAGGTCTAGCTCGAACTGAAATGGTCTAAATTGAATTTGAATATCTGACCATAAGCATTTAACAAGCAAAGCAAGAATAAAATGCAAACACAAAAAAGCTTAGTAGCATTGCCCATGAACACACAATATTAAGAAAGATTAATGAGCACGGTCTTGCAGACGCAATGTTAAGTGTTGAATTAACAAGAATCCAAATCAAGTGTTTCGAGTAATGTTAAAATAAAATTGAGATGGAGAAGAGAGCCAACGTGAGGAACCCACAACCTGGGAACTCACCATTATGCCTCAGGGATGTCCTCAACATCCATACCTTCTTCCCTCGAAAGTTCAGAGACATGCCCCATAGTGTCTCCATCTTCTTCGAATGTACTATCATCTACAGTCTCTTCATTCTAAGCATACAACCGATCCTCTTCATTAAGAAGCAAGCGAAGGGGTTTAAACTCTATAATAACGTTAGGCTTCCTAACAGTGCTAAACTGGGACCTATCTTCCTCGTATAGAGACCGTTTCAGCTCATCACGACCAATCTCCAGCGCATAGAGACTAACGCACTCATGTTTTTTAGCGAGATCCGCGGCAACCTTAGCTGTCAAAGCTTGAGCATGTTCCAATTCAGAATGAAGCTTCGTGTTCAGCTCGTCTCTCTGAGCCAAATCTTCATCCAACTTCTTTACATGATCCTCAAGTCTCTTACTCTTACTCTCTTCGGTCTTTAACTTCCTAGCCATTTCGTGGAGTTCACCTCTGCTAAAACAAATTTCTCAGATGAAACCATAGATGTCTGTTTGGAAACTTCACCATCATGCAACGCCAATTTCAGCGGATAAGCCATCATGGCCTACGCCTAGAACCCCTTCAAGACGAAAGGGGAGTAATCCACAGACTCTTCTGGATGAGATAATACGAACATAGCGGGAAGAGAAATATACCAAAAATCTCGCTCAAAACCCACTTTAGCGAGAAAACTCTACATCCAACTCTCATCTAAGGCAAACCTTAATTGATGAGAGGCGGGAAAAAATGGATCCACCTTCATCAACTTCATATTAGGCTGAGGAAAATGAAAAAGGGAACAAAGGATTCTCCCGAAGGAAGATCAGATGAAGCTGTTAGGAATGGTGTCCTAGAACTTTTAATTATTTAATAAATATAATTTATTTCGAATAAATTAAATAAATAAACATAAGTTCTTTATATTATCTAAATTGATTCAATTGACGATATTAGGAATATATGGAAATATATAAATATTCAAATATTCAAATAGTAAAACCCTAAGTCACTCTTATGAAATCACAACTTAGTATGTGCGTCATAAGATAGGATTAAAGTCGAGATGAGTAACTTAAAAGTGTCTACAGTAAATGGATAACGTTTAGGAACCTTATCCTGGTAACACTATTGATAGCTTTGCATTTTGTTTATAGACAAATGATCTAATCCTGATCATTCATGTGGGAGACATGAAATGGAAGTATCATATATAATGTTGATTGTATGAGACAGGACCACGATGTTCGATCAAATTTCTCATTAGTACCATTTACGAGAAATGATCGAATATCAAACTAAGTTTATCAACCGTGATAGATCTCAATCCTGAGTGAAATGTGTACTCCTATTTATGGAGTTATGTTCTTTTATTCACATGGTTGAGATCGATCTGTAAGAACGCTCAATACACTCCTGCTTTGGGAACATAACTAGATAAGTAGCTGGGAACGCATTTTCACGAGATGGAATTCATAACTTTCCTATAAATTAACGGTATCAGTGCGATACCTAAACTTTTTAGGAACTTTAGGAAACTCCCTTGATGTACTGATTCGAGACATGAAAATGTGACGTCACGATTTCTATTGATCACAGAACTACATTATCTCTAGTTTGACTAAAGATAAAGTTCATTGGAGAATCAGCGGGAACACAAGGATAAAGCGGTAATTACAGGGGCAAAACGGTAAATTTAATCCGCCTGTAATTATTAGGGTTCCACATGAAGGATATGTTACAGATATAAATAAAGATAAACTAAATGGACAATAACTCATCTATAGTGAAGGGAGTTAAGCTATGAATCTATAGTGAAATTATTCATAGTTAGATAATAAGTAATTAACTGATTATGAGTTAATCACTTAATCGACTAATTATTAAGCCCATGATCTATAGGTCCATCGGGTCCCTATGCTAGCCCAAATATCGTAGTCGCGAAATCATGTAGAAGAAATGGAAATTTTAAGTAAAGTAAATTACTTAAAATAGGCAATATTAATTGTTTAAATGTTGAGTATATTTAAACGGTAATTAATATAAACATTATTAATTGTTTAAATAATGAGTTTATTTAAACAGGAAATTAATAATGAAATATTATTAATTAGAAATTATTAATTATTTAAATATTAAGTATATTTAAATGGTAATTAATAATTTGAAATCAATTAACAATTATTAATTGTTCAAATAATTAATTTGAACGGAAATTGATAATTAAATTTAATTAATTAATAATTAAATATTATCAATAAAGTTATTAATTAAATAATGAGTTTACTTAATGGAAATTAATAATTAAAATATTTATTATTAATTATTTAAATAATGAAAGTTATTTAAATGGAAATTAATAATTAAATACAATTTGATAATATTTAGTCGGGAGAAAATATTAATATTATTAATTATTTAAATAAAATATTTTATTTCAATGGTAATTAATAAATAAATTAATTAAGTTGGACTTATTAATTTAAGAGAGAGTTTCAAGCCCAATTGGAATATTAATTAACCCAATTGAAATTTGCCCAAAATAATTAATTAAATAAATTGTATTTATTAATTATTTTATTATGATAAAATCGGCCATATAATGTAATTTAGGAAGAGATAATTGTTTGAATTATATCCTAAAATAATTACATAGATTTATTTATCCAAGATAAATTAAAAGAAAAGAAAAATAATATCTTATTTATCTATGTATTTTTCGAAAATACAAGATAATGGAAAGATAATATCTTTTTCCGTTTTGTATTTATCTCTACAGATTAATCCTAATGTGATTAGGATTCCTATTTTCTTCTAAATAGGAGGCTTGGGTCATTCATAAATAACACAATTAAATTCCTTAGAAATTCGGAATTCTCTCTTCCTTCTCTCTGCCCCCTTGGCCGATTTCCCTAGTCCATTGGGAAGAAAATATTTTTTCTTCTTCCCAATTTCTTCTTAAGTTCGATCCCACAATCGGGTTTCGTTTGAGCGATCGGGATATAGAGTAGAAGATCCGGTGTTGCTGAGGATTTGAGCTGTAAAGAAACCTCCAACCGATTCTCCATATATTACTCAATGTAAGTTTTATAGTTTTAATTTTTGAAAATTTAAAGCATGAATCTACATGTTTTTATCACAAATTGCATGATGTTAATAGATCCGTAATTAAATGTTAATTAGTTTATTAAATAAAATTCCGCTAATTTAGTAAATCATCCCTTCAGAAGCAACCACGACATGAGAAGAAGATCCAATACCGAATGAACGGGTAGTCCCAAAATTTGTAGTTGCAGGGCTCTTCACCTTAGAGCCAGGCATTTTCTTCTCCCTTATTGGAGGATGCGATTCATCAACAATCACCTTCCTTTTCGACCGCGCTGATTGGTGAATCTCATGCTCTCTCTTAACAGTAAGCGCAAAATCTGATAATTTGAAGCTCTCAGCCGTATTTGATCTTGGAAAATTCAATTTCAAGCTTCCTCTCCTCCTCCTTACTACAAGATCCACAAGAAACGATATATTAAAAGAGAAAATAAAGTTACACTGAGGGAAAAGAAGAAAAAGATAACATACCTCTGACCCCTAGGAATAGAGTGGGATCCCAACGTCCGGTCAATATAAGCTCTTCTTCACAAACAAAATCTTCCTAGAAGAATTGTCCAATTTTTCAATTTGCACACAAGCAGCGATATCTAACGAAGTAATATCAGATTTGTGCTGGGGTTTCTGTCCTAAATCTTATCCAATTAAACTATAAATAAATAAAGGACTTATTAATTATTAATATTTACATTGTCATTTATTATTGTTTAATAAATGTAATCCATCATAAGATCCAGAGTTACTAATGATAACTTAAAGTGCGCTTGTGATGCAGAAAGATTCACTTAAGTTGTAACTCAAATAGTCTGTGGTATATGAATAAAGCTTGGGTGTCTTATTTCTTGTAACACTACTAACACGACCTACTTGTGAATTGGAAAAAGTGATCTCATCTGGATCGCTCATGTAGAGACATGTGAGTGAGGGTGTTGCTGCAATAGAGATTGTATTAGACTGGGCTAAGATATACTTACTATCTTCAGGTAAAGCCGTTACAGAAAGACAATTTTTATATCAATCGGTTGATCATGTACAATTAATCTTAATCCTGAGTGGATTACGAACTCATGTTTGCAAGAGACAAACCTTTGATTTGCATAGGTGAGAGTGACTCGATATAGTTCGCTCAATATGCCTCCCACTTTGGAGATTGCATCTTGCTTATAACTGGGAAACGTAATTACACTAGATTAGAATTCACTCTTTTACTTATAGGGAAATAGATAAGCAGTTCCCTTATGGACTGATTCGGTGCTTGAACAGCAGGGCTCCATATTCCTGTGATCAAGGAAAAAGAAAAGACGCATAATGGAGATTATGTAAGGTTGTTTATTAGAAAGTCAGTTGGGCTTAAGGAACAAGACGTATCCTGGAGGTTAAAACGGTAAAATTACCTAGCCATGAATATGAACTACTTGTGAAGGATCAAAGTGTAGTTAATGATTTTAGCCAAACTATGTCCGTAGTACTAAGATTGCAACTCTAGATATTTAGTGGAGTTATCCAGGAGTTAATGAATAAGAATTAATTAATTAAAGGTGTTTGATCAATGTAATTCTATATCATTGGAGCTTAGTCCTATTGGTCCATTAAGTCTTCCGAGCTATCGCATGTAATTAAGAACATGATTAATATGATTAATCACCTTGGAAATTCAAGAAAATAAATAGAAGTGTCCATTTGATTGATTAAAAGAAATTAAGTAGAGGAGTCTATTTAATTATTTAACTAATAGTGAAATTAAATAAAAGAGTCTATTTAATTATTTATTAAAGGAGAGTCTATTTAATTATATAATGGAAAGATGAAATAGAATAGTCTATTTAATTAAATTAATTTTGTAGTTGTCCAAAGTTAATAGAGATTTAAATAGAGGAGTCTATTTAAATATCTAATTTGAGGTAGTCATTTTAAGGAGGAATTAAATAAATAAAAGGAGTTTTATTTATTTAAATATTTAATGGAATTGTTCTATTTAACAAAAAGGAAAAATAAAATGCCCAATATTGTCAGGCTAATGAGTTGATGTGGGCGTGTGACCCATGGGTAGGTGATATGAATTAGGGAACATCACAAATAGCTCAAGGATCAATCTCAAGATCAAAATCCAAGACAAGCATAAAACATCCATTACAAGTCTACATGAGAAAAGTCAAGACAAACTTTGAAGATTTGAGCATGGAGGCTATGGAAGAGGACTTGATGAACTTCAATCTATGGAAAATGCATTTTGAAGATGTAACGTCCCGTTACTTTTGGGGGTAAAATTTTTTATTTTTATTTTATTTTATTTATTTACTTTAATTAAAGTATTTAAGGTTAATTTAAAAAAAAATAGTGATTTCGATTTTAGTAGCTATTTTCGTCCGAAATTTATTTAAATCGTTTTAATACTTTAAAATTGTTTTGGTGACATTAATAATTATTAATGGGCCAATTAATAATTATTAATCACCTTTAGATTTATTTAAGAGCTTCGGGTTTCGTTTTTAAAGTAAAAACAAAAGAGGGACGTAGGCGTCATTTTCCAATTTTTAAATATCTAAAAAACACTATTCATCATCTCTTTAAATATAAAAAATTAGCCAAAATTCATCATTTTTTTCCTTTCTCTTCTTCTTCTCCAACGTGAGCATCTATGGATGAGAAGAAAAATTCTTGCCTTTTCTTCGTTTCTCGACCGTTCTCGATGAGGTCAGTTGCGTTGGATTGCTCGGGATGAGGGCTATCTATCCCACCTAACCTTGTGCCGTTTCTCGTTCTTTACGGGAAGCTCTAAAAAGTATGTTTTCAAAACTTTTTATATGGTTTTGTTCGTTTTTGATTATAAATAAGTTTTGAAGTTGAAATCATGTGTTTTCATCATGAAATTTGACGATTTTGAGCTCGGAATTTTGAAAAACACTATTCACCCGAAAACACTATTCATCCGAAATCACTATTCATCCGAAAATTGAAACTTGTTCTCATATTAGTTATGAGTTGTAATATGTTGTGCAATTGATGAATTGTAGGTCCGATTGCTCGTTTGTTGATTCGTGGGAATTTGGATGTCACGCGAGCATGCAAGGTGAGTTTAATGTGAAAGTTAGTGGTTTTATGAATTAAGTTTCGTTATGTAATTGTTTATCGATGTAAAGAGGCTGATAACTTCTTAGGATTAAGTTTTGGTTGGAGACTTTAATTTGGAAGTGTGTGTGGAGAAAGTTTGGATTATGGATAGTTTGATGAATAGGAAACATCGAAGTGGTTTGGAAGTATGGTAATGTGATTTGGAGATGTTAGATGAAAGTGAGAATGAAGGTTACTTTGATGGATTTTGGAAGTTAAAGTATTTAGAAGATGCACTTGACCGATAACTCGTGTAATCTAGTTAGTTAGGTTTCTTTTTAACATAGTAGAATTCTTTGGAGTTTAGCTAACTTATTAGAGACCTAGGGCACATTAATTCACACATGGTAGTATGAGATTTTGATCCATATGTAATCATGGTGTGATGGTTTGTGGGAACTTCGAGCACTTTGATTCTGCACGTGATAGTATGTGATTTTGATCCATATGTAATCATGGTGAGATGATTTGTGAAATAGTACATGGTAGTATGTGATTTTGATCCATATGTAACCATGGTACTATGATTTGTGATATGACACATGGTAGTATGTTGATTTTGATCCATATGTAATCATGGTGCGAGGGTTTGTGAAATAGTACATGGTAGTATGTGATTTTGATCCATATGTAACCATGGTACTATAATTTGTGATACGGCACATGATAGTATGTTGATTTTGATCCATATGTAATCATGGTGCGAGGGTTTGTGAAATAGTACATGGTAGTATGTGATTTTGATCCATATGTAACCATGGTACTATAATTTGTGATACGGCACATGATAGTATGTTGATTTTGATCCATATGTAATCATGGTGCGAGGGTTTGTGAAATAGTACATGGTAGTATGTGATTTTGATCCATATGTAACCATGGTACTATAATTTGTGATACGGCACATGATAGTATGTTGATTTTGATCCATATGTAATCATCGTGCGAGGGTTTGTGAAATAGTACATGGTAGTATGTGATTTTGATCCATATGTAACCATGGTACTATAATTTGTGATACGGCACATGATAGTATGTTGATTTTGATCCATATGTAATCATGGTGCGAGGGTTTGTGAAATAGTACATGGTAGTATGTGATTTTGATCCATATGTAACCATGGTACTATAATTTGTGATACGGCACATGGTAGTATGTTGATTTTGATCAATATGTAATCATGGTGCGAGGGTTTGTGAAATAGTACATGGTAGTATGTGATTTTGATCCATATGTAACCATGGTACTATAATTTGTGATACGGCACATGATAGTATGTTGATTCGGATCCATACGTATCATGGTGCGGTGATTTGTTATATGGCACATGATAGTATGTTGATTCGGATCCATACGTATCATGGTGCGGTGATTTGTTATATGGTGAAAGTCCTGATATCCGATATGGTGAAAGTCCTGATATCCGATAATTTGAGATATGGTACGACCGTACGTGGTATGTTGATTCGATCCATACAATAGCACGATACGATGAAACGTGTTTGGTAATAAAGATAGTTAATGTTACTTTACATATTCTTTAGAATTGTGTAGTAAGACTTAGTAGTGAATGTTACTTTACTTTAAGTCCTTATATCTATCTCATGGTAATGAATGATGAATACGGGTAATATATGACTATCGAATGATTGTATGGAAATTGGAAGTGTGGATGTGGGTAGTATTGAGCATTATAGGCCTTTGGACACGATTTCGGTTATGAGATTTTGTTCATAGGATTACTTGCTTTCGTTTTACTCTCACTAGCATGTTATGCTAATGGTGCTACACTTACAAATTTTCAGGTAAACCTCGAGCTAAGAAGCATGGTAGAGGAGGTGGAGCCGCGTGACTAGTCGAGATGGTGTATGGACAATATTAAGAACTCATTTTTTTGGTTTAGCATTCATTGAAATGCTTGTAAATTATTCCATCTTTACATACTTATGTCTTTTTGAGCCCGAAAGGGTATTTGTGTAAAATATGTCTATGTTTTATGATTTAAATATCTTTTGGAATGCGCATTCCCGATTTATCGCTTTTTCTGGAATTTGGGTTGTAAAACAGGTTTTGGCTATTCAATTTTTAAACGAACCCACGCCGTTTTTCTTTAAAAGTCGAGTCTTCCGCTGTGCATTTGAATTTAAAGAATTTAACGGGTTCGGGTCGTTACAGAAGAAGAGTATTGATGACTTATTCAATCAGAATTGAAGAGAATAGCTAATTAGGAAAGTTGCATCACTTTTGCAAACTTTCCTTATTTAGACCAGTTTCCATATTTGTTCCCACACTTTCCATATATGATGTCCACGAATTTATGATGTATTTAGACATGTTTTAGGCCATTATGTTCAGTTTATTAGATTGGAAAGAATTAGGAAAGATATTATTCTCTAAGAAAGATTTTCCCTAAAATCTGCCAAATCCATATAAGGCAAGTTTTGGGCAGATTTTATTCTCTTCTTTATTTTGAATTTCCTAGTGATTTTAGGGTTTTCTTTCTCCTATTTAAAGGCTCATTCGTAACCTTATATATGAAGAATTAATATGATATAAAATGGCTTTGTTTTCCTTATTGCTTGGTTGATTTTACCTTGCATTTTGTAGCTTTGTTCTAGGTTGCATATTTTAGAGATATTCAAGCTTAACTTGATCTATTATGTTTGTGGAATGTTTCGATCTTGAAATAAGAACAAGTTCTTTTATTTCAAGATATTAGATCATTGGAATAGTCTTCTTCTTCTTGTTTTCCATGGGTGTTTCCTTATTGTCTTTAGGGTTTTTAGGATTTGCATCTAGAGGTTCTTTGTACATTCAAAGGGTTTCTATTTCAATTTTCTATGGTTTTATATCATTTGGTATCAGAGCTTAGGCTCAAGGGAACATTTCTATCTTACTTGTTTTCTTGTTATTTGAATTTATTTCTTTTTTTGTTCTTCATTCATCGAAAATTCCAGAAAAACAAAAAATATTATAGTTCTAGAATTTCCTTATTTAGCCTATTGTTTTTATTCTTTTTTGTATAGTTACTATCTGATTCTCTAAACGTCATCAACTAGAAACGTCTTTATCTTTCTATTGTGATTATTTGTTATTCAGAAAGTTTGTCAAAAAAAAAAGTGGAAGATTGAGTTTCTGGAAAAACATGGTTAGTGTTCTTATTGTTCTTGAAGATTTCATCTTAAACTCATCATTTATGCATCTTGAATCCAAAAATTACAAATGATTTGTGCTAGAATTGTTTATTTCCTAAAAAGCTAGAAGTTACCATAAATAGCCAAAACAGTTTTAGAAAAGTATCAATTCTTTCTTATATTCGAATATATGCATATTTTGCTCAATTAAAGTCATATTTTTTGATTCAAACTACTTTAGGAAGGTCTTAATTCAAAATTTTCTCTTATAGGAAAGTTTATTCTTGCTATTTTCTTGCTTATTCTTTCCTTGTCACAATTATACACCATTTGCAAAATCTGTCTTCTTTTTTTCTTTATCCATCGAAGTTGATTGTTTCTTATTTCTTTATTGTTACATTTTACAAATTTCATTAGAATCTTTGTTGTTTGATAGTTGCTAAAGTAAGCTAAAAGTTCAAGGTTACATTTAGGGTCTAAAATCTGTTTTGAGTGCAAACACGAGTGGATTGACATCTTTGAGTGTAAACACATAGGGAGTGATTTGAAAGGTCCTATTTTTACATTACTAACTTGTTTACTTGTAGCAATGTATCATGAAAAGATTGGTGAAAGGAGGAGTAGTAGATTTTGGGAGGTAGAGCATTCTAGGAGTGAATATAGAGACGTTTATTATGAAAGGATGGAGCATCGAAGCTTAGGAGGACATATGCTCAAGTTATATGCTTTCTATGGAAGTTCTAATCAAGAGGAATACTTACAATGGGAGACAAAAACGGAACACTTCTTTGATTACAACAACTATAGTGAGTAAAGAAAGGTAATGCTTACTATTTCCAATTTCACTAGTAATACTTATGTTTGGTTGTCTCAGTTGAAAGTGAAACTAAGGAAGGAGAGGAAACCACAAATAGAAACTTGGTATGATCTGAAGTGCCATATGAGGAAGAGATTTGTGTCAAGATTACATCAAGAACATCTTGTTCAAAAGTTCAATAATCTTATACAAGGTAGCAAAAATATTGATGAATACTACAAGAAGATGGAGTTTCTCAAGGCTAGGGCTAATGTTGAGGAAGATGAGGAGTCTACTATTGTAAGGTTCTTCAATGGATTGAATATGGATATTGCTTGCCAATTGGAGTTACCAAAATTTGAGGAGTTAGGAGAGTTGGTGTATTTTGCCAATAGGGTGGAAAGGAAACTCCAAAGAATAATAGATACAAGGTATGCTTCAAAATATTTTTCCAATTCTTCTTCTTATCAAACGGTTGAAAATGGTACTTTAATGGATATGAAGGGGGCTGCCTATAGTTTGGTAGAGGAAAATACAAAATTTATTTTAGAGAAGATTAAGATGACTGAGAGAGAACTTTAAAAACAAAAGAAGTTTTCGATGCTAGTATGGAGGACATAAAAGTGGATATTAGTGCTAATGTTTGTATGGAGGAAACTAATGAGTTACAAATGTGTTCTATATTTGAAAAGAATGAGAATTTTCAAAAAGAGAGTGAGCCAAAAGAAAGAGAGATGAGTTCTAAAAAACAAAGAGTGAAAAAAATGATTGAAATAAGTGAGCTAAAAGATAGAGAGATGAGTGCTAAAAAAGAAATGAGTGATATGAGTGAGTCAAAAGAAAGAGTGTTTGAAAAGAATGAAAAAGAAATTGAAAAGAAAGAGAGTTGTGAGTCAAAAAAGAATGAGAGTGATGGTGAGAACATTGTGAGTTTTGTAGAAAGTGAGGCTAGGAAAACAATGTTTTCAAACAAAACTCACTTTTTATTTTTGTGCAAAGATTTTTTCTTTCTAACTTATGAACTTCACCTTTAATTTTCTAGTGTTTTATCTAACCTTTTTAAAAATTATAAGGACCAATTTTCAATTGGAATGGAGTATAAGGTCGATGACTTACAAGGGGCTGAAATACTTAAGGAACAAACATATTTCTTTCAAAGAGATATTGCAAATGGGATCCAAAGCCATAAAAGAAATTTGCTTACTTTTAATCGTATTGCATTGCTTTGTTCAAATGATTCTTTCTTGTTTTCAAATTCTGATTTTAACATTAAAAATCATCCACACTTATTATGATTTAATTATACACATGCATTCTTTTCTAGAAAAGTTCTTTTAGATGATCTTTATTTGTTTGATAGCTTATCACTTGCAAAGCATGGTAATCAAGCGTATCATTAACTTGTGATGATTTCCATTGTTCTTATTTGTTTGCTAAAATTGGTATCAAATCTAAATTTCTACAACTTAAAATGAATTTCATTGATAATTACACATATTTTACTTACTTACTTGCTTGATAATTCTCAATTTGAAAGAATTCATGATTCTCTTACAACTTTTGGTAATGTGCTTAATGTTTTACATGAATCTTGTTTGATTGATCAAATGATTTGCATGATTATCTCTTACTAAAAAAGAATGTTCAATTTATTTCATATAAGTCTAAGGATGAATGTAGTTTTGCATATTTGTTAGTGTATACATATTATCGGAAGATTTATGAGATTGACTATGGTCCATGCACCTGTAAGTCTTCCTTGTTATTTCAAGTAACTAACAATCTTGTGAGCTATGATGTTGTTTGTCCTAAGATAGGTCATTTCAAGAAATTACAAAATCTAGATAAGACAATGGACATACAATTGCTGAGAAAAGAGAATATATCAAGGAAGATAATGGTTTTTGACCCGGGAGGTGTTAACTTGAAAGGAGAAGCAAAGATACCATTGTTGCTGTTTTTGTTGCTAGTTGACAATACCGGAGGTAAGTATACTTTACGTGCTTTTATTTATGTTACTAACTTGAATTGTTTCGATGTAGGAAATATTTTAGATTCGAGGACAAATCATTTTCAAGAGGGAGGGGATGATATGAATCATGGAACGTCACAAATAACTCAAGGATCAATCTCAAGATCGTTCAAGACAAGCATCAAACATCCATTACAAGCCTACTTGAGCAAAGTCAAGACAAGCTTTGAAGATTTGAGCATGGAGGCTATGGAAGAGAAAATAATGAACTTTAATCTATGGAAAATGCATTTTGAAGAACAGTATTGAAGACTTATTCAATCAGAATTGAAGAGAAGAGCTAATTAGGAAAGTTGCATCACTTTTGCAAACTTTCCTTATTTGGACCACTTTCCATATTTGTTCCCAAACTTTCCATATATGGTTCCAATGAATTTATGATGTATTTAGAAATATTTTAGGCAATTTATATTCAATTTATTAGCTTGGAAAGAATTAGGAAAGATATTATTCTCTAAGAAAGATTTTCCCTAAAAATCTACCATTTCATATAAGGCAAGTTTTGGGCAGATTTTATTCTCCTTGTAATCCGAATTTGCTAGCTGATTTTAGGGTTTTCTTTTGCCTATTTAAAGGCTCATTTGTAACCCAAAATACTCAGTTTGCTTATTGCTTGGTTGATTTTATCTTACATTTTGTAGCCTTCTTCTAGGTTGCATGTTTTAGAAACATTCAAGCACTTGTTGATCTATTGTGTTTTTGGACTGTTTCGATCTTAAAATAAGAACAAGTTCTCTTATTTTAAGGTATTAGATCATTGGAACATCCATGTATTCTATTAAACTTGTTACCACTATCCACCAACCATATTGTCAGTGTTGTGGTCTTTGATAAACTACGTTGTTTTACTGATTTAAAGGGAAGGAAACCAATAATATTTGACCCGGGAGGTGTTAACTTGGAAGGAGAAGGAAGGAAACCATTGTTGCTCTCTTTGGTGCCAATTTACGATACACGAGGTAAGTTTGCTTTAAGTGTTTTTGTTTATGCTACTAATATAAATTTTTTTGGATGTACGTACTGTTTTAGATTCGAGGACGAATCCTTTTCAAGAAGGAGGGGATGATATGAATCATGGAACGTCACAAATAGCTCAAGGATCAATCTCAAGATCAAAGTTCAAGACAAGCATAAAACATCCAAGACAAGCTTTGAAGATCTGAGCATGAAGGCTATGGAAGAGGACTTGATGAACTTCAATCTATGGAAAATGCATTTTGAAGAAGAGTATTGAAGGCTTATTCAATCAGAATTGAAGAGAAGAGCTAATTAGGAAAGTTGCATCACTTTTGCAAACTTTCCTTATTTCACTACAAAACAACTACCAATTTGCGACCATGAAATTGCGACCAAATGGTTGTTTTTTGTCTATAATGCAACCAAAAAAGCGACAAAATAAGTGGTGGCCAAAAAGCTGGTCGGTCAGGAATTTGTGCACTGGATAGTCACAAATATACGACCATAAATTTTTGGTCGCAAAATAGTCAACCTTTTGAAAATACGACAAGATGGTCGCCTAAAAGCGACCATATGGTCGTAATTTATCTTGAAGATAAGTGACCAATTGGTCACATAAAAAAGTGACCAAATGGTCGTATTTTGTGTGACCAAATGGTCACTTTTAGACTCGATCAAAATCGACCGGATGGTCGCCTAAAAAGGACCATCTGGTCGTAATTTATGTGAAAGATAAGTGACCAATTGGTCACATATAAAAGGGACCAAATGGTCGTATGTTATGTGACCAAATGGTCACTTTTAGACTCAGTCAAAATATGACCAGATGGTCGCGTTAAAAGTGACCATATGGTCGCATTTAAGAATTTTTTTTTTAAATTTAAATTTCAATAATTAGTTAATTAATTAGTTAATTATTAATTATTTATTTAATTAATATTATAATTTAATAACAAAAAATTGGAATTAAAATAAAAAATATATATATCAAATATTCAAAAAACGTTTTATACACACGAAAGCATCCTAGAACTACTGCGGAGGGGCGGGGGGTGGCGGAGGAGGCGTCGATGATGAAGGGCCGCCGCCTAGGGATCTGAAGTACGCGGCCAAAGCTGATGCGACCTGGGCCTCGACTCGTGCCTGCATGTCGGCCTCAATCGCAGCGACTCGAGTAACGAATTCCTCGCGCATAATGTCCATGTCCGCGCGCAGCTTCTGCTCAACCGGAGAAGGGCCGAAGCTAGTGCTCGCTCCGCTCCGCTGAGGTCGGGGCACATCTGTGTAAAGGCGTCGCCCGTACGAGCCGAGCCCAGGAACTGACCCATCAGGCCGAACCCCTCCAACAACCTCCAAGAACGCCTCTCTACGGTCTTCCTGAGTCGGTTGCGAGTCTGGTGTGGGAAACCGCTGACTCAAGGACTCCGTGAAACATTCCTAAACATTTAAAATTCAGAAAATAAAATAGTTAATATATAAGGTAGGAAAAATTTGAAAGAAAAAATAATAATTGAAAAAATTATTAAATACCTGAACTGCTTTCGCCTTATCGTCGATGAACGTCCCGTCCTTCTTCGTGTGAAGAACGCGGTGCAGCTCATCCGGTGGGACGGGGCGCCCGTGCTTCGCTTCCTAACAAATTAAAGATTGAAGAATAAAACATAATAAATTAATAACTAATTGAAAAAAGAAAACGAGAAAAAAGTACGTAAGTAAGAAAACGACCAAAAAAAACTTACCAATCGACGATGGTGCTCGTCGTGTGTCCGGGCCCCCGCTGTGTGTTTGGTGGGATTCTTCACGCGATTGGCCTTATTCTTGCTTGACACTACCTTGCCCTCAGGAGTGCTCAAGCTCACGAGAAGCCGCGCGTGGTCCTCTTGGCTCATCCACACGGGGCGGTTTGCTGCTTGCTTTCTGCGCGCCCGGTACATGAGGTCCTTGAATCGATCCTGGACGTGACTGTCCCATAGGGGGAACAATCTACCGTCCGTGATATCGGGATCGATAACAGGAAACTTGCCCTGAAAAAATTGAAATAAAAAATTGTTAAAGTAATAAATTTATTTCTATAAATTTCAAAATTAATTAATTATGAAAATAAATGATGTTTTTTACCTTCTAATTGTCGTACATCCGACGTTTATCCGTCGTCGGAATCTTCCGCGCGCGAAGGTCCTGGGTAGAGGCATGCTCGGAGGACCTCGCAAAACCGTTTTGAAACGGTTGTATGCGGCTGTACTCTGCAAAATCATAAAAATTATTGTGGTATTAGAAACTATTAGTTAACGTGAAAAAAAAAAAACACTTTGAAAAAAGTTTAAAGGTTTAAAAATTAAGTAATTAAAAGAATAAACAAAATTACTTACGTATCCCCTTCAATCGGAAGAGTAGAGTCTGCGGCCCGAGACGGCTGCGTGCATGAAGTGGAGGGGCCAGCTGGATCCGACCCAAATGCAGACCCGGACGCATACCCTGATGCTAAGCCGGGAGTCGTGGCCAGGGAGTCCTGCGGCAGTCGTGGGGTTGCAGACTCTATCTCAGGGACTGCATCATCGAGCGTGGCAGCAAGTCCTGGCCAGAATCAAGAGGATCTTTGTCCAACTCCTCTGTAGTCAGGTCCGCATCAAGGGCAGCGGTAGTAGGTGGCTGCGGAGACGCCTCGTCACCCGCGTCGTCAGGCTCGTCTGACTGGCGAGGACGTCGTCTGCCCGTCATAATCCTACAACCAAACTAAACTAATTTAATACTAATTACGTAAGTAAAATATTCAATTAAATTAAATTAATTAATTAATGAAATAATGTAAATTAAACTAACATAAATTAAGTAAATAATTTAAAATAAACTAATTAATTAATTTGAATAAAAGTAAATTAAAATTAGATTAATTGAACTAAAATTAATTAAATTAAACTTAACATTAACTAATTAAAACTAAAATAAACTAATTATTTAATTTGAATTAAAGTAAATTAAAATTAGATTAATTGAAACTAAAATTAATTGAATTTAAAATTAAAGTAAACTAAGTAATTAATTAAATTTCAACTATTAGATTACCTTAAACTAAAATTAATTAAATTTAAAATTAGATTAATTGAAACTAAAATTAAAGTAAACTAAGTAATTAATTAAATTTCAACTATTAGATTACCCTAAACTAAAATTAATTAAATTTAAAATTAGATTAATTGAAACTAAAATTAAAGTAAACTAAGTAATTAATTAAATTTCAACTATTAGATTACCCTAAACTAAAATTAATTAAATTTAAAATTAGATTAATTGAAACTAAAATTAATTGAAACTAAAATAAAAGTAAACTAAGTAATTAATTAAATTTCAACTATTAGATTACCCTAAACTAAAATTAATTAAATTTAGCTAACATTAATTAAATTTAATTACTAACATTAATTAATAAAAACTAAACTTAACTAAACAAATTAATTAAATTAAACTAAATTAAAATTAGATTGATTGAACTAAAATGTATCAATTAATTAAAGTAAACGAAATTAGATTAATTAACCTTACGTAAACTAAGTACTTAATTAAACTAAATTACATTAATTAAACTAAAATTAATGAAATTAACAACATTTAAACTAAAACTTAAACTAAAAATAACTTAAAACGGATAGGAAACTAACCTCGAAATAGAAACCGGGATTGGAGGTTTAGGGTGTTTAGGTTTAGAGTAGGAACGGGGAAAAAAGAACGGGGAACGGAACGGGGGAAAGAGAGAAAAGAAAGAAAAGGGAGAAAGAAAAAGAGAAAGGAAGAAAAGAAACGGGGGAAAGGAAAAGGGATCTGATTTTAAATCAGATTTTGCGACCAAATGGTCGCAAATATGTAATAATGACAAGAAACGAAAGGTCGCGCGTGCTGGGGAAAATACGACCAAATGGTCGCATTTCTTGAGATATTTGCGACCATATGGTAGCATTTCTTGCAAAAGCGACCATATGGTCGCCCCTTTGCCTCGATCCAGAACAGCTGTCGTATCACGAGTCCCATCAATGTTTGCGACCATCTGGTCGCAATAATGAAATTCACCGCCAAATATTGCGACCAGATGGTCGTAATCTTTAAATTCACCGCCATAAATTTCATGAAGATTTAAATTTACCGCTCATATTTGCGACCGTATGGTCGCAATTTCACTTATATTTTTTAAAAAAATATAATTATACTTTTTCAAAAATGCGACCATTTGGTCGCCTTTCCCTTCTAAATTACTACCGTGTGGTCACCTTTTGTGTGAAATTGCGACCATGTGGTCGCAAATATTAATATTTTTTTTTTAATCATTCCTTAAAAGAAATAGTTTTAATTAATTAAACACATACACACACATTGAATAATCAAGTTAACGAAATATCTCATTCATCATCGTCTCCAAGAAGTCCGTCACATAAAGTCTTCTTCTTCTTCTTCTGTTTCTTCATCAGATTCATTGTCTCGAATAAATTCAGCATCAATGTCACGTGCGTGAGAAGTGGAAGCATTTGTATCATCATCATCATGTAATGTTATCGTTCCATTGTTCAAAGGACGAACAATACTTGCATTCTGACCATCATCGATTGCACGAGATCTTATCTCATCTTCTTGAAAAGCAACAGCTTCCTCTGCATGGTCGTCTTTCTCGGACAAGTTTTCTTCTACCTGGCATGGTTTAACTTTACAAACAACTAACCAATCTGTCAGATCTCGTCTATTAATCGGATAGTTCAGGTAATAAACTTGAATCTCCTGTGAAGCATGGACGAACCTATCAGCGGTGCGCATATGCTTAGACTTGTTTACCTCAACGATATGTAAATGATCAATTTTACTGACTCCGCCTCGTATGGTTGTCTCGAACCAAGTGCAGTTGAACAGAACAATGCGTTTTAGCGTCGGACTTGCGTATTGAATCTCAAGAATCTCATCGATTACTCAAGTAATCGTCTTCGTTTCCGGCCGAACACGTGACCTTTTATGCAAACACCACCGTTGTTTGTTGCCCTGTTCATCGAATGCGCCTTCATTTGAAATCAGAATCAAGTATCGACGTATCCACCATATGACCTTGCTATCCGTCCAGGTCCCTTTGCCAAAGAAATGATGCGAGGATCATCCACCGGTAATGTAGGGGAGTCAACCTGTGTCATTGTCCACATACAGTACTGTTAGGAATATAGTAATTGTTTCAACATAATGCAACGGTTTTTTGACAATTTAATTAAAATAACTCACGTATGCACTGAACCAAGAACGAAACTCTTTGTCGATTATTGACCCCTCCTCAGCGTCCGTAAGACCAACTCGTGTCATTCGAACGTATACGTTTAGAAATAATCTTTATGTTACAAAAATAGTTAGCAAATAGTTTGTAATTGTTTATGCGATGGAATAATGTTAAGTTACAAACTCACTCTATGTAAGGCTCGATCTCTGCGCAGTTGCATAACACGTATGTCTGCATTACGTGATACTCAGAATCGGTCAACGACCTACGCACTGATCTTCCAACTGTCATGCCAGGTTCGGTGAAAATCGGCAAGTCGTTCATGTCAACACCTTCAAGTAAATTTTCGACAATGTTTCGTTTCACCTGGCCGAAATCGCTTTCTGCAATGTGTTGATCAAAGTAGTATGAACAAAATGTGGTAGTCTCTTGCGTCAGGTACGCACTACAGATAGATCCTTCTACTCGTGATCTATTTCCGACCATCTTTTTCAACCGACGTAAGTACCTGTGGGTACAAAACATAATTTACATTCGATGATCACTATACTGATTTAAACGCGTACATTACAAAATAACTTTGCTTACCTTTCAAATGGGTACATCCAGCGGTAATGTACGGGACCCCCTAACAATGCCTCGTATGGAAGATGCACTGGAAGATGCTCCATGGAGTCAAAAAAGCCAGGTGGGAACATTCGCTCCAACTTACAAATAATAACGGCGATCTCTGAACTCATTGAAGCGACAGTAGCTTCTGTCAGCTCTGTACACGTCAAGTCCCTGAAAAAAACACCCAACTGGGCAAGCGGCTCCCAATGTCTATTCTCTAGGAACGGTCTGAACGCGACGGGCATCAATCGTTGCATGAATATATGATAGTCGTGGCTTTTCATCCCGAACATGATATATTTTTGACTGTCTATACACCGACTCAAATTTGAAACGTATCCGTCCAGGATTTTGATGGATTTGATCCACTCAAATAATGTTTTCTTTTCATCCGTCGTCAACATGTACTTTGCTTTTGCGTAATTATCATTGTCGTCAGGCTCCAACTCAGGACGGTGACATATCTCCCGTATGTCGCTACCGTCCAAAACGACGAGGTGATAAAAAGCAAGAGTGGCCATCAATCATTGGGTTTAAATAGGGTGTGATTGATCACCCGATTTTAAAAGACGTTTTACAAGTAAACAAATAAATAAATGGGTTCGGGAGTTTATTCATGTTTAGGGAAAGTGTTAGCACCCTAATCATTCGTTTTAAAAAAAAACGATTATTGTTTTGGTTATCATGTCTTTAAAGCATCTTAAAACATAATGTTATTTTTATCATTTTTAAATGTCTCACCTTTATTTAATCAATATCACTAATCGATTTAAGGATATTGTTAAATAACTGTGAGTGGCATGAAACCATTGGAAAAAAAAATAGTTTTTGTGGTTTGTTTTGGAATGTCTCATATTTATTTAATCATATCATTAATTTTTATAATGATATCATTAAATAAGCATGAGTGGCTTGACGCCATTTGAAAAACATTTTTTTTAAATCAATGGTAAAATAATCAAACTATAAAATTTCCTATTTCATGAAATTTTGGGATCAAAGTATCCTTGTACTCCCAAAATTTTAATGATAGGAAATTTTATGGAATGAATTGTTTTGGAGAAAAGTCATCATTTTTTTTATAATCCTTATTTAGAGTATTTTAATTATTTATGAAAAAAAACCTTTGAAAAAATATTTTAAACATTAGATGAAGACTCAAAATCTTTATTAATTTAGGATCATGACTTTCTTATATTACCAAGTTTCAATTTAATTAATTACCCCATAGCTAAATCATTTTTTTTATCAAATCAAAGATGTTAAATCCAAATAAAAGTTCAAAATATATGGAATTTGGGATCAAAGTATCCTTGTACTCCCAAATTTCAAATATTTGAAATTTTATTTGGAAAATTAATTATCCATGGCTAAGTGTATATTTTTTTACTCATATTTTAAAAAAAAAAAGTAAAAATTTGAATTTCTTGAAACTTCATTTGGGGAAAATTAAATCTTACAAATAGAATACATTTTTTAAAAAAAAAACTAAATATGATAAACCAAATAAATGTTCAAAATTCATGAAATTTTATTTTTAAAAATTTAATTATCCATTGACAAATAATTTTTCACTAATATTTTAAAGCTAAGTAAAAATTAGAACTCTTGTAATTTGTTTGGGAAAAATTAATTCTCACACATAAGTCACTTTTATCAAATTAAATATTTTAAATCAAATAAAAGTTCAAAATTCATGAAATTTGGGATCAAAGTATCCTTATATTCCCAAATTTCAATTATATGAAATTTTATTTGGAAAATTAATCATCCATTGAAAAATTATTTTTTTTATTAAATTAAATATGTTAAATCAAATAAAAGTTCAAAATTCATGAAATTTAGGATCAAAGTATCCTTGTACTCCCAAATTTCAATCATATGAAATTTTATTTGAAAAAGTTAATCATTAATTGGAAAATAATTTTTTTATTAAATTAAATATGTTAAATCAAATAAAAGTTCAAAATATATGAAATTTGGGATCAAAGTATCTTAGTTTTAATATTTTAGAGCAAGTAAGAAGAGAAAAAAAAAATTACTTTAAAAGAAAAGATACAATTTCTTAATTTTTTTTTTTTAACTCAAACCAAAGCCCAAAACATACTTAATCAATTGACCATTTCAATCAAAGACAAGGGAAAAGTTACATTTTTAATCATGCTAGAGATACATGAACATGATTGATAAATTTAAAACACATTATTAGAACAAGAAAAGATACTAGGCATAATAAACATGGATATTTTTCTAGACATGCAAGTATTATGAACTTATACATCATATTTATTTTTTTCTTTTTTTAAAATGGGTTGTAGCCTAAGCCAAACTAGAACACTTTTTGTTTAGACATTCTTTAAAATGAGTTGGATCCTACATAAAACTTCATGGATTTAAACTTTAAAATTGGATCTATAGTATTATTATTATTTTTAACACAAATAAGCATTCATCAACTCAAATACTTTAAACATTCCATAAATTTTGGTTTTGGGAACTAATTTTTCCAAAGGACAATCTTTCAAATTAGTTGGAACCTACATAAAACTTCATGGATTTAAACTTTAAACTTGGATCTATATCATTGTTACTACTTTTTTAAACACAAATAAGCATTCATCAACTCAACTACTTTGAACATTCCATAAATTTTAATTTGGGAACTACATTATTAAAAAAAAAAAAAAAAAGTCATCAATCAAAATAAAGAGGATCCTAAAGGAGGCTCATAGGACTTTAAACTTGAATTTTAAATTTAAAGAGAATCTTCAACTAAAAGAGAGAAGAAAGAAAAAACAAATCATTCACATACTATAAAATTAGCTAAAAAACAAACATAACATCATTTGAATGACTATGAAATGAAAATGTATATAAAGAAAAAAAAACTAATTTCTTACCAATATTGATGTTGGTGTAATATGAGGATAGAGGTTGGTTATTGATTTTTTTGTAGAGAGAGGGAGAGAATAATGGGATTGGTTTATTATTTTGGAGAGAGATTAAGTGGTGGTAATAAAAAAAATATAGATTTAGAGAGAGGGAAAGGGGGGATCAGTGGAAAAATGGGGGGGAAGAGGGTTTTTGGAGATTTGTGGGTTGTTGGGTGGTTGGGTGTTTTTTAGAGAGTGAAAAAGAGAAGTTAATTTTTGGTAGTTGTCTTAAATGAACAAAATGAGGAGATTAAATAGGGAGGGAAGTTGGGATTTTATTATTTTTTTATTTCACTTTTTACCGTTGGATTGCTCTTTTTTTTTTCTTTTTTTTATTTATTTGAACTAAAGGGATTTATATACATTTATATTTTTACAAAAATTTGAAATATCTTCTTCCTATTTCCCTCTCTTATTTCCTAAAATAAAATTACTACTCATTTTAATTTTAATTTAAAAATACCATTTTTAGTTTATCCAAATTTTTAACCATAATTTTTCCTATTTTAGTAAGACTTATTTTACACTTTTTGCTTAACCAAAATTTCATCTATAATTTTTTCTATTTTAACAAAACCAACTTCACACTCTTCCACCTCTTTTAGCTTAACCAAAAATTTACCCATAATTTTTCTTATTTTAGCAAGACTTTCTTTACACTTTTTTTCCATTCCTCTCATCATTCACTTTCATCTAATCTTTCAAAACTATCCCTCTTTTCATAAAATTTAATATTCATTTTCATTTTAAAAAAAATAAAAAAAAATCTTTTAGCCTCACCATTTTTTTATCCATAATTTTTCTTATTTTGGCAACACTTTTTTTTACACTCTTTTCCAGTTTTATCTAGTAAATAAATAAATAAATAAAACATATTTTTAATGCTTTTGGATTAAGATAATTATAAAAGATATGCTCATCTAAAATGATTAGGATAAAAATTAATTAATTAGTCAATTGGTCAATTTTATTTTTTTGTATTAATAAAATTTTAATTTTTAAATGATACCGGACAAAATTAGGGGTCTACACCGTATATCGTAACGTGCCTTCAGATTGTCCTTCGTTTTTCCCGGAACGTTCAAAATCGTATTGAAAATGTTGTCGAAGAAATTCTTCTCGATATGCATTACATCAAGATTGTGTCTAATCAGTAGATCTTCCCAATACGGTAGATCCCAAAAAATACTCCGTTTCTTCCAACCCGCGTTTTTCCCAGCCGCATTGTTTGCACTCTCTGCACCTTCCACTGTAATCTTCTGCATCCCTATAGCATCTATACCATGAAGAATCTGTCTTCCACTATATATGGTCGGGGGGGTTTGTTTTCTTACTCGTCGACCCTTCTTCCAGTCACTACCGTTTGAACAGAAAGTGTGATTCAACGGCAAAAATCGGCGGTGACAGTCAAACCAACAAGTTTTCCGACCGTTTCTGAGATAAAATGCATCTGTGTCTAGCATGCAATGTGGACATGCGTATGTCCCCGCCGTACTCCATCCTTTAAGAGGAGGAGATTGAGGTTCACACAATTAACTACACTGACTAAGGAAAGCAATAAAAAAATCTAACACAGACTAAAAAATGTATATGAAAGCAATTAAAGATCAACATACCTGACAACATTGAATACGCAGGGAAGTCACTGATCGTCCAGATTAACGCGGCGCGCATCAAGAAATTTTGGTTCTTCGAAATGTCGTACGTCATAACACCGTCAGTCCACAACCTTTTCAACTCTGCAACAAGTGGTTGCAAATACACATCCAGTTTCTGTTTTGGACTTTTTGGCCCAGGTACGATCACTGTTAGAAAAATCACCGGGTCTCGCATGCACATCGAGGGAGGCAAGTTATACGGGGTTACCATGACTAGCCAAACTGAATATTGTGCCCCAGATGCCCCGGATGCCCCGAACGGGTTGAAGCCATCTGTGCATAAGCCCAATCTGACGTTTCTCGGATCTTGTGCAAAATCCGGATGACAATTATTTAAATGCTTCCATGCCGCAGCATCTGAGGGATGTCTCATAACACCTTCATCCTATGAATGCTCGTGATGCCATCTCATGTGCGAGGCTGTCACATCCGATGCATACAACAGTTGCAGACGTGGGGTCAGCGGTAAATAGAACATGCGGGCGTTCGGAATCAGGCTGTGTTTCCCTTGTTTGTTTCTTAGAAGAAAAAAAAATTTGCAATGATGCAGGTCCTCTCCACGGGTAATCCAAGTCCCTCTACTAGCTTTTTCGTGTCGTACAAACTGTGGGGCATATTATTTTCTTCTGGAGCGCATCGACGAAACCACGATGCAATCGCATCAAATCCTCTACCGGGTATGTTGTACTGCGCCTTTATATTTAAAAGTTCTGTAGGAGCAGCAAGTTGACTTACCTCACACCCATCGAACAATGGTCGGTTGGCTGTCTTTAGCATCTCGTGCATCTTTCGTGCATCTGGATTCATTTCCTCTTCTACAACCCGTTCATCTTCGTCTACGTTTAAACTTTCACGGAAATTTTCATTGCCCCCAAACCCCGCACCATCAAGTATCATTTGCTGCATCTGACTATACTATTGTTCATCATTCCGTTCTTCGTCAACAACCTCTACATTCGAGCTGCTACCTTCGTATCGTCTCGATTCCTGTAATGCAGCGTCGAACATTTCCTATGTTTCCCCCTGAAACACCCAGTGATAATAATTCTGCACAAATCCCCGACTATAAAGATGCTCCTTCAACTCTGTAACCGATATGATTCTCCTATTGTCGCATTTCCTGCACGGGCAACGTAGCTTTCCACCATACTTTTCATAATAGACAATTGTCATGCAAAACTCAACAAACTGTTCAACCCCGGCCACGAACTCATCGTTCAAATACCCGTCTATCAAACGAACATACATCCACTCTCTCATTTTCTTTTTTCTTAATGCTAACAAACAATAGGTGGAGGGGTTTTTATAATGGACTCCTTTGCTCATTTGCGACCAGATGGTAGTATTTTTGCTACCATATGGTTGCATTTTACCGCCAAAATTTCCCGCCATTTTCCTCACTGCCCAGAGTCACATCAAGTCAGAATTTACGACCAGCTGGTCACTTTTTTGGTGACCAGTTGGTAGCTTTTATCCCACCAAATTTTTTATAAATTATTGGTCACATAAAATCACAGAATTTGCGACCATGCGATCACTTCTTAATGTGACCACGTGGTAGCTTAATTCCCCCCAAAATTTTAAGCCACCACTGCTCAATAAAGGTCACAAAAATTGCGACCAGTTAGTCACTTTTAATTGTGACCACTTGGTAGCTTTTTTCCCTCCAATTTTAAGCTACCACTGGTCCATAAATGTCACAAAAATTGCGACCACGTAGTCACTTTAAATTGTGACCACTTGGTAGCTTTTTTCCCTCCAAAATTACGCGCCATTTTTTGCTACCAAGACATATTTTAGTCACAAAACTACGACCAGCTGGTCGTTTTTAGGTGACCAATTGGTCACTTCTTTTGCGCCATAATTTCGCGCCATTTTTTATGACTACTTCTGCTTTTGGTCGCAATCTGGTCGCAAAAAAAGTGACCAGATGGTCACTTAAAGTCAACCTTCAAAGAAAGTGACCAGGTGGTCACCAAAAAACCACCACTTTTGTTTGGTCGCAAATTTCTGGTCGCATTTTAACAGTTTTTTTGTAGTGTTTAGACCACTTTCCATATTTGTTCCCACACTTTCCATATATGATGTCCACAAATTTACGATGTATTTAGACATGTTTTAGGCCATTATATTCAGTTTATTAGCTTGGAAAGAATTAGGAAAGATATTATTCTCTAGGAAAGATTTTCCCCAAAATCTGCCAAATCCATATAAGGCAAGTTTTGGGAAGATTTTATTCTCTTCTTTATTTCGAATTTCCTAGTGATTTTAGGGTTTTCTTTTCCTATTTAAAGGCTCATTGTAACCCTAGATACGAAGAATTAATATGATATAAAATGGCTTTGTTTTCCTTATTTCTTGGTTGATTTTACCTTGAAATTTTGTAGCCTTGTTCTAGGTTGCATGTTTTAGAGACATTCGAGCTTAACTTGATCTATTGTGTTTGTGGAATGTTTCGATCTTGAAATTGTGTTTGTGGAATGTTTCGATCTTGAAATAAGAACAAGTTCTTTTATTTCAAGATATTAGATCATTGGAATAATCTTATTCTTCTTGTTTTCCAAGGGTGTTTCCTTATTGTCTTTGGGGTTTTAGGATTTGCATCTAGAGGTTCTTTGTGCATTCAAAGGGTTTCTATTTCAATTTTCTAGGGTTTCATATCAGTAGGATTACATGCCACGTTGGTTTTCGATTAACCAAAATTATGCATTTTATTTTATTTAAAATATATGGAATATCTTAATTTAAATTAATATGATTAATTTAAATGAGTAAGATATGGAATAATTAATTTAAATTAATAAAGATTAATTTAAATTGTGATATGAGAATATCTTAATATGGAATAAGATATTATATCAGGTATTCAAAATATATTTTATAATATTATTTTATAATTAAATTGATTTTCACCCTAAGGTTCTTATTTAGTTTTCCTATAAATAAGAACCTTGGGGTGACCCCAAAACACACAACTAAGATAATAGAAAAGGCTTAGAAAATTCCTCTCCCTCCTCCCTCTTGCTACCGCCACTATAGTGGTATAGGGAAGAAATATTTTTTCTTCCCTCTTCCTTTACCAAGAAGGAAAAGTGCCCATTTACCGATTATCTGTTGTGCATAGTGTGGAAGATTTTTGGTGGTCCCAGGTGTTAGGATTGAGGCCTCTATAAAAGAGTTCTCAAACGGACGTCTCAAGCATATTTCCTTGTAGTACAATATAATCAAAAGTAAATGCATAAAATGAATGACTAACCCTTGTAGAGAAGTCTCTGGCTCTTCCTCGTCGTTCTTGGTTACGATCATGGGACCACCAAAAAGTTATTCCTCACTAAGCACAAAAGAGAATCGGTGCTTTGGCATTATCCTTTTTAGAAAAAGGAAGAGGGAAACCTTTTCTTCCCTTACCCTAGGGCGGCGACGATAGAGAGAGGGAGGAGAGAAATTTTCCTGAGCCTTTTCTTTTGCTCTTTTAGTTGTGTGTTTTGGGGTCACCCCAAGGTTCCTATTTTGTAGGAAAACTAAGGCTTAGAAAATCTTTTGAATATCTTTTTAATTATCAAATAATGAATAGAGATATTATAAAATATATTTTGAACAATTAGATATAATATCTTATTCCATAATAAGATATTCTCATATCACTATTTAAATTAATCATTATTAATTTAAAATAATAATAATTCCATATTTTACTCATTTAAATTAATAACATTAATTTAAATTAAGATATCACATATATTTTAAATAAAATAAAATGGAAATAATTGGTTAATCTTTAACCAAGGTGGCGTGTGACTCTACCCATGGGTCACAAGCCCACATCATCATCTCCATGACAATAATGGGCATTTTATTTTCCTTTTTATTTAATAGAACAATTCTATTAAATATATAAATAAATAAAACTCCATTTATTTATTTCCTCTATTTTAAATCCCCATTAATTTTGGACAACTGGAAAATTAATTTAATTAAATAGACTCTTCTATTTAATTTCTCTATTAATATAATTAAAAAAACTCTTCTATTTAATTTCACCATTAATTAATAATTAAATAGACTCTTCTATTTAATTTTATTTAATTAATCAAATAGACCGCTTCTATTTGTATTTGGCTTAATTGATTTCACAATTTCAAATCAAATACTAAAAAACATTTTTCCAAAGAAATTAATCCATATTAATTTATGTTCTCAATTACATGCGTTAGCTCGATAGACTTAATGGACCTACAAGACTAAGCTCCAGTGATCTAGAATTACATTGATCAAACGCCTTCAATCGATTAATTATTATTCATTAACTCCTAGATAACTCCACTAAGTATCTAGAGTTGCACTCTTAGTACTATAGACATAGTTATGTCAATTGGCAAATATCATTAACTATAGTTTAATCCTTCACAAGTAGTTTGTATCTATGGCTAGGTAATTTACTGTTTTAACCTCCATGATACATCTTGTTCCTTAAGCCCAACTGATTCTCTAATGAACAACCTTACATAATCTCCATTTTGCTTCTTTTCTTTTTCCTTGATCAGAGGAATATGGGGCCCTGCTGTTCAAACACCGAATCAGTCCATAAGGGAACAACTTATCTATTTTCCTATATGGAAAAGAGTGAATTCCAATATTGTGCAATTACGTTCCCAACTATAAGCAAGATGCAATCCCCAAAGTGGGAGGCATATTGTGTGAACTATATCGAGTAACTACTCTCACCTATGAAAATCAAATGTTTGTCTCTTGCGAACAGGAGTTCGTAATCCACTCAGGATTAAGATTTATTGTACATGATCAACCAATTGATATACAAAGTGTCTTTATGTAACGGCCTCACCAGAAGACAGTAAGTTTATGTTAGTTTAGTCTACTTCAATCTCTATTACAGCAATACCCCCACTAACATGCCTCTACATGAGCGATCTAGTGAGATCACTTGTGCCAATTCACAAGTGGGCCGTTTTAATGGTGTTACTAGAAATAAGACACCCAACTTTTATTCATATACCAAGGACTATTTGAGTTACGATTTAAGTGAATCTTCCCGCATCACATGCTCACCTTAAGTTATCATAAGTAACTCTAGATCTTATGATGGATTACATTTATTAAAAAATACTAAATGACAATGTAAATATTACTAATTAATAATAAATTTACTTATTTATAGTTTAATTGGATTACATAAGATTTAGGGCAGAAACCTTAGCACCAGGATCGTAACCAAGGAAGAAGAGGAATCGACAGACACTTTTCTACAAGGGTTAATATTTTTCTTTACACATTTACTTTTGAATAATATTATACTGCAAAGAAAGATCCTTGGGACTTCCGCTTGAGAACTCTTTTAGAGGCTTAAGTCCTAATAACTTGTTCAAAGTCTGAACTGTTAAAAAAAAAAAAAGAACAAGCAAAAGCAATCAAAATGATATGTAAAGACCGAGGTGGAACACACCCGCTCTCACTCAACTCTTTACAAGCTAAAGGAATTGGAATTCCATTAGAAGTCAGCTCCCCTCGGTTATAGTTACATCTATTCTTCCAGATCTTATCGGTAGAAGGAAGATTAATAGCGATCTTCTTCCCAATGTAACATGAAAATGGAATCGAAAAGAATTTTACTGATTGGATCTAGAAGACTTGAAATATAAAAGCATTTCTAAAGTTAACTCCATATTCCTTCTGGTCGTGACGGCCAATAAAGTGATCAAACCTCTCCTCACGTTTTTGGCATGACTTGTCCGAGGGTCACATCAAGATCCCTTAAAAGAAAAGCCATCTGAACCTCAATGGGAAATCTAACTCCAAAATCAAAGAAAAATTCATAAAAAGAGGTCCAACGGTCCCCAACATCGTGATGGGCACGCTTATCAAAAGTTTGAAGCATCATCTCCACACTAGGAGGGATACGATAAAAATGAGATAAAAATCCAGGTCTGGTTGTTTTAGCACGGACGCCTTCAAAGAAGGATGATCAACTACCCTCGGTCTTCCAGACAAAAATGTCGTGACACTATCATCCAAGGAATGAGGGGACTCACAGACTCCCATATCGTCACTAAAAGTCTCTTCAAAATCCTCACAAGACTCCCGACACCCGCTTTCAGAAGAGAAATGATCTGGGCAAGCACCATCTAGATTCTCATCCACCAATTCAGAAAGTGGAATCATGAAATCTTCTTCCTGCATCGTGTCAGCAAGGAAAGAAGTTCTGGCAGCAGTTTCTACATCATATTAATCGGCATTTATTGCTATTCCACTAGGCTAAATATAAATTCTCACACTATTTTTCCGCTCTTCAATTATTTTCATAGATGTAGATTCCATGGGAGGAGTCAAAGTTTCTAACCCTAAGTCAGTGACTCTAAATTAGACGAAATTTATTGATGTATGCAAGAAATTAAAATAGTGGTTACCAACCTGATATGAAGAAAAATCGACAAACTTTCACATTCTGCGTGAAATGCTCTTGAATTATTGAGCAAGAAATGTCAAGATGAGAAAATGCAAGAAAGCGCAGGAATGGGGGAAAGTCCAGTTCTTCAAATTTTAACATTCAATATTGAAATGTTATAGGCGTGTCAGCTGTTTACAGTAACGAGTCGCCCCTATTCGTTACTTAAGCCTCAACTTGTTTTTATGTCGAGCAACTCGGACATAAAAACAATGAAATCTTTAGAGGTAAAATCTTACATGGAACGAAGCCCAATCTTGGTATGCTCAACCCATATATAAGAAAGAGTTCCAATCATCCTTGCACGACCATATGCGGTTAAGTTGCCTGGCCTTGATCTACGATTTTAGACTTCTTCATTTAATGATACGAGTATATCTTTACCTGGGAGATTAAGGAGATAAACACTTATCTTTAAGGGATATTATCTCCACACGATCATAGATAAACACATCATTTATCTATAGATTCTCTATATAAAATGCTCTTCTAAACCCTAAACGGTATGTCATTCATAATTCTACTAAGAATACTCATATTATTTGTCTCCAAATTACTGACTGTATCGTTAGAGACGGTTTGGTAGGCACCACACAGGTGTTTTCTCATTCTTATTTTATAGGTATTCAAAATCAAAGAGAAGCAATGCACGTGATCGACCGTAACGGAAATCATCCACTACACTTTCCACATATGTGGGTTGGGGCATACAGTTTTACATACTAATTTATATATATTAGCTACTTTGCTAAATATAATTCATGATATGTGTAAACCGGAAGAAAGATCATTCTAAATTATGATAACTGTCATTACAAATACAGTCAAAAGAGTTGGTTAGAGTGTTAAAAAGTTGCCAAGTCTTTGAGAATACGTCAACGATAACATAAAATAAAATCCATTCCACATGCAGAAGGTGAGAGGATTAATTCTTGTATTTATGAAATTGTTGACTTGTGATGGTTTCTAGATTATCCTCATTTGAACTTCATTGGAAAATGAAAAATAAAATATCACCACACCCTACATTGAAGCCTATGTTTAAAGATTCTTTCACCCAATACGACAATATCACCGACCAATCATGTTTCGATGTTCTAGGTCAATAATTTCAGCCGTTTAATCCTATAATGATATGAATGCAATTAATGATGCGACATTCAGATCCATTTTTCTCTCGTTAATTTTATTTCAATATTTTTAAACAATTATCTGTGTTTCTATTTATGTACTAGGTCTATTTTTTATTTACTTAAATATATCAGATTTATTATTCAGGGATTGATTGAAATCTATGGAGAAATTTGATTGAGTAGCATAATTTTGTTTAATATTTATAAATCTGTTAGTTTTAAAAAATATCTGCAAATATAGTAGTTTTTTTAAAAATCCACATTCAATTTAATCAAAGAAATCAGTGATAACTAATCAGTGGTTACTTATGTAGAAATTAATGATTACTTACGTGAACTAGTGACATTTTTGAAATAATTTAGGCGCGAGTTTGAGGTTTTGGCTATTTTTTAAAATAATTTTTTGGGTTGCTATTTTTACAAATATTAGATCAATTATATATGCAAGAGCCCCAAACCAAAATAGTAAATTATTGAAATTAAAAATAGATTATTAAAATTAAGTTAATAATTGATTTATAATAAAAATAAGAGTTTAATTCTTAAAAATTCATTTAATGATAAATACTTAACTCAAAACAAATGTTATAATTTATTAGGGTGTATATTTAGTTTAACAATTTATTGAAATTGACGAAATATTTTTTTTTATAAATATTTAAGAATTGTGCAATAAAATTAATTAATTTTTGTTCCCTATTTTTTTAAAACTTCTTTCGGTATGAGATTTTGAAAATTTCTTTAATATTTGTGGCATTAAAGTTTCCTTACTTAATAGCTATTTAGAAGAAGATTATATAATCCTAATTTTTTTCACAGTTATATTTTTAAGCGTTTAATAGGTGCAGCTGTAAATCTAGCAAATTATTTAATAATATTATAAAAAAATAGCATCTTTAAATTTTTTTGGTTAATAATAGTAAATTTTGATCGGGTGAATCAGTGATAAACACTAACTAAGTTTATCACTGATACATACATTAATCATTGTTAATCACTGATTAACATAATAAAAATTATTATATTTACAAATAACTTTTAGAATTGCTATTTTTACAAATATTACATCAAAATCGGCTACCAAATGTAGTTTTTAAGTTTAACATTAAAACTGTTAAAATTTACTCTCTACACGTGTCTGTATTCACAAATTAGTTGAATGACATATAATATTTTTCTCCTACATTTCTTTTCATTATTTTTATTATGTAAGATTCTAAAAATATATGATTCGGTTTAACTTCCATTATATATATATATATAGCAACCTCTTAATCATTTAATCCTAATTGGAAATTGTACTGGTATGTTTCGTTGGGAAGTTTTTTTTTTAATTTTAAATTTTAAATTTTAAAAACATAAGACATAATTTTAATCTGGAAAATACTTACCTTCATACTAGTTTGAAGGAGCTCCATCATACGTTCATATTTGTATTGTTTCTATTGGTTTATAAAAGTTTGCAGGACCCACATATTTATTCAATGTGATAATGTTTAATTGAATTTGACCAATGAAAATTAGAGGATGTAGAAGCTCCTCCAAACAAGTTTAGAGGCAAGTATTATCCTTTTAATCTATATGAGATGTGTATTTATAATTGTGTCAAATTATAAATAGCAATCGTTTTAAAATCACAGCTAATATCTTAAAAGGTTTATTACAAGAGAAATTTTAGACGATGTTATTTTTATGAGTAATTTAAAAAATAATAAAAGTTTTGAATTGACTTTAAAAATGACAATTCTGAGGTTAAGATTTCATTGATCTTAATCTGAAAATAGATCAATCTCAATATGATAAATGAATAACTTTTGTTATTTTTAGAATATCATTTTTGAAAAACTATTAAATTAATATAAAGTCATATAAATTTGAATCTTATATCCTTAATAACTTTAAAGAAAATTTTAATTATAAACCTATTAGATATATATTTTTTTATTCATTTGGTAGAGCTAAAGTATGAACATAGTTAGAATTAATAACTAGATGCTCAGATTCCACGCATGTAGGCAGACAAAATATAGGAAGTTATGTATTAAAAAAGAAAAGTGTGGCTAAAATGGAAGACTTCTATGTGTGCATGTATACGCACATTACTGCATGAGTGGCCGCAATAAATGGAGATGCTTTTTAATTTTTTAAGCCAATTTATGTCACCCATGACAATTTCAAAACAACCATTGTCACATTCATTATCTTTGTTTTAAAATTGTCTTCTATCGTAATAAAAAAAAAAGAAAAAAGAAAATATTGTCTTCTATCTAACGACTTTAATATATATTTTTTTTAACTGAAATTTTATTCCATAAGAAAAGTAAGAGATAGCTAGCCGCATAAATCCTATACCCAAAATCGTGAAAGACGAGAAAAACACCCACCGTTTACCAATCGATAAATAATTTTTTTTCAAGTATAAATAAAGAGAATTTTATCAGCCTATTTTTTAATTATAAATTTTAAATAGCGCAAAACTTTTCAAAATTTTGAGAAATAGAATTTTCATTAAAATAAAGAGAATTTACATCAAAATCATAAAAACTAACTAAATTAAAAAAATAATGACTTTTAATTTAAAACATTCAAATTAAAAACATAAAACACAGTAATAATATAGATCATTAAATAAGATTAAAAGAGAAACAAATTAAATGAAAAGAAACTTTCATTAAATAAAATAAAATATGTCACATTTGAAAATTTTCAAAATTTTTAGTATTTTTGAAAATATCTATTTAAAAATTGTCATGTATAGTGGAATTTCTCTTTATATTATCATTTTAAATTGTATATTTGTTTATGCAAATCAATATTGCCCCATGTATGGTGTAAAGACCCAACTCTTTAAAATAGAATTAAGTAAATAACGCAAGTGGAAGACTTGAAATAATAAATAGAAAACCGGTAAATCGATAAAATATCCTTTCATTTCAAAATGAAATCCAAAATCCGTAAACATTCAAACATGGAAAACACTTTCTTTTTCATAAGTTCAAAATCCAAGATAAGATAAAATCATAAATCAGAAATCCAACGGAAGAGTAAACGTAAGTAATATTGCTCAAGAGAGCTCAACAACCCAATTGTAAATAAACGGATAAAGTAAAATTGTCATGACACATGCAGTCTATGGACTACAACCACTCTAGTCCATCCATCATTATCGATCCAGAAACATGCTGCACCAGCTTCACGGCCACGTGTGATGACCTGACTCCTCTTAAATCATTTAAAATCAAATTGCAGCGGAAGACTTAATATTTAATAAAAATTTGGCATGGATATGTTTAAAACTTGGACTATCCACAACCTGTTTACACTTTTCACAATCAGAGAATTTAAACGACAGGAAATGCAATTCCTGTGTAAAGATTAAAAGAGTTTAAGGTGATAAAAGTTAAAACAAAAGCTCTTATGAGCTTATATACAAATATACAACTAAAAGATAAAACATGAAATAAATGTGTCCATGGACTTAAAAATATCTCTAGTCCATCCCACTATCATCATCAACTAGATCAGACCGCACCAGCACCTCTCCCATGACCCTGAGCATTACCTGAAAATGTTTGTAATATCATGAGCTAAAAGCAAGCCCAGTGAAAATAAATAGAAAGTAAAGTAACATTAGACTCCAAACCCGCATCCGGATTTGTGTCCCAAGTAAAACTCACATACCCTTACCTTTCATCCACCAAAAGGGTTTTTGAATTAAATATTCCACTTTTACTTACCAAATCTAGCTCCCATACAATTTGAGGATCTAACTTCCAAGCATTTAGGAGAATGTATTTCATAACACACATAGTAATCTTATTTTATTCTCTTTAATACCTTATACTATACATAAGGTTTGTATCAAGTATTAATCTCCAATTTCAATACACCCTTGTATTCTCTCATTATACAATTCAATCTCATTTCTCTTTCCTATAGCACTTGGCTATACATTATATTTCATTTCTTTTCTCTATAGAAATGTATGTCATACATAATGTTTCGTTTCTTTTTCTTTATAGCGACTCAGGTTATAAAATAAAGTTTACCTTTCCTTTATGTTTAATAAAATAATGTTAAGCTCACTTGGACTTAACATATTCAACAATCACAATTAGCGATTAATGACTATAATATTAGCATACGCAGTATAATCATTATTCATTAACTCGCTAAACAAGTGTAAAGGGCACTCAACCTTTACATCAATATAATATCATCAAATGCTTATAATGACAGTATTGAAGTCCCGCAGTCCATCAATACTTCATTATCTCGCTCAACAAGTGTAAGGGGCACTCAACCTTTACATCAATATAATATTATCAAATGCTTATAATGACAGTATTGAAGTACCGCAGTCCATCAATACTTCATTATCTCGCTCAACAAGTGTAAAGGGCACTCAACCTTTACATCAATAATATCTTCCCACCTCTAGTGAATAATGTCAGGTAATGAAGTCTCGCAGTCCATCATTACCTCATTATCTCACTCATCGAATACAAGGTTCAATGCACCCTTGTGTACTCGCATAGCTCCATCATTATCTTATTATCCATCTCCTCCGATCATGCAAAGTCACACAGTCCTTTAGCATTCCTTAAGATACATATACATAAACATAAAACGAATAATACCAGACAATGCAAAGTCCCGCAGTACTTTAGCATGTCTCATTATTCCTCCCAATTTCGATTATGCAATATGATATGATATGAATATGCTTTCAAGTGCAAGTAAAATAAATATAAACATTCAAAGTAATCGAAAGGACATAAAGGTAAATGGTTCACGTATTTCTCGTATACATAAAATAAGAAATTAGGAACTTCTGATAAGAAAACAATAAATAAAGCAAGCCAAATGGCATTCAGTTAAACTTGAATTACTAACTTTATCATAAAGTCTCAAATTCAGAAATGATTCTATTTCTTTCAATAAATATCTAAAGTTCCTTATCCAAATTCCTTATTCACCCTATTATACTTGGAATTTTCAACTTCCGATAAACATTAGTAAACGTCGAAGCGAATCTAAACTTAGAACGTCCAAGAGTTATTCGTTTCCTTCGATACACCTATTGAGTTCTCTCAACTCAAATTAGAACAAACTCCAAGCCTAAGCGTGTTAGCTCACTTTATTTTATCCTTTCGATTCAACTTTCGGTTCTACAAATTGTTCAACTTATTCGGTTTCTAAAGCTACTTTAAATTCTATATATTCTCACCTAGAATTCTTTCGTGACAACTAAGTTCCCACGAATCAACAAACGAGCAATCGTACCTACAATTCATCAATTGAACAACCATTTACAACTCATATCTAATGTGAGAAAAAGTGTGTGATTTTCGGGTGAATAGTGATTTCGGATTAATAGTGTTTTTGGATTAATAGTGTTTTCGGGTGAATAGTATTTTTCAAAAATTCGAGCTCAAAATTGTCAAAATCCTTGATAGAAATTCATGATTTCAACTTCAAAACTCATTTATAATAAAAAATGAACAAAACCATGTAAATTTTTTTGAAAACTTACCTTTTAGGGTTTCCCTTAAAGAACGAGAAACGACATAAGGTTAGGTGAGATAGATAGCCCACGTCCAGAGCAATCCAACGCAACTGACATCATCGAAAACAGTCGAGAATTGACGTAAGCCTAAAGAAATCTCTTCCACCACAATGGTGTCCACGACAAGGAGAAAGGAAGAGAAGAAGAGAAAGATTCTTGGTCCATTTTGGTCAACTTTGTGTTTATAAAGAAGATGAATAGTGTTTATTGGATATTTTTAAGAAATCAAAAATTACGAATACATCCCTTTAATGATTTTAACTTATAAAACGAAACCCGAAGTTTATAAACTAGCCAAATGGTGATTAATAATTATTAATTGGCCCGTTAATAATTATTAATACGACCAAAACTAATTTAAGCTAATAAAACGATTAATAGAATTTACGAACGAAATAAACTCGTAAATTCTAAGTTATAAATTCTAAATTAAATCTAAAATTTAAATTAATAAATTCTAAAATTAAATTAAGTGCTTTACATAAAATAATAATAATTAAATTAAATAATAAATAAATAAAAAATTTCATGTAAAATAACGGGACGTTACACCACGACTGGGACCACGCCCCGTACCTGAAAGTGTAATATAATGAGCGGGACATCTAGTGAAGATAAATTAAAAATAAAGTAACTTTAGATCCAAAATCCAATCCGGATTTGTGTCCAACGAAACCTATTATCTCTTGACTACCCAATCAAACTTCCGAATGTAAAGTCATGTAATTCTCCCAAGAACAAAGAGCAAAGAACAAGAATAAAGATCATGCAAATCTTCCAAGAAACAAGAGAAATGAACAAGGATAAAGATCATGTTAGTAGTCAAGTATCCCAAGCTCGTAACGATCAGAACACGTAATTATACGTTAAATCTTTCAGGAATATAAATAGAACGAGTTAAGCTCATGTAGTCTTAACAAATAACAAGATCAAGATCAAAGAACATAGAACAAAGATTTTGTGAATAATGTCAGATGATGCAAGCTCACGTAGTCTATGCACGATCCCATTATCTCACTCCAATATCAAGTAAAGCTCACGAAGCCTTTACTTTCTTATCAAGATCAACAAATGCAAGCTCACGTAGTCTTTACATTATAGAACCAGAACCATAATCTCCTGGGTGAATAACGTCAGATGATGCAAGCACACACAGTCAATGCACGATTCCGTTATCTCACCAATGACATGCAAAGCTCACGTAGTCTAAGCAGTCTAGAATGTATATGGATCATAGCAATTATGAATAATACCAGATAATACTAGCTCACACAACTAAATATCATCTCATTATTCATCTCCTTCGTTCATGCAGCTAACGTAGTCTATGCATTCCTCATGATACATGTACCAAACCATGAATAATACCAAACAATGTAAGCACACGTAGTCTATGAATTATCTCATTATATTCATCTTCATGCAAACAAGTGTGATAATAAAGAATAAGAAATTTGAGAATCGAAATATAAACATAGAACCAATTTCAGAACAACTCATCAGAGTAACATTAATCAAGAACAATAGAACATGTAGGCTCATAAGCACATACTTTAATCGATCACAACAATCCTGCAAAATCGAATAACTGATGTGCCAAAGACTCCAATTGCTGGAAGAACCCAGTCTCAGAAAATAAGTCTCAAGTAAAACAAAAAGTCTCGATGTTGTAATTAAATCATCCAAGAACACATGATAATCAAACTTCAAGCATAAACATACTTGAACCCAATAATTCCATAGTTTAACTTCCAAGAGTATGTAAAATCTATAGTTTCCCAATATCTATTCAATACTCCCGATTCCTAATAAATCATAAAATTAGCATGGTTAAACACTTCATTCCAATTTTAACTTAAATCCCAAACCATACAAATCGTTCAAGAATTTAGTTCTAAATTTACCGTAAATTCTATTTATCCTCACCTTTGGTAATTAACTTGAAATCAAAATCCCAAGCGAACAATCGAGCGAGAAATCAAGAATTACCTACAATTAAATATATCCTAATTGTATTAATTATCAAAAAAACAACAAACGACGCGTAAAACAAAACGAACGAAGAAAAAGCCCGGTTTTTCCCCCAACAGGTTGAGAGGTATTTTGATGATAACTTTTTCCATAGAACTTTGATGGCTATGAAATTAGATTCAAAGATAGATGTCAGAAAAACGAAGAGTTTGATATCTCATGGGTTCAAAAAGGAGTTTGGAAGAAGAAGTCATGTACAAAATACTTTAAAATTTTACTACACTCGAAGAAAAGAAAAAAAAAGATTTTGGTCAAATCTACATTCAAGGGTTTGGGTTTTACGATTTCCTTCGAAGTTTAAGTCAAGAATACCAAGAAAAAACTTAAACAACACTTTGGTTTGAAATCTTCAAGTTCCATAGTATGGAATTGAAGATTTCAACTTAAATTTACAAAAATACTAGGAAAGGAAATAAAACCCAAAGTCAAAAACGGGTAATCTTACCCTTAGGCCTTTTGGAATTTGGAGGAATTCTTCTAAGGTTAGTTCAAAAGATAGATCGGGGGGCCGATCTATCCAACGCAACCGAAAACAAGAGAATCAGAGAACGAATGAAGAAATCCCGGCTCTTGGGAGCAATAGAGGGGCGGGGGCCAAGAGGGTTTGGGAAAGAGTGTTTTCACTTTTTTTTTCTTTTGTTTCAAATGAAAGATGGGAAGAAGACTCCTACTCTTGAAGATGTATTTTTCAATTTGCAAAAAGACCCTTTTTCTTTTCCTTTTCTTTTAAAATTTACCCCATGCTCTTAAAACATAACCCATCCCTTAAAATTAATCAACTCAATTAATCTAGGATAGAATGTAATTATTTATTAATAATCGGCCTATTAATAATAATTAGTACACCTAGTTCAAAATAATTACTTGAAATCTAAATTTACTAAATAAAATTAAACTTCTAAATTCTAAATTACTGGAATTAAACTACTTAAATAAATAAAGGAATAATAATAAATTAATTAATTAGTTCTACATCAAAATTATGGGACGTTACATATGGTGTTATTTTTAAGGGCTTTATGACAGTCTAAAAATATAATTACAAATATGATCGAAAGTCAAATTCACACTTGGACTATACCAGACTACACCCCATTAGTAATCATTGATTATCTGGGTAATTGTTGGTGGAGAATGGTGGTTAATTACGGGATGAAAGATGACATGCAAGTTAACACGATCAAAAAATAATAAGAGTGGTGAGTGAGTGTTGTGCCCCACAAGAGTAGTTGTATTGAATGAAAAAAAGCTGCAAGAAATTCAATGAGATCGAAATGATTAAATTATTGCAAGTAATTATCTAAATAGATCAAACACGATTCGATCAAAGTGGATCAGTGATGAGGTGTTGTGTAGAAATCAGGGAAGTCAAATTTGTTCAGCAAGAATAAAGTCTTGCTCATGGATATCTTAATGCTCTTATAATCTATAAAAGGGGATAGCATCCAGCTAAGAAATATCCCTTTCCAAGTCTTCATCTGACAGCCAAAGTTTGCACACACATGGACCAGTTGAGAACTGTTGCAGACAGTGACTTCAACTTGTCACATACGAAAAACTGTTGTCCTAAAAATCTTTTGGCTATGGGCAAGACTTACTGCAACACCAATATTACATGCTTTCGATAAGAACTCTAAGTGCTTCAAAAGGAAAAATAAATCTCATATTCAGTTGGGAATATTTATGTTCATGAAGCATAAGGAAAATGAGGATTAACCCAGCAGAATGCAAAGTCAACTGGTCAACAAAAGATATGCTGAAATTATATGCAAAACATCATTATTCTACTATATAACTCGACAATTCCTCTGCTTTTGTTCAATTTTAGGTGCTCAAAAATTCTGTTTCAAAGAACTATCACACCCCAAACATGAACCATTATTTGTCTTGAGTAATGCTTAAAACTACTTAAAAGTAAGTAAAAGATTAAGTTCAAATATTTATATTAACTAAACTCTAAGTTGGGGTTAGGAAAATATCTCTTGTCAAGAACTCTCTTAAGTTCCAAATCAAAGTTAAAGTTTATCCAAGCACATGAAGGAAAATGGACCTCAATTGCGATAGTGTGTACGACTCAATTTTTGTTTCCCTTTTCAATTCTCAACCAACCAAACAGGCAACCATCACATAACTCTTTTTCTTAAGCTTAAACTTTCTCAACTCACGCCCCATACCTTTGATCACCAAGCACAAAAAGCTTATCTTTTTACCTTGCAATAGTAAGGCATTTATTTCTTTTGCTACATTTTCTATTCTTTTTTTTTTGTGAGAAGAAACTTAAAGGCTTGAGGTTTACCCTAAGGGCTCACTCATTCCTATAGAAGAGGAGTGACTATTTTCCCAACCAATTTTTTAATTTTTTTTATGGTGCACTATGTACACTTTTGGAACAAGTTTTTGCTTTTCTCAGGAATTAAAAGCATTAGGCTTTGCGAAAGAATTGGTTGCTATGTCACCCAAAATTTATTCATTTATATACTTTTGCTGTAAACAAGGATTTCAAGAAACTTTTGTTTTTGTTTCTCCTAGGGCAGAGATGATGGCTTTGAATTCTTACTCAAAAAAGTTGCTCCAAGTTTCATGTTTGATTGACTGAGTTTGCATAAAGGCTAATAATGATTGAAGAGGTATAAAAGGTCTGCAAACTCTAAATTCCTTCGACTAAAGTTTACCTAACAACCAACCTAACCAAAGACACTTTGATTTTTATTACTTTTTTTAAAATTTATTTAATAACACTCAGATCGATTTCTCATCATACTCATCAATCCTTACATTCTCTATTTCTTCTTCCAAACTGTCATACTCATAGTAAACGTCAAATTCGTGATCACTATCCTAGTCGAGTTCTTCAACAACTCCCAATTCTTTTAAGGCTCGCTCATAATTTGCCCTCTTCGGCTCATAGAACAATTCCTCATAATCCTTCTTAGATTCAACCAATTCCTCAAAGTTCACAAATAGCTCATGCTTACTACTGGACTCTCCTTTCAAAGGTGAGCTGTTTGGAAAGATATTAAATGCACACAAAGTTGAGATGTTGAAATTTAGAAAATCATAAGGAGGAAAGATTTTGTGGGCCTTTAAAGTGTCTTTATTAACACAGTTGTTAATATTTTGGTAGGTCCATACCAGCTGGCTTTTCAGAATGAAATCTAAGAGATCACTCTGAACTTTAGCTAACATAGTATGCAACATTGTCTAGCTAGGCTGAGCTATTCACTGCAGTGGGTTTAGGAGGGTTTAAAGGTGGCGAAGGGATTGGACTTGGACGACTAAACTGTGGCTATACATTCTTTATCAACATGCCACTAAGATTCTTGACTTCATCTCGATTATCGATTTTCACACCACCTAATTCACACAGGCTCGTCATTAAACTGTAAAAAAACAGCTTTTTGAAAAGGCGGATTCAACACATTTTTTCATTTCTCACGAGATAATTATGCCAAAGTTAATAGGCTTGCCCATTATTACACAGTAAAGCAACAACATGTGCTCTGCACTGACAATGGTTTTATGGGATGTTAGCATAACTCGTGTTAAGAGGAAAATAAGCCAAAATTCGAGAAGTTCGCTTAAGATAAGAATTCTTAATAATGTAGACACTGCCTTTCGAGTTTGACCATTCAACACTTGGATGGCTAAGTTTCTTCAGCATTTTGTTAAGAAAAATAGGGGTTAAAGCATTGACATGCACTCAAAAGAAATCACCTTTATCAGAAAGACCATAAAATGCATTAATAGACGAAGGTCAGAAATCCACTATTTGGTTAATGACTTTGATTAACTATTCGGTCCTGTGAACAAATTTGGCATAGAATTCTCTTGCGATGATGAGAACAGGGAGGATGTCAGGATGCTCAGCAAGTGACTCCAGATGGAGCACTTCTATGGGTTCTTAAACATAACTAGGCATTTGAAGACCTTCTTGTAAGACTGATTAGCCATCGGTGAATAGAAATGATCCAAGTCAAAGAGAGGAACTTGGACCTCGATACTAGGGCTATGTTATGAGAGCTCATCATCTGCCTGATTGTCAATATTGATGTTCTTCTTTGGAGTAGAAATATCCAGCTGGTTTGGTGTCATTACCATTTGCAAAGTGGAGGATTTTAAGAGAAAAAGGAAAATGGTAAGGAACATGGAAGTATAGAAAGCAGAGCAAAGATTTGGTGGGGACGAAAGGTGAGGGATGTGGGTTATTGGATCATGGGATAGTGAGGCATAACTTGGGAAGAACGTGGGCCAACAATAACAAATGGTAATAACTACCTTACTGCCATGATTAATTCGACAAGTGAAAAGACTAAGCTACTCTTATCAACTGGTGATTCAACTAATTCCATTTACAATTGCCTCAAGCATGCGTAGCTAAAAATTGTGTTCTTACTTCCGCTCATGTGATTGAATAGTGACTGATATGATTGGCATTGCATAAAATTAAGTCAAAAGAACAAACAAACAAAATATTAATAACTAAAAACTTAATGGAAAGAAAGAGAAAAAAATTACATCGGTGTGTTATGCGCTAAACCTTGGCAGCTTGAATAACAATGTTCAAAGAAAAATACAAGCTGCCTTCCAAACTAGCTTTCAAGTGTCTTGAAGAGGAATGGATAACTTTCTCCTACCAACTCCTTGCTCCCAGTAATGCTTAATGTGTTGTGCATTGACCTTGAAGAGGTCTAATGTTCCATAAGGGTAAGCCTTAAAAATACAAAATACTTTTTTTTACATGTCATTGTTTTCTCTTTTCCTTAAATATTTTTTCGCTTTTTCATAAGCTTGAGTTCTCAACTCATTCAACTTTAACAGTTTCAAACATCATTTGTCTCCTGTTGCTTTTAAGTAAAAAAGTCAGAGCTTTCAAAGCCCAAAATTCTTTGTGCTCTAATTCTAATAGTAAATGACAAGACTTCCCGAAAATAATCTGATATGGTGATATTCCTATTGGTGTCTTAAAAATTATTCTGTAGGCCCTGAGGGATTCATCCAGTTTTGTGGACCAATCTTTTCTATTTGGATGAACAACATTTTCTAAAATTCTCCTGATTTCTCTATTGGATACCCTAACTTGACCATTACATTGGGAATTATATGTTATAGCGATTTTGTGCCTCATCTCATATTTTTCTAATATCCCTTTTAACAACTTGTTAAAGAAGTGAGTTCCTTCATCGCTAAGTAAGGCTCTAGGAATCCATAATCTGGAAAAGATATTTTTCTTAAGGAATTTGACGGCTACCTTTACATCATTTGTAGGGAAGGCAACTACCTCAACCCATTTCGAAATATAGTCAACAACCACTAAAATGTACTGGTTCCCAAAAGATGGTGGTAAAGGTCCCATAAAGTCTATGACCCAAACATTAAGGCAAATCTCATGCTTCTATGTGATGTTACCTGTCCTTTGACAATTGTCGCAGTTTTAAGTAAAAACTTTGGCATTCTTAAAGAGTGTAGGCTCTCAATACAAGCCATATTGAACGACTTTTGTGCGGTTCTAACTCCTCCAAAATATCCTCTATAGGTTGAATCATGGCACTGAGAAATAATTGACCCTATTTCCTATTCAGCAACATATCTTCGGCACAGTTGATCTGCACATCGTTTATAGGTTCATCGTACACATAAAATCTAGCTTGGTACAAAAATATCTTAAGTTGTTTCCTTGAGGTATCAGGGGGGTTGCTTTTTATTTACCACAAAAATAGCAAAATCTGCAAACCAAGGGCCTCTTAAGGCTTTCACCACTAAGAATTGTTCATCAGAAAAGTTTTCCTAAATTTCTACACCTCGAAATTCTTCCTTCTTGAACTCAACTCGAGATATGTGATCAGCTACTTGATTTTCTACACCATTTTTATCCCTGGTTTCCATATCAAACTCTTATAGCAGTAAAATCCATCTCAAAATCCTTGGTTTTGCATCCTCCTTAGTTAGCAAAAATTTGAGTGTTGCATGATTACTATGAATGATCACCTTGATTCCAATCAAATAATATCGAATTTTCTCTAAAGTAAAGACAATGGCAAGCAACTTTTTTCAGTGGTGGTTTAGTTTCACTGAGCATCATTTAAAGTTTTATTTACATAATAAATGGCGTGAAAGTTTTTCCATTTCTTCTGAACCAACACGCCTCTTATGGCATAATCACTCCCATAACATATGAGTTAAAAGGAAGTGTTCAATCAGGTGGGGGCAACAATGGGAGCTTGAATTAGAGCGGTTTTTATTGTTTTAAAAGACTTTAATCTTCAGTCATTTCAAACGAAGTGTTATGCTTTAATACTAAGCTCAAGGGCTTTGCTATTTTAAGGAAATCCTTGATAACTCTTCTATAAAATACGATATGCCCTAAGAAAATTTTGAAACCTTTTACATTGGATGGAGAACGCATTCCTTTTATTACTTCCACCTTTGCCTTGTAAACCTCTAGTCCTGCCATAAATATTTTATATCTTAAGACGAATGTCTTCTTTAAACATAAAATGATATTTCTTCCAATTAAAAACTAGATTGGTTTGTTGACATCGCTCCAACACTTTATCTAGGTTTGATAAGCACGTTTCAAATGTCTCCCCAAAGACTAAAAAAAATATCCATAAAAATTTCCAGTGATTCTTACACCATATCACAAAAAAGTGTCATCATGCATCACTGAAAGGTAGCAGTTGCATTGCATAATCTGAATGGCATTATTTGAAAGTCAAAAGTTCCATAAGTGCATGTAAAAGTAGTCTTCTTCTGATCTTCTAAGAAATGACAATTTAGTTATATCCAGAATAACTATCTAGAAAACAATAGTATTTCTTCTAGGATAGTCAATCAAAAATTTGATCTATTAAAGGAAAGAGGAAATGATCCTTCAACATATCTTTATTCATCTTTCTATAATCCAAGCACACTCACCAACCTGTAATTGTCTGCTAAAGGATAAACTCGGTATTTGCATTAGCCCTAAAAATCATTCCTCCATTCTTTGGAACACATTGCACCAGGCTCCCACAGTTGCTATCACATATTGAATAGATGATTCCTGCATCCAACCATTTCATGATATATTTTTTTACTACTTCCTTCATTGTAGCACTTAGGAGTCTATGTTGCCCTACAAAATGAGAAGTGCCATCTTCCAACAGTATCTTGTGCATGCAAATGGCAGGACTAATCCATTTTGTGTCAACCATAGACTATTCCAACAAAGTCTTATATCTTCCCAACACTTTTAGAAATTGGTCTTCTCTTTCTTGGTTTAGTTTAGAGACAATGATAGCAAGAAATGTTTTGTCTTTTCCAAAGTAAGTATACTTGAGATGAGAGGACAGTATTTTTAGATCAAGAATGAGAGGTTCTTTTATGGATGGTTTGGGAATTTAACTTCTTAGTGGTGAATGGATAGATGTTCAAACTGGGGTTTAAAGGTTCGCAAAAGACCTAAATTTTTGGATTCCCTTGATAAGTCATTGAAACCTCCTCCTACTCTAATTTCCACTCTTTATTCCAATATTTTTCCACAACATAATCATTAAGATCATGAAGGGATAATTTACTAAACTAGCGGAATTTTATTTAGTAAACTAATTAACATTTAATTACGGATCTATTAATATCATGCAATTTGTGATAAAACATGTAGATTCATGCTTAATTTCGAAAATTAAAACCCTTTTACTTACATTGAGTAAATAATGGAGAATCGGTTGGAGGTTTCTTTACAGCATCAAATCCTCAGCAACACCGGATCATCTATGCTATATCCCGATCGAAAGCAAAACCGACTTGTGGGAATCGAACCGGAAGAACAAAAGAAGAAGAAATTTCTTCTAAATTTTTCCTTAAGGAAAATCGGCAATTGGGCAAAAACTTGAGAGAGAATTTTCACTTTTCTAATTAAAGTGAGAAGTGTATAAAATATGAATCCCAATGGTCATATTTATAGGAAAATATGATATCTAATCTCTATAGATATGCTTATCTCCTAATTATTAAATTATTAATTTATATAAAAGATAAATAAAATATATAATAAAAAAACATGTAAAACCCACCATTCCAGCCGCATGCACGCCGCCATAAAAAAGTAAAGGTAAGTTTTCTATATTTTTAATTTATATATTATTTATTTACTTTTCTTAAATAATTATATATTTAAAATTAAAAAAATTCAAATAATAATTTCTAATTAAATACATTTAGCCAAAAATTAATATATTAATTACCATTGAATCCTATTAAATTAATTAATTATTTTGGGCCAAAACCAATTTGTTTCTTAAACCAAATTGTATTTAATTCTCTCTAATATTTATTATTAAATTAAATAAACTCATTATTTAATTAATAATATCAATTATTAATTTCCATTTAAATAAACTCATTATTTAAATAATTAATAATATTAACATTAATTCCCGTTTAAATAATTTATTTATTCAAACAATTAATTTTGCCTTATAATATTATAATTGATAATGTTATATTAATTTCCATTTAAATAAACTCTTTATTTAAACAATTAATATTGTATCAATATTAATAATATTAATATTAGTTTTCATTGAAATAATCTCATTATTCAAATAATTAATATGGCTTAATTTTAAGTAAATTCAATTACTTAAATTATTTGTTCTTCCTAAGTTAAATTAATAACTTAGTTTTGCTACAACGATATTTGAGCTAGCATAGGGACCCGATGGACCTATAGATCATAAGCTTAATAATTAGTCAATTAAGTGATTAACTCATAATCAGTTAATTACTTATTATCTAACTATGAATAATTCCACTATAGATTCATAGTTGAACTCCCCTCACTATAGATGAGTTATGTCCATTTAGTTTATCTTTATTTATATCTGTGATATATCCTTCACGTGGAACCCTCATAATTACAAGCGGATAAATTTATCATTTTGCCCCTGTAATTACCGCTTTATCCTTGTGTTCCCGCTAATTATCCGATGAGCTTTATCTTTAGTCGAACTAGAGATAAGGTACTTCTATGATCAATAGAAGTCGTGGCGCCACTTGTTCATGTCTCGAATCAGTACATCAAGGGAGTTTCCTAAAGTTCCTAAAATGTTTAGGTATCGCACTGATACCATTAATTTATAGGCAAGTTATGAATTCCATCTCGTGAAAATGAGTTCCCAGCTACTTATCTAGCCATGTTCCCAAAACAGAAGTGTATTGAGCGTTCTTACAGATCGCTCTCAACCATGTGAATCAAAGAACATAACTCCATAAATAGGAGTCCGCATTTCACTCAGGATTGAGATCTATCACGGTTGATAAACTTAGTTTGATATTCGATCATTTCTCGTAAATGGTACTAATGAGAAATTTGATCGAACATCGTGGTCCTGTCTTATACAATCAACATTGCATATGATGCTTCCATTTCATGTCTCCCACATGAATAATCAGGATTAGATCATTTGTCTATAAACAAAATGCGAAGCTATCAAAAGTGTTACCAGGATAAGGTTCCCAAACGTTATCCATTTAGTGTAGACACTTTTAAGTTACTCATCTCGACTTTAATCCTCTCGTATGACTCACATACTAAGTCATGATTTCATAAGAGTAACTTAGGGCTTACTAGTTGAATGTTTGATATTAATATATTTCCATATATTCCTGATATCATCAATTGAATCAATTTAGATAAGATAAAGAACTTATGTTTATTTATTTAATTTATTCAAAATAAATTATTATAATTAAATAATTACAAGTTTTAGGACACCATTCCTAACAAATCAATCATGCAGCATATGTGGTTAGGAAACTTTAAAGAATTGAAGATGTTGAAGGTTACCTATTGGTCATTGAATCACATGGTAAGCTATTCATTATGAACATTAACCAGAGTTCTCCCTATAGCTATGATTGGTCATCCAAGTAGGATTGGAATTTCTTTATCTGCCTCGAAATCCAATATAATAAAATCAGATGGAAAAATGAATTTGTCAACTTGCACCAACACGTCTTCAATCTTTCCTTCAGGATGGGCTATATATTTATCTGCAAACTAATGAGTTTCCCCTGTGGATCTAACAATACCCACATCTAATCTCTTAAAAATTGACAATGGCATCAAGTTTACATCCCCCTAGATCACATAGTGCACTTCCACAACAAGTGTTTCCAATAGAGCATGAGATGGTGAAACTTCTAGAATCTTGAAGTTTTAGAGGAATGTTAGGTTGAAAAATTGAAGACACTTCAGATGTCATGTTGATTGTTTCCACTTCATCTAGGCTCATTTTGTTTTGAGAGTATGTCATTAATGAACTTAACATAATTTGGCATTTACTGCAGAGCTTCTAGTAATGGAATATTGATATGAAGTTGCTTCAGTACCTCTAAAAAATTCTTGAATTGTAAATCCGGATCATGTTTAAAAAGTCTTGAGGAAATAGAGGTATAAGTTTTTCAGCAGAAATCTTCACGGTGGCCGGTTCTTTTACTAAATTGGACACTATTGGGTTTTCTTCTGAAGGTGTGACCTCTGGTGGTGTTTGTTTTGTTGTTGCATCTTTTTCCACTACCATTATCTCTTTTCTCTTTAGGTCAAGTATAAGAACACCTTATTTCTTCCCCTTGGGTGGGTCTTTCTGAACATGTTCTTCATTACGAAGCATAATTCTTCCACTTTTTAGTGTGATAACATTACAATGCTCAACTTCTATTTATTTCATGTGATTAATGGTATCATTGGGCCTGTTTCCTTGAGGTCTCAAATTGATGGTGGAAGCCCACTAACCAACTTGATTTTCTAAAATTCACATAAATGCTTCATTCTTTGTAATATATTCTTTCATGGAATGTTCTACTGAGTTGACAAGATCAGATGCACTCTTCTGTTGATTCATAAGCTACTGGTTTTGATGTTGCTACTATGGAGGCTTCTGATTAATTTTTGGGTCTCGCTGTTGGAAAGTCCTTTGGTTTTGGTTTAGATGTGGAAGTCTTGGCGAGGCGTTTAATGGACCAACTCTTTGAATATTATTTTAATTCCATTGGAAATTCAGATGATGCCTCCATCCAAGATAGTAAGTGTTAGAATAAAGATTGAAATTCTTGTTGTAATGAATGAAATTTACGAATTTAGGATTTTGTTGGCATAACTCCATTGGATGTCCTCCCTGGTATAGATGTTGTACATGACACCATTATAAAATGAAGTTAATTGTACTTGGTTTACGCCTTGTACAGAGCTTCCCTGAGATTTGTTTTGGTTTGAACCTTCCATGGATGCATGCAAATTTTTCATGAACATATTTGCCATTTGTTGTGTCAAAGTGTTACGGTCTACCCATGATATTCATGCGGCTAATCCAACTGGGGAATTTGGCCAGTGGTAGCTATTATAGACAATCCCTTCCATGATGTCCTGAGCTTCATCAAAGCATTTGGATATAATGGTTCCTCCAGTTGCAGAATCAATAGTTAACTTGCTATTGGTTTCAAGACCTTTATAAAATGTTTCTGTCTACAGCCGACCAATCATGCCATATTGTGGGCAATGCTCAACATTTCTTTTCACCTTTCCCAAGCTTCTGCTAAGTTTTCATTCCCGTGTTGAATTAAAGTGTATATGTCTATTCATATTTGAGATGCTTTACTGGGTGAGAAATATTTAGTGAGAAAATTATCCATTAGATAAGCCCAATTGTGAATAAAATTAACATCCATTGACAACACTTAAGAACTAGCTTTTCTTTTCAATGAATAAGGAAATAGAGATAGTCTGAGGGCCTCATCTGATACTCCTGGCATTTTGAAAGAATTACAGAGTTGCATATATAGTCTAATGTTATTGTGAGGATCTTTATGAGCTTCTCCTCCAAATTGGCCTATTGAATTGAGCATAGAAAACATCACTGGCTTGAACTCAAATTTATCTGTTTACATGTCAGATCTTGCAATTATGAGTCCTAGTCCTTCCAAACTTGAATTGGCAAATTCCCTCATTACTCTATGTCAGTCGTCCACATACTACACAGCTTGTAAGGCAACTCTTCTCCCTCTTGGAGGTTCATTCCCATCAATAGCCTTATCCTGCTAAGGTATATTATTCGTCATTATTTAGTCAGGTCTTGCACGATTGTTTAACCTTCTTCGATAAAAAGTTCTTCCTATTTCTAGATCATACATATATCGCTCGTCTTCAAAGTTGCTACTACCTTTCACACTCATAAAAAAGTTAGAAAATAACAAACAATATAATGACTTAAAGAAAAAGAAATGAAAATGACTTCTTAAATCTTCAAATAGTTTAAATGAAACTATCCTCGGCAACGACGCCAAAAACTTGTTGGGTGGAGACTAGTGATTAACTAGGTAATGAAGGATGACATGCAAGTGCACATGGTCAATAAGTAATAAGATTGGTGAGGGAGTTTCCTATCCCACGAGAATAGTTGTACTGTACTAAATAAAGCTGTAAGGAATTCAATAAGATCGAAATGATATTCTTGCAAGTAATTATCTAAACGGATCAAAAACAATGTGTAGATCAAAATGGAGTGATAAGGTGTTGTGTAGTGATTAGGGAAGTAAGATTTTTTCATTAAGAATAAAATCTAGATCTTGGATATCTTAATGTTCTTATGAGCTATAACATGGGATAGCGTGTACGTAGAAGATTGATGTGATACATTTTCTCGAATTCACTTGAACACCTCTCATTTATCTTTAGTATCTATCTGTAGATATTATAAGTAAATAATAAGTTTTCAAATACATTTAGCATTTCATCCAATCTATCTTATGTTTCACTTATCCCTAAGCATGAAAATAAGTCAAAGTTGTTAACTTTCTTGAATAATATATCACGGAGTACTTCTCAATACCCACGTTGCTTCTCCGACACTATTTTCATGATATTTTATATAGAGATAAACGTTTAAAAAGTTTAACATCACAAAATAGTTAGTAAATATTAAGTTTCAAGCATTAAATTCAGCTCTTCCCTTCACCCCTACACAACAACCTCAAAAGTTTTGCCTAACCTGACTAAAAGTGCTAGCATTCTTGCATAAGAGCTAAGAAATAAAAACTTCCATGTCTTCTTTAAGAAAATTTAAGCTACAACTTCAATTAACTTTGGTGACTTAACAAAATCTAAGATTCCAGACTACTGTTTCCTACTGTTTTTTATTTTTATTTTTTTAAATCAGAAAAAACAAAGGGAAAGAAAGAGATAAGATAACGAGGAAAAGATAGATTTTTTATTAACAACTAAACTTTTGGACTTTCTATTGGGATTAAGGCCTCTAACAGAGTTCTCAAATGGAAGTCCCAATGATCTTTCATTGCAGTATAATATATTCAAAACTAAATGCGTAAAAGAATTACTAACTCTTGTAGAGAAGTGTCTGACTCTTCCTGACCCTTTTCTTTTGCTCTCTTAGTTGTATATTTTGGGGTCACCGCAAGGTTCCTATTTATAGGAAAACTATAGCCTCAGAAATCTTTGAATATCTTTTTAATTATCAAATAATAAATAAAGATATTACAAAATATATTTTGAATAATTAAAATATAATATCTTATTCCATAATAAGATAATCTCATATCTTTATTTAAATTAATCTTTATTAATTTAAAATAATTATTCCATATCTTACTCATTTAAATTAACCATATTAATTTAAATTAAGATATTCCATATATATATTTTCAATAAAATAAAATGAAAATAATTGGTTAACTATTAACCATTGGGGCGTGTGACCCTACCCATGGGTCACACGCCCTCCTTGTCATCTCCATGATAATATCGAGCATTTTATTTTTCCTTTTTATTTAATAGAACAATTCCATTAAATAAATAAAACTCTTTTTATTTATTTCCTCTTTTAATTTGACTTCCTCAAATTAAATATTTAAATAGACTCCTCTATTTAAATCCCCATTAATTTTGGACAACTGTAAAATTAATTTAATTAAATAGACTCTTCTATTTAATCTCTCTATTTATAATTAAATAGACTTTTCTATTTAATTTCACCATTAATTAAAGAATCAAATAGCCTCCTCTATTTAATTTCATTTAATTAATTAAATAAACTCCTCTATTTGTATTTGCCTTAATTGATTTGACAACTTCAAATCAAATACTTGAAATCATTTTTCCAAAGAAATTAATCATCATTAATTTATGTTCTCAATTACATGCATTAGCTCAGAGGACTTAATGGACCTATAGGACTAAGCTCCAATGATCTAGAATTACATAGATTGAACTCTTTCAATCAATTAATTCTTATTCATTAACTCCTAGATAACTCCACTAAATATCTAGAGTTGAACTCTTAGTACGATAGACAAAGTTATGTCCATTGGCTAATATCATTAACTACACTTTGATGTTTCACAAGTAGTTCGTATACAAGGCTAGGTAATTGTACCGTATTAACCTCCATGATACATCTTGTTCCTTAAGCCCAACTGATTCTCCAATGAACAACCTTACATAATCTCCATTATGCCTCTTTACCTTTTCCTTGGTTAGAGGAATATGAGGCCCCGCTGTTCAAGACCGAATTAGTCCATCAGGGAACTACTTATGTATTTTCCTATATGGAAAAGAGTGAATTTTATATGAAACCCTAGAAAATTGAAATAGAAACCCTTTGAAAGACAAAGAACCCCTAGATGCAAATCCTAAAACCAATGAACAAGAAGGTAAAACCCTTGGAAACTAAGAAGAAGAAGATTATTCCAATGATCTAATACCTTGAAATAAGAGAACTTGTTCTTATTTCAAGATCGAAACAATCCACAAACACAATAGCTCAAGTTATGCTTGAATGTTTCTAAAACATGCAACCTAGAATAAGGCTACAAAATGCAAGGTAAAATAAACCAAGCAATAAGCAAAACAAAGCTATTTTACATCATATTAATTCTGAGTATTTAGGGTAACAAATGAGGTCTTTAAATAGGCAAAGACACCCTAAAAATAAGAAGGAAATTTGGATTACAAGGAGGCACAAAATCTGCCAAATCTTTTCTTAAGTGTATTTGGTGCATTTTAGGAAAGTTTTGCCCTAGAAGATATTGTATCATTCCTAAACTATTCTAAGCATTAAAACTGATAAATAAAGGCCTAAAACATGTCCAAATACATTGTAAATCCGTGGACATCATTTATGGCAAGTTCGGGAACAAATATGGAAAGTTGTCCAAATAAGGAAAGTTTACAAAAATGATGCAACTTTCCTAATTAGCTCTCTTCTTCATTTATGATTGAACAAGTCTTCAATACTCTTCTTCCAAATGCATTTTCCATTGATTAATGTGCATCAAAACTTCTTTGTTAGCCTCCATGCTCGGATCTTAAAAGCTTGTCTTGACTTTGCTAATGTAGGTTCAATCCTTCTCTTGATCTTTGAACTTGTGATTGATCCTTGAGCTATTTGTGACGATCCATGATTCATATCAGAATTCTATTCTTGTGTAATTACGTTCCTAGCTATAAGCAAGATGCAATCCCTAAAGTGGGAGAAATATTGAGCGAACTATATCGAGTCACTCTCACCTATGCAAACCAAAGGTTTGTCTCTTGCGAACAGGAGTTCGTAATCCACTCAGGATTAAGATCAATTGTACATGATCAACCGATTGATAAACAAAGTGTATTTTTGTAACGGCTTTTTCAGAAGACAGTAAGTTTATCTTAGTCCAGTCTACTACAATATCTATGGCAGTAACACCCCCACTCACATGTCTCTACATGAGTGATCCAGATGAGATCACTTGTGGCAATTCACAAGTGGGTCGTGTTAGTGGTATTATCAGAAATAAGGCACCCAACTTTTATTCATATACTATAGACTATTTGAGTTACATTTAAGTGAATCTTTCCGCATCATATGCTCACTTTAAGTTATCATAATTAACTCTGGATCTTATGATGGATTACATTTATTAAAGTAATAATAAATGACAATGTAAATATTACTAATTAATAATTCCTTTATTTATTTATAGTTTAATTGGATTATATAAGATTTAGTGCAGAAACCCAAGCACTTTCCAAATGGGAGCATACAAAATAGACTTCTATTCAGACATATCTCCATTCAAAAGCAAAAAGAAAACACAGTCATAACCATCAAACCATTAAAAAGAAACGAGGACTATTCTCCCCCCAAACTTAAAACATGTTGTGCCCTTATAAGCAATAAAAATAGTTAAGAAGTAGTTTAAAGACCAACGGAGCAGAAACCAAATAGATAAAGTTTAAAGAAAAGCATAGGAAAAGATAAGAATTGGAACACTCAAGCAATGATCATTTGCAGCTTAGCGGCTCATCAGACATATCCATTTTGTAATGATCAATGCGAGCATTTTTTAATTCTTCCTCCAAGCTGTCATATTCATAGTTCACATCTAATTCATGGTCACTGTCCCAATCAAGTTCACTCACACCTCTAAGTTCATTCAAGGCCTTTTTAATGGCTTCACGCTCAGGTTCATAGAAAACATCATCTTCTTTTTCTGATTCAAATACCTCTTCTAAAGTCACTGATGTTTCTCTATAAGGGTTTTGGTCTTCTTCAGGAGGAGAAAAGTATTTTGGGAAAAAGTCATATTCTCCTAGAATAGAGATAGAGAATTTGGGAAAGGCACGGGGGGATGAATTTGGTAAGCCTTGAAGGTATTTTCCAAAACACAATTATGGATTTTCTAGTAGGTCCGTATGAGCTGAGTCTTTTGGACAAAGTTAGACGGGTCAAATTATAATTTAAGAATCATTGTTTGAAGTGTTTCGAGTAAAGTGATAGGAAAAGCAAGTGGTGGGTTAATAGGTGGGCGAACAGGATTTGGGCGATTAAAAACTCTAGCTATGCAGTCATGATCAATCACTCCTCTCAAACTATAGAAGTTGTTCATTAAAGAGTAAACCATCTATCGATTATCAAATATAAACTTGTTAGAGGAAGATGTATTAAAGGCGATTAGAGGAAGATTGAGATAGAAAGAAATTTAGAAGCTTCAAGAATATTTTCTTGAAATTTTGATGCTTAATGATTTTATTTTAGTTTTAGTTCTAATTTTTACATTTAAATTTCCTTTAATTTTGCTCAATTTATGTTATAATTTTCCTTATATCTTGAACAATTTAAGGAAAATTGAATTGGGGACATGTTCTATCTGTTCACAATGTAATTTACACTGGTGGTGATTTAGGGTAGTTTTGAAATGTTGTGGGTCAAAATACTCATTATACGTGAAATTGTACAACCAAATAAAAATGCCTACATAGCTAGGGAGACATATCTACACATCAAGTAAGGATGTCTACACACCTGGTAAGAATATTCTTGCACTTGGCAAGACATGACTATGCACATGGGGAGAATGTCTATGCACCTGGTAAGGTACATCGATGTCGTCTCTGGCAAACCTACATACCTGAGACCAAGTACAAGTATCCAATCAAGAGACAACATGTCGCATCACAACACATGACATGTAGTTAAGAAGAAACATGTGGCCCAATCACGATGTGACATATGGCATGATGTCATCAACTTCTTCTACTATAAATAGGAGAAAAAACTCAACCATAAGGTAACAAATTCTATGATAATTCTCTCTGACACACTAGCTCTGACTTAAGCATCGGAGGATGTTTGGCTGGCACCACACTAGTGCTCTGTTCCTTTCCTGTGCAGGTACATAAAGTGCTCATCAACTACTCACCACACCGCTTATGCAGCACTTTGAGTGTAGTGCACAACCTCTGGCTCATCCAATATTATAAGTTCCTTGCATACGTTGAAGCCCACCATTTTTACGCAACAATATTTGGCATCGTCTATGAAAGAGTATATAACTAAGTGCTCTACCATCAAGGATGAGTCGAAGAAGTCAATACGGTGATGATGTAGATGACAGTCACAACCGTAATCCTCGTAATAAAAGATATCAAACTTGTAGTACTATAGAGCAACAATAAGTTGATAAAAATCAAGAAGCAGTAAAGGTTGCACCAGTGCCAGACAGAAGGGTAGATGCTCTAGAATAGAAAGTGCAAGGTGTGAATCGAGATCTCACTAAAGTACTCAAAATTCTGACAAATAAATCTGACCATCAAGCCCCCCTGACAACCAGGAATTACTATCCAAAAAGGGCAAAGACAAAAAGACTATAAAGGGGATAGGAGATTCGTGGAATCATGAGAAGGGTGGTTTGAACTGGAAGTCGAAACTAAATACTCAGGACACTTCCTCTTCCTCCTATAAGTCTTCTCACAACGGGCATCCTAATCAGAAAGCAAGGCCCGACCTCCTAGAAGTACTCAATTAAAAGAGAAAGGCACATACAGATGTTGTGAAGTCTACTGCTGAAAGTGCCTAGCCTTGAGCTCCAGAGTTGAAAAGGCTCCAAGATCAACTTGGTCATATGAAGAAAGAGTATCGAGGAAAGATTCTCTTTCACTAGAAGATCTCCTCTAGCAAACTAAGCAACCATTCACCGATGATATAATAGAGGTGGAGCTTCCCACCAAGTTCACAATGCCAACTATGACCACATATGATGGTTCAAAGGATCTAGTTGATCATGTTGATAGGATTCGGACCTAGATAGAGCTCTATGGAGTTCGAGATGCTATCAAGTGTAGGGCATTCCCCTTACATTAGAAGGCCCTACATGCGGGTGGTACAGAAAGCTCAAGTCGAGGTTCGTCTCTTCATTTAAAGACATCACTCGATCTTTTGTAGCTCAGTTCGTTGGTGAAAGGGGTCATAAGAAACCAGCCACGCACCTTTTTACTTTGCGTCAGAAGTCAGAGGAGAGCCTCCGAGACTATGTAGTGATATTTAATAATGAGTCATTGAAGTTGGAAGGTTACAGTGATGACATAGCTCTAACTGCTATGATGACTGACTTGAAAGATGAAAAATTCTTGTGGTCTGTTGGCAACAAGATGTCTACTACATACAATGACCTTCTTGCTAGTGCGCAAAAGTGCATGAGCATCGGGGAGTTGGTTAGTGCAGGAAAACCTTCTGATGAAAGAGATAGTAGTAAACAATCAAAGCACAAAAAGAGAGACTGAACAAAAGACTTCGATTGGAAGACTCACCGTCACAAGGATGACAATAGAAAAGGGTCGAGAGACCAACCTGAGAAGCAGACTCTTCCTCCAACTAAGTTTCAGAAGTACACTCCCACTATGGTCTTGATTGAACAACTACTGATAGAGATCAAAGATAAAAACATGGTTAGGCGATGATAAGTCCACATAAGGGAGTTTTCAAATAACTATACTTGGGTAAATTTGGGTAAAAAGACTAAGTAATTCTGTAAATTAGCAAATCATTGTAGATATTTGGGCTACTTTTATGATTGCTAGTTCTTTTGAAGCTTATTTTTATTTTTATTTTTTTTATAGTTTTTCCTTATTAATTAAGCTCTTGCCTCCAGATTCCTAATGTTGACCATTTTGAGCTTAAGACTCTAGATAGTGCTCTTGGCAGTTTCCTCTTATTTCAAGTAAAAGTTCGTAGAAAGCATGCTGAGTCGATGTTGAAACAAGTAAGCCTAGAGGAAGAAAAGATATTTATTTATGTTGCCAGCTGTAATGATGGGACATGTCATTGTCGCTTCGTGCTACAGTTCCCTAGCTGGGCGTGCAACCCGATAGAGTTCACCAACTACTATTTTGGCTGGAAAAAGGATGAAAAGAGAGGAGGAAGCTTGGTTGATACTTAAGTAAGTTGTTTAGGTCAATTTGAAGAGAGGAGAAGGAGAGAACAGAGATCACAAGGAAGCAAGAAGTTATTTTTCTACAGCTGTCTAGAGTTCTTAGTTGGTTTTTCTCTATTAGTTAGCTTTAGTTAAAGTTGTATTTTATCTTCTCCATGAACTACTTTTAGCAAGTTGGTTTAATTTTCATATCATTGCAAGCCATGTTAGGCTAAATCTCTTTGTGTTATTGTGCTAAATGGGATGAAGGATAGGTGACATATAATGTTGTAGAACTCAAGTATTTACACGAATATGTGATATTGAATTTTTCATGTTTATCTTCTTCTTTAAAGCTTTATGAAAATATAGTTAGAAGAGTTCAAGCAAGTATTGAAAAGTCCATTACATGACAACTTAGAGAAAGAATCAACTTGTTCACTTTAACTTAAACTTTAGAAATAAAGAATAGGCAATAATAAGTTTCATGAGTTAGAAGGTAGCAGTTAATTAACTAAGATTTTAGAGATATAATCAAGGGTTAATGAGTTGTGTTAGGGTTTGTTTGAGAAAGCTTATTCTTGCCTATTTATTCCTATCATGTTGTTGTCTCATAAATTCAAATTGTACTGAGAGTTCCACTGCATTACTTAATGGTTAGAACCTATCCTAATCCCCAGCACAGTATCACAATCTCATCATCAATCTACACTCAGTGTTTGATTCGTTGAATTCCTGCATTACAACATTTCATATTGATAATTTGCACTGTCTTGTTGTCTAAATCAATTCTTAATATTCTGATCTTGCCTTAAAACAATCATCCCCGTGGGAAACGACACTACTCACTCACCACTACTATTACTTGTTGACCATGTACACTTGCATGCCACCCTTCACCATCTAGTTTAATCACCATTTCTACCAACAGTGACCATCTAGGACGAAAGCAGGGTCAAATAAGAGGAACAAAGATAGGTATTGCCTCTTCCATAAAAACCATGGCCATACCACCTCTGATTGCTTTGATCTCAAAAGGAATAAATTGAGACTCTTATTCAAATAGGGTATTTGTAGGAGTTCATGAAAAGTAAATGACCTCAATTTGATACTAAGTTTGGTAAGAAAGACAAGGAGCGTGATAATCAAGAATTCTCAAATGGAGAAATAACAACTATCTTTGGGGGCCCGTAATGTAACGTCCCGTTACTTTTAGAGGTAAATTTTTTTTTTTAATTTTATTAATTTATTATTTTTATTTTTTTTAAAGCTTTTAAAATTAGTTAAAATTACTAATTTCAGTTTTATTAGTTATTTCCGTCCGAAAATCCTTTTTATCGTTTTAATTCGTTTCGGTGACTCTAATAATTATTAACGGGCCTATTAATAATTATTAGACACCTTTAGATTTATTTAAGACCGTCGGTTTTCGTTTTATAAGCAAAAGGTCGAAAAGGGCAAAACCGTAATTACCCAAACCCTAAAATATCTAGATATTTTTTTTTTACTATCTTCTTTTAACTTAATCATTAAGCAAAAACCACACTTCATCTTTCTTCTCTTCTTCTCTCATGGCCGTGGGTCATCAATGGTGGGAGAGAAAAATTTCTTGGGTTTTCTTCGTTTCTCGACCGTTTTCGATGAGGTCAGTTGCGTTGGATTGGTAGGGAAGAGGGCTACCTATCCAACCTAGCTTTTCGAAGTTTCTCGTTCCCTAAGGGAAGTCCCAAAAAGTAAGTTTTCAAAAAATTTTAGGTGGTTTTGTTCGTTTTTGATTATAAATGAGATTTGAAGTTGAAATCATGAATTTCTATCATGAAAAATGACGATTTTGAGCCCGGATTTTCGAAAAACACTATTCACCCGAAAACACTATTCATCCGAAAATGCAAACTTGTTCTCATATTAGATATGAGTTGTAATATGTTGTGCAATTGGTGAATTGTAGGTTTGTAATTGTCGTGTGGATTCGACTTGATTCCTTGGATACTCGTCTTAAAACCTAAGGTGAGTTTAAAAGGGAAGTTAGTACTTTTATGAATTTAGTTTCATTATGTAATTGTTTATCAATGTTAAGAGGGGGTTAACTTCTTAGGATTATAGTTTGGTTAGAGACTTTAATTCGGAAGTGTGTGTGGAGAAAGTTGGACTTATGGTTAGTTCGATGATTAGAGATCATCGGAGAGGTTTGGAAGTATGGTAATGTGATTTGGAGATGTTAGATGAAAGTGAGAATGGAAGTTACTTTGTTGGTTTTGAAAGTTACTTTGATGAATTTGGAAGTAAAGTAATTAGAAGATGCACTTGAGTGATAACTCGTGTATTCTAGTTAGTTAGGTTTCTATTTAACTAAGTAGACTTCTTCGGAGTTTAGCTAACTTATTGGAGACCTAGGGCACAATGATTCACACATGATAGTATGTTGATTCGATCTATACGTATCATGGTATGATGAATTTGTGGGAACTTTGAGCACTTAGTAACTAGCACATGATTGTATGTTGATTTCGATCCATACGTAGTCATGGTGTGATGTTGGTACTTTGGTTTGTAACTAACACATGATAGTATGTCGATTTCGATCCATACATATCATGTTGCGAAATGGTGAAATTCCTGATATCTATATGGTGAAATTCCTGATATCTATATGGTGAAATTCCTGATACCTATGGTGAAATTCCTGATATCTATATGGTGAAATTCCTGATATCTATATGGTGAAATTCCTGATACCTATATGGTGAAATTCCTGATATCTATATGGTGAAATTCCTGATACCTATGGTGAAATTCCTGATATCCGGTATGGTGAAACTCCTGATATCCGATGATTGAGATATGGTACATGGTAGTACGTGGATTCGGATCCGCACGTACCATGGTATTATGATCTATGATACGGCACATGATAGTATGTTGATTCGGATCCATACGTATCATGGTGCGATGGTTGTGACATGGTATGACCGCACGTGGTATGTTGATTTCGATCCATACAATAGCACGATACGATGAAACTTGTTTGGTAATAAAGATAGTTAATGTTATTTTTACCTATTCTTTAGAAACGTGTAGTGAGACTTAGTTGTGAATGTTAATTTTACTTTAAGTCTTTATTTTCCATCTCATGGTATTGAATGACGAATACGGGTAGTATGATACTATCATATGTATACATGGAAATTGGAATGTGGTTATGGGTAATAATGAACATTTAGGCCTTTGGACACGATTTCTGGTATGAGATTTAGTTCATAGGATTACTTGCTTTCATTTTACTCTCACTAGCATTGTTTGCTAATGGTGCTACACCACAATATTTTCAGGTGAACCCCAGTCCTAAGAAGCAAGGTAGAGGAAATGGTGTCGCTTGACTGGCCGAGGTGGTGTAAGGACAATATTAAACACTTTTGAAGCATTAGTAGTAATGCTTGTAAATCATATACTTTTTACATACTTGTGTCATTTTGAGCCCGTGAAGGGTGTATGTGTAAAGTATTTTGATGTTTTTATGATTAAACTTTACTTTGGAATGTGCATTCCCGATTTATAGCTTTCTCTGGACTTTGGGTTGTAAAACAGGTTTTGATTATTCGACTTTTAAACGAACCCATGCCATTTTTCTTTAAAAATTAAGTCTTCCGCTGTGCATTTGAATTTAAAGAATTTAACGGAAAATCGGGTCGTTACACGTAAGCTGTAGAGAGGCGCATCCCAAAACTGACAAGGAAGGATCATTCTAGATCACTAAAATAGTAGACTAAGACACCAACACATTGATAAATTCTCAACTACTAGACTCTACTTCACCTATGATATGCCAAGCGACTTAGATTTTTTATTTCAGTAATTTTTTGAGTTGTAGTTTTAAATTCCAATAAATTTCCCGTTAAAAGACCTCTGATGGTGCATCCATCCAACTGGAAGGGAAAAGAGGTGGCTGGACCTAAGTGACCACGTCCTTCGGGAAGTGGGTAGACCACATCGGCTGGTGCTCCAGAAGTCACCACGGAAAGCGCAGTGGCTCCTGCTGCGGATCCTCCTGCGGGTCTCCTTGCAGATCCTTCAACAGATCTTCCGACTGCAAAGCGAAGATGGGGTGGAATCCTCGAGGCATACGAGCGCTCGGTAAGGGGTGCGAATGAATATGTCTGGATGCCTCCTGAGATGGCTTATTGTTCATTTTCTTCCGAGGCGGACTCACCTTCTTCTGAGTATGTTAATATTCTTTCTTCTGATTCTGATCCTAAGGAGTTTGAACAAGATGAGTCTTTAGCACCCTAAGATGATTGGGTGATCGACGGAGTGTCTGGTCTTAATACTTCGGGCCCTGATACTTCGGGCCCCTCAGAAGTGGTGATGCTGGCTCATTCTCCTCCATCAATCGGGGCTCCGGTCTCAGCTAGCAGATCCGGTGCCGTGGGTGGTGGATCTTTTATACTTCGAAAATTCGTATCCCCTTGGTCTAGTTTCGAGGAACACTCCCTTTCCGAGGAATTCTTTTTCCGGCGGGCCGTCGATGCGGTTGGATTTGCTCCTATTTATGGAGGCCGTGCAGCTGACCCTCTCTTTGACTATGAGAGCGAAAAGAACACCTTCGAACGCATGCATTACCGCACCTGGCTGGTTAGTCTGCTAATGTTATGATAGCTCTTAATAGTTACTGTTATTTTTTCTGAATCTTGCCACGCCTGCTCTTTCAGAGGACCCAGGCTATGGCCCAAATGACCCTCAATATGGAGAGCTTGTTGAAGAAACATCACATTTAGAGTGTGAGGTGGCAGAGATGAAGAAGGAAAGACATTCGTCCCTTCATCGGGATTCTGCTCTCACTGCCTATCTTTAGCTGAAGTCCAAACTTGCTAAAGCAAACGGGAGAGTTTTTGCTTTTGAGGCCGAGAATCAGAGCCACCTGGTTGAACTTGAGCGTGTTTAGAAGGAGAATGAGGATCTCTAGAGGCTTCATACAAACCAGAGGCAGATGTACGACAAAGATGAAATGGGGCGTGTTGAGGCTTTGGAGCGTTTAAGCATTGTAAGCAAGGAGAGGTCTATGGCCTTAGAAGGTCTTGATCGGGAGGCCGAATCTTTGAAGAAAGTCTAGGAAGAATTGAGTGCAATCATTTTGGAGAATGGCTCAATGAAATCCTAGGTGTTCGAGCTCTTACCTCTGAAGTCCCAAGTGGTCGAGCTTCTCCCTCTTCGGGAAATTGTGGATAACCTCCGAGAGAAATTGGTTGGGGCAACTGAGGTTTCGGCACAGACCACTCTTATCGGGCTATCGGTCGACAGGGATTCGATCAAGGCGCTTCTGGAAACTGCTGAAGAACTTCGAGATCCAATTAGTCTGATCGCTTACGAGAACCCATCAAATTTTAGTGGTATCTAATTGAAAAGGCCTAGAAGTTGCTCGTTCCCCAGGGTGAAACTTAGGCTCAGGGAGATGGTGTTGTGACCAATAATGCCCTCGTGGATCCTTCTTCCATTGAGACTTTTTATGTTTCTGACTGATTCCTTATGGGAAACTCTGGATTGTGGAGTCCCTCTCTTGAACTATTTCTCCTTTTGTATTGACTCTTCTATGTACTCATATTTTTAATTTTTTCGCATATTCTGCCTCATTCGCTTCGCTGCTCGCTTTTATGAAATATTCTTTCTTTGAATTGTTATAAATATCGAAGTAGGGCTCGGATGAGCCTAGGCTTTCATTTTCGGAGAAGGCTTGGAGTGCATGGATAAGCTAAGGCTTCTGCTTCCGGAGAAGGCTTTCATTGCTTCGATAAGCCAAGGCTTTTGCTTCCGGAGAAGGCTTTAACTGCTTGGATAAACCAAGGCTTTTACTTCGGGAGAAGGCTTTAAGTGCTTGGATAATCCAAGGCTTTTGCTTCCGAAGAAATCTTTAAGTGCTTGGATAAGCCCAGGCTCCTTCTTCCGGAGAAGGCATAAAGTGCTTGGATGAACCAAGTATTTTGCTTCCGAAGAAGGCCTTAAGTGTTGGGATAGACCAAGGCTTTTTCTTCCGGAGAAGGCTTTGAATGTTTCAATACTCCAACATTCCGTCCCTTAGAGATTCATAAGTTCTTTATTTGCTCAAACAAACCGAGGCTTATGTTTTCGGAGAAGGATGTTAAATGCTCGGTCGAGCCGAGCCTTGTGCTTCCGAAGAAGGCTTATAAACGCTCGGTCGAGCCGAGGCTTGTGCTTCTAGAGAAGGCTTTTAAATGCTCGGACAGGCCAAGAATTTTGCTTCAGGAGAAGGCTTTAGAATGCTCTGACGGGCCAAGGCTTTTGCTTCCGGAGAAGGCTTTAGAATGCTCGGAAGGGCTGAGGCTTGTGCTTCCAAAGAAGACTTTTAAATGCTTGGACAGACCGAGGCTTTTTCTTTCGGAGAAGGCTTTAGAACGCTTAGACGGGCCGAGGCTTGTGCTTCCGAAGAAGGCTTTTAAATGCTCGGACGGGCCGAGGCTTTTGATCCGGCGAAGAGAGTGTATAACTAAAAATCAAAGCAAAAATATGTAATTTCCTTTTCTTTTCTTTGCTTGTACATTAGGAAAACAAAATATACTAAATACAAGTCTACGGTTCTTCGGATGGCCTTCTAGTCTTCGTCACTGTCGATGATGACAGTTTGGGTCGTCCTCCTTCGCCATTTTGAGGAGGCAAGCTGTTCTTCGAGGGACTCGTTTTTTCTCTTAGAGTAATCCAAGAGGTTCTTTGCGGCTCGAAGGCGGTCTTTGAGCGCCTCGTAACGCTTGGAAGGGTTGTAACCCTCCACCATCTCTAAGATCTCTTTCTCCTTTTGGAGGGATTGATTTTCCCTTTCTATGTGCTCTATTTGTCTGCTCGAGACTTCTAGAGCTCCTCAGACACTGTTGAGCTCGAGTCTCAGTGATTCCATATCTCCCTCTCTCTCATCCTTCTTTAGGAGGGCGAGGGTTAGCCTAGTGTAGCCCATCCTAAGTTCTCAGTTTTCAAACTTGAGGAATTTCTTGGTTACTCTTAATGTGGCCGTTGAGTTGTCCATGGCTTCAATCAATCATTAGTCAATCGTGAGTGTTGGGGAATACTTCAGGCGACCTTTCCTTTTATAATGGGGGAAGAAGTCTCTTATCTATAATCTAAAGCGACTTATATTTAATACGAAGTTGCTCCATGCATCGAGGCATTCCATCTTTTGAGGCGACGACGTAACACTGTGATTGGTCGTGTCAACCGTCAGTCATTCCCATCAAATCGCCTTAATTGGGCTTAATTAGGGGGAGTTAATCGCCTTAATTATGACTTAAGGTACGCGTCGTCTTTCATGTGCTGCCATCTGTGACTTTTCGACGGTTGCCTGGCCCTTTAAATAGGCTTCTGACATTTCTCATTCGTATTTTGAACCATTTTTCAAAGACTGCTCATCCTTCCTTATCATAAATTTCTCTCTTTTCCATTATCAGATTTCCTGATACAGATTCGAACCTTCATCTTCATGAGATTTTCCCATTTCTTTTTGTTCCTCTTCCATATTTGGCCTTCCTTAATTGTGGCCTTTATGGAAGACATATGGTCATAATCTTCAATGCCTGTTTGGTTGGGCTTGATCAACTTCAACTTCTTGGTCGTGAACCTCTACGCTTGTGAGGATACACCATAGGGTTCAAGTTGTTCACTCTAATCAGTTGCTCCCCCCTCTTCCACCGCTACTCAGAAGTATCAGAATGAGTAGCGGCGAGGCAACTCTTCATTTTTACCCTTGATGATTCTCTTGCGTTACTGGGCCGTCAGGGGATCTTCACGGAAAGTGGTGTTTTGTTGGTTTAAGGAAGCATGGTCAAGCTTTCCTTCCTTGAGACAGGCGGAGATATTCTTCGGTGAAAATGGGAGTTCTCCATCACTCTATACCCGTCTTGGCCATGAATTAATTGGAGAAGTGGTCTCCCATCAGGTTAAGGAGTGGTAAGAATGGATTTCCTACAGGCCTCCTAGTTGGCCTCTGAGCTCGGACATTCTAGCCTCTTTCTACTCGTTCAACAAAAGCCGTTTTCTGAGATACGTCACGACCTCGGATGTGGTGAGTTGGTGGAGTAGTCGGCTCTCTTTGGACAAGACCCTCATTCTCTCCTTGGAGATCATCTCGGGTGATTTGATGGATTAGCTAGTTGCTCTCCGAACAATCACCTCATTCTCTCCTAGAAGGACATCTTCACCGTTTCTGATGCTAATACCTCAAACGGCATAACTTGGAGTCGCAGCAGATCTTCATTTGCTTTTGTACAAATTTTGTAACTCTTTTCGGTCGAATTCTCGACATGTGGGTCCGAGCCTTACTTGTTTGTTATGAAATAAAACATGGTGTTTTACTTACATGGTACCTCATTACTCTATCCTTTCATGAATTTGCTCTTGCTATACTTCCGAACGTACATTTAATGACTTGGCAGTTTGCCTAATGGGTTAGGGCTTTTAGTTGAGGAGATACTTGAATGTTTGTAGGAAAACTATGCAATACTCATATATTAATTTAAAAATAGGCCTCTTTGGCCAAGTATTTACATTGTTTTTTCATTGTTACATATGATAAATCCTCAAATGTGTGGCGTTCCAAGCCCTTGGAATTGACTTCCCCTTTTGGTCTTCGAGGTCCTGGCTTGACTTCTTTAGTGACACGATACGAACCTTCCCAGTTTGTCCAAGCTTTCCTGCTCCGAGTTCTTGAGTGTTTTGAAACACTGTCCTTAGGACGAAATCGTTAACTTTGAAGTCACACTGTTTCACTTTCTTCTCAAAGTACTTGGTCAATTTCTGCTGATAGCTTGTGAGGCGAATCAGTGCCTGCTCTCTTCTTTCTCCAACGAGGTCTAGCACCTCAGCCATCATGGTGTCATTTTATGCTTCTAGAATTGAACTTCGAGTAGTGGGGATGATCATCTCGATGGGGACAACGGTCTCTGCTCCGAAGGCCATGGTGAAGGGTGTTTCGCCCGTTGGAATTCTCAAAGTGGTCCAGTACGCTCAAAGGACTTCTTGTAACTCTTCTACCCACTTCCTTTTCGTCCGTTGCAGTCTCTTTTTCAGAGAGTCAATGATGGACTTATTTGGTGCTTTCGCTTGTCTGTCAGCTTGCGAATATCAAAGTTCTACCCTTCTATCGGCGCAATACTTTTGGATGGATCTTCTTGTGAATTGAGTCCTTTTATCTGTGATGATAACCTTGGAGATCCCGAAGCGGGTGAATATGTTCTTCCACAGGAAAGTTTTGATCTTTTGCTCCGTAACTGTTGTTAACCGTTCAGCTTCTATCCACTTGGAAAAGTAGTTGGTCGCCACTAGAAGATAACATTTATGCCTCAGAGCCAACGATAATTTTCGCACTAAGTCCAGCCCCCATTGCATGAATGGCCAGGGGGCCGAAATCGTAGTCAAGGTTGTGGGCGGAGCGTGGATAGTTTTGGCAAACCTTTGTCAGTTGTCACATCTCGACACAAAGTAGTTTGAATCTTTGAGCATCATGGTCTAGTAGTAGCCCTGCGTCATCACTCTGTGACTCAAGGATCTTGGTCCTGCATGATTTCCACATTGTCCAAGGTGCAATCTTTCAGTATGTAAGAATTCTCCGGTTTCCCAAACATTTAAGATATGGCCAGCTGAAAGATATCCTATACAACTCCCCATGAATAATCGAATATCTGGCAGCCTTTGATCGGATTTTGCGGGCTTCCAATTTTCCTTCCGGTAACTGATAAATCCGGAGAAAATCGAGAATCTCATTCCTCCAATCAAGCTCGGTCTCTTGATTTTGTCCCACTGGCCTTGCTTGTTCAATCCCGTCACCCTCACTCCCCTTGTCTGATTCGAGATTTATGCTGGGCTCGGGCAAGAAGTCAACCGGGATCATTCTTTTTGTTTCGGAATTCACTACTGATCTGAGACTGGCCAATGTGTCAATGTGTCCATTTTCGGTCCTTGGGACTTGACCAATATCATATTCTGTGAACTGGGACAAGAGGGATACGACTTTTTCTAATTATTTCGCCATTCTGACATCTTTAGCTTTACCACTAACTAGGAATCGCTTTTGACATTCAATTTCTCAACTCCCAATTCAAAAGCTCTCTATAGCTCATCTATCAACGCTTTGCATTCGGTTTCGTTGTTGGAAGCGGAAAATCCAAAACGGATCGACTATTCTAAGAAGTACCATTCAGGGGTCGACAGGAATCTTTGGGAGGATCCTTTTTAATTGGAGGACCTATCAACGCATAGGGTCCAAACCTCTTTATCGGCGCCTACGGGTGGTAACGAAACTGCTTCTGTTTCCTGCTTGTGTGTCGGGGTCATTTCGGCCACAAAATCTGCTAGAACCTGACCCTTGATGGCGGTTTGAGGCTCATAAGTGATATCGTATCCTCCCAGCTCCACTGCCCATTTCATCAGCGGTCCTGAAACATCGGGTTTGTGGAGTGCGGCTTTCAATGGGAACGTCGTTCTCACAACGATTTGATGGTCTTGAAAGTAGTGTTTCAATTTACGCGAGGCGACTATTAAGGCCAGTGCCAGCTTTTCCATTGTCAAATAATGCGTTGCAGCATCTACCATTGTCTTGCTCACATAGTATATTGGTTGTTGGGTTTGCCCATCCTCGCGCACCAATGCTGAACTGACCGCCGCATCAGATACTACTAAATATAAGAAAAGTTTTTCGTTATCTGAGGGCTTGGTCAACAGCGGGGGTGTAGATAAGTAAACTTTGAGCTCCTCGAATGCTTTCTGGCACTCATCTCCTCAACCAAACTCTCTACTTCTTTTCAGTACTTTGAAAAATGGTAAACAGTTATCCTACGATTGCGATATGAATCAATTCAAAGCTGCTAGGCATCTGGTCAACTTTTGCACTCCTTTCAAATTTGTAGGTGCCTGCATGTCCGTTATTACCTTAATTTGATCGGGGTTTGCTTTGATTCCTCGAATTTTTACCAGATGTCCCAGGAAATTTCCTGCTGGGACTCTGAACGTGTTTTTTTATGGGTTCAATTTCATCTCGTACCTGTTTAGTACCTCAAATTCTTACTTGATGTGCAACAGGTGATCCTCGGTTCGCCTCACATTTACTAGCATGTCGTTGATATATACCTCTATGGTTTTCCTAACTGGTCTTTGAACATTCTATTCATCAATCACTGGTAGGTTGCTCCCACGTTCTTCAGCCCAAACGGCATTACCGTGTAGCAATACGTGCTTATGTTGGTTATGAATGATGTCTTCTTTTGATCCTTCAAGTTCATCTTGATCTGATTGTACCCGAAGAAGGCATCCATGAAGCTGAGCAGTTCATAACCTGCTGTGGCGTCCACCAGCTGGTCTATTTTTGGTAACGGAAAGGAATCTTTGGGACAAGCTTTGTTGAGGTCGGTGAAGTTGATGAATGCTCTCCAATTCCTGTTCTTTTTCTTCACTATGACAATGTTTGCAAGCCACTTTGACCTCTCAGATGAAACCCGCCTTCAAAAGTTTCTGAACCTCCTCATTGATAATTTCATTCTACTCGGGCGCGAATTTGCGCCTCCTCTGTTTAACTGGAGGTTGGTTCGGATCAACTTCGAGGTTATGGATTATTATTCCTGGGTTTATCCTGGGCATGTCCGTGTGGTCCCATGCGAAAGTTGTCCAATTTATCCTCAGAAAATTTACCATTTCACGTTTCAGATCTTCATCCATCATTTTCCCAATGCTCATCCTTTTTCCCTGGTCTTTTGGATGAATCTGGACTTTCTCGAATTTGTCCTTAGGCTCTTCTATTCCCAATTGAGAAAAGGGTGGGTCTTCTACGGGACCTCGTTCTTGTAGTTGCTATGATTGGCATTGGGATTTCAGTTAAGCGATCTCAATCAGATAAGATCGTGATACCTCCTGGTCTCCCTTAATTACTCTGACTCCCTTTTCTTTCGGATATTTTAGCTTTTGGTACAAGGTCGATGGGTGCACCCTCATGTCATGGATCCGCGGTCTTCCGAGCAAGGCATTGTACCCTGAGCGGTTATCGATGACGTGGAAGAGGGTCATTGGGTTTGCGCCCTCCACCCGGACCGACAGATTGATTGTTCTAAAGGACCTCGTGGTTGTTCCATTGAATCCCACTAAATCCTGGGAGTTTGGGATGAGGTCTGATTCCCTCAGTTTCATGCTTTAGAACGCCGACATATACAGTATGTTTATTGATGATCCCGGATCAACTAAGACTCTGTTGACCGAGTGGGACCCGATGGATATCACGATGACCAGCGCGTCTTTATGAGGCAAATGGACGTCCTCCAGGTCCTTCCAGGAGTGCTTGATTAAATCTTCGGGGGCATGCTCAACCCGATAGACGGGGAGCCTGCCTTCATGCTGACACCTTTTGTGGTTGTTCACAGATTCTCTGGTGCACTGGATTGAACCGACTTGTTCGTCGTCTGGGATGGCTACAGACGCGGCTAATCTTTCGTATTCGCCCTTGGTGTCTCGCCTCTCACTTCCACGATTCGGACCTTGCTCGCACACACGGTCTATTTCTCGAGCGAGGATTTTGCAATTTTTAGTACTATGCTTGTTCATCTTGTGAAACCTGCAGTACGCAGGTTCCTTCCTTTCCGATCTCCTAGGTGCGTAGCGCGACCTCTTGTATTTTTGGATTTTCTTCTCTCTTGAAATAACTCTTCGCGACCTTGGTTTGCGAGATCCGCTCTGAACTTCGCTTCCTCGGATCCTTGATTCTCCCCCAGACTGACTTTCTGATTCCCCTCTTCTTTCCTCTATTTTCTTTTCTGAGCGTCCCCGCTCCCTTCTTCTTCCTTCTTCGGACTCTTTTTCTTTCTTCTTCCACACTCCCTCTGGTTTTGATACCATCCTTCGCACTCCCTGGCCACCCTTTCGGATTCATCTTGTGATATTTTGGCTATCGCTCTATCAAATGCTTCCTTCATGGTTTTCGGCCTTCTTTTATTGAAGGACCTCCATAGCGGGTGGTTCAGATGTATTACCCGCGAGAATGCGGTCACTACTTCGAGATCGTTACATTCCTTGACTTATAGTTTGACCTTTCAAAATCTGACAATGAATTCTCTCAAGGTTTCCTTCTCCCCCATCAGAATGTCATAGAGGTCGTGGTTCCTCTTAACGAACTTCCGACTCATGCTATACTCACTGAGGAACGCTAATGACAAGTCCAAAAAGGCTCTAATAGACCTTTTGGGAAGGCTATTAAACCACAGCAAGGGTGAACCCTTCAGACTTGTGGGGAAAAACCTACAGGTTATTGCATCTTGATCCGGCCCGATTACACAGGATGATTCCACCATGTTTACGAAGTGAGCCACGTGTTCCATCGAATCTCCGGTTCCGTCATACATTTCAAACTTCGGGAGGATGAAATGTTTCAGCTGTGTGACCAGCATCATTCTTCTTGTGAAAGGGGAGTTGCCCGGCTCCCGAGCATCGGAATTAGTGTTTGTTGTTTTCTCGGACGCCCTTCTAGCCGCTTTCTCTTCAAGAAGCTGCCTCATATCGGCATGCTTATGTTGCTTTCTCCGGTGCTTATCCTTGCCGGTGGCAGCCGAACTTTCCTCCTTACTCCCAGTTTGGCTTGAATCCTCTTTCTCTTTGCTGCTCCTCTGAGACAACGCTTTGTTTTGAGTTCTCCGCCACGTGTTGTTTCGCACGGAGTCTCACTTGCTCAGGTTTTCCTTTGCGGAGGAGGAGATTTTCAGGTCGACGTCTTCTCCTAATCATCTGGCCGATAATTTAATTCACAAGTCGTTATCAGCCGTGTACTTTCCCTTCTCAGACATGGTGGCCCTTCGACATTGTCGTCTAGCTTGCGACTTGCTAACTTTGAGCTTAAAGGGGCCTCCCTCATCTACATTCAGAATAGCCTGACCGTTCAACCGAACCGTCGTCAGTTTTTCCCCAAACAAGCTCCTCATCTCCCTTACCTCTTGCAACAGTATTTTGTTGGTCTCCATCATTTCCCGGTGTTCCAGCAGTGCTATAGTGACCATCTCCGGTACCGCGTTGCAGCCTGAAACACTATTATTCGTCTCTGGTACTTCATTCTGGATAACGGTCTCATTGATAGCCTGTTGTTTGGTTGCCTGAGTAGCCATTAATTCTTCTTATGGGTACCGCGTAGGTATCAGGATTTGGATGGAAATCGCTTCATTAACGGCCCCACAGTGGGCGACAAACGGTGTGGGATATTTCTCGGGTGGATCTCTCCCACACGGTTGAACACGTTGCGTCGCGTGTTAGGTCTCTCAACGGCATAGCTACCTGAGACAAAAGAGACTAACAATCAAAAGGGCACCAGTGTGGTACCGGCCAAGGACCCTCCGACGAACAAGTTAGGTAGTGGTAGGTGAGAAGTAGCTTGCGCCGCAAGATAGTATTAAGGTTTTGAAATATGTGAACTTACTTGATTTGATAGGTCAAGTGAACCTTTATAGTCTCTTGATCGTGGGCCTCATGATTGGGCTAGTACTGGACTAGGCTTAATGGATCTTTTAATGGCTTGAAGAAGATTAGCACCTCCAAGTGGCGATCCGGATGGGTTTGGACCCAAGTGGGCTGGTCTGGTGTACACAACCCGTGTGAGGGCTATTTTTGCCCTTTACAGTACTAATTGCCCCATTTAAAAGATATTTTTTCTAAGAAATTTATTTGATACAATCAATTTAGTTGATTTTATATACACTAAGTTTATATTTTTTGTAATAAAAAAAACCAACAAAATAATACATCGAGAATTAATTCCAGAGACATCCATCACATTATTACACTAAAATATTTCAAATAATTGGCTAATATTTGAAACAATATGAAACAAAAATAAAAGTTGAGGAAAATAATTTAAGGTCAGGAGTGACGGTGCAATCTAATTTAAGGTCACCGAACATCGAACTGAGATTCTCTCAAGTTTCCATCTGCTCCTTAATTGTGTCCCTTTTAATGTGAACATTTTTTTAACGTTTTATTCTTTATTATATATATAAAATTAATTATTAAATAATGTTGAATTACCAATTGAATTGAGTCCAACAGTTAAATACTTAAATTTCCTCTACTAAGTTTGTGATTTAAATCTATTCTCAAAACTAATGTCATTTATTAAAACTAAAAAAAATTATTGATAAGCTTTAACAGAGAGAACAAGGATGAAAATAAAATTGGGAAAATTGGATAAACCATTCCTAGGAAGTAACAACTACACTCAAAAATTGAATTTAAACAATTGATTAATTTTATAAGTGTTAAAATTCGACACATAAATTTTAATTTAACAAATTATCTCCTTATAAGTTACTATTTTACTAATTTATTATTCTAAAATTTCAATGGCAAGGTCCCTAGGGCTCTCATCCCACCTTACCCATCTTTAACCTCAATCTTAAAATCCTTATAGTAGTAGGGACAGGAAGTTCTTCTCCGATCTCTCCCTTTCTTTCATATTGACATTAGAAATGTATTTCTCATTTATGCAATGAGTTTGAGGGTTTACTACTTTAAGGAGTTGAGATGTGTAAAATTAAATTTTAGTAGATAAAATTTTAATACTTTATAAATTTTAGGGAATCACTTGCTCATATTGAAAAGTTCGACGATTTAATTATCATAACCCCGATTGTTTAAGGATGGTTTGTGCAATTTTCTAGGTTAATTAGGGGAGCCATCCTAAAAATAAAAATAATAATTAGGAAAAATATACTTCTCCAAATTTTATTTAGTAAAATCTTTTTTTTTTTTACTTTTCAAAGTTCATATATATGTAGTCAAAGACTACATGTCTGACATAGAAGGTGACAAGGTACATAAGGACAGACGCGTGGAGTAATGTTGGGTTAATTAAGTTGTGTAGTCCATGACTACACAGTAAATATTAATAGTTGGGTAGTATTTGACTACGCAACCATTTTGAATAAACGAGGCAGAACGCTTGTTGTTCAAAAATAATAAGTGCATAAACTACCTAGCATAGAATAAAAACTAATGATGTCCACTAGTTCCACAACAAGGTCGTTGTCTATTACGAGGAGGTTGCTCTCGTCACATGTGGTGTACATAATCCTCACGAACTTTAACATTAGCAGGCAGTTCACAATGTCGCTATCAAAGATCATCACCCTCATGCAAAAGAGGTTCAAAATAAACATGAAATGATGATCCTCGAGCAAACTATGTGTCCCTTGCCGCAATTGCTCTATAAGAGCAGTGATGAAATGTCAATCCAACTGAATAAATTTGACATAAGACACACCATAGAATTCTGCAGCACATAGATATGGCTCTATTCGTACTCACCATCATCATATGGCTCGCGGCCTAAAGGCCGGCCTTGACTCGGCTCGGGCTTGGCCCGGAAGTCAACGTTTGACGGACCGGCTCGGCTCGGCTCGGCTAGTTAATTGTTTGGATTGGATATGAGCCTCCCTTTTTTTTGAACGAGTCGGCTCGTTGGCCGGCTCGTTGGCTTGCTCGTTTGAGCCTCTATAGGGCCGATCCAACTAGCCGGCTCGAGCTCGGCCCAAATAAAGCTCGCAATATTTATTTATTATTTAAATAAAATTTATATTATTACCATTTTTTAAATTTAAGATAAAAAAATCTATTATAACTTAACAATAGAATTAAAAAAGAGAGAAAAAAAACTTATTATAACTTGACAGTAGAGTTTAAAAACAAATTAAAAAAAAATAAACTAAATTAAAGATTGGGAGCTAGCAAAAAAAAGGATGCATGAAGAAGAAAATATTGAAAAGTCAACTGAAGAGTTTGAGACATTCATTTCACCAACGTCGGCTAAAGAATATGATTCTCCTGAAGAATAATTTATTCATTTCATGTAATTTTTTTAAGTTGAGAAAAATGCATATGATTGACAAATAAGTGGGTGCCAACCTAGTTGGGATGTACTTATATTGTAGTGATGCACTTTATTCTCAAATATTCATGTATGAAATAATTAATAAAAATGTATATTTTTTAAAGTTGATACTTTTGTGTAATTACTAAATAAGATAAAATAAAATAGTTAAATTATTTAACGGATAAAATTGTTATTTAAAATAATAAGTTTAATATGTTAATTTTGTTAACACTTGATTTTTTTTTTTTTTAAAAAGTGATTCAAAAGTTATACACTATTGGTTGTTGAGAAAATATAATACAAAAATGAATTTATATGATAGGTCGAGCTTGGCTCGCTCCAACGAGCCAGGCCCAAGCTCGGCTCGATGAGCCTAGCCCATGAGCCGAGCCGCGAACCTTAACATTTTAGATTGGGCCGAGCCGAGATGATGGTGAATTCGTACATCAATGGTTTCATATAATTGTTGTAGAACTCCCCGTCATCATCTACAGTGGAGGACACTTGAATACTTATTATTCCAAACAGTTTGAGACCTATGGTTAAGCTGAAAGAAATAACACACTAGGATCTATTGGTCCTGGCTCAATACGCACCATATTCTACAAAATTATCACAAAATTTATTACAGCGCATCAAAAAATGTCTCAAAAAAGTTACCAAGTTATTACAAAGGTTACTACATACCATCTGACAATGTCTCAAAAGTTACCAAGTAATTACAACGCATCAAAATATGTCTCAAAAGAGTTACTTAGTATTACAAAATGTAACGTCCCATTACTTTTGAGGTAATTTTTTTTATTTGATTAAAGTCTTTAAATTTAATTTTGAATTTAAGCGTTTATTTCGTTCGTAAATCTTTTTAATTGCTTTATTAGCTTAAATGAGTTTGGAGCGTATTAATAATTATTAACAAGCCAATTAATAATTATTAATCACCTTTTAACTAGTTTAATTGCTTTGAGTTTAGTTTTAAAAGCTAAAAGCAAACGAGGGACGAGTTCGTAATTATTGATTTCTTAAAATATCTTTTTACTATTCACTATTTCTTTTTAAAACATCCAAATAATCAAAAAAATACATTTCTTATCTTCCTTTCTCCTCATTGCCATGGGCATCCATTTTTGGGAAGAATTTCTTCGTTTCTCGTCGGATCGACTCGATTCTAGGTTCGTTGGATAGCCCTTGCTCCAACATTCCTTTTCAACCTACTTGTGAAGCTTTTTTCCTTCGTTTTCGAAAGGCCTCAAGGTAAGACAAATTTCTAAATCTTTAAGGGTTTTGTTCTAATTGATGTTTTAATGGAATCCATGGTTGAAATCTTCAATTTCTCACCAAGAAACTTGAAGATTTCAATTAAGGAAGTTGTTTTAGGTATTAGGAAGTTTTACCCTAACCCTAGACTCGAGATCGTACCAAACCTATCCCGTTTGATTTACCCAAACCATGGGTTGTTTTAGGATGTTTATAATTAATTAGTTTTATGTTGTATTTAATTTTGGGGAAGTAGCTCTTGTCCAAAAACCTTAATTAAGCTTACCCATTGAAAGTACAATCTTCCAAACTACTCGAAACCAACCTGAAACACCTCTAAATTGCCTAAAGACCCACCCCCCTATGCTTTGCCGAAAGCCTCTTGGGGCCAATTCCAGGTTTTTTCGTCGTTTTATGCGTTTAGGTGTCATTTTTCGATGTTTGGTTTGTTAATAATTCTTAGATTTAATTTAATTGTAGGTGTTTTTGGACCTCCGCTTGAGCGCTCCTTTAGAACTTTGGAGCTAAACTACTTTTTCCAAGGTGAGGATAAATAGAACTTTATGTAAACTTAGAAACCAAACTAGTTGAACGACTTCTAGGATCGGAAGTTGAGCTTGAGATTTGAAATGAAAGGATTAAAGTAAGTGAACCAACTTGTTTAGGCATGGGAGTAAGTTTTAATTTGAGTTGGGTGAACTTATGGATCTTTCGAAGCAAACGACTAACTATTAAAAATTCTAAATTATGCTTGTTTCGGCGTTTCTTGATGATTTTTGGAAGTTGAAGGTTCCATGTATAATAGGGTGAATAAGGAATTGAGGATAGAACTTCGTTTGTTTACTAAAACGATGGAAATGAGACTTTTATGTTAAATTTAGTAACTCGAAATTATCTGAAGGTCATTTGGCTTGACTTTTACATTTCAGAAGTTGATACTTTCTTGTTTTATGCAGAAAAGGTAATTAATGATTCTTGTATCATTGATCATTTATGTTTCTTTCAGTTACTTTGAATGGTTAAATTTATGTCTACTCGAACTTGAGACCCTGTTTATTTTTATCTTGCATAATCATATTTGGGGGGAATAATGAGACAATGCATAGATTGAGTGTGCTTGCATTGTCTGGTATTATTCGGTTTGTGTTTACATATATGTATCATGACGAATGCTAAAGGCTGCATGAAATTTGCATGATTTAGGGGTGGATAATGAGATAATGTTAGGATTGATCGTGCTCACATTATCTAGTATTATCCATAATCACTGTGATAGATATATGAGTGAATGTAGGGGCTGATTGAACATAACATTTGATGGGTGAGATGGTTAGACTGTGTGAGCTTTTATTACTCATCATTATTCACTAGAGATGGGAAGATACTTATAAAAGACAGTGTGTACTTTGTTTTAGAAAGCAGGATAATGAATTATTGTTAGACTGCGTGTGCTTTCAATACTATCATTATAAGTATGTTTATGGTTATATTAATGTAAAGGTTGAGTGTACTTTACATGTGTTGAGCGAGTTAATGAATAATTTTGAGACTGTGTGTGCTAACATTATTGCATTAATCGCGAGTTATTTTTTTTGAATATGTTAAGATCAAGTAAGCTTAGCATGAGTTATTAGAGATAAAGGAATGTAAACCTAAGTATAGTATGAGATATTATAGAGAAAGAAATGAGACTGATATGTGTGTTATGAAACACATTCTTCTGAATGCTTGAGAGCTAGTTTCTTGATTATTTGAGAGATCTTGTAAGTGAAAGTTGAATAATTGATGTCAAACCCTTTTGAAGTGGTTGAATGGTAAAGAGTATGTAAGTTCTATTTGGACACAAATCCGAATACGGGTTCGGAGTTTAATGTTACTTTACTTTCTGTTTATCTCCACTTGGTTTTTGCTCATGATATTACAATTTTTCAGGTATGGCTCGTGCTCGCGGGAGAGGAGCTGGTGCTACCTGATCTGGATAAGGATGATGGCAAGATGGACTAGAGATGGTTTTATAGTCCATGGACTCATTTTATTTCATGTTCTCTTTTTGCGTTGTACATTTGTGTATAAGCTCATGAGAGCCTTTTGTTTTAAACTTATGATTCTGAAACTTCTTTTGAACTTTACTTCAAGAAATGCACATTTTTTTTGTTTTATGATTTCTCTGATTGTGAAAAATGTAAACAGGTTTTAGATAGTTCAAATCTTAAATGTACCCATGCTGTTTTTTTTAAATACTAAGTTGTAACGTCCCGTTATTTTGAAGTGAATTTTTATTTATTTATTTTATTTATTTATTTATTTAATGTTATTTATTTATTTATTTATTTCAATTTAAGTATTTAGTTTAATTATTATTTTATAATTTCGATTTTAGTAGTTAATTTCGACCGAAATTTGTTTTAATCGTTTTAATGCTCTAAATTCGTTTCGGTGACATTAATAATTATTAATAGGCCAATTAATAATTATTAATCACCTTTAGATTTATTTAAGAGCATCGGGTTTCGATTCATAAGTCAAAAGTCATAAAAGGACGTAACCGTCATTTCCAAATTTCTTAAAAATATCCAAATACTATTCATTTGTCTTTAAAAATGCATTTTTGACCAAAATTGACAAAACTTGTCATTTTTTCCTTGCCATTGCCGTGAGCTTCTCATCCATGGATGAGAAGAAAATCTTCTTGGCTTTTCTTCGTTTCTGGCGGATCGTCGGTGTTTTCGGTTGCGTTGGATTGGTAGGGACGAGGGCTACCTATCCAACCTAGCTTTTCGAAGTTTCCCGTTCTCTAAGGGAAGTCCCAAAAAGTAAGTTTTCAAAACTTTTTAGGTGGTTTTGTTCGTTTTTGATTATAAATGAGATTTGAAGTTGAAATCATGAATTACTATCATGAAAAATGACGATTTTGAGCCCGGATTTTCGAAAAACACTATTCACCCGAGACACTATTCATCCGAAATCACTATTCACCCGAAATTGCACATTTGTTCGCATATTAGTTATGAATTGTAATATGTTGTACAATCGATGAATTGTAGGTGCAATTGCTCGGTGGTTGTTTTGTGGAAATTGGAGATTTGGAATTATTTGGCTAAGGTGAGAATGATTAGTATGTAAAGTAACTATAGAAAGCAAATGAGTGTATTGGTTTGAAGAGTTTGAAACTAAGATTAGAATCCGAACCTAAGATTAGAGGGTTATGAGTTAGTGCCCTTAGGATTAGAAGTTAATCCTTCAAGGGAGAACTTAGAAGTTCTCGAGAAAGACTTGAATCTTAGAAGATTCTAAGTTAGATTCGATACGAAACTAAGGTTGGATCATTGGAAGTTAAGAATCCAACTTGTAATTAGAACGATTAATAGAACCTCGATTTATTGAAAGTTTAGAATCCTGGAAGGTATAGTTAATCGTTTAAGTAATGATTGTACTTTTATTATTGATATTGGAGTTCGATCGACATATCGTTCATCCGAGGTTACAATCTTTTTCTTTCTTTGTACTTAATGTCATTTACTTTATGTCTTTTACTTTATGTTTATTTCAGTTACTTTATTATTCGCACTTTACTTTATTTACTTGTAAGTATGTGCGAGCATATCATTGCATCTCGCACCATGACATATTGCACCATGACATCTCGCATAAAAGAAGTACGAATGTTGGAGCCTACGGGTATTATCCGCATTTCCTTCTGAGAAAAAGAATGAAAATGAGAAATAAAAGAAGTACAGAATGTTGGAGCCTACGGGTATTATCCGCATTTCCTTCTGAGAAAAAGAATGAAAATGAGAAAGAAAAGATGTACAGAATGTTGGAGCCTACGGGTATTATCCGCATTTCCTTCTGAGAAAAAGAATGAAAATGAGAAAGAAAAGAAGTACAGAATGTTGGACCCTTCGGGAATTGTCCGCATTTCCTTCTTCATGCATTTCATGCATATGATTGATGAAAAAATATATATCCTGGATAGAGGATCGAGATGTTATATTGTTATGAGAGGTTATTTACTTTTCCTGTTTATGTCATAACAAGAATTTGGATGAGATTAAGACTACGAGAGTTAGTAGTATCATCCTTTAGAGAATGTAAAAATGAATTTACCTAGAGTTTGGATGACTTTAGGAGTTAATTGTGTTATACTTTGGAAAATATGGAATAGAATTACCTAGACTTTGGTGAATTCTAGGAAAGAAAGTGTCGAATTTATTTGGACACAAATCGGAATACGAGTTTGAGGTCTATCCTTACTTTTTATTCTTATTATTCTCACTGGGCTTAAGTTGTTAGCTCATGATATTACAAACATTTCAGGTAATGTTTGGGATCGTGGAAGAGGAGCAGGCGTGCGCGCTTGATCGAGAGGATGATGATGATCGAGATGGACTATGTGTTATGTAAAATCCATGTACATGGTTTTGTGAACTTTATATCACTTTGATGATTTGTACTCTGTAATTAGCTCATAAGAGCTTATTGTCGTTGATTTATGATTATAATCATTTTGAACTCCTGGATAGGAACTTAATGTTCCTTGTGTATTTTAGATTTTGAAATTAAGATGTAAACAGGTTTTTGGCCAGCAAATGTTCAAACATAACCACGCCAAATTTTCTTAAAATAAAAGACTTCCGCTGTTTTCTCTGATTTAAATTATTTAAAAGTGACGGGTCGTCACATAAGTTTTCCATCGCGTTTTGATTTTTAAATAATTTAAAAGGAGTTGGGTCATCACACAAAACATAAATGATAATCTAAAGTACATCACCCCTAATGGCATCAGGACACGTCCGTCGATTATGACTATCTTTATGGCAGATACCACACGGTCCCTTAACTAATACTTCTCTCTCATCCATCTCATTTCGAATATAAGATGTACGAGGTCTTCTCGGTGGCCTTGCTAATCTTGAATCATGATATAAATAGGAAATTTTGGTTTTGGCCAATGGTATGGGCTCAAAGTTAGGTGAATTATTTTTTTGATATGATTCTAAGAGGTAGCACGGCTCGAAGAATTCCATGTAGTCTAGACGACAATGTTTTCATGCAGATATAACATGGGAGCAAGGAATCTCTAAACCTTTCCATTTTTTACATGTACAAGTGCCCTCATATAGTTTCTTTGCATGAGTATTTCCACATGGACCACTCGTCTTTCAAACACTGGTGACCACTTTGAACACACCTTCTTCTTGATTGAAACTGGTCACATGATTCATATCTGTCCGGGCTTGCCACTCAATAACTTTATTAATTACCAACCTGACATAAATGACGTACAATATAAATATTACAAATTCAAAAGAAGGTTATTCTGAATAATAAAAATATTACTACATGTAAAGACCCGACTCTTTAAAATAAAACTAAATAAATAACGCAAGCAGAAGACTTGAAATAATAATGGAAAACCTATAAATCGATAAAAACATCATTTCATTTCAAAATGAAATCCAAAATCCTAAACGTTCAAATATTGGAAGCGCTTCCCTTTTTATAAGTTTCAAACCCACAATAGAAATAAGTGCATAAATCAAGAAAATCCATGAAGATCAAAATAAACATAAGTAGAAATGCTCAAAAGAGCTCAACAATCCATAAGAAGCAAAAACGGATAAAAGAAAGTGTCATGACACGAGTAGTCTATGTACTACACAAACAAAGTCTATCCATAGTCATCATCGGTCCAGAATCATGCCGCACCAGCTCCTCGGCCACGAGCGCGACCACGTCCCGTACTTGAAAGTGTAATATAATGAGCAGGAAACCCAGTGAAGATAAATTGAATAGAAAGTAACTTTAGATCCCAAATCCAAATCCGGATTTGTGTCCAACGAAACCTATTGTCTCTTGACTACCCAAACAGACTTCCGAACGTAAGGTCATGCATTTCTCCCAAGAACATAAAATAAAGAACAAGAATGAAGATCATGCAAGTAGTCAAGTCTCCCAAGCTCATAACAATCGGAACACGTAATCATACGTTAAATCTTTCAGGAATATAAATAGAATAGGTTAAGCTCATGCAGTCTTAACTAAGAATAAGATCAAGAGCATAGAGCCAAGAACATAGAACTTAGAACATAGATCATTGAAATTAGAACATAGAACATGGAACATAGAATATAAAACATAGAACGTGTGAATAATGACAGATGATGCAAGCTCACGTAGTTTATACACGATCCCATTATCTCACTCCAATATCAAGTAAAGCTCATGAAGCCTTTACTTTATTATCAAGAACAAATGCAAGCTCACGTAGTCTTTGCATTATAGAACTAGAACAAGAACCTCCTGGGTGAATAACGTCAGATGATGCAAGCACACAGAGTCAATGCACGATCCCGTTACCTCATTCAATGACATGTAAAACTCACGTAGTCTAAGCAGTCTAGAATATATATGTTTCATACTAATTATGAATAATACCAGATAATGCTAGCTCACACAACTACATTATCTCATTATTCATCTCCTCCGTTCATTGAGCTCACGTAGTCTATGCATTCCTCATGATACATATATCGAACCATGAAGAATACAAAACAATGCAAGCACACGTAGTCTATGCATTATCTCAATATCCATCACCATGCGAACAAGTGTGATAATATAGAATCAGAAATTTGAGAATCAAAATATAAACAGAGAACCAATTTCAGAACATCTCATCAAAGAAATATTAATCAAGAACATGAGAACGTATAAGGTCATAAGCCCATACTTTTATCGATCACAACAATCTTGAAATCATCAAATGACTTATGTACTAAAGACCAATGCTGGAAGGCCCAGTCTCAGTAAAAGTTCAAAGTAATCAGAAAACCTCGATATCGTAAATAATCTCTAAGAACATAAGATAATCATTGTTGGGAAGGCCCGATCTCAGTAAAAACCCAAAGTAATAAGGAAATCTTGATATCGTAAATAAATCTTCAAGAACATAAGCTAACCAAACTTTAAGCATAAACATACTTAAGCCCAAAAATTCCATACTTTAACTCCCAAGAATAAGTAAAACCCATAATTTACCAATATCGATTCTATACTCCCGATTCCTATTAAATCATAAAATTAGCATGCTCAACACTTAATTTCAATTTTAACTTAACTCCCGAATCATACAAATCGTTCAAGAATTTAGTTCCTAAATTTACTGTAAATTTTATCATCCTCACCTTTGAAGCTTAGTAAAAGTGCTAGAATCAAGAACCGGCTACAAATTAAATAAGAAAAACGCCCCTAAAGTTTCCCGAAACTTGAAAAATAGTTAATTCCAATTAATTAGTGAGAGAAACAGGTTAAAATAGCGAGAACCGGCATCAAATGCAAGAAAAACCAGCTAAACCAGACTAAACTGGTTTAGGTGAACCGGTCTTCACAAAATGAACAGACCAGCCATGCACGGAGGCGGGAAAAAAACGCAACTCACCTAGTCTATTTTCCAGCGCTATTCTCAGCGCCTGACGGTGGGGGAAACGACTGGCTCTAGAGAGATAAGCGTAGGCGAAGATCCCGACTCCAAACGTTGCAAAAACTTCAAACCCGGCGGGTTTATTCTCCCAGATTCTGACAACTTTCACTCTGAAATTCTATGGCTGCCACGGTGGTTTTAGGAGAGGAGGTTAATGGTGGCGAGTTCACGAGGGTAGGTCATGGTGATTCCGGAAACGTGAAATAAAAATAGAGAAAGATGAGCCTTCACTTGCGACGGTGGAGGGACGGCGTGGGGAGGAGCTTCTCGTTGATGAAATGAAAAAAAGGAAAAAGGGAGAGAGAAGGGGACGACTGAGATGCGAGGGGGAGAGAGAGAGTAAAATAAAAGAAATAAAGAAGGGGGGGTTTGCGTACGGTTGAGAGAAGAGAGAGAGAGGGAGCTAAGGGTTTTTCCTTTTTGATTTTCTTTTTATATTAAAAAATAATAAAAAGAAAATCAATTAAATGAAAAAGATGGGTGGTTGCCCTAATTTTTGGGATAGGACAAAAGGTTGAATGGGCCCCACTTTTATTACTCTCCTAAATATCTTACCAAACCCTATGAATTTTAACTTGCTAATTAACAATATTAATGCTACCATTAATTAGGAAATAAAAATCAAATTAAAATTAGAGAATAATTAATTAGGTTCTAAATTAGCAATATTAAGCTAAACTATATTAACTACCTTATAAATCCTAAAATAATTAAATTAAAATAATTAGCTAAATAAATAATAAAACTAAAAAAAATTACAGCGAAATTAACAGGACGTTACACTGCACCTCGTGTGCTTCTCGTTGCTAATAATTGTAGCATGTATCATCTTTCACTTTTCTTTAAAATATTTCATAGTACAATAAAAGGTTAATTGCACTAATCCAATAATTGGTAATCTTCTCCACCCCTCAATACACTGTTTATACATTCTGCGACATTGGTTGTACACCACCAGTATGGTGTCCACCATCACGGGACAGTGTCCAATGTATAGGGTGAAGAGAATTGAAAAAACGCAAAAAATTTGGATTAATATCTTTGATCTCGTTCATACATGCCTAAACTTATGAAACTGAAACTGTGCTCCAGATTGATATACCAAACTTTTCAACTATATTTTTTTTTATTTGATATTGAAATTGCCAGAGATATGCCATAAGAAAGATATAATTCACTTGTGACTATCTGATAGTAGATATATACCCTCCTTGATAGTAACCGTATGTCACAGATGTCATAAAACCAATTCCAAGACTCGGCACTCTCTTCTTCTAAAAAAAGTTATTGGAAAGATCAAAGAAAGTACCTTCTCTTGCTCCATAAAGAATTCTTCCAATAATTTAAAATTTAACCTTTTTAAAAGAGCGTCAACTATTTCAAAAGCTAGTGGAAAGATGTGTCCATTAGAATCAATAGCAGTAGAGACCAACAACTTTCCCTTATACTTTCCTGTTAAGAATGTCCCATCAATTTGTATAATGAATCTACAATGTTTGAAATCCTCAATAACTGCACCAAATGTCTAAAATACAATTTCAAAAATCTTATGACCTCTTTATTTCATTCTTCCAAGCTTCTACTAAGCTACAGTACCAGAGTTTATCATTTTCAATATATTCATCCACTTGGTAAATAATTTATAAGGTTCTTCCTAATTCTCATACAACAGATCTGGTGTTTTTCTTTTTCCATCCCATACCTTCCAGTTTTGCATATTCTCATACAACAGATCTGGTGTTTTTCACAAACTGTTTTACTTCATTGGCAATAAAATTCGCATCTATTTGCTTATGATCCTGTGAATAAGTTTGAAAAGACATGTTTGCACACTATAATTCTGTGTTATTTCCCACTTTCTATGTGTTTTATGAGGACAAGCATGAAGCCTCCAATGACACTCTTATCCAAATTGCTTACATTGAATAAGACATGTTTCTTTTCAATAATTCGAACATTGAGTTTCGAGATAAATACTTTCCTTTTTCGCAACTTTTCTGATCTCCCACTTTCTCCAAGTTCTAAACCAGGACCCAATGCAGACATTGAATTTATACATTCCATGTCTAACTTAGCATGGACGGTGATGGAACCTCATGTCAACATTCATCGCCCCCTAATACATCAATATCTTCTTCATTATTAAGCATGTTTATTTCAACATCTTCATCATTCAATGCTAAGATTGAAGTGAAATGTTGTAACGAACCGATTTTCCGTTAAATTCTTTAAATTCAAATGCGCAGCGAAAGACTTAATTTTTAAAGAAAAACGGCATGGGTTCGTTTAAAATTCGAATAACCAAAACCTGTTTACAACAACCCATATTTAGAGAAAGCGATAAATCGGGAATGCGCAATCCATCATATAGTTTAAACTCCCAAACAAGATTTGAATCATAAAACATATGCAATTTTTAGACAAATACCCTTTCGGGCTCAAAAAGACACAAGTTATGGAAGTTGGAAATAATTTACAAGCATTTCTAAGAATGCTAAACCAAAAAGTGTTCAACATTGTCTGTACACCAACTCAGCAAGTCACACAACACCACCTTCTCTACCACGCTTCTTAGGACGAGGTTTACCTGAAAATTTGTAAGTGTAACAACATTAGCATAAAAATGCTAGTGAGAGTAAAACGAAAGCAAGTAATCCTATGAACAAAATTTCATACCCGAAATTGTTCAAAGGCCTATAATGCTCATTACTACCCATATCCACACTTCCAATTTCATACAATCATACGATAGCAATATACTACCCGCAATAGTCTTTCAATGCCAAGTAATAGAAATAAAGACTTAAAGTAAAGTTAACAATCATTACTAAGTCTTACTACACAATTCTAAAGAATATGTACATGTAACATTAACTATCTTTGTTACCAAACAAGTTTCATCATAACGTGCTATTGTATGGATTGAAATCAACATACCACGTACGGTCGTACCATATCTCAAGTCACCGTTGTTAGGAATGGTGTCTTAGAACTTGTAATTATTTAGTAATAATAATTTATTAAGAATAAATTAAATAAATAAACATAAGTTCTTTATATTATCTAGATTGATTCAATTAATGATATTAGGAATATATGGAAATATATAAATATCAAACATTCAAATAGTAAAACCCTAAGTCACTCTTATGAAATCACGACTTAGTATGTGAGTCATACGAGAGGATTAAAGTCGAGATGAGTAACTTAAACTTGTCTACAGTAAACGGATAACATTTGGGAACCTTATCCTGGTAACACTGTTGATAGCTTCACATTTTGTTTATAGACAAATGATCGAATCCTGATCATTCATGTGGGAGACATGAAATGGAAGTATCATATGCAATGTTGATTGTATAAGACGGGACCACGATGTTCGATCAAATTTCTCATTAGTACCGTTTACGAGAAATAATCGAATATCAAACTAAGTTTATCAACCGTGATAGATCTCAATCTTGAGTGAAATGCAGACTCCTATTTGTGGAGTTATGTTCTTTGATTCACATAGTTGAGAGCGATCTGTAAGAACGCTCAATACACTTCTGTTTTGGGAACATGACTAGATAAGTAGCTGGGAACTCATTTTCACGAGATGAAATTCATAACTTTCTTATAAATTAACGGTATCAGTGCGATACCTAAACATTTTAGGAACTTTAGGAAACTCCCTTGATGTACTAATTCGAGACATGAACAAGTGACGTCACGACTTCTATTGATCACAGAAGTATCTTATCTCTAGTTCGACTAAAGATAAAGTTCATTGAAGAATCAGCAGGAACACAAGGATAAAGCGGTAATTACAGGGGCAAAACGGCAAATTTATCCGCCTGTAATTATGAGGGTTCCACGTGAAGGATAATATCACAGATATAAATAATGATAAACTAAATGGACAATAACTCATCTATAGTGAGGGGAGTTCAGCTATGAATCTATAGTGGAATTATTCATACTTAGATAATAAGTAATTAATTGATTATGTGTTAATCACTTAATTGACTAATTATTAAGCCCATGATCTATAGGTCCATCGGGTCCCTATGCTAGCCCAAATATCGTAATCACGAAATCAAGTAGAAGAAATGAAATTTTAAGTAAAGTGAATTACTTAAAATAGGCAATATTAGTTGTTTAAATATTGAGTATATGTAAACGGTAATTAATATAAACATTATTAATTGTTTAAATAATGAGTTTATTTAAACAGGAAGTTAATAATGAAATATTATTAATTAGATATTATTAATTATTTAAATATTGAGTATATTTAAATGGTAATTAATAATTTGAAATTAATTAACAATTATTAATTGTTTAAATAATAAATTTTATTTGAACGGAATTAATAATTAAAATTAATTAATTAATAATAAAATGTTATCAATAAAATTATTAATTAAATAATGAGTTTATTTAATGGAAATTAATAATTAAAATATTTATTATTAATTATTTAAATAATGAAAATTATTTAAATAGAAATTAATAATTAAATATAATTTGATAATATTTAGTCGGGAGAAAATATTAATATTATTAATTGCTTAAATAAAATATTTTATTTAAATGGTAATTAATGAATAAATTAATTAAGTTGGACTTATTAATTTAAGAGAGAATTTCAAGCCCAATTGGATTAATGAACCCAATTGAAATTGGCCCAAAATAATTAATTAAATAAATTAGAATTATTTATTAATTATTAAGCCAATTTTCGGCCATGACATGTATTTTAGGAAGAGATAATTGTTTGAATTATATCCTAAAATAATTACATAGATTTATTTACCCAAGATAAATAAAATAATCTCCTATTTATCTATGGCATTTTCGAAATTGCAAGATAAAGGAAAGAGATAACCTTTATTCTTTTTGTATTTATCTCTATAGATTAATCCTAATGTGATTAGGATTCCTATTTTCCTGTAAATAGGAGGGTTGGGTCATTCATAAATCACACAATTCAATTCCATAGAAAGTTGGAACTCTCTCTTCCTCTTCTCCCCCCCTCATTGCCGATTTTCCCTTGTCATTATTGGGAAGAAAATATTTTTCTTCTTCCCAATTTCTTCATAAGTTTGATCCCACAATCGGATTTCGTTTGATCAATCGGGATATAGCGTAGAAGATCCGGTGTTGCTGAGGATTTGATGTTGTAAAGAAACCTCCAACCGATTCTCCATTTATTACTCAATGTAAGTAAAAGGCCTTTAATTTTCGAAATTAAGCATAAATCTACATGTTTTTATCACGAATTGCATGATATTAATAGATCTGTTATTAAATGTTAATAAATTTACTAAATAAATTTCCGCTATTTTAGTAAATCATCCCTTCAACCGTACCATGATACCGTATGGACCGAAGTCAACATACTATCATGTACCGTATTACAATCATCGTAACTCTCATCACATCGGATAACAGGACTTTCACCATATTACAAATCATCGCACCATGATACGTATGGATCCAAATCAACATACTATCATGTGCCGTATTACAATCATCGTAACTCTCATCACATCGGATATCTGGACTTTCACCATATTACAAATCATCGCACCATGATACGTATGGATCCGAATCAACATACTATCATGTGCCGTATTACAATTATCGTAACGTGCTTGTATGGATCCGAATCAACATACCACGTACGGTCGTACCATATCTCAATCATCGCACCATGATACCTATGGATCCGAATCAACATACTATCATGTGCCGTATCACAAATCATAGTACCATGGTACCGTATGGATCCGAATCAACATACTACCATGTACCATATCACAATACGGTATGGACCGAAGTCAACATACCACGTACCGTATCACAAATCATCGCACCATGATACGTATGGATCCGAATCAACATACTATCATGTGCCGTATCACAAAAGGTTAAGTTCCCTAATAAGTTAGTTAATCTCAAAGAATCCTACTAAGTTATTAAGAAACCTAACTAACTAGATTACACGAGTTATCACTCAAGTGTATCTTCTAACTACTTTATCTTCCAAACCAATCAAAGTAACTTTCATCTAACATCTCCAATTCACTTTGCAAAACTTCCAAACCACTCCGATGTTTCCTTTTCATCGAACTCATTATAACTCCAAATTCTCTCCACTCACTTCCGAATTAAAGTCTCGAACCAAAACTTAATTCTAAGAAGTTATTTCCCTCTTTACCTCGATAAACAATAACATAACGAAACTCAATTCATAAAACAGCTAACTTTCGCTTTAAACTCACCTTGGCTTGTAGAAAAGCTCCTATCTATCCGAGGTTGCAAACCCACGATCAAATCACAATCCTACAAACGAATTACACCTAAATAACATTAATTAACCGGAAATCGTACACAACATCTAAACGCACAAAACGACGAAAAACCCGGATTTCTTCCCTATAGTGCTCTCGGCCATACAAGGGAAATTGGGGGTAGGGTTTGGTTTTCCGGCTTTTATGCACTTTAGAGGTGTTTCGGGTTGATTTCGGATACTTTGGGAGTTCACAACATCAATAGTATCCGTAATTTAGGGTTTTGCACATTAAACGATTTCCTAAATCTAATTACAATAAACATTATATCAATAAAAGTAAACCCCAAAACAACCCCCACGATGTAAAATTCAAACAGGAAGGGCTTCGACTGAAACTCGGTTTTAGGGTTTAGGGAAAGTTGTCAAAATCACTAAAAACAACTCCCGTACTTAAAATCATTGAGTTCCTCGGCAAGAAATCGAAGAATCAAAATGAAAACTCCATTAAAACACTATTTGGAGCTTGGGGTTTGAAGTTTAACTTACCGAGAAGTCGTTAGAACACGGATGGAAAGCACGATTGTTAGGTTGAGAAGAATCCTAGGACCGAAGGCTTTCCGATCCAACCAAATTCGATTCGATCCGTCGAGAAACGAGCGATACCTGAAAATCTCTTCCCCCCCCCCTTGAAGCCACGGTTTGGAGAAGAAAAATGAGATGTTTTTGGTTAAATTTGGTCAAATGGCAATTTAAAGAAGAATATGAATAGTGTTTTGGATATTTTTAAGAAATTGGAAATGACGGTTGCGTCCTTTAATGACTTTTGACTTATAAATCGAAACCCGAAGCTCTTAAATTAATCTAAAGGTGATTAATAATTATTAATTGGCCTATTAATAATTATTTATGTCACCGAAGCGAATTTAAAGTATTAAAACGATGGGTTTTCGGCCGAAAACAACTACTAAAATTGAAATCATTACTTTTAAACTAACCTTAAAAGCTTTAATTAAAATAAATAAATAAAATAATAATAATAAAAATAATAAAAAATAATAATTTACCCCCAAAAGTAACGAGACGTTACAGACTACGCTCCTTAAAAGACTTTTCGTTCTCGAAAAGTGCACTTACCAAGTGAAAAGCGAGGGTACTTAGACTGCATTTCGTCCTCACATTCCTATGTAATCTCCTTCAACACTTGGTTCCTTTACAATACTTTGACCAAGAGGATAAATTTGTTTATCAACACTATCCATTTGGCTAGTTTAAGAACTTCGGGTTTCGTTTTATAAGCTAAAAGCATTAAAAGGACGTAACCGTAATTTCTAATTTCTTAAAAATATCTAAAAACACTATTCATGTAACGTCCCGTTATTTTGAAGTGAATTTTTTTTTTATTATTTATTTAATGTTATTTATTTATTTCAATTTAAGTATTTAGATTAATTATTATTTTTGTAATTTCGATTTTAGTAGTTAATTTCGCCCGAAATTTTTTTTAACTGTTTTATTGTTTATTTTTCGCTTCGGTGACATTAATAATTATTAATAGGCCAATTAATAATTATTAATCACCTTTAGATTTATTTAAGAGCATCGGGTTTCGATTTAGAAGTTAAAAGTCATAAAAGGACGCAACCGTCATTTTTGATTTCTTAAAAATATCCAAAACACTATTCACTTCATCTTTAAAATGCCCATTTGACCAAAGTTGACCACCAAACTTCATATTTCTCTCCCAAGGTCGTGGGTTCAAAAGGAAAAAAGGGATTTTTGGGTTTTTGCTTGCTTTTCGACGGATCGACTCGATTTCGGTTGCATCGGAAAGGCTTCGGGTCTAGGATTCTTTCCACCCAACTATCGTACTTGCCACTCGAGATCCACGGAGTTTTCGGTAAGTTTCTCTTGAAAACCTTAGCTCCAAATAGTGTTTTAATGGAGTTTTCTTTGTTTTCTTTCGATTTCTTGCCGTGAAACTCGGTGTTTGTAAATACGGGAGTAGTTTTAAGAGTTTTTGGAAACTTTCCCTTAACCCTAAAACTGAGTTTCAGTCGAAACCCTTTCCATTTGAAACTTACCTTTTGGGATTTGAATATGGGTTATAAATTAGTGAATTAATGTTTATTTAAATTCAATTCGGGAAAGGGCTTAATGTTCAAAAACCCTAATTATCGATACCCATTGAAATCGGGAATATCAAATTTGCTTAAAACCAACTCGAAACACCTCTAAAGTACCTAAAAGCCGGAAAACCAAACCCGAGACCCAGTTTTTATGGGGGGGCTGAGAGCCTCATAGTGAGGTTTATGGGGTTGTTCATTGTTTTGAGCTTTTAGATGTTAATTGATCGATGTATGTTTATTTATTAATTGTAGATGTAATTAATTGTAGGTGTTTCGGATCATTGTTTGATCGTGCTTTCGGAAACTTGGAGCGAACTCTTATTTGGCTAAGGTGAGAATAGTTAGGATTTAAAGTAACTATAGAAAGCGAATGAGTATGAAGGTTTGTAGCATTTGAAACTAAGACTAGAAACCGAATCTAAGAATAGAGGGAATGAGCTAGTACCCTAGAATTAGGAGCTAGTTCTTTAAGTGAGAACTTAGGAGTTCTTGAGGAAAGCATTGAACCTTAGAAAGTTCTAAGTTAGATTCGTTTCGAAGTTTAGGATGGATCATTGGAGGTTAAAAGATCCAAACTTGTATTTAGAACGATTAAAAGAACCTCGGATTATATTGGAAGTTTAGAATCCTTGAAGGTTAGGTTAATCGTTTACGTTATGATTCTATTCTTATTATTGATATCGGAGTTCGATCGACACATCGTTCGTCCGAGATTACTATTTATTTTACTTTATGTCATTCACTTTATGTCCTTTATTTTATGCCTTTTACTTTATGTTTGCTTCAGCTACTTTAATTCCGCATTTTATTTATTTACTCCAAAACATATCATATTGCATCATAACATCTCGCATCATGGAAAAAAAGTGAGAATGAGAAAGATATGAATGGGAGAATGATGGATCCTACGGGATAGACCACATTACCTTCATAGAAAAAGAAGAGAGAATGAGAAAGACGTGAATGGGAGAATGATGGATCCTACGGGATAGACCACATTACCTTCACAGAAAGAAAAGAGAAAGTGAGAAAGAAAAGGAGGGAGAACGATGGATCCTACGGGATAGACCACGTTACCTTCTTCATGCATAAGGGCGTATGCGAATCCTACGGGATGTTCTCATGCATTCATGCTTATGATCGATGAGAAAGAGAATCGAGATGTTATATTCTATGCAAAGTTATTTATTTTTCTTATTTTATGTCATAACAAGTTAATGGATGAGGATTGACTACGAGTGTTAGTAATATCATCTTTTGGAAAGTTTAGAATGAAATTACCTAGAGTTTGGACGACTTTAGGAGTGAATTGTGTCAGGTAAATTGGACACAAATCAGAATACGAATTTGAGGTCTATCCTTACTTTTTATTCTTATTATTCTCACTGGGCTTAGTTTGTTAGTTCATGATATTACAAACATTTCAGGTAATGTTTGGGATTGTGGGAGAGGAGCTGGTGCGCGCTTGATCGAGAGGGTGATGATTTCGAGATGGACTAAGTAGTTGTAAAAATCCATGTACATGGTTTTGTGAATTTTATATAATTTTGGAGTTGTATATTTGTAAATGGCTATTAAGAGCTTTTGTCTTTACTTTTATGTTTATAAATCATTTTGAACTCCTGATAGGAACTTAATGTTCCTTGTGTTTTTAGATATTTGAATTTAAAATGTAAACAGGTTTTGGCTAGCCTATTTTCAAACATAATCACGCCAATTTTCTTAAAATAAAATACTTCCGCTGTTTTCTCTGATTTAATTTATTTAAAAGTGACGGGTCGTCACAATTCATCTCTTTAAAATCATCAAATTTGGAAAACCTTGGGTTTTCTTCATTTCTCGACGGATCTTCGTGTTTTCGGTTGCGTTGGATTGCTCGGAACGAGGGCTACCTATCCAACCTACCTTTTCGGTGTTTCTCGTTCTCTAAGTAAATCCCTAAAAGGTAAGTTTTCAAAACTTTTGATATGAATTTCATTGTTTTTGTTTATAAATGAGTTTTGAAGTTGAAACCATGAATTTCCATCAAGGAATTTGACAATTTTGAACTTAGATTTTTGAAAACACTATTCATCTGAAATCACTATTCACCCGAAAATCACACTTTTTCTCATATTAGATATGAGTTGTAAATTGTTGTTCAATTGATGAATTGTAGGTGTGATTGCTCGTTTGTTGGTTCATGGGAACTTGGTTGTCACGCGAGCATTCGAGGTGAGAATAAATAGAATTTAAAGTAAACTTAGAAACCGAATAAGTTGAACGATTTGTAGAATCGGAAGTTGAGATTAAGGTTTAAATCAAAATGATTAAAGTAAGTAAGCTAACATGCTTATTAGGCTTGGAAGTTAGTTCTAACTTGAGTGAGAGAACTCATGGATTTCTCGAGGGAAACGTTTAACTCTTGGAAGTTCTATGTTTAGATTCGTTCCGAAGTTTAAGAATTAAGTATTATCGGAAGTTGAAGGTTTCAAGTATAATGGGGTGAATAAGAAACTTGATTATGGAACTTCGGATATGTATTGAAAGCAATAGAATCATTTTGAATTGGGGACTTTATGATAAAGTTAGTTATTCAAGTTTAACTAAAGGCCGTTTGGCTTGATTTATTTATTGTTTTCTTATCAGAAGTTAATAATTTCTTATTTTATGTATAAAAGAAATACATGATCCATTTATCTTTATGCCTTTCGATTACTTTGAATGTTTATATTTATTTTACTTTCACTTGAAAGCATATTCATACCATATCATATTGCATAATCGAAATTGGGAGGAATAATGAGGCATGCTAAAGGACTGCGGGACTTTACATTGTCTGGTATTATTCATTTTATGTTTATGTATATGTATCATGACGAATGCTAAAGGACTGCGAGACTTTGCATGATCGGAGGAGATGGATAATGAGATAATGATGGAACTATAAAAGTTCACATTATCTAGTATTATCCATAATTACTATGATACATATACGAGGATACAGTGTATGACTTAGCCTACGCGGGAGTTCATTACCTGTATTTGGTGGGTGAGTTAATGAGGTGAATGCTTAGTCCTACGGGAGCTTTCATTACCTGTCATTAATCACTAGAGGTGGGAAGATATTATTGAAAAGACTTTGTATATTTTATTATGGAAAGCGAGATAATGAAGTATTGATGAGACTTCGAGACTTCAATACTGTCATTATAAGCATTTGATGATTATATTGATGTAAAGGTTGTGTGCCCTTTACACTTGTTGAGCTAGATAATGAAGTAATGTTGAAACTGCGGGAGCTTCATTACTGTCATTATAAGCAATTGATGGTTATATTGATGTAAAGGTTGTGTGCCCTTTACACTTGTTTAGTGAGTTAATGAATAATGATTAGACTGCGTATGCTAATATTATCGTCATTAATCGCAAATTGTGATTGTTCAATATGTTAAGTTCGAGTGAGCTTAACATTATTTTATTAAACATAAAGGAAAGGTAAACCTTATTTTTATGGCCTGAGTCGCTATAAAGAAAAAAAAAAAGAAATGAGATATTATGTATGACATATATTTCTATAGAGAAAATAAATGAAATATGATGTATAGCCGAGTGCTATAGGAAAATGAGATTGAATTGTATAATGAGAGAATACAAGGGTGTATTGAACCTTGTTTAATTATCATGATATATATGTAAGAGAACTAGATTCTCAATAAATTGGAAGATCTTGAAATTGGAGATTAATACTTGATGCAAATCTTATGTATAGTATAAGGTATTAAAGAGAATGAAATAAGATTACTATGTGTGTGTTATGAAACATGTTAATATAATGTTTGGAAGTTAGTTCCTCAATTATATGGGAGATTTGGTAAGTGAAGGTGGAATACTTGATACAAAACCCTTTTGATGTTTGAAAGGTAAAGGGTATGGAGTTTTACTTGGACACAAATCCGGATGCAGGTTTGGAGTCTAATGTTACTTTATTTTCCGTTTATTTTCACTGGGCTTGCTTTTAGCTCATGATATTACAAACATTTTCAAGTAATGCTTGAGGTCGTGGGAGAGGAGCTGGTGCAGTCTAATCTAGTTGATGATGATGGCGGGATGGACTAGAGATACTTTTAAAGTCCATGGACACATTTATTTCATGTTTTATCTTTTGAGTTGTATATTTGTATATAAAGCTCATAAGAGCTTTTTGGTTTTAACTTTTATCACCTTGAACTCCTTTAATCTTTACACAGGAATTGCATTTCCTGTCGTTTAAATTCTCTGATTGTGAAAAGTGTAAACAAGTTGTGGATAGTCCAAGTTTTAAACATATCCACACTAAATTTTTATTAAATATTAAGTCTTCCACTGCAAATTTGATTTTAAATGATTTAAAAGGAGTCGGGTCATCAAATTTACTCCACTCGTCTGTTTTTATGTGCCACGTCAGATACGTAGTCGTTGACTATGTATTTAAACTTTGAAGAGTCAAAACAAGAAGGTTTTACTGAATGAAGTTTGCAGAAGTATATTTTCCTAATTTTTTTTTTAGGACGTCTCCCCTAATTAACCCGTAATTTTCTCAATAAATTTTCAAATACAAAAATCAATTAACTTATAGAAAAATTTCAACAGCTAACACTTTTTTTATGAGTAATTTCAAAAATGACATTTCTCTGTTTGAGATTATACCAATCCCAGTCTGGCATTAATGGATCTTAATATGAGAAATATAATTTTTGAAAATTTTCAAAAATTTTACTATTTTTAAAAACATCAATTATTGAAATTGGAAAAACCTCTAACTTATAAGACATAGTTTGAAAGTCAAGTGATATAATTTAACCAAAAAAATGTTTGTTACATTACTAAATTTTCATGTGTAATTTGCATTTTTTTCAATCGTTATTGAAATGTTACTCAAATTTTAAAAATAAATAAGTCTTCAAAATTTTGTTTTTAATTTTAAAATTTAGTTAGTATTTCCAATATATATATTATTAGAAAATAATATAAAAAATATAACAAAACTATAATTAATATAAAAATAGTTATTAATTGATCATATTAAAATTATCATAAAACATACTCATTAGTTTTCTTCGGAAACAAGAAAACTAATGGATAATTCAAAAGTAGAAAGAGGTTACAACATTCAAAATTTTATACCATTTCCTACAGTAAATATTTTGAATTCAAATTCAAACTCAAACTCAAAACCAATATCGATCCATCATCTACATCATGCAAACAACAAACTCCTCCTAAAGGCATTCTTTTAAGATATTCTAATTTAAGAGAAATGGATTTACTTTTATAAAGTGTAAAAATGTGCTAGGAGGGGTGGGGCTGTTCCACAAACACTGTTAATAACTGGCTAGATCTCATCACAGAAAGCAAAGTTAGGTTTTACCCAAAATGACTTTCTCGAAATAAGTGGAAGAATTAAGAAAATCAACTTCTTCTACACGGCAATTTAAATTATTCACACGCCAATAACAATTAAATTTCTAATTATATCATCCACGTTCTTCTTTTGTAGAAATGGCCAAAAATAGAGATCTCTCTGTTCAAAATCTATCAATTTTCTATATTATTATTGTTAAAACGACTAATCATTTTGATTATTTTTGTTGCTTTCTGCACTGTTTTTGTCTTAAAAATGATGAAAATGTTATAAGACTGATCAATGATTTATCAAGAAATTAAAAACAAAAAGTAAGTAATCATTTACTATTCATAATTTATTTAATGATCAATCAATTAATTCAACTTAAATGATTTTAAATAGTAAATTTTAGGTATTTATTTTCATATATGTCACTATTTTTTTATTTTTTACGCAAATATTTTGTTGAATAATTTATTGAATCAAAACAATAAAATTTTAAATAAAAAATAGATTATCAAATTTTAATTAATAAAATGAGAGATTTAATTTCTAAAAACTCATTTAGATTATAATTATTCAACTCAAAATAAAAATAAAATAATATATATTTAGAGTCTATAGTTCAATAATTTATTGAACCAGAAGCAATATATTAATTTGGGAAATTTTTAGATATTGTACTATATATATATATATATTCTTCTATATTAATAATTTCTTTTAATTCAACTAATTAAATAAATTATTTGAAAAATTAAGATTATCTTTTTATTCCTACCCACTAATTGACTAATTATAATAGTCTATAATTATAAATCACCTCTGTGGTTTTGAAAAATGTTTTAAAATCCCTTAGCAATTTGTTAATAATTTTTAAAGATGATTAATTTATAAATATTATAGAAACTTTTACACCCATACAAATTTTCTTATAATAAACTATTGGTCTTCAATACTTTTGACGGTTAGGACTTTTGTCACACACCATACTTTTATATTTATATATATATATATATATATATTATATATATATATATATTAAGTTTTTATTGTTTTAATATTACATCAAATTTAGAGAAGCAATACTCAAACCTTTAATTTCATGGAAAGTGAATAAGTGTCTAACCACTTGTGTTATACTCGTATTGTTAATATATACATATTAATTTTTAGCATTAAAATGATATTACTAACTATTTAAATCAGGTCAAGTCATGTGTTAGGTTATGCAATGTATCTACAGACATCTTTTGACAAATGATAATATAAATACCATTTTTTTTCCTTCCTCCCATAATGGCTATTATCATTCACACCCGAACAATATGAAAAAGAAAAAGGATTAAATAGAACCACGTAATGTGTTGAATATTTTTGGAATTAAGAAGCTGGATAAATTATTGGCGTGGGTTGATTAAATAAAGATTGAGTTCTAATATGGTTTAAATGCATTATTGATGAACTAAAAGACTTCCGAAATTAATAAATATTACAATTCTAAATTATAATTTTAAAAAGTCTTCATATAAAATTCATAAAAACTATTATACTCTATTTTTTTTATTCTTTTTTTAAACAAATACTAGAAATAATGATAACTTCTTACAAGTATGATACAAATAAATAATAGAAAAGTAGACTATTATAGGGGTGAATATCATTCATTGGGGAATTACAAATATTCAATTGGAAATTAGAGTAAATTGAGAATCAAACATGTAAGCAACAAGGTCAAAGTACAGGTATCTCACTTTATTTATGGGAGCGTTTGTTTTCGGGTTTGCATGAGATTGAGATATCTGGGGATGCGATGTAAGGAGATGAGATGCCCGGGGATGAGATCACTATGTTTGGTTTTGGATAGGGATGAGAATAATAAAATTATAATATAAATAAGTTTTCTCTCTCTCCTCTCTTCTCTTACTTTCTATTTCATCTATTCCATGGGGTGATGAGAATCTCATGTGTTTTGAAGGTATTCTAAACCCCATGGAGGGGGGCTATGGGATCCCCATAGGGTTTAGATCCTCATCCCCAAACACTACAAATAAAACCCCCTAAGGAGATTCAAGACATTCTACGATATAACCTTTTTTTTTAATTAAATACTGGTGCAACAACTCATCTTTTGGGTTGACCCCTCAAGGATACAACTATTTGGATTGATATCATAACACTTGTAATTTTATGTAAACCTTATTTATTTTGAATAAATTTGAAATGAATAAAATTCATATTCTTGAAAGCGAATCTGTGCAATGTCTTATATGTTTGATATAATGCATTCAAATTACGTAAATGCCTCTTTGAGTCACTTAGCTGTAATCCAAATTAGGTATGTGACACAGACATGAGGATCCAACTCGGGATAGTAATTTGAATCATCATTCTTGTAAAAGACATGTGAGTGGAGGTATCTTGTCCAATAGCTCATAACAGTAGTGACCAAGTCACCATATTATCTTTTATGGTAAAAGATAATTTCTTTGGTATTTAAATTAATTAGATTAAGTAGAATTATTTTAAAATGATATTAATAAATATGAAGATATATGGATATGAATATAAAATATTAATTTGATTATATATTTACCATATTTGAATATTTAAAAGATTTTCAACTTCCCCTATCAATAGAGAAGGGAACCAATCATACAATTAAAAAAAAGGTTTTAAAATTATCTTCCTTTTCTTCCTCATTTGTTCCTCATTTGTCGTCGGCCCTATTGAGAGAAAAAGAGGTTATTTTATTCTCTTTCAATTTGTTTGGTTCCCATGCATCGTTACTCACTTAAGCCATAATTGAAAAGGTTCTTTGGTAGGCCGAGGATTGTAACAAAAAACGTGAAGAGGAACACAGACAGTTCTCTACTAGGGTTAGTGTTTCATCTTTTATGCTTCATGTTTTTCAAATATTATTATAATTGCAATGAATGATACATGGGTGCTTTCGCTATCATTCTAAACCCTATTCCCTTTCAGGAGTTCCATTCCCAACACCTTATTGTGCCGATTATAAACTTGAACAAGAGATGTCTCGTCTTTCGGTGATTATGAAAATATTGTTATACAATGTGACAATAGAATGTGTTCATTAGATAATCATACGGGAACACAATGATAAAATAGGTAATTATAGGGATAAAATGATAAATTTAGCTCAACTATAATTATGAGTTTACCACGTAAAGAATATGTTACAACTTAACTTCATAACTAATGGATATAACCATCATGTTCAATGTCGACGACACGAACGAAATGTCGCTCGACATATCACCAGAAAGAGGCCTCGACAATGACAGTTGGGGTGAAGATTTTTCTTCTCCAATTTCGTCGGTGGTGTCGGGGATGTCGCCGGTGTCGATGGGTTTCGATGTGTCGGTGGAAGTTTCGTCCCCCGATCGACGTGACGTGTCCTGTGTCAGAGCTGCAGGAGAGACTAGTTTTCCTATCTTCTCCCATGTCGGCGATAGATCGTGGAAATGTCGGCTAATATCGGTGGTTTCTCGCTGATGTGGCCGGTTTTTGTTCGGGATTAATATGAGAGAGAAATAGAGGAAGTTCAAATTCCAGGTTCACATCAACCTTAAAAAAATAAGAGATGATATAAACTAAAAAGAAAAAGAATTAGATGACTCTTGAGTTTCATAGAGAGAAATGATTAAAATTGGAAAACGAAAGAGAATAGGAAGACTCTTGAGATTTAGAGAGAGAAATGATCAAAATTGGAGAGAGAAGAGAGATGACTTTTGAGATCCTCAAGATAAAAATTGAAAAAGAGAGAGGAGGCTTCTTGTAAATTGAGCCTGGTAATGATAAAAATTGAGAGAGAGATTTCAATTAATTTCTTTGATTATCTTAAAAAATCACCTTCCTTGGTAATACCAAAGGGAAAATCTAATATTTTAATAACGAAATATGAATCAGTTAGGATTTTTAAATTTTTTTATAATAAAATAATTTTTATATATAAATATAAATTTATAAGTTACATTTCCTCTTAATTTCCATTCCTCTTATAAAATATGTAGCTTTTATTTTTATGTAAATAAGACAATTTAATATTATCCTTTGTATTTTTCTTTTCTTTTCTATATACATAGCATTCCTTTAAGTTTTGTAGGTGTTAAAAAATTAAAGTAAAAATACGATTATGTTAATATAATGGATCTTTCTTAAAAAGAAAAAAATCTATAATATTTTGTTAATTTTTTATTTTTATGAAAAAAAAAACTTATTTTAATTTAATATTTCGATAAATTTTATTATACTTTTATATTTGACTATGTTAACCATCATTTATAGATGTATAAATTTATTATATGGTAGATTATGACCTAATTAAGCTATTAGGAAAATTTCATTTAAAAAGTCCAAAAATTTACCTACATTTCCATTGTTTCCATTATTTTTCCGGTAATTTCCATCGACATCGATATTTCCATCGACATTTCCGTAAATTTGAATTTCGACATTCCCGTCGACATCGACATTTAACTCCTTGGATATAACTCATCTACAAGAGTGGGGAGTACAACTTTGGATTTATAGTGGAATAACTCGTAGGCCTTAGTTAATAATATAGCAATTAATGGATTAATGAGCTAAATCAATTAATTAACTTCTTAATGGAATCATGATCTATAGGTCGATCAATCCGTATGCTAGCCCAAATATTGTTGTAACAAAACTGAGTTATTAATTTAATTAAAGATGAACAAATATTTAAAGACTTAAAAATTAGCCCATATTAATTTTTTAAATAATGAGATTATTTAAAATATAATATTATTATCGGTAGTAGTTATAATATTTTATTGGGATTGATGCCCCATGACTTGGAATTTAAAGCAAAAATAATTTATTTAGAATAAATTAAAAATGAATAAACTAATATTCTTTTGAGAAAATCTATGCATTCCCACTTATATGAGATATAATGCGTTCAGATTACGATAATTCCTCTAAGTTACTTGGATGTAATCTCGACTAGTTGTATGAGACAGAGAAAAGTGTAACGTCCCGTTATTTTGAGGTAGAATTAATTTTTATTTATTTATTATTATTTCTTTATTTATTTAATTAAAGTATTTAATTCGTTTAATTCCGGTAATTTAGAATTTAGAAGTTTAAATCTTTAATTTGGTAATTTTAGATTTCAAGTAACTATTTTGAACTAGGTGTATTATTTATTATTAATAGGCCAGTTAATAATAATTAATTACCTTCTACCCTAGATTAATTGTGTTGATTAATGATAAGGGATGGGTTATGTTTTAAGAGCATGGGGTAAATTTTAAAAGAAAATGAAAAGGAGAAGGGTCTTTTTACAAATTGAAAAAATACATCTTCAAGATTAGGGAGTTTTCTTCCTCATCTTTCATTTGAAGCAAAAGAAGAAAAATTACAAATTCTCTCTCCCTTTTCTCTCTCAATGCCACCCACCTTACATCCCCAAGGCCCGGGATTTTCTCATCTCTTCTCCAATTCTCTTGTTTTCGGGTGCGTTGGATAGATCGGCTCCCGATCTATATTTTGAACTAACTTTGGAAGAATTCCTCCAATTTCCAAGGGGCCTAAGGGTAAGATTACTCGTTTTTGACTTTGGGTTTTATTTCCTTTTTTAGTATTTTTGTAAATTTGAGTTGAAATCTTCAATTCCATTCTACGGAACTTGAAGATTTCAAATCAAAGTGTTGTTTAAGTTTGTTCTTGGTATTCTTGGCCTAAACTCCAAAGGAAATCGTAAAATCTTGAGCTCCATTGAAAAACCCAAACCCTTAAATGTAGATTTGGCCAAAATCCTCTTCTTTTTTTCTTTTCTTGGAGTGTAGTTAAATTTTAAAGTGTTTTGGTCATAACGTCTTCGTCCGAACTTCGTTTTGAACCCGTGAGATATCAAACTCTTCGTTTTTCCGAGATCTATCTTATGAATCTAATTTCATAACCATCAAAGTTCTGTGAAAAAAGTTATAATCAAAATGCCTCTCGGTCTGTTAGGGGAAAAATCAAGCTTTTTCTTCGTTCGTTTTATTTTATGCGTCGTTTGTTGTTTGTTTGGTAATTAATTTAATTAGGATATATTTAATTGTAGGTAATTCTTGATTGCTCGCTCGACTGTTCGCTTGGGATTTTGATTTCAAGTTAATTGCCAAAGGTGAGGATAAATAGAATTTATGAAATTCTTGAACGATTTGTATGATTCGGGAGTTAAGTTAAAATTGGAATTAAGTGATTGAGCATGCTAATTTTATGATGTAATAGGAATCGGGAGTATAGAATCGATATTGGGAAATTATGGATTTTACATATTCTTGGGAGTTGAAGTATGGAATTTTTGGGCTTAAGTATGTTTATGCTTAAAGTTTGGTTAGCTTATGTTCTTGAACATTTATTTACGATATCGAGATTTCCTGATTACTTTGGGCTTTTACTGAGACTGGGCCTTCCAAGCAATGGTTATCTTATGTTCTTAGAGATCATTTACGATATCGAGGTTCTCTTATTACTTTGGATTTTTACTGAGACTGGGCCTCCCAGCATTGAGTCTTTGGTACATAAGTTATTCGATGATTGCAGGATTGTTGAGATCGACAAAAATATGGGCTTATGACCCTGTACATTTTCATGTTCTTGATTAATATTTCTATGATGAGATGTTCTGAAATTGGTTCTCTGTTTATATTTCGATTCTCGAATTTCCAATTCTATATTATCACACTTGTTTGCATGGTGATGAATAATGAGATAATGCATAGACTATGTGTGCTTGCATTGTTTGGTATTATTCATGGTTCGATATATGTATCATGAAGAATGCATAGACTACGTGAGCTGCATGAACGAAGGAGATGAATAATGAGATAATGTAGTTATGTGAGCTAGCATTTTTGGTATTATTCATAATTACTATGATACATATATATTCTAGACTACTTAGACTATGTGAGCTTTGCATATCATTGGTGAGATAACGAAATCATGTATTGACTGCGCGTGCTTACATCATCTGATGATTATTCACCCAGGAGATTCTTGTTCTGGTTCTATAATGCAAAGACTACGTGAGCTTGCATTTGTTCTTGATAAGAAAGTAAAGGCTTCATGAACTTTACTTGATATTAGAGTGAGATAATGGGATCGTGCATAGACTACGTGAGCTTGCATCATCTGACAATATTCACATGTTCTATGTTCTATGTTTTAAGTTCCATGTTCTATGTTCTAAGTTTTATGTTCTTGGCTCTATGATCTTGATCTTGATCATATTCTTAGTTAAGACTGCGTGAGCTTAACTCGTTCTAGATATTTTCCTGAAAATTAAACGTATGATTACATGTTCTGATTATTAAGAGCTTGGGAGAATTGACTACTTGCATGATCTTTATTCTTGTTCTTTGCTCTTTGTTCTTGGGAGAATTACATGATTTTGCATTCGAAAGTATGATTGGGTAGTCAATAAATAATAGGTTTTGTTGGACACAAATCCAGATTTGGATTTGGGATCTATAGTTACTTTATATTAAATTTATCTTCACTAGGTCTCCCGCTCATTACATTACACTTTTAGGTACGGGACATGGTCGAGGCCGTGGAGCTGGAGCGGCATGATTTTGAATCGATGATGATGAATGGACTTGGTTGTTGTAGTCCATAGACTACATGTGTTATGACACTATTATTTTCCGTTTATTTGTCCTTGGATTGTTGAGCTCTTTTGAGCAATATTACTTTCATTTTCTCTTTCGTTGAGTTTTTTAGATTTATGTTCTTATCTTATTTTGGATTCTGAATTTATGAAAAGGAAAGCGCTTTCCATCTTGGATTTTTTAATGATCTTGGTTTTCATTTGAAAACAAAAGGATATTTTATCGATTTACAGGTTTTCTATTCATTTTCTCAAGTCTTCCGCTTGCGTTATCTATTTGATTTTATTTTAAAGAGTTAGGTCTTTACAAAAAGGATCCAACTAGAATAGTAACTTAAAGAATCTACTGTAGTGGATAAGGTTAGGGAATCTCATCATGTCAACACTGCTGATACGGTCCACTTTATATTGATTACAAATTATCATATCCTGATCATTCATGTCAAAGACATTTGAATGGAGGTATATAGTATAATACTGATTGTACAAGATTGGACAACGATATTTTATCGATTCTTTAATAATATTATTTGCATAAAATGATCATAACATCAATCAGATTATCAATTATGATAGATCTTAAACCTAAGGGTGTTATGATCTCCTACTTCTGGAGTTGTGTCCTTTTATATACATAGCTTAGAGTCATCCATTGATACACTCATTATGACTCATTTTTTGGGGATATGACAATACAAAGAGTTGTGACATACAGGATGGAATTAATAATTTTTCTATTATAATAGTGCTTGAATAAGTGGTACCTTACATCTTTTATTGATCACAGAAGTATTGATCTATAGTTCTTGCCTTTTACATTATGATTCCAATATTTCTTTTCTTCTTTAAGCTCTAGCAAACATCACATCACATTTGATTCTCCTTTTTCATTATTTGTCTCAATATGTCTTGATCTTTCAAGATTTCCAGGACCATCTCTATGTTTTAGACATTCCTTCGATATTGAATTGTTGCCTTGATCTTCTTGAAAGACTCAGGTAAAGCATGTAACACAATGATGGCCTAGCTTTCAAAATCAAACTTTTCACCAAAATTGGCCAATTGAGAGGTAATGTTGTTGAATTCATCAAGATTTTCCTCTAAATCCTTCGAGACATTCATTTTGAAACTGAAAAACTTATCTTTCAAGAAAATCTTGTTAGTAAGGGTCTTGGTTAGGTACAATGTTTCTTGTTCTAAACTTTCATGGTTGTCTCTTCTTGATTCAATTGGTGTAACATATTATCAATTAGATATATGATTATTATGCTATAAGCAGTTTATGTTGTGATTAATGCCCTAGATCTTTTAATTTTATATATAAATATTATTTAGTTTGAAAAAATTAATATGAATAAAATAATATTCTTCTAAGTGAATTTGTGCATTGCCTTATATTCGATATATTGCATTCAAATTACTTAAGATGATTTAGTTAAGATAGCAATTCAAATAGTCTACAATAAATAGATATATAAGGTTGGGGAACATTATCTTGTCAACATTATTGATACCGTTTGTTTATACTTATTACAAATGATCTTATCTGAATTATTCGTATGAGACATTAAGTGAAGGTATCATGTACAATATCGATTGTACTAAACTCGACCACGATACTTATCAATTCTTTATATAGTACCATTTATAGAAAATGATCAAAACACCACTTAGATTATCAAGTGTGATAGATATTAATCCTAGTGTGTTATGAACTCCTACTTGTGGAGTTGTCTTTTGATTCACATGGTTGAGAATGATCTGTTGATACGCTCAATGCACTACTGTTTTGGGGACATAACAAAATGAGTGGCTGGGTTTCTACATGAGTTGGAATTCACAACTTTCCTACTATGACTCAGTTTGTGTGATACTTCACTATTTTAGGAACTTTAGGTAACTCGCTTGATGTTGTGATTCGATACTTGAACAAAAAGACGTCACTGATCATGGAAGTATTTTCCTATAGTTGGACTATAGAAGTTGTTCATTAGAGAACCACCAAGTACACAAGTATACAAAAGATAATTACGGGGTAAAATGGTAATTTCATCCAGCTGCAATTTTGAGTTTTACCACAATTAGATTAATATATCTTATTCTCTTATAAATATGACTATTGGGGTTCATATTTTTCGCTCCTCACTTTATTTTTGAAAAGTAAAAATTCTCTCCCTCTCAAAAGAGGCCTTTGCCAATTTTATGTGGTGATAAAATAAGACGAAATTTTTTTCTTGTTTTTTTCTTTCAGATTGATTCCCAAAAGTTATTTTTGCTTTCAATCAGGTCATAGTGTAAAAGAATTTATTACTTTTCAATGATATTAATGATGACCTTATTTAATTAAAAGTTAATTAATAAACCAATTACTTTCCCCTGCGTGATAGATTTAGATCTCACATTCTTCAGTTCATTACATATTTTTCCTTTGTTCCTGAGTAATTGTTAAAGGTAGCAACTTTGGATCATCAAGATTCTTGAACACTTTACAGGACAAGAAAAGCTCTAATCTTTCCTCTCCACATTATGAAATCTTTTTTTCCATTCAAATTTTCAAACTCAAATTAGTTTGACATTGTTTCACTTCTTCAAGATCGCGATTACTTCAAGAACACGGCTACTTAAGGCAAATTCCTGAATTTGGACAAAATGAACAAGATGAGCTTCATAAGCACAAGGCTCTGATACCATTTGTTAAGGACATAGACCTCCACAATCCCTATATTGTATGTTATTGTCAACTTTGGGCATAGGCTCGCATGACTTTACTTTTTATTTCATCTAAAAGACCTCATACGAATGAAGATGTGCCCCCTCGCTTATATATCTATGATCATCCCCTCTCTTAACCAATGTGGGATTTTGGCACTCCAATAGTTTTGAATTTGGATGAGATCAAATAATAAATAATAAATATTATTTTCGCCCATATAAAATTAAATACATTATTTATTTAAATTTTTTCAAATTAATTATTAAAAAGATAATTATGTAGGTGGAAAAAGTCAAAAGGGAGGAAGATACTGAAGGATTTTACAACTTAACCCAGTGGAAGTCTAACTAAATTAGTAATTAATTAACATGGAATTAAACTATTCTCATTAATATCATGCATACTTGTTCAATTTGATCACAAATTTTGAAAAACACAATAAATTACTTACATTAAGTAGTTTAGTGGAGAATTGGTTAGAGGGTTCCTTTATCAACGATTCTTTTAGACTATTTCCATGAACGCTAACGAAACCCGACGGTGGGATTGTACTATAAGAAATTTGGTTAAGAAAAGAAAAAGATTTTTCTTCCCAATGATACTAAAAAAATTGTCAAATAGGTGAGAGAAGAAAGAAAATTCTATCAAACTTTGTTTTGTAGATTGGTGTGTAGAATAATAAACCAAGACCTTGTATTTATAGGTAAAATACTTCTCCTAATTTAATTGGGAGATTAAGAATACATAAATACAAGATAAATCCAAATAAAAATGAAAATTTATTTCCTTTTATCTTATGCGTGCCTATTTTATCAATATAAAATCAATAGGAAAAACTTAATTTTTTTTCCTTTATTTAAATTGTATTTGATACTTATACAATTATGTATTTATTTTAGATAAAATAATTTAGATAATTATTCCCAAAAAATATATGATATTGTCGATTTTTACCTATTATTTATCAAATAAATATTTATTTATTTAATCAATAATTTGAATAAAAATCCATTGAATCCATTATATTTATTGTCTTCCTTATTGATAAATCATATTTATCGATATTTAATATTATTATCTATATAAATCTATTATTTTATAAAAATATAATATTAATTTCTGATTTTTACATTTATAATTATTAGTAATTATTTATTAGGAAAATTTCATTGGGTAGCAGAACTTTCTACAATATTTATAAATATAGCACTTTTAAAAAGTATTTGCAAATATAGCAGGTTTTTAAAAACCCAAATTCATGTGAATCAGTGAAATCAGTGATAGATTCAAGATTGTTAAATTGTGATACAGAACGTATATCATTTTCTGAAATAGTGTATCATGAATTGGAAAATTCATTCATTTATTTATTATTATACGAAAAGTATAATATAAATGTAATTAAATAGTTAAGTTTAATATATTTATAAAAATGATAAATAGTCTAATTAATTAAATTAATTACTCAAAATTCCGAAACTACTGCAACCCACCATAATTTATTTACATTTAATAAAACTTGTAGAGGGTAAAAATCACCCATCTATGGACCAAGTAAGTTGGATCAGCTCCCAAAAAGCCTAGGCCCGAAGAAACTCAAAGCGGAAGTAGACTAACCAAATCTAGGTCGATCTGAGGCCCAATAAATCCTAGTTCCGACTAGCACAAACAAGATGATCCACGACAGATCGATTGGAAAGGAGTATATTAGGAAAACTAACCTATCAAATCAGGTATTTCCACATAAACTAAGACCTAATTCTTGCAACTCTTTATCCACTTTTCTAAATGCTAACTTGATCGCGGAGGGTCCTTGACCAGTACCACACCAGTACTTTTCTAACCATCATTTCTATCAATTTCAGATAACAAGAGTCGCAGAAAACCAAGCACGTGTTGTCACGCCCCATGTTCATCAAGCAGCTTTTAGTAAACTCTTGATACTCACATGGTAAGCCCACAACCTGAGAATGAAAAACTTGCTGACAATGAGACTAGCAGGCTGAGGAGCTCAGGATGACGAGGTATCATAGAATCTTCGAGATGGAGACGATGAAGGTCGAAATGAAAATGTGGAAGCCATATCACAGACTGTGATTATTTTGACTACAGAATACAGGGAACTGATAGAACTGAACAAGACGATGTTGGATGAAATGAGGAAAGCCAAAGCTTTATTTGGATGGAAAAACGAGGACAATAAGATGCTTCCATGGAACGTTAAGAACTCGGAAGCCAATGACAGAGATGAGTGAGGACCTTTCATGCCTAATGCCGGCAAAGGGACCCAAAAGGGTCATAAGCAAGGTGACAGCATCAGAAGGCCACCACAATCAAAAAGGAAAAAGAGAACTTGACTGTCAAAAACTGAATTGAGGACCAAGCTAACCGCCCGACGGCGAGGAGAGAATGTGTCCTTGTGCAATTCACCTTTTGATAAGAAGGGCCCAAGTAGGTGAGGTTTCGTCCCTAACAAATCTGACCCATATCAAAAGACCCGGAGCAAAACGCCTTGTGAGAAGCACAATGGGGAGGGAGATGAAAATTCCTAGCACAACTCAAACTCAAATGGGCGGGGTCGTATGCTAAGAAGTACTCTGAGTACCCAAAAATACATAAAATCATTGAAGAGAATATGATGAGAAGGCTCTCAGAAAAGAATAGAAACCTACAATTCACATCCGAGAACCAGAAGATTCCCCATTCGTGAAAGAAATCCTATTGGTTTAGCAACCCCGAAATTTCATACTACCAAAGTTTGAAATGTACGATGGGACTGGGGACCTGATGGAAAACATATCACATTTCGTGAACATGATGGAGTCAATGTGCGTGTCGATTACAAACTTCGACGCAATTTCTAACTAAGAGATCGATTGAATCCTTCTCAAATTTGACCTCAGCTTTCCTAAGTGAGTATAGCATCAGTCACAAATTCGCAAAGACAAACTACGGCATGTATGACGTTCTAATGGGGGAAGGACAGACCTTAAAATACTTCATCCTAAAATTCTGAAAGGTTAAGTTGGAGGTCTGGACTGTAATGACGTAGAGTCAGCCACTGCATTCTCGCGCGCAATACATATGAACCACCCATTGTGGATGTTCTTTAACAAAAGGAGACCTATGACCATGAAAGAAGCGCTCGAATGTACTGTACCAAAAATTTCACAAAAAGAATCCGAGAGAGTGGCTCGAGAGTTATGAAAAGGAGGATTGAAAAAATAAAAAACATGGAGGAAAAGAGGAAAATAATAGGGAAGAGAAAAGACAATTTGAAAGGTAGAGAGACGAGAAGAAAAAATAGCCCAAAAGAAAATCGGTTTGGGGCAGAGTAAAGGACTTGCACAAGGAAATTCCGGAGTGAATTGCATAAGCGCAAGCAGCAGGAAACTCTTTTCGAAGAAGGAATGCCCCAAGAGAGAAAAAAGCTGAGATATGATCAACAGTCGAAAGAGGAAGAAATATATTGTAAATTGCACAAGATGGATAAACATAAAACCAATGACTGCTGTAACGTCCCATTACTTTTGAGGTAATTTTTTATTATTATTTATTTTGATATAATTAAAATATTTAAGGTTAGTTTAAACTTAGTAGTTTAGAATTTAGTAGTTATTTTCGTTCGAAAACCTTTTTAATCCTTTTATCACTTTATATTAGTTTCGGTTGTATTAATAATTATTAACGGGTCAATTAATAATTATTAATCACCTTTTGATCAATTTAAGATCTTCGGGTTTCGTTTTATAAATAAACCATTTAAAAAGGACATAATCGTCATTTCCCGATTTCGTAAAACTTATCCATTTTTACTATTCATCTTCTCCTTCTTTAAATAAGTCAACTTTGGTCAAATCTTTCACTCATCTTTTTCTCTTCTTCATCCATAGGGCCGAAACCTCCATCTCTCATCTCTCCCTCTTTGGCTTTTCTTCGTTTCTTAGTGGATCGACGTAACTTCAGTTGCGTTGAAAAGCCATCGGCCCGAGGATCATTTCTAACCTATCAATCGAGGTTTTCATCCGTTTTCTAAAAGCCTCAAGGTATGACAAAATTTCTAAATTTAGCTTTGAATAGTGTTTTAATGGAGTCCAAGATTGAAATCCTCGATTTCTTGCCGAGAAACACAAAGATTTCTATCGAGGAAGTCGTTTTAGGAAATTTTAGAAACTTTCCCTAACCCTAAAACCGAGTTTGACTTGAAAACTCGTTCCGTTTGTTTTTCTCTCACTTGGTCATGGCTAGGGTGTTTAGTTTGTTATTATTTTGCATTTTACTTAATTTTTTAGAAATCGATTAATGTTCAAAACCCTAAATTACGGATACCCATTAATATTATGAACCTCCAAAGTACTTGAATCCGACCCAAAACGCCTATAAAGTACATAAAAGCCGGAAAAAGATCCCGAGCCTTTTGCCCTTGTAGGGCCGAGAGCATGCCTAGGGTATATTTCCGGGTTTTTAATCGTTTTATGCGTTTAGATGTCGTTTGCTCGATTTTCGGTTAATTAATGATTATTAGGTGTAATTGATTTGTACGATTGTGATTGCTCGTGTGGATTTGATCTCGACTCTTTGGGAATCTTGACTACAAATACAAAGTGAGTTTAAAATGGAAGTCAGTAATGTTATGAATTAAGTTTCGTTACGATATTGTTTATCGAGGTTAAGTGGTAAAAACTAACTTCTAGAAGTTAAAACTTTGGTTGGTGACTTTAGACTCGGAAGTGAGTGGAGTGACCTTGGAGTTTTAGTGATTTTGGAAGGAAAAGCAAGATTGAGTGTGTTTGGAAGTCTTGTAAGATGAAGTTAAAGAGTTAGATGAAATTGGAAGTTTAGATGAAAATGGAAGTTTAAGGTACTTTGAGTGGTTTGGGAGTCAAAGTAGCTTAGAAGTTACACTTGAGAGATAACTCGTGTAACTTAAAGTGTTTTATGTTCTTTAGTAGCTTAGTAGAGTTTTAATTTAAATTAACTAACTTACTAGGGAACTTTATGATTTGTGTTATGGTAAGACCGTACGTGGTAGTATGTTGATGTTGATACATACGGTAACATGTTACGATGACATGTGATATGGTAAGACTGTACGTGGTAGTATGTTGATGTTGATCCATATGGTAACACGTTACGATGACTTGTGATATGGTAAGACCGTACGTGGTAGTATGTTGATGTTGATCCATACGGTAACACGTTACGATGAAACTTGTATGGTAACAAAGAAAGGTTGGGATACAATTATTTATATTCATTAGAATTGTTAGAAAGACTTAGTAATAGTTAGTACTTTTACTTTAAGTCTCTATTTCATTACTTCACATGATTGAAAGTCTATTTATGGGAAATTACATTATAATTGTGTGATTGTGTGGAAATTGGAAGTGTGGAATGGGTAGTAAAGAGTAATTTAGGCCTTTGGACACAATTTCCGGTATGGAATTTGGTTCATAGGATTACTTGCTTTCATTTTACTCTCACTAGCGATTTATGCTAATGTTGCTACACTTACAATTTTTTAGGTAAATCTCATCGCAAGGGACGAGGTAGAGGAGGTGGCGCTGTATGACATGTCAAGCTGATGGATGAACAAGAACACAAATCATTTTGGTTTAGCATTCTTGAAATTCTTGTAAACATATTATCATCCTATCTTTGTTTGTGGTTTTGAGCTCGGAAGAGCATTTGTTTAAAATTTGTAAATGTCTTAAGGTTTTAAAGCTTTCTTTTAGAAGTTTAATCATAATCTAGAATGCGCATTCCATGTTTATTGCTTTATCTGAATTGGGTCAATGTAAACAGGTTTTAGATAACCCGATTTTTAAAACGAACCCATGCCCTTTTTTTTAAAAAAAAAACCAAGTCTTCCACTGTGACTTTGAAATTATGAAATTTAACGGAAATCGGATCGTTACAACTGCAGAATCCTAGCTCCAGAAATCAACCAAATTTGTGAATTAAGTTTGCCTAGGGGAAATGAGAATCGAGAGGATAAATATAATGAAAGGTTTGCATCCTCGGTGGACACACAAGACGAGGAAGAGATCAGATCGATTCCCTACACTAGGGAGTCTATCAATGCCCATAAGAGGTATAAAGAGAAGCTAGGCTCTCGATCTACCAAGTCGACTTCCTGTATGAAGACCTCATTTGGTATTCCCGAAGAGACCTAAAAGATGTTCACCTTCCTCATAATAATGAAATGATTATCTCACTATGAATAGAGACTCATACAGTCAACAAAATCTTGATCGATCCTCAATCAACATAATGTACATGTCGGGCTTCTGAGGCATGAGATTGAAAGAATCGGACCTGACTCCGAACGCATAAGAACTTGTAGGATTCAATGAAACTTCAACTAAGTCATCTAGGACTATTAACACTGCTAAATCGGGTAGAAGTTGCCATTGATGACAAGAACAAATTTGTTGTTATATTGATAAAGAAATTGTTTTTGTTCATTACTAACCATAAAATTTGCATCGTTAGAGGTCTACACCTATCAACATATATAGAAAGTATATTATGTATATTAAAAATACCAAATATTAAAAAATAAATATTAAGACCTTAAAAAAACTCCCCATCTTGATGCGTTTGTGGAGTTCCATCTCAACCCATGATGAAAGCTTATGAATATTGGATGAAGCAGCACATCTACGTTCGTGAAACCAAGACTGCAATTTCAAAAGAACTTCCTTCATCAATGAAATAAGAGAAAAATCACCGAAAGACGTTATTGCATTATTAAAACTCTCAGAATATTGATTGTCATGATGTTGTACATCTCACTTGAACAATATTGAAAGTCATCTATAGTATATGCATATGCAGCATGCATGAAGATGTCACTTTCCCCCTTCTTCTTGAAACGACTCTTCACATTGTTTGATATATGATAAGCACATAATTTGTAATGTGCAAGAGGGACGACCTTTTCTATGACTTTCTTTATACTACCATGTCTATCAGAAATAATTGCGAGATACGGTATATTATTTCCCAAGGCAGTCTTCAACATATTCATGAACCATACCCAGGACAAATCATTCTCTGAATCAACAATCGAAATGGCTAAAGGGAGAATCTAGTTTTTAGCATCCATACAAACAGTTGCAAGCATTACCTCACCGTATTTATTCTTTAAAAATGTCTCATTGATAGATATGATAGGTCTTCAAAAGTTAAAACCTAAGGTACATACTTCAAGAGCCATGAAAAAATATTTAAATCTGAACTCTTCATCATGCTCGTAAAGAAAAGGGGAACCTGCAAGAAAAGAAAGTGTTATGATATTAGTATGGTGAGTGATAATATGCTGAATGTACTATGAGTACGAAAAAAAATATCAAGATTGTTTTGCAGAATAAGGCTACAGAACTTCCATAGATGGATAAAAGAAGCCTTAGGCTTCCACGAATAACATTGATAAGTATTTCTCTAGCATTTAATACCCTGAGATAACCGATAGAAATGCCATAGTCAGAGTTCATCTTATTCATTATATCATAAGGCTTCAAAAACTTCCCACTAAATTTCTTCAAAAAATTTAGCCACCATCTCGAATGAAGCATTACAATGATCATTCCGGACATAATCAACGAAACAAGTATGAACTTCAGTAAATGTATGAATCTGGAATGCTTTAGAATTTTTGTACCTCGATGCACGAAAATCAAAGTTGCAATCATCTCTTAAGCAAGTAAAATACATTATATTTTCAACAGAACGAAGAATGAAAAATTGGAAATTATTCTTAACCAACAGTACTTTAACTGCCAATCTCAACAAACGATTAGCTATGTATATATCTTCAATATAGATATTGAAATTCCATCGATAATCGTGTATGTCAAGTCTTTCGATATAACTAATCATGTCGGGAATGTACACGCCATCTAAAATCTATACAAGCATTTGATAAGGTACTTCCATAACTTGTATGTGTGGCACATTACAAATATTAGAAGTATCATGTTCTAGAAGGTCGACAAATTCATCGTCATTCGGGTTATGGTGTCGTGTAGGCTCCTCTCTTTAAAAACAATGGTTATCTTTCTGAAATTCCATAGCTGGTTTATATGGTACATTGTGAATATTATACATATCATGTTCAGACAGTTTGACATATTCATCCCTGTCCGTATTATGGTTTGGTGTAAGCTCCCCTCTTTAAAAACATTGGTCATCTTTCTGTATATCCTCTACTAATGGTACGTCATGTATGTTGAGATCAAACAAGATTTGTAATCGGATTCACCTTGAATGTAAAGATTATTCATATGTACATCGAGTACTCCTGGCACGCCATGTAATGTATTTTTCTGGAATCTACCGCAACATTGTTGCTATTTTGAATGTCTAGATCGGGAATGGGTGCCGTTATGTATTAAAAAAATGACTACAAAATTGACTGGATCCATATTCATAAAACACAATCAAAATATACAATCGTTGTCTCCAACAAATGATATGTATTTATCAACGTTCATAGCAGTCATAATCTCAATAAACATTCGCTATATTTCTGCACCGTGAAGAACAACAATCTTATCTTTTATGCATTTTGTAAAAATTTTGAAGTCAAAGAAACATGGGAAGTATATGGGGGTTTAAGAAAAGTCTACATATTTTCTCAAGTCTTCTCAAACACCACCATGTTTAATGTTCAATGCAAACAACTCCATTCTTGAAAAAAACACGTTGAAGTAAGATCAACACAGTGAAAAAAAGGACCAAAAAAAAGGAAAAGTGGAGTAAAATCAGGAAATGAATCTGTGTTGATGAGAGGAAAGAAAATCAAAGTAAATCTGGAAATAATGAGCGCATAAGAAAAGCAAGAGAAAAATAAGTAAACCAAAAATGTAATAATTACTTAGATAGAGGAAAGGAAGCAATGAATAAATTAAGGAGAGGAATTAAAAATTTAAAAAAAAAAAAACAATGATGGATCTGTAGAAGACGAAGAGACATCCAGCCAGCACATTAATTAAGATAATAAATGCATCAGATTTATTAAAGAAAATGAAATAATAAAGTACTTAGCCTACGTTTGGTTCGCTATAATTTAAGATACCACTAGTTATCTAATACCTAGGGATTTGATGCCAGAGTATTTCATTACTGGAAATCTTAGATTACCTTGTTTGTTTAACTTAATAATAATATGAGGATCCATGGTAATTTGAACTAATTAAATTTCACACAATAATTAATTTACAAAAATATGTTACAAAATTTATCCACAAATCTATAAAAAGAGATTTAAAAATAAAACCTTGCAATTTCAATAATAATAAGGTTTATCTCAAAGGACTTTGGGGTCTATCAAATGTATGAAGAAGAAATCAAAATATCATAAAATTAAAACATAGTAGAAATTTTTTGTATCAAATGTAGCAAAATGAACCACAAAAAAAAAAAAAAAAAAATCCAACTTATTGATGATGATTTTGATCAAACCTATTATATAAAAAGAGAGATGATTAATTAATAATACATATAGGAAATTGGAGAAACCACATAATTATGAAGAAGAAATGAAAACGTCAGTTTAGGTTATATTCCTAATTTTTTTGACAACTTTTTATAATTAAATAGGGTTAAAATTGTAAAAAAGAAGATTATCTTCTCGTGGGAATCATGAAAGCACCTAAATTCAAAAGTAATCGAATAGCCAAATATCTGGGAAAATATAGATGCCAGAAATCTTAGATTACCCATATATTTTTAAATAAACCCCAAACAAACAATGAAATTAGATGTCAGATTACCCCAAACCAAACGGGGGTTAAGTACTGGAATATAAATAGGTTTAAGTGGGTAAAATACTTCATTCTTAAAGAGGTGGATACCTTCATTACGAAGGATGGAAAAGTCCCAAAGTTTCTATTCCTTTTGGTTAAAAACTTTTGTAACCATAAAGAAAAAAGAAATGGTGAGTCAGCGACACGTAGGCCCTTTAGCTTTCTCTATTATATAATGGGGGTATCTTGGTTCTCAACGCTTCTATGTCCACTAAATTTGAATACAAAACACTCGTTAATAAGCCTCTCTCTCTCTCTCTCTCTCTCTTCACAAATCTCTTTACTATCTCTGGTTCTATTCTAAACCTGTCCAATTTCCTATTTCTCTTTTGGGCAAGTTTATATTTGTTCCATTCCTTTTCATTTTTGCCTGTTTCTCTCTCTCTCTCTTAACAATTTCTGGAAAAAAAAACATAAGAATATGGCTGCTGCTTTGGTATCAAAAGACAACATGGTTTCTTTGGTTTCTCGTACTGGAAGACATTTGCAGCGTTATGATATCAGGGGTCGCCGACAAGTGGTTGGGTTTGTCTCTTTCTCTCTCTCTTCAAAATCCATGGCAATTAGTCTTTTTCTTTTTTTTGCGCAATTTATTTATTTTTGTTTAAAAGAAAGAAATAAATTTTGAATTGATGAATGTTACGTTTGGATAAGACTAGAGTTACATGATTGATCGACTTGAAAGGAAGACTGATCGTATTCCTATCGTTTGGATTGGTTTTGTTTTGTACCATTCATCTTTCTTATGGGTCCCTTTTAATAAATTGATGGGCTACAATTTTTTTTAATGTTAAAAGAAAATTCAATTCAAATCTTTCTGGGTTTTTTGAATTATGAATCCCCCACTGAAAATTTCTCTGTTTCTTTATGAAATTTTACAGATGCATTCCTTATAGATATAAGACGATTAAGAAAAGTGGGTTGGAGAATATTGAGGAATTGGAAGTTCTTGTTATCAGCTCACAGAAAGGGAAAGGCATGTTGTTTCCAAAGGTATATTTTTTTCCCCCAAATTGTTGTTTAGTGAATACGGCATTTTTTATTATATCCGTCCGGGTCAGCTCGTGCGCACCTCTGTGTAAATATGGTTGATTGTGATTGTTTCTTTTTAGTAACTAATAATTCAAAATCCTTCAATTTAAATTATAGGGAGGTTGGGAAACTGATGAATCTATTACTGAGGCTGCTTCTAGGGAGACTCTTGAGGAAGCAGGTGTACGGGGAATTGTCCAGGTATTGTTTATTTTTTAATGATTTTTTTCGAGTTTTTTCCGGAAAGGAATGCGATTTCTATGTGGTTCTTCAAGTTTTGATCTTTAAGATTAACTATAAGAAAATTTAGCATGATTAGTCTTACGACCGTGTGCGTTTGGCGGGCAAAACAGTTTGATTTAGAACATGAAAACGAAAGCAATTCTGGTGTGAGAGTTCAGAAAACAGAAGTTTTCTCTCGAGTTATTTATGTTGACTTTTGAAAGGTTTTCTAGATCTAGAAGAAGCTTCCTTCTAGACTTGACCTTAATTATTAGGACGGTTACCAAATTTCTTTTTTTTATTGAACCCGAAAGAGGTCAACATCAAACAGCCTCTTCCTCCCCTCTTCTTGGTTGGTTTGGAGATTGACATTCTTGCAATCTGTCTATGCAGAGTGAATTGGGCAGTTGGAGTTTCAAGAGCAAAACTTATGATACTTTCTATGAAGGATACATGTTTCCTTTACTTGTTAAGGAGCAACTCGACTATTGGCCCGAGAAGAATTTCCGTCAAAGAATATGGGTAATTACAACAAATTCCTCCATTTACTACTCAATTTTAGCCTTCCCCCACTATCATATTCTCTGTTGAATCTCATCTACGTTAGCTTTTACTTTTATAATCTGAAATTCATTGGATCTTGATTCTATTGCTTATAGATGAGTGCTCACGAAGCTCGGGAGGTTTGTCAGCATTGGTGGATGAAGGAAGCGTTGGATGTATTAGTAGGACGGCTTTCATCAAAACAACAACAAAAACTACAAATTGAAGAAGTTATGCCGTGTACAATGAGCTAGTAACATTGTCTCGACCTTCACGGTTCGTGTAAATAAGAAACCGGTGAAAGGCTACAGTTGCACGCAGAGGAGTCGAAGGATTAAGTGTTAGGAGATTAAAATGATAAAGAAAGAATGGAAAATGTAATTTACCACAGAAGTCTGGTTGAGAAACAAAATAGAAGCTTTTTTTTTCCTTGGTCACCACACAAAGATGAAGAAACAGAGAATCGTTTATGATCAGAAACTTTGTTTTTTCTCATTAATTTTTTGAGTTTCTATTTTTTTCTTCAATCAGACATTCTAAGTGTAACAGTTATCCTTATTGTCATTGTCAATTTTTAAAATTTCTTATCATCTTGCAATTCTCCAATCATGAGATCTCTCTTTTCTTCTACCTAATTTTCATAGAAATTTCAGTCATATTAATAGGAAAAATTTGGTATTTATAGATGTTGAGAATTTGAAAGATTTGTGAATCTCTAAACGCCCTAAATCAAGAACAATAAATAGCAAAACAAAGAATAAGTAACAAACAAAAGAAAAATGACATTGGAAATTTGTACATGTTCTCAATTGGTACGTCCCGTCTTTTGTACATTTATAGGTTCTACCGTGAAGTTAAAAATTACAATAACAAACACTCTATTTTTTCTCAATAAACAACCGCCCCAAAAAAAAAAACCAATTCTCTACTGCCTTGGTGAATAAAAGTGAAGACACCGCCTATTTGATGAATTTTCACGCTTTGCTACACACCAAATTGACATACAGCGTTGCAATTTTATAATATAATTCCACCGCCTCACATGACGCCGCTTTCCTTTTCAATTTCATGGTTTCTTACTTTTAAGCCACGGTGGAAGGAAAAAACAAAATCTCAAATTGAGATTATATCTAAAGTAAGAGAACTTGACAAAATTATTTGGCTTTTCAATTTGGGCTTAAATTATTAAATATTTTGAGTTGGCTCCAACAACCTAACACTAGAGACATAATTGTGCAAGAAACCTTTCTACAAATAATATGATGCTTCAACCAAGTTTTGAAGAAATATAATTGTTTGGTTCTCAGGTTTGGGTGGTTAAGTAGTGGGTAGTTAAGCAGGGGTTATTAAACAGAGTGTTATTAATACTGTGTTTGATTTACACAAAACAGTGAGTTTGTTAAGCGTAAAATATGTTGAAACTGTAAAAATGAATAAGTTCGTTAAAAGGGGGTTAATAAACCCATTATATTGAGTTTCGAATCTAGGAACACAAACACTGGTTTGGTTAGGGTAGAACCCTAACCAAAGTAGGCAAGTTGGAGAAAAAAGTTATCTTCAACTTGGAACGTTTGGTAGGAGTGTGGATTTAGTGGAGATAGACTTGTTTAGAGGTTTGTATGAGAATAAGATGTCTAGATATATGTGTTTAATTTACTGTAGATTTTTTTTTTCGTGAAATTATTTAGGGTAAAGATATATTTTGATGTCTGACCTTTGATATTTGAGCGATTTGGTGTCGGAGTTTCAATTTGTCTCTAGTTTTGAGAAATAGGTCACAATTTAATCCCTAATGTTAATTTTCCATTTAATAGTGGAAAAAATTCTTTATGGATGGTTTAAAAACTAATTTTATGGATCAAATAGCCATTTTTTTCTCAAAACTAAAGAAATAAATAGACACAAATTGAAAACTCATAAACAAAAAGCCTATTTCTCAAAACTTGAGATGAAATAGACACAAATTAAAAACTAAGGGACCATATAGAAACAAGCTTCAAAACTCAAGTTTTTAATGATAATATATACAAATTGATTAATTAAAAAGGGTAAAATATAACTTTTGGTCTCTGATGTGTATATTTTTTCAATTTTGTCTCTAATATTTTTAAAGTTTCAATTTAGTCCTTAATGTTTATAAAATGTTTCAATTTCATCTCTAATGTCTCAAAATTTTCAATTTAATTCTCAATGATTCAAAAGTTTCAATTCCGCCCCTAATGTTTTTTTTTTTAAATACACACAAATATATATAGATACACACTTTTTATGTGTTGGTATATTTCTTTTAGTGAAATTTTATTGGGTAGAAGAATTTTCATCAAAATTTATAAATCTAGCAGTTTTAAAAAGTATTTGCAAATATAGCAGCATTTTCAAAACCCTCATTCAAGTGATTCAAAGAAATCGGTGATAAATTGGAGGTAATCAGTGATAACTTATCAGGTAATCAATTATTACATGCACGAAATATAATTTGAAATAGTGAATCAGTGATTACCTATGCGCGGAATCAGTGATTACTTATGCGGAAATTAGTGATTATTTACGCTAACTAGTAACAATTATATTTTTTTTTTTTCAAAAGAAATTTTGTAATATTGTGTGCGAATTTGAGTTTTTTTTTTTACTTTTTTGTAAATAATTTTTTAGGCTACAATTTTTGCAAATATTGGACGTTTTCAATTATATGTGTAAGAGTTTTTTTTTTTTTTATGGGCTACTTTAGATATTTAAAAAAAAAAAATACATTTGTCAGTAGTCATGAACTTTTCCTTAAAGCTTCAAAAATGTTAATGACAAGAACAAAATTAAAACATTTTAAAACATTAAGAACTAAATTGAGTAAAATTTTAATACTAAAAGTCCAAAATTAAGTATTATTAATTATTGATCAAGATTATCGTGGTGTATATAAATCATAGTTTCATTCTACAAATGTTAAAAAAATAAAAGCCAAAAGTTTTTTTTTTAAATAAAAAATAAAAAATAAAAAATAAAAAATAGAAGCCATTTGAATGAAACCCACCAATCTCCTTGACTTCTATGGTGCCTTTGTATTAAATGTCATTCCCTACGGTATGAAACCTTCAAATGGGTATCACTTATATTTTGCCGTTTCCCATTTCGCAAAACCGACAAACAAACGATGTTTCAAAATCATAGAGTTTGTTGAATTGAATCCTTAAATTTTAAATTGTCAATACATATTGATTTATTAAACCCATAAAATTAAATGGTAAACATTACATTATACACATTTAAAGTTTTATTACTCATCCTTTTAAATATTAAACATAAACTTCAGAAATTAGAACTCATTTTTAAAAAATAAATTTTATATCTTATTTAGTAATATGGTTTATTCTATAAATTATACTTATTTATAAAATATTTTCATTACATTTTATAAAATTGAAACACATGACAAATATAGAATATATAAGTATTTCAATTTTATTAAGACTAATCAATAAAATGGTATAATTCATTATTTTATAAAGTATATTAATATTTAAGGTAAAGTACCCATTTGGTCCATGAGTTTTAGAGATCATGTCTATTTGGTCCCTACGTTTTCAATTTGTGTCTAAGTGGTCCTTGAGTTTTGAATATTGTGTGTATTTGGTCCCTACGTTTTAATTTGTGTCTATTTGGTCCCTGAGTTTTAAATATTTGTGTCTATTTGGTCCCTGAGTTTTCAAGTTTTGTCTAAATAGTCCCTAGATTATTATAAACAAGTTTAATTCTTCCTTAATTTGTTAACTCATTAATATAATATCGACTTAACGGTGACATAAAATGTTTATTGATCAAAATACTGACAGGAGGTTAAAAATTATGTCAAATTTTAGGCCTAGATTGATGAAAGATTTAATTATATCTTCGTATTTTGACCAATTACACATGTTATGTCAGTGTTAAATCCATAATCTGGTAAGAAGTTCACTAATACGTTAAATTAAAGACCAATTAATCTTATTTATAATAGTTCTTGAAAATCTAGGGACCAAATAGACACAAATATCCAAAACTTAGGGACCACTTAGATACAAATTGAAAAAGCAGGGACCAAATAGACACAACATTCAAAACTCAGGGACCACTTAGACACAAATTGAAAACGCATGGACCAAATAGACATGACCTTCAAAACTTAAGGACCAAAGAAGTATTTTACCCTAATATTTATAATCATTTTACATTTAATAATAATCTAAAATGTAGGGACGTATTTTATGTTTAACTCATAAGTCAATTTTGGTACCAAACATGGGCTACGAGAGACAAAGAAAGGGGGGAACAAGTGGGCTACGAGAAGCTAAAAATAAATAGGTAAACGACCCTTGAGAGAGGTCAATGACGCATTTATTACTTCAATAATGAATGGTTCACAAGGAAGGGACGTAATTGGGGAACCACACCATTCCAAAGCCATGTGCCCACTTTTCCCTTTGCTTCTTACAGATTCCAAATCAGTTCTTTTTCAACAATACCCATAACAGCACTCTGTTTTCCTAAATTAGTAGAGTCCCTCTTCCCCACAATTTTTATTAGCAATTTACCAAAATTAATAAATAGTGATTTAAATACTTAATAATTTCATTATTTTCAAAAATTTCAAAATCAGTTTTGGAAGTTAATTTTAAACTATTTTTTAATGGTAATTGTAATACAAAATAGTAATATTCTACAAGCCTAAATTGCTCAATTATATTTGATGTATTTTTGTTTAAACGTCAATATTTTTTTTTGAGAAAATGAATTTATAGCTATATAAATAAGAAAATAAAATAAAATAAAATAAAATATACAAGAAAATTATACATCAAGGAAATTTCAGTGGATAATTTTTTTTAATTATTAATAAATACAATGCTCTAAACAACTATTCATAAACGTGATATCTATCTTTATTAAAAAAAATACCATAGATTGATTATTATAAATGACTAATTGATTATAATATGCAGTAGTTATTTCACATAAAAATTATTGATATATATAATTCAGTTAGATATTGATTGGTAATAATTATAGTAAATAACGCAATGACATAACCAATAAAATGACATCTTTATAAGAATTATAGAAAAATGATACTAAATTTCTAATTACTTTCTAACATACTATATCTATAAATATTTATTTATTTTTGCTAGCAATCACCACCATATATTTACTGTGATGAGATTTTGAATAACTGTTTCTAACTTTCATTCAATAATGAAGATATTTTCTCTTGAAAAACTCATGTAATTAATATAGCTTCCAAGGCCAACTACTATGGGCAAGGAAATGTGAAGTTCGCATTTGGTTTCCTTATCCCAGGCCCAAAGCTTTTTATGATCTCTTTTGCGGGCTAAAATTTTGCGTTTGCTTTGTCAAATTTCAATAATAACCTAAATCAAATATTCATCTTTTCTTATTTTCTCATTTTTTTTCTTGTAGACTAGGAAGATGTCTAAAGTTTAGTAGATTCTCTCTGTCATTTTCAAAATATATAACTACTTTTTTCTTATTCTAAGTTTATTTAGTTTCCTCATGATGTCTCTCATCTTTTCGTTTTATTTTTCTGAACTTAGATTTGGTAATTTTCTTTTCAATTTCACTAATCTCTTTATTCATTGAGATATGTAAAACAATAGCCATGTAATGACATCAAATAAGACTAGGTAGTCATCTTGTCCAAAATAATAGTAGCTTGCCAATGGAGAAAAAAAAGGTAAAACTACTAAAATACTCTCCTCCCAATCGTCCATCACATCACTTTTCTTTTTGAAAAAATCCATATCCCCCCTCTCATTTAACCAATGTGACATTTTCTCTCTCTTAATTTTTTTCTCTTCCTATTTTTCCAAATCCAAGCTCTCTCTCATTTTCCAAAATTTTAAACTCTTCCAAACCCAATTTTTTAAACCATTTTTTCCTTCAGATGTCCTTGAAAATGCCAAATTTTAAAGATCTGAGGCATAAAACACATGGATCTAAGAAAGAAGAGTGATTTTTCTTCTTCCATACACATTCCTTCTTTTCATTCATGTTTTCTTCATGAAATCTTAGATCTAACACAAATCTTGAATATCTAAACTAAAAAAATATAGATATGATGAAAGGTTTAGTTTTCTTTGTTAATTTTTTCTCCATTTTTTGAGTTTTTATTCATTTTCTTATGAATTTTTATGGGTTTTATTGTACTTTGATGTGTCCTATTTATGTATGATTTGTTCATTGTATTTATTAAAGCTTATTCTATGAAATATGCTATGTTTTTCTAGAGATTTTTTTACTATACGTACTGGTACATGTTCTTAGATTAAGTATATTTTGTGCATTATGTACGTTAAGCTAAATATTCATATTTTTTTTGCTTATAATGTACTGCGATATCAAGTATATTTAGTATGTTTTGTATATTTTTTTAACACTTTTATTTTCGAATGCAGGTTAATATAGCATGTATACTACGTACATTATGTACATTTCTTTTTTCTATGAGTTTCCACCTCTATTTCTAAAAAAAAAATCATTTTTAATTGCTTTTTATCATTAAAAATCTTTTGTTTTGGTTTCAACATTAAGATCTAATATGTATAAACTTTTTGTGGTTGTTTTTTTCTTGTGTTTATTGTTCTGCTACCTGTTCAGATTCAGGTATATGTTGTTCATTATGTAAGTTAGGATAAATAGTCACCTTTCTAATTTGCAATGTATTGTGATGTATCTAGGGTAAACATATTATGTGCATTATGTATATTAGTGTTTGTATCATGTACATTAGTGTATATATCATCCTAGTTTCTTTATCATGTACATTTATGTACATTAGGCCCTTTCTGTTATTTACTTTACTGTGATGTGTCCATATTAAATATATTATGTACATTATGTATGTTAGCCTAAATTGTCGTCTTTTTGTATTTTAGTTTAATGTAATGTATCCTGATTATGTATATTTTGTACATTAAGCATTGTATAAAATATATATTGATTTTGTATTTTTTCAAATACGGATCAAAGGCGAAACAGGTGCCCACAAAGAAAAGAATGAGAGGTGTGGAACGAGGTGCAAGTGCAGTCGAGAAGAAAAGAATATTGTACTAAGTGTATATTGTGTACTGCGTGTATATTTTATACCGCGCGTGTATTAAATCATTGTGCATTTTTCTATATTAAGAGTATATTTTGATTTTTGTGTATATTTAAACATTCTTTTTTTGCGAATATTTTGTCATAAAAGGATATAATTACATTCGCATATCACTCAAGGTATCAAAACATGCAAACATTTCAAAACTGAAAATAATATAACTAAAACTAAAAAAACTATTGTTACGTAATATGTAACATAAAAAAAAAGTTGTACAAGGGAAAATGAAAGAGAGTAATTTCAGGGAACAATAAATTAAAATGTGCATAGAGATAGAGGAAAAAATAATTTCAAAAATAGAAAGAGATGAAATTAGAAGTAATTTCAGGGAAAAATAAACATGGATATTATAATAAAAAGTCTATAAATCTAAGTTACCATGTGATATGAATCATGGAGCACAAGACAATCTAGACAAGCTCAGGATGGTTGAAGGGCCAATGATAGATCCAAGTCCAAGAAGTTGCAACAAGCTTTGAACATCCATTGTTAAGCATACATGAGTAAACTCAAGAAGATGAATGAAGATTGGAGCATTGAGGTTAAGGAAGAAGATTTAAAGCACTTCAACTTGTGGCATGTTCAATTGGAAGAAGAGTTTGATTAAGTTGTGCAATCGGATTCAACGAATGGAGCTTGAAGAGTTTTTTTTTTTTTGCAAATTCTATGAATTGAACGATGGAGCTTGAAGAGTTGCAAACTTTCCTTATTTGAACAACTTATCATTTATGAGTCTTTTCTTTATTTTATGCATTTAGGGTTTTGTGTAATGTTTCCCACGGACAAAAGGACATGTTTTAGGCCATTTATGTTCAGTTTATTTGCTTGGAAAGAATTAGGAAAGATATTATTCTCTAGGAAAGATTTTCCTTAAAAATTTGCCATTTCATATAAGTTAAGTTTTGGGCAGATTTTATTCTCTTTGTAATCCAAATTTGCTAGCTATTTTTAGGGTTTTACTTTGACTATTTAAAGGCTCATTTGTAACCCTAAATACTCAGAAATCATATGATAGTAATATTTCTTTTTGCTTAGCTGAAATTACTTAGTTTTGTAGCCTTGTTCTTAGGTTGCATGTTTTAGGAACATTCAAGCAAACCTTGATCTAGTTTGTTTGTGAATTGTTTCAATCTTGAAATAAGAACAAGTTCTCTTATTTCAAGGTCTTAGATCATTGGAATAATCTTCATTTCTTGTTTTTCCATGGGTTTTACTTTTTTGTTCTTGGGGCATTAGGATTTTCACCTAGCGGTTCTTTGTTCTTTCAAAGGGTTTCTATTTCAATTTCTAGCGTTTCATATCATCTGGTATCAGAGCTTAGACTCAAGGGAAGATTACTATCTTACTTGCTTTCTTGTTATTTGAAATTTTCTTGTCTTGTTCTTCGTTAATCGAAAAAATCCAGAAAAAAAAAATTATAGTTCTTGAATTTATTTATTTAACCTACTTTTTTTTGTTATTTTTCATGTAGTTGCAATTCGATTCTCTGAAAATCCTCAACTACAAAAGTCTTTATCTTTCTGTCTTGTTTATTTGTTATTAAAAAACGTTTGTAAAAAAAATGTTTTTGCTTGATTTGTTTGTGTTTTTGGAAAAAAGTGGTTAGTGTTCTTATTGTTTTGAAGAGTTAATCTTAAACTCATCATTTATGCATCTTGAATCCAAAAATTGTAAAGGAATTGTGCTAGAATTGGTTGTTTCCTAAAAAGTTAGAACTTACCATAAATAGCCAAAACCGTTTTTAGGAAGTATCAATTTTGTACCATATTTGAATGCATGCATATCTTGCTTAATTAAAGTCATATTTTTTGATTCAAACTACTTTAGGAAAGGTCTTGATTCAAAATTTTCTCTTATAGGAAATTTTATTCTTGCTTATTATCCTTCTTATTCTTTCCTTGTATACATAGTACTCACTAGTAGTAAAATCCCACCATAAGGAGGTTCAAAGGCCAAATAAGGAGGTTCCTCTTGCTAGAGATGAAGACTTAAATGGAATCAAGTTTAAAATCCCACCATTCTAATGCAAGACTGATCTCGAGGAGTACTTGCAATGGGGGGCACAAACTAAGCATATATTTAATTGCAATAGCTTTAGTGAAAAAAGGAAGGTACTTTGAGCCATTACTAAATTTACTAATTATGCTTCTATATTATGGCTTCAGTTAAAAGCTAAGCTTTGAAAATAGAGGCAACCACAAATAGAAACATGGATTGAGCTTAAAGGAAGGATGAGGAAGAGGTTCATTCCAACGACTTATGAAAGAGATATAATGTTCAAGTTATAAAGGTTTGATCAAAGCAAAAGAAGTGTAGAAGACTATTACAAGGAGCTTGATATCTTGATGATAAGGGCTAGAATCGAGGAAACTGAATTAGCTATCATGGGAAGGTTTATGGGAGGCTTGAATAGAGAATGGAGGCACAAAGTTGATGCTCACTCTTGCTATGACATAGAGGAAATGTTACACCTTGCAATCAAATTTGAGTCACACATGAAAGAAGATGTTAAGTCAAGGTATTATTCTAAACCCTATTCATACAAACCTACTTCTTCCAAACCCACTTCTAGCCAACCTTGGGGAAAAGACACCAAAAACATCAATTTTAATCGAGGGGACCAATTTCCAAAATACAAACATGTGTTTGATAAAAAGAGGGAGGGTGAGAGTTCTTTCAAAGGTAAGGGTACAATAGAAGAAGCTAGAACTAGGGACATCAAATATTGGAAGTGTCAAGGGTTAGGGCATGTCAAGAAAGATTGTCCAAACAAAAGAACCATGTTTATTAAGAATGGGGAATACATATCCTGGGGATGATGAGAGTGAACATAAAAGCGTGGAATTTGATGAGAACAAGTGATGAGAGTTTTGAGGAGGGAAACAAAGTTACTCTAGTCTCTAGGAGGGTACTTAGTGCACAAGTGAAAGAGAATGACCAAAACCAAAGAGAGAAATTATTCTATACTAGATGTTATGTAGATGGAGTGCCTTGTAGTGTTATTATAGATGGTGGGAGTTGCACAAATGCAGTGAGTTCTACCCTTGTCACTAGATTGAACCTAACGACCAAACCCCATCCAAAACCATACAAACTACAATTACTTATTGATTGTGGAGAGTTGAAAATGAACAAAAGGACTCTTATTTCTATGACTCTTGGGAAGTATAAGGATGAAGTAGAGTGTGATGTAGTTCTAATGCATGCTAGGGATATCTTACTTGGAAGGCCTTAGCAGTATGATAGAAGAGTAATCCATGATGGTTATCTAAATAGGTACTCATTTACATTGAATGGAAGAAAGACCATACTTACACCATTAACTAGCTCCGAAGTATACATTGATCAATGTATGTTAGAAAGAGAAGGAAAGAGCTTGAGAGTGAGAAAAAGAAATTGAGTGAGTCAAAAGAATTGAGTGACAAAAAGAAATTGAGTGATTCAAAAGATTGGAGAGACAAAAATACTTTGAGTGAACAAAAGAGTGAAAAAAAAGAGCAAAAGAAAAGAGTAAGCTTGTTTGCAAGGACTAGTGAGGTTAAGAGAGTTTTGATTTCAAACCAAACAATCCTTGTACTTTTGTGCAAAGGATCTTGATTTATCACTAACCAACTTAACCAAGATTTGCGTAGTGTCTTTGTTGATCTTTTGCAACAATATGGAGATGTCTTTCCCGAGGAGATGCCCAATGAATTACCACCAATTCGAGGTATTATACACAAGATTGACTTCATTCCGGATGCTTCAATTCCAAATAGGCCAGCCTATAGATCAAATCCAACCGAGGCAAATGAGATTCACAAGTAAGTTGAGGAGTTGCTTACTAAAGGTTATGTAAGAGAAAGTCTTTCTCCTTGCTCTATCCCTATTTTGTTAGTTCCTAAAAAGGATGGTACTTTGCGTATGTGTGTTGATTTTAGGGCCATTATTAAGATCATCGTTAAGTATAGACATCCTATCCCTAAATTAGATGACATGTTTGATGAATTACATGATTGCACACTCTTTACTAAAATGGATTTAAAATTAGGTTACCATCAAATTAGAATGGAATTAGGGGTTGAATGGAAAACAGCTTTTAAAACAAAGTTTGAATTGTATGAATGGTTAGTAATGCCTTTTCGATTAACTAATGCACCTAGCACATTCATAAGGTTAATGAATCACGTTCTTAGAGATTTTTTGGGTAAATTTGTGGTAGTTTACTTTGATGACATTCTCATTTACTCTAGATCATTGCATGAATATGTAGAGCATGTAGGGGTTGTTTGTGAAACACTTAGGAAAGAAAAGTAGTATGCTAATTTGAAAAAGTGTTCTTTTTGCATGGAAAGAATAAAGTTCTTAGGATTCATTGTGTCTAATAAAGGGGTAGAAGTAGATGATGAAAAGATTAAAGCCATCCAAGAGTGGCCAACCCCAACAAATGTGAGTGAAGTGAGGAGCTTTCATGGGCTTGCTGGTTTCTATAGGAGGTTTATAAAAGACTTTAGCACCATTGCTTCTTCTTTAAATGAATTGGTTAAAAATAATGTTGTGTTTGCATGGGGAGTAGCCAAAGAATGTGCCTTTCAAACTCTTAAGGATAAATTGTGTAATGCACCACTATTTGTTTTGCCTAACTTTGATTTGACTTTTGAGATAGAATGTGATGCAAGTGGCATAGGCATAGGGGCTGTTTTTATGTAAAATGAGAAGTGAGTGATGTATTTTAGTGAAAAGTTGAGTGGAGCTTCATTGAATTATCCAACTTATGATAAAGAGTTGTATTCATTGGTGAGGGCATTGCAAACCTATGGCCAAGAGAGTTTGTCATCCATACGGATCATAAGAGCTTGAAGCATTTGAAAGGACAAGACAAGCTCAACAAAAGAGATGCCAAATGGGTAGAGTTCATTGAAACATTTTCTTATGTTATCAAGTACAAGAAAGGTAAGGATAATGTTGTGGTTGATGCATTGTCAAGAAGATATTCTCTTTTCAAATCTCTTACTAAGTTCTTAGGTTTTGAGCATGTTAAGACACTTTATGCAATTGATGATGATTTTGGAGAGATTTATGCTTCCATTGACCGATGGACTTCTTTTGATGACTATGTGATGTGTAATGATTCTTTTTTAGAAATGTAAACTTTATATTCTTAAATGTTTTATTAGGGAGCTTTTGACTAAAGAGGCTCATGGTGGAGGTTTAATGGGAAATTTTGGGGGTAGCTAAGACATATGCATATTGCATGACCATTTTTATTGGCCTAAGATGAAGCATGATGTAGTTCAAGTGTGATCTCATTGCATTACATGTAAGGCAACCAAGTCTAGGGTTAAACCACATGGATTGTATTCTCCTTTACCTATTCCCTTAGCACCTTGGTTAGATGTTTGTATGGATTTTGTGCTACGCTTGTTGAGAACAAAAAAGGAAAGGAAAGCATTTTTATTATTGTTGATAGGTTTAGCAAAATGGCTCATTTCATTGCATGTACTAAAACTGATGATGCTAAACACATTGCTAACTTGTTCTTTAAAGAACTTGTTAAATTTCATGGCATTCCTCAAAGCATTGTGAGTGATGGGGAAGTTAAGTTCCTAAGTCATTTTTGGAGGGTTTTGTGGGTTAAGCTTGGGACTAAATTAATGTACTCTACTACTTGTCACCCCTAAACTGATGGTCAAACTAAGGTTGTCAATAGGACTATGATTACATTGCTTAGGGTTGTAATTGATAAAAACCATAAGACTTGGGAAGATTGCTTGCCATTCATAGAGTTTGAATATAATAGGGCTGTCCATAGTACTAATAAATGCACTCATTTTAAACTTGTTTATGGTTTTATTCCAAATACTCCTATTGATCTATTGCCTATGTTACCTACTGATTTGGTGAGTTTTGATGCTAGTACTAAGGTTGACAGGATTCAAAAGCTACATAAAGCGGTTGGAGGGAGAATTGAGAAGCAAAACAACAAAGTAACTTCAAGGATCAATAAGGGCTGAACAAGACGGGTTCACTTTAGAAAAGAGAGGTTTCCATTACAAATAAAATCAAAACATAATCCAAGAGGATATGGTCCATTCTAAGTGATAAAAGGGATCAATGACAATGCCTACAAGATTGATCTTCCAAGTGAGTTTAATGTGAGTGCTTCTTTTAATGTTTCTGACTTAAGTGCTTTTTATGTAGGTGATGAATAAGATTTGATGACAAATCTTTTTCAAGAGGGAGGGGATGATATAAACCATGAAGCACAAGCCAAGCTAGACAAGCTCATGATGGTTCAAGGGTCAATGACAAGATCCAAGTCCAAGAAGTTGCAACAAGCTTTGAACATCCATTGTCAAGCATACATGAGTAAACTCAAGGAGATGAATGAAGATTGGATCATTGAGGTTAAGGAAGAATACTTAAAGCACTTAAACTTGCGGCATGTGAAATTGGAAGAAGAGGTTGATTAAGTTGTGCAATCATATTCAAAGAATGGAGCTTGAAGAGAAAGTTGCAAACTTTCCTTATTTTTGAACAACTAATCATTTCTGAGTCTTTTTCTTATTTTATGCATTTATGGTTTTGTGTAATGTTTCCCAAGATCAAAATGACATTTTTTAGGTTATTTATTTTTCAGTTTATTTGGTTTGAAAGAATTAGGAATATATATAAAAAAGATTTTCCCTAAAAATCTACCATTTCATATAGGCAATTTTTGGGGTAGATTTTATTGTCCTTGTAATCCAAATTTACTAGTTGTTTTTAGGGTTTTTTTTGCCTATTTAAAGGCTTATTTGTAACCCTAAATACTAAGAATTCATATGATAATCATATTACTTTTTTGCTTAGCCGATATTGCTTAGTTTTGTAGCCTTGTTCTTAGGTTGTATGTTTTAGGAACATTCAAGCAAACCTTGATCTAGTTTGTTTGTGAATTGTTTCAATCTTGAAATAAGAACAATTTCTCTTGTTTCAAGGTCTTCGATCATTGGAATAATCTTCTTTTCTTGTTTTTCCACAGGTTTTACCTTTTCGTTCTTGGGGTTTTAGGATTGTATCTAGGCGCTCTTTGTTCTTTCAAAGGGTTTCTATTTTAATTTCTAAAGTTTCATATCACCATGTAGAAAGGAAAATACGAAGTCATGAAAATAAATTTGTCGGTACATTACTAATATAAATATGATACGAAGTACAAAATATGTACCACGCTATTAAACATAAATATAAAAAAATAAAATAAAAAGTATATAAATCTGATTGGATAGCTACAGTACCTGACGTACCGTCCCATCAACTATAGTACTGATGTACAACACATATTTGCTTTTAAGGTAAAATGGGAAATAAATTATGTCATGATAGTGACATTTGACTAGACGGTTAAATTTTGAAGAGGCTAAATATTGATAGAGAGGCTTAAAAGTGGCTAGTTTGATATTTTCCTTGATTTATTGTTGATTTATAATAATTTTATATTTTATTACCACTTTATTATGAGATAAGATTTGATTCTCTCTTTGTTTTCTTTGTCCATCAAGGCTTCATTATGGTGGACAAAGATTCGTTTATTTATTTTTCACGTTCATCTCCAAACTGCCATCGCCGCATCTGTCCACCATGACTATTGATAATGTTATGTTGTACCAATTTTTTTTATAACTCCATGTAAATAATTTCTTTATTAACTTAAAATATGATTTATTGTAATGGAGTAATTAAATTGGTAAGTGGGTAATTAGATTGATAATGTAAATTTATATGGGTTAATTTGGAAGGGAAGGTGATGGGAAAGTAAGAATGACATTTTTTTTAATAAATATTCCCACTAATTTTTTCTCTTCCACACTTTATGGAACTCCCCTTTACCATTTGGACAAAATTAAGCTTCATCTCTTTCATCTTCTCTCCCACCTCCATTCTTGACTAAAATTTTAAAAAATAGTGTTTTGACCATAACTCTTTTGTTAGAATTCCATTTTGAGTGAAAAGGCTACCAAAATTCATCGTTTTCCTAGAGATTTCTATTGACACTAATTTCATGTCAATCTGAGATGTGTGTAGAAATTTAAGGTCCTTTTTGTCCTTGGGTCTGCTACTTGGGGATCAAATTTTCTCCTTTCTTGTTTCGTTTAGTTTGGGAAACTCAGAATCAGCTCGGGGTTTGTTTTTGAGCAAGTTTAGAGAAGAAATCTTCACTTGAAACCTTAACAAGTGAGTTTTCAATTTGAATCTATTTTATGGTTTTCTAGATCTAAAATGATTGAGTTAGAATTTGCTTGTACCCCTTTGGAAAGAAATGATCCACATCAAATTCTAAACACTCCGATCCAATTTGTTCAACAAATATTTCCCGGTGACTGAAATCCGGCCATCACCCAAAAGCCTCTTGATTGTCTTAGAATTAATCCTAGAGTCTAATCCCATAATCGAAATAGAATCAAAACCTATCCGTGGAAAAACCCACGAAAATTGAACCTCCCCATTTTACAACCTTGCTCTCAATAATAGGATGTTCTCGGAGGCTCGAGTTTCCTTTTGCCCTTTTTTTATGAGTTATGGAATCTATATATGATTATAATTTTGTATGGTGATTGTTATTGTAGGTGGTGGTTGCAATTAAATTTTAACTTGAAATTGGGAGTTGGTGGACTTTGGTAAATTGTGATTGAAAGGTGAGTAATAGATTAGAATTGGAATGATTTTTTTTGGGGAAACCTGATAACTTCATGAATTTAGTGTAATATCCTGCCCTTTTTACAATATATTTAGATGAATAGAGGTAAAATTTGCTATAAGTAAAGACTTTGCAACTTCATTTCATGAAAGAGAGAAATTAGTCTATGAAAGTTGAAATTATTTACATTTCCTGTAATTGGTTAACTGAATTGCCTTGTTTCTATCTTAGTTTGGCTAGTTTTCTTAGCAGTTATCTAGGTCCACACTTTGGACTTAATGCCCAATGGAGAAAGGAAAAAGAATGTGAAGCGGCAACCATTTTATTCACATGGAACTGTTAAAAAAAAGGCTGCCATGCATTTTACCTTCTTAAGACAAGATTGGACCAACTCATTTATTAGGATGAGATGGTAGATGAGGTGTTTTGCTTAGGGACAAGGGAAGTCTTGTCAGCCCTGAAAAATAGGAAAGCGTTCTCTATAAAACTAGAGGTGTTCTACTCATTTAGCAGTAATGAAAAAGAGAAAGAGAGAACACGCTTTTTGAGTAGCTGGTAGAGTATTTAGATATGAATTCGAGAGGAGGAATCTGATATTTTAGAGAGTCTTTTAGTAGTTTTTAGAAAATTTTCTTCATCTACCATTTCTGCATTTACGTTTTGAATATTAACATTTTTTTTACTTTCTTATGGATTCTAGCTATTTTGTACATGTAGTTGTAGAGATTGAGGTTGCAACTATGTGTAGCTAAACTCTTGAATGAGGTTATGCTTAAAGAACAATAGGAGAACTTATTTGCTGAAGAAAAGAAATATGATGAAAGTATGTCTCATTGCTTAAACCAGTAGCTTCTATTTTTGAAAAACTATTAAAGATATGATGATTCCTAGGTTGAGAGATTTAGGAAACTTTTTAAGAAATGAGAACGATGTTTAGAAAATGAATTTAAACACAATATTCATTAAGATGTCCTTCAGTGGTAAATGACTTGTAATCTAAGTTAGACGTGGTGAGGGTTTCAAAATATGATTTAATAATTATTTTGAGAAAAATAACAAGTATTTGGATGTCTTGCTTTCAACATATTCCTTTTATTTCAAGTTATGAGAGTAACATTTTCTTGAAGCATTATGCATGAAGAGTTTTCCACTGTTTTCAAAAGCATAACCTTAACCTTTCAATTAGATTTTATTAAACTCTTTTTTATTGACTTTTATTGTATTTTTTGTTAAAAATCCATGTGACTACTTAATTTCAATTTGCTATTCAGTTTATCTTCTTGTTGGAAATATAATTATCTTCGAGGGAACTACAAAACTTACTGACCCTTTATTACTTGTTACGATTGTGTATACTTGCGCATTTAGAGTACCTCACATATTATTTTCAACAACAAAACACAAAGAATCTTTGGAATGGATAGAATTGTAGTTTTTACTTAAGAATGCTTACTTTATTGTTGACTTTTATTAAAGCAAGGCTTATGTTGGAAATTGATATTGAATATGTGAATTGAATGGGAATTGTGAATGTGTAGACTTTTAATGCATTGCATCACAAAAGTATGTAGATTAGGTCCCATAGTGGGGAGAGCATATAGTTGCATTTTAGATGATTAAGTGAATTGAGTGATTTGATTTGAGCATTAATTCTATGTATGAATTGAGTGAATTGTTTGGTGAGGATTGATTATAAAAGGACCATATGAGGTTGATGAAATCGATGAGTCATTCCCCTGAGATACTTGCGTAATCCAACGAGAGCATGGATTATGATATTTATATGGGAGAGCATGCCCATGGACAATCAAGGGGAGAGCGTATTCCAGATTGATCCTTGAGAGAAGGTTGAGCATCACACCTTGATACGTGTTAGTTATTTGGTAGGATGTTATAAGATATGAGATTATGGGAAATTCCATTAAGTCATCTGAGCTATCGCAAGTAATTGAGAACATGATCAATTAAGTGTTAATTTCATATGTATCCAAAATAAAAGCGTTTTTATCATAAAATCCGTGCTAGACAATTTTTTTTTATCAATGCCCATCATGCATCCACCCGCCATCTATGATGGGACGGAAAAGACAGATTCTACCCTCCACATAAAGCGACCGTCATATTTCCTATAAAATAACAGCTAATGATGTAAAATGTCAGATATGAGAAGATTTATCAATAACTGTAAGATCTTTTTATTAACAAATTAATTTGAAAGCCGAAAAAATTGTTAAGGTTAAAGGTATCACCTCTGATAAGGAAAAAATATGGATGGACAGAGAAAATATACAAGCTGAGGAAGAAGAAAGGAAGAAGATGACGAAACCAATGTAAGTACTAAGGATATGATAAAGTTTACTTTTATTAAATATTTACATTCTTTGTGTATTTTGATATTAATATAGAAGAATAAACGTTTAACAAATATAAACGTGATCTTATTGAGCAATGCTGAAGAAAACACAGATAATCAATATGGAACGCATATTGAAATAAAACAAAAATGCCAAAAAAATGAAAAAAAGAATGATGATAAACCCTAGAAGAAAGAAGAAAACGTAACAGTGTTGATAAAATAAAGAAATTCAAAAAAATAGAACGAAATTTTTTTTTGGAAATTCATATCAACAAAAAGATATGATCCATGAATCAAGGCATAATTAAGACAGAAACATTTAAGGAAAATAAATTGAGGGAAAACGAAATTAGTATCACAAAAATATCCGGGGCAAAATAGTAAACATTCAAGTCGGAAAATCCTATCAAGCCACCAACTACGGTAGTTTTTGGGTAGTAATGATATAAAAAAAACTGTCGTTAAAAGTGAATTAATATGATTTATTGTGGTTATTAGTGATATTAATCCACTAATTAATCACCTTGGAAATTGAGAAAAATAAATAGAGGAGTCTATTTGATTAATTAAAAGAAATTAAATAGAGGAGTCTTTTTAATTATTTAACTAATGGAAATTAAATAGAGGAGTCTATTTAATTGAGAAGATTAAAATAGAAGAGTCTATTTGATTAATTTTGAGGTTGTCCAAAATTAATGGGAAATTAAATAAACGATCTATTTAATTAATTAATTTGAATTGTCAAATTAAAAGGGAATTAAATAAATAATAAAGTTTATTTATTTAATTAAATATTTAATGGAATTGTTCTATTAAATAAATGAAGGAAAAATAAAATGCTCAATATTGTCATTGGATGATGATATGGGCGTGTGACCCATGACCCATGGTGGGGTCACACGCCACTTTGGAAAATAATTTACCAATTAGTTTGCATTTTATGTAAAATAGATTTGTGATATCTTTTATTTAAATTAATGGAGATTAATTTAAATTGGAGTATGGAATATCTTATTATGGAATAAGATATTATATTATAATTATTCAAAATATATTTTCAATATCTTTATTTAATTGTTTGATAGTCAAAAAGATATTCAAAGATTTTTTGATGCCTTAGTTTTAATATAAATAGGAGGCTTGGGGTGACCCCAAAATACACAACTAAAAGAAGAGAAAAGGCCCACAAAAATCCTCTCCCTCAATCCCTCTTGTCGCCGCCACTATAGTGGTGTAGGGAAGAAAGTTTTTCTTTCCTCTTCCTTTTTCCAAGGAGGAAAAGTGCCCACGCACCGTTTATCTGTTGTGCTTGGTGAAGAAGATTTTTTGGTGGTCCTAGGATCGTAACCAAGAACGAAGAGGAATAGTCCCTTCTATGCAAGGGTTAGTTTTATGTTTATACATTTCCATGAGAATTTTACTTCAGAACTCTATTTTAGAGGCCTCAACCCCAACAAATAATACTTATTATCTTCATCATTATGATGGTTCTCATACTATTTTGATTTCACCACCTCTAATAGAGACAAATTACCATGCATGGAGTTGTTCAATGCGTCTTGCACTCTCCGTGAAGAAAAAACTCGGTTTTATCTATGGAACTTTACCCTGTCCAAATGAAGGAAATATGGTTGATGCTTAGCTATGAAATAACGATGTAGTCATCTCTTGACTACTGAGTTCTTGTTCAAAAGACATTTCTGCGAATCTCCTCTACACGGCTTGTAGAAATTTGGCAAGATCTTCGTGATCGTTTATCTCAAGGTAATGGTCCTCATCTCTTTTAATTGCATTATGAATTGATGAATATGTCGCAATGAGATTTATCTGTTAGTAGCTATTTTACTAAGTTGAAGACAATTTGGCAAAAATTTCTTGAATATCGCCCAAAATTATCTTGCACCTGTGGAAGTTTGAAGCAATTGAACAACTTTCAAGGAGAATATCTGTTGAGCTTTCTTATGGGTCTCAATGAGTATTATGACCAGGATTATTTCTCGGATACTTCTTATGGATTCGTGTCCTTCGATCAACAAAGCATTTATTTGCCTTAGTAGGTCATGAGGAGAGACAATGATATGTTATGGTCAATATTAACTTCAAGAGTACAAATAATTTTGCTAACTCTCATCAAGGACATCTTGGCCCTCAGATCTAGTCAATATCAACGATTGATGACTCTGTTTTTTCAATCTCATAACAGAAAAATGGACAATTCTTCAATGAATCCATCTACATCTCATGTTACAGGTATCTGTTTTTCAATCAATGCTCATTCTGGTATAGATTCATTACATATCTATATTATAGATTCAGGAGCTACCAATCACATTTCTTGTCATGATACATCTTATGATGACACTTTTGTTTCCCTCCCAAATAATCAAAACTGGCTATTACTAGAATTGGTGATATCTTGCTCAATAATGATATCTTATTGACTGATGCTTTTTATCTTCTGGAGTTCAAGTTCAATATAATATCAGTGAGTTGTTTACTGAGTAATCAATCTACTCTTATACATTTTTCACATGATTGTTGAACAATTCAAGACAAGTATAGCTTGAGGATGATTGGTAGTGCTAGACTCAACCATGGTCTTTACATTTTACACAGTGATCCTGTCGATGCTTCCTCCATCAACACTTTTTCTTTATGTGCTTCTATTACTCATAAGCCTACTTAAGATATTTTATATAGATGTCTTGGACCCTTATCATTGAAAAGATTGTACCTTTTATAGTTTGTTTTGAATTTTTCTACAAATAAAGGATAGAACAATGATTCATGCTATATCTTTCTCCTTTCAAAGAAAAGAAAGCTCTCTTTTCCTGATAATAATAATAATATGTCCAAACATACTTTTAATATGACGACCCGTCACTTTAAAATAATTTAAATTAGAAAAACACAGCGGAAGTCTTTATATTTTAAGAAAAATGGTGTGGTTATGTTTGAAAATTGGCTAGCCAAAACCTGTTTACATCTTAATTTCAAAATCTAAATAACACAAGGAACATTAAGTTCCTATCAGGAGTTCAAAAGCTTATAATCATAAATAACGACAAAAGCTCTTAAGAGCCATTTACAAATATACAAATCCAAAATTATATAAAATTCATGAAACCATGTACATGGATTTTTACAACCACGTAGTCCATCTCAAAGTCTTCATCCCTCGATCATGCAACACCATCTCCTCTCCCTCGACCTCTAGCCAGGGCATTACCTGAAATTTTTGTAATATCATGAGCTAACAACTTAAGCCCAGTGAGAATAATAAGAATAAAAAGTAAGAATAGACCTCAAACTCATATTCCGATTTGTGTCCAATTTACCTGACACAATCAATCTTAAAGTTCTCCAAACTTTAGGTAATCTCGTTTTATAATTTCCAAGGGATGATATTGCTAACACTCGTAGTCAAATACTCATCCAATAACTTATTAAGACATAAATAAGAAAAGTAAATAAACTTTGCATAAAGTATAACATCTCGATTCTCTATTTCATCGGTCATAAGCATGAATGCATGAGGACATCCCGTAGGATTCGCATACGCCCTTATGCATGAAGAAGGTAACGTGGTCTATCCCGTAGGATCCATCGTTCTCCCTCATTTTCTTTCTCACTCTCTCTTCTTTTTCTATGAAGGTAATGTGGTCTATCCTGTAGGATCCATCATTCTCCCATTCATACCTTTCTCATTCTACTCTTCTTTTTCTATGAAGGTAATGTGGTCTATCCCGTAGGATCCATCATTCTCCCATTCATATCTTTCTCATTCTCACTTTTTTTCCATGATGCGAGATGTTATGATGCAATATGATATGTTTTGGTGTAAATAAATAAAGTACGGAATTAAAGTAGCCGATACAAACATAAGGTAAAAGGCATAAAGTAAAGGACATAAAGTAAAAGACATAAAGTAAATAAATAGGAAACTCCGGAAGAACGATACGTAAATCGAACTCCGCTACAATAATAAAAGTAAAACCTATCTTAAACGATTAACTTAGACCTTCCAGGATTCTAAACTTCCAATATAATCCGAGGTTCTATTAATCGTTCTAAATACAAGTTTGGATCTTTTAACCTCCAATGATCCATCCTAAGCTTCGAAATGAATCTAACTTAGAATTCTCTAAGATTCAATGCTTTCCTCGAGAACTCCTAAGTCCTCACTTAAAGGATTAACTCCTAATCCTAAGGGCACTAACTCACATCCCTCTAATCTTAGATTCGAATTCTAATCTTAGTTTCCAATTCTACAAACCATCATACTTATTCGCTTTCTATAATTACTTTAAATCCTAACTATTCTCACCTTTGCAAAAGAAGATTTCGTTCCAAACCTTCGATAACGCGATCAATGAAAGGTTCAAAAACACCCACAATTAGAATTATATCTAACAATTAATAATTAACCAAATATCAATCAAACGACATCTAAGTACTCAAAACAACAAAAAACCCTTTAATTCTCACATGAGGCTCTCGGCCCCCCCTTCATAAAAAGGGTTTCGGTTTTCCGGCTTTTAGGCAATTTAGATGTGTTTCGAGTTGGTTTCAAACAAATTCGATATTCCCGATTTCAATGGGTATCGATAATTAGGGTTTTTGAACATTATGTCATTTCCCGAATTGTATTTAAATAAACAATAATTCATCAATAAATAACCCATAATCAAACCCAAAAAGGTAAATTTCAAACAGGAAGGGCTTCGACTGAAACTCGATTTTAGGGTTATGGGATTGTTTCCAAAAACAATTAAAACAACCCCCGTACTTAAAATCATCGAGTTTACCGGCAAGAAATCGAAGAATCAAAGAGAAAACTCCATTAAAACACTATTTGGAGCATAGGGTTTGAAGATTAACTTACCGAGAACTCCGTGGATCACGGGAGAAAAGCACGATGGTTGGGTGGAAAAGAATCCTAGACTTGAGGGCTTTCCGATGCAACCGAAATCGAGCCGATCCGCCGAGAAACGAGCAAAACCCGAATTTTTCTTTCCCCTCATTCTTGCCCACGGTTTGGAGGTGAAAAAGATGAAGCAAATGGTCAAAAATTGGTCAATGGCAATTTAAAGAAGAATATGAATAGTGTTCTGGATATTTTTAAGAAATTGGAAATGACGGTTGCGTCCTTTTATGACTTTTGACTTATGAATCGAAACCCGAAGCTCTTAAATAAATCTAAAGGTGATTAATAATTATTAATTGGCCTATTAATAATTATTAATGTCATCGAAACGAAATTTAAAGTATTAAAACGATTAAAAAGAATTTTGGGCGAAATTAACTACTAAAATCGAAATTACAAAAATAATAATTAAACTAAACACTTAAATTGAAATAAATAAATAACATTAAATAAATAATAAAATTAAAAAAAATCTCACTTCAAAATAACAGGACGTTACATTTAATCTTATACATTGTGACACTTGGGGGCCTTACATACCTCCTTATCAGGGTTTTAAATATTTTCTACCTCTTGTTGATGATTGCACACGTTTTATATGAATATATTGGATGAAAAGTAAGTCTGATGCTCTCACCATTATCCTTGATTTCTTTCAAACGCTTCATACTCAGTTTGGCAAAATCATAAAGATTTTTCACTCAGACAATGCACCAGAATTAAGCTTTAAGGAGTTCTTTCAGTGTATGGGTGATTTACATCCGTTTTTGTGTGTGGAATCACCCAAAAAAATTATGTTACTATAAAGAAACATCTGCATTTATTGAATGTTGCAAGGGATTTATTTTTTCAAACTCAGGTGCCTATTTCTTTATGGTGAGACTGTATTTTAACTCTAAGTTATTTGATCAATAGAACCCCCACACAATTATTATCATAGAAATCCCCTTATGAGATGTTATTTCTGAATTCTATTGATTACTATAAATTATGGGTCTTTGGTTGTTTATGCTTTGCTTCTTTTTTAACAAAAGAAAATAGAAAGAAGTTTGATCCATGTGTCAAAAAAGTGTGTTTTTATTGGGTACACCCGGGATCAAAGGATATAGGCTTTGTGATCTTGAGAACAAACATTTCTTTTATTCTAGAGATGTTTTTCACGAAAATTCCTTTCCATTTCATCACATTACTCATTCTTCTACAAATGTTGATTTGTTTTCTGATATTGTCCTACCTTTACTTTTATTTGATCCATCTTTTTCCTCTACTCCTTTACTTCATCAAGGTCAATCTTCTTCTACCCCTGACAATTCTCCAACAGTGCCTCTTCCTCTAGATATTTCTTCATCTCCTGCTATGGTTCTTATACCATAACTTTCCCTCGGTCTAAGCAACAATACTTAACCGGAGCATAATGTTGTTCAACTAATTACCAATCCTTTATCTAGAAGATCTACTAGGATTACAAAACCCCCTTCTTACCAACTACCATCGTCATTTATTAACTCAAACTCCTTTACCACCATCTTCTTCCAAGTATCATTTGGACAAATACCTTTCTTACAGTCATTTGTCCCCACCTCACAAGAGCTTCATTTTAAATGTATCAATGGATTACGAGCCAATATTACCATGAGGTAGTGCCTTTTTCTCATTGGCGTCAGACCATGAGTGATGAAATAAAGGCTATGGAAAGAACCAACACTTAGTCTATTGTGCCTCTACTCTAAATTCTCATGCCATAGGTAATAAGTGGGTTTATCGCATTAAGTACAATCCTGATGGCATAGTGGATAGATACAAAGAAAGCCTTGTTGCTAAGAGGTGTAACCAACAAGAAGGGATGTATTTCTTTGAGACCTTTTTCCCAGTTGCCAAGATTGTTACCGTCAAGTTGTTGTTATCTCTTGGTAGTAACTATGATTCACCTCTTGCTCAACTTGACATTAACAATGCTTTTCTCTATGGGGACTTATGCAAAGAGGTATATATGCAGCTTCCCCTTGGTTATAAGCCTCAGTCACATGTCTATAGTAAAGAGGAGCGTCTTGTTTGTAATCTAAATAAGTCTATTTACTGACTCAAACAGGCTTCAAAGACAATGGTTTACGAAATTTTCTACGGCATTCACTTCTTATTGCTTTCAGTAGCACAAATCTGATTGTTCATTGTTTACTCATAGTTCTGGTGAATCTTTTGTTGCTTTATTAGTCTATGTATATGATATTATTCTCACCGGACCTTCTTCATCAACCATTGATCGTGTTAAAACTTATCATAATTCTCAGTTCAAGCTTAAAGACCTTAAAAATCTTAAATATTTCCTTAGTTTGGAAATTTCACGTTCCAAGACTGGTCTTTTCTTGTCTCAATGTGTAACGACCCGATTTTTCGTAAAATCCTTTAAAACAATTACGCAGCGGAAAACTTGATTTTACAGAAAAACGGCGAGGGTTTGTTTAAAATTCGGATAAACCAAAACCTGTTTTACATTGGCTCAAATCAGAGAAAACAGTAAACCTGGAATCTGCATTCCATATCGTGATAAAACTTCTAAAGAAAGTTTAAAGTCCAAAAATATAAACACAAATTATACAATTGCTCCATCGAGCTCAAAATGAAACATAATAAAAGTAGTAAAATGGTCATGAGCATTCAAGGATGCTTCACCCAAAACCATATATGTTCTTGTCCATTCATCGTCCTGATAGGTCACGCGGCGCCACTTCCTCTACCTCGTCCTCTACCACGAGTCTTACCTAAAAAATTGTAACTGTAGCAACATTAGCATAAAAATGCTAGTGAGAGTAAAATGAAAGAAAGTAATCCTATGAACAACATTCCATGTCAGAAATCGTGTCCAAAGGCCTAGACTTCACTTTTACTACCCATTCCACATTCCAAAGTCCACATATAATCAACATACATAATAAACTTTCTCATCTTCGTGGCTCAACGAATTTTATGAGTCATGGATTTCCTCGAAAACATTCTATCATCATAAAAAAACTCAAACCAAGATACAAGTAAAAGAATGTGATATACTAAGTGCTAAAGGAAAACGTCGCAACCACACACGCTCAAATCTTCGAGTGCCACCCGTATCACCGCATGTGTAGTACTATAATAATGATAACAATAATAACGCATCCATACACACTCAAATCTTCGAATGCCAACCTTACCACAGCGTGTATAGTGCTATAATAATGATAACAATAATAACGCATCCATAGACGCTCAAATTTTCGAATGCCAACCTTACCACAGCGTGTATAGTGCTATAATAATGATAACAATAATAACGCATCCATACACGCTCAAATCTTCGAATGCCAACCTTACCACAGCGTGTATAGTGCTATAATAATGATAACAATAATAACGCATCCATACACGCTCAAATCTTCGAATGCCAACCTTACCACAGCGTGTATAGTGCTATAATAATGATAACAATAATAACGCATCCATACACGCTCAAATCTTCGAATGCCAACCGATTACACAGGCGTGTATAGTGCTATAACAATGATAACAATAATAACGCATCCATACACGCTCAAATCTTCGAATGCCAACCTTACCACAGCGTGTATAGTGCTATAACAATGATAACAATAATAACGCATCCATACACGCTCAAATCTTCGAATGCCAACCTTACCACAGCGTGTATAGTGCTATAATAATGATAACAATAATAACGCATCCGTACACGCTCAAATCTTCGAATGCCAACCTTACCACAGCGTGTATAGTGCTATAATAATGATAACAATAATAACGCATCCATACACGCTCAAATCTTCGAATGCCAACCTCACCTTAGCGTGTATAGTGCTATAAGGTATAATGCATCTATAACGCTCATTTCGTAGAATGCCCACCTTACCACAGCGTGTATAGTGCTATATCACAAATCATAGTATCTATAAATTGGTTCATTACTTGAGCATCACAACACAAACAACTAACAAACAATACAATCATACTACAATTACACTCAATGACATGCTTATCTTTTATACTTAAAGTGTTGCCTCTTACCAAAAGTCCTGAGTACATCAATCGTACTATCATCATGATTCCATACTTTCCAGTACTAACATAATCAACATCATTCCTTATTATCATATGAACTTTCATACTCCACATTATTACCATAATATAATACAATCCTTATTACTCACACAAGGTAATAAGTTCATAAAACATTAACCATTATCATCACTGATGCCATAATTCCACAAAGTCTATAACTCCCAATAAACAAAACGAGGTTTAACATCATCATGTCACGAATGACAATAAATCACCTCAAATCACAAGAATACTTTCCAAACCATTACCATAAACCATGAGTTAATTTCCAAACATTTCCTTTGCTTTACTTTGGTCAAAACTACCTAAAGTAAATTCAATTCCCAACTTTGTCTCAAAATCTTTATAACCTTTCATACTTTTGAGAATAACATCTACGCTACTTTGATCTAAACTTCTCAAAGTACCTTAAACTTTCATTTTCATCTAAACTCTTCAATTTATCTAAACTCTTCAATTCATCTTACTAGACTTCCAAATCACTCATAACTCCTCTTTTACTTCCAAATTCACAAGAACACCAAAGCCACTCCACTCACATCCGAGTTTAAAATCACCAACCAAGTATAACTTCCGGAAGTTAGTTCCCCTCTTAACCTCGATAAACAATATCGTAATGAAACATAATTCATAAAATTACTAACTTCCATTTTAAACTCACCTTGGAATTGAAACCGAACTTCCAAACTGTCGAGGTCGAAAACCACACGAGCAGTCACAATCCTACAAATCAATTACACCTAACAATCATTAATTATCTGAAAATCAAGAAAACGACATCTAAGTGCATAAAACAACGAAAAACCCGGAATTTCCCCCTATGAGGCTCTCGGCCATACAAGGATAAAAAGGGCTCGAGTTCTGTTTTCGGGCTTTTAGGTATTTTAGAGGCGTTTCGGGTTGGTTTTAGGTACTTTGGAGGTTCAAATTATCAGTGGGTAACTGTGATTTAAGGTTTTACACAATACTTGATTCCCGAAAAATTAAGTAAAATACAAAACAATAACAAACTAAACACCCCAACCATCACCAAGTGAGAGAAAACAAATGGAACGGGTTTTCCAATCGACTCGGGTTTAGGTCCAAGACAACAACCTCATCCAAAGTGATTTTTCCTAACTAGAATTCACAAACAACACCCGGGAAAAACGAATCAAGGCTTACATGCAAGATTGGAAATAAAGGAAACACAAAAACTCATTTCTTCCTCACCTTGTATCTCCTGGATCTTTAATGGATTGGCCCGATTGATGGGATGGGTAGAAAGATCATCTCGAGAGCTTTCCAATGAGCTAAGGCACGATGAAAACGGTCGAGAAACGAAGCCGGGGCGACAATTTCTTTCTCTTCTCTTTTCCTCCTCTCTAGCTACGGGTTTGGGGATCATTTTTCATCTTTCCTTTCTTTTTTCTTTATCCTTATCCTTGAAAAATATGAAGTGGATAAATATAAAGAAACTTTGGTAAAAGACGATATTGCCCCTCCTCTTATTTTCTTTGAGAAAGCTTGTTCCGGGTGCTCGTTATTCCACGTTTCTAATTCCAATTCAACTTAACTACTTCTAATCTATTTTAAAAGTATTTAACAATCAATAGTGGGCCCGCTAATGATTTTTAATACATCCAAATCTAATTTAAGCTAATAAAACGATTAAAAAGCTTTTGAACGAAATTAACTACTAAATTCTAAATTACTAATTCTAAAATTAAACTAAATACTTTGATTAAAGTAAGTGAATAAATAAATGAAATATTAAATAAAAAAAAAAATTTCACTCCAAAAATAACGGGACGTTACACAATGTAAGTATTGTCTATAGTTGTTGGAAGATTTTGGGTTTCTTTCTTGTAAACCGCAACTTCTACCTATGCACTACAACAATATCACTCATACTTGACACTTGATATTTAAAAATTCTTGACACTTTATATAAAAATGGTCAAGTATATAATTTTTAAAGACTAAAATGTCAAGAATAATTTAGAAACATTGAAGGGGAAGGAGTTAATTTTTTTTAAAATTTTTGTAGAAGATTCTTGACGTTTTTAAATTGTCAAAATAAATATAAATTAAAACTCATATACTTGACGTTTTTATGTAGTCAAATACCATAGCATCTTGACACTTTTAAAGAGTCAAACTAATTTTAATTTAAAACATATACATTGGACGTTTTTAAATTGTCAAATATCTTAAAATTAAAGAAAAGTGTTATTTTATTAAAAATTAAAATAACTTAAAAATATATCTCCCCAATTAAGCGGCAAACGTTCCCGTGTTTTCTAAATTTTCCCGTATCCTTCTCAAATCCCTAGCAAGCGACCTCTCGTCTTCTCAAATCCCTAGCAGTTTCTCATCTTCTCCATCGTGAAATTATTCTTGTCTCATCTTCTCCATCTGCGGCCTCTTCGTTTCTCCATTGCGAAATTCGTCTTCTCTATTGCAACGAGTCTTCGTGTTCTCCATCGCCACGACAACGACTCTCTGTATTCTCTATCACCACGCCAAGCCAAGGTAACGCCTCTTCGTCTTCTCTCGAATACAATAAATTCTTCATCTTCGCTCATATTGTAGTTTAACTCTTCAAGTATAGTGATACTACTTTTGGCTAGGAAATTTTTCTTTCTATTTACTACTTCCTTGCTGTGTAAAATTTTCTTTCTTTTTACTACTTCCTTGCTGTGTGTAAAATTTGCTTTTCTTCAATCTTCCTGTAGTAAATGATGATATATATATATATATATATATATATATATATATATATATATATTCTATGTTACAGTACAGTTCATAAATCCAATTGTATTTTATATATGATTGAGTTTGGTGTAAATGTGGACTCGGATAGGGCCGAGTTATGATGAAAAAAGAAAATGTGGAACCCAAATTGCAGTCGGTTTTGTTTGTTGTGTTCATTGAAAGAGCATTTTTTCCTTACTTCTGGTTGTCGTTTTCAAAAGCAAAGCCAAAACATTTAGAACTGGAAAGATAAATAATGTCTTTGTTTAGCTTTTTGCTTTTATATAAGGTCAGGTCCCAAATAGAATATGTTCATTCATATTCATTGATATATAGCCAATGATGATTGATGACAAAGCTCTGGAATGGCACTCTCTTACTTACAGGAAATGGCAGAGGGCAGAGGGCTTTGCCACACTCCCCTTTTCCTGGGGCACTTCTCTTTTTGCAAAAAATAAAATAAAATGCAAATCTTTCTTATCAGGTGGAAATTTTTCTTTCTATTTCTTGCTTCCTTCTTGTGTGTAAAATTTGCTTTCCTTCAATCTTCCTGTAGTAAATGATGATCTCTCTCCCTTTCTCTCTCTCTCTCTATATATATATAATGTTACAGTATAGTTAATAAATCCAGTTGTAATTTATATATGATTGAGTTTGGCGTAAATGTGGACTCGGATAGGGCCGAGTTATGATGAAAAAGAAAATGTGCAAATCGCACTTGGTTTTGTTATTACTCAGTTTTTAATAAATTGGAATTAGGAATATAAATTCATTAATGATATTTGGTATTTTAATTAAACTGGATTAGTCACACGTGCTTTAGTTTTTCTTTAACTATTCGTTTTCCATAACAACAGTCGCTGCTAACGAAGTGATAACAGCAGCCGCTGCAAACGATTGAAAATTTTCTTCATTCCATTGAAATCATTCGACCCTAGAGAGGGAAAGGGAGTGGGAAATTGCCATAGGTGATTAAGTTGTATTTGATAACCTTTTATATTACTAAATTAGAGTATTTATTTGGGATGGATTTCTCTTGAATTTGACTTGTCCTTACTAAATTGGTATTAGATCCCTCTGGTTTCGGGAAGGTCTGACCCTATATCCCAATAGAAGAACTGGACAATCAAGCAAAATTTCTTAATTTGGTAATGTTCCCCCCTTTTCTATCTTCTTATTATTTGTCTTCCATGTACTTCTAAATTCTATTTAATGTAATGAAGAAATAAATTCTGTGTGGTTTCCCTCATGGGCTAGTGGTTAAAAGAAAGACTCATGATTAGGGCAAGAAGGGTTGTAATGGTTTAAATATATGATGACTGCTGATATTTGAGTCAGATGTGGCTAGGCTAGTCATTTGATAACTGTAGATCTAATAAGTTTTAGTTCTTATACATGCTTATATTGCTCTTGAAATATAAGTTGTAATTCCTTTTATAATTATTCTCCATCTAGTATTGGGAAGAAATTTGGCAAGTTTTTTTTGTAATCTCTTTTAAGAGTTCTTACAATTATCAATCAAATTGGGAAGAGGAGACTCGAGTCTTTGTCGTAAAAGATACCGATAACAAATAAGAGTGTAACCTAAAAGTAACTTGTTTACACAAAATATGAAATACGAAGTAGAAAAAGAATGAAACATTTACATCATTGTGAGAGAATGGCTTGGGGATTTTCCTTGGTGAGAAGATGCTGATTTTCCTTAGTAGGATTACAGATTATAATTTTCATTTAGTTTTACAATTTACTTGTCATTTGCATATATATAAGTTGTATTTGATAACCTTTTATATTACTAAATTAGTGTATTTGTTTGGGATGGATTTCTCTTGAATTTGACTTGTCCTTACTAAATTGGTATTAGATCTCTCTGGTTTCGGGAAGGTCTGATCCTATATCCCAATAGAAGAACTGGACAACCAAGCAAAATTTCTTAATTTGGTAATGTTCCCCCTTTTCTATCTTCTTATTATTTGTCTTCCATGTACTTCTAAATTCTATTTAATGTAATGAAGAAATAAATGTACGGTTTTAGTATTATAAAGTTGTTTTATATATTGATTCGATGCAATCGAGTTTACCTAAATACAAAACATTAAGGCAACAAAATATCTAATCGCTATGAAATTCTGTTTTAGACCTTTAGTGGATATTTCCTCTGTCTGTCAGCATCTCTCTATCATCTAATAGCAAGGTTAAATTAATTTGCTTTAGTTTAGCTTAAGGTCAGCTGCTGTTATTTGTAATTTTCACCATTGGACCACAGATTCTCCATGATCTGTCATTCGTGAAGTCTCTGAATTTATATTATTTGTGCATTTTTTAAAAAATTCTCTTCTGTCTTCAATCATGATTAATAATTGTAAATTACGTTTTGAGCATAGCAAATTTTTTAAAATGACCACTAATGGGAAAATCCATGAAATGTTTAAGCATTATGTTATTCTATATTTCAAATATAAAATTGACAGCATACTTTCAAATATAAAATTGATAGCAATTTATATGTTGTGATCTTTATTAAGAGATTTATAAACAAAAGACTAACTTTTATTTTTATTTTTTACCACATAAAAATAGGTAGAAAGTACAAAGGTTTAGGTTCACACTTGGAAAATTATACATGGATAAGTCGTGGATGTCCAAGAATAGATTATCCGTAGAGTATGAAGTAGGTGTAGAGAATTTTATTGAATTTGCAACTCAACATGCAAATGGTGGAACTTCGATACGATGTCCATGCTTGAGATGTGGACATCGTTTAGACCAATCTTTTACTGAGGTAAAAAATCACTTGTATCAATATGGAATTGATGAAAAGTATACAACATGGTATTGGCATGGTGAGGAGATAGCTAACAAATCTAATAATGACACAACAAAATTATTTAGTGATAAATGGTCATATGAGAATGATAGGGAAAATGGAGTTGAAATGGTTGAAGCTGCTTATGAACAATTTTCCCATTCTCCTAAAGAGTTTGAAAATATGCTTAATGCGGCTGAGAAATCACTATACCCCGGATGTAAAAAATTGACTAAGATTTCTGCACTAGTGAAGTTATATACCATTAAAGCTAAATATGGGTGGAGTGACAAAAGTTTTTCGGAATTACTAACCTTGCTTAGTGACATGTTACCTGACAACCACGAGCTTCCAAAATCAATGTACGAGGCAAAGAAAACATTGGGTGCACTTGGAATGGAATATCAGAAAATCCATGCATGTCCAAATGATTGCTGTTTGTATAGGAAGGAATTTAACGATGCTACTAAATGTCCTCGATGTGGGGAATCGAGATGGAAACTTTGTAGAAATTCAAAAGAAGAGAAGATAGGAATCCCAGCAAAAGTGTTATGGTATTTTCCTCCCATACCCCGATTTAGGCGAATGTATAACTTATACATCTAGGTGACAACCACCAAGGAAATTAAGAGGATAAATGTCTCAAAGAAGGTTCGATTCATTCTTTAAATGTATTATCTTTTTCATAGCCATATATTGTATTGATTTTATTTCAATAACTATTTTGTAGGAAAAGAAGACAATAATCAGTCGAGTTAATGAAAGAAACATCATTGCTGATCAATCAAAGTTGCCGATACCATTACGATTTATTTTGAGACATGCCGAGCATTCAATGGTTGCAATGGATAGTATTTCACTCAAGTTGCCAATTGAGAGATTTGGGGTGGATCGAAGGTACTATGTGCTACGAGAAGACATATTTCATGTATGTACAATGGAGGATGTTGCAACCTCAGTAATCATAGCATACATAGAGTAAGTGATATATATTATTAATGTTATCATGTAAGTTCTTATTAGATCAAAAGTGATAGTTTATGTTTTTAATAGGTCTCTACACTACAAGTATGGAGATAGATTAAGTCAATATGTGTTCGTAGATCCTGGCACAATATCTGTTCGGTCAAATTTACAAGAAGCACGAATAAGAAGTCTTTTCATTAGACTGTCAGTGGCTACCCCCGGTCAACTAGTAATTGCTCCATATAATGCAGGGTAAGCAAAATTATATGGAATATTTTTTAATAATTGTTATTGAGTACTAATTTTTCTTAAAATTTTATAGTGGTCATTGGATATTGGCTGTGATAAATCCTCATGAAAATATTGTCTACTTATTGAACTCTTTGAGAACCGGTTCGATTGATGAAATACATATGATTGTAAACACGTAAGTTACATTACTTTAAACTTTTTTTGACTGTTTATGGGCTGTTTATGGACTGCTTTTGTGCTTCTTTTGGGCTGTTTTATGGCATATTTTTAGGATTGTTTTTTTTACTATATTTGGGCTGTTTTGAGACAACAGTTTTTGGGCTGTTTTTGTGCTGTTATGAGAAGACAGTTTTTGGGCTGCTTATAGACACTTTTTGTGCTGTTTTTGTGCTGTTTTTGGGCTGTTTTTATTCTATTTTTGGGCTGATATGAGACAACAATTTTTTGGACTGTTTTTGGAATGTTTTTGACATGTTTTTGGGATGTTATGAGAAGACAGTTTTTGGGCTGCTTTTAGACTCAGTTTGTGCTGTTTTAATTGTATTTTTGTTTTGTTTTTGGGCTGTTTTTATTCTGTTTTTGGGCTGTTATGAGACGACAATTTTTTAGGCTGTTTTGGTGCTGTTTTGGTGCTGTTTTGGGGCTGTTTTGGGGGCTGTTTTGGGGCTGTTTTGGGGCTTTTTTGGGGCTGTTTTGGGGCTGTTTTGGTGCTGTTTTGGGGCTGTTTTGGGGTGCTGTTTAGGGCCTGTTTTGGTGCTGTTTTTGTGTTGTTTTTGGCCTATTATGACATGACACTTTTCGGACTATTTTATGGCCCGTTTTTGGGCAAGAGTCCTTCCTATCGAATGCTTAGTAGTTTTGTGATTGTTCTATTTTTCATATTAATATACTTTGATTCCTATCAACTTGAAACTGATTTTATCATTTATATTTATTAGGGCACTAACAATGTTCAAAGCTCATAATCCATCAGAAACATCTCGGAAAAACATAACAACATGGAAGAATGTTAAGGTAAATATTTTGTAGTTCAATTTTTGTATTAAATCTAGTTTGTTGTGTTTTGTAGTTATAAATTTTTGTATTAAATCTAATCTGTTTTCTACAATCATAAATGTTCAATTATTTTTATTATAGTGTCCACTTCAAGACGGGAATTTCGAATGTGGATATTTTATCATGAGATTCATGCGAGATATAGTATCAACTCAATCTACTTTGATTAGTGATGTGGTAAGTAATTGTTATACATACTATTTATTTATGTCCTTGGTAAAAAGTATGAAATTATCTACTAAACAAGCCTTTTTTTTAAACATGGTAGATCGATACAAGGGTTGCATACTCTCAACATGCTATTGATGAGGTGCGGATCTAGTGGGCTGAATTTTTGGCGCAGTATATCTAGACACATGTGACAAATTACTCATTAGTTATCGGTTGGAATTATGCTTAAGGACGTCTATTTTAGAATTTATTATATTTCCTTTATTCTTTTTGGTGGGCTTAGCTTTTTGGTACCTTATTATATAGTTTTGGTAACTATACACTCGCCAAATAGGTTTTTTTGTTGGTTTATGTTTGGATTTTTTAAATACTATGATAGACTAGTAGTTTAATTAGTTGTTACACTACCTTAGGAATATTTGTTACCTTTCCAAACATTTAGTTATTATGAGATATCTTTTCTTATGTTTGTGATTTACAATTATTATTTTAATTCGATTATACATTAGAATGTGGACAGGAAGAAAGCTCTAAATTTTTAAAAATATAAAAAAATTATATATATATTGATTGACATGTAAAACACGTCAACTAATATGTAAATGATGATTTAAATTATGCATACTTGATGCAAAAATAGTGTCAATAGGTTTATTTTTGACGCTTCGGACGAGTCAAATGCGTTGAAATTATACTTGACAATTAATAAAGTGTCAAGTATAATTTATCACTTGACGTAATAACCGTGTCAATAGTTTTAATTTTGACGCTTTTGACGTGTCAAATGCGTTGAAATTTTCCTTGACACTCATATTATATTTGACACTGACATATTTGACGCTAAATAAAGTGTCAAGTGTCTTGAAATTTGACACGTTTTAATAGTCAAGTATAACGAAGTTTGTTGTAGCGGATCCAACTTTAAAGCTTAGTGCTCTTGATGGCGATGCTCATTCTACTGATCTGGTTTACTCTTATTGTCATCTGATTGGTCATCTTCTCTACCTGAAAATCTCTCGACCTAATATTACTTTTGCAGGCCATATGCTCAGTCAATTTGTGTCTATGCCACGAACAACACAGCTTGCATCAGTGAATCATTTACTTCGATTTCTTAAATTTCATTTAGGCCAAGGAATCACTTTCTCAGCAACTTCTTCTACCATTTCAACTACTTGTCTTTGTGATTGCAGATTGGAGAACTTGTCGTGATACAAGACATAGTGTGACTGGGTTTTGTATATTTATGGGCTATTCAATGATTTCATGAGAATCAATGAAACAGAATACCGTTTCACGCTCATCGGCCGAAGCTGAGTATCACGCTCTTGCTGTTTTCACAAGTGAGTTCGTTTGGCTTTCTCATCTTCTTGTTTATTTACAAATCACAGTGACTTCTCCAGCTGTCGTTTATTGTGATAATCTCGCAGCCATCCAGATTACATCTAACTTAATGTTTCATGAGCGCACGAAACACATTGAAATCGATTGTCACTTTGTACGTGACAAGATTACTGATAGTTTTCTTAAACTTTTGCTTATAAAGATTCATCTGCAGCTTGGTGACTTGTTTACCAAAGCTCTCTCCATTTCTATCATTACTTAGCAAGATTGGAATCTCAAATGTATTCTTCCCACCTTGAGGAGGAGTATTTTGTAATTAACTATTATTGTTAGTTAAGTTAAGTTAGAACTTCTTAGTTTGTATATAAACTCAAGCTATTGTAATGACAACTAAGTCATTCATTTCCAGTTTTGTTAGTCTATTAACAACCAAAGCAAATCCAATTGTAAAGTTTTAGGAAATGAAAGACATCCTAAAGGTTACTAACTTCAGGCCCATCTTAAATGGATGAATATCTGATGATAAGGGAGTCAAACAGCTTGCCCTGTAAGAGGATTGAGTTTTTTGGTTGATAGATCAAGGTGGAGCATTTATGAACTATGGATTCATGTTAATAAGCATGCAGTTAAATTTTATAGTCCATTATATAATTAATTAAATTAACTTCTTTTTTGTAATGTGACATTTTTTACAACTCTCCCCCTATTTGGATAGAGATTCTATGTATTTCTGATTTCCATACTTAGTTTACATATAAATACTTTTAAAAAAGATTCTCAAAAAAAAAAAAAAAAAACCTTCTTGTTTTAAAAGAATAAAAGTTGACAATAGTGTAGTTCATGCATTAAAGGAACTACTAAAGCAAGAAAAATAAGCTTTTTCTTACAAAGACTTGGTCCCAAAGCAATAACAAGAGACATTATGAGGAAGTAGTGGGATACATAAAAATATATAGTTGTTAGAAAAGCATATAGCTCAGCACTGGAAAGGAACCCAACATTAATCTCAAACAAAGAAAAAAAAAAAAAGGAAGAGCCTTTTTTTTTCTTTTCTTTTTGTGGTTTCCAATGAATTCTTCTATCAACTTCCACCAAAATCAGAATGGGAGAGCATTTTCCATTCTTTTTTCCTTTAGTATTTTAGGGTATATAAATCTGGTCATCATTTCTATGGAAAAAAATCAATGAATTCTTCTATTGTGTGTACTTTTAGAAACCTTTTCTTTTTGTTTGGGTCTCTAAACTCATTTTACTTCACAAAATTCGATGCTCTCTTCAAAGAAAAGTTTAATAATTCTCCCCATATTTTTTTTTTTAGAAATTTTAACTGATGGACACTTTTTATAAGTACTTTTAAAATGATAATTTTTTTGAATTTTTTTAAAAATAGCATTTCTCCTATCTCAAGATTGGCGGATCTCAGTTTATGAAATGCCATTTTTGAACTTTTTTTTCTCTCCTCATAAAACTTTTTACACATTTTCTATTTGTATCATTTTTTTAAAGTTTTAACACAATAAGAAAACTAGTTTCAAAATAAGAATGAAATATAGTAATTATATAGCCATAATCGTAGTTTGAAGAGCATTTAATTACTGTTTTTTAATACAATATATGGGAGTAAATTTGAACATCTAATTTGATTGAAGAGAACAAAATGTCTTATTATTAAATTAAACCGTGATGAGAAGTATTTAGTTAAAATACTGTTTCCTCCCATTTTATTCATTTTCTGCTCTTTAGTTTCCCATCTCATTCCCTTAATTTTAACTATATGTTTCAAATTAAAATACTTTAATAACGAAAGTGTCAATGAAGTAGTGGAATCACTTTAAAGCTGTATATTCAAGGAGTTTACAATATATACTCGCTAAAGGAGGGAACCAGCTAAGATTAAATAAGAAAACAAAAGTTGAGAAAAGTAAATTAAACTTTTCAGAAAAGTTGGACAAATTTTGAAATAAAATATAAAATTTCTCTCAAATTTTCAAATAGATGAGAAAATTGTAATTTTTTTTCCAGGTAAAGGTTATGTTTCACTTGGGGCCATAATTTTCAAAAAGTTACAATAATGTTACAATTAATTTAAAATAAACATTTTGATAATTATATGTATGAAAAAAATTAATTTGACAAATTAAATGACAACATAATGTTATTTATTTAAGGTACAATTATAAATATAACAAACCTTAAAAAGTATTTGGAGATATAACATATTTTTTATGATTAATAGTGATCAACGTTAATCGTTTAAAATGACTATTGATCATCATGTAAATCACTCATTCACAAAGTATCTATATCTATAATCTATCGATAATATAGTATAACATATATAAAAGTGGGGAAGTGAGTAGAAACATTGAGTTCCCATTTCACCCCTACTCTTTTAATATATTTCATTTGTATCCTTGAATTTAAAATAAAATTAATTTAATTACAATGAATACCATATATGATTATGTCTTTTCCATAAAAAAACATAACCATTAAATTTATTTAATTATAAAAGGACAATGGACATCATGTATGGTTGTGTATATTCCATCAAAAGGCATAACAATATAAAGAGTGGTAACTTTTCGTTTTGAGTCAATAAACACATCTTTACAATGTGTCTTTCACCAATAACTAACTAGATTAATTAGTAAATCATTAAAGCGCTAATAATATAACAATTAGGTCACAATAATTTCTTACATTCTTCAACTTGACCCGTATGCTATTTATATTTTACCTTTACTTTTTTTTATTATATTCCATTTTTTAACATTAAAACCGACTTAATTATCTATTAAATTTATCTGTCAAAACTATGATCTTTTTCAGGTGAGAAATTATTGTGACTAAATTGATAATTATTAGCGGGCTAATAATTAATTGAATAAATCTGTTAGTTATTAGTGAAGTGTCACATTGTAAGTATGTGTTTGTAAGTATGTGTCTATTGACTTAAAATGAAAAGTTGTGACTCTTTAAATGGTTATCTTTTGGTGGAAAGGACATAATCATGCTGGGTGACTATTGTTTCTTTTGTGAAGATAATAATTTTAAATCTTTTTATTTTTTTATTTCATCCTACATGCATGTTTTTTAATATTAATTTGACTTCAGCTCTGTTTGGCATTGCTTTTAGACAACTTTTCAAAAAAAAAAATGAATTGATTGGTTGGTAAGAGAGAATCAAACAAATTTTTTTAAAAAATAAAATCTATTTGATTAATCATCAAATCTATTTTAAAATTTATTAAATTATTGTAACGTCCCGTACTTTCGGTAAGTGTTAAATTAAATAAACATTATTTAATTTATTTTTTAATATTTACAGGAAATGATAGTGATTATTAATTAAATTTCTTTTATAGGAATTTAAAATAATTACTTCAAAATAAATTGGAGATAAAGGAAGGAAAAAAAAAAGGAGAAGTGGCGTGAAAGGGAGGGGGAAGAGAAAAGAGGAATTAGGTTTCATTCTTTCTTTTCCTCTTTCACGTAAAAAAAAAAAAAAAAAACTACAACGACAAAAAGAAGGTAGGGTTCCTCATTTCTTTATCTTCTTCTTCTTCCTTCTTGGCTTAAATCCAAGAGATCTCAGGCTTTTTATTCACCTTGTTCTTGATTTTAGGTTTGATTCTTGTTGGGGTTTCCATTGGTGAAGGAGTGGTGAAGATTAGAAGAGTCTTGTTTCCATTTGAGATCAAGGTAAGGAATTTTTCCCCTTTAAAATTCTGGATTTTCATCTAATTATTAGTAAAACCTAACAAAACCTTGAATCATCATCCTCCTCCCTTCAAGTTTTTCAATTCCCTTCAAACCCTAAAAACTCTAGAATTTGATCTTTCTTGAAAACATTTATCTATTCAATTTAAAACCAAAAAGGGAAGTCGTAAAAACGCGTCACAACGAGCTGCGCCACTGCCACGATACGGGGCAACAACAGCCCCTAAAGGCTGCTGCTACCCGGCGCTTTAAGGGGGGAGGGGGGCTGTTTTCGGCTCCTCCCCTCTGTGTCGGGTTGCCGCGCGTGTCCGTTGTGGTCTTCTCTCATTTGTGTGGTATTTTTAGTGTAGATATTAAGTAGTTATAGGTTTGTTTTAGGTTCTTGAAGTTCTTGGAACAAAGACTAAAGTTTAGAACTTTGGAAGTTAGAGGTGAGTAGAAATTTGTTAAACTTTAAATTATGAATGTTTGTATTTTTCTATTCTTTAATAGTTAAACCTCTGAATTGTTAAGCTTGATATTGAGTGATTTAAAGTAAGATAAAGAGGTTTTGGGGCTGTTCTTAATGGAACTAAAGTGTGGGTTAAAGGAAGTTATAAAATTGGACTATGCATGCTTAATATGACTATTTATATCGGTTGTTGCCTAAGTTACTTCCTTATGATTTTTGACTTTGTTATTGGGTGTTTAAACTTTTTTTTGGATGTTTTAAAGTGATCTAAAGTTTCTGGTTATGATTTTCCTATTGATGAATTAGTGTCCACTAAGCCAATATTTAAGCCTAGGTGGCTAGTTACTTATTATTTCATTGTTCTGGACTTTTGGAATGTTTTTCTCTATGATTTAGGATTGTTTTGGGAGTTCTTTTATAGGCGTTACTCCGCCGAATTTTAGTAGTTTTAGATTGCCCGAAAAAGAAGCGAAACTACACTAGTTTAGACTAGTTTCGTTTCTAGACTTGTAAACCATTGGGAGTTGTTGGAAGTGACCCAAAAATGATATGTTGGGTGAATTTGGACATTTTTAGAGTGATTTAAAGGTAAATTTTCCAGAATTTATTCTTAGGAAAATTTGGCCTAAAGGGGGAGTTTTTGAGAAAAGAAAGCTTAGGCTTTCTATGAGTATCTTGCTTGTGATGAGAGGAATCATATTACTTAAATACCTCGGGTAATATGATAGTAGGTTCGCTTTAAGAAAAGGCCTTGCTTGAATAAGAATATTGCCATTAAGGGGGATTATACAGTTGTGCACAACTTTATAACACTTAACGGGGCAGGTTCATTACATCCGTGCAATGGGAAAGAATATTTCTCGTAAGAATTTAAATTGAGAAAAGAGTGTTTAAATTCTTTACTGAGTGTAGTCTCTCTTTGTTCGCGGGCAAAGAGGAGATTAGAGGTATTAGATAAAATTTCTAAATCTAAAAGTTTTAAATTGAGAAAAGAGTGTTTAAAACTGTTTCGAATATTTTTTTTATCTTGATGAGATGGGGATTAAATGATATATGTATTTATTTGAATGTTGTGATTAAATCCTGAGTGATTGGTGTAAGTGAATTTTCGAAAGTCGATGAGGCCAATTATGGACTTAAAGTCTTAGGAAAATCTCTCGTGGCATGATTTTGATTTTAAAATTTTTCTATTCATTGGGCGTAGCCTCATGATGCTACACTTATTTTTTTCAGGTAAAGGAAAGAAGAATCTTGGTGGCTGATGAGGCTCGAGGTAGTGATCGGTTGGCATGGATTTGCACGCCGGCGAGATTATCTTTCTTTTATTGTTTTTTTTGGGATTTTATTTGGATCATAATTTTTGCTTTGTTTTAAATAAGTATGTTGAACATACTTTGTTTTGTTAATTTTCTAAATACTGGTTTGAGGTTGTTTTATTTTGATGTTTTAAGTTTTGAATTAAAAACCGATCGGTATGAATTATGTCGAATTTGATTTTTGAATAAAAGACTGAATGTCATTTGATTTAAAATGCTTCCGCTGTTGAATATTGGACTATTTGTATTTTGGAAATTCCGGGCTGTAACAATTATTTATATAGTTTATGAATAATTTAGATTTCAAATTAATATAATTTAGATTTGCAAATCTTAATCTAGGCCTCTTTGGCTCTTTTATTCATTGATGAAATAGTTTGTTTATTATCGAAAAAAATATTGATTTGTAATAAAGATTTGGTAAATATTTTTCATACAGAATAAAAAATTATAAAATAATTAATGGTTGTGATAATTATATCATTTTAAAAATGTAAACATTTTGTATCAACTAGACAATATTTTTCTTAAAAATTTGATAATATTTATGTTGTTTCTTTATTGAAGTTTTCTTATATAGTTTTGTATTTGATTATTATTTTTATGTTTTTATGAACTATTGTGATTAAATTAATATAAATTATTGTCTGAATATAATAAAATTTTACAAACCTGGCAGAAAAATATTTTATTTTTTAATTAAAAAATACAGATTAAATATTAAATTAAAAATTTACCAAACACTAATCTGATTCATCTTACAGTTGATTTTTTATACAGAACAACTAACACTAATTATTTCAAAAGTTATTGCAATGCCAAACTGACCCTTTAATTATATCCTAAATTTAATTTATAAAAATTATCAAATCCAAAAAGTAATACTATTTATATATATATATATATATATATATATATATATATATTTAAAAATTAATAAAGTGTTACTTCATTCTAAGCATTTTTAATATCTATGATAATTTTTTTATGTTATTATATGAATCTTTAATTCACAATATATATACTTGCAATTCTATTCATAAAAGAAAATATTTTAATTTCAAATTTATTAATAATAATATTTTTAATTTAAATATCTTAAATTCTATTGTTCAATGAATTTTTAATTGATATTTCACAATATGTATGACTAGTCATTTAAAATGCCCAACCAATTTTAAAGAGGCTATTACAAAAATAGCATTAAAAACACTTATTTACAAAAATAAAGAAAAACTCAAATTCGCGTATAAAATATTGGGGCTCTTGCAAAAAATAGCAAAATTATGTTCAATATTTATAAAAAGAGCACTAAAAAAAGTTATTTGCAAAAATAGCAAAAAACTCAAATTGCACCTAAAATATTACAAAATTGTCACTAGGTTTATATGAGTAATCGGTGATTTCCTCACAAGTTATCACTGATTTCCACACAAATAATCGTTGATTTTCCTGATATTTTGATATTTTATACATGAATCATTGACACGATTGTTATCACTGATTATCTTATAAGTTATCACCGACATCTCCGATTCACATGAATGGGGGGTTTTTAAAAATCTGTTATATTTGCAAATACTTTTTTAAAATGCTATATTTATAAATATTACAAAAAATTCTGTTACCCAATGAAATTTCCCTAAAATATTGCATGAGCAAATCAATGATTTCCTCACAAGTAATCATTTATTTCTACCAAAGTAATCATTGATTTTACTGATATCCTGATATTTTATGTATGAATCACTGATTAGCTAATAGTTATCATTGATTATCTTATAAGTTAATCATTGATTTCTGTGATTCACATAAATGAAGGTTTTTAAAAAACTACTATATTCGCAAATATATTTTTAAAATGCTATATTTATAAATATTGCAGACAATTCTGCGACCTAATGAAATCTTCCAATTTTCAATTTATTACAACTAAATCAAAACTATAGGTATCATTCAAATTATATTTCTGAAATCTAAAGAATAAATTGTAACTTATAAAAATTTCAGGTGAGTTTGAATGGATTTTGTACCAAACGTTTTAGAATAAAATACTTTTTCTCTACAGACATTTTTAGAGAAAACAACAAATTATATGTTTTCTCTAAAAATATTTGTTGTGTTTTTAAAATCTAAAAGGACTTTTGAAGATGAAGCAAAACATCATTAAAAAAATACTTTTAATGAAGAAAATAGCATTTTAAAATCTATTCCAAAACAAAATAGTATCCATACATTTTGTTTTCAGTATTTAATGTTATATATAAAATAAAATAATCTCTTTATATATTAAAAGTGAAAGGGAAATGGAATTGACAACGCTACATTTTGCTTCACATAATCCAACAGACTTTAATTATTTTGTTTTCTTGTGCAGAAATCTCTCACGGGACATCCCTTTTGTTTAACATAGGCTCCACTATTTTTATTTGCTTTTCATACTGTAATTGAATATAATTTTGAGGAATAACACATTTCTATTCTATTATCAATAACTAATAATTCTTCCATGGAGTCTCTATTTCCAATTGCCTTCAACTTATTTTGGTCCTTGAATCAATTTGATAATGTTCATTTATCAGATTTCATATGATTGTTTAGCATCTTATATGGAAGAAATAAATGATCTAACAATATTTATAAATGCTAAGATTTCTTCTTCTCTTATTTACCCATTAGGTTTGAGATGAAAACTTATAATTATTAAAATGGTATCAAAGTCCAACAAAGCTCAAACCAGCATCTGGTAAAAAAATTGGGATACGACTTAAGATTGGTGAGCCCAAAAGAACCACCATCTTGAGGAGCTATAATAAGGAAATTTCATATTAGAAAATAAAGGAGCCTAACATTGTTTATAAATTGCAATCGATACTCTTCTCATTATATATTTGTTTTGAGATGGAAACTATGATTATTGAAATTAATACTAATGAACGTAAAAAGAAAATTAAAAAAAAAAACTGTTTTTATAAGAATAAAGAGAAAAAAAGAGAAAAGAGTATTTGAAGTTGGAGTTCGGAGAGGAAAATATGCACTTTTAACATATTTTCCACCATCGCCGCAGCCACGAAGCTTGGCTGTAGTCTGGAGTGGGCATCGTGGCGATGGCCCTTTAACATTGCGGGGACCAGTTCACAAATAATTTCGCCAACGTTTCCATCAACGCGGCAACTCGATTTTCTGCATATTATTTTTTATTCCTTGTATAGTTTATCTTTTCCATGTATAGATTAACCTATATTATTTTGTATAAATACTTGGTATTTTCCAGCCACAATTCAATGAGAAATATCATTCTTCATGGTATCAGAGCGGGTTAACAATTCCTATTGTGAATGACCACTCCAGCGATTATCGTAAGATTAAATCATATCATATTGTCGAAACTATGACCACATAACCTCTAGATTCCCATCACTGTATTTTCTTTATCCTTCACATGGACCACAAATCACGATCTTCCTTATCGTGCTTGTCGGAGAGAATTACAGTGAGTAGGTTAGATCGATGTGGAATAACTTTCACGTAAAGAATAAACTTGACTTCATAGATGGAAACATGATAAAGTCAGCGCCAAGATCTAAAAAATAGACTATATATGAATGACCGTTAACTTTATCATCGTGGGATGGATCCATAAAACTTTGGGACAACATTAGAATGTGTTTTTCAATTGGAAACGATACTCAAATCCATGAATTGAAGACATTGTTAAATAATTGCAAGAAAAGAGGTAACACGGTTGTTGCCTATTATAATGAATTGAGAAAAATTTGGGATGAGCTTGAAGGGCACTCGATAGTGCCCACTTGCACATGTGCAGTTGCTACTATTCATGCAGAATAAAGCGAGAATGAGAAAGTACATGACTTTCTTATAGGGTTGGATTCAACACTCGGGAACATCGTATCAAATATATTGATGATGGAACCACTACCAAGTTTGAATACAGAAATTACATAGATTGTGACGAAATTGCATCATCACACTATAGCTCGAGCACAAGAACATAAGCCAGATGCTGTTGGTTTTGCTGTTCAAGGGGCTTTTAAAGGGAAGAATCAAGGTCGTGCAAACAATCGTCCAAAAGAAAATTTCGTGTGCACAAATTATTATAAAACGGGTTATGACTATACAACCTATTTTCAACTGCATTATTATCCGGAGTGATGGGAGAATAAATCTAATGGAGGACAAGGAAGAAGAGAAGGTAGATTTGGAAGAGGCAGAGGAAGGAATGAGACTGGTCGAGGTTTGGTTGCTATTGTGGCAGTCGCATGTAATTCGACCACCCAAGAACTCATTCAAGCAAATGAATCGTAGTGAAGTCCCTAGAATTTTAGATGATCAATGAAACATGATTGTGAATATGTTGAACTCTTCAACAGGTCAAACCTCTGAAAAACTAAATGGTAAGATCAATGATTCTGAACAATGGATGCTTGACTCGGGATGTTTAAATCACATGACTTGTAATATGCACTTGTTTCACAACCTCATCGATATACCTCCTACATCTATTGGCCGACCTAATGGAAAACAGTATGTGGCTCACAAAGAGGTTTCAATACGAATATGTGCAAGCTTATAGATGCTTCTCATTTTCTTAGCGATCAAATTTATTTCATGACTTTTTCTGATAAACTATGTTTTATACAAGACTGTACTTTGAGGACCATGATTGTAACGACCCGATTTTCCGTTAAATTCTTTAAATTCAAATGCACAGCGGAAGACTTAATTTTTAAAGAAAAACGGCATGGGTTCGTTTAAAAGTCGAATAATCAAAACCTGTTTTACAACCCAAAGTCCAGAAAAAGCTATAAATCGGGAATGCACATTCCAAAGTAAAGTTTAATCATAAAAACATCAAAATACTTTACACATACACCCTTCACGGGCTCAAAATGACACAAATTATGTAAAAAGTATATGATTACAAGCATTTTACTAATGCTTATCAAAAGAGTTTAATATTGTCCCTTACACCACCTCGAACAGTCAAGCGACACCATTTCGTCTACCTCGCTTCTTAGGATGGGGTTTACCTGAAAATATTGTGGTGTAGCACCATTAGCAAACAATGCTAGTGAGAGTAAAATGAAAGCAAGTAATCCTATGAACTAAATCTCATACCAGAAATCGTGTCCAAAGGCCTAAATGTTCATTATTACCTATAACCACATTCCAATTTCCATGTAAACATAAGATAGTATCATACTACCCGTATTCGTCATTCAAAACCAAGAGATGGAAATAAAGACTTAAAGTAAAATTAACATTCACAACTAAGTCTCACTACACGTTTCTAAAGATTAGGTAAAAATAACATTAACTATCTTTATTACCAAACAAGTTTCATCGTATCGTGCTATTGTATGGATCGAAATCAACATACCGCGTACGGTCATACCATGTCACAACCATCGCACCATGATACGTATGGATCCGAATCAACATACTATCATGTGCCGTATCATAGATCATAATACCATGGTACGTACGGATCCGAATCCACGTACTACCATGTACCATATCACAACCATCGTACCGGGTATACCATATGGATAAATATCGCATACTAAGCCCGTACGGTATTACCATATCACAACCATCGTACCGGGTATACCATATGGATAAATATCGCATACTAAGCCCGTACGGTATTACCATGTCACAATCATCGGATATCAGGAGTTTCACCATACCGGATATCAGGAATTTCACCATAGGTATCAGGAATTTCACCATAGGTATCAGGAATTTCACCATATCGGATATCAGGAATTTCACCATAGGTATCAGGAATTTCACCATAGGTATCAGGAATTTCACCATAGGTATCAGGAATTTCACCATATCGCAACATGATATGTATGGATCGAAATCGACATACTATCATGTGCTAGTTACAAACCAAAGTACCAACATCACACCATGACTACGTATGGATCGAAATCAACATACTATCATGTGCTAGTTACTAAGTGCTCAAAGTTCCCACAAATTCATCACACCATGATACGTATGGATCGAATCAACATACTATCATGTGTGAATCATTGTGCCCTAGGTCTCCAATAAGTTAGCTAAACTCCGAAGAAGTCTACTAAGTTAAATAGAAACCTAACTAACTAGAATACACGAGTTATCACTCAAGTGCATCTTCTAATTACTTTACTTCCAAAGTCATCCAAATGACTTCAAATCCATCAAAGTAACTTCTAAAACAACCGAAGTAACTTCCAAATTAACCGAAGTAACTTCCAAATCACGTTACCATACTTCCAAACCTCGCCGATGATCTCTAATCATCGAACTAACCACAAGTCCAACTTTCTCCACACACACTTCCGAATTAAAGTTTCCACCCAAAACTTAATTCTAAGAAGTTAACCCCCTCTTAACATTAATAAACAATTACATAATGAAACTAAAATCATAAAATTACTAACCTTCACTTTAAACTCACCTTAAAAAGATGACAAGTTCCAATTAATCCGAAGTTGCGAATTCACGAACAATTCACAATCCTACAATCGAATTAATCCTAAACAACATTAATTAACCGAAAAACAATTAAACAACATCTAAACACACAAAACCACGAAAATCCCGGATTTTACCCTTATAGGTGCTCTCGGCCAACCTAGGTAAAAAGGGTTCGGGTTTGGTTTTCCGGCTTTTATGCATTTTAGAGGTGTTTCGGGTTTGTTTCGGATACTTTGGAGGTTTGCAATTTCCGTGGGTAATCAGAATTAGGGTTTTGCATATTAATCAATTTCCGGAAAATTAACTAAAAAGCAAAAACACAAGGAAACTAACATCCTAAACACAACCAAGTGACGGAAAATCAAACGGGACGGGTTTCCGACTCAAACTCGGTTTTAGGGTTTTAGGGAAAGTTTCTAAAATTACTGACAACGGCTTTCCCGATTGAATTCAACAAGCTTTAAATAAATAAAAATAATAAAATAATAAAATTAAAAAAAAATTTTACCTCTAAAAGTAACGGGACGTTACAATGATTGAAGTGGGTATACAATGTGATGGGGTTTACTGGTTCCATCCATTCCAACAACTACTTGCGTGTAAAGCTACTATTGAAATCAATGGATTTTTGTGGCATCAACATTCCGGACACTCCTTCAGCAAAGTAGATTATATTTTATCTAGTTTTTTTTGTGGTACTGAGAATAAGGATGTTGCTCCTTGTGAAATTTTTTTAAGAGCTAAAGAAATTCAGAATGTTTTTAATTTGAGTAATAATAAAGCTAATGAGATATTTCATTTGATTCATTTTGATATTTGGGGGCTGTATAATCTAACTTCTAATTGTGGAGGACGTTATTTATTAACTATAGTCGAGGATTATTCTAGAGCTATTCGAGTATATTCGATGAGTGTTAAGTCTGCAGTACCCTAATTGGTTATAGATTTTTGAGCTATTATCAAGACACAATTTCATAAACAAGTGAAGATATTAAGTAGTGATAATGGGAGGGAGTTTCCTACTCTTCACCACTTTTATGCTGAAACAAGGCATTATCCATCAAACCTCATGTGTTAATACACCTCAACAAAATGGGAGGGTAGAACGAAAACACAGGCACATCCTCAATGTCACTAGAGATTTACTTTTTCAAACTCATCTTCCTACTTCTTTTTGGGGAGAGAGTGTGTGTTCAAAGCAACATACATTATAAACTGGACTCCCACACTTTTGCTTGAAAACAAAACTCCGTATGAGATTTTGTTTCATAAACCCCTATCTAATCTCTTCTTCATTTCTTTGGGTGCCTTTGCTTTGATAAAAACCAACCTCGCTTGAAGGATAAGTTCGTACAGTGAAGTTGAGTCCATATAAAATTTGGTCACGACTCCTAACAGTCATCCGTTTCATGAGTTTGTTTCACAAAAGTGGGAGTGATGATCATGTTTTTGTTAAGGATGTATCAACTAGTAATAATGTTTTTCTTGACTGAGTTTACGTATCTTATTCAGCTTCAGTTCTTATTGAAGGGATATCTGAGCAGAATAATAAGACAGAAGAAGTGGTTGATGACACTATTCCACAAACAATTGGGCTGGAACATTGTATAAGGAAGTCTTCCAATAGACTTGCGAACTACATCACTAGCATTCTTCATATTGTAAACCCCGTCACATCACCTACTTCTGCTCACTCACTGTCCTCAAGTACTTCTTTTTCACTTGCTTATTATGTGAATCGTGATAGATTCTCTTCAAAACATACATGTTTTTTTGGGAATCATTACTTTAGGAACGAAACTTATTTATTTTAACAAAGGATTTAAAGACCCAGGTTGGTGTAAGGCAATGAAAAAAGAAATTGATGCTCTATAACACAATGGTACATAGATGGTGGAAGACCTTCTATCAAGAAAGAGAGTAGTTGGATGTAAATGGGTTTATAAGATTAACTATAAGTCAGATTGTTCTGTTGAGAGATTAATGGATCGTCTTGTAGTGCATGGAAACCACCAGATGAAGGTATTGATTATAATAAAACATTTACACCTGTTTTCAAAATGGTTACTGTGCGTACACTCTTATCAGTTGCAGTAGATAGAAAATGAGAGCTTCATCAGATGGATGTCCATAACGCTTTCCTTCATAAAGATCTCAATGAAGAAGTATATATGAACCTAACCCCTAGAATTTACCCCTACTATATCTGGTAAAGTACATTGTTTAAGAAAGTCCTTATATGGACTTCGCTAGACTAAAAACCAGTTTGCAAAGTTATCGTATGCTCTAAAAGAGATTGGTTTTATTCAATCATATCCTGACTACTCTCTGTTTAACTATTTGAAAGGATCTAGTTCTTTACACGTCCTTGTTTATGTTGATGACTTAATTATGACAGGTTCTTCTTCAAAGGCTATCTCTTCCTTTAAGAAGAAACTTAGTGAGAAAATTCATATGAAGGATCTTAGCATACTAAAATATTTTCTTGGGAATGAGGTGTCACATGGACAAGATGACTTATATTTGTCTAAAAAAAATATCAATTCAATATAATCAGTGAAGCTGGTCTTTTTGGTACACAACCTATTTCTACTCCAATTGATCAAAATCATCACCTTGCTACAATTAATGGTAAGCCTCTAGATGATCTTGAGAAGTATCATCAGGTGGTGGGTCGATATGTGACCTTGATTGTGCTATTTAGTTCACATCTTCGTGCAATTCATGGGTGCTCCACGGCTTGAGCATGGGAAAGTGGCTTACGTGTTATTCGTTATTTGAAAGGTTTTCCTGGCCAAGGTATTCTTCTTAAAGGGGAGTGTGATATTAAACTTACAACTTATTGTGTAGTGATTAGGCTAGTTGTCCTTTTACTCAACATTCTATAACAGGATATTATATTCTCTTGGCTTCTTCCCCAATTTATTGGAAGACAAAGACGCAGGTTACTATTTCTCAATCCTCTTTGGAAGCTGATTATCGTTCTATGGCCAATACAACTTATGAGTTGAAATGGTTGAAGTCTTTCTTGATTTGTTTGGGCATTCAACACCTTCAGCCAGTTCAATTATTTTGTCATAGTAAGGTCGCATTACACATAGTAAAACCTCAAGTTACTTTTATGAATTTACACTTATTAGCTGAAATGGTTGAAGTCTTTCTTTATTTTGAATAAATTAAATAAATAAACATGTTATTTCTTTTATCTATATTGATTCATTGACAATATAAGGAATATATATATGTATTCATATCAAACATTCAAATAGTAAAACCTCAAGTTACTTTTATGAATTTATGACTAAGTATGTGAGTCATACAAGAGGATTAAAGTCGAGATAAGTAACTTAAAGTGTCTATATTAAATGGATAGCGTTTGGAAACCTTATCCTGGTAACACTGTTTATAGCTGCCTGTTTGGATCATTCATGTGGGTTACATGAAATGAAAGCAACATATACAATCTTGATTGTCTAAGACATGACCAAGATATTTGATCAATATCTCAATTGTACCATTTACGAGAAATGATCAGATATTAAACTAAGTTAATCAACATTGATAAATCTCAATCCTAAGTGAAATGTGGACTCTTCTTCATGAAGTTATGTTCTTTGATTCACATGGTTGAGAGCGATCTAACATGAACTCTCAATACACTCGCGTTTTGAGAACATAACTAGATAGTAGCTGGGAACACATTTACACAAGATGAAATTCATAACTTTCCTAAAAATGACAATATCAGTGTGATACCTAATCATTTTAGGAACTTAAGGAAACTCCCTTGATATACTAATTGGAGACATGAACAAGTAGTGCCACAACTTGTATTGATCACAAAAGTGATTATCTCTAGTTTGACTACAGATAAAGTTCATTGGGGAATCAACGGGAACATAAGGATAAAGCGGTAATTACAGGGGTAAAACGGTAATTTTAGTCCATCTTTAGTTATGAGTTTTCCGTGTGAAGAATATATAACAGACATAATTAAGATAAACTAAATGGACATAACTCATCTATAGTGAGTGGAATTCAGCTATGAATCTATAGTAGAATCATTCATAGTTAGATAATAAGTTATTAACTGATTATGAGTTAATCATTTAATTAACTAATTATTAAGCCCATGATCTATAGGTGCATGAGGTCCCTATGCTAGCTCAAGTATAGTAGACGCAAAATCAAGTCATTAATGTGACTATTGAAGAAATAAACAATTTAAGTAAGTTAAGTTATTTAAATAGGCAATATTAATTATTTAAATATTAAGTATAATTAAATAGTAATTAATAGAAACATTATTAATAGTTTAAATAATGAGTTTATTTAAATAGAAAATTAATAATGAAATATTATAAATTAAACATTTTTAATTGTTTAAATATTGAGTATATTTAAATGATAATTAGTAGGGTAAAATGCAAATAAGACCCCTTTGGTCTTTTCAAAATGCATGAACACCCCCTGAACTTTGAAAATGGCAAATCGCACCCATGTGGTTTTAATTTTTTTCAATCAGACCCTTCCCCTTCAATGTCAATAATTTTATTTTAGTCATAACTTCTTCATTTGAACTCCAATTTGGATGATTCTAGATGTTTGGGAATCTTCATTTCCTGCTTTACATAATCGTCGCTTTGAAACTTTGAAATCATCAATAACAAAAAGAGTTAACGATGTCAATCATACCTAGTGTTTCGATGTTAGTAAAATCTTTTATTTATTAATGATTTCAAAGTTTCGAAGTGACTTTTATGTAGTGCTTGAAATGAGGATTCTAAAGCATCTTGAATCGTCCAAATCGGAGTTCAAACGAAGAAGTTATAGCTAAAAGAAAATTATTGACATTGAAGGGGAGGGGTCTGATTGAAAAAAATTGGAACCACAGGGGTGCGATTTGCCATTTTTAAAGTACAGGGGGGTGTTCATGCATTTTGAAAAGACCACAGGGGTCTTATTTGCATTTTACCCTAATTAATAATTGAAATAATGTTAATTGGTAATTATTAATTGTTTAATTAATTAATTAATTATTTAACGGAAATAAATAATATTAATTAGTAGTATTAATTAATTAAATAATGAGTTTATTTAATGGATATTAATAATTTAAATATTATTAATTGTTTAAATAATTAATATTGTTTAAAAGAAAAATATTAATTAAATATTACTTGATAATAATTAATTGGGAGAAAATATTAATAATATTAATTATTTAAATAAAGTATTTTATTTAAATGGTAATTAATAAATAAATTAATATTAAAGTTTATAATTAATTAAGTTGGACTTATTTAATTTAAGAGATAATTTCTAGCCCAATTGGTTTAATGAATCCAATTGAAAATGGCCCAAAACAATTAATTAAATATATTGGATTTATTTATTAACATACATTGATATTTTCGGCCATACATGTATATTTTAGGAAGATAATTGTTACATAGATCGTATTTACCCAAGATAAATCAAATACAGAAAAATCAAATTTTCCCTTATCTTATAGTCTACTTCGGCTAAGAGAGATAAATGAGAGAGAAACATATTTTTCTTTTATATTTGTCTCCATGGAATTTTCCTAATTTGATTAGATATTCCATAAGCCTATAAATAGGAGGTTTGAGTTATTCATAAATCACGCCAATTCAATTTTTTTAGAAATTGAAAATCTCTCTTCCTCTCTTCTCCCCTCATTGCCCATTTTAGTCTATTAAAATAGAAAGAAAAATTCTTATTCTTTTTCCTAAATTTCTTCTAAGTTTGATCCCACCATTGGGTTTTGTTCGTTTGATCGGTATATAGCGTAGAAGGCTTGATGTTGTAAAGAAACTTCTAACCAATTTTCCATAATTTACTCAATGTAAGTAAAAGGTTTTAGTTATTGTTTTACAATGTTAAGTTTTCAGTTTAAGGTTTGATCATAATTGCATGATATTAACGAATCCTAAATTAAATGTTAATGAATTTACTAAATAAATTTCTCTAATTTAGTAAAGTAGTCCCTTCATCATGACCAAACAAAGCATATTGAGATGGATTGTCACTTTGTTCGGGATGCTCTTACTATATCTCTCCTTCACATATTCGAATCAGTGATCAACTTACAGATGTTTAGACTAATTCGTTTGGGAAATCTTAGTTTTCTGTTCTTCTTCGAAAGTTGGGCATTTTGTGACATCCATGCTTCAACTTGAGGGGGAGTATTCGGCGTTGGAGTTGGGAGATGAAAATATAAAGTTTTAGTATATTTTCCTACGTCGTCGCGGCCTCGACGTTGCAGCCGCGACCTGCAAGTTTTTGGCTCTCTTGAGCCAAAAACCCGAGAATGGGGGTCGTGGCAATGGCCCTTCCGCGGCGACTAGTTTGCAAAGAATTTTGCAAAAGCTTTCATTGTCACGGTGACAGCTCGATTTTCTGCATATTGTTTTTTTATTCCTTGTATTTTTATCTTTTCCTTGTATAGATTAACCTAGATTACTTTATAATAATACTTGATATCTTTCAGCCACAATTCAATGAGAAATATCATTCTTCAAAGAGAAAGGTAAAAGTATACAATAAAAATTTGGTAAAGTGAGAAAATAATTAAAACTATTTTTTTTTATATTAGAAGTCATTTGGAGTGTACTTTATGAAAAATCGATACAAAAATAATTTTTTAGAACTTTTTTTTCGTACATTTTCATACTCTATATTTTGATTCAGTGAAATATTCTACTTTGATTGTGAGTTATCATGCATATCTAAACTAATCTTTATAGTTATACTTTTCCATCGTACTTTTGAAATAAATTATACAGAAATTTCCTTTGGGTAGCAAAATTTCCATGATATTTTGTAACTATTGTATTTTAAAAATATTTGCAGGTAAACAGTGTTACATGCCTGAAATACCATAAATATTGTGATTTAATAAAATCAGTGATGATGAAAAAGGTGAATCGGTGATTACAGACATGAAATCAAGAATTTCATACAGAAAACTAGCAAAAATGTATTTGTAACGTCCCGTTACTTTTGAGGTGATTTTTTATATTTTAATTAAAGTATTTAAAATTAATAACTTAGAATTTAAGAGTTATATTCGTTCAAAAACCTTTTATTTCCATTAGAAGCTCAAATTAGTATTAGACGCATTAATAATCATTAATGGGGAAATTAATAATTATAAATCACCCTTTTGTAGGTTAAGTACTTTGGATTAAGTATTAAAAGCTAGAAGCAAACGAGAGACTTTTTCTTAATTCCTTGTTTTTCAATTTAAATACTTATCCTAAAGTCAGCTTCATCCTCAATTCATTCGTAGCCAAAAGAGAAAAAGAGCCCTCCTTTCTCTCTTTGTCAAAACCGTGAGACTCAAAAGAAAGAGCAAAATTTTCGGATTTTTGTTGTTTCTCAACGGATCGCTTCGATTCTTAGTTTGTTGAAAAGCTCTCGCTCCAAGCTTTCATTTCATCCTACACTTGGAGCTTTTCTTTAATTTTTAAGAGACTTCAAGGTAAGACAAAGTTTCTAAATTTTATGGGTTTTGTTTCCTATGAAGTTTAAATGAAATCCATGGTTTAAATTTTTAATTTCTCACCAAGAAACTTGAATATTTCAATTAAGGAAGTTCAGGTGTATGACATGTTTCCCATAACAATAGACTCAAAATTAAGCGAAAACTCGTCCCCTTTGACTCACTTAAAATCGTGGGCTGTTTGTGGGTGTTTTTCCTTGCTTAGTTTTGTGTTTTCTTTATTTTATGGTAATGAATTCAAGTCCTAAAGCCCTAATTATGTTCACCCATTGATAGTACCATTTTAAAAACTACTTGACACCAACCCGGAATGCCTCTAAAATGCCTAGAAGTCGTAAATCAAGCCCAATCACCCCCTGTTTTGGGCCATTAGATTCAAGGGTCTAACTGGGCTGTTTTTGCTTTTTATTCTTTTAGGTGTCATTTTTTTGTTGTTTTGTTAATTAATTTATATTAGATGTAATTTAATTGTCGGTGTTGATAAATGCACTTGTAACCAATCGTTCGGCACTTAGAAAGTTTGTTTACTTTGCTAAGGTGAGTTTAAAGTGGTGGTTGTGTTTTGAGTTGCATTATGATATTGTTTGATCAAGCTTAAGAGATTCGCTTATTGTTAAGAGATATTGAATGGTTGGATGGTGACTATAAACCTTGGAAGTGAGTTGAGTTATTTAAATTTCTAGTGTAATTGGAATTAATTATTGAATTTGGTTGAAAAGTAAGCTCCAGTATGTTTTTAGAAGTCTTGTAAGGTTATGGTGGATTTAGAAGGATCTTGGAAGTGAAGGTACCTGTAACGTCCCGTTACTTTTAGAGGTAAATTTTTTTTTTTTTATTTATTAAAGCTTTTAAAGTTTAGTTTTAATTCAGTAACTTCGATTTTAGTAGCTATTTTCGTCCGAATTTGTTTTTAATCGTTTTAGTACTTTAAATATGTTTTGGTGACATTAATAATTATTAACGGGCCAATTAATAATTATTAATCATCTTTAGATTTATTTACGAGCTTCGGGATTCGTTTTTAAAGCAAAAACAAAAGAGGGACGTAGGCGTCATTACCCGATTTCTTAAATATCTAAAAATCACTATTCACCTTCTCTTAAATATCATCACTTAGCCAAAAAAATAGAAAAAATCTGCTCCTTTCTTCTCCTTGCTGCCGTGAACCACAAACCCCCTCCCCCAAATTTTTTATTTTCTTTATTTCTCGGTGGATCGTATCGATTCTACATCCGTTGGAAAGCTCTTGGCCCGGGAATCATTTCCAACCTACTCTTCGTGATTTCCGCTCATTTTCTCGAGGCCTTAAGGTATGTCAAAGTTTCAAAACCTTGAAGTGAATAGTGTTTTAATGGAGGTTTTGAGTTGTAATCTTCGAATTCGTTCACCGGAGCTTTAAGATATCATTCGGGAAAGTCGTTATAGTCATTTTTAGGAACTTTCCCTAAACCCTAAAACAAAGTTTGAGCCGGAAACCCGTTCCTTGTAGTTTTCCTTCTTTTGGCTTGATTTAGGATGTTTAGTTTATTATGTTTTGCTATTTTCTAATTGTTTCGGAAATGGTTTAATGCTCAAAACCTTAATTTGTGAATACCCATTGAGGTTACCAATCTCCAAAGTACCCGAAACCAAACCAAAATGTCTTTAAAGTGCTTAAAATCCGGAAAACAAATTCCTTTTCTTCCTTTCCCTTGGGCCGTGGGCCTCTTGGCATAAGTTCCGGGTTGTTTTGTCTTTTATTTTAGTATCGTGATGATCGTTCTTCGATTCGCTTAATTAATATACTTTAGGTGTATTTAATTATAGGTTTCGTGCATCGATCGTGATTTTTGGTCAACCGGTGTTTTGAGTTGACTTCGTTTACAAGGTGAGTTTAAAATGAAAGTTAGTTGTTTTATGAATTAAGTTTCGTTATGTTATTGTTTATCGAAGTTAAGCGGGATTTAGCTTCTTAGAATTTAAGTTTGGTTAGAAACTTTAATTCGGAAGTTAGTGGAGGAATTTTGGAACTATAATTAGTTCGATGAAAAGGAAACATCGGAGTGGTTTGAAAGTGTTATAAAGTGAATTGGAGATGATAGAGGAAAGTGGAATGAGAGTTACTTGAGTGGTTGAAAGTTAAAGTAGCTCAAGAGATACACTTGAGTGTTAACTCGTGTAATCTAGATAGTTAGGCTTCGTAATAGCTTAGTAGGATTCTTTGAGATTAACTAACTTTTAGGAAGCTTAACGGTTTGTGATATGGTAATACCGCACGGGCTTAGTATGCGATATTTATCCATATGGTATACCCGATGCGATGGTTGTGATATGGTAATACCGTGCGGGCTTAGTATGCGATATTTATCCATATGGTATACCCGTGCACGATGGTTGTGATATGGTTATACCGCACGGGCTTAGTATGCGATATTTATCCATATGGTATACCCGATGCGATGGTTGTGATATGGTAATACCGCATCTGGCTTAGTATGCGATATTTATCCATATGGTATACCCGATGCGATGGTTGTGATATGGTAATACCGCACGGGCTTAGTATGCGATATTTATCCATATGGTATACCCGATGACGATGAAACCTGGTTTGGTAATAATGAATGCTAATGTTACAATTACATATACTCCTGGTACTTTTACTTTAAGTCTTTATTTCTATCTCTTGGTTTTGAATGACGTGTACGGGTGGTATTCTACTATCGATTGATTGTATGGAAATTAGAAGTGTGGATGTGGGTAGTTGTGAGCATTATAGGCCTTTGGACACGATTTCAGGTTATGAGATATTGTTCATAGGATTTCTTGCTTTCGTTTTACTCTCACTAGCATGTTATGCTAATGGTGCTACACTTACAATTTTCAGGTAAACCTCGAGTTAAGAAGCGTGGTAGAGGAGGTGGAGCCGCGTGGTCGATCGAGATGGTGTATGGACAATACTAAGAACTCATTTTGGTTTAGCATTCATTGAAATGCTTGTAAATTATTCCATCCTTATATACTTGTGTCTTTTTGAGCCCGAAAGGGTATTTGTGTAAAATATGTCTATGTTTTATGGTCTAAATGTCTTTTGGAATGCGAAATTCCCGATTTATCGCTTTTTCTGGAAATTTGGGTTGTAAACAGGTTTTGGTTATTCGATTTTTAAATGAACCCACGTCGTTTTTCTTTAAAAATCGAGTCTTCCGCTGTGCATTTGAATTTAAAGAATTTAACGGAAAGTGGGTCGTTACAGTTGGTATCAGAGCCTCTTTGGTTCTTAAGACAACATGCATCGCATGTTTTTCATATTTTAATATTGTCCAAACATCGCTCGAAGGCACCGGCGCCAGGTATCCTTAGAACGCTCTCTTTTGATTAGTTTGTGTGTACTTTTACTTTTACTTTCCTGGTAACTCATGTGAGGATTTTCTGATGTGATTTCAGTATGCCTTCGAGGACAGTTGCACCGAGGAGAGGTAGGAGTAAGGCGACCGAGCTGCGATCTGAGGCGAGGCCGTACTAGAGCAGTTACACCACCACCTGAGTATCGGGAGGATGAGCCTCCAGTAGATCAGTCACCTAGTCATGGTCGCAGTGTTAGCATTTCTGAGGAGTATTTTAGAGATCTATTACGAGGTGGTGGGGGACATACTGATCAGGTTATACCACCTGTTAGAGCACCTGCTCTAGTGGTAGATTAGTCTGGTGTTACTGATGCTGCGAAAACTTTGAAGGAGTATGTCAGGTATAACACTCCTGAGTTTGATGGTACATCCACTGATCCGGCTGATGCGGAGAGATGGATTACCAGGATTGAGAGGGTACTTGGGTTTATTAAGTGCCCAGATCAGCTGAAGGTTCATTGTGGGACCTATTCATTGGTTGATGATGCACTTTATTGGTGGAATGGTATATCTCATACTCTCGGTCTGATTTACCAGGTTAGTTGGGAGATGTTCAGGGAGAAGTTTTTTGAGAAATACTATCCCGAGGATACACGTGACCGGCTAGAGATTGATTTCTTACCCTTAGACAGGGTGATATGTCCGTGGTGGAGTATGAGAGGGAGTTTGACAGGTTGTCAAAGTTTGCCACCAGGACATGTTATTGATCTTGAGAGTAAGAGGAGACGGTTTATAGTAGGTTTGAGGGTCGAGTTACGAGGCCAGTGCACGAGCCTTGCAACCTACTACCTTCGCCGATGCTTTGAATGCCGCTTTGGCATTAGATATTGGGGATGCTTTGAGAAGAAGGCTTTTGAGATTCGTCGCACCAGGCTTCTCTTCAGAAGAGGAAGGTCTGGGGACGACCTCTGTGGTCGAGGGACACAGTCATCGAGACAGGCTCCTGGTAAGGGCAGAGGACAGACGGGACCTCAGTTTCACACAGGTCAGTCTAGTGCTCTTGCTCCTCCATTACCATACTGTCCTTTTTGCACCGAGTACCACCTGGGTCCGTGTAAGGTGGTGTGATGCTTTCAGTGTGGACAGATTGGACATGTGAAACATTTCTGCCCTAGTTTGCATACAGTACGATATAGTGGAGGTCAGGGTCAGAGTTCAGGTCAGGGTCAGGGCCGAGGACAGACTCAGGGGGGAGGTCAGACTGTTGGTAGGGGCCAGGTTAGGCCTATTCAGCAGCAGAGAGCACCACTGGCAGTTCAGGCACAGCCTCAAACACGATAGCAGGCCCGTGTCTTTGCCACCACTCAAGAGGATGCCGAGGCATCTGGTACGGTTGTGACAGGTACTTTGTCCGTTTTAGGGCACTCTACCTTTGCACTATTCGATTCTGGGGCTAGTCACTCATTTATTTCTGCTGAGTTTGTCGAGTCTACTGCCTTACAGTCTGAGCCATTAGGGCATGAGTTGCATGTCACTACTCCGCTCGGGAAATCTGTTGTTGTGGATAGAGTCATTTATACTGATGATTTATGTATTATGGGTTACTTTCTGCATGCTATGTTGATTGTGATGCCAATGACTGACTTTAATATTATTTTGGGTATGGATTGGCTATCAGCCAACCACGCCATTATCGGTTGTAGTGAGAAAGTGGTAGACTTTATTGGTCCATGTGGGACTAGTTTACGGTTTTATGGGATCCGAGGTAGGGTGACACCTATGGTTATCTCGGTGATCCAGGCTAGAGCACTTTTGCTTGATAGTGCTTGGGGTTATTTAGCTAGTGTAGTCAACACATCTGTTAGTGTGACCACCCTAGTTTCTGTACCCGTTGTGAGGGATTTCATTGATGTCTTCCCTGATGAGTTACCTGGTTTGCCACCAGTGAGGGAGTTAGACTTCCAGATAGAGGTGATACCTGGGACTGCTCCATTGTCCAAAGTACCTTATCGTATGGCACCAAGTTGAACTCGAGAGAGTTAAAAAGTCATGCAGGAACTTTTAGATTTGGGGTTTATACGCCCAAGTGTGTCACCGTGGGGAGCTCCTGGTATTGTTTGTAAGGAAGAAAGATGGCTCTATGAGATTATGCATTGACTATAGAGAGTGAACCGGGTCAAAATGAAGAACAAGTATCCTTTGCCTAGGATAGATGACTTGTTTGATCGGTGAAGGGGGGCCCTGTCTTTTCGAAGATAGATCTTCGATCAGGGTATCATCGATTGAGGATTAGGGATCTTGATATTCCTAAGACTGCGTTCAGGACACGATATGGTCATTATGAGTTTGTTGTCATGTCTTTCGGCTTGACTAACGCTCCTGCGCCTTTATGGACTGATGCATACAGTGTTCAAGAGATTTATTGACACTTTTGTGATAGTGTTTATTGATGATATTCTTGTGTATTCGAGGACTGAGGAGTTACATGCTATCCATTTAGAGAAAGTATTATCGACTTTGAGGGCTCAAAAGTTGTATGCAAAGTTCTCTAAATGTGAATTCTGGTTGAAGGAAGTGAATTTCCTTGGGCATGTAGTATCTAGTAGGGGGATTTCTGTGGATCCTTCTAAGGTGGAAGCTGTTAGTAGTTGGCCACGACCGACTAATGTGACTGATATACGGAGTTTTCTTGGACTTGTCGGGTATTATAGGCGATTTGTGCAAGATTTTTCCAAGATTGCATCTTCTTTGACTCATTTGACGAAAAAGGGGGTTGAGTTTGTGTGGAATGATGAGTGTGAAGATAGCTTTGAGGAGCTTAAGAGGCGACTTGTATCGCCTGATTTTAGTATCACCTGATGAGTCTGGTGGTTTGACAATGTATATCGATGCATCCAAGAAGGGTCCGGGATGTGTATTGATGCAACATGGGAAGGTAATAGCTTATGCTTCTAGGCAATTAAAGGAGCATGAGAAAAAGTACCCGACTCATGATTTGGAGCTAGCAGCGGTGGTACATGCATTGAAAATTTGGAGACATTACTTGTATGGTGAGAAGATTCTGATTTTCACCGATCACAAGAGTCTCAAGTACTTTTTCACACAGAAAGAGCTCAATATGAGACAAAGGAGATGGTTGGAACTTGTGAAGGATTATGATTGTGACATCCAATATCATTCAGGAAAGGCCAATGTAGTTGCCGATGCATTTAGTCGAAAGTCATCACATTTGTCTTCTTTGAGTACTATTCCTTTGAGACTTAGATGGGAGATGGAAAGAGCTGAGATAGCCATTCTTTCAGCTGAGACTACAGTGAGCTTGGGAAGTTTGACGGTTGGCCCTACTTTGAGACAGAGGATGATAGAGGTACAGAGGGGTGAGAAACACTTGGCTGAAGGTTTTCGTGAGGTAGAATTCGATTTACCTAGCCATTTTACTTTTTCCACAGATAATGCACTGTTGTATCGTAGGAGACTATGTGTGCCTTTAGAATCGACTTACAGGAAAGAGCTATTAGAGGAGGCTCACAGTTCTATCTTTTCTGTACATCCAGGTAGTACTAAGATGTACATGGACCTGAGACAGCATTACTGGTGGCCTGGCATGAAGCGTGAAGTTGCTGACTTTGTTAGTAAGTGTTTAGTTTGTCAGCAAGTAAAGGCATTGAGGAAGAGTCCACCTGGTTATCTTAACCCTTTGAGCGTGCCTGAGTGGAAGTGGGAAGAAATATCGATGGACTTTATCAGTGGCTTACCGAGGACAGCGAAGGGTTATGACACCATTTGGGTGATAGTGGACAGGTTGACAAAGAGTGCACATTTCATACCAGGGAAGATAACCTACCCTGTTGAGACATGGGCACAGTTATACTTGAGAGAGATTGTCAGACTTCATGGAGTGCCAGTCAGGATTGTTTCAGACCGAGACACTCGTTTTGTTTCGAAATTCTGGCAGAGTCTGCATACTGCTATGGGAACTGGCTTGGATTTCAGTACTGCTTTTCATCCTCAGACAGATGGTCAGACCGAGAGGGTTAACCAGATTCTGGAGGATATGCTGAGAGCTTGTACTTTGGATTTCGGTGGTAGTTGGGATACTCAGTTATATCTTGTTGAGTTTGCTTATAACAACAGTTATCAGGCTACTATCGAAATGGCACCTTTTGAGGCACTTTATGGTAGAAAGTGCAGATCACCGGCTCATTGGGATGAAGTTGGTGAGAGGAAACTTCTGGGACCGGAATTAGTACAGTTGACTAGTGATTCCATTGCTCTTATTAGAGAGAGGATGAGAGTGGCTCATAGTAGACAGAAAAGTTACGCTAATAAGAGGCGTAATTCACTTGAGTTTGAGGTTGGTGACCACGTATTCTTGAAGGTGGCACCCATGAAAGGGGTGATGAGGTTTGGGAGGAAGGGCAAGTTGAGTCCTAGGTTTATAGGCCCCTTTGAGATCCTGGATAGGGTTGGGTCTGTAGCTTATCGATTGGCTTTGCCACCGGCCTTGTCAGCAGTTCATGATGTGTTCCATGTGTCCATGCTCAGGAAGTATGTGGCTGACCCTTCGCATATTATCGATTATGAACCTATTACTTTGGATGCTAGTCTATCCTATGAAGAAGTACCAGTTGAGATCCTAGCCAGAGAACAGAAGGTGCTAAGGAACAAAACGATAGACTTGGTTAAAGTTCTGTGGAAGAACCAAGTATCATCAGAGGCTACGTGGGAACGTGAGGATGAGATGCGAGCGAAGCATCCTCATCTTTTCACTTAGGGGCCTACTTTTCGGGGACGAAAAGCTCTTTTAGGAGGGTAGTCTGTAACGTCCCGTTACTTTTAGAGGTAAATTTTTTTTTATTTATTAAAGCTTTTAAAGTTTAGTTTTAATTCAGTAACTTCGATTTTAGTAGCTATTTTCGTCCGAATTTGTTTTTAATCGTTTTAGTACTTTAAATATGTTTTGGTGACATTAATAATTATTAACGGGCCAATTAATAATTATTAATCACCTTTAGATTTATTTACTGGCTTGGGATTCGTTTTTAAAGCAAAAACAAAAGAGGGACGTGAGGCGTCATTACCCGATTTCTTAAATATCTAAAAATCACTATTCACCTTCTCTTAAATATCATCACTTAGCCAAAAAAATAGAAAAAATCTGCTCCTTTCTTCTCCTTGCTGCCGTGAACCACAAACCCCTCCCCCAAATTTTTGATTTTCTTTATTTCTCGGTGGATCGTATCGATTCTACATCCGTTGGAAAGCTCTTGGCCCGGGGATCATTTCCAACCTACTCTTCGTGATTTCCGCTCATTTTCTCGAGGCCTTAAGGTATGTCAAAGTTTCAAAACCTTGAAGTGAATAGTGTTTTAATGGAGGTTTTGAGTTGTAATCTTCGAATTCGTTCACCGGAGCTTTAAGATATCATTCGGGAAAGTCGTTATAGTCATTTTTAGGAACTTTCCCTAAACCCTAAAACCAAGTTTGAGCCGGAAACCCGTTCCTTGTGGTTTTCCTTCTTTTGCCTTGATTTAGGATGTTTAGTTTATTATGTTTTTGCTATTTTCTAATTGTTTCGGAAATGGTTTAATGCTCAAAACCCTAATTTGTGAATACCCATTGAGGTTACCAATCTCCAAAGTACCCGAAACCAAACCAAAATGTCTTTAAAGTGCTAAAAATCCGGAAAACAAATTCCTTTTCTTCCTTTCCCTTGGGCCGTGGGCCTCTTGGCATAAGTTCCGGGTTGTTTTGTCTTTTATTTTAGTATCGTGATGATCGTTCTTCGATTCTCTTAATTAATATACTTTAGGTGTATTTAATTATAGGTTTCGTGCATCGATCGTGATTTTTGGTCAATTGGTGTTTCGGAGTTGACTTCGTTTACAAGGTGAGTTTAAAATGAAAGTTAGTTGTTTTATGAATTAAGTTTCGTTATGTTATTGTTTATCGAAGTTAAGCGGGATTTAGCTTCTTAGAATTTAAGTTTGGTTAGAAACTTTAATTCGGAAGTTAGTGGAGGAATTTTGGAACTATAATTAGTTCGATGAAAAGGAAACATCGGAGTGGTTTGAAAGTGTTATAAAGTGAATTGGAGATGATAGAGGAAAGTGGAATGAGAGTTACTTGAGTGGTTGAAAGTTAAAGTAGCTCAAGAGATACACTTGAGTGTTAACTCGTGTAATCTAGATAGTTAGGCTTCGTAATAGCTTAGTAGGATTCTTTGAGATTAACTAACTTTTAGGAAGCTTAACAGTTTGTGATATGGTAATACCGTACGGGCTTAGTATGCGATATTTATGCATATGGTATACCTGGTACGATGGTTGTGATATGGTAATACCGTACGGGCTTAGTATGCGATATTTATCCATATGGTATACCCGGTACGATGGTTGTGATATGGTAATACCGTACGGGCTTAGTATGCGATATTTATCCATATGGTATACTCGGTACGATGGTTGTGATATGGTTATACCGTACGGGCTTAGTATGCGATATTTATCCATATGGTATACCCGGTACGATGGTTGTGATATGGTAATACCGTACCGGCTTAGTATGCGATATTTATCCATATGGTATACCCGATGACGATGGTTGTGATATGGTAATACCGCACGGGCTTAGTATGCGATATTTATCCATATGGTATACCCGATGACGATGAAACCTGGTTTGGTAATAATGAATGCTAATGTTACAATTACATATACTCCATAGATTTTTACTTTAAGTCTTTATTTCTATCTCTTGGTTTTGAATGACGTGTACGGGTGGTATTCTACTATCGATTGATTGTATGGAAATTAGAAGTGTGGATGTGGGTAGTTGTGAGCATTATAGGTCTTTGGACACAATTTCGGTTATGAGATATTGTTCATAGGATTTCTTGCTTTCGTTTTACTCTCACTAGCATGTTATGCTAATGGTGCTACACTTACAATTTTCAGGTAAACCTCGAGTTAAGAAGCGTGGTAGAGGAGGTGGAGCCGCGTGACTGATCGAGATGGTGTATGGACAATACTAAGAACTCATTTTGGTTTAGCATTCATTGAAATGCTTGTAAATTATTCCATCCTTATATACTTGTGTCTTTTTTAGCCCGAAAGGGTATTTGTGTAAAATATGTCTATGTTTTATGGTCTAAATGTCTTTTGGAATGCGAAATTCCCGATTTATCGCTTTTTCTGGAAATTTGGGTTGTAAACAGGTTTTGGTTATTCGATTTTTAAACGAACCCACGCCGTTTTTCTTTAAAAATCGAGTCTTCCGCTGTGCATTTGAATTTAAAGAATTTAACGGAAAGCGGGTCGTTACAGTACCATAAGTAGTCATTGGACCAAAGTAGCTTTGTAGGATTTTTGGAAGTTAATTTTTGTTCTTTAAAGTGTTCTTTTGCCTTTGGTTGCTTTAATGTGTTAATCTTGACACTTGTCTACTTTAGAAACTACGATCTTCGTGAATTTTGTATCAGCGGTGGTTTCATATGTTGTTTTATTCGATCTTGTTACCTTATGTATGATTGAGGGTTATGGTTGGGTAATGGAAATTCTAATGATATTATTGATGTACTTTGGGTTTTGACAATAGACAACACCTAAAAAGATAAGCATGTAATTAAGTATAAATTGTATTGTAGATTGTATGTGTTGTGATGCAACGGTGTCATGGATCCATTTATGTGATGTGATCTTGGATATAAGGATCCATAAATGAAACAGGCTATGTGTGTTATTATATGATGTTATCTTTAGATATAATGGATTCATACATGAAACAGGCTATAGGTGTAGGTGTTATTATATAATGACATCTTTGAGATATTATGTGATGAGATCTTCGGATATAAGGATCCATAGATGAAACAAGCTATGGATGATATTTTATGATGAGATCTGTGGATATAACGAGTTCATGAATGAAACATCTATAGGCGCCATTATATGGAAGATATGTGGTACGATGATAAATCATGTTCATGACATGAGCATCCCAACTTGTTTGTTGTTTCTTATGGAAAAACATGCTTATCACTCGTACAAGCGTTTTGTTTTCAACTATAATACTTCAAGTGGTTCAATTTGTGTTGTAATTGGGATTGTGATTGGCTTTATGCTTAGGACATATCGGGTGTGCAGAATGGGTAGTAAAGAGCATGTAACGTCCCGTTACTTTTGGGGGTAAATTATTTTTTTATTTTATTTTATTTTAATTAAAGTATTTAAGGTTAATTTAAAAATAGTGATTTCGATATTAGTAGTTATTTTCGTCCGAAAACCCTTTTTTATCCTTTTAATACTTTAAATTCATTTAGGTGACATTAATAATTATTAACGGGCCAATTAATAATTATTAATCACCTTTAGATTAATTTAAGAGCTTGGGGTTTCGTTTTTAAAGTAAAAACAAAAGAGAGACGAAGGCATCATTTTCTAAATTCTTAAAATATCTAAAAACACTATTCATCATCACTTTAAAAAGTCCAAATTAGAAAAATTTGCTCATTTTTCTCTTCTTTTCTTCCCTTGGGGCCGAGCCTATCAAGGAGGATTTTCCAATTTTTGGCTTTTCTTCGATTCTTGCCGGATCGTCACAATTTCGGTTGCATTGGATAGCCACGGGCCCGAGCATCATTTCCAACCTACCAATCGATCTTTTCCACCGTTATCTAAGGGCCTTAAGGTATGTCAAAGTTCAAAACCTAAAGCTTCAAATAGTGTTTTAATGGTGTTTTTGGTTTTAATCTTCCATTTCTTGCTCGGGAACTAAGAGATTTAGATCGAGGGAGTTGTTTTATGTATATTTAGAACTTTCCCTAAACCCTAGAATTGGGTTTGAGCCAAAAGCCATTTCTTTTAATTTTTCTATTATTTGTTGATGCTTAGGGTTTTTCAAATGATATGTTTTTATGTTTTTCATAATTGTTTGGGATTGAACTTTTGACCTAAACCCTAAATCACGTTTACCCATTGATGGTACCAACCTCCAAAGTGCCCGAAACCAACTCGAAACACTTTTAAAGTGCTTAAACATCCGGAAAACCAATTCCACCTTTCACTCCCCTTGGGCCGTGGGTTTCATGGAGGATTTCCCAGGCTGTTTTATCTTTTATTTTAATAACGTGACGATCGTTGTTCATTTCAGTTAATTAATATACTTTAGGTGTATTTTAATTATAGGTTTTGTGCATCGATCGTGAATTTTGGTCAACCGGTGATTAGGAGTTGACTTCTTTTATAAGGTGAGTTTAAAATGGTTGTGATTACTTTTATGTTTTCGGATTGCTTGACGATTATGTTCGATCGAGGTTAAGAGGGTTATTAGATTTTAGAACTTTTCCAAGAATGTATATAATGGGGAGTTAAGGAAAGTGTATAAGGAAAGTTAGTTAAGTTTTGGTGTTGTTAAAAGTGAGATATTATTGGTGGATTAAGTTGTATTCTCAAGGAGAATTAGGTTCCGGAAATTGGAGAAAAGTATTAGATTTCTCCGTTTATTTCGAGTGGTTATAAGATAGTTAAAAGAAAACTTTGGAGAGATTCACAGTGTAGATTTGAGTTAGTAAGATATTGTTAGCGATGTGATTCTCTATTTAGTACTACCAAAGGGGAGTAGTACGTATGGCGTTATGATACGCGTGATAATGTGTATGGTGATAGTGAGGTCACGGTATGGTTTGTGTATGGTGACAGTGAGGTCATGGTATGGTTTGTGTATGGTGACAGTGAGGTCACGGTATGGTTTGTGTATGGTGACAGTGAGGTCCCGGTATGGTTTGTGTATGGTGACAGTGAGGTCACAGTATGGTTTGTGTTTAGTGACAGTGAGGTCACAGTGTGGTTGTGATTGGTGACAATGAGGTCACGGTATGATTTGTGATTGGTGACAGTGAGGTCACGGTGTGGTTCTGATTGGTGACAGTGAGGTCACGGTGTGGTTCTGATTGGTGACAATGAAGTCACGGTATGAATTGTGATTGGTGACAATGTGGTCACGGTGTGGTTTGTGATTGGTGACAATGTGGTCACGGGTGTGAATGTGAATGGTGACAAGTGGTCACGGTTGAATTGTGAAATGTGACAATGTGGTCACAATGTGAAATAACGTGTGGAATGACGTAAATGATAGAAATTTACTTTGTTATTTACTTCGTTATTTACTTTGTTATGCTTTATTACTTTATTTTACGAGCTTGAATGTTTACTTTTCGAAATTACGATATAGTAGAATGGGATTGTTTTTCTTATGTAAGTACTTGGGAATATTGAATGGGTAGTAAGAGCACAATAGGATTTTTGGACACATTTTTCGATATGGGATTCGGTCCATAGAAGTGCTTGCATTCATCTTATTCTCACTAGCATTTTTATGCTAATGTTGCTACACTTAAACTTTTTCAGGTAATACTCGTGTGAGAGGGCGAGGTATTGGAGGTGGTGTCGTTTGATTGCGAGCAGATGGCTTTGTGGACATGGACTTACATGTATATTTTGGGGCATTTCATGAATGCTAGTTGAGACATTATATGTTATTGTCTTTAAACTTATATTTTGTTGCTCATGAGAGCCTAAGACTTGTTGACATATTATCGAGTTTATTTCCTTTGATTTTGTCATGAAATGAAGTATGTACTTCTTCGTTTTTACTTTCTTTGAAATGAGCCCATGTAAACAGGTTTTGGTAGTCCATATTTTAAACGGATCCACGCCAAATTTTTATAAAAATAAAGTCTTCAGCTGTTTATTCTGATTTAAAGATTTGAGAAAATTCGAGTCTTTACAGAGCATGCGGCCTTTGGATACCATTTCTTGTATGGAATTCGATCCATAGGATTACTTGCCTCCATTTTACTCTCTCTGGCATTTTTATGCTATTGTTGCTACACTTGCTTCTTTTCAAGTACTCCATGTTGTAGATGGCATGGTAGAGGAGGTGGTATCGCTTGAACCAGGGGCGATGACAATTTGGACATGGACTTGGTTTTGGGCATTCTATGAATGCACGATTTAAACATTTCATTATTGTTCTACTTTATTTCTATTTTGAATTTTTTTATTTTTATTTTTTATCATAAGAGTTGTCGATCTTGTTTCTTTATGTGTATATGTTTTTGTTTTGGAATTTACTAAAGAAGGAAATGCGCAATTCCACTTTTTTTGTGTGAAAAATATGATACATACTTTTGGTTAATCCAAGTTTTAAACGTTCCCATGCCTCCGAGAAAAATATAAAAAATATATCTTTTTTTCTGTGAAAAATATGATATATCTTTTTCTCTTGTTAAGTTTAAGTATAGTTTTGTAAGTTTCTTTCTTAGTAGCTCACGTGAGGCTTATCTGGTTGTGATTTCAGTATGCCTCCGAGAGCAGTTGTACTTAGGAGTGGTAGAGGCAAAGGTCTGGCTCCGGTACAGGGCAGAGGCCGACCTAGATCAATCACACTACCACCACCACCCCGACTTGAGGATCAGGAGGATGAGCCTCCAGTAGACCAGCCACCTACGCATGGGCATAGTGTTACCATTTATGAGGATGATTATCTGGATTTTTTTCTTGGTAGTGGTGGACACGTAGATCATGTTATGCCACCTGCTAGAGGACCTGGTCCAACAGTAGACCCACTTGAGATTACCGATTCAGTTAAGACTCTAAATAAGTATATCAGATATGCCCTTACAGAGTTCGATTGGACATCTACTAATCCATATGTCACCGAGAGATGGGTTACTAGAGTTGAGAGAGTACTTGGTTTTATTCATTGCCCAGATCATCTGAATGTCCACTATGGGACCTATTCTCTAGTTGAAGATGCACTTCACTAGTTGGATGAATTGTCCCGTTCCTTGAGTCCCACTTTGGACATTATCGATCAACTTAATGACACTAAGGCAGGATTATCAATTTGTTGTAAAGTATGAGAGGAATTTTGACGAGTTGTCTAGGTTTGAAACTGGCATGGTGCAGACTTTTAGAGTAAAAAGAAGAGGTTCATTGTGTGTTTGAGAGCAGACATTCGAGGACAGGTTTAGGCTTTACGACCTACCACTTTTGTTAAGACTTTGGATGTTGCCTTGGCTTTATACATTGGGGCCTCAGAGAAGAAGGTCAAGGTAGCAACTGCAAAGTCCTCTTCATAAAAGAGAAAGGCTGAGGATAACCCTCTAGGTCGAGGGACTCAACCACAAAGATAGGTTTAAGGTAAAGGCGGAGAACAGACCAGACTTCAGATTCACCCAAGACAGTAGACAGGCCAGCCTAGAGCTTAGATTCCTCTCTTGCCCTATTGTTTCCATTGTAGTGATTATCACCACGATGAGTGTATTTGCCACCACTCAAGAGGATACTTAGGCATCACGTACCGTTATTATAGGTAATTTGTCAGTAGACACTGCCTTTGCATTATTTGATTCTAGGGCTAGTCATTCCTGTATCTCTACTGTGTTTATCGAGTCTGCTGCATTTGAGTATGAGCCGTTAGGGCATGAGTTTCATGTTATAACCATTTGGGAAATCTGTTATTGTGGATAGAGTTGATTATATTGATGATTTGGGTATTTTGGGTTGTTATCCGCATGTTGTTTTGATTTTGATGCTGATGTTTGACTTTGATATTATCTTGGGCATGGATTGTCAACCAACCACGACAACATTGGTTGTAGTAAGAAAGCTATAGATTTTGTTGGTCCATGTGGGACTAATTTTCGTTTTCTCGGGTCTCGAGTTAGGGTGACACCTATAGTTATCTCAATGATTCAGGCTAGAGCGCTTTTCATTGACTGTGTTTAGGATTATTTGGCGAGCATAGTAGACACATCATTTATGAGATAACTATAGATTCCGTGCTTGTTGTGATGGATTTTATTGGGATTGAGGCTTCTAAAAGTGTTCTCAAACAGTCCCAATTATCTTTCCTTACAGTATAATATATTCAAAACTAAAATGCATAAAAGAAAACTAACCCTTGTAGAAAAGTGTCTGACTCTTCCTCATTCTTCTTGGTTACGATCCTGGGACCACCAAAAAGTTCTTCCTAACTAAGCACAAAAGAGAATTAGTGCGTGGGCACTATCCTCTTTGGAAAAAGGAAGAGGGAAAAAAATATTTCTTCACTTACCCTATGGGCGGCTGTGGCAAGGAGAGAGGGAGAGAGGAATTTTTGTGACCCTTTCTTTACTCTCTTGGTTGTGTATGTTTTGGGATCACCCTAATGGTTCTATTTATAGGAAAACAAAGGCCTCAGAAAATCTTTGAATATCTTTTTAATTATTAAATAATTAATATTGATATTCTAAAATATATTTTGAATAATTAAGATTTAATATCTTATTCCATAATAAGATAATCTCATATCTTTTATTTAAATTAATCTTTATTAATTTAAAATAATTATTCCATATCTTAATCATTAAGATATTCTATATAATTTAAATAAAATAAAATACAAATAATTGGTTAATATTTAACCAATAGGGCGTGTGACCTACCCATGGGTCACACTCCCACCTTGTCATCCCTATGACAATATTGGACATTTTATTTACCTTTTTATTTTATAGAACAATTCCATTAAATAAATAAAACTCCTTTTATTTACTTCCTCTTTAATTTGACCTCTTCAAAATAAATATTTAAATAGACTCCTTTATTTAAATCCCCATTAATTTTTGATAACTTCAAAATTAATTTAATCAAATAGACTCCTCTATTTTAACATTAAATAGACTCTTCTATTTAATAAATAATTAAATAGTCTCTTCCATTTAATTCACCATTAATTAAATAATTAAATAGACTCGTCTATTTAATTTCATTTAATTAATCAAATAGACTCCTCTATTTGTATATGCCTTAATTGATTTGACAACTTCAAATCAAATGCTTGAAATCATTTTTCCAAAGAAATTGAACATCATTAATTTATGTTCTCAATTACATGCGTTAGCTCGGAGGACTTAATGAACCTATAGGAATAAGCTCCAATGATCTAGAATTACATTGATCGAACTCCTTCAATCAATCAATCAATTCTTATTCATTAACTCCTAGATAACTCCACTAAATATCTAGAGTTGCACTCTTAGTACTATAGACATAGTTATGTCCATTGGCTAATATCATTAACTACACTTTGATCCTTCACAAGTTAGTTCGTATTTATGGCTAGGTATTTGCACCGTATTAACCTCCATGATACATCTTGTTCCTTAAACCCATCTGATTCTCCAATGACAACCTTACATAATCTCCATTATGCGTATTTACCTTTTCCTTGATCAGAGGAATATGGGGCCTCACCGTTCAAGACCGAATCAGTCCATAAGGGAAATACTTATCCATTTTCCTATATGGAAAAGAGTGAATTCCATTCTTGTGTAGTTACGTTCCCAGCTATAAGCAAGATGAAATCCCCAAAGTGGGAGGCATGCTTAGCGAACTAGAGCGAGTCACTCTCACCTATGCAAATCAAAGGTTTGTCTCTTGCGAAAAGGAGTTCGTAATCCACTCAGGATTAAGATCAATTGTACATGATCAACCGATTGATAAACGAAGTGTCTTTCTGTAACGGCTTTCCCAGAAGACAGTAAGTTTATCTTAGTCCAGTCTACTACAACCTCTATTGCAGCAACACCCACTCACATGTCTCTACATGAGTGATCCAGATGAGATTACCTGTACCAATTCACAAGTGGGACGTGTTAGTGGTGTTACCATAAATAAGGCAGCCAACCTTTATTAATATACCACAGACTATTTGAGTTACACTTAAGTGAATCTTCCCGCATCATATGCTCACTTTAAGTTATCATAAGTAACTCTGGATCTTATGATGGATTACATTTATTAAACTAATAATAAATGACAATGTAAATATTACTAATTCATAGTTCCTTTATTTATTTATAGTTTAACTGGATTACATAAAATTTAGGGCAGAAATCCCAGCAAATTTCCTGACGTTTTGTTTGATGAGTTACCCGGTCTACCTCCGGTGAGGGACTTGGACTTCTAAATAGTGGTGATTCCTGGAACTAGTCTATGTTCCAAGGCACCTTATCGTTTGGCATGAGTTGAGTTGAAGGAGCACAAAAGTCAGTTGCATGAACTCTTAGACTTTGGGTTTATTTACCTTAGTGTATTGCCTTAGGGAGCTCCAATGTTGTTGGGACATGTGGTATCTAATAGTGGGATTTCAGTTTATCCTTCTAATGTTGAAGCCATTAGTGGTTGGCCCAGATCGACTTATACGACTAAGATAAGAAGTTTTCTTGGACTTGCAGGATATTATAGACAATATGTGCAAGACTTTTTCAAGATTACATCATCTTTGACTCATTTGACAAAAAAAGTGTGGACATTGTATTGTCTGAAGAATGCGAAAAGAACTTCGAGGAGTTTGAAAAAAGATTTTTTTCGGCACCAATATTAGTATCACCAGATAGGTCAGTTGGATTGACAGTATGCAGATGCATCCAAGAAGGGCATGGATTGTGTATTGATACAACATGGGAAGGTAATAGCTTACACCTCTTGACAGTTAAAGGAGCATGAGAAGAAGTATTCAACTCATGATATGAAGTTGGCAGCTGTGGTACATGCGTTGAAAATCTGGAGACGTTACTTGTAGGGCGAGAAGATATTGATTTTCACTGATCACAAAAGTCTCAAATACTTCTTCACTGAAATGGACATAAACGAGACATAGGAGATGGTTAGAGCTTGTGAAGGATTATGACTATGACATACAGTATCATCCTGTAAAGGTTAATGTAGTGGCTGATGCACTTAGTTGAAAGTCATCACACTCGCCCGTCTTGTCCACTAACCTGTTAAGACTTAGTTAAGATTTGGAGAGATCTGAGATAACCGTTTTTACTGATAAGGTTACTATGAGTTTGGAAAGTTTGACTGTTGACCCTACTCTAAGACAGAGGATGATAGCTGCACAAAGGGGTGAGAAACACTTGGCAGCGGGTTTTTTTAGAGGTAGGGTCTGGTTTATCTAGTTATTTCACCTTTTCCACTGACGATGCCTTGATGAATCGTAGGAGGCTATGTGTGCCTTTAGAATCAACTTATAGAAAGGAGTTGTTGGACGAGGCTAACAATTCTATCTTTTCTGTGCATCCAGGTAGTACGAAGATGCATAGAAACCTGAGGCAGCGTTATTAGTGCCCTGGGATGAAAGATGAAGTTGTCGACTTTGTAAGTAAGTTCTTGACTTTTCATCAAGTCAAGGCCTTAAGGAAGAGTCCACCTTGTTATCCGAACCCTTTTAGCATACCTGAGTGGAAGTGGGAAGAAATATTAATGGACTTCATCAGTGGGTTGTCGAAGACAATGAAGAGTTACGACACCATTTGGGTGATTGTCGATATATTGACCAAAAGCGCACATTTTACACCGGGAAAGTTGACTTACCCTGTTGAGACATGAGCACAGTTGTGTTTGAAAGAAATTGTCAGGCTACATGGAATACCTGTTAGGATTTTTTCAGATCGAGACATACGCTTTCTCTCAAAGTTTTGGCAGAGTCTGCACACACCCATGGGCACTAGCTTAGATGTCAGTACCACTTTCCATCTCCAGACAAATGGTCAGACCGAGAGGGTCAATCAGATTTTAGAGAACATAATGAGAACTTGCGTTCTATACTTTAATGGTAGTTGGGATACTCCGTTGTACCTTGTGGAGTTTTTTTATATCAACAGTTATCAGGCTACCATCAAGATGACACCTTTTGAGGCACTTTATGGTAGAAACTGTAAATCACTGGCTGATTGGAATGAAGTTGGTGAAATAAAGCTTTTAGGACCGAAGTTACAATAGATGAGTAGTGAGTCTATCACTCTTATCAGAGAAAGGATGAAGGTAACTCAGAGCAGCCAGAAGAGTTATGTCGATTAGAGGTGAAGTAAACTTGAGTTTGATGTAGGTAACCACGTTTTTCTGAAGGTGGAACCAATGAAAGGGGTAATGAGATTTGATAAAAAGAGCAAGTTGTACCCAAGATTTATAGGCTCGTTTTAGATTTTGGACCAGATTTTATTGGTAGCATATTGCTTTGCCTTGCCACCGGCCTTGTCGACAGTTTATAATATTTTTCATGTGTTGATGCTCAGAAAGTGTGTGGCGGACCCTTCACATATTATTGATTATGAGCTAGTGACTTTGGATGATAATCTATCTTACGAAGAGTTGTCGTTGAAGTGTTAGCTACCGAGCAAAAGGTGTTGAGGAACAAGACAATAAACTTGGTGAAAGTTTTATGGAGGAACCAAGAGTCGGAGGAGGCCATGTGGGAGTGTCAGGATGAGATGCAGGCTAAGTATTCTCAGCTTTTCACCTATAGAGCGTACTTTTTGGGGACAAAAAGTCTTTTAAGGAGGGTAGAGTGTAACGTCCTGTTACTTTTGAGGTAAATTTTTATTTTATTTTATTTAAAGTATTTAAAATTAACTTTAGAATTTAGGAGTTATATTCGTTCATAAACCTTTTATTTCCTTTAAAACTTTAAATTAGTATTAGGCGCATTAATAATTATTAATATGCCAATTAATAATAATTAATCACATTTTTGCTAAGCAAAGGAGGGATTTTTTTTGTAATTTATTGTTTTTCAATTTAAATACTTATCCTAAAGTCAAATCCATCCTCAATCCATTCTTATCAAAAAAAAAAAGAAAAAGAGCTCTCTTTTCTCTCTTTGTCAAAACCATGGGACGCAAAGAGAAGGGAAAATCTTCGGGTTTTTTTTGTTTCTCAACGGATCAATTCGATTCTTAGTTCGTTGGAAATTTCTCATTTCAAGCTTCATTTCATCCTACTCTTGGAGCTTTTCATTCATTTTCAAGAGGCTTCAAGGTAATACAAACTTTCTAAATTTTATTGGTTTTGTTTCCTTTCAAGTTTAAATGAAATCCATGGTTGAAATCTTCAAATTCACAAAATTAAGCGAAAATCCGTCCCCTTTGACTCACCCAAAATCGTGGGCTGCTTGTGGGTGTTTTTACTTGATAGTTTTGTCTTTTCTTTATTTTTGGGGGATGAATTCAAGTCCTAAAGCCCTAATTATGTTTACCCATTGATAGTACCATATTAAAACTACTCGAAACAAACCTGAAACGCCTCTAAAACACCTAGAGGCTGAAAAGCAACCCTTTTTTGAGCTGTTAGGTTCAAGGGTCTAACCGGGCCGTTTTTTCTCTTTTATGCTTTTAGGTGTCATTTGTTTTTTGTTTGGTTAATTAATGTATATTAGATGTAATTTAATTATTGGTGTTGATAATCGCACGTGTAACCAATTGTTCAGCACTTAGAAAGTTCGTCTACTTTACTAAGGTGGATTTAAAGTGCTTGTTTGTAATTTTATGTTTCGAGTTGCATTACAATATTGTTTGATCGAGGTTAAGAGATTTGCTTATTGTTAAGATATATTGAATGGTTGGATGGTGACTATGAACATTGGAAGTGAGTTGAGTTCTTTTTGTATATCTAGTGTAATTGGAGTTAATTATTGGATTTTGTTGAAAAGTAACCTGTAGTACGTTTTTGGAAGTCATGTAAGGTTATGGTTGATTTAGAAGGGCCTTGGAAGTAAAGGTACCATAAGTAGGCATTGAACCAAAGTAGCTTAGTAGCATTCTTGGAAGTTAATTTTTGTACTTTAAAGCGTTCTTTTGCCTTTGATTGCTTTGATGTGTTAATCTTGATAATTCTTTACTTGAGAAACTACGATCTTCGTGAACTTGTTACCGGCGGTGATTTCTGATGTTGTTTTATTCAATCTTATTACCCTATGTACGATTGAGGGTTATGGTTTGATAGCGGTAATACAGTGGATTATAAAAATTCTAATGATATTATGATTGATGTACTTTGGATTTTGGCAAAAGAGAACACCTTTAAGAGTACAGAAGATAAACATGTAATTGAGTGTAAATTGTTGTATTGATTGTATGTGTTATGATGCAACAGGGTCATGGACCGATTTATGTGATGTGATCTTGGGATATAAAGATCTATAGATGAAACAAGCTATGGGTGTTATTATATGATGAGATTTTTGAGATTTATGTGATGCGATCTTGGGATATAATGGATTCATAGGTGAAACAGGCTATGAGTGTTATTATATGATGAGATATGTGAGATATTATGTTATGAGGTCTTAGGATATAAGGATCCATAAAACAAATGAGCACTACCGGCGCCGATACCAAGTTTATTATATGATGAGATCTGGGGGATATAACAAGTTCATGGATCAAACAAGCTATGGGCACCGTTATTTTGAGGATATGTGGTACGATGATAAATCGAGTTCATGACATGAGTATCCCAATTAGTTTTCTATGGTTTGTGTTATGCTCAGAACATATCGGGTGTGTACAATGGGTAGTAAAGAGCATGCTAGGCCTTTGGACATAATTTTCATTATGGAAGTTGGTCCATAAGATTACTTGCCTCCATTTTTCTCTCACTAGCATTTTTATGCTAATGTTGCTACACTTACTTCTTTTCAGGTACTCCATATGGTAGAGGGCGTGGTAGAGGAGGTGGTGTCGCTTGACCCAAGGGCGATGTCAATTTGGACAAGGACTTGGTTTTGAACACTATAAAGACCCGACTCTTTAAAAATTGAAATAAATAAATATCGTAAGCGGAAGACTTGAAATAACAATTTAAAACCTATAATCGAAGAATATCATCCTTCATCATTTCAAAATAAAATCCAAATACTTCAACATTCAAAGATGGAAAGTGCTTCCCTTTTCATAAAATTTCAAACCCACAATGAAAATAAATTAATAAATCCATAAATCCATAGAAATCAAATAACATCAGTAATAATGCTCAAAAGAGCTCAACAACCCAAAGGTAATAAAACAGATAAAATGAAAGTGTCATGACACAAAGAGTCTATGGACTACAACAGACTCTAGTCCATTCATTATCATCATCAATCTAGAATCATGTCGCACCAGCTCTATGGTAACGACTGCGACCATGTCCCGTATCTGAAAGTGTAATATCATGAGCGGGAGACTCAGTGCAGATAAATTGAAAATAAAGTTACTTTAGATCTCAAATCCGATCTGGATTTGTGTCCAATGGAACCTATTATCTCTTGACTACCCAAATATTCTTCCAAATGCAAAATCATACAATTCTCCCAAGAAAAAAGAACAAAAAGCATGCAAGTAGTCAAGTCTCCCAAGCTCGTAACAACAAGAATACATAATCATACGTTAAATCTTTCAGGAATACAAGCTCACGTAGTCTCAACAAAGAATTAGAACAAGAACAAAAATCATGTAAATAATGTTAGATGATGCAAGCACACACAGTCTATGCACAATCCCATTATCTCACTCCAATATCATGTAAAGCTCACGAATCCTTTACATTCTTAACAAGAACAAATGCAAGCTCACGTAGTCTTTACATTATAGAACAAAAAGAAGAATCTCCTCATTGAATAACGTCAAATCACTATAAGAATTTCGGGAATAGGTGACATCCTTTTGGCGTCACCTATTCAAATAGGAGACGGGTTTTTGACCGTCACTGTTTGAATAGGTGACGGGTAAAAACCGTCACCTATTGGAATAGGTGACGGGTAAAACGGGCACCTATTTGAATAGGTGACGCCAAAAAAACGTCACCTATTCGAATAGGTGACCCGTTTTACCCGTCACCTATTCCAATAGGTGACGGTTTTTTATGACCGTCACCTATTTAAATAGGTGACACTGCCATAGGTGACAGTCAAAAAACCGTCACCTATTCAAATAGGTGATACCAAAAGAGCGTCACCTATTGTCTAAAATTTGAGAAAAAAAATATTTTTTTATTAGTTGATTTCAAATAATATTTATAATGCACCTATCAAATTTAAATAAAATATTACAATAAAAATATCACTAAATGGCTACATGAATTACAATATTTTTAAGCAAAAAATTAAATTACATCATAAGGTAAATCAGCCAATCAAGAACCAAAATTCAAAACTTCTCAGTACTAAAAGATCTTTGTTTTAATTTCCAATCTGCACCTCTATCTTTAAGATCCCCAGTTAGGAATGTTAGCGGTGGCTTCATTGACCATTTTCACGAGTGTCACCTGCATTGCATTAATGGAATATTTCTCAAAGTCATCACTAGAACTTTTAGAATGTATTAAAAGTTATTCAAATTAATTGAGAACAGTTGTATTACAACTGTTTTGCTAACATACATTTTCTGCACCAATTTAACAATGTAACATTATACTTTAACATTTGTCAACCAAGGAAAACAATTGTTCACATCATCTGTACACAAGGAATACGGGAACTATGAATTGAGAGACAACGTACCACACTTTCCGGGACACCGGGAGGTGGCAGGGGAAGGTTTCTTAGGGGGTGCAATATTATCATAAGATCTCTTGTCAAATCTCCATTCTCCAATTTTCCCATAAGTTGACTCTCCCTGTAATCCAAAGAAAATGGTAAGCAATGCTAGATATAATGTATAAAATATCAAACTGATAAGAACAGAAACTACATTTGTTCCTAGCAAAAGGCTGAGAAAGGAATATATAACGACTAAGAAAAAATTATGGTAACACAATGAAACATTTGTTACCTTCATATTGTAATCACATCCGTAAGTATAATGAATTATGAACTTCTTGCCAATTTATGTATCCCATGGAGGCTGTTGCAAATACCCACAAGGAACAACCCATAAGTTAATCAGTAAAGAAATTCCTAGAAGCTAAATATTGATATCTGATAATTAAAATTTCACTGCCAATCGATAATGGAGACCAATATTGAGACCTAATCATGAAAACTTTATAAGTTACAAAAAACTTAATCAATTTCAAAAATTAATGAAGGAAGGATAGACACCTGAATGGAATGATTTTTAGGTGTGGTTAGAAACATACTACATACTCTTGCAATCAGGGAGTGGGGATTATAACATACCGTCAATATACAAAACACGAAGAGTACGAATATGAAAGTTTTAAAACCACCAAGCTAGAGATCATCAAATACCCTAACTAATTGAAATAAATGGCCATCAACAACTTGCCAAAACCTGCAATCAATGAAAAAATATCTATAAGAATATTTTAAATTGATCTTATTTTCTCTATGAATGAACTCGACTCTAACTCTAACTATTGCAATGTAATTTAGATCAATCTTAAAAGTTAAATAAGAAAAAAATGGGAACTATATTCTGTGGAAAGCTTACAATTGATGTATTCTTTGGTTTTTCCTTTTCAATTTAAATAAGAAGCTATACAAATAAATAAGAAAAATAGATGCAAAAACTAAGCTTGAGATAACAGCACAATATCATGAAAAATATTAGTGTGGAGTCAATAAATAAGACAGAGAAACAGGGAGAGACCGTCGTGCCTCAAAATGAGACTACTATACTATTAATCACCCAACAAATCTTGAAACAACATGTCTTTATTCCTTTAAAAGGAAAAAAATGCCAAAATAAAATTACTTCAATATTTCTAATTCAAATCATTCCAAAACCCAAAAAAAAATTTAGAGAAGTATACTAACCTTAGACTTTTTGATTTCCAAACATATCACAACAAAAACCAAATTCTTTCCACTCATTTGGTAAAAACGAGACAAGTCCTTTGAAGAAAGATGTACCTAGATTCTTTCCACCGAGCTTGGCTGCATGTTTAATCAGTTTTGTAGCTGCAACTTTAAACTCATTGAAATCAGAATCTATCAACCCTACGAAATGGTATAAGATTGTATTCAACCTTGAACTAAAATAAAAAAGAACATGAATAGAAATACAATTTTAGGCAAAACTTACTATTGCAATAACATGGCTGAACAACAATTGTCAACTAGTATAAGGGCGGAAATTCCATATACTAACATTTGAGTAAACAAACAGTTGGGCTTGAGCCTTCCAAAGTAAAATTATTGTTAGAAGGATCCCTGCATAAGAAAAAGAGGAAAATGGAAACAAGTTAGCAATAACAATATATATAATTGTGCTTTCATATAACGAGTATCAAAACAGTCATCAATCTCCATCACGACAAAACAAAAGCATGATAAAAAAGAAAAACATTCCAACAAAATAAATTAGATAGGTTCTGATTAATCATAGTCTTAGGCTCTGTTGTAGTTAATAAAAAACATTTACACTTCAGCTGCAATACCAAAAGTGCAATAATATGTATTACTTGACAAGAAGAAAGACCGTGCACCAAAAAATTGGCCAACAAAATAAATGGAAGTAATATGCATTTAAATAGTTAAAAGGATAGGAATAAGAAATTACTTTGCACTAGCAAAGTCAGTTATATCCCTCTCTCACTATGCAAAAACATCTCACACTCTCGATATAATATATATGAGAAAATAATAAAATTGGATAAAAAAGTGGCCCTATAGATGAATAAAAAACGCCACTATTAAGTAGACTAAAATGCCAAGAATGATTTTAGTTACCAACAATTTGGTGGGGGGGGGGGGGGGCGCAAACATTCAGCCTCCTAAAATATAAGTGTTAACCTTGAAAGAGAGAATCAATTTCAGTTGCTTGAATTATGTATACAGAAGTTCACAACTGAATAAAATAATAAACTAAGATATTAGACCCCCTTTGATTTAAAAACATAGGTAACAAGTTTTCATTACAAAAAGTAATAAGAAGGGAGAAACCTCGGTTTCACGTTGAATATGGTTTTCTTGAGTTAAACTGCACCGTTGATATCACTGCAGTGTTTTTGTAGTATTGGAAATCAACGTTGAAACTGCAATATTAAAAAAAAAACCCTTGTTTTATAAAAACATTTAACAAATCAATCAACAATAATAATTTTTTCAAAAACCATAATAATTTATTTAAAAACCAGCATCACATAATGTAATCATATAATTATTCATATGATCCCTCAGCTTTATATAAAGACAGCACAAAAGTTAGAAGGAAAGAAAAGTAAATTGAAAGAATATGAAAATGCAAGTAAATAATCACCATCCTGACATGGCAACCAATATAAAAGGTGAAAACAAGTGAATCCAAGCATCAAGGAAGGTTTACTACATTGTCAAAGCCAAGAGCAGCAATGACTCGTGGTACGTTGAATGTCATCCAATTCTTAACTGTGTCTCCAAAATGCTCAAAGAAAAATTCTGCTTAATTTGCATAATCATTCCTGTATACAAATGATTGATTTGATGAATAATAAAACTTAAGCAATCAATTAAGAATTTAAAAAAAATAACTCTGAACCATCAATAAATAGATCGAACTTACACAATTTGCTTGCCAAGTAATCCTCCATATTTGTCTTGAAGTGCCAATGTAAGATCATAATGATATAGATTTGCATAGGGAGTGATTCCTACAAGTTTTCAGAAAATCAAATTTGTAAAAAGGGTCCCAATATGACAAAAGCGAGTCAAAACATTCTCAAAATTACAAAAACAAGCCAATATGTTGTAAACAACCTTGTAACAACAGACCTAAAATGATTAACAACTCGTCCAAATAATAGCAAAAATTTCACAAAATGTACCCAATAAGGCAAAAAAAAATAAATTGTAACAACAAATGACAAAAACAACCCAATAAATTACAAAAAAAAACTGCAACAACAATAAAATAACATTCATACATTGTAAAGTAAGTGTAATTATTTATGCTAACCCAATTACTTGAAATTAACATAAAGAAGAAGAACTTATTTGCTATAAAATCTCGTTCCAAATGCTTGAAACAATCAACTCTACAGATCTACTTACACATAACTCCATAGAACCTTTTCCACGTCCTTGGAAGACGAATGTAAGGTATATTTCAATAAGTAAACCTTTCTCAGTTCTCACATAAACAACTTTCAACCTCCCAGCTTTGGCAACTCGTCTAAAGCTCATGCTTGCTTGAAAATAAAAACAGAAAGAAAGAGGAGTGATATTAGAAGATTAAACCTCTACTCCCGTGCTCGCTTGAAACTGAATAAATGAATCTCTATCATTCTAAACACGATCTCATGTAGCAGATTTTAGCAACCTCAAAATATTCACTAGATCCTTTCCTCTAATAACTAGAATCATTGGCTACAACAACAAAAATAAAGAACTTTTGCATATGTAGAGGAAGAGTATAAACAACTAAACAAAAAAAATCAAACAAAAAGAAAATAAAAAATACAACAACAAATCTGATAATAAAACACCTAGTTACAAAATAAATCAATCGATCTAAACCATAAAGAATCTATAAATCGCCGCCACTATTATCAAACCCTTTTAAAGTACAAATAGCCAAATGAAATTCTATCCTAATGAGTTTAGGAAAGTTCAAAGTGAATCACCTTATGATTTCGATGCCTCTGGTCTATTCTCACGCCTCGATCCATGGATCAAAAGTCATGAGTTAAAGCCAAATGAAGAAGTGAAAGAATCAGCTAAGTTTACTGCCCAGATTCGGTTAAAGAATCAGAATTTGAAAGTGAAAGTAAATCATCTTGTGAAAAAACAGTTCAGTTCTCGGTTTGCAGTAATTTCAAATTAAAAATCGGAGCTACAACAACAAATATCAGATCGATCAAATGAAGGAATATACGAGAGTAGATCGATCAGTGCCCTCATAAATTAGGGCTATTTATGGTGAGAAAAGAAGACAAACCCCATAACTTTGACTTCTGAAATTAGGGCATGAACAAACCTCATAGCTTGGTGCGATTGAGAGAGCGACAATGATAGTGAGAACGAGAGGGTCGAGAGAGCGAGAACAAGAGAGTTGAGAGAGCGAGAGAAAGATTGATGAACAGAGATCGATTTTGTATGAGAGAGAAATTGAGAAATCAAGCGAGCGAGGGTTTCTATAATAGGAATCGCAGGGCATGATTGATGAACAGAGATCGATTACGGCGTGATTGATGAACAGAGATCGATTACGGCGTGATTGATGAAAAGAGATCGATTTTGTATGAGAGAGATTGAGAAAGAAAGCGAGCGAGGGTTTCGTCTGAAAGCGAGATTGAGAGAGAGAGCGAGGGTTTCGTTTGAGAGCTTGCGAGAATGAGGGATTTGGTGAGAGAATGAGGGATTTGGGCAGAGAAAGGGTTTTTCATTTTGAGAGATGATTTGGACGAGAGAGAACCAATAGGTGACGGGCTTTTTTTTTCCTTACTATTCATCCGCTTTTTCTCACACAAGTGTCACCTATTAAATTGTTTAGTGTGTTCTATTCTCATTTTTCTTATAGTGAATGATGCAAGCACACACAGTTAATACATGATCCCGTTATCTCAGCAATGATATGCAAAGCTCACGCAGTCTAAGCAGTCTATAATATATATGTATCATAGCAATTATGAATCATACCAGATAATGCAAGCTCACACAACTAAAAATTATTTCATTATTCATCCCCTCCGTTCATGCAGCTCACGTAATCAATGCATTCCTCATGATACATATATAGCTGAACAATGAATAATACCTAACAATGCAAGCACATGTAGTCTATTCATTATCTCATTATTCCTCCATGCAAACATGTGTGATGATAAAGAATCATAAATTTGAATACAGAAATATAAACAGGAAACCAATTTCAGAACAACTCAACAAAGTATCGTTAATGAAGAACATTAGAATGTTATTAATTTCATTCGAATTGTTATTAATTTTAATTCTGGAATATTTGGAAGTTTAAGATGATTATTTGTTAAGATAATTGTTTTAGAAAGCGTAAAAGTGAATTTTTGGGTTTTCGACAGTTTTTACTCGTTTACGCAGAAAGTCAGTTTTTAGTGATCCGATTGGTGTGAAACTTGGGTTGCTATGTTTTCAACTTATAATTGATATTATATTGTATTTTTTATTTGTTTTTTATGAAATGTTATGGTTTGAGACAATCGATTGTGAGAATTAGTGTTAAGGCTACGAGCTTAACAACTAATCATATTTCAGTTATGGATGAGTCCATAACCAATGCTAATATACATTGCTCATAAGAATGTATAATTAGATGTTCAGTTAATTTTGAGAATTAGTGTTAAGGCTACGAGCTTAACAACTAATCATATTTCAGTTATGGATGAGTCCATAATCAGTGCTAATATACATTGCTCTTAAGAATGTATTATTAAAGGTTTCAGTTATAGATGCGTCTATAACCAGGTACTAGAAAGTGTTAGTAGTCCTGAGGGACCACAATTCTAGTGTTGCATGTTTATTCTTGTTTATTGTTAATAGCATTGATTATGTGTTCTGGATTGGGTTTATGCAAGAGACGGAGATTGTGGGAAATGATGGGTATTATGTGTTGGATTAGTTGAGCTGATGAGATTGAGTTAGAGTTAATATAATGAGTTATGCCTTGAATAAGGAACCTGGTAGTGTTGCCGATTCATGTATGGAATTATTATGTATTACCTTGAATATGGAGCAAGTTAGAGTTGCCTATTCATGTATGAGAATGAATATATGAGAAGGTATGGATAACAACTTTTGTTACAGAAGTGGTTAGAATTATTTCACCACGTATGAGAATGTTTATTAAAGATCTTGAATACATAATCATTTAGAATTTCCTATTCATGTAAGTGAGTTGAGACTTGAAATTTAAGTGAACCATGCCTTAGAAGTTATTTGAGAATGTTTGAAAGATTGGGGCTGGATATGATTCATATAGAGATTATTTAAAATCTTACCTGTTAATTAGACCATTTTTTCACTGGCTTTAGCCTCAAAGTGCTATATTTTTTTTCAGGTAATAATGGATTGAGAGGTGGCGGTTGATAAAGTGGTGAAGATGAGGGGTTCATGTCGTTTGGTGGCCATCCTTATCATTCATATCTATTTATGAATCATGTGTCAAGTTTTATCAGATTTATAGTTTGGGTTATTTAAACTTGAGAATTGATATTCTTTATTGTTTTCGATTTAATATCTGAGTCGATGTTATTTGTTTTTCACATATCTTTTATTCAAACTTTACAACTCTGGATTTGGTATTTTTATTTGAAATTATTATTTGAGACAATATAACTTTCATATTTCAGATTATTTATTGAGTCTTCCGCTACATTTATTGGATTGGAAATTAAACTCTGAAAAGTCGGGTTGTTACACTTACACATTTCATTATCGTTCTACTTTATTTTTATTTTGAAATATTTTATATTTTGGCTGATAATAGCTCTCGATCTTGTTTCTTTATGTTTATATATTTTCGTTCTAGAATTTACTAAAGAAGAAAATGCGCATTTCCACTTTTTTGGCTACGAAAAATTTATTACAGGTTTTTGGATAGTCCAAGTTTTAAATGTTCCCATGCCTTTTTTTTAAGTACTAAGTCTTCCATTGTGTCTTGGAATTTTAAAGGATTTAATGGAGTCGGGTCGTTACAGTAGTAATATTACATGCACAAATTTGAACTCTATACTATATTTACGAATACATTTATTGGAAAATCACACCCTTATAGTTGAAAATTATGTGAATGAGACCGTCCTTGCCATCGCCATTTATTTTTTTAGCCATAACTTTCTTTGTTTGAACCTCAATTTGAATGATTTTATCAAAGATCCCATATGAAAAAGATGAAAGGACCTAATCTTATTTATAAAGTCTAACGGTCCCTCCTCTCATTACCGATTGGTTTTCATATGAAAACCTATGATTATTTAGATGGTATTAGATCCTAACAAGCTCAAGCGTCCGGTCTAAAAATAGGATGCAGTCCAAGATTGGCCAATGGAGGGCAACATCTTGCGGGGGCATGTTAAGGACTCCACATCAAAAAGACGAAGAGACCGAACATTGTTTATAAAGTTTAAGGGTCACTCCTCTCATTACCAATTGGTTTTGAGAAGGAAACCCATGATTATTAATAGATTCAAGATGTTTCAAAAATCTTGTTTTGAGTTATACGCTATGGTTACTTAAAAAGTTTGAAATCTTTAATTAATAAAAGAGCTTATTATAAACTCTTTTTTTTTTCTTACAGATAATTTAGGAGTTTTTAAGTGACCATAACATTGAGCTTAAAATGAGGATTCCAAAACATTTTAAATCATCCAAATTGGAGTTTAAACGAAGAAATTATGGCTAAAAGAAAGTTAACGACTTTGGAGGGGAGTGGTCTCATGCATTGGCATTATTTGGTAGGGGTGAAAATGGGGCAAGATCAAGGTACTCAGTTTACACTTCCCCTGTTTGAGGAAAAAAAATGACACCCTGATCCCGTTCCATTTAAAATCTACCCCACCCTTCCCATTTAGCTTTCGGGGTTGGGATTATCTAAAATGGGGGCGAGGGAGGGGTTAGGTTATGATGTAAAATGGGTGTAATCGAGTTTGAAAAAGAACCGAAAAGTAAAAAAATAAAATATAATAAATGAACAAGGGTTGGACCCCACCCTGTTTATTACACGGGACATAAATTCTCACCCCAATTACATCCTTAAATGGGGTAGGTGGTGGAATCTATGGTTCAACCCCTATTATTTAGAACTATATGAGTGTAATTTACCTTTTTTAAATTAATGAGGTGTTCATGTATTCGAGCAAAATCATAAAGATATTTATTTGCAGTTTGAATATTTATTATAAGGGTAAAATGCAAATAAGACCCCATGGTTTTTCCCTAACGCATGAACACCTCCTGTGATTTGAAAATGACAAATCATACTCCTGTGGCTCCAAATTATTCCAATGAAACCCCTCCCCTTTAACGCAATTAATTTTCTTTTAACCATAAATTCTTAATCTTAAACTTCTATTTAGATGACTCAAATGTTTTAGATTATTTCGGGCTCTACGTTATAGTCATTTCAAAACTTTTAAATCTTCAGTAATCAAAAGGGTTAATGGTAGAAATCATACCTGGTATTTTGAAGATAATAAAATCTTTTATTTATTAATGATTTTGAAATTTTGAACTGACCATAACATAGAGCTTAAAACGAATATTCCAAAACATCTTGAATGATCCAAAACAATTGGAAGTATAAAAACTAAAGTTTTAAATTAAAAGAAATATAAATATTCATACTTATTACTAAAATATCATATATATATATATATATATATATATATATATATATATATATATTAAATTACTCAAATAGTATAATTATAGTTCAATAAATTTATTGAACTATTTTTATGGGTATTTTTAATGAATTTGTTTGTTTTTTGTTTTATTAAGTTCAAGTTCAATAATTTATCGAAATACTTGATTATTTTTTCAATGAATTTATTAGTTTTTTTTTTTTTTTTACTTTTTTACTTTAATAAATTTATTGAACTATAATTATCCTATTTGAGTAATTTTTAAAAAGTTTTAACATTTTAAGTAATTAGTGTGTAAAAATGTGATATTTTAGTAATTGTCCCATTAATATATATATATATATATATATATATATATATATATATATATATATATTTTTTTTTTTTTTTTTTCCTCATAAACAAAATTTGTTTGAAACAATATCTTATTTATGTGCTTTTCTTTACATTTTTATGTAGAATGTAGAAGCATAAAAGTACTTCATGTTTGAAATTCATTATTTGTACAGCTTGGTCACATCACACATTGATATAAAAGGATTTCAAGTTCAGCATATAACAAAAAAGAAAAGGAAAAAAATAAAGCAATGTCATGAAATTTTAGTTATCAGGAAAGAGAAATGTAGAGTTATATATCTTTGCCTTGCCTCAATCCTTCACCACTTATGTCCTAATACAAATCTCTCTCTCTCTCTCTCTCTAGAATAACAATGAGCTCTCATCTCTCACTTCTCATCTTTCTTCTCTCTCTATTATTAATCTTAATTCCTTCATTTTCTTCCATAGACAACTTCGTCTTCGGAGGCTGTACTCAGCTGAGATATGTCTCAAGCTCAGCATACGAATCAAACCTTAACTCCCTCCTCACTTCACTTGTTAACTCAGCCACTTACTCTTCCTACAACAACTACACAATCCAAGGTTCTAACCCACAAGACATTGTTTACGGCCTTTACCAATGCCGCGGCGACCTTTCGATGCCCGATTGCGCTACTTGCATCGCTCGCTCCATCACTCAACTCGGTAACCTCTGCTCCGAGACATGCGGTGGCGCCCTCCAGTTAGAAGGGTGTTACGTTAAATATGACAACTCTTCATTTTTGGGAGTTGAAGATAAGACGGTGGTGTTGAAGAAATGTGGACCGTCTATAGGGTATGGACCTACCGTTTACATTTGTAGTGAATTCAAATGTTTGAGTTATTAGGTTAAGGTAAATTTAATCTTTTAATATATTTTTTAAGCAGATACGATGTGGAGTCGATGAGCCGTCGAGACGCAGTGTTGGCGGCGTTGGTGGGATCGAGTAGTGGGCCATATAGAGTAGGTGGGGGTGGGAAAGTTCAAGGTGTGGCTCAATGTGTGGGGGATTTGAGTGTGAGTGAGTGTCAAGATTGTGTGGGTGAGGCGATCGGACGGTTGAAAAGTGACTGTGGAACGGCGGATTATGGTGATATGTTTTTGGGAAAGTGTTATGCTAGGTACTCAACTCATGGGCCTTCTGTTTATTCTAAGGCCCATCATGGTAAGCAATTTTTCACTACCTCTGCAATTTCATTGGTAATGTTTTTCTTCTTTTAACTATGCTTTTCTCTTGTTTCTATAATTATTATTATCTAGTTTCTTGTTTTACAATTTAGGCCTTGTTTAAATATTTATTTTAAAAATAAACCTTTTGTTTTGTTTTCAAAAATAATTTTCAGATTCTTTTTTTAATATAATTTTTTATATATTTTGAGTCACTATTCACAAACAAGGGTGAAAGAATCCTTCGGGAAGGGAGGCAATTACCCCTTCAATTATATGTAAAAATTGTATTTTTTCTGTATAAAATAAAATTCGAGTATAGTTTACCCATTTTGTCATCCCTTATTTCTTAATTTTAAAACTTTATATAATTTTTAACCACCTCAATTTTTTTTTTAAAAAATGAAAAAGCATATGTAAAAATTGAAAAGTTTTAGTGAAAATTTGAAATTTTAACATAAGTTATCTATTTTAACTCCCCTCTAATTTTTTATTTTTCTCCGCCCCTGTTTTAAGTTCATGATTACTGAAAGAAAATTAATTTCTATTATTCAAAAAATTAAGTCATTAGTGGAATTAAAATAAAATAAACAAGAAAAAATAACTTTGATAAAGTGTTATTCAAACACGTGTTGATTGAACTTATATTTGAAAGCTATTTTTAGTAATAGATTCTAAAACTGTCATGCTTTTTTAAACGTTTTTGAAATCTCACAGTTTAATAATCTAAAATAAGACTAATTTTGAAATCTTGGATCTTGGTTTTTGAAATAGGTTTAGATTATAAAGTCTTTTCAAAATAAAAAAAAAACGAAAAAATTAAATTTAAAAAAAAAGGCTAAAATTGAAAATATTATAAAATGAACCTAAATTTCTAAAATTTACTTCAATAAATTTAACAGTTTAAATATTACCTCATTTACATTCGATTCTTAATACAGATAAATCTAGTGGTGATGGTGAGAAGACATTTGCAATTATTATTGGATTACTAGCCGGTGTTGCTCTTATCATTATTTTTCTCATATTCATAAGGAAGGTGTTTGGAGGATCTGGTAATTAAATTTTCCACTTTTCTTTTAATTTTAAATATTGTAAGAAAATGTATCTTTAAATTCGAAATATTTTTCCTTTTTTTTTTCTCTTAATACTTAAAGTACACTATTTGTTGTTTCTTCCAATGCAGGTAAATAGTATATTTTCAATTTGGAATTGCTTTTTATGAATGCAGTCTCAAAAGGCAATTGGATGTGGCTTTTTTATTGGCTCTTTTGCTTCCACTTTTTGTTCCACATTTTCTCAACTCTCTCTTTATTTTCTACTTTATTGTTTTTTATTTATAATTTTTATATTACTTCTTCTCTTTTCTAAGAGAACTTTGTATAATGGATACTTTGCACAAAAGAAATCCAAAAAGAAAGAGAGAAAAGAGGTAGTGGTTTATTTTCACTGTTGTGGAAAATGGCATATTCTTTTAGTAAAAGATGCTGAAAAATGTTCTTTTTTTTTTTAATTCATAATATATTGAATTTACTTTGTAATTCATCTTTTTTTTTTTCTTTTTAATTTTTTTTATCTAAATAAATGGCACATTTACGTTGGTACCAAAATGTCCTATAACATTTTCCGATATTCCAAATTTAAAAATATCTGTAAAATTGTATCTTTTTAAAATTATTTACTCACTGATTAACTCTAATAAACAACTGACTGAATATGGAAGATGCTAATAATTTCAAATGATAACTATTAACTGACATAATTTAGTGATTGACGGACAATAATCCTTATAATTAATCATTCACATACTTAAGAATTTACAATAATTTTTATTATTTTGAAATATGAATTTTACTACATTTGTAATCGCATCTAAATAAATTAGAGCGTTGAAATAAAACCCATATGTCATCGATTGTTTGTCAGAATATGTGTTGTCAGATCTAAAGTTCTAAAGTTTCTAACTAACTACAAGAAAGAGAAATTTATCATCAAAAGAATTCTGAATTGAATAAACTTGTTGATAAATGATACTTCATCTATGAGCTTGCTATGTGGTAGAAGGTGATTTGACAAGGCAGTGGTAGCATTTGACAGAAATTGTTTTGAGTCTATTGGAGCTGCTTGGCAGATGGTTCACGTGTTGCTATTTTTTGAGCTAAGAGTTAGAGAAATATCTTAGCTTTGGTTTGTTCATTTTTGTTATCAGTTAGAGCTGGTGTACAAATCCTAACTTGATTCATTTGTACATAGTTTTACATTCCAATTTATTGTTCTGGTAAATACAATTTCCTAAACCAATACAAATTCTCTTATAGTTCATCAAGCTTACAACTTGTGTTCTTGATTTTGCATTCTTAAAACTAATAATTGGTATTAGAGCTCTTGGAAAATGAAGAAGAAGTGTGTGATTCAGTCTTGGATTGGAAGAGCCATTCTTCTCAATAAGTCTCATGTAAACCAGCAACAACATTCTTGTGAAAGAATCCTCATACCCAGGAAAGAAGAAGACTTCTAGATTCGAAGCAAAAAGGTTTGATAACAAAAGTGTTTTCAGATTATGGCGAAAGAAGATGAGAGCCGTATTTGTTCATCAGAAGGTTGCTAAAGCCTTGGATGATCTTAAAGACATTCCTGATACAGTGACTGCAACACAAAGATCATAAATTGATGAGATAGCTTTCAGCTTTGTCATTCTTTATCTCTCAAATCCTATTCTAAGATAAACAAATGATGAATCAACAGCATCTCGCCTGTGGAAGAAATTGGAGAGTTTGTTCATGAAGACCTCCCTTTCAAACAAGATTTTCCTTAAAGAAAGGTTCTTTGGTTACAAAATGTAGCCATCGAAGACTCTTAAAGAAAATCTGAATGAGTTCCATAAAGTATGCTTGGATTTGGCCAATGCTGGTGAGACTCTTGATGATGATCAGGCTATGATTATCTTGAGTTCCTACCTGATTCATTCAATGAGGTGAAGACAGCCATCAAGTATGGCAGAGACACATTGACACTAAATGTTGTCTTGGATGCTTTAAGATCTAAAGATATGGAATAAATAAGTTCTTATGGTGAGAAGCAAGAATGAAGGAAAGACAAGAAAGAATCATGTAAAGGGAGGAAGATTCAAGCCAAAGCCAAAACACAAGATATGCTACTTGTGTAATAAAGAAAGGCATTGGAAATCAAATTTTCCTCAAAACATATTCAGAGACAAGAATCAGGGAACTGAAGGTTTCAATATAGCAAACTTGCTTGAAGGGTATGAATCTGCTAAAGCCTTGATAGCTACTGACTCTAAAGCAAAGGGATGGGTCTTGGACTCAGGGTGTTCTCATCACATGACCCCACACAACCATTATTTCCAAGAGTTCAAGGAATTCAAAAGAGGAGATGTAATGATGGGAAACAACAATCAATGTTCAGTCAGCGGCATTGGAGTGGTGAGATTAAGAATGGCAAATGGCAAATATAGGCTTCTGAACTCAGTAAGATATGTTCCTAATTTGAAAAGAAGTCTAATGTCCCTTGGTACTTTTGACAAAGCTGGTTATAGTTTTCATTATGAAAATGGGAAACTAAAGATCTCAAAATGTTTTGAATTAAAGATATCAGGGACCTTGAAGAAAGGGTTGTATTATCTTGATGGCACTATTGTCACTGGTAAAGCCTATGTAGTAGAGGGATCAAATCAAGATGATGCTCAACTATGGCACAAGAGGTTGGGGCATGTCAGTCAAAAGGAACTTCAAGCTCTGAATAAGAAAGGTTTTCTTGGTGAGATTAAGAATGGCAAATGGCAAATATAGGCTTCTGAACTCAGTAAGATATGTTCCTAATTTGAAAAGAAGTCTAATGTCCCTTGGTACTTTTGACAAAGCTGGTTATAGTTTTCATTATGAAAATGGGAAACTAAAGATCTCAAAATGTTATGAATTAAAGATATCAGGGACCTTGAAGAAAGGGTTGTATTATCTTGATGGCACTACATCCCTGGTAAAGCCTATGTAGTAGAGGGATCAAATCAAGATGATGCTCAACTATGGAACAAGAGGTTGGGGCATGTCGGCCAAAAGGAACTTCAAGCTCGAATAAGAAAGGTTTTCTTTGAAATAAAATGCTTGGAGAACTAGCATTTTGTGAGTTCTTTGTCCTTGGCAAGGCTACAAAAACCAAGTTTGGAAAGGGAAAGCATACAACCAAACATATCTTGGAACCGATTCGAGATCCGTGGGGCGCTGCTAAAGTATCAACACATGGAGGTGCTAGATATATTCTTATAATTGTGGATGATTACTCAAGAAGACTGTGGACCTTTTGTTTAAAGAAAAAAAGTGAAGTCTTTAAGATCTTCTTTGAATGAAAGACTCTAATAGAAAATCAATCAGGATATAGTATCAAGACAATAAGGACTGATAATGGTATAGAGTTTCTAAGCAAAGAATTTAAGGAGATGTGTAGTAAATTAGGGATTGGAAGGCAATTAATAGTGGCATATACACCCCAACAGAATGGTCTAGTAGAGAGATTTAATATAACTTTGCTTGAGAGGGTGAGATGCATGTTGTTCAATGCTAATCTACCAAAAAAATTCTAGGGAGAAGCTGTTCAGACTGACGCTTATCTAATTAATAAATGTCCTTCAACTGCCCTGGATTTGAAGACTCCACAAGACGCTTGGACAGCTAAAGCTCCTAATCTCTCTTATCTAAAAGTGTTTGGGTGTACTACCTATGCACACACAAAACAAGATAAACTTGTAGCAAGAGCAAATAGGTGTCTATTTCTTGATTACCCTAAAGAGGTCAAATGATACAAATTATGGTGTCTAGAACCTGGAGAAAGAAGATGCATTATAAGCAGGGATGTTACATTCAATGAGGATATCATGACCTGGAAAAATATGCAAAAGACTACTGAAGCAAAGACTATTGAAGCTACTACATTAGTCAAGAGTGATTTTGAGATTGAACCTTATGAATTGAAGTCTCCATCTTAAGAGATACAACATGTTGTGGAAGTTAGTGAAGGGATTGAAGCTTCAGAGGATGTGACTGCTTCAGAGGATGTAGATGATTATATTTTGACAAGAGATAGAGAAAAGAGAACTGTCAAGCCTTCACCAAAGTATAGTCAATCTTACTATGTAGCTTATGCACTGAATTGCATTGACAGTATGTATACTGAGCCTTATACATATGAAGAAGCAATAGAGTCAGACGAAAGAAATCTATGGATTAATGCCAAGGAACAGGAGCTTGAGTCTTTGAAGAAGAACAAGACCTGATATTTGACAGAGAAACCTGCAAATGTGAAGACAGTGGGCTGCAAGTGGGTGTACAAATTAAAACCAAGAATATAAGATGTTGAAAAGCCAATACAAAGCAAGGTTCGTGGCAAAAGGTTTTACTCAAAAGGCTAGAATTGACTACAATGAGATATTTTCTCCAGTGGCAAGACATACATCTATAAGAGTGTTGCTATCTTTAGTTACTCAATTTAATCTAGAGTTAGAATAACTTGATGTAACTACTGCTTTCTTAAATGGTGAGCTTGAGGAAGAAATTTATATGAATCAGCCTATTGGTTTCATATTAGAAGGAAAAGAGCATCTGTATGTAGATTGGTTAAATCAATCTATGGTTTAAAACAGTCACCAAGGTAATAGAACATTAGATTCAATTCTTTCATTATATCAAAAGGTTTTGTCAGAGGTCTTCATGATAGCTATGTTTATGTGAAGAAGATCAGTGGTGACTTGATGATCTATTTACTCTTGGATGTAGATGATATGTTTTTAGCATCACAAAGCAAGTCAAAGATTGATAAGCTGAAGCTTAAATTTTTTTTTAGAATTTGAGATGAAAGATTTGGATAGTGCTAAGAAGATTTTAGGCATGGAGATAAAGAGAAACAAAGTTGCTGGCAATCTGCAATTAACTCAGTCTGATTATTTCGAAAAGATTTTGAAGAAGTTTAATGCTGATCAGATGAAGAAGGTTACCGTTCCATTGGCTCAACATTTCAGACTCTCAAAAACTCAATCACCAAAGGTAGAGGATGAGAGATTAGAAATGTTTAACATTCCATATTGCAATTCTGTTGGCAATCTAATGTATGGAATGATTTATACAAGGCCTGATTTGGTATATGTTATGAGCATGGTTAGTAGATTCATGGGAAATACTAGTAAACGACATTAGGAAGCAACAAAGTGGATTTTCAGGTTTGTTAAAGGTACTCAGCAAGATGGTTTGATATATTTGCATAAAGAAGATGAAACAAATAGTTTGGTAGGTTATGTGGATGCAGAATATACAACTGACTTAGATAGAAGAAGGTCTATTTCTTGTTTTGTGCTCACTCTTTATGGGAATGTAGTGAGTTGAAAATCAACACTTCAATCAGTTGTTGCTTTATCAACCACTAAATCCAAATATATTGCTTTATCAGAGGTTGTGAAGGAAGAAGTATGGCTGAGAGGTTTATTTACTGACATATTGCAAGACAGAGGGGCCGGTATGATATTTTGTGATAGTTAAAGTGTTTTAGCTCTCTCCAAAAATTATATCTATCATGAGAGAACTAAACACATTGATATCAAGTTTCATTATCTAAAAGATATGGTGCAAAAGGAAAAAGTAAATCTTGAGAAGATAGAGTCTAAAGATAACCCTGTTGATATGCTTACTAAAGCATTGCCTAAGGGAAGGTTTGAGTACTTATGTAGCTTGCTTCAAATTGGAACTATTTGAAAGATATGCATAGATTTTATATCAAGAGGGTGCATTGTTGATAAATGATACTTCATCTATGAGCTAGCTACGTGGCAGAAGGTGATTTGACAAGGCAGTGGTAGCAGTTGACAGAAACTATTTTGAGTCTGTTGGAGCTGCTTGGTAGATGGTTCACATGTGGCTATTTTTGAGCTGGGAGTTAGAGAAATATCTTAGCTTAGTTTGTTCATTTTTTTATCAGTTAGAGTTAGTTCCTAGGTATCCACCGTAAGGTTTTCCTCATTTGAACCTCGCCCATAACTTTAAGGCTATGCCATCCTAAGGTGCTGCTAAATGGAAGGATAAAGCGTAACTTTATTCATTTGTACATAGTTTTACATTCCAATTTCTTGTCTTGTGAATACAATTTCCTAAAACAATACAAATTCCCCTTTAGTTCATCAAGCTTCAAACTTATGTTCTTGATTTTGCATTCTTAAAATTAACAAAACTGATGATAAGATACTATTCTCTCTTATATAGATCAACATAACTAGTACATTAAAAGATTTTTACCAGCTGAAACTAACTTCTTACAACCTCATGAACTAACTTTTAGTGAGTTGTTTAACATCCCCCCTAAAACCAATATATGCTCGAGACAAGACTTGCAATTGAGATTGTAATTTATGAAATGCTAAAGCAGGTAAAGGTTTTGTAAAAACATCCACCATTTGAGCAGAAGTAGGAAGATGTCTTACTGAAATCCTTCATTGATTAATGAGATCTCGAAAAAAAATAAATGTCAAGCTCATCATGTTTAGTATGCGAATGAAGCATGAGATTAGTACTTAATGGACGACATTCAAATTCATGCCATATAATTGGAATTGATGTTTGTAATAAAATGAGTTCATGAAGTAAGGATTGAAAGAATTTCAGCTGAAACATTTTCTAAACTATGGTAACCTTTTCCTCTATGCTGGATCGGAAGTATGTTGTTTCTTAAAACTCCAATAAACTAAATTTCCTAAAAAATGAATGCAAAAACCTAATGTAGACCTTCGATCATCTAGATCTGATGCCCGATCAGCATCTACAAAAGCTTGAAAATCTACTTTTAATGGTTTCAAAAGCAACAATCCATGAGTTAAGGTGCCACTGATGTAACCTAAAATCCTTTTCACTACTTTCTAGTGCACTTCAGTTGGATTATACATGACCTGACAAACCTTGTTCATAGAATAGGAAAGCTCTGGCCTTGTGATTTTTGCATATTTTAGTGTACCTACAATGCTCCTTTATTATTGTTGATGAGGCAAAGAATTTCCCTGTCTTGCAGATAGAATAGAACCGTTGTGCATTCGGGTTGAAATAGAATTACCCTGATCCACTTTAGCTTTAGACAACAGATTTGTAAAATATTTTTTTGAGACAAAAACAATCATCCTTGAGTAGTATAAGAAACTTCAATCTCCATAAAATAGCTAAAAAGACCAAGATCTTTCAAAGAAAATGTTTGATTCAAAGTATAAATAAGTTGATTTATGAGCTTTTGACAGATTCCTGTGATGATGATATCATCAACATATATCAAAATAAATGTGTAAGAATTTATTGTGTATCTAAAAAACAAGGATCAGTCTACCTTTGAACCTTTGAAACCCACTGAAATTAGAAATTAGCTCTATCTATCAAACTAGGCTTGGGGAACCTGTTTCGATCAATAAATAGCCTTATTCATTTTACAAACAAGTGAGTTGTTTGATGAATGAGTAGAAAAATCAAGTGGTTGTTCCATTAGAACTTCTTCTTAAATAATACCATGTAAAAATACATTATTGATGTCTAGCTGTCTTACTTTTCAGGAATTAACAAGAGCTAAGGTTAGAATCAACCTAATTGTTGCTAACTTCACGGCAAGACTGCATGTTTCAATATTATTAAGATCTGCTTGCTGATGAAACCCTTTTTGCAACCAATCGAGCTTTGTATCTAGCAATAGTTGAGTCAGAATTTCGTTTAACTTTCTGAACCCACTTGTAGCCAATTATCTTCTTGTTAAGAGGTCTATAGATTAATGTCCAGGTTTGATTCTTAGTAGGAGTATCATATTCAGATTGCTTTGCTTTTTCAGAAGTCAAGGCCTTTCTATTGTTTGATACAGGTAAGATGCTAGTTTGCAAACTATCAATATTAGGAACAATAGGTTGTTGATTAGAAAGTATTGTTAAAATATTTGAAGTATCAGTAGTAATAGCAGGTTGTTGATCAGGAACAATAGGTAAAGTAATAGAAATACCAGTAGGTGTGACTATATCATGAGGATTAGTAGAAGATGAAATAGATAGAGGGGAAACAACAGGAATTGACTGCAAAGGAACTGTGGTATTTGAAGAGGAAACTATGGGAGGTGAATTTTCAAAAGGAAAAGTTGATTCATTAAATACAACATGTCCAGATATATAGATTTTTCCATTCGAAGAAAAATATTTGTAAGCATAATGCTGATAGCTATAACCTATTAAAGTACATTTGGAGGATCTATATTGAAGCTTATAATTATTATATGGTCTAAGATGAGGATAGCAAGCACAACAAAATGTCCTAAGAAAAGAATAGTTTGGTGACTGATGAAAGAGCTTTTCTATTGGGAAAATATGATGAACAGTTGTTGTAGGAATTCTATTGATTGCATAGACTGCAATTGTAAATGCATCATCCCAAAAAGAAAGTGGTAAAGAAACTTGGGAAAGAAGAGTTAACCATGTTTCAACAACATGTCGATGTTTTCTTTCATCTATTGAATTTTTCCAGAAGTGTGGGGACATGAAACTCGATGACCGATTTCGTGAGATTGAAGAAAATTAGGAAGAGTTCTAAACTCACCACCCCAATCGGTTTGTAAGGAAATCATTTTAGTGTTAAGAAGTTTTTCTTCCTGAGAATTGAAGACAAGTGTAACGCCTCATTATTTTGAGGTTAAGTTAATATTTTTTATTTAATTAGTTTAATTCCTGTAATTTAGAGTTTAGAGCTTTAATCTTTATTTAGTAATTTTAAATTTCTAAAATTATATTGTGAACTAGGTGCATTAAATATTATTAAAATGCCAATTAAAAATAATTAATCACCTTCTATCTTAGATTAATTGTGTTGTATAATTTAGAGGAAAGTTTGAGTTTTAAGAGCTTGTGGTTTATTTTTAAAGCTAGGAGGAACTTGGGGGACTCTTTAGCAAATTATTTTTACCTCTTCAAAAATTAGAGTCATCTTCTTCCTCCTTCATTTGAAACAAAAGAAAAAGAGAAAACACAAAACCTCTCCTCCTCCCTCCTTTGCCGCCGCCACTACCTAGCTCCAAGGGACGGGTTTTTCTAGTCTCTTCTCTGTTTCACTCTATATTTGGTGCGTTGAATAGATCGGATCCCGATATATCTTTTGATCTAACTTTGTAAGCATTCCTCCAACCTTCTTAAAAGTAAGATTCCTTGTTTTTCATTATGGGTTTTTATTCCTTTTCATCTCTTGTTGTGAGATTGAGTTGAAATCTACAATTCCATTTCATGGAACTTGAAGATTTCAAACCAAAGAGACCTTTAAGATTTTTTCATAAAGGATCCTTGGCCTAGACTTCAAAGACAATCGCAAAACACTAATTGATTTTCTCCCCCCCCTCCCCCCAAAATCGTGGCGCCACTATAGTGAAATTCCCCTTGCATTTTCGAATGTTCCTTTAAGATTGAGTAGTAAAATCATGTCCAAATGCCCTAATTTTACCTCCCTAAAACTACCCAAAACGAACACGGATCGTCCTAAAACTCACCACAAGCCGAGAACACCCCCCTGATTCATTGTTTCGGTCGAGAGCAATAAGTAGGAATTTCCAAGCTGATTTTCACTCTTTTCATTTCACACATTGTTTGTTGCTTGTTTGGTTAAATTAAAGTAATTAGGGTATATTTAATTGTAGGTTGTACTTAATCGCTCGCTCATCGCTCGCTTTGGATTTTGAATTCAAGCTTATTACAAAAGGTGAGGATAGATAGAATTTAAGGTAAATTTATTAACTAAGTTATTGAACGATTTATTTGGCTCGAAAGTTAAGTTAAACTTGGAAATAAGAGATTTAAGCATGCTATATATGAAAGATTAGGACTCGGGAGTATAGGATCGATAATTGGTATTTATGGATATTATGTATTCTTAGGAGCTAAAGTATGGTCACGTTCGGAGGTGTTATGTTTATGCATGAAATGTGGTTATCTTGTGTTCTTAGATGTTTTATTTACGATGTTGAGACTTTTTGTTTACTTTGGACTTATCTACTGAGACTGGAACCTTCCAGCATTTGGGGTCATTGACATATGAGTTACTCGGTTTACATAATTATATGATTGATGGAAGTATGGGCTTATAAGCCTATATGCTATAATGATCTTGAATAATGTGACTCTGTTGAGATATTTTGAGATTGGACTATGTTTATATTTCTGTATTTGAGTTTCTGGTTCTTTACTATCACATATTTATATGGATTAATAATGAGATAATGCATAGATTGTGTGTGGTTGCATTGTTTGGTATTATTCGTTGTATGGTTATATATATATATATATATATATCATGAGGAATGTATAAACTGTGTGAGCTTGCATGAACGGAGGAGATGAATAATGAGATAATGTTTAGTTGTGTGAGCTTGCATTATTTGGTATTATTCATGATTTCTATGATACATATATATTGTAGACTGCGTGAGTTTTTCATGTCATTGGTGAGATAACGTAATCATGTATTGACTACGTGTACTTACATCATCTGACGTTATTCACTAGAAAGGTTCTTGTTAAGAATGTAAAGACTGCGTGAGCTTTGCATATTGTTATTGGGTGAGATAGTGAGATAATGCATAGTCCGCGTGTGCTTGTATTATCTGTCATTTCACATGTTCTTTGTTATTATGAAATATTGAGATTGCGTGAGCTTAACATGTACTTGTTGTATTCTTGAAAGATTTAAGTATGATTACGTGTTATGGTTATTACGAGCGTGAGAGACTTGACTACTTGTATAGTTTCTTATTCTTGGAAGAGTGCATGATTTTCATCTGGAAGTATGTTTAGGTAGTCAAGAGTTAGTAGGATTCGTTGGACACAAATCCGGATTGGATTTGGGATCTAAACTTACTTTATTTTCAATTTATCTTCACTAGGTCTCCTGCTCATGATATTACACTTTCAGGTACAGGACGAGGTCGCGGTTGTAGCCATGGAGCTGGTGCGACGTGATTCTAGGATTGACGACGATGGATGGACTTGAGTCTATTGTAGTCCATGGACTTGTGGTGTCTTGTTTTTATTTTCTATTGGGTTGTTGAGCTCCTTGAGCTTATTTTGAGATATATGTCTATCTTGGATATTTCTGACTTCATGAATTTACCTTACTTTGGATTTTGAAACTCAAAAAGGGAAGCGCTTCCCATTCTTGAATGATTTAGTTTCTGATATTTTGAAATGAAAAGGATGTTTACATTGTTTTACAGGTTTTTCAATTGTTATTTCAAGTCTTCCGCTTACGTTATTTAATTATTTCCATTTTAAAGAGTCGGGTCTTTACAACAAGAAAAGTTTTATAAGCATCAACCTTGGATTATAGAAAATATATACAAGTGTGTCTAGAAAAGGTGTCAACAAAAGACATATAGTACTTGAAACCATTACTAGAAAGAGTGTGTGCAGGACCCCACAATTCAGATTCAACAAGTTAAAGAGTAGTATGGACAGTAGTAGAATTTGTAAAAGGAAGTTTATGGCTATTTAGAAATTGACAAGAATGACAGAAATGAGAAGTTTTATTTGATGAATACAAAATATTACATTTATTCAATATAGCTTTGATTGTATTAACATTTGCATGAGCTAATCTTCTATGTCATATATTAAATAAGCTAATGTTGCTAGAAGAAGTACAATGTACAACATTGGAAGATAAAGCTATAGCAGAAAGAGATATTTTAGGAGTTGAGGATGAATGGGGATTTCTAGAATTTGTTGAGACTTCAAGTTTCCTTTGGAATGATGATTTTTCAAGTTGCATCTATATAATCCACCTCTTACAGTCCCTTCAAGTAAAGTTTTGTCAGTTGCTTAATCCTTAACACAACAAAAAGTTGGTTGAAATTCAAAATAAACCCTATTGTCTTTTGCAAATTAACTAATACTAAGAAGATTTTTTTATTAATTTTGGCACATGTAAAAGATTTTTTTAAATAAAAAGTTGTAGGTGAAGTAAGAGTAGAAAACCAGAATGTGATACAGCTTAACCGGCTCCATTTCCTACTTGAATTTGAATGTTCTCTACATATTCTCCTCCAATATTTAGATTGCCCAGATAATTGGTCATATTATTTGTGGCCCCTTAATCAGAAATCCAAATAGACATGAGATGCATGTTTTGATTGCTAAAATGATTGAACTGACTATTGATGTTGTTCCCATTTCCATTTACTTGACTATTAGCACCATGATAATTTGGATAAAAACATTGATAGAATTTTAGACTAGTGTGACCAAACGTGCAACATAATTGACATCGAGGTCTTCTACTTCCATTCCAATTTCTTCCTCCTCAATTATTTCTGCCTCTTCCTCGATTGAATTGTTGATTTTATTTTCGTTGAGCATTGTTTCCATCAGTTCCTGTCTGAAATTGATTTGGATTATTTGAATTTGTCTCATTCCTTTGAACTGTTAAGTTCACTTAAGGCAATGATCCCACTAAATTTAAATTTTTTATATCAATTCCTGACTCATGTTTTAATAACATGGCAGATGTACATTTTGAACAGTGTGTTTCTTAGTCTTCGAAGTAATGATCGAGACAATTACATCATATTCTGATTAAAGACCAGATAGAATATTCATGATTATATTTTGATAAGAAATTTTATTACCTACTGAAGCAAGAGAACCATTATCACCTTTCATCTTATTTAGGTAATCTTTTATTGTTAATCCTTTTATTTTTGTAATTTAGATTTTTGTCTTGAATTCCATCACTTTTGCCATATTTTGATTTGAAAACAATCCAACAATTTTATTCTAGACATCCATTACAGTTTTGCAATTTGTAACTTATGAGAGAATTTCCTCAGTCATTGAACATATCATCCATGTAGATAGAAGTTTAACTTCTTTCTTCCAAAATATGAATTTTGGATTAATCGATCTAATCACAGCATTTTCAGTACCATTAGTAAACGTATTTCATTGGAGGTTCATTATTTTCTTTAATGTATATATCGAGTCCATGTCCTTCAATGGCTGTCTCTACTTGGAATTTCCATAGTAGATAGTTGTTATCATCCAACTTTACAATCGAAGCTTTATTTCCCAGATTGACGGATTTTGGATTTTGAGGATCATTCACCAGATTCTCTATTTCTGTGGAAGACGACGCCATTGATGAATACTCGAATCTTCTTTAGGATTTTTTTGGCTGTAAGCCTTAACCCTTTGATACCATCTAGAGTTTGTAATTAACTAAGAGAAAGAGAAATTCATCATCAAAAGAATTCTGAATTGATTAAATTGATGATAAGATACAATTCTCTCTTATACAGAGAATGCATTGAATATAATACATAACTAATACATTAACAGACTTTTATTAGCTGAAACTAACTTTTAACAACCTTATGAACTAACTTTCGTGATTTGTCTTAAGAAAAGTTGACATATTAACATGATCCATCATGACTCGCACAAATGGCCTTGAACCCGTCTTGTGATTGTACTTTTATTGTTCCCAGTTTTCAACATTTGTCTCTATGACTGCCTACAATGGACTCTAACAATTATATTAATGTATTTACTTATAAACAAGAAAGCTATGGTTATTTGTGTGCTTACCTTGAACTTCGATGTCTACCACCTATCATACAAGAACACCCAGTCAACTATGCTTTCCACTTGTGCCTATTTCACTTCACGGGCTGCTTGAATACTGTCCTTTTGTATGATCTTCTTATAATGTTTGTGTAATATCCCCAGAAAAATCATTCAATACAAATGGGCATATTATATTAAGACAATCAATCACTGCCTCTTGAGTGGAGTCGAACACAAAGTTATCCTATGTTAATGTATCAATAATCATTAATGAGTATGCATTAGTGATTCAAATGAACATAAAGTACTTATAATGTACTTACCAATAGCCTGTTGAATCACATTGTTCTTATCATCCTGGGTAACAAGCTTCCATCGCACAATACGAGAAATGAAAATACATGTTCGATAAAAAAAAAAACTTTATGCTCGTTAATGAATAACATGGAATTTGGACCATTTGGAAAACATTGACTTATCAAGGATGTCTACCAGGAATGACCCTCCATTATTGTGCACCACCTGAGCTAGAGTTAAATTTTTGGTAGCCCTCTACAATTTGGTACATGTGAACTTGTTATTAGTGTATATATTTATATTCTATCCTAATTTTGAAACGAAAATGTACAAAGCTACTACAATATGATATATATATATATATATTGTAACGTCCCGTTATTTTGGAGTGAAATTTTTTATTTTATTTAATATTGTTTATTTATTTATTTATTGCAATTCAAGTATCTAGTTTAATTATTATTTTGTAATTTCGATTTTAGTACTTAATTTTGCCCGAAATTCATTTTTTATCGTTTTAATGTTTATTTTTTCGCTTCGGTGACATTAATAATTATTAATAGGCCAATTAATAATTATTAATCACCTTTAGATTTATTTAAGATCATCGGGTTTCGTTTTATAAGCTAAAAGTCATAAAAGGGCAAAACCGTAATTTCCAAATTTCTAAAATATCTAAATTCACTATTCACTCATCTTTAAAAATCACAAATTTGACAAAAAATACATTTTTCTCTTCTCCTTTCCTTCTCCTTGCCGTGAGATGCTTTCCACCATTGATGGATTCTTTCTTTTCTTCGTTTCTCATTCGTTACTCGGTGGATCGTCGTGTTTTCGGTTGCGTTGGATTGGTAGGGACGAGGGCTACCTATCCAACCTACCTTTTCGAAGTTCCCCGTTCCCTAAGGGAAGTTCCAAAAAGTAAGTTTTCAAAACTTTTTAGGTGGTTTTGTTCGTTTTTGATAATAAATGAGATTTGAAGTTGAAATCATGAATTTCTATCATGAAAAATGACGATTTTGAGCCCGGATTTTCGAAAAACACTATTCACCCGAAAACACTATTCACCTGAGACACTATTCATCCGAAATCACTATTCACCCAAATTTGCACATTTGTTCGCATTTTAGTTATGAATTGTAATATGTTGTACAATCGGTGAATTTTAGGTGCAATTGCTCGGTGGTTGTTTCGTGGAAATTGGAGATTTGGAATTATTTGGCTAAGGTGAGAATAGTTAGGATTTAAAGTAATTATAGAAAACGAATAAGTGTAATGATTTGTAGAATCGGAAACTAAAATTAGAATCCAATCTAAGATTAGAGGGTTGTGAGTTAGTACCCTTAGGATTAAGAGTTAATCCTTTAAGGAGAACTTAGGAGTTCTCAAGGAAAGTATCGAATCTTAGAAGATTCTAAGTTAGATTCGTTTCGAACTAAGTTTGGATCATTGGAAGTTAACAGATCCAACTTGTAATTAGAACGTTTGATAGAACCTCGGATTATTGGGAATTTAGAATCCTTGAAGGTTAGGTTAATCGTTATGTTTGACCTTTACTTTTATTATTGTTAGCGGAATTCGAATTACATTTCGTTCTGCCAAGTTTCCTAACTATTTTTACTTTATATCTTATTTTATGTCTCTTTACTTTATGCTTGTTTCGGTTACTTTAATAATCGTACTTTACTTCATTTATTTTTACAAGTACATGCAAGCATATGCATAACAATATTGCACCATTATTTATTGTACTATAACATCTCGCATCATTGAAAGAAAGTGAAAAAGGAAAGAAAGTGAGGATGAAAATGTAAGGAATGGTGGATGAATGTGAATATCCACGTTCCTCATGCATAAGGAATGGTGGATGAATGTGAATATCCACGTTACCTTCATCATGCATAAGGAATGGTGGATGAATGTGAATATCCACATTACCTTCATCATGCATAAGGTTGAATGGTGGATGAATGTGAATATCCACGTTACCTTCATCATGCATAAGGTTGAATGGTGGATGAATGTGAATATCCACGTTACCTTCATATCATGCATAAATGGCGAATGCGTATCCTACGGGAAGTACTCATTACTTTTATGCATATGATAGACGAGAAAGAGAATCGAGATGTTATAATTATACAAAGTTTATTTATTTTTCTCACTTATGTTATAACAAGTTGATGGATGAACAATTAGACTAAGTGTGCTAATTAGTATCACCAATTGGAAAATATGAAATAGAATAACCTAGACTTTGGAGAATTCTAGGCAAGATTGTGTCGGATTATTTGGACACAAATCGAAATGCGAATTTGAGGTCTATTCTTACTTTTTATTCTTATTATTCTCACTGGGCTTAAGTTGTTAGCTCATGATATTACAAACATTTCAGGTAATGTTTGGGATCATGGAAGAGGAGCTGGTGCGCGCTTGATCGAGAGGATGATGATGATCGAGATGGACTATGTGTTATGTAAAATCCATGTACATGGTTTTGTGAACTTTATATCACTTTGATGATTTGTACTTTGTAATTAGCTCATAAGAGCTTATTGTCGTTGATTTATGATTATAATCATTTTGAACTCCTGGATAGGAACTTAATGTTCCTTGTGTATTTTAGATTTTGAAATTAAGATGTAAACAGGTTTTTGGCCAGCAAATTTTCAAACATAACCACGCCAAATTTTCTTAAAATAAAAGACTTCCGCTGTTTTCTCTGATTTAAATTATTTAAAAGTGATGGGTCGTCCCTATATATATATAAGTACTAGAAATACGTACCAGATGCATCATTACTGTCTCTAGACTCTTGACTAGGCAGAGTAGCTGGAATTATCGAATGGATAGGGCATCCTCTATGGTCTGATCAGTGAACGCTTTCATATGTAAGGAATCAAATATTCACAATATGTACACATTATAAATTACGATGTATGGATACAATATTAATTTACAAAAAGTACTACTTAACATTACTTTAGTAACTAAATTCATATTTGGAAAATACTTGTTCCCCGACTTAATGATCTTCTGAATCACCACATCTTCTTCGTTCATGTGTCATCTTCAATAAAATCATCTTCTCTAGCACTCGTATTACCCATAACTTGTTCTATAACGTTAGCATTTATCAAATCAGGTGTTACGTCAATTCTAACAAACGTGACATTGTCCTAATATCAATTATATGGTTTTATTTATCATAATTTTTTTTTAATAAAATTAATGCTTTGGATGTAAATATTAATTAAAATATATACTGATAAATATTTCAAACTATTAAGGCTATCCTAAAAACAGATAGCTTATACTTGTTACTAACCAACTTGATAATGGTTTTATTTCAGTATTCCATATTTAAAAAAAAAAAAAAAACGAAAGAAATTTGAGTGAGTATCTTTATCTTTCAAAATTTTATAATATGTATGTTTATAAACGCAATTAATTGAAGACTGAAAACAATCATAATTATAATTACTATTTAACATGTATTTTTATCTCTTGAATTAAAAATTCTTTGTATTTTTGTTTTTTACTTTTAAATATTAGTTTCAAAATCAAAAATTATTATTCACATTTTGAAAATAATTTTTCATTTTAAAAATTGATAATGATTTCAAGAGGTTTTTTTTTTTTTTTTTTTTTTTTTTTTTAAGGGACAGTGTAAAAAATATTCATTTTGAAAAACGAAAAATAAAATCAAAATCATTACATATAAGTCTGAAATTATATAAAATTTGGAGACTTGAAAAACTAGATAGGAATTTATTATCATGAAAAAGTGAAAATAATAATAATAACAATGATGGGTTGAACCCATTCTATTATTATTATTATTTTATTTAATATTTTCTCTTTCCCAACCAATGCTTTTTTTATTTTGAAGTATCAGCCAATGCATTTTTTTTTTTTTAAGTACCAACCAATTGCATGTTAAAGGCACTACATAGAGTTGTTCCTACTTTTCAAAATTTTATTTAAATTCATCCCTTTTTTGCCTTTTTGGCCGGAATGATTCAGCATATCCCTTACAGGCTGCAACAATACTTCATAATTAATATATACTATTTAAAAATATATCCTCTTTAAAAAGTAATAAATAAAATTATCATTTTTTCAAAACAAATCAATCTATGGAATTGAATTTGATTAATGATTAATTGATTATAATATATATTTTATATAAACTACTGTACTCTTGTGAAAAAAATCACAGACATATATAATTCAATAATTTATTTAAATAATGATTAAGAATAAATCATTGATAAACACAGTGGCGGATTCATAATTTAAATTCAAGGGGCATGACTGTATATATACACATAACATTTGATTCATTATTTATTATTATAAAAAAATTAAAATGTTATATTTCATCAATGATATTTTTATAATTGAAAAATAAAACATATACATCATAAAATATACTAAATTTATTTTATTTTTATGAAATTGAAGCATAAAAATAATTACATGTCTTCTTACAAAAATTTATAAATTAAAAAAAAAAAACATATATAATTACATACAAAAATCTGCGTAAAGAGCAGGAATTGAACGACGGAGATAGGAGGAGAACCTACTACTGGCAGGTCAGCCATCCACTGTGCCAACGTTATAGATTAGTAAATATTTTACTCATATATTTTATCCTTAATATATAAAAGTGGTGATGTTTAAGAAACTTTTTTGGACTACTGTACCCTTTTTAAAATCTTAAAATTATTAACATGCCATTATATATACCCTTTAAAAACCTTCAAATTACTAAAAATGTCATTATTATTTATACTCCACTATCTACTAAATGACTATTTATATTTTTAATAAAATATTTCTTTTTTTTTTATAAATGAAATATTTCTCTTCATTGAATAATAAATTGTCAATTTTATTAAATAAATTCCTTGGTTTTTTTATTGTTTTCACAACATCAAATTATAAAATAATTGAAAAAACAAGTACAACATATGAAAATGAATGTGATATTAAAATGAATTTATTGTTTAGATTTATCACTTATTGTTTAGATTTATCACCAATTTATGAAAAATAAATTATATTTAAGTATTATACCATTACTAATTTAATAAATGTGATGGTGCTTTAATTTTAAAAAATATTAAAAAAAAAACTTAAATTGTTTAAAAAAAACAAATACAACAAAATATAATTTATTAAATTAGTAATGGTATAATATTTTATAATATTTAAATTTTTTTAATTAAAAATATTTAAAAGTTTAAAAATCAAAGAGAAAAAAATATATAATTTTTTAAATTTAAATTAAAATAAGACATGAATAATCTGTAAATGAAAAAATTAACTAACATATGTATATAGAACAAACAATTTATTTTTTATTTGATAGTATAAATATTAAAAATAAAGATGTTAAAAAAATCGTCTTATATAAAAAGGCATATAATTATGTAAATTAGTAAACTATACGATAATTTAAATATAGAACATAATAATATGTTAATAAAATCATTTCGAAAAAGATTTATAAACCATAGAAAAATCAAATAAAAAATATTTCGATCTTTTAAATATTACTATGTTAGAAAAAATATCACGTGCGATGCACGTGGTAAAAGACTAGTATATTAAAAACATCAAAGGGGCATCATATTTTATATATTTAAAAAATCATGGGGAGGCACGTGCCCCCTTGTCCCTACGTGGCTCCGCCCCTGGATGGACGCACCTAATAAAAATGATTTATCTATAAATATTATAGAAAAAATATGAATTAATTACACCAATTACCAATTTAATTCATTTAATTTCAATTTTAATGGTTGTTTCATATTAATATCAAATTTACTCATAAAAACCATTTATGGTGGCGATTCTAGTGGATTCTCATTTCATTGTTTATCTTATTACCCTTTTATCTCTCCTAATAACTATATCTCATTAATTACATATCATTTAATTAAGGAAAATTTATCGGGTATGTTTCGTCATTTCACAATGTAATTTAATTTTTCTGGTGGTGATTTTGGATAGTTTTGATATATATATATATATATATATATATATATATATATATATATAAAAGATTGTGTTTTTTTAAATAAACAACATTAATTTGTCCAATATTGAAATTAACCCAAGAAGTATTAAATTTGTAATTAATTTAAAAAAATAATAATTTTTTTTTTGCTACATTCAATATAAAGTGAAATACGTACAACAGCTAGCAATGAACCTTTTAAAAAGAAAATCCTTCTAAACTGTTTCAAATCTCTTTTACTCGTGGGGGGGCTCAAATTAAAACATTATTAAATTTGATGATTGAATGGTAAAAAAAAGCAGGAAGAAAGTAGGAAGTATGAAAAGAGAAATAAAGCGAAGTAAAAGAGTAGCGATCTTAGAAAATGGCCATTCAACTTTAATCTTTTATTTCAAACGTGGATGGACGGCCGTGTCTCTTTCTCTATAATGAGACATATCATAGAAAAGATATTGAATTATAATATTGCACTTGTCACATACCAATAATTGCCCTTCAATGGGATGATTTTGTTGTATCCTTATTGGTTAAGAAAAACCTACGCACATAATGCTTTTGCAACTATCAATGAAATAATGATAATAGTTGACAAAGTAGAGATTGTTGTTTAATAAAAAAGAAAAATTACATCGTAATATGAAACATGAAATCCTAAGTGAAAATTATTGCGGGCACACTACTATAAAGTTATCATACGATGACAGACATAGTGTATTATTAAAACCATACGTCAACACGAATATAGCTCATAGACCTGCTCGCTTCCCATGAAGTCGAAGGTTTGAGTCTCCCCTTCTCAATTTGATATAATATCTACAATAAAAAAAACATACGATGACACTTTTCTAATCTGCATATATTTAGGTGTCATCATCGTAAATAATAACGAGCTATGACTATGTCATTTAAAATTATGATGGGTCCATCATCACATAAATATTAATGACGGATTATATATGATTGTCATCTTCTCGAATGTAATTGTATGGTATGATGACGGTCTTCAACAATGAAAATGACATAATTGATGCATGTCATTAGTAAGATGGGAAGAAAATCAGTTTTTTAAGTGAGGGAAATATATGTTTTTTTGGAAGAGGAAATTACCTAAACATAAAAAAAAATTGTAATTGCTGATATAACACAATTATAAAAAAATTATCAAAACTGTAGAGGTAGAAAATCACCACGGGTCAGGCCCAATATCAAAAACCCAAACTTGATAGGCCCGCCCCAAACAGAATCATTAGCCCATATCGACGAGCTCGGCGAACCTGTGAACATGCTAGAACCCATGGGCACGGACCAACGATAAGTCCACACTACGCCATCGCGCTCGGACTTAAAGATGTGGACAAGCTTGGGCACTAAGGGTCACAACGTGTTTGTGATGCGGAGCGCCAACGTCCAATTTATAGGCCTCTTTGTGAAAAGAAAAAATTTGGAGTCGCCACCAACCAAATTCGGGTGTGATTGGTCACCTAAATAATAAAAATAGTCTACGGAAGCCGGATTGGGTTCGGGAGTCATTTATGTGTAGGGAAAGTATTAGCACCCTACAACATCAATTAAAAAAAATGGTTACATATTCTTATCTAATTTTAAATTATTGGTCCTTAATTTAACTAATTTGTGAAAGATTGATTTTATTTTATGAAAAAAAATGTCTCATTCAAATCTTCTCTTAACATCAAGAATGATGTAAGTTCAAAGATTAATTAAGCGGGGTTATGACAGTTAATTGAACAAGTGTCAGAATTGAGAATCCCTCACATAGAGAAATTAAGAATCATTACTTTCCCAAAATCCCATCATCGGGTTTGTATTTATATTTTAAAAGGTTTTATTATTTTTATTTAAAATACATCTCTTAAAATACTAATATGACAAGTCAAATAAAAGATAACAATTATTTCAAATCAAAGTCTAAACTTCAAAAATTCATAGGTTATTAATTATAATTCGTTTTGACTTGATCCTTTCACCTAAATGTACCTTATTAATCTACATTGACCTATATGTTAAAAGAAATTCATTTTGTAAATAAAAATCATAATTTATGTAAAAGATATATTAATCACGTTTTTTTAAATATAAATATTCTACAGCATTTGTATCAACTTTGAAAAATCATATCTTTTTTTATACTAATCCAAACGAGATGATTCTTGTTCCTGATGTTTCGTCTATCAATCTAATTTTAAGAAAAAATAAATTTTAAAAATATATTTCAGAGAAATATCACCGAAAATATACGTAATATTAGATGCTGCGGTTTTTCCCGAAACAGTAAATCCTTTTAAATCCTTCAACTTCAAAAAATCATCACTCTCAAACCAGAAATCGAAATTGATTGATTCTTTTTCCTATATCTTCGTCTATTAATATATTTTAAAATAAAATTAACCACATAATAAAAAACAGTATCTAAAAATCACGAATTTAATAAATATATAAATTGAGTGAGAAAGTTCGTGCATCATACATGGGAGCCAAAACTCCACGAAAGGCACATTACAAATGACTCATATGATTAGGAAATAACTTGAAAGAGAAGATGAAGTTACCTTGATTCCTTGAAGAGATGGAAAAGGATGACTTTGTTTGGGAGAGTATGAGATTGAGAAATTTTGTTTAGTTTTCTCTCCCAAACTTTGATACGTGATCTACATTTTTCCTCTTTTTACTCCCCTAGGTTTCGTTCCGTGTTGCTACTATTCTCTGTTAGCTTTATGGGCTTCAATCATACCTAATGTTTTGATGATAACAAACCAAATATATACTGATGGTTTCGAAGTTTTTAAGTGTCTATGTTGTAGAGCTCGAAACAAGGATTCCAACGCATCTTGAATCGACTAAATCGGAGTCCAAACGAAGAAGTTATGGACAAAAGAAGTTTGGAATCAAATACACATCCCAGGTGACATCATCAAGTGACGTGGACAAAAAGAACGAATGAGAAATTGACGCGTGGCAAAATGGATGATGTGGCAAAGTCAACGGTCAAATATTGATGATGTGGAAGATGACGTGGCACTTCAAACGGTCATATTTTGGATGACGTGGCAGTACACGTGGACGATGATGTGGCAATGGAGAACGAATCACATGATGACACGTGGACAAGAGAGATGATGGGGCGTTGACCAGACAAAGGAGGTTGACGCTGACGCACGCAAATGGACGAATCAGAAGGCGACACGTGGATTCCATTTGAATTTTAACAAATTAAATCCGGACGAATGAGGAAGCGACACGTGGCAACCTGCTTAAAATTAAAAAAAAAAAAAAAAGGAAGCAGCTGACATGCAGCAGCAGGGGACGACACGCCTGACGATCGCGTGCGCTACACGCACCACAGGAACGCTTCAGAATTGGCTGAAACGCGCGGTTGACCGTCACGCTCTCCCTTGCGACTGGGCATGACCGAGGCGGTAGCAGCTGAAGCATTTTTCGATTTTTTACCTATTTTCCAGCCGTTTTTGATCAATATTTCTCAGCCCTTAGATCAAATAATGCCCATCAACGGTCCAGATATGTTCTGAAGCTTAAACACAATTTTTGCTACTCTAAAACCCTATTTTCAGATCAAAACAGATCTGATGCTCAAAAATCTGCTCTATCTTGCTGCCCAAAAATTCCCAAGTGCTCCATTATTCAATTTTCTCCTTCAATCCTAATTTTGCTTATTATTTTATTGAGAGATTTATTGTGTGAGGAATTTGTAATTTTTCGAACGGTACAAAACTTGTTTATCTCCTATTTGAGAGGATTTGTGAGGTTACTTTTTAATTCAAATTCATTGGGATTTGTATTAAGGTGTGGGAACACCTTGGGGTGTGAAAAAGAAATTGGTTAGATCCTGAACCAATGAAAAGGATCGGGGTTTCTCTTTTTCCTATTGAAATTAAAGAGGGAGATTGTACCGGTTTGATTCTCACCCGCAAGAGAATCGGTGATAGTGCAAAATCTCAAGGAGGAGCCTTGGGGAGTGGACGTAGGCTTGCCAAACCACTATAAAAATCTTCGGTGTCTTCTTTCCCTAAACTTTTAATTTTTGCTTGTTTTGTTTTATTGTTTTGCATTCATTGTTTGTGTTGATTAATTGCTTGCATCGTTCCTTTAAAATAGTATCGGTTTAACAATTCATTAATTTACATCTTGTTTACTTTAATTTTCAATTTAGTTGATCAATTTGAAAAACTTTATTGTTTCAAAATTCGATTTATAAATTCATAAATTTTTTAAAGCAACCCTATTCACTCCCCTCTAGTGTTGCCATTCGGTCCTACATTCTCTCAAGTGTTTTTCCGTGACTTTTTTCATGTTTCTACTGTGTTTCTACCGTGACCTATTCTAAGAGTGAGGGCTCTTATTTATAAGCCAAAATTAGAGATATTTAAAATAGATTGAGATAAGCTTATGATAATAGCAAATAATTCTTCGAGATTAACTCAACCTAAATCAAATAATATCTCTACAAATTTATTTAAATCTATCCCAAATCATATTTTTCTTTGACCATTTCAAATTAATTTAAAATTAACTACCTTATCTCTACAAAAATTTAAAAAACAAACTTAAATAAAAACTTTTAAAATTAAAAGCCAATTTTATTTTTGAAATAAAAATCGTCTTTATCATTTAAATTTAAAACCAAATTGAAATCTAATTATTTTAAAAATATAAGGATCAATTTTATTTTTAAGAATAAAATTATCTCTATTTTTAAAACAATTAAATTTTATTTTTTATTTCAATTTTATTTATTTTGAAAATAAAAATTGATAAATTTGGCCTTGACAAAATATGGTATCTACAATTGCCCCCCTTCATTCATTTTTGAAAGATTAAAAAGTCGGACAAAGGAATAGATATAGTATTTGGAAGGGGCAAATTTATTAATTTTGATTTTTTTTGAAATGAGTCTTTTAAGTGGACGGGAAAGAGTGTATCTAGCTTAACATAGGATTTGGCCTTTACCAGGGTTGTATTGCAGAATGGATTTGATTTTGCTGAAAAAGTTTAGAATGCAACGGACCGTGTTTGACGCAAACTTTGACCTCTACTAGGACTAAACCAAAAGTAGGGTTCGATTTAACTCAAAAAGAAAAAATGATAGACGTAGATTGATGCAGGCTTCGACCTATACCGAGACTAAACAAAAAGTAGGGTTCAATTTAACTGAAAAAAAAATGATGGACCTGGATTGACGCAGGCTTCAACCTATACCGGGACTAAACCAAAAGTATGGTTCGATTTAACCGAAAGATAAATAAAAGCGATGGACCTAGATCGACGCAGGCTTCGACCTATACCGGGACTAAACCAAAAGTAAGGTTCGATTTAACCGAAAGATAATAAAAGCGATGGACCTGGATTGACGCAGGCTTCAACCTATACCGGGACTAAACCAAAAGTACGGTTCGATTTAACAGAAAGATAATAAAAGCGATGGACCTGGATTGATGCAGGCTTCAACCTATACCGGGACTAAACCAAAAGTACGGTTCGATTTAACTGAAAGATAAATAAAAGCAATGGACCTGGATTGACGCAGGCTTCGACCTATACTGGGACTAAACCAAAAGTAAGGTTCGATTTAACCGAAAGATAAACAAAAGTGATGGACTTTGATTGACGCAGACTTCGACCTATACCAGGACTAAACCAAAAGTATGGTTCGATTTAACTGAAAGATAAATAAAAACGATGGACTTGGATTGACGCAGGCTTCGACTTGTATCGGGACTAAACGAAAAGTAAGGTTCGATTGAACCGGAAGATAAATAAAAGCGATGGACCTGGATTGATGCAGGCTTCGATCTATACCGGGACTAAACCAAAAGTATGGTTCGATTCAACCAAAAGCGATGGACCTGGATTTACGTAGGCTTCGACCTATACTGGGACTAAACTAAAAGTACGATTAGATTTAACCGAAAAAGTAGAGATTAATTTTGATGAGAAATGATATTTTTAAAATTTTCAACTCAAGATCAATGAGTTGCCGAAGTCTCATGGTGAAAATAATGTGTATGATTATGAAACGATATTTGTTTTTCTTACTTTCAATAATGTTGAAGAAAGTTGAATGTGATAACATGGATCTACATGCGATCAAATGATATTGTCGAGAATGAGATATGAATGCATGATGTATATAGAAAAACGTCATATGAAGCATGATGCATGCTTGATGAACAATTTTTTTTTTTCAAATTTCATAAGATATGAACACAATGAGATATGAATGCATGATTCATCTTTTTAAAATCAATCATGTTGAGAAAAAAATATAATGTGATGCACGATGACATTTTTTAATTTAAAGGATTTGAAGACAAAGAAATGAATTTATGGTTTTATTTTTTTTAAAAATGTTGTTTGAAACATATGATGCATGAAAGTGTGATAAACAAATTTTTCTTCAAATGATTTGAACACAATGATATCAATGTATGATGTGTTTTTTTGAAAAATGTAGTGTGATGCATGATGCATGATGCATGATTTTTTTCTAAAAGAGCTTCAAAGGATTTTGAAGACGATGATATTGATGATTTGACATGAAAACCTTGAGTTTTACAATGCAAATGATTAATAAGATGATGTAAGCAATTATGTAATCAACTATGAGATGCTCAAAAATTCAAATAACTTAAATATCGTTTTTATCAGGTCATATCAAGTAAGATGCATGCAAAAAATTGATTAACAAGTGTAAAAATATTTACAAAATTACCATACATGATTTTATCCCAGTGTTGTAAAATGCATATCAGTTTGGCTTTAGATGCAAATATATTCAAATTATGCTCTTAAAGAACCAGGCTAATCATACTTGTAATAATGAACAATGACCATGCATAATAGAATATCTGATACACCTTAACAAGTGCAAAAAACATTTACAAAATGTCATATAAGATTTTACCCCAGTGTTGCAAGATGCATATCAGTTTAACTTATGCCAATATCACTCAAATCATGATTTTGTAGAAACATACTAATCATGCTTGTTATAATGAAAAATGAGTGTGCAAAATGTAATATCTGACAGGCCATATGGCGATGCATGCAAATGTGATAAATAAAAACTCATGTTCTTTAAAACTGCAATATTTTTCATAATCACAAAAGATAATTCATGCTCTTGAACAAGAAGTCCATGAGTTGACTTTTCTTTTAGATTATGCATGTGTCATGTAACTTATGCTTGTCATGCAAATAACCCATTATTGAGAAATGAAGATGCATGTGTAATTTTCATGGATTTTTTTTTTGAAATGATATGACAAATGACCTTGAAGTTTGCTTGAGATGCATTTATCGCAACTTTTTTTTTTTAAAATGACATGAAAAATGATGACCAATGTGGTTTTATGCATGAGATGCATATCATACAAAATTGACAAATCATGTGATGTATGCATGGAATGCATTTTTTTTTCAAATGCCATGTAAATGACTTATGATATATGTCTCATTATTGAGAACATGCATGGGATGCATGATCTGATTTTATATTTCTTTACCTTTCAAATGAGGTAAACCCATAACTTGTGATATGCCTTATTAGTGACAAATGCATGAGATGCATGGGTAATTTTTTTACAAATGACATGAGAAATGACCTATTGTATATGTCTCAATATTGAGAAAATGAATGTATATATTTTTCTTAGTCTTGCAAATTGCATGAAAAGTGGCCTATAAGAAAATGCATGCACATGAGATGCAAATATGGTTTTTTTTTACAAATGAGATGATGAGTGGACTATTCAAAATGCCCTGTTATGAAGAAATGTATGAGATGCACATATGATTTTTCTTACATATGAGATAAGGAATGACCAATGAGAAATGTCTTATTATAAGGAAATGCATGAGATGAATACACAGTTTGAGATGATGATGATGGAATGATCTCCCTCGAAATGGACATGAGTATGCATTTATTATGATGTCAACAATGTGATATGTGTAGAAACATATAATCCTACATGAAAGAAAATACCCATGACTAAGTAAAACAAGCATGGAATCTTGCTATTGCATGTGAATTTATCTTTGTATTGATATGCATGATTTTTCAACTACGATCTATTGTTAATGAGACACTTAACATGGATTACAAGTTGGAAACAATGCAACATCGCTAAAATATATGATTGAAAATGCATGAAATCTATATATGCATATGCTTGATGTTTCTTTTCTTTGACAATTTCAATTTCTCATAGTCGAGCGACTCATTTATCCACCTCCGTTTTTTCAAAAAGTTTTGGATCAAGATCATGAGTAAATCAAGATTAACCAATGAAGTAAAGAAAATGTCTTTTTTTTTTTCAATAGTTTACATCTAGGAGAAATCATGGGTATTTGACATTCAAGAAAGAGATCTCAACATAAGCTTGATAAAACACTTGGATGGGCCTTTGAGACTTTTTTTCAAGATTCCAGGATTGGCCTTTGGGAATATCTGACAAAGCAATTGGATTGATTTTTTCAGAAATTTGATTAAGGCATTTAGAATGACATTTTAAACAAGGCACTTGGATTGGCATTTTAAGGAGATTTGGACTACCTTTTGGGAAGTATTTGAAAAAGATCTGGAATGACTATCAAGGATTCTGTGTAGTATGTCATTTGGCTTGGAAGATTAAGGATAATTTGGTAAGCTACTCATGTGCTGTCTTAGATATCAAGAGTAAGTAAAAAATACTTGAATGTTTTATTGACCTAATCTTTGAAAGACCATAGTTAAAAATGATGACCAACTTAGTAAAATTATCCAAAATCATGATCATCTAGATCATTTGTTTCAATGTATGAAAAATGTCAATTCAATCGAGGTTTCCCCAGTGTTGGTTTGGCCTTATCCCAATAAAACATGTTGATCATTACATTTCAAGAGTAGGATACGACAAACTCTAACCTTCATCTTTTGGTTTTGCCCAAGTTTTTTCAACTTTTATCCGTTACGATGATAATTCTTGCTTTCTATTTGTTAGTCCAATATTTTAAATAAACAACCCAAGCCTCACCATAAAAATTTTAAGGTCTAAGAAAAATGCAAAATATCATAACTAATCTAACTATAAAACAGCTTTCATCGCATTTAAGGTTTTATACAGTGTGTGTGTGAGCAGTCCTTCCAATTTTGTTATTTTTCAAATCAGATATGTTTATGCAAGATGGAAATTCACTTGGCCTTTAATAACTCTTGAATTTTCCATTAAATTACCCTCCACTCGAGCTAAGTATTAATACACTAGGATCATGAGGATTTAAGAGAAATATTACTCAAATTTTTTCTTTTTCCATTTTGTTTTTGTTTTTGACAGTAGCTTTCACACATCCATTGCAGGGGCACCATACCTATGGTAGTTCGTACGTTGACTATTTTATGATAAGCAAGCTCAGATTACTCAAAGGTGGCCCTAACTGATCACAATGATTATAGCTCTTTCTGTCTCAATTCTCTTTTTTTTACACATCCATTACCGAGACCTTTACCCGAAGGCATTCTTAGAAGATCGTAATGGAGGCATGGCTTTCTAGCTCACCTTTTTTATTCTTTTCTTTTTTTCTTCACATCAGACCTCCAACCGATCTTCCTCAAATAAAATGATCAAATTGATAATTTTCATTTTCGAGCATACCTAAGTCATTTCCTAAGTGGAACATTACCTAACTCTTGCTTTAGAGAACCATCTAGAAAATCGAAGAGTCTTTCAAAACTAAATGGACCCACACTCACATAAACGGTTCTAAAACTCCGAATAACAACACAAGTTGGACTGTGTGCACGAGTAAGGTGTAAAAGAAGTATAAACAAGATGAAACAAGTTTTAAGCCAAATTAGAGAACACACAAAAATATTTTACAATTTTCAAAAACTTAAAATTTCTAATGGTTCTATCATTGACCAATAAGAATCATCATTTCATTGGAACTGAATTCTCTTAAACTTTGAGAAAGTCATAACATTATAAAGTTAATCATCTTTTTCTTTCACTTTTTTATATGAAATTAAAGCTAAAAAAACACAGACGCAATTCAAGATTAAACACAAAATATTATTCTCAAAGTTCTCTAAAATATCACATGAGTTCAAGGTTTGGCCAAGGAAATTGGCTTTGACACTCAGATTTATTGATGGAAGATAATCAAGTAATTGTTTAAATCAAAGGTCTCTTTTTGAATCGTTTTAATCGATAATTTTCCTTGATGAAGCTTGCATTTTTCTTCTTTTTTTTGCACATTTTATTTTATTCATGATTCACATTATTTACTCTTGATTTCGATCCATTTTTAAGAGTACATGAATGCGAGATAAATTAGCCTAAATTCAAGATGAAAAAATGTATGATATGCTCACCTAAAATTTTGTGCTGCATATAATCTTTATACTTATTCGATTACTTAAATGAGTGATAATGAATGAAATGCATGAAGATGCTAGTGAATGCATATGCAAATGATGGACTTTACATTAGATTTTTTCAAACATGATATGATCACCTAAACTTTTGTGCTTGACTAAAATTACCAATTTGACCATTCAAATGATTTTTCGCAATATTAAAATAATAAAATGAAATGCATGAAAAATATTAGGAGATGCACATGCAAATGCGAAGAATATTTTTCATGGGTTTTTTTATATTTAAAATGCATGATATGCTCACTTAAAGTAGTTTGACCTAAACTTTATATATTTGACTATCTAAATGACTTCACATGAATGATGCGTGAAAAATGCTACTGGATGCACACGTAGATGCAAATACTATTTTCCATGGTGACTTTTTAAAAGTTTAAATGACTTAACGTCATAAAAATTGTTTCATGCAAACATGAACTAAAACTCTTATGAATGATAATGAATGAAGTAATACTAGCATGCATGAAAAAATGATATGCCTATGTGAATGATTCTAACCTGCCTTCTTTTTAATTCTAAATGATGATATGTAGGATGTAATATGAGATTTATGCTATGATTCATGAGATTAATCTAAAAATGGTTATTCCCTATCTTTCCTATATGTAACGCATATGAGATTAATTAACTAGCATGTATGTGAAATGCATTGATTGAAACATTGATGACTCTGTTTTTTTTATTTCTCACAATGAATACAAATATGAGGATCAACTCTTTTTTTTTTAATCATGATATGCAACTATAATACAAAATTTATGTCATGCAAATGAAATGCATTAATGAAACATTGATTACCTTATTTTTTTTTTCTTTTGATTTCTTTTAACTTGACACAATGAATAAAAAATATGAGAATCAATTTTCTTAAATGATGATATGCAATTATAATTCAAAAACTATATCATGTTATATGATATTAATCTAAACAAAGGTTTATGCCTTAGTTTTTCTATATGAATGAAGATGAATATTAGATGTAATGAAATTGTTATGCAAATGAAATTCATAAATGAAACAATGATGATCCTATTTTTTTTCTTTTTTTTTTTTTGTTTATTTTAAAATGTCCCGATGAATGAAATATGATGTGAATTTTTATGCATGTGCAAGTGAATCTAAAAAGATGTAGGAAGATGATGATTTTTATGTGATAATGTGTGAAAAAAAGAATTCATAATGCATGAACACCTAGAAGATAAGACTATGTATAAAAAGGGTGAACATGATCTACAAAAATGCTAAGAATACTTACTAAAAGGTGAATCTTAAATGAATTTGATTTTTTATGATATGTGCATGAAACAAAATAACATATTCACAATATTCTTTATTAAAAATTATGGAAAATAAATTGAATTTGAATTTGAATTTGTGTATGGAAAATAAGTAAGAAAAATTATACCATCAAAGTGGTCATGAGTGTTTACAAAAAAATGAAAAAAAAAATGTTGCTAAAATAAAATTAATAAATGGTCTAAAAGAAATGCAAGAATAATCTAAAAATATGCATATGAAAAGATGAGGGTGATAAATGAAGGAGAGAATCCTAAAACACTAGGTTGGTTAAGGTGATTATGAGTGTAAATGTCATGTTCTAATGTACCTCAATGGATAAAGGTACTCAATTTTTCCATCATACTATTCCAAATTCAAATTGTAAATAGAAAAATTGAGTAAGGAAGTTTGTGCATCTTACACGAGAGCCGAAGCTCCACGAAAGACACAGTACTTAATTAGTCCTCGATCTAATCTTAAAGGGTAGAGCCTGGGTAGAGGGCCCGTGAACATGTGTGAAATGCAAGATTGATATGTAAATGATGTGTATAAATAACAATAAAATTAAATTCATTTGCAGTGAATGAATATAAAAAAATAACAAATCAATCAATAATAATGAATTAAATTAATAAGATGGACCACAGAAAAAAAAAGATGATATAAGATAAAAATAAAGGCATGACTCTCTAACAAAAAGTATCGTCCCCAACGGAGTCGCCAAGTTGTCACAACGTGATTGTGATGCGGAGCGCCAATGTCCAATTTATAGGCCTCTTTGTGAAAAGAAAAATTTTGGAGTCGCCACCAACCAAATTCGGGTGTGATTGGTCACCTAAATAATAAAAATAGTCTACGAAAGCCAGATTAGGTTTGGGAGTCATTTATGTGTAGGGAAGGTATTAGCACCCTACAACATCCAATAAAAAAAATGGTTACCATATTCTTATCTAATTTTAAATTATTAGTCCTTAATTTAACTAATTTGTGAAAGATTGATTTTATTTTATGAAAACAAATGTCTGATTAAAATCTTCTCTTAACATAAAGAATGATGTAAGTTCAAAGATTAATTGAGCGGGGCTATGACTGTTAATTAGCAAATGTCGGAATTGAGAATCCCTCACCTAGAGAAATTGAGAATCATTTCTTTCCTAAAATCCCATCATCGGGTTTGTATTTATATTTTAAAAGGTTCTATTATTTTAATATAAAATACATCTTTTAAAATACTAATATGACAAGCCAAATAAAAGATACCATTATTTCAAATCAAAGTCTAAACTTAAAAAGTTTATAGCTTATTAATTATAATTCGTTTTGACTTGATTCTTTCTCCGAAATGTACCTTATTAATCTACATTGACCTATAATGTTCAAAGGAATTAATTTTATAAATAAAAATCAGAATTTATGTAAAAGATATATCAATCACGTTTTTTAAATATAAAAATTTTGCAGCATTTGTATAAACTTTGAAAAATCATATTGTTTTTTATACTAATCCAAACGAGATGATTCTTGTTCCTGATCTTTCATCTATTAGTCTAATTTTAAGGAAAAATAAATTTTAAAAATATATTTCAGAGAAATATCACCTAAAATATATGTAATTGTAACGTCCCGTTATTTTGTGATTAAAAAAAAGTTTATTTATTTATTTTAATTTAAGCATTTAAAGTCTATTTTAGAATCGGTAATTTAGAAATTAGTAGTTTATTTCGGTTTAAATCTTTTTAAATTACCTTTTTAGTTTAATTTCGTTTTAATGGTATTAATAATTATTAACGGGCCAATTAATAATTATTAATCACCATTGGGATAGTTTAAGAACTTCGGGTTTCGATTTATAAGTCAAAAGTCATAAAAAGGACGCAACCGTCATTTCCAAGTTCTTAAAAACTATCCAAACACTATTCACCTCATATTAAATATGCCTTTGACTTCATTTGACCACATTTTTCTCTTCATCTTCTTCCTTTCTCCTTCTCCAAGCCGTGAGCACCCTTTTCCATTTCCCAAATTTTGAGTTTCGTTCGTTTCTCGTCGGATCGCTTCGATTCTTGTTCCGTTGGAAAGGTATCAGTCCTACGATTCATTTCCACCCAACAATCGTGATTTCCACCCGTGATCTATGGACTTCTCGGTAAGTTAAACTTCAAACCCTAAGCTCCAAATAGTGTTTTAATGAAGTTTTCTCTTTGATTCTTTGATTTCTTGCCAGGAAACTCGATGATTTAAAGTACGGGGGTTGTTTTAAGTGTTTTTGGAAACAATCCCATAACCCTAAAACCGAGTTTCAGTCGAAGTCCTTCCCGTTTGAAATTTACATCGTGGGGGTTGTTTTAGGGTTTATTTTGTTGATATATTGTTTATTGTAATTAAATTCGGGAAATTACATATTGTCCAAAAACCTGGTTTATCGTTACCCATTATCAAAGTACTTGAAATCAACCCAAAACACCTCTAAATTGCATAAAAGCTGGAAAACCAAACCTGAGGCCTATTTTCCTTGATTGGGAAATTATGGGGTTTTTCGTCGTTTTATGCTTTTAGATGTCATTTAATTGTTATTTGGTAGATATAATGATTTGTAGGTGTTTTTGGACCTTTGATTTGATCACCTTACCGGAGGTTTGGAGCGAAACCACTTCTACTGAGGTGAGAATAGTTAGGATTTAAAGTAACTTTAGAAAGCGAATAAGTATAATGAATTGTAAGATTGGAAGCTAAGATTAAGATTCGAATCTAAGATAGAGGAAAGTGAGCTAGTGACCTTAGGATTAGGAGCTAGTTCTTTGAGTGAGAACTTGGGAGTTTCTCGAGTAAAACATTGAACCTTAGAAAGTTCTAAGTTAGATTCGTTTCGAAGATTAGGATGGATCATTGGAAGTTAAAGGATCCAAACTTTTAGATAGAATGGTTAGTATAACTTTGGATTTTATTTGGAGGTTTAGGATCCTTGAAAGAGTAGATTATTTGTTTAAGATAGGATCTACTTTTATTAATGTGTCGGGAGTTCGATTTACTTATCATTCTTCAGGAAATTCCTATCTATTTACCTTATGTCTTTTACTTTATGCCCCTTTACTTTGTGCTTGTTCGGCTACTTTAATATTCATATTTACGTTTATTTACTTTTGTGAGCATATCATAACATCTCGCATCATTGAAATGAAAGAGAAAAAAAGGGAGAATGATGAATCCTACGGGAAGTTCACATTACCTTAAGAGAAAAAGAAAAGAAAGTGAAAAAGAAAAGAAGGGAGAATGATGAATCCTATGGGAAGTTCACATTACCTTCAGAGAAAAAGAAAAGAAAGTGTAAAAGAAAAGAAGGGAGAATGATGAATCCTACGGGAAGTTCACATTACCTTCAGAGAAAAAGAAAAGAAAGTGAGAAAGAAAAGAAGGGAGAATGATGGATCCTACGGGAAGTGCCCACATTACCTTCTTCATTCATAAGGGAGAATGTGGATCCTACGGGAAGTTCCACATTACCTTCATTCATGCATAAAGGGCGAATGCGAATCCTACGGGATGTCCTCATTACCTTCATGCATATTATAGATGGAAACATAAATCATGGATAAATAATTGAGATGTTATGTGTATGTAAAGTTTATTTACTTTTCTTATAAATGTCGTAACAAGTTAATGGATGAGAATTAGACTACGTGTGCTAGTATTATCATCCCCCAAAGATTATAGATCATGGAATCACCTAGAGTTTAGAGAACTTTAGGAAGAAATATGTAAGACAAATTGGACACAAATCGGAATACGGGTTTGAGGTCTAACTTTACTTTTTATTCTTATTATTCTCACTGGGCTTTGTTGTCAGCTCATGATATTACAAATATTTTCAGGTCATGCCCTGGCTAGAGGTCGTGGGAGAGGAGATGGTGCTGCATGATCGATGGATGTTGACCTCGAGATGGACTGGGTATTGTAAAAGTCCATGGACTTAGTTTTGTGAATTTTATACATTTTTGGATTTGTACATTTGTATATAGCTCTTAAGAGCTTATCGTCTTTACTTTTATGATTATAACTCTTTTGAACTCTTGGATAGGAACTTAATGTTCCCTGTGTTTTTAGATTTCAGAATTTAAGATGTAAACAGGTTTTGGCTAGCCAACTTTCAAACATAACCACGCCATTTTTCTTAAAATATAAAGACTTCCGCTGTGTTTTATATTTAAATGAATTTAAAAGAGTCGGGTCGTCATAGTAATATAAGATGTTGCAGTTTTTCCCGAAACAGTAAATCCTGTTAAATCCTTCAAGTTCAAAAAATCATAACTCTTAAACCAGAAATCGAAATTGATTTATTATTTTTCTTATATAACTATAAGAATTTTGGGAATAGGTGACGTTTTTTGACTGTCACCTTTGACAACGTTGACAGGCATGAAGAACACCAGGAGCAAACAAGCTCTCGTTGATGCATCCATTCCCGAGGATCCAAAACACGAGGTGAACGGACGAGAAGACCAACCTATTCATGAGGACTATGCAACAGAAGTTCGAAGAAGTCATGGATATGCAAAAAGAGGCTAACCCTCCACCCATTCCTCCGAAGGAGAGAACTCGCAAGTCACATTGATCTCGTAAACCAGTTAATCCTGATGAATAGACATTGAAAGCGCCAGAAGTTCCAGAAGGCTTTAAGACCGGGCGATCCAAGGCTATCGACCTCGAAGAAGTCAATTCGACCAACCGAACTTCAGCAAAGTTAAGGCTCAGAATTGAAGGGGCGAAGTACTCTAAAAGCGCTAGGCAGAACGAGGAAAAGAGAAAACGACAACAACTGAAAGATCAAGAGCGCCGATCGGACCAGGATTCCTCAGACAAGTCTAGTCTGGGAAGAAATAAGAAACAGAAGAAAAAATATCCTCACATCGATATCGAATCCAAAGGATACAAGAAGCTCGAGGAGAGAATCATTAGAAGTCTGGGAGCTAAAACAGAGAGGATCACCCAAAATTCACGTGACCCGAGGCAATCACCATTAGATTCCTACGTCTTAGCGGTCGAGCTACCGGTGAACTTTAGAACACCATCCTTCGATCTCTATGATTGCACATGTGATCCGTCCGAGCACGTAGAATATTATGTCAATCTGATGCCATCAAACCATATCCCACTGGACAACATCGAAAGGGTTACCTGTTAATTGTTCTCTCTGAGTTTAAAAGGATCAGCTTGTACAACAGCTTCGAGGAGTAATTTTCAGCATCTCTTTTTCGTCTTCTAAAGTGAATATAGCGTGACCATAAAGTACGCAAAGACGAACCAGGACCTATACAACACCCTGATGGAAAAAGATGAATTGTTGAAAGACTTCATTTGCAGGTTTAGAAAGGTGAAGCTAGACATTCCCAACTGTTGCGATGAAGAGGCTGCCTCGGCCTTCGCAAGAGCAATCCACCTAGATCATCCTCTATGGAGATCCTTCAAAAAGTCCTCGCCTTTGACTACACGGAAGCATTGGAAAGAGCTACTAAGCAAATTTTGATCGAGGAATCAGCAAGGATTGCACGAGAACTCCGTGCAGGCGACAAAGAACGAATCTCCTCTGGCGAGCAAAGGTACAAACCTAAAGGGGAAAAATATGTAAACCCCTAGAAGAATGATAAAGATAGGCGCGATAGAAGAAATCACCCAAAAAGGAAGAGAATAACGGTCCCATCCAAGTCCATCAGATAGATGCCAGAGGACAAAAAGACGACACCACAGATTGTTCGAATAAAAGTAAACTTGAAAGGTATTGTGAATTCCATCGCAATAATTCTCATTCAACTAAAGTATGTCGAGTGTTGAACAAAGAAACGATGAGAATTTGTAAAGAGAGAGCTGCAGGAAAGGAGAACTGATAAAAAGCTAAGTGGGGAGATCGAAAAAGTCAAAAGTCCGACGAGAATCCCACGATAAGATAAGCAAGATATATAGAAAGACATGCTCTAAGTAAGCATGATCAACTGTGAGGGACCGAAAATCATTGAAGCCATGTTAGAGCTTAGCCTCCACGAAAAGATCTTAAACAATAAAATATCCCGAGATATCCCTAAGTTGCACTCATCACCTTCCGTAGAGCAAGCTACTAAACAGACCAAACAATGGCGCCAAGTAAAACAGAACCTAATCTATTGAACAGACTCGAGTGTGAACGAAGTGAAAAGGAAAACCAGAGATGCAAGAATTCCAGTCTTTTGAATGGATTATCAGCGCACAAATCCAATCACCTTTTCAAACTTCGACTTAGCCGATGTCCATCACCCGCATAATATGACGTTCTAGTTATCTCGGTGTCCATGGATAAGTATCTTGTCAACCAAGTCATGGTAGATCACGACACAGGAACAAATGTGATCTTTCGAAAGCTGTTGAACGAGATGAAGATATATTAGGGGGAAATCCAAGCAAGTAAGCAGCAGCTGATCGGATTTAACAATGTTGTTTCGCTTTCATCTGGGACGGTGGAATTACCCATCACCATCGGCAGAGTAACCAAGGTAACCCCTTTCCATATTTTAGAAACTAACTCGAATTGTCATATGATTCTATGCAGGCCTTGGTTACACGCAATGAAGGCTATCTCATCAACGGAGCATCAGAAATTGAAATTCTCTTTAAAGGGAGAAATCATTATGATCTGAGGAAACTAGAGCACGATAAAGGGCTGTATGATAGATGCCATAAAGCTCAAATCCACAGAAAATAGTAACCACAAGAGGAGCCAAAGGTCATGAACCAGAATGAATATCTTCGACCCAAGGCTCCAGATGAAGACTCGGAAGCACTGATCATACATCTCGAGTATAAAGAACAGACAACCCAAATTGGAACAAAAGCTGGGGAAACGATGAGAAAAGAGCTTGCAGAACTCCTCTGATCCAGATGAGAAACGTTTGCCTAGGACCATACAGATATGCCCGGAATAAACCCATCGATCATAAGCCATAAACTAGAAAAAGATCCCAAGCACACACTAGTCCACCAGAAAAGAAGAAAGTTTGCTCCTGAAAGGAACCAGATTATAGATGATGCGGTTCAAAGGTTGCTGGAAGCAAGATTCATCTGAGAAGTGAAATATTTGGATTGGCTGGTCAACGTTGTCGTAGTAAAAAAGAGAAACAGAAAATGGAGAGTATGCATAGCTTCATCAACTTGAACAAAGCATGCCCAAAAGATTCATTCCCTTTGAGGAAAATTGACAAGCTCATAGATACTACCTCAGGGTACGAGTTATTGAGCTTCATGGACGCTTTCTCTGGGTACAACCAGATCATGATGAATCCCACCAATTACGAGAAGACTTCTTTCGTAACAAAAAAAAGTACATACTGTTACAAAGTAATGCCTTTCTGACAAAAAATAAAGGGGCAACATATCAAAGATTGATGAATCATATGTTTGAGAAGAAGCTGGGAAAAACTATGGAGGTTTACATCGGCGATATGCTCGTGAAATCAGAGAAAACTGAAGATCATCCACAACATCTCAAGAACGCCTTCGATATCCTCGACCAATACAAAGTGAAGATCAATCCAAGAAAGTGTACTTTCAGGATCCCCACAGGAAAGGTTTTGGGCTACCTAGTGACCAAGAGAGGGATAGAGGCGAATACAGATCAAATTAATGCCATTATTTGAATGGATCCACCAAAAATTATTAAAGGGATCCAGAAACTCACCAGATGCTTAGCTGCACTTGGAAGGTTTTTCTCCAGGTAATAAGATAAAAGTCTCCCCTTCTTCAAAATTCTTAAAGGCAGCAAAGAGTTCGGATGAGACGAAAAATGTCAAAAGGCCTTTGAAGAGCTAAACGTATATCTGTCGAAACCCCCACTCTTGTAGAAGCCAAAAGATGAAGAAGATCTTATTATCTATCTAGCGATGTCAAAGACTGCAGTAAGTGCACCATTAGTCCATGAAGAACATAAGGTACAAAAGCCAATATGCTACGTTAGCAAAGTACTGCTTGATGCAGAAACAAGATACACCGAGGTCGAACAATTGGCCTTAGCAATGATAACGACGTCAAGAAAACTCAAACATTATTTTCAAGGTCACAAGATCATAGTGCGAACAATATTCCCCCTGAAATTAATTCTACATAAGCCAGACGCATCAAGAAGACTGATGAAATGAGCAATCGAATTAGGTGGCTACGACATCACGTATGAGCCCCGAACAGCCATCAAAGGGAAAGTTATAGTCGACTTAATTGTAGAGATGAGTAACCTTGAGCAGTTGAAGAGCACGGAACTAGACAAAAAAATGATAAACTCGACAAGTACGTGGGAAATCTACACAGATGGATCCTCCAACGCAAAAGGAAGTGTAGCCAGAATAGTCATGAAAACACCTGAAGGATTCCTCCTAGAGCAGTCAATCAGGTTTTCCTTCCAAGCCTCTAATAATGAAGTTGAATAGCTTTGATTACAGGGTTAACTCAGATAAAAGAGCTCGGAGCAAGAAAAGAAACAATATACACTGACTCCATGCTGGTAGCAAAGCAGTTTAGTGGTGAATTCAAAGCAAGAGATCCAAAAATGTCGAAATACCTGGACAGAGTCAAGGAAATCGCTGAAAGCTTTAAGGTTATCTAAATAAACCAAATTCCAAGAACAGAAAACAAACATGCTGACACACTGACCAAACTCGGCTTATCAGTGGAATAAGGCCTAAAAAGAATAATTCTGGTGGATTATTTAGAACATCCAAGCATAGAGTCTGACGAGGTAGAAGCAGTTGAATTATCTCAAATATCGGTTCCAGGGGAAAAATTACCTTGGTACCAATACATTAAGGACTATCTGGCGGACGGAAAGATTCAAGGAGACCGTGCTCAAGCTCGAAAGATCAAATCCCAATCTGCACGGTATTCATTCTTGAATTAGGTACTTTACAGAAGATCCTTCGAAGGACCATTCCTGAGATGCATTGATGATAAGGAAGCCACATACATAATGCAAGAATTACATCTGGGATGTTGTGGAAATCACTCTAGGGGATGTTCGTTGTTTTATCAAGCATGGACGCAAGGCTATTACTAGAACAGAATGTACGAGCAGTGCAAAGCATTTGTATGGACTTGCAACAAATGTTAGTGTTTCGCATCTGAACATCACGTTCCACATACTCCGCTTACTACAATAGCAATTCCTTGGCCCTTCATGCAATGGGGGCTCGACATAGTGGGGAAACTCCCCATGGCGACAGGACAATGATGTTTCCTGCTAGTGGCAACTAATTATTTCATGAAGTGGATTGAGGCTGAACCCCTGGCCAAGATTACCGAACATCAAGTCGAGCAATTCCTCCGAAAAAACATAATTACCAGATTCGGGATACTTCCGAGTTCTAGTAGCCAACAATGGGACGCAGTTCAATGAAAATTCCATCAGAACCATGTGCTCTCGGACATGAATATCCAGCTTCGATTTTCAGAGCCAAGATATCCCCAAGTTAATGGTCAAGCAGAAGCTTCAAACAAGACTATCTTGAACAATCTGAAGAAAAAGCTTGAAAAAGCTAAAGGAAGGTGGACAGAAGAGCTCCCAGAAGTATTATAGGCATACATGACCACTCCCTATACCTCAACAGGTGAAATACAAACAGAATCTGGAATCCCCACGTTACGAGGAGAAATTCTGAGCGATGGAGAAGAGAACAGTGAAATGATGATAGAAGCGTTCGATAGTCTTGTCGAGAAGTGAGAACAAGCGTTCATAAAGCTTACAGACTATCAACAAATACTGGCTTGAAACTACAACAAGAAGGTCAAGCCCCAACCAATTAAATTGGGAGATTTCGTACTCCGAAAAGTGTTCCAAAACACTCAGATATCAGGAGTTGGTAAGCGCGGACCAAATTGGGAAGGGCCTTATCAAGTGAATGAAGAGGTAAAACCGAGAACATTACGTCGGGAACATGAACACGGACAAAAGATTCCAAGGGCGTGGAATGCCAACCAACTAAAATGTTATCTTTGTTCAACGAAGGTGAAGTGATGGCAAGGGGAAACGTGCCAAAATAAATGCACAGCCAAACCACCAACTCTATAAATACCACCACATTCAGAGAGCGTCTAAAAAAAAGCAAAATGGAATCTTCATCATCTTCATCTGCCCATCGAACTCTCTCTGAAAAACGAGAACAAAGTCTTGCAAATCTAGAAGAAGAACGTGGAGCTTCGAAATCAATTCCTTTCTACTAGAATGGAAGACGAAGAAAATAAAAAGTTTGAAGAGAAAAATAACGGAAGAAGGCCGGCGATACGATGACCTTCATCTTGAAGAGAAAGAGGAGAAGATAACCCTCCTCTAAGAAGAGCTTTCCAAACAGGACAAAGAAATAACCCTTCTGCTACTCGACATTGAGGAGCCGAGGGATGGCATCAAAAGATTGAAGAAAGAGAAAAAAGAAGTGAGCCGAATGTGGTGGCCGTAAACCTTCTATTTTTCTAATTTTCTTTCACAACTTTTATGTTTATTTTCGCGATGTACTTTCCAGTTCAAGTTTAATAAAGTTCATTTTTTGGATCGTATCCTCAATTGTTACTCTTCCAATTTTTTAGAAAATAAGTCTGAACAGACACACGTTTCAAAAAATGGAAGTTAAAAACTCTTAATTACAACAAATGTTATTAAATTAACAGTTTCTGTAAATAAGGGAAGGAAGTAACCCAACCCGGACAAACAATCAAAATACACGGAGTAAAACGAAAAATTTGGAAGGAAGAATTTTTTCTTATACAATAAATAAGCACAAATTCCATAGCAAACTTGGGAAGAATCACCCACATGAATAAACTCTTACAGCAGTGACAACATCAGAAAATTCTCAAAGATTTACATTTAAGAAGCTTAATCCATGCAGCCAAACAGGGAACACATTTAATATACCCAAACAGAAAACTCGAAAAGATTTGGATGAAGATTTGATTGTGAAACCCGAAGCAAAACTAGCGATGTTAAGGGTAATTCCATCAAAACTGGGTCGGATCAAAGTGGTCAAAGTTCGAATAGGAACCAAGGTAAACGTTCCCATCAGAAGTCTAATCATTTCGTCTCCCCAGAAGACGCGTTGAAATATCATACTGACCTCAGAAAATTGAACGCCATGATGGTCTCGAAAGACGAAACGACGGGCGAAGACAAAACATTTTCGAAACCCTGAAGAGGCACATTATTTGCCTATAAATAGGGTCCATAACCATACCAAGAAAGGGCAAGAAGAAAGAAAAAGAAACAAGAAAATCCTTCTCCCCTAAAATCACAACCAGAGACCATGGCTTCCTCAGACTCGTATAGAAGTGATGGAAACAATTACACCATCTACAACCGACAGTTGGTAAAAAGGGAGAGGCAAAAAAGCCTGGCACAAAGAACGATGTTAAGGAAAAAAGAAGAAGAGCTTTGCCATGAAAGAGAGACATGAGAAAAACTACAGCAACTATATCAGATGATGTTGAACAGTCAAAAAGAAAGAGAAGAAAGAGCCACCTCCAGCGCCTCCCAACGCGTCTATGGAACAAGGGCAATGAGGAACATGGTTTCCCAAGAGCTCCAAGAACCAGGGCGACCATAACACCAAATGGACAATTTCTTGGGAGAAATTTGCGAACAAATCTTCGAGATTATTGCGGAAGCGGAACGGTTAACCAACATCCTGGATCCCCCAGATGAGGACGAGGAGGAAGAAGAAGGCGGCCCGAATGAGGATGAGGAAGATGAAGAGGAGGACGAAAGTAGTGAAAATCGCCAAGACCGTCCCATGATGTAAACCTCTCATTGTCGCACCCATCTCGTCCTTTCATCATCTACTCTCCATCTACTTTCCTTCTCTTATCCTCTTTTGTCCTTACTTTTTGATCAAGAATGATGTAACCACAATATAAAGTAAATAAATAACAATCTTTCTGTTTTGCGATCTTTCTCAAAGTTTACTGGAATTCAATATTCAAAACCCTTATGAAAATAAGGAAGAAAGCCCTAGCACAGACTAGGCAACACCTTCAAGGGTAAGTTAACCCTTATGAAAATAAGGAAGAAAGCCCTAGCACGGATTAGTCAATACCTTTGAAAGCATGTAAACCTTTGTAAAAACAATGATGAAAGCCTTAGCTCAGACTAAGCATTTAAACCTTTATAAGAATAAAGACGAAAGCCTTAGCACGGGCTAAGCATTTAAACCTTTATAAGAATAAAGAAGAAAGCCTTGGCACGGACTAAACATTTAAACCTTTATAAGAATAAAGACGAAAGCCTTGGCACAGACTAAGAATTTGAACCTTTATAAGAATAAAGATGAAAGCCTTGGCACAGACTAAGCATTTAAACCTTTATAAGAATAAAGAAGAAAGCCTTGGCATGGACTAAGCATTTCAACCTTTATAAGAATAAAGACGAAAGCCTTGGCACAGACTAAGCATTTCAACCTTTATAAGAATAAAGAAGAAAGCCTTGGCACGGACTAAGCATTTAAACCTTTATAAGAAAAAAGACGAAAGCCTTGGCATGGACTAAGCATTTAAACCTTTATAAGAATAAAGAAGAAAGCCTTAGCTTAGACTAAGCATTTAAACCTTTGTAAAAACAAAGATGAAAGCCTTAGCTCAGACTAAGCATTTAAACTTTTATAAGTAAAAAAGAAAGCATTAGCTCAACCTAAGTGAACCAACCTTTGTGAAAAACAAAGATGAAAGCCTTAGTTCAAAGTAAGCAAACTTTAAAACCCTTTGCAAAATAGGGAAGGAAGCCTTGTCTCTAGCTAAGCATATCCTCGAAAATCAGGTAACCTTTTTGAAAATATAAGGAATAAGCTATTTAAATAAGCCAATAAAGGCAAAGTATTCACATAAATATCCGGCGCCACCCATGCGAACGCAATCAAAAGTATTCAAAAGACAAGAATGTTTAAAGTTTAAAGTATTTAGTATAATAATTTGGGAAGAAGTATCAAGGAAGATGAGCACCATCCACTGAATCCTTGGCCAAATCGGAAACAATCGTAGGGTCACCATCCTCCTCGTTCAAAGAATCATCAACAGTACCTTCATCCACTTCGGCTCGATCGTACTCGTCCTGAAGCACGCGGTGTTAGAAATGGTGTCCTAGAACTTGTAATTATTTAATAAGGATAATTTATTACGAATAAATTAAATAAACAAACATAAGTTCTTTATATTATCTAGATTGATTCAATTGACGATATTAGGAATATATGGAAATATATTAACATCAAACATTCAAGTAGTAAAACCCAAAGTTACTCTTATGAAATCACGACTTAGTATGTGAGTCATACGAGAGGATTAAGGTCGAGATGAGTAACTTAAAAGTGTCTACAGTAAATGGATCACGTTTGGGAACCTTATCCTGGTAACACTGTTGATAGCTTCACATTTTGTTTATAGACAAATGATCTAATCCTGATCATTCATGTGGGAGACATGAAATGGAAGTATCATATGCAATGTTGATTGTATAAGACAGGACCACGATGTTCGATGTAACGCCCCGTCACTTTCAAAAAGGGTATTATGGTAATTTTTCCCGAAAAACTTCGAAATTTGAAACTTATGATTTGATTAATATTTTGATATGAAATTGATCCTCTCGATGTCACGATTCCAACGCAACTGACGGTTTGTCATTCTGAGACCCGGTGATCAAGTTATGGACGTTTTAAGACTAGTGGCAGTTTCATAATTATAGGAACTCGGGATTTTAACCTAATTTTAACTAAGGAAAGGAAGGAGAAAATTTTCCTCATCTTCCCCACACCCTTGCCGCCGCCCCTTAGAGAAAGAGAGGAAGGTTTCCGCCGATTCGTTTCGTTCTTCGATTGATCGTGGATCGGGTTTTGATTTCAAGCCTTTTTGGGAATCGATTTTGGACACGAAGGTAACGAAACTCTCCTTTTTCTTTTTCTCCTTGTTGCCGTGAGCCTAGAGGTTGAAATTGATGAGTTTTTCGTCAATTGTTAATTAGGAGATCGGTGGAATTTGTTCGGAATCGAAGAAGGGAAAATCGGAAGCTCTTTTCTTGAAATTCAATTAACGGGTAGGCTTTCGAGATTGATTTATCAATCATTTTATTTCTGGATTTTTATTTTTATATTCACCTATGAACACCAAGAACCCTAGCTATTGTATCGATCTCCATAATTGCCAATTTCCGAAACCGTGGCCAAATACCTAATCGATCTTGATTACCAACACCTAGAACCATCAAGATCGATCACTCTAACTACGAAACCGCGACCGAACCACGTCCCGATGACCATGGCCAGCCGCGGCACCCACACACCCCCACGCCCAACCTTAGCCAATTTCCTTCGCCGTTTGATTTCCGTTCTTTGACCCACCGAACCCCAAACCTTTTGTATTAATTTAGTGTATTTTAATTTGTATTTTAAGCTATTTAGGATCTTCGTTTCAGGTCTGGTTCGTCAAGGAAAGTAGCTTGATTTTGGATTTAAGCGAATTTTGAGGTGAGTTAACGGTTTAGTCAACGGTGGAGTTTTAGAGAAATCTAAGGCTCTTACCGTAGTTTATTCATTTCATTATATTAAATCATGATATTCTGGAACGTTTGGATGAAATTGGACCATCGAAGATATCGTTTTAATTTGGGAGAAATTAGATTTTCGATTAGAGCTAAAATAGTCAATTTTTGGTAAAAGTGAGTTTTCTTTTCATCGAATTGATTCTGATTGAGATGAATGTTAATTCTGGAAATTATTGAGTTCTAAGATGAGTTTTGATATTGGAATCATAAGAAAAATCGATTGGGAGAATTAATTTTTTCGGTTAGTACTAGTTTAGTCGTTTTTCGGCAGTTTTTGATGTTTTTCGATTCTATTTGATTCTGATTGATTTGGGAGTTAATTCTGGGATATTATGGAGTATTTCATTGTGATTTGGCATGAGTTTTGAGTTGAGCATGATTAGGATTGAATTATTAGTTTTGACGGTTTTCGGCAGTTTTATCGTAATGATGTATTGTGCATGCTTTAATTAGAATCTTTGAGCTGCTGTATTTTAATTGCGATTGCTGATTGTGAATGAACATTATCAAGAGGATAATGTAAAGAGATTGTGGAATGATGGCTTGACAGGTGTGTTAAACTAGTATGAGGCTACGAGCTCATACTAGTGAAATATATATAGTTATGAGAGTGAGCTCATAACAGCTAATGGACGTTGCTCGTATGGACGATCCATTAGGGGTTAGTTATGGTTACGGCTATAACTAAGTACCTAAGAATGGTTGGAGTCCCGAGAGACCGCCTTCTTAGTGGATGATTGATTAATTGATTGATTGTGATTGCTAATTTAGAAGGGGCCTATGTATCGGATTGGGATGTGTATTGGAAAGAGAATTATGAACGTGGTTCTTGAAAATGGAATTTAGATAATAAATTGCCTATTCAAGTAAAGAAATTGAATGTGAGATTTAAGATAAGCTTAGTGTGAAAGAGACATTGGAGAGTGTCGAGTGTTGGGACTCGGTTTAAGTTGTTAGAGACTATTTAAAGCTTTACCTTCGTTTAGATCGTTTTCTCACTGGCTTTAGCCTCACAGTGCTATTTGTGGTTTCTTTTCAGGTAACAATGGACCGAGAGGTGGCGGTTGATGAAGTGGAAAAGATGAGGGGTTCATGTCGTGGTGGCTAGCCAATGCATCATTAGTTTTTCATTGAGTTTAAGAATAAAGTATTAGAACTTTATTAACTATATTTGTCTTTGTGAGATTTGAGCTTAAGTTATTTTGAACTTTTCGTTATTTGAATAAGTACATTGATTCTTTTGTTTTAAAGTTTTAACTCCGGAGTTGTTGATTTTATTTTAAATGACTATTTGGTTGAGGATTTTTACACTATGCAATAAATGTCACTTATTGAGTCTTTCCGCTGCATTTATTATGTTTGATTTAAACTCTGAAAAGTCGGGTCTTTACATTCGATCAAATTTCTCATTAGTACCGTTTACGAGAAATGATCGAATATCAAACTAAGTTTATCAACCGTGATAGATCTCAATCCTGAGTGAAATGCGGACTCCTATTTATGGAGTTATGTTATTTGATTCACATGGTTGAGAGCGATCTGTAAGAACGCTCAATACACTCCTGTTTTGGGAACATGGCTAGATAAGTAGCTGGGAACTCATTTTCACGAGATGGAATTCATAACTTTCCTATAAATTAACCGGTATCGGTGCGATACCTAAACATTTTAGGAACTTTAGGAAACTCCCTTGATGTCTCGATTTGAGACATGAACAAATGGCGCCACGGCTTCTATTGATCATCAAGTACATTATCTCTAGTTGGACTAAAGATAAAGTTCATTGGAGAATCGCAGGAACACAAGGATAAGCGATAATTACAGGGGCAAAACGGTAAATTTATCCTTTGTAATTATGAGGGTTCCACGTGAAGGATATATCACGAGATATAAATAAAAGATAAACTAAATGGACATAACTCATCTATAGTGAGGGGAGTTCAGCTATGAATTTATAGTGGAATTATTCATAGTTAAATAATAAGTAATTAACTGATTATGAGTTAATCACTTAATTGACTAATTATTAAGCCCATGATCTATAGGTCCATCAGGTCCCTATGCTAGCCCAAATATCGTTGTAGCAAAACTAAGTTATTAATTTAACTTAGGAAGAATAAATAATTTAAGTAATTGAATTTACTTAAAATTAGGCAATATTAATTATTTGAATAATGAGATTATTTAAATGAAAATTAATATTAATATTATTAATATTGATACAATATTAATTGTTTAAATAAAGAGTTTATTTAAATGGAAATTAATATAACATTATCAATTATAATATTTTATGGCAAAATTAATTGTTTAAATAAATAAATTATTTAAACAGGAATTAATGTTAATATTATTAATTATTTAAATAATGAGTTTATTTAAATGGAAATTAATAATTTGTATTATTAATTAAATAATGAGTTTATTTAATTTAATAATAAATATTAGAGGGAATTAAATCAAATTGGTTTAAGAAACAATTTGGTTTTGGCCCAAAATAATTAATTAATTGAATAAGATTCAATGGTAATTAATATATTAATTTTTGGCTAAATATATTTAATTAGAAATTATTATTTGAATTTTTTCTAATTATATATATATATATATATATATATATATATATAGAATTATTATATAAAGAAAAGATAATATAAAATATATATAAGTTCATTGGCGTGGTCAGCATGCAAATATATATATATATATATATATATATATATATTTGTAATAGTGGCGTGGCGCAGGCTGAAGACCAAATTATATATATATATATATATATATATATATATATATATATATATTTATTTATTTATTTTATTTATCTTTTTCTATTATTTTAATAATTTGGAGATAAGGTTTATCTAATAAGATTAGATATCATATTTTCCTATAAATATGACCATTGAGATTCATATTTTGTACTCTTCTCACTTTAATTAGAAAAGTGAAAATTCTCTCTCAAGTTTTTTGCCCAATTGCCGATTTTCCTTAGGAAAAAATTTAGAAGAAATTTCTTCTTCTTTTGTTCTTCCAGTTCGATTCCCACAAGTCTGTTTTGCTTTCGATCGGGATATAGCATAGAAGATCCGGTGTTGCTGAGGATTTGATGCTGTAAAGAAACCTCCAACCAATTCTCCATATATTACTCAATGTAAGTTTTAGAGTTTTAATTTTCGAAATTAAGCATGAATCTACATGTTTTTATCACAAATTGCATGATGTTAATAGATCCGTTATTAAATGTTAATAAGTTTACTAAATAAAATTCCGCTAATTTAGTAAATCATCCTTTCACGCGGAGATGTTTAAAATCCTGCTCCGCACTCTCTCTCCTGATAGGGCTGAGACGAGATTTTTCCTCCACAGAAAGCTTCAACTTTAACTCGTCACGACCAACTTTCGCAGCGAAAGCACTGGCAGACTCTGCTATGTTGGAAAGTTGCCCATTAGCTTCGGATAGGAAAAGTTGAGATGACTCCAATTTGCTTCACAATCTTGTGGTCGTCTTCTTTTCATGGTCCAACTCATCTCTCAAGCCTTTCGATTCCTCTTTTGACCTCTTCAACTGGTCCTCGAACTCTGCAACCCTGCCCTCCATGGCCTTCAACTTTTTGGCTTCCTCTGCGGTCACCATATCCAACTTCTCAAATAATACACTTGAAGATCTACTGGCAATCTCACCATTGCGCAAGGCTAACTTCAACAAATAAACCATCTGGGCCTGTGCTTGAAAGCCTTGTAACAACAATAAAAGCTTTTCATAAAGATACAAAAGCAATCGCGTAAACAGGCAAAGACGGCGAGACATTACCACCATGGCACGAATAGCAAAATGGTCCACGAACTCTTCTAGATGAGATTGATTAAATATTGGAGGAAGAGAGAAAGAACCGAAATCTTTTTCGAACCCAAGGGAAGCCATGGTTTTCTACATAAAAGGATCCTCCCAAGCACTTCAAAAATGATGAGACGAGAGAAACACATGATCTACCCTCATAAACTTCATTTCAGGTCGGGGATAGTGAGAGAAAAGAGGAAAACCTTCTCCTAAAGGGAAATCTTGAGAAGGGTCAGCAGATTGAGCAGAAGAGGTCCCAAACGAGGTAGACGGTGCGAATGAAACTGAACCAGGGCTCTTCGCCTTGCATGCCCTCTTTTTTTCTCTAATAGGGGGCAGAGTCTCATCGATGATGGTCTTCCTCTTCGAATGTAAAGAGGAATGGACATTAAGCTCATTGCAGACAGCCAAAGCGAGACCCGAGAGTTTGTTCTTCTTGGACATACTTGGTCGTGGGCAATTCAATTTCAAACTCTCTCGCCTTTTCTTAACTGAAGGAGAAATCATTCATTAGGGAAAGCATAACGCATGAAAACACGCTTAAAAGGAAGCTTCTTACCTTTCACTCCTGGAAAAAGATCCTAGCAGAATGGTACCCAGAGACCTGTCAAAATAAGCTCCTCCTCACCAACAAAAGCTTCCCAGACGAATTGACTAATCTCCTCCAACTCTTCGCAAGCTTTAACGTTCGAATCTTTGATATCCGACTTACTCAAAACTCGCATTGCATAGAGAAGAAATAGAGTGAGACATAGAAATACAATATAGATGAAACAAGGTGGAATATGACCGTTCTCACCCGACTCTTTCCAGACTAAGGGGAGAAGAATCCCATCAGCTGATAATCTCCCCTTAACGAAGAACCATCGATTCTTCCATCTCTTATCACTGGAAGGAAGTCCAATAACTATCTTCCTCCAAACGAGACCATGAAAACGAAAGCGAGAGGTATCCTGTTGGTTAGATCTGGAAGACCATAGGTATGAAAGCATCCCCAATGTTAAGTCCATGCCCATTCTAGCAGTAACGACCAATAGGGTAATCAGACCCCGCCATGTGTTCGACATAACTTGTCTAAGAAAAACATCCAAGTCCCTCAAAAGTGATGCCATCCTCACCCCAACGGGAAACCTAACACAGCAATCGAAAAATATTTCATAAAACGAGGTCCAACCCTCGCCAAGATCATGATGAGCATGCTACTCCGAACTCGGAACCCTCATTTTCCACATCTGGAGGGATACGGTAAGCAAGACGGTAAAAATACAAATCAGATTGAACCAATATAGATTCCTTCGAAGAAGGAGGGTCAACCACCCTCATCTTGCCACTTGAAGCTTCAGCAACTTCACCCTCCGGATTATCGGAAGATTCACAAATGCTAGGGCTATCACTCAGAGTTTCTTCTGAATTCTCCCTAGATTCGTTCAAAGATGACGAATGGCTCAAATTAAGCTCTTCGAAAGCCTCCTCCAATGCTTCCAAAGTGGGAATAAAAAACTCACCCTCCTTCATCGCCTCAGCAAGAAACGATCTCCTAACAGCATTTTCAGCACCAAACTCATCAGCTATAGCAGCTAATCTGCCGGAAAATACATACATTCTTTTTTCATTTTGCCATTCTTCGACTACATCCTCAGGAGAATGGTCCATGAATGACAAATTCCTAACCCTAAATCAGTGATTCTAAAGTTAGGGGAAAACTACTGATGCATGCCAACGATTCAAGAAAGAGGAACTAACATGGATTTAATTATACGGTCGAAGCAAACATAATTCCTTCAGACGAACAGTTCTTGGAGCTGCTATTAAAACGAGAAATCGAAATGAGAGGAAGCACAATAGAGAAGACAAAAGGAAGAAAAGACTCTCAACTTCCCTTTTATTCGAATTTCGCCTTCTAAAGGCACGCAGGCTATCAAGCTCGAATACGGGCTACCTTGAAACCAGCCTCCACTTCAGTATGTTTCCACTTCCAAACCTATTAGGACATAAAAACAGGGGAAAACTGTAAAGGTAGAAAATCACCACGAGTCAGGCCCAATATCAAAAGCCCAAACTTGATAGGCCAGCCCCAAACAGAATCATTAGCCCATATCGACGAGCTCAGCCAACGTATGAACATCCTAGAACTCATGGGCGCGGACCAACGCGAAGTCCACACTACGCCACCGGGCTCGGACTAACAGATGTAGGCAACCTTGGACACTAAACAATGATCAAAATTATATCTACAATGATGGTAAATACCCTCCCCAAATTAAGGAGAAGATTTGATATTATCTTCATAATATCTTCCATATTTATCACGTAAGACTTCCTATATAAAGGGAGACAAACCCCTAATACGGTAATGCATTATGACTTGCAAATCCCTAATCAATATTCATATTCTTCTGCCTCCAAATACTAACTTGATCATCAGAGATCGTTTGGCAGGCACCACACCGGTGTTTCTCTTTGTTCTTTTCTCCGGTAAACGAGTTCAAGTAGACCCAGAGCACGTGATTTGCACGAGATTAGAAGTAGTGGAAATCATCCACCACAAAAATAAATGTAAAGTTGTTTTTTATATTTGTTTTTTTTAATTTTTATTTTTAAAGCAATATAAATCACATGAATTTTTCATGAACTTAAACTCTAATTTTATTACCCGTTAATAGTTAATTTAGTTTTGATAATCTATTCATAGTTTTGACAATTTATTATTTTGATTTTAATTAATTATGGAAAAATAAATATGTTATTTGAATAAAGAGAATTAAAAGTAATGACGTAATTGAAATACGTATCTAAAATTCAGTATTTGAGTTAGTTTCTATCATTTCTATGAAAAGATTACGCTAGAGTAAAATAAGTTTATATAGGATCAGAATCAAAATTAGTATTTCATGAAAATCAAAAGCTATTCAAACCACCATGCAGCTCGATTTTTAAATCCAATTTCTGATTCTAGCACGCAAAAGATGTGTCTTTAAACAGCTTTAATGCATACAAAGAGAAAAAAAAAAGGTTTCAATATCCCTTCTCCTTTAGGAACTTCTTTTCCAATTACTTATTAAAAATCAATTGCTATTTCAATAAATATATGTATGTATACATCAACGTCTAGAATAAAGTAGCAAAAATAGACATTACGCTTTATTTCATTTTCTAAGTGAGTAAATTTGATCATTAAAATTCCAATTTCATCCGTTTAAATATCTTTGAATTTTGAATGAGTATTGTAATTAATACCCTCTTAGTTTCATTGCTAATTTTTTAGAGAATTTTTTTCTCTCGATTTTTTTTAGAGATTTATAGATAAATGTCGGTGTTCTTTTGGGAAGAATCTATTTCTGCTCATTGATTTTTTCGGTTGTGTCGAACATCTTATAGAGCTAGAGGGTGTGCTTTAGTGTCCGGATTTGAACGTTATTTAACGCTTGAATTTTACAACTTAGTAATAGAATGAGTGTAGTTTTTCTTCAAATTTCAACTTTGTTAAAGTCTTCGGCCCGCTCAAATAAGAAAACCTTGCGGGCACCAAGTTTTTGGAACTAGAAAAGACTCCTTTTTTCCTAGTCATGGTCGCCAAATGGAAGGAAGAGCGAGAGAAACTTCAACCAAAATTTTCTTAACCAAGGTTATTTGGTTTCTGGCCTGTTTAGTTTGCAATCCAGATTCAATTGTAAACCTGTAATAAAAAAATGAATTTTAAATTTGTTTGGTTTGAACTCCAAATTGACAAATTTTGGTTGTAATTTTTTTAAAATCCTAAAATCTAAATTCAACTAAAATAGGAATCAAAACTATCCAAAATTAATTTTGTGAATCTAGATAGCAAACCAAACAAATTTAAAATTCAATTTTTTTATTCCTTGAATCTGGATTGCAAACCAAACAGAGCATTGTTTAGAAAATATTTATGAATATTCAAATAGGGATGATATAATATCAAATAATTATTTAAAACTATTTCCATATTTTATTCAAATTATATTTCTCATATCTTTCGAAATATTTCAATCATATTTGTCATATCTTAAATATTTTAATTAATTAAATCAACGAAAAGATAAAAGAAAATATTATTTATTACAAATAATAGAGTGGTGACTTTTTCACCACAAATGTGCGTATAGACAATTCCATAATGGGCCACTTCTATTTATCATGTCTTTGAGTTTTAGCTTGGGCCTGTAAATAGGCTTGAGTATTTTGTTTCCTTTTGCTTCCTTTTAATAGATCCAAATCCATTAATGGACCAATAGTAAGTCAGCTCCAATGATACAAAATATATTAATTACAACTTATTTAGTTAATTTATTCTCATTCATTAACTTTGGATAATTTCACTATATATCCAAAGTTAATGAATGTGAATAAATTAACTAAATAAGTTGTAATTAATTAATTTTGTATCATTGGAGCTGACTTACTATAGGTCTATATATCCAAAGTTGCATTCTCACACTACAAGAAATAACCGGATTAGCGACGGAACGTTACTGACGAAAAATGAGTCTGTGACTAACTAGCGACGAAATCCTTCATTAAAAGGTGTGTAGACTTTTAGTGATGTAATCTGTCGTCACTACAAGAAACATCAGTTTAGCGACGGAGGATTAGCGATGGATACGAGGTTCCGTCGCTAGGTACCAATTAGCGACGACAAGGCCTAATGTTATTTTGGTCATCGTTATCAGATATTAACGAATCAATGCGTCGTTCAGTAGCGAGGGAAAACTATTCCCTTGCCAGAAAATATTGACCAGAATATAAATGACGTAGTGCGTCGCCGGATAAGTCAAAGTAGAGCTTTGACTTTAATGACGCCTTGCGTCGCCAATTATGTCAAAGTTTAGCTTTGATTCTAACAACGCAATGCATCACATGTAAGTCAAAGTGCAGCTTTGACGCTAAAGACGGATTGTGTCACCCATGTATGTTTAGATTTTTCTTATATATTATTAATTATTTTGAATTGTAAAATAATTAAATTATTATTTAGAATTATAAAATAATAAATGAAAATGTAATACCAAAAAAATATTATATTATATAATAATAAATATCCACAAAAACTCAAAATGTTCAGAAATAAATATATAGAAAAACTACTTAGTAGGAGGATCTACCAGAGGAATAACCGAGGATGAAGAAGCCTCTCCTCGCATTTGAGCCAGAACACTATCCATTGTTGCCTTCATCGAGAGCTCAAACTCGCATCGAGCCTGTGACTCCTCATCGAGACGAGTTCTCAGTGCCTTCACCTCATGCCTGAGCGACTTGTTATTATCTCTATGCTATGTGCTCTCTCTACTTGACCGAACTACTTGTGACGTGCGAGACTGCTCAGTATAAAGGATGAGGTCGAGGTTGTCGAGTCTAAGAACACTTACGTCTAGACGTCAGACTCTAGCTGCCACAAGATAGGTAGACTTTATATCCTCCTGAGTCAGTAGAGTGTCCGAACTCGATAACCGCTCAGCGAGGATCTCGTTGTAACGAACCTGAAGAAATAGAATAAATAGTTTCGTTAGTTAAAATATATGATTAAAAAAATTAAAACAGTAATAAATTATTAATTCAGACACTCACAGCTCTTTCTTTTGCCTTACCATCGACAAAATACTTCTTGCCTCCATGCTTGGTGTGCAGAATAAGCAACAGATATGCAGCATGAAACAGGCGGTTCGATTTGTGTTCCTTCAAAACTTAAACATTAGTAAATCATAAACTGAAAATAAAGTGATTAGTTAAAAAAGGTAAATACCTTACCAGCCTCTTTTGGTGCTCGTAGGCTGAGATCGACCCTCTAGTGTTCTTGGAAGGGTTTGCGTTTCGTTAGCACTGTTGATGGTGTAAATACGCACTGCCTCCTCCGTCTTGGTATGCCGTATGTTCTCCTCGAGCTCCTCGGTAGAAATATGCACCGGCCTTTTATCAGCAGAAGTATGGCGAACATTGTAGCCCATATCTCTGTAAGGAACATCGGTTTTTTATTCTAAGGAGCGTATATGACCTCGTCAGGAAGATCAGCTGGAAAATAAAAAAATTGATATTCCAAATATTAAGTTATGATGAATTGTACTTAACCTTCGAAGATGCGAACAATCGCAGCTTAGCCTGAGGCGTGACGCTCTACCTGTGTGGGTGTTCCGGGACCGGACTCATCTTCAGCACCTCTGTAATTTTTGATGATACGCTCTGCGAGGGCTGTAACCTATTGAAGCAAATAAAAAATGAATGTTATTTATAATTATAAAATAATAAATCATGAATGAAAAAAAAAACAATTAAAAAAATTTACTTTCCGTTCTCCAATGTCAGGCGAACACGCTCAATGATGGATAGCTGCTTGAGCACCTCATTATGGTCGCCCTCCCGCTCAATGGGCGTGTCTGGGTAATCTCTGAGCCAGAAATCCTCAGGGGGCTGACAGCCTGAGCTACTGCCCTTGGGTGTCAGAAGGCAATGGAGCACGTCTACGAGGCATGACCTACATACAATAAAATAAACAAAATTTCACTGACGATAATATTAACTAAATTAAATTAATTTATAAAAGTAATATTAAACTAAATTATAAAACTAAGATAGTAATTAAATTAACATAAAAATTATATTAACCTAAATTAATATAAAAGTTAAAATAAATTATAAACTAAGATTAACTAAATTAAATTAAGATAAACATTAAACCTAAAATAACATAAATCATAAACATTAACCTAAATTAACATAAATTATTAATAGAACCTAAATTAATATAAATCATAAATATTAACCTAAAAAAACTATGGAAATTAATCTAAATTAACCTAAACATTAAACCTAAATAAACATAAATTATAAACATTAACCTAACGAAATTATGGAAATTAACTTAACTTAAAATAAACATCAAACCTAAATTAACATAAATCATAAATTTTAACCAAAAGAATTTATGAAAAAGAAGAAATTATGAAAATTTAGAAAAAAAAAAAAAAAAAAAAAAAAAAAACTTACTTGAAATCGTTGAATTGGATGAAGGGATTTAAGAAAATGGAAGGAAAGAATAGGAATTGAAAAGAAATGAAGAAATTGAGCGATGGGTACTCGTTTGGACTTAGCACTGCTTTTCACCCTCAAACGGATGGATAAACTGATTGAGTTAATCAGGTTTTGGAGGACATGCTTCGAGCTTGTGCCTTAGATTTTAAAGTAAGTTAGGATGATTGATAAGTCCTTAGAAAGGGGAATTCACATAGTTAAACTTGGATAAATCTAGGTAAAAAGACCAAGCAATCGAGTAAAATGTTGAGCTTATACACTTATTTGAGTCACTTTTGTAAAATTCAATTTCGATATGAGCCCTCTTGTTGACTTTGATTTTTTTTTTTTATCAATTTTCTCTCATTATTTTATTACTTTCTGAGCATTCTAATTTAGCCCTTGCGAGTATAGTTCTAGTGGTTGCTCTTGGCAATTCTTTACTAATGCAGGGCAAAGAGTGAAGAAGAACATGTGGTTATGCTGCTGAAGCAAAGCACTCAGAAAACACAGAGATGTCATCTTTGCTGATTAGCTGTTCGATGGGACATGCGGTAGTTAGTTTGCACTACAGTGCCCGAGCCACGCAAGTTCCCCAACACTGTGTCAACTACTTTTTTGGCGGGAAAAAAATGAAAAGATGACAAAACAAAGAGAAAGAAGTGAGATATAAAAAGGGAGAACGACGAGGAAAGAAGGAGGAGTAGTCAGTGGAAGCAAGTGTAGGAAGGAAGGAAGCGCATAACGAGCAGGAGTGTGCTACAACGGAGTTAACTAGTAGTTTAGCATTTAGTAATTTTAGTTTATATTTAAACATGAATTCCAGTCTTAAGTTTACGTTTATTTGCATGTTGTTGCCAGCCATGAGAGGCTAAACTCTTTTGTGATGAAATGCTAGGTGGATATGGATGGACAATAACCGTTATTTTGAGACACATTTATGCATGGAGATTGTGATGTAATATCCTTATCATTCTTAATCTTCTTTAATGCTGTATGAAAATATAGTCAGAAGAGTGTATGCAGTTATTGAAAGATAAATTGTATGCCATTTTCACGTAACATATTACTCGTTCATCTTAATCACAACTTAGGAATAAGGGAAAGATTTAGAGGAATAGAGAACAATATAAGGGGATTCAAAAGAAGTAAACTTTACTTGAGGTTTTAGAGATAAGATCTAGGGTAAAGCGACACATTAGGTTAGTTTGAGAAAACTCATCCCTTCTCTTGTCTTTCTATGTGTTGATTGTCTTATAACCCCATCCATATGTGAATTCGATTAGCAAGTTGTTAACTTGTTGATACAATCTGTCCAGATCCCTAACATATCATCACATCTTCATCCTTTGATCCACACGTCGTGTTGATCCATTTAATTTGTGCACAATTTCCCCTAGTTTTATCACTCATTCATATCGCTATGGTAGTAATATTCTTAATCTCTAAATCCGGATAGAAACAACCATCCTCGTGGAACACGACACTCACTTACCACTACTATTACTTGTTGACCATGTGCACTTGCATGCCATCCATCACACACCATTTAGTTTGACCACCGTTTCCACCAACAATGAGCTTTATTTGGTAGAATTTGCATACAATAACAACTATCAGTCTACTATTGAGATGGGTCCTTTTGAGGCTTTGTATTGTAAGAAATGTCGATCGCCAGTTCATTGGGATGGAGTTGGGGAGATGAAATTATTGGAGCCTGAACCAGTTCATTTGACGAGTCAGTCTATAAATATGATTAGAGAAAGAATGAAGACTGCTCAAAGAAGACAAAAGAGTTCTGCGGATAAGAGGTGTAATGATCTTGAGTTTTCAGTGGGTGATCATATCTTTCTGAAAATAGCACCTATGAAAGGTGTGATGAGATTTGGAATGAAAGGAAAGTGGAGTCCTCGATTCATTGGTCCTTTTGAGATTCTTGAGAGGACTGGACCGCTTGCCTATAAGTTACCTTTGCTACCGTCATTATCTTCAATCAAGAAAAATAAATTTCAAGGGTAAGAAATCTCATGTGTCATTTCCTTGTATTTGTCACATACTCTAAACTTCAAAATTAGGATTTCAATTTGATTTTTTTATTCCCTTAATCTGATATATGAAATAAAAATTTCTTTCATGAAGTTTTTTCACTATTTTTTCTTTTCTTTTTCTATGGCTCTCCCTTCTTTAACTTGATGTGCAGATTCGAGCAAAGCATTTATATTTACTTTTGTTAGAAATTTCATCTTTCATTATTATATGCTGAAGATTATCCATATGTGTTTTGCAAAAGATGACTTGTAAAGACTCTAATTTTCTCAATTCTTTAATTCATAAGCAAAACAGCAGAAGACTAGATTTTATAAAAATTTGGCATGGATCCGTTTAAAATATGAACTCCATAAACCTGTTTACATAAGCCCAAATCAGAGGATTTAAAACAACAGAAGTTCATACTCCAGTTTATAACCAAATCAGAGAAAATAGACTCGATAATATGTACAACGCATCTTAGGCTCTCATGAGCCACAAAATTTAAATTTAAAGACTAACAACATAGCATTCATAGAATTCCCCAAAATATATATGTTGGTCCATGTCCTAAAAGCCATCCGCTCGGGATCAAGCAATACCACCTCCACGACCTCGTCCTCTCCCACGAGTATTACCTGAAAAAGTTTAAGTGTAGCAACATTAGCATAAGAATGCTAGTGAGAATAAGATGGATGCAAGCACTTCTATGGACCGAATTCCATATCGGAAAATGTGTCCAAAATCCTATCGTGCTCTTTGCTACCCATTCTATACTCCCAAGTACTATGCATAAGCAAAATCAATCTCATTCTACTATCTTGTAACTTCGAAAAATAAACATTCAAGCTCGTAAATAAAGTACTAAAACAACTAATTAGTACTAAAGCATAACAAAGTAAATAACAAAGTAAATTTCCATTCTCATTGTGACTACCTTGTCACATTTCACATTTCAAACCGTGACCATATTGTCACCATTCACATACTACACCGTGACCACATTGTCAGGAATCACATTACCACGCCGTGACGAAATTGTCACCAATCACATTACCACGCCGTGACCACATTATCACCAATGACATTACCACGCCGTGACCATACTGTCACCAATCACATTACCACGCCGTGACCACATTGTCACCAATCATATTACCACGCCGTGACCACATTGTCACTTTCCACACATACCACGCCTACCACACATACCACATGATGATTCATTACCATACATACCACACATACCACACATACCACGCCTACCACACATACCACGCCTACCACACATACCACATGATGATTCATTACCACACATACCACGCTTACCCCACATACCACGCCTACCACACATACCACATGATGATTCTCTCCCAAGTTTCCTTTAACTATCTTATAACCACTCAATTCAACGGAGAAATCTTATACTCTTCTCCAAGTTCTGGAAACATAATTCTCTTTGAGAATACAACTTAATCCACAATTAAGCAACTCACTTTAAACACACCAAAAGTTTACTAATTTCTTTCCTTATGCACTTTCCTCATCTCCCAACTAGGTTAGAAACTTTGTGATACCTTAAGGCCTTAAGAAAACGGATGAAAAGCTCGATTGTTAGGTTGGAAATGATGCTCGGGCCTGTGGCTATCCAACACAACTGAAATTATAGCGATCCGCCTAGAAATGAAGAAAAACCAAAAATGGGAGATTGGGAGATGAAGCTCTCGGCCTTGGGAGGAAGTTAGAGAGAAATTTGATGAACTTTGTCTAATTTTAGGATATTTAAGGAGAAAATAAATAGTGATTTAGATATTTAAGAAATTGGAAATGACGCATACGTCCTTTATTTGTCTTAAACTTTTAAAACAAAACCCGAAGCACTTAAACTAGCCTAATGGTGATTAATAATCATTAAATGGACCCATTAATAATTATTAATACAATCGAAACTAATTTTGGCTAATTAAGCGATTAAAAAGGTTTCCGAACGAAATTAACTAATTAAATCTAAATTACTAATTCTAAAATTAACTTTAATACTTTAATTAAATAAATAAATAAAAATAATAATAATAAAAAAAATTCACCTCAAAATAACTGGACGTTATAGTCCACCCTCCTTAAAAGACTTATCGTCCCCGAAAAGTAGCTTCTAAGTAAACAAGTGAGGGTATTTATCCCGCATATCCTCCTCTCGTTCCCAAGTAGCCTCCTACGATACTTGGTTCCTCCACAAAACTTTCATTAAGCCGATAGTCTGATGCTAGATGCTTGGTTCCTCCACAAAACTTGGTTCCTCAACACTTTTTGCTCTGATGCTAGAATCTTCACCGGTGTCTCCTCATAAGACATGTTCGCATCAAGAACAACAGGCTCATGATCTATCACATGTGAAGGGTCCGCCAAATATTTTCGAAGCATCAAAACATGAAAAACACTATGAACGGTCGACAAGGATGGTGGTAAAGCTAAACGGTAAGCCACCGCCCCAACTCGATCCAGAAACTCAAATGAACCGATAAACCTAAGGCTCAACTTGCCCTTCTTCCCAAACCTCATCACACCCTTCATAGGTGCCACCTTTAAGAACACATGATCCCCTACATTGAACTCAAGTGGGCCTCATTGTTTATCGTCATAACTCTTCTGTCGACTTTGGGCAACCCTCATCCTCTCTCTAATCAACATAATAGACTCACTAGTCCTCTGTAACAACTTGGGTCCCAACAGTCTCCTCTCCCCAACCTCATCCCAATGAGCGGGAGAACGACACTTTCTACCATAAAGTGCCTCAAACGGTGCCATCTCGATGATAGCTTGGAAACTATTATTATATGCAAACTCTACCAGGTACAAATGAGAGTCCCAACTACCACCAAAATCTAGAACACAAGCCCTCAACATATCCTCTAAAATCTGGTTAACTCTCTCTGTCTTACCATCGGTCTGAGGATGAAAGGCCGTGCTAAAATCCAAACCGGTACCCATGACGGAATGCAAACTCTGCCAAAACTTCGACACAAACCGAGTGTCCCGGTCTGATACAATCCTCACAAGCACACCATGTAGTCTAACAATCTCCCTCAAGTATAACTATGCCCAAGTCTCAACCGGATAAGTGATCCTCCCCGGTAAAAAGTGTGCGAATTTTGTGAAACGATCCACAATGACCCAAATGGCATCATACCCTTTGGATGTTCTAAGCAACCCACAAACAAAATCCATAGAGATCTCCTCCCATTTCCACTCGGGTATACTCAAAGGATTAAGATAACCCGCTGATCTCGTCCTTAAAGCCTTGACTTGCTGACAAGTCAAACATCTACTCACAAACTCTGCGATCTCAAGTTTCATCCCGGGCCACCAATAATGTTGTCTCAAATCTCTATACATCTTGGTACTACCCGGATGAATAGAAAAGATAGAATTGTGAGCCTCCGCCAACAATTCTTTTCAGAAAGTCGAACTCAAAGGTACACATAGCCTTTGACGATACATCAAAGCACTATCAGAGGAAAAAGTGAAATGGCTAGGTATACCTGACTCTGCCTCAATAAAAATGGCCTGTAAATGATTCTCGCCCCTCTGAGCCTCAATCATCCTCTGTCTCAAAGTAGGCCCCACTGTCAAGCTAGCTAAACTCACTGTAACCTCGGCAGTAAGGAGGGCTATCTCGGCACGCTCCAACTCCCATCTCAATCTCACTGGTAAAGCAGACAAGTGCGAAAACTTTCTGCTAAGTGCATCCGCCATTACATTGGCTTTCCCGGGATGGTACTGAATATCACAATCATAATCTTTCACAAGCTCCAACCATCTTCGTTGTCTCATATTCAATTCCTTCTGAGTGAAGAAATATTTGAGGCTCTTGTGATTGGTGAATATCAAGATCTTCTCACCATACAAGTAATGTCTCCAAATTTTCAAAGCATGTACAACCGCCGCCAACTCCATATCGTGAGTCAGATACTTTTTCTCATGCTCCTTCAACTAATGGGAAGCATATGCTATGAGTTTCCCATGTTGCATCAAAACGTAACCCAAACCTCTCTTCGAAGCATTGGTATAAACCGTCAAACCACCACTACTATCGAGTGATACTAGAACGGGTGTCGTTATAAGTCTGTTCTTGAGCTCCTCAAAGCTCTTTTCATACTCCTCAGACCATACAAAGTTCACTCCTTTCTTGGTCAAATGTGTCAAGGCCGATGCTATTTTAGAAAAGTCTTGAACAAACCGTCTATAATAACCGGCAAGCCCAAGAAAACTATGAATTTCCGTCACACTAGGTTGTCTAGGCCAACTACTAACCACCTGAACTTTAGAGGGATCCACCATCACCCCTTTACTAGAGACCACATGGCCTAAGAATGCCACTTCCCTTAGCCAAAACTCACACTTAAAGAACTTTGCATACAATTTCTGTTCTCATAACACCGTCAAAACTTTCTCTAAGTGCATAGCATGCAACTCCTCATTCTCAGAATAGATAAAAATATCATCAATAAACACAATAACATAGGAGTCAATGAACCTCCTAAACACCGTTTGCATAAGATCCATAAAAACCGCCGATGCATTAGTCAAACCGAAAGACATAACCATAAACTCATAATGCCCATAACGCGTCTGGAAAGCTGTTTTCGGAATATCATCCTCCCGGATCCTCAACTGGTGATAACCGGATCTCAAATCTATCTTCGAAAAGATAGTAGCCCCTCTCAACTGATCAAATAAATCATCAATCCTTGGCAAAGGGTATTTATTTTTCACAGTAACTCGGTTTAACTCTCGGTAGTCGATACACAACCTCATTGAACCATCTTTCTTTCTCACAAACAACACTGGTGCTCCCTAAGGGGACACACTAGGGTGTATAAACCCTAAATCTAAGAGTCCTTGTAACTGACTCTTGAGCTCATTCAGTTCCGCTGGTGCCATACGATAAGGTGCCTTGGACAATGGAGCCGTCCCAGGTAACACCTCTATCTAAAAATCCATCTCTCTCACCGGTGGTAAACCAGGTAACTCATCAGGGAAAACATTAGAGAAATCCTTCACAATCGGTACAGAATCTAGTGTAGTCACACTAAAAGATGTGTCCAAATAACCCCAAGCACCAACACACAAGAGAGCTCTATCCTGAATCGCAGAGATGATTGCAGGAGTCACTCTACCTCGAGTCCCATGAAATTGAAAACTAGTCCCACATGGACCAATAAAATCCACAACTTTGGCACTACAGCCAATGTTGGCGTGGTTGGCTGACAGCCAATCCATACCCAATATAATATGAAAGTCACACATAGGCATCACAATCAACATAGCATGCAGGCAACAGCCCAAAATACACAAATCATCGGTATAAATAACTCTATCCACAACAATAGATTTCCTAAGCGGAGTAGACACATGCAACTCATGCCCTAACGACGCAGACTCACATGCAGCGGACTCTACAAACTCAGCAGAAATAAAGGAATGACTCGCCCCCGAATCAAATAAAGTTAAAGCAGAATGTCCCAAGATTGTCACAGTACCTGTAACAACAGTACCTGATGCCTCGGCATCTTCTCTAGAAACACGGGCCTGCTGAGCTGGTTGAGGGGGTGTCTGAACAGGTGGTGGTGCTCTCTGATACTGGTTAGGCCTAGCCTGGCCTCTACCTCCTGTCTGACCCCGACCCTGCCCCTGGCCATGACCACTATACTGCTGTGGAGCCTGAAGTCTCGGACAATGCAGTCGAACATGTCCATACTGACCACAGTGACAGCACTACGGACCACTACGCTGCGGTGTTGGACGAGTCTGAGATCAAGATGGTCCTCCGCCCCTACCCTGTGCATGCCTCGGTGGGTGTGCCACTCGACCTGACTGGTCATCCTCGGCCTTCCTCTTATGAGAGGAGGTCTGTGCAGCTGCTAACTCGGCCTTTTTCTCAGAAGGCCCAAGATCTATAGCCAAGGTAAAATCTAAAGCCTCAGCATAAGTGATAGGTCAAAAAGCTCGTATATGATCTCGGATGTCAGCTCTCAAGCCCACGATAAATCTATTCTTCTTACTCTCAGAATCGGCGATTTGCCCAGTAGAAAACTTGGACAAACGGTCGAACACCCTCTCATACTCAATCACATATCGGTCTCTCTGTCTCAGAGTCAGAAATTGTACCTCTAACTGATCTCTGATATCCTCCGGGTAATATTTGTCAAAGAACTTCTCCCTAAACATCTCCCACGTCACTACCAAAGTAGGACTCAAAGAACGAAAAAGTCCACGCCACAAATATAATGCATCGTCAACCAGAGAATAAGTCCCACAGTGGACCTTCAGTCGATCAGGGCATTGAATAGACTCAAGGGCTCTCTCAACCCTCGTAATCCATCTCTCGACAAGCGCCGGGTCAGCAGATGTGTCCCATCAAACTCAAAAGGGGCATGCCTCAGATAGTCTTTCAAAACCTCAGCAGCATTGCTACTCTCAGGTGACTCAACTTGAGCAAGTACTCTAGTAGGTGGTACAACACGATCCTGGTGTCCTCCACCACCACGTATCAACTCTAGATAATCCCCCACGAGAATAGTAACACTACCCCATGTATAGGTGGCCCATCAACTGGAGTCTCATCCTCACGCACAACATCCGGGATCGATCCTCTAGGATCAGTATGATCCTGAGGCGGAGGTGGAGTAACTGCCCTAGTATGACCTCGACCTCTACCTCGTATCGTAGCCGGTACACTACGCTGACTCCTCCTAAATGCAGCTACTTTGGGGGGCATACTGAAATCAAAATCAGACAAGTTCCTTGTGAGTCAAACATAAAACAGGAACTTACAAATCTACACTTAACTTATTGGTAAAATATTCTATAAAGTATAAATTTAGAGGATACCTGGTGCCCGTCGATCCGAGTGATGCTTTGGACAAGGACTTAAACCAAAACATGAGCAAAACAGCGGAAGACTAGATTTTATAAAAATTTGGCGTGGATCCGTTTAAAATATGAACTCCCTAAACCTGTTTACATAAGCCCAAATCAGAGAATTTAAAACAACTAAAGTTCATACTCCAGTTTATAACCAAATCAGAGAAAATAGACTCGATAATATGTACAACGCATCTTAGGCTCTCATGAGCCACAAAATACAAATTTAAAGACTAACAACATAGCATTCATAGAATGCCCCAAAATATATATGTAGTTCCATGTCCCAAAAGCCATCCGCTCGGGATCAAGCAGTACCACCTCCACGACCTCGTCCTCTCCCACGAGTATTACCTGAAAAAGTTTAAGTGTAGCAACATTAGTATAAGAATGCTAGTGAGAATAAGATGGATGCAAGCACTTCTATGGACTGAATTCCATATAGGAAAATGTGTCAAAAATCCTATCGTGCTCTTTGCTACCCATTCTATACTCCCAAGTACTATGCATAAGCAAAATCAATCTCATTCTACTATCTCGTAACTTCGAAAAATAAACATTCAAGCTCGTAAATAAAGTACTAAAACAACTAATTAGTACTAAAGCATAACAAAGTAAATTTCCACTCTCATTGTGACTACCTTCTCACATTTCATATTTCAAACCGTGACCACAATCTCACCATTCACATACCACACTGTGACCACATTGTCACGAATCACATTACCACGCCGTGACCACCTTGTCACTAATCACATCACCATGCCGTGACCACATTGTCACCAATCACATTACCACGTCGTGACCACATTGTCACCAATCACATTCCCACGCCGTGACCACATTGTCACCAATCATATTACCACGCCGTGACAACATTGTCAATTTCCACACATACCATGCCTACCACACATACCACATGATGATTCATTACCACACATACCACACTTACCACACATACCACGCCTACCACACATACCACACGATGATTAGTTACCACACATACCACGCCTACTACACATACCACATGATGATTCATTACCACACATACCACGCCTACCACACATACCACACGATGATTCTCTCCAAGTTTCCTTTAACTATCTTATAACCACTCAATTCAACGGAGACATCTAATACTCTTCTCCAATTTCCGGAAACATAATTCTCCTTGAGAATACAACTTAATCCACAATTAAGAAACTCACTATAAACACACCAAAAGTTTACTAATTTTTTTCCTTATGCACTTTCACTACAAAAAAACTGTCAATTTGCGACCACGAACTTGCGACCATATGGTCGTTTTTTGCTTATAATGCGACCAAAAAAGCGACAAAATAAGTGGTGGCCAAAAAGCTGGTCGGTCCAGAATTTGTGCGACTGGATAGTCACAAATATACGACCAAAAATTTTTGGTCGCAAAAAAGTCAACCTTTTGAAAATACGACCAGATGGTCACCTTAAAAGTGACCATATGGTCGTAATTTATCTTCAAGATAAGTGACCAATTGGTCACATAAAAAAGTGACAAAATGGTCGTATTTTATGTGACCAAATGGTCACTTTTAGAGTAAGTAAAAATACGACCAGATGGTTGCTTTAAAAGTGACCATATGGTCACATTTAAGAATTTTTTTAAAAAATTTAAATTTCAATAATTAGTTAATTAATTATTAATTATTAATTAGTTAATTAATTATTAATTATTAATTATTTATTTAATTAATATTAAAATTTAATAAAAAAAATTAGAATTAAAATAAAAAATATATATATCAAATATTCAAAAAAACGTTTTATACAGTCGAAAGAATCCTAGAACTCTCTGAGGGGCGGGGGTAGGGGAGGAGGCGTCGATGATGAAGGGTCGCCGCTAGAGAGATCCAAGTACGCGGCTAAAGCGGATGCGACCTGGGCCTCGACTCGTGCCTGCATGTCGGCCTCAATCGCAGCGACTCGAGTAACGAAGTCCTCGCGCATAGCCTCCATGTCCGCGCATGCCGCCTTCTCCAACAGGAGAAGGGCCGAAGCTAGTACTCGCTCTCCTCCCGAGGCCGGGGCACATCTGCATAAAGGCGTCGCCGTCTGGCCGAGCCGAGCCCAGGAACCGACCCATCAGGCCGAACCCCCTCAGCGACCTCCAAGAACACCTCTCTACCTGGTCCTCCTGAGTCGGTTGCGAGTCCGGTGTGGGCAAACCGCGAGTCAAGGACTCGTGAAACGTTCCTAAACATTTAAAATTCAGAAAATAAAATGGTTAATATATAAGGTAGGAAAAATTTTAAAGAAAAAATAATAATTGAAAAAATTATTAAATACCTGAACTGCTTTCGCCTTATCGTCGACGAACGTCCTGTCCTTCTTCGTGTGAAGAACGCGGTGCAGCTCATCGGGTGGGACGGGGCGCCCGTGCTTCGCTTCCTAAAAAATTAATGAGTGAAGAATAAAACATAATAAATTAATAAGTAATTGAAAAAGAAAACGAGAAAAAAGTACGTAAGTAAGAAAACGACGAAAAAAAAACATACCAATCGACGATGGTGCTCGTCGTGGGTCCGTGCCCCCGCTGTGTGTTTGGTGGGATTTTTCGCGCGGTTGGCCTTATTCCTGCTTGACATTGCCTTGCCCTCAGGAGTGTTCAAGCTCGCGAGAAGCCGCGCGTGGTCTTCTTGGCTCATCCACATGGGGCGGTTTGCTGCTTGCTTTCTGCGCGCCCGGTACATGAGGTCCTTGAATCGATCCCGGACGTGACTGTCCCAAAGGGGGAACAATCTACCGTCGGTGATATCGGGATCGATAACAGGAAACTTGCCCTGAAAAAAATGAAATAAAAAATTGTTAAAGTAATAAATTTATTTCTATAAATTTCAAAACTAATTAATTATGAAAATAAATGATGTTTTTTACCTTCCAATTGTCGTACATCCGACGTTTCTCCGTCGTCGGAATCTTCTGCCAGGGAAGGTCACTGGGTAGAGGCATGCTCTTGAGGACCTCGCGAAACCGTTTTGAAACGGTTGTATGCGGCTGTACTCTGCAAAATCATAAAAAATTATTGTGCTATTAGAAACTATTAGTTAACAGGAATAAAAAACACTTTGAAAAAAAATAAACAAAATTACTTACGTATCCCCTTCAATCCGAAGGGTAGAGTCTGCGGCCCGAGACGGTTGCGTGCATGAAGTGGAGGGGCCAGCTGGATCCGACCCTGATGCAGACCCGGACGCATACCCTGATGCAGACCCTGATGCTAAGCCAGTAGTCGTGGCCAGGGAGTCCTGCGGCAGTCGTGGTGTCGCAGAGTCGGTCTTAGGGACTGCATCATCGAGCGTGGCAGGGGCAACGGCAAGTCCCGTCTCATAACTAAAGAGGATGCCCAACTCCTCCGTAGTCAGGTCCGCATCAGGGGCAGCGGCAGTAGGCGTCTGCGGAGACCCCTGGTCACCCGCGTCGTCAGGCTCGTCTGACTGGGGAGGACGTCGTCTGCCCGTCATAATCCTACAACCAAAATAAACTAATTTAATACTAATTACGTAAGTAAAATATTGAAATAAATTTAATTAATTAATTAATAAAATAATGTAAATTAAACTAACATAAATTAAGTAAATAATTTAAAATAAACTAATCAAATTAATTTCAATAAAAGTAAATTAAAATTAGATTAATTGAACTAAAATTAATTCAATTATACTTATGATTAATTAATTAAAACTAAAATAAACTAATCATTTAATTTGAAAAAAGTAAATTAAAATTAGATTAATTGAAACTAAAATTAATTGAATTAAACTTAATATTAATTAATTAAAACTAAACTAAACTAATCAATTAATTTGAATTAAAGTAAATTAAAATTAGATTAATTGAACTAAAATTAATTGAATTAAACTAAAATTAATTTAATTCAATTAATTTTAGTTTCAATTAATCTAATTTTAATTTACTTTATTTCAAATTAAATGATTAGTTTATTTTAGTTTTAATTAATTAATCTTAAGTTTAATTGAATTAATTTTAGTTCAATTAATCTAATTTTAATTTACTTTAATTCAAATTAATTGATTAGTTTATTTTAGTTTTAATTAATCAATCATAAGTTTAATTCAATTAATTTTAGTTTCAATTAATCTAATTTTAATTTACTTTATTTCAAATTAAATGATTAGTTTATTTTAGTTTTAATTAATTAATCTTAAGTTTAATTGAATTAATTTTAGTTCAATTAATCTAATTTTAATTTACTTTATTTCAAATTAATTGATTAGTTTATTTTAGTTTTAATTAATTAATCTTAAGTTTAATTGAATTAATTTTAGTTTCAATTAATCTAATTTTAATTTACTTTATTTCAAATTAATTGATTAGTTTATTTTAGTTTTAATTAATTAATCTTAAGTTTAATTGAATTAATTTTAGTTCAATTAATCTAATTTTAATTTACTTTTATTCAAATTAATTTGATTAGTTTATTTTAGTTTTAATTAATTAATCTTAAGTTTAATTGAATTAATTTTAGTTTCAATTAATCTAATTTTAATTTACTTTATTTCAAATTAATTGATTAGTTTATTTTAGTTTTAATTAATTAATCTTAAGTTTAATTGAATTTATTTTAGTTCAATTAATCTAATTTTAATTTACTTTTATTCAAATTAATTTGATTAGTTTATTTTAGTTTTAATTATTTAATCTTAAGTTTAATTGAATTAATTTTAGTTTCAATTAATCTAATTTTAATTTACTTTATTTCAAATTAATTGATTAGTTTATTTTAGTTGTAATTAATTAATCTTAAGTTTAATTGAATTAATTTTAGTTTCAATTAATCTAATTTTAATTTACTTTATTTCAAATTAAATGATTAGTTTATTTTAATTTTAATTAATTAATCTTAAGTTTAATTGAATTAATTTTAGTTCAATTAATCTAATTTTAATTTACTTTTATTAAAATTAATTTGATTAGTTTATTTTAGTTTTAATTAATTAATCTTAAGTTTAATTGAATTAATTTTAGTTTCAATTAATCTACTTTTAATTTACTTTATTTCAAATTAAATGATTAGTTTATTTTACTTGTAATTAATTAATCTTAAGTTTAATTGAATTAATTTTAGTTTCAATTAATCTAATTTTAATTTACTTTATTTCAAATTAATTGATTAGTTTATTTTAGTTTTAATTAATTAATCTTAAGTTTAATTGAATTAATTTTAGTTCAATTAATCTAAGTTTAATTTACTTTTATTCAAATTAATTTGATTAGTTTATTTTAGTTTTAATTAATTAATCTTAAGTTTAATTGAATTAATTTTAGTTTCAATTAATCTAATTTTAATTTACTTTATTTCAAATTAATTGATTAGTTTATTTTAGTTTTAATTAATTAATCTTAAGTTTAATTGAATTAATTTTAGTTTCAATTAATCTAATTTTAATTTACATTAATTCAAATTAATTGATTAGTTTATTTTAGTTTTAATTAATTAATCTTAAGTTTAATTGAATTAATTTTAGTTTCAATTAATCTAATTTTAATTTACTTTATTTCAAATTAAATGATTAGTTTATTTTAGTTTTAATTAATTGAATTAAACTGAACATTAATTAATTGAATTAAACTTAACATTAATTAATTGAAACTAAAATTAATTGAATTAAACTAAATTAAGTAATGAGGAATTAAAATACATTAGATTATTTGAACAAAAATTAATTAAAGTAAACTAACTAATGAAGATTTCAACTATTAGATTACCCTATATTAAAATTAATTCAATTTAACTAACATTAATTAAATTTAATTTCTAAGATTAATTACTAAAAACTAAACTTAACTAAACAAATTAATTAAATTAAACTAAATTAAAATTAGATTGATTTGAACTAAAATGTATCAATTAATTAAAGTAAACGAAATAAGATTAATTAACCTTAAGTAAACTAAGTACTTAATTAAACTAAATTACATTAATTAAAATAAAATTTATGAAATTAACAACATTAAACTAAACTAATTAAATTAAAATAAAACTTAAACTAAAACTAACTTAAAATGGATACGAAACTAACCTCGTTATAGAAACCGGGATTGGAGGTTTAGGGTGTTTAGGTTTAGAGTAGGATAGGAACGGGGAAAAAAGAACGAGGAACGGAACGGGGGAAAGAGAGAAAAGAAAGAAAAGGGAGAAAGAAAAAGAGAAAGGAAGAAAAGAAACGGGGGAAAAGAAAAGGGATCTGATTTTAAATCAGATTTTGCGACCAAATGGTCGCAAATATGTAATAATACAAGATACGAAAGGTCGCGCGTGCTGGGGAAAATGCGACCATGTGGTCGCATTTCTTGAAAAAGCGACCATATGGTCGACACTCTGCCATGATGAACAACAGCTGTCATATCACAAGTCCCGTCAATAATTGCGACCATCTGGATGGTCGCGATTATGAAATCCACCGCCTAAAATTGCGACCATATGGTCGTAATCTTTAAATTCACCGCCATAAATTTCATGGAAATTTAATTTTACCGCTAATATTTGCAACCATATGGTCGCCATTTCACTTATATTTTAAAAAAATATATAATTATACTTTCTAAAAAAATGCGACCATTTGGTCGCCTTTCCATTCTGAATTACTACCATGTGGTCACCTTTTGGGTGAAATTGCGACCACATGGTCGCAAATATTAATATATATATATATATATATATATATTTTTTTTTTTAATCATTCCTTAAAAGAATTAGTTTTAATTAATTAAACACATACACACACATTTGAATAATCAAGTTAACGAAATATCTCATTCATCATCGTCTCCAAGAAGTCCGTCACATACAGTCTTCTTCTTCTGTTTCTTCATCAGATTCATCGCCTCGAATAAATTCATCATCAATGTCACGTGCGTGAGAAGTGGAAGCATTTGTATCATCATCATCATGCAATGTTATCGTTCCATCTTTCAAAGGACGAACAGTACTTGCATTCTGACCATCGTCGATTGCACGAGATCTTTTCTCATCTTCTTGAAAAGCAACAACTTCCTCTGCATGGTCGTCTTTCTCGGACAAGTGTTCTTCTACCTGGCGTGGTTTAACTTTATAAACAACTAACCAATCTGTCAGATCTCGTCTATTAATCGGATAGTTCAGGTAATAAACTTGAATCGCCTGTGAAGCCAGGACGAACCTATCAGCGGTGCGCATATGTTTACACTTGTTTACCTCAACGATTTGTAAATGATCAATCTTACGGACTCCGCCCCGTCTGGTTGTCTCGAACCAAGTGCAGTTGAACAGAATAATGCGTTTTAGCGTCGGACTTGCGTATTGAATCTCAAGAATCTCATCGATTACTCCGAAGTAATCGTCTTCGTTTGTGCCGAACACGTGACCTGTGATGCAAACACCACTGTTGTTTGTTGCCCTGTTCACTGAATGCGCCTTCGTTTGAAATCTATAACCGTTACCCACGTATCCACCATACGACCTTGCTATCCGTCCAGGTCCCTTTGCCAAAGAAATGATGCGAGGATCATGCACCGGTAATGCAGGGGAGTCAACCTGTGTCATTGTCCATGCACATACAGTAATGTTAGGAAGATAGTAATTGTTTCAACATAATGCAACGGTTTTTTGACAATTTAAAATAACTCACGTATGCACTGAACCAAGAACGAAACTCTTTGTCGATTATTGACCCCTCCTCAACGTCTGTAGGACCAACTCGTGTCATTAGAACGTATACGTTTAGAAATAATCTGTATGTTACAAAAATAGTTAGCAAATAGTTTGGAATTGTTTATGCGATGAAATAATGTTAAGTTACAAACTCACTCTATGTAAGGTTCGATCTCTACGCAGTTGCATAACACGTATGTCTGCATTACGTGATACTCAGAATCGGTCAACGGCCTACGCACTGATCTTCCAACTGTCATGCCAGGTTCCGTAAAAATCGGCAAGTCGTTCATGTCAACACCTTCAAGTAAATTTTCGACAATGTTTCGTTTCGCCGGTCGAAACTGCTTTGCAATGTGTTGATCAAAGTAGTATTAACAAAATGTGGTAGTCTCGTGCGTCAGGTACGCACTACAGATAGATCCTTCTACTTGTGATCTATTTCCAACCATCTTTTTCAACCGACGTAAGTACCTGTGGGTACAAAACATAATTAACATTCGATGATCACTGTACTGATTCATACGCGTACATTACAAAATAACTATGCTTACCTTTCAAATGGGTACATCCAGCGGTAATGTACGGGACCCCCTAAGAATGCCTTGTATGGAAGATGCACTGGAAGATGCTCCATGGAGTCAAAAAACCCAGGTGGGAACATTCGCTCCAACTTACAAATAATAACGGCGATCTCTGAACTCATTGAAGCGACAGTGGCTTCCGTCAGCTCTGTACATGTCAAGTCCCTGAAAAAAACACTCAACTGGGCAAGCGGCTCCCAATGTCTATTCTCTAGGAATGGTCTGAACGCGACGGGCATCAATCGTTGCATGAATATATGACAGTCGTGGCTTTTCATCCCGAACATGATATGTTTTTGACTGTCTATACACCGTCTCAAATTCGAAATGTATCCGTCCGGGAATTTGATGGATTTGATCCACTCAAATAATGTTTTCTTTTCATCCGTCGTCAACATGTACTTTGCTTTTGCGTAATTATCATTGTCGTCAGGCTCCAACTCAGGACGGTGACATATCTCCCGTATATCGTAACATGCCTTCAGATTGTCCTTCGTTTTTCCCAGAACGTTCAAAATCGTATTGAAAATGTTGTCTAAGAAATTCTTCTCGATAGGCATTACATCAAGATTGTGTCTAATCAGTAGATCTTCCCAATACGGTAGATCCCAAAAAATACTCCGTTTCTTCCAACCCGTGTTTTTCCCAGCCGCATTGTTTGCACTCTCTGCACCTTCCACTGTAATCTTCTGCATCCCTATAGCATTTATACTGTGAAGAATCTGTCTTCCACTATACATGGTCGGGGGGGTTTGTTTTCTTACTCGTCGACCCTTCTTTCCGTCGCTGCAGTTTGAACGGAAAGTGTGATTCAACAGCAAAAATCGACGGTGACAGTCAAACCAACAAGTTTTCCGACCGTTTCTGAGATAAAATGCATCTGTGTCTAGCATGCAATGTGGACATGCGTATGTCCCCGCCGTACTCCATCCTTTAAGAGGAGGAAATTAAGGTTCACACAATTAACTACACCGACTAAGGAAAGCAATAACAAAAGCTAAACACGGACTCAAAAGCGTATATGCAAGCAATTAAAGATCAACATACCGACAACATTGAATACGCAGGGAAGTCACCGATCGCCCAGATCAACGCGGCGCGCATTAAGAAATTTTGTTTCTTGAAATGTCGCACGTCATAACACCGTCGATTCACAACCTTTTCAACTCGCAACAACCTGGTTGCAAATACACATCCAAGGTTCGTTTTGGACTTTTCGGCCCTGTGCACGATCACTGTTAGAAAAATCATCGGGTCTCGCATGCACATCGAGGGAGGCAAGTTATACGAGGTTACCATGATGGCCAAACTGAATATTGTGCCCCGGATGCCCCGAACGGGTTGAAGCCATCCGTGCATAAACCCAATCTGACGTTTCTCGGATCTTGTGCAAAATCCGGATGACAATTATTTAAATGCTTCCATGCCGCAGCATCTGAGGGATGTCTCATAACACCTTCGTCCTGTGAATGCTCGTGATGCCATCTCATGTGCGAGGCTATCACATCCAATGCATATAGCCGTTGCAGACGTGGGGTCAGCGGTAAATAGAACATGCGGGCGTTCGAAATCAGGCTGCGTTTCCCTTGTTTGTATCTTGGAAGAAAACAGAATTTGCAATGATGCAGGTCCTCATCCACATCCCAGTAAATCATGCATCTGTTTTGACACGAATCTATTTTCTCCACGGGTAATCCAAGTCCCTCCACTAGCTTTTTCGTGTCGTACAAACTGTGGGGCATATTATTTTCTTCTGGAGCGCATCGACGAAACCACGATGCAATCGCATCAAATCCTCTAAGGGTATGTTGTATCGCGCCTTTATATTTAAAAGTTTCAGAGCGTGACAAGTTGACTTACCTCACACCCATCGTACAATGGTCAGCTGGTTGTCTTTAGCATCTCGTGCATCTTTCGTGCATCCGGATTCATTTCCTCTTCTACAACCCGTTCATCTTCGCTTCACGTTTAAACTTTCACGGAAATTTTCATTGCCCCCATACCCCGCACCATCAAGTATCATTTCCCCGTGATCCGACTATCCTGTTGTTCATCATTCCGTTCTTCGTCAACAACCTCTACATTCGAGCTGCTACCTTCGTATCGTCTCGATTCATGTAATGCAGCGTCGAACATTTCCTGTGTTTCCCCCTGAAACACCCAGTGATAATAATTCTGCACAAATCCCCGACTATAAAGATGCACCTTCACATTTATAACCGGTATGATTCTCCTATTGTCGCATTTCCTGCACGGGCAATGTAGCTTTCCACCATACTTTTCATAATAGACAGTTGTCATGCAAAACTCAACAAACTATTCAAGCCTCGCCACAAACTCATCGTTCAAATACCCGTCTATCAAACGAACATACATCCACTCTCTCATTTTCTTTTTTCTTAATGTTAACAAACAATAGGTGGAGGGATTTTATAATGGACTCCTCTGCTCATTTGCGACCAGATGGTAGTATTTTTGCTACCACCTGGTCGCATTTTCCCGCCAAAATTTCCCGCCATTTTCCCGCCAAAATTTCCCGCCATTTTCCTCACTGCCCAGAGTCACATCAAGTCAGAATTTACGACTAGATGGTCACTTTTTTGGTGACCAGTTGGTAGCTCTTATGCCACCAAATTCTTTATCAATTATTGGTCCCATAAAATCACATAATTTGTGACCATCTGGTCACTTATAATTGTGATCATTTGGTAGCTTTCTTCCCTCCAATTATAAGCTACCACTGCTCACTTTTAGGTCACCAAAATTGCGACCATTTAGTCACTTTTAATTGTGACCATTTGGTAGCTTTCTTCCCTCCAATTATAAGCTACCACTGCTCACTTTTAGGTCACCAAAATTGCGACCATTTAGTCACTTTTAATTGTGACCATTTGGTAGCTTTCTTCCCTCCAATTATAAGCTACCACTGCTCACTTTTAGTCACCAAAATTGCGACCAGTTGGTCACTTTTATTTGTGACCACTTGGTAGCTTTTTTCCCTCCAAAATTACGCGCCATTGTTTGCTACCAATTTGCTACCAAGACTTATTTTAGTCACAAAAGTGCGACTACATGGTCGTTTTTTTAGGTGACCAATTGGTCGCTTCTTTCGCGCCATTTTTTATGACTACTTCTGCTTTTGGTCGCAATCTGGTATCGAAAAAAGTGACCAGATGGTCACTTAAAGTCAACCTTCAAAAAAAGTGACTAGGTGGTCACCAAAAAACCACCACTTTTTTTTGGTTGCAAATTTATGGTCGTATTTTGACAGTTTTTTTGTAGTGTTTCCTCATCTCCCAACTACATTCAATCTTGGATAAGCTCTAAAATATAATAACCTTCTTAACCCCGATCAAACATGATCATCATACAACCAGAAAACATAAAAGTAATCACAACCATTTTAAACTCACCTTATAAGTGAAGTCAACTCCAAATCGTCGGTTGGCCAAATTCACGATCGATGCACAAAACCTATAATTCAAATACACCTAAAGTATAATAACTAACTGAAATGAACAACGATCGTCACGTTACAAAAATAAAAGACAAAACAACCCGGGAATTCCCCCCATGAAGCCCACGGCCAAAGGGAAAAGAGGGATTGTAGATAGTTTTCCGGATTTCAAGCACTTTAGAAGTGTTTCGGGTTTGTTTCGGCCACTTTGGAGATTGGTACCATCAATGGGTAATCTTAAATTAGGGTTTTGGACAATAAATCAATCCCGATAAATTAAGTAAAACATAAAAACATAACATTTGAAATACCCTAATCATCATCAAATAAGGGAAATTCAAGCGGAAAGGGTTTCCGGGTCAAACTCGATTTTAGGGTTAGGGTAAGTTTCCAAAATCACCTAAAACGATTCCCTTGATTGAAATCTTCGAGTTTCTCGGCACGAAATAGAAGATTTAAATCAAAAACTCCATTAAAACACTATTTGGAGCTTAGGTTAGAAACTTTGTCATACTTTAAGGCCTTAAGAAAACGGATGAAAAGCTCAATTGTTAGGTTGGAAATGATGCTCGGGCCCGTGGCTATCCAACGCAACTGAAATTATAGCGATCCGCCAAGAAATGAAGAAAAACAAAAAATGGGAGATTGGGAGATGAAGCTCTCGGCCTTGGGAGGAAATAAGAGAGAAATTTGATGAACTCTGTCTAATTTTAGGATATTTAAGGAGAAAATGAATAGTGATTTACATATTTAAGAAATTAGAAATGACGCATATGTCCTTTATTTGTCTTAAGCTTTTAAACAAGCCTAATGGTGATTAATAACTATTAAATGTGCCCATTAATAATTATTAATACAACCGAAACTAATTTAGGCTAATTAAGCGATTAAAAAGGTTTCCGAACGAAATTAACTATTTAAATCTAAATAACTAATTCTAAAATTAACTTTAATATTTTAATTAAATAAATAAATAAATAAAATAATAATAAAAAAAATTTCACCTCAAAGGACGTTACATGACTCTAACTAATTGGTATAGTAACGATTATTGAATTTTTTTTAGTGAGTCATGGCTTAGATTGTTTTAGTTATCTGTCTCAAGAGCCACATAAATGTTAAAAAAAATTCCTTGCCTTGGAGTTTCAACCATGTTTCTCCTCTATTTAATTGGATTTCCCCCACTCTGTTAAATTAGAAATCCATTTTTATTTAGATTCTTCATATTTTGGTTATGTGTTTATGTCATTTTGATCAATAATAAATCTGTATTTATGTTCCAATTCATATATACAGTCAATTCCATAGATAACTTATAAAATATTTATTTACTCATGAAAAAATTAAAAAAGCTAACCACAATTATGCTTGTACATTTAAAAGTTCTTTAAGAATAATTCGACTGTAGATATATTTTATAATTGTATTTATTTGTTATGATAATTACTATATTTTCCTTATTTGAAAATACCCAATTGAAAATCCACAAACCCAACACAACAAGAAGAAATTGACTTATAGTTTTGATTTTATTTAAATATGGATTTAAACTCTATATTAATTGGTTAGGCAAATTAAAATGTTACTTGAATTGAACTTGCTTGACTATTTCTTTTGGAAATTTGGTCCCTTAGTTGTATGATGGATAAGTTCTAATTACTATTGTGATGTCGTTAATATCACTCAAGCTTTAATTTTAGCTACTATTATTGTAAATCATTTATCATTCTTTGTGAGTGTAATTAACATCTTGCTCCAGAGAAGAGAGATTTATTTGCACTCAATTACTTCATCATGGACGAGATATTTTAATTGTGAGAAGGCTTGTATTCAATATATTTGTACTCTAATTGATCTTTATATTAATGTTTTTTGATATTTTAGAAAGCAGTCTATTCATGAATGGTTATCAATATTTTAGCTATTTATCTTGAAAGCATTCCATTATTAGGATTGAAGGGTTTGTATGCATATCTTGATGGAGCCTTTATTTATGGGGTTAATTGAAATTGTTCTAATTTTGTGATTTTTATAATATTGAAATGAATTTTAAACTAATAATTTATTGAAGTAAACCAAAGCTTCCTAACTCTTCCTCTTCTACAAGCATTAGTAATTAACAAGACTTGTTGTGGATTATAAATGAGTTAAATTTTTATTTTTATGGTCTTTCTTTTGTCTTTATTACAAGTGCAAGACTTGTTTTGGCATCCAACATTGTGGTTAGTTCATAATTATTTCCCTTTAAACTTCCTTATCCCTTTTTTTAATTTATGTATTTCATAAAGCTAACTTTAAAGAGCAAGTTTTCTATTATTTCTTCTTCTATGCATCTTGCTTCACTACAAGAATTATGATCTAATACAACATTTAATGTCACTATTCTTTTTTTGAATCATCAAACATGATGGTGCATATGTTTGCAAGTGGCTATACTCGAATGATATTAGAAGTAAATGTTTGTTTTGAGAAAAAGATATCTGTTATGTGTGGTGTGTTTGTCATTAGTTATGCTTGTTTATCTTTTTAATTATATCGAACGATTTTTAGGCTCAGGTTTCTAATTGGACTAGTTGTACATATTATTCGCTATTGTTATATAATATAGCATGGCTATTAGAAAATAATAGTAATTCATCTGATATTGCAATTGTTTGCTAGTGTTTTGAAAAAATGGCTTGTTGTCTTTTTTTTTTAACTTTATCCAATAAGATTAATCAATTACGTCTCAGAGACTATGGTTTGATATTGTGATCTTACTCATATATATATGAAGCATTTAAATAACGGCATTACAAAAAATGAGGGATATAATAGCCTTAATTTATAGCATATTTTACAAAAGCGCGCTTGACTCTCCCACGTGTGCTAGGATCTTTCATTTTTAATTTAAAAGAAATAAAAAAAGGGGAAAAAAAAGCTATGTTATCAAATCAAAAAAATTTTCTCCCGTCCCTATGATTGAGGTTGAGGTTGTTCTTTGAATTTTATGAAAAGGTATGAGGCTGTAATTTAATGGGTGAGAAAGAAAATCATTTAGAGGGGCATTTGTTGAAATCTAACGGTTTTCACAGCTTTGAAAAATAAGAAAAAATTGCTCACAACCCATCACTAAAACTTCCTTGTCCAACTTAGTTTGTTTAATTTTAAATCTTTTTAACCAACTAAAACCATGAGTCAATTTTATTTCACTGATACTATATTAATGTGTTTTTCTTTTCAAGAGCGTCATGTTTAGCTATTAATGTCCTCCTTGTTCGTGATATTGATACAAAGTTCGTACTCTTCTTCTCGATTAATATCATATTAATGTGCTAAGTTCCACTTTTTAATTATCTATTTATCTAGTTTACTTACCATTAAATAAATTTCATCTTCATTATCAATGTAATATGTTAATTGAATTACCTTGATTTTATCTGGTCTTAACTAATTTCTCTTATCCATGCTAGATGTGCTTTGAGCGTGTTTTCTTGTTTGGCGCTTCGAGTCACACTCTAAATTTAAAAAATCAAAATTATTAAGCCACAAAAGGAGAATAGTGACATTTTTCGTTTCTTGCCGTGGTTGGAGTATTTTTTTTAAAGAAGATGAAGGTAAAACATTTTCCTGAGGTTAGAGTCTACAAATTTTCATATTCAAATCTTTGTTTTGACATGTGTATAATAGGTTTTATAGCATCTCTTTCTCTCCATTCGTTTTTTTCCTTTAGATATTTTATAATTATTGTACTGTTGGTTCTCTTCCTTGTAGTTATAAATAACTAGAACTTAGTTATAGCATCTGAAAAGTTTTTAGTTAATCTGTTGCATATTGACGCTCACAATTTTTATTTTTCAAATGATAAAAATTAAACCCTTTTCCGTACCTACTTTCATATGTTTTGCTTATAGTACATTTCTATGTTTTTCCCATCTTTTCTACTCTATTTGAATTCTCAATTGAAGTCTTGGAATGGGAAAAAAATGGTGTTGTAAATGTGGATACAACAAAAAGGTTGGTTTTCTTCAATTTCTCTATCTATATGTTATGTTTTATAATTGACATGAATTGATTATGTATTATCGTGTTTTTATTATAATTGCTAGACCCTTAATGGTTCTTATATGTCTATTTATTTTTATTGCAGCTTTGTGAAATTGATACGATGCTTATCTTATCCATTTGTTTGAATTTAACTTTCATTTTGCTTGATTAAATAACTTCATTTACCTATTCATCTAATTTCTTTGATTTTCTCCTACAATACCTCTTACATTGAAATCATTACATAAATTCATGTAAATTGAACAAACTCAATGAACTGTACATGTCTTTCTTAGTTAGTTTCTTTTTTCACCTTGTTGAGCTCAGATGTATAAGATGGTAGTTGTTTGTAATTTAATAATAGATATTTGTAATGCTTGTTTTTTTGGAGAAATAGATGTAGCAAAAATAGGTCAAATTGATGGGCTATTTAATTATGTTTATAAAAAAATGTCATTTAACCCTTGGAAGAAGATAAAAAATGTGTTCATGTTAATAGAACTCCAATTGATTTATAAAAAAAGCACTTCATTTCAAAATTTGCATTAATCTCTTCCATTCACTTATAATGTTGAAATATTTAGATTATGCTTTAGGGGTTTTCAAGTTAAATTTTGAAAGCATAGATTTGGAAACAAAATTATTGACTATATGATTTTTTTTCAATTTTGAAAGCATAGATTTGGAAACAAAATTCTTGAAAATCCTAATACCACCTTATCAACAAGGCAGTGTCAATTAGGAAGCATTTGAAAAGGAATATGAAGGATAAGGACTCTATATTCCATTTGATTCTTGTTGATAGTATGTGACGACCCAACTTCTTTTAAATCATTTAAAACTAAAACACAGCGGAAGTCGTAGTATTTAAAAAAAACGGCATGAATATGTTTGAAACTTAGGCTAGCCAAAACCTGTATACAATTTTCACACCAGGAAATTTAAAAGTAAGGAAATCCAATTCTCTTTCCAAAGTTTAAGAGAGTTAATAACCATAAAAGTAAAACAAGAAGCTCTTATGAGCTTATATACAAATTTACAAATCAAAAGACACACAAATACAACAAAATGAATCCATGGACTTTTTAAAAGTGTATCTAGTCCATCTATGTATCATTATCCTCTCGATCAAGCAGCACTAGCTCCTCTCCCACCACCACAAGCATAAGCATTACCTAAAATTGTTTGTAATATCCATGAGCTAACAACAAGCGCAGTGAAAATAAACAGAATAAAAAGCAACAATAGACACCAAACCCGCATTCTGATATGTGTCCAAGTAAAACTTACTTATTCTTTAATAAAACTCCCAAAATTTGGAAGAATGTTTTCATATCCAATACCTTTTTCTAGTTCATCCTTTTAATACCTCGTAATGTATATAAAGTTTACCCTTCTTTTATGTTTAATCAAATAATATTAATCACGTTTGGACTTAACATAACCAACAATCACAATTACGATAGTGACGATAATGTTAGCATACGTGGTCCAACCACTATTCATTAACTCGTTAAACAAGTGTAAAGGCCACATAACCTTTACATCAATATAAACATCGCATGCGAATAATGTCAAGTAATGAAGCTCCCGTAGGCTAAGTTTATTCACCTCATTATCTCGCTTTCCAAAATAAAATATTCAAATTCCTTTTTAATAATGTCTATCCATCCCTAGTGAATAATGACAGGTAATGAAGCTCCCATAGGTTAAGTTCATTCACTTCATTAAACTCACTTTCAAATATAATATATGAATTCTTTTCAATAATATCTTCCCACCTTGTAACGTCCCGTTATTTTGAAGTGAAATTTTTTTTATTTAATATTTTAGTTATTTATTTTAATTAAAGTATTTAGTTTAATTTTAGTTTTAGTAATTTAGAATTTAGTAGTTAATTTCGCTCGAAAACCTTTTTAATCGTTTTATTAGTTTAAATTAGTTTTGGTTGTATTAATAATTATTAACGGGCCAATTAATAATTATTAATCACCTTTGGGCTAGTTTAAGAACTTCGGGTTTCGATTTATAAGCTAAAATCATTAAAGGGACGAACCGTAATTTCTAAATTTCTTAAAATATCTAAAATCACTATTCTTTCATCTTTAAAAATCACAAGTTGACCAAAGTTGGACCAAACTTTCTCTTCTTTGGCCGTGAGCCTCTTCTCCCATGGTGGGAGAGTTTTTTTCTCTTGGCTTTTCATCAATTCTTGACCGTTTTCGATAAGGTCAGTTGCGTTGGAATGCTCGGGATGTGGGCTATCTATCCCACCTAACCTTTTGGCTTTTCTCGTTCTCTACGGGAAGCCCTAAAAAGTGAGTTTTCAAAACTTTTTACATGATTTTGTTCGTTTTTTATTATAAATGAGTTTTGAAGTTGAAATCATGAATTTCTATTAAGGATTTTGACAATTTTGAGTCCGGATTTTTGAAAAACACTATTGACCCAAAAACACTATTCATCTGAAATCACTATTCACCCCGAAAATCCCACCTTTTCTCTTATTAGATATGAATTGCAATTCGTTGATCGATTGATGAATTGTAGGTGCGATTGCTCGTTTGTTGGCTCGTGGAAACTTTGTTGTCACGGGAGCATTCAAGGTGAGAATAAATAGAATTTAAAGTAGCTTTTGAAACCGAATAAGTTGAACGGCTTGTAGAATTGGAAGTTGAGATTAAGATTTGAATTGAAAGAATTAAAGTAAGTGAGTTAACATTCTTAGGCTTGGAGTTAGTTATAATTGAGCGAGAGAACTCATGGATTTCTCAAGGGAAATGTTAAACTCTTGGAAGTTCTAAGTTTAGATTAGTTCCGAAGCTTAAGAATGTCTATTGGAAGTTGAAGGTTTTGAGTATAATGGAATGAATAAGAAACTTGATTTTGGAACTTGAAATACTTATTGGAAGCAATATGATCATTTGAATTGGAGACTTTATGATTAAGTTAGTAAGTCGAGTTTAACTAAAGGCCGTTTGGCTTGATCTATTTATTGCTTTCTTATTAGAAGTTCCTAATTTTCTTATTTTATGTATAAGAGTATTACGTGATCCATTTACCTTTATGTTCTTTCGATTACTTTGAATGTTTATATTTATTTACTTGCAGTTGAAAGCATATTCATATCATATCATATCATATTGTATTATCGATAATTCGGAGGAATAATGAGACAATGCATAGACTGAGTGTGCTTGCATTGTATGGTATTATTCGTTTTATATTTCTGTATATGTACATGAGGAATGCTAAAGGACTGCGGGACTTTGCATGATCGGAGGAGATGGATAATGAGATAATGATGGAACTATGTGAGTTCTCATTATCTGGTATTATCCATAATTACTATGATACATATACGAAGATACAAGGTGAATGAACTGACCTACGGGAGCTTCATTACCTGTATTCGGTGAGTGAGTTAATGAGGTGAATGAACTGACCTACGGGAGCTTCATTACCTGACATTAATCACTAGAGGTGAAAAGATATTACTGAAAAGACTTTGTATATTTTATTTTGGAAAGTGAGTTTAATGAGGTTAATGAACTGACCTTCGGGAGCTTCATTACCTATCATTATTCACTAGAGATGGAATGCTATTATTGAAAGGACTTTGTATATTCTATTTTAGAAAGCGAGATAATGAGGTGAATGAACTGACCTACGGGAGCTTCATTACCTGATATTATTCGCATGTGATGGTTATATTAAAGTAAAGGTTGTGTGCCTTTTACACTTGTTTAGTGAGTTAATGAATGTTTATATATGTTAAGACCGAGTGAGCTTAACATTATTTATTAAAGAAAAGAAATAAAACATTATGTATATTATACTTTTCCATAGAGAAAAAGAATGAACCATGATGATAGCCGAGTGCTATAAGAAAGAGAAAGGAAATTGAATTGTATAATGAGAGAATACAAGGGTGTATTGAACCTTGTATAATTATTATGTTATATATGAGAGAACTAGATTCTCATTTAATTAGAAGATCCTGAATTTGGAAATTAATACTTGAAGTAAACCTTATGTATAGTATAAGGTATTGATGAGAATGAAATAAAGTGTTATATGTGTTATGAAACACATCCTCCTAAATACTTGGAAGATAGTTCATCAATTAATTGGGAGAATTGGTAAGTAAAAGTGTAGTACTTGATACAAAACCCTTTTTGATGGTTGAAAGGTAAGGGTATTTGAGTTTTACTTGGACACAAATCCGGATGCGGGTTTGGAGTCTAAAGTTACTTTTTATTCTGTTTATTTTCACTGGGCTTGTTGTTAGCTCATGATATTACAAACATTTTCAGGTAATGTTTGGGGTCGTGGGAGAGGAGCTGGTGCGGCCTGATCGAGTTGATGATGATGCTGAGATGGACTAGACTTACATTTAAAAGTCCATGGACTTATTTTGTTTTATTTTGTGTCTTTGAGATGTAAATTTGTTTATAAGCTCATAAGAGCTTTTTGTCTTAAGTTTTATGATTATAAGCTTCTTTAAATTTTGGAAAAGGAATTGCATTTCCTTACTTTTAAATTTCCTGATGTGAAAAATGTATACAGGTTGTGGATAGTTCAAGTTTTAAACATATCCACGCCAAATTTTTATTAAATAATAAGTCTTCCGTTGCCAATTTGATTTTAAATGATTTAAAAGGAGTCGGGTCGTCACACACCTCTAGTGAATAATGATAGGTAATGAAGATCCTGTCGGCTAAGTTCATTCACCTCATTATCTCACCCACTGAATACAGGTAATGAGCTCTAGTAGGCTAAGTCATACCATGTATCTTCGTATATGTACACTATAAGAAACTTTGGAATAGGTGACGTTTTTTTGGCGTCACCTATTCGAATAGGTGACGCTTTTCTGGGCGTCACCTATGGCAGTGTCACCTATTCGAATAGGTGACGTCTAAAAAAAGCGTCACCTATTCGAATGGGTGACGCCAAAAAAACGTCACCCATTCGAATGGGTGACGCCAAAAAAACGTCACCCATTCGAATGGGTGACGTCAAAAACGGGTCACCTATTCGAATGGGTGACGCCAAAAAAACGTCACCCATTCGAATGGGTGACGCCAAAAAAACGTCACCCATTCGAATGGGTGACGCTAAAAAACGTCACCCATTCGAATGGGTGACGCCAAAAAGCGCCACCCATTCGAATGGGTGACCCGCTTTACCCGTCGCCAGGTTTTACCCGTTTTACTGTTTTACCCGTCACCTATTATAATTTTAATAATATCACCATTTAGTGACTTTTTGATACCCATGAACCTTATATTGATCAATCAACATAATAAAGAGTAAATACATGGTCATTACAAGAATAACCCACAAACTTTATATACAATATATAACAAGAATACGTCACAAATTTAGAGTACAATATTACAAATGATGCTTTTCAAAAACTAGAATATACACAAGAATTTCTAAACCTCCACAAAAAGCCATTGAACAACTAACCATACCAACAAAACCGTTGTTCCACTTGCTTCCAAAGTCGCAAGTAAGGATAAAAATGTTCAAACATCATTAATCCAAAGCTGAAAAAATGAAGAACACATGCTTTTAGAGAGTTTAATAGACCAAAAAACTAATCCCTTCCATATCCATGAATGATTCGAAATACACATGATATCGATATGAACAATAATAACGAGTAATCAAATTTACTAGTGAAATTTTCAGAATTTGAATTATATTTCAATAATTGAAATATAATAACAAAATATAGTTAATCTATTGTAGAGATAATATTGTTTCCTTACTTTAAATAACCAAATATGCCATATCTTCTTGTAAATCATCACGTCTACTTTCCGATTACTACTTACCTATTTTCGTTGGTCGTGAACCGCACTCGATGTTTTAAGTCCTGAAATCAATGAGGAGGTGACAATCCCGCATTTCAATATGTACTACTAAATGTCAAGGCAAACTACGAAGCATAGAGAAAAGACTAACCCATAGCTTTTCTGTTTCTTGAACCAATTTCATGTCAATATAGTCCCTAATGAATTATTTATTTCAACTTGGGACTCTAAATGAAAGTGTCGAATAATAGATAAAGAATATAACCAAACCTTTCACACATATAGCGAACGTTTGTTTTGTAAGTTTATTAATTTCACGTGTTCGTACATTCATTATCTTTATACATGAAGAACGGACTCTGGATCATGTAGTCAACTCAACTACTAAAGTAGTTTATACCTCCAACCACTCATTTTGATAGTGCACTAAATAATCATAATGCGGATAGACCCATTCAATAGAATTATATTTTGATTTATCTTTCAAATTAATGAAAATTATAATAAATTAATCAATCTAAGCAAAATAAGATATCAAAGAAGAAAGCAACATAAAGAGGGAAGCATGAGGTTATATTTTTAGTGAGGTTAATTATAGATAATTTGAAGCAACAAGCAATTCCTTTCAACACAAAGAATACAAAAGAAAATGGGGGTTGTGGCTCAGGGACAAAGGAAAAGTGTGAATCTTTTAATCCAATATAAGGAGAACTGAATCCTACCCAATTCATTATACAACAGTAATTCTCAAATTCAGAAATTCAAACCAGAAACAAGATCATGGACATCAAAATATTCGCTCCATTACGTAGAAATGTAAACTAAATAAGCAATCAAAATTTGCAATCTCACCTTTCAAAATTTTTTGGATTTTCCTACAATCGTGAACCGAAATGATCTGCATATAGAGTTAAAGAGAAAACTATTGTGAGAATAATTAATGAACTAAAAATTAAAAATAAAAACTCAAACAGATTAGAGATTGAAATTGAGACAAGAGAAGTAAACCAAAAGGAAGAGAAGCAAAGACAAACTTACAAAGACGAATGCCATTCCTTCATCTTTCCCAGTTGATAATTGACTAATTCAGAGCAATTCACATAAACAACCAAGTGCATTTAAAAAAAACGGCAACAATTGATTTTATTGCACCTTCTAATAATAATAAGGAAAACTTGAAAGCCAAATAATTAGTTTTTATTTCACCTGCTAATAAAATAAATTCTCATATACTCTATCATGCAATTCTTTTTCTCTATTAGAGAGGGAAAGTCCTCAAATGGAGAGGAAAAAAATATTTTGTACAAACAAACTTAATTTGGCATCAAAAGAAGAAGTCCAAGTTATTCAACAGTAAATTAACTCAGCTAAAACCGAAAACTAAAGAAACTGAGATAAGATAATATAGAAAGGAAAAGACATGTACAAATTAGAGTAGAAGGTCAAAAGTTACTCGATGTTAGACATGAAAAATACATCTTTTTATGAGAGAAGCCTGATTAAAATTAGAGAAGATGAAAATCAAGAAATTACCATTTCAAGTAGTAGAATTTAAAAAAAAAAAACCCCCATATGTATGTTTAGCTGCAATATGTAAATCATTTACCTCAAATTTTAAAGCACCCTTAATGCATTATTACTAAATTTACAAGGGAAGTAAAAAATGTGGTAAAAGATTAGGTGTAATGTAACCTAACATCTACATTTAAAATCTCTTATGAACATCTTTCATTATCCTAATGCTTCAAGCTATAGAAGTTAAGAGGACTTTCAGAACAAATTGCTTCAAGCTGCTTCAGTTTAGATAACAACGTGCAATGCTCTGGCTCCATGGAGATTCAATATGTTAGGAAATCAATTCTAGTAGAACAAATAATAGTGTGGTGTAAACCACCAAATAACTAATAAATGCACAAATTTTACCTTATAAAAAATGTTGCTATTCTTTGTTGTATAGAAAATTAGACTCCTAGTTCTTTAGCTTCAAATACACTACATATAAAGATAATTTAAAGTATCAAATTTATATAGTGAGGAACAATTTACAAGTAAAAAACTCAGCATAGAAAATGACAAATATTCATTCAAAATAATACTTCAATCCTATGATGACATTAGAATTGATTTCTAACACCAATATAAAAAAAATTAGTATCATCTCTAGCGCATTAAACTGGTTGACAAATAAACTTCCTGTGTTGCGATTAGAGGGTGAAGAATGACGTCCTCCATCATAAACCAACTAAAAAATAATTGTATAGAGACAATGAGAACGGATGTAATTTTAATTTAATATAAACTCAAGATGAGCGAGATTGAAAATTGAAACTTACCCATTTCTACTTTGATTGAAAGTGTCGAATCCATCAGCAAAGCAATCAACGATTGTCAGTGGATGTCCCCAAGCCTTAATATACCAGCCTAATTTAAAGTGAGCAGCAGCCCAGTTGCAACTTGCAAGAAAAAGAAATAATTGGCTTTAGCTTAAAGCAAATAGAAAAATGTTGTTGAACAACCTTAAGTTTAGGTAGTCATATTTAATTTTCAAATACACATGATAAATAATTGTTATGACCAAAATGTTCATGCATTAGTTATATTGACTAGTAAAACAATGATACATACAAATAAAGAATAAGAAAACACATCTAATGCCTACCACAAATAATTAAGAAATTAGTAGTTGCTATACTTTTCAATCGATAAAAACCATGATTCAATTTAAAACAATTGAAAATGATCAGATGCATACTCTCTGAGTTAATAAATGGAGAATTAGAACTCTAATTTGTAAATTTAATCTATAAAATAAGAATGTAACATAAATATAATACATATAAAATAAATGATATCTTAACAATATGCTAAGGTAAATTTAGTTTTTCAAGAATCTCTAATAATAATCAATAAAAGGAACATAAAAAAAAGCTCTTTCAAGTATTGTATAATAACTCTTTCAAGATAAATGTATCTCCTTTTCAATGAAAAGAAATGGGGTTGTGTCTATTAATTAAAAATTATTACAAAACTATAAAGACAAGAATAGAAGAGTTTAGTGAAATTTGACTTAAGCTAACAGAGCCATAAAATTTTATGCTCCTCCTGCTCCTTCTTTGTCCCAAGTATTGCAATGTAATGCTTAGGTGAATGCCCCTTAAATTTAAGAACTTAGTAAATTATTTTGCAAGTAGTTTTTCATATACAAACTTATCCTATAGTTCAAATCTATCATAATACCTTTTGCAAAATCTATTTCATCCTCCACCATTTTAAAATTTTCCTTGCTCTGCATAAGAAGTTGGTCATTAGTTGAATGAGAAAGAGAAATTAATATATAAGTCACTTAACTAGCAAAATATCTACTTGCAGTCTTATCTAGTAAATGCTTATGCACAACACCCTCTTATGGGTTACAACTAGCAATTAAGAACTTTAAATAGCTATCTAAATTATCACTTTAATATTTTAAAAATTCATACAACTTCAACTCCAAATATTGGATTGGATTTTTCATAACAAAACTGACCTTGAACTTCTTAAATCTTTGAGAACTTTAAATAGTTGTCTTAAACATTTCAAGAAACACATAGAGAGCCTTCCATTCCTTGCTTTGTTATGGAAAAATCGAATCCAATATTCAATTCAAACATTTCATCAAACACATAGAGATCATTCCATAATAGATTGAGAAAAATATTAGGGAAACTAAAATATATTAGGGAATCTTATCAAGCAAAGTAGATTGAGCAAAAAATAATAATAATTAAAGTTTAAATTCATATGAATAAAAATCTATAAGAGCGATGTAAAAGGAAAAAGAAACGTCCCTGAAATTCTCATGTGAAGAGTTGTTCGGGTTTTGATGAAAACTTTAAACTGGAATAAATCAATATTAAATTAGGGCTTTTTGATGAAAACTTTAAACTGGAAGAGAGCTTGAATGAGATAAACCAAATAGGGACAGTATTTCATCTAAAACAGCTTGATCATCTATTTCATATGTTTTTGAACAGTTTTATGCATTCTCAAGAACGAAATAGGTAAAATTGTAATTTCATGCAATGATGCTTGAAAATTGATACTCACATATTTCTCATATCGATCTCTTTCCGCAGCGGTATAGATCTCGCTGGTGCACATCATCCAATGCTCATTCTTCCAGTAGATATCTACATAAATCACAAAAAACTGAAAAGCATTCAAGATCTGATCTAAGACTCCAAGAGAGAATCTCAATACAAAGGATTACAATCTACAATTCAATAATTAAATAAATGAAAAATCGAAGCGTAAAATGAAGAGAGAATATTTGGTTAGCAAGGAATAATAATGCCAACTCCAAGCATATGTAATGAAAGATAACTATTTAAAATCACTTGGAAGATAGAAAGAACAGCTAACTAAACTCAAATGTTGAAAGTAGTAACCACATTATCCATTTTCAATGGTCAATATTGTCCAATCTAAGATGATAAACCAAAAAAGAAAGAAAGAATTCGAGTGACTTTAAACTCAATAGGTCATTAAATATAAATGGATCGATAATAAAAAAAATTATGTCCATTAAGGGAAAAAATTATCTAAATTCTCTGTTCAAGAATTTCTAATTTGAAGAAGACCAAAAAAAAAAAAAAGGAATCCGTACAATGATCTCTTTCTTAGTAAGTGGTCCAAAGGCAGTATCATTTTTCACACCTGCTACAATATAGAGCTGCATTCTTTGTTTTCCAAACATTACTTCAATATAATCCTCTTTGATAAGAAGCTTTGAGACATCAAAACTCGTTTCCTCCAAAACCTGCATTCGCATTGCAAATAAATTTCATGGACAAATGGAAAAGTAAAGAATTATTTCAGGACAAACATACTTAAGCAATTCATTTAAAACCCATAAATGAGTTTCTCGGGGGACTCTCTTTTACTTAACATTACTAAGAACCAAATGGCAAATAGCTAGTTCTAGTCCATAAGTCCACAATAATTACATAAGAATCATCTTAAAGTCATCACAATCAATTAAATGTGCAGGGAAGAAAGACCAATCAAGCAACAAATGGGCACTTATCCAACGTGTTCGACATCATATTTGCTTGAACTTACCTACTTATTAAGATAGAGGAATGAATAGAGCAAAAACCTATTTATGCAACTTCATGAAAATTGGTATTGTATATCATTTTACCCAAAAATGGATTAAAAGCACTAAATATAGACTCAAATTGAAACCATCCATAATACATAAAAGCACACAACTCAATTTCGCACAACAATAGCAAATGTAAGGCCGGAGAATGACTAAATAAGCTAATTAAAAAGACTACAGATTGAGGAATGAATTTAGAGAGAAAGACATTTATTCCTTACAGAAATTTAGCTTGAAACAATATTAGTATCCCAAATGAAATTAAAGTGAATTCATATTGAAACCTTATACTTCAAAGATAAACATATTTAAATTGCATTTTGTTTCTTCTTCTATTTCTCTTTGAATTCCTCTTCTATTTCACATGTTCAATGAAGAATTATATGTTTATAGATATTAAAGCATTGGTAGAACAAATACTGATTGTAAGTGACAACTACCTTGTATAAATTAAATTGATTGGCCCTTCTTTAATGTTGCCGCATTAGAACAACTTGTCTACCATTTCAAAATGATTTTTGGAGTTGGATTCAGTTACATGGGCACCTGATCCAACCAGCAAATGCATTAGAACTTTCTAAAAAACATTAACATAATAGATAAATCGAGATTCCAATCAAAATAGTCTTAAATCGTAAAGTATTAGAAAGGATCTAGAAAACTAATAGTCAATTAATCATTAAAAAAACTCAAATCTTAAAAACTGGTAGATCTAGATGTGAGAGATAATACCTTGTCGTCTGAACTATTACAAATATAATCAAAAAACAAACCAGTAGATCTAGATCTACAAAACCACAAAAAAAAAAAATCAGATCTTAAAGATAAGATCAAAGATTATACCTTTGAGGCCTTAGGAACAACATCCCAGAAAAATTGGGACTGTACGTGATTGTAAAGAAATGGATGAGAAATAAGAACATGGATTCTTGCTGAGAGAAAAATTATGGAATTAATTAAAGGCAAAAATCAACAAAGGAGGGGAAAATACTGAATCTGATAAGAAGCCTAGGTCAGAGATGGAACATCGCCAATTTTCTCTTTGACCTTCGGTGGATCTACAATTCTGTTCGTAGAACCATCAGATTTTGTATGAAATCTACGACCTGATATACCAAAATCAAAATCAAATATACATATCTTCACAAAAAGATAAGATCTGTTCATTAAGATATAGAAATCATGGTTTTGAACCTTGATCTGAAATTATAGAGAGAAGGTAGAGAAGAAGAAATCGTCCACTTTATCATATGGTTTTTGAGAGGTTGAAATCGAACCCTAAGGTTTGAGAGAGTGCAGGAAATTGGAAGGGCGAGAGATATGAAATCGAAAGGTTTTTCCCCATCGTTCGCGAGTGAGAGAGAAAAGGCTTTGAAAAAAATCAGAATGTATAAAAAAAAAAATTTATTATTCGCGATTTTTGGGTGACGGAAAATAATTTCCTCCGCTACTTTTTTAACAAACCGTAACCCTTTCTTTTAACTACCGTCACCTAAACCCAAAATTCTTATAGTGGTATCATAATAATTATGGATAATACCAGATAATGTGAACTCGTATAGTTCCATCATTATCTCATTATCCTTCTCATCCGATCATGCAATGTCCCGCAGTCCTTTAGCATTCCTCATGTACATTTACGGAAACATAAAACGAATAATACCAGACAATGCAAGTACACTCAGTCTATGCATTGCCTCATTATTCCTCCCAAGAAACGATAATGCAATATGATATGATATGATATGAATATGCTTTCAAGCACAAGTAAGTAAATATAAACATTCAACGTAAATGAAAGAACATAAAGGTAAATGGGCCACGTAAAACTCTTAAACATAAAATAAGAAAGTAGAAACTTTTGATAAGAAAAACAATAAATAAATCAAGCCAAACGGCCTTCAGTTAAACTTACATACTAACTTTATCTTAAAGTCCCCAATTCAAATGATTCTAATTCTTCCAATAAGTATCCAAAGTTCCATATTCAAGTTCCTTAACCATCCCATTAAACTTGAATCCTTCTACTTCCAATAATCCATCCTAAACTCCGGAACGATTGTACACTTAGAACTTCCGAAAGTTAAGCATTCCTCTCGAGAAAACCATAAGTATTCTCACTCAATTAGAACTAGTTCCAAACCTAAGTATACTAGCTCACTTTCCTTTATTCTTTGATCCAAAACTTAATCTCAACTTCCAATCCTACAAATCATTCTTCTTATTCGGTTTCTAAAGTTACGTTAAATTCTATTTATTCTCACCTTGGCAAAAGTAGATTTCGCTCCCGAGTTCTGAAAGAGCAATCAAGTAATGGTCCAAAAACACCTACAGTTAAAATTACATCTAACAATTATTAATTTACAAAACATCGATCAATTGTCATATGAAAGTATAAAACGACGAAAAACCCCGGAATTTCCTAATCAAGCTCTTGGCCCCTTCTAGGAAAGTGGGTCTCGGGTTTGGTTTTCCTGATTTTAGGCAATTTAGACGTGTTTCGGGTTGGTTTCAAGTAGTTTGGAAGTTCTCGATTTCAATGGGTAGCCATAATTAGGGTTTTTGGACAATAATTGATTTCTTTAATTTATTTACAATAAACAATTATTCAATAATAAGACATCCCACAAAATGTATTTTTCAAACGGGACGGGTTTTGACTCAAACTCGGGTTTAGGGTTAAGGTAAGTTCCACAAATCACATAAAACAACTTTTGTAGTTAAGATCATTGAGTTTCTCGGCAAGAAATCGAAGATTCAAATCAAAAAACTCCATTAAAACACTATTTGAAACTTAGGTTAGAAACTTTGACATACCTTGAGGCCTTTAGAAAATGGATGGAAAGTTCGATTGTTAGGTTGAAAAGAATTCATCGACCGAGGGCTTTCCAACGCAACCGGAAATGAAACGATCCGTTGAGAAACGAACAAAACCCGAAAATTCTTCCTTTGCTCTTGAGACCTACGGCCAAAAGAGAAGAGAAGAAGGAGAAGGGTTGGTCAAATTTTGTCAAAGTTGTAATTTTAAAGAGAAGTGAATAGTAAATTGATATTTTAAGAATTTTGGAAATGACGGTTACGTCCTTTTAATGACTTTTGACTTATAAATCGAAACTTGAAGTTCTTAAACTAGACAAATGATGATTAATAATTATTAATTAGCACGTTAATAATTATTAATATGACCAAAACTAATTTAAACTAATAACGCAATTAAAAAGGTTTAAACCGAAATAAACTACTGAATTCTAAATTACTAATTCTAAAATTAACCTTAAATACTCAAATTAAAATAAAATAAATAATTTTTTTTATACCTCAAAAGTAACGGGATATTACATAGTAGATTTCATAAGCTTACTCGCTACTTCGAGAAAACAAAGAAGCTCATTCTCATTTGCAAATAGTAAGAGTTGTCTGTTCATTGTGATGACTTTAAAATGCAATTATGTAGTTATTATATGATGTGTGTCATGGCTATCCTACATTTATGGTACCCATGATTTTAACAATGTGCTAAAGTAATTATTAATTTCATTATTGTGATCAAAAGAGTTTAAATTATATCCATTGCCTATGTTTCTCTAAATTCTTGATAAATATGTTAAATTAGGGAATCAAATTCTAACCCTTTTCCAATCAAATCTTTCTCGTAAAAGGCTGTAACATATATATACAATAGCATTTTAAAATAGCTATATTAAAGGTTATCATAGCGTTTCAGAGATGTTATGTTACATGTTCATAACATTAAAATATGCAATTGACTCGAGTGTTTATAGCATATGTAATAGCGTGAATCAAACGCTATGAAATGTCTCAGACTTTTAATCGATCGACATGCATGATTGAGCCGTAAAAACCTTCTATGGCAGTCAAACCAACAAGTTTTGTGACCATGCACCAACGAGAAGGTACCGGTATCGTCCATGCAATGAGGGCATGCGAACTTTTCTGAAGTGCTCCACCCTAACGAATTGAGTTAGGGTAGTAGATTCGTTATGTTGTGCGTAAAAACATAAATTTTAATCTAATATAAACAGTTATACAATTTTACAAACGTACCTGATAACATTGAATATGCCGGGAAGTCACTTATTGTCCAAATAACTGCTGCTCGCATCACAAAGTTCTGTTTTTTGACAAACATCATACGTCACAGCGCCATCGTTTCATAAACCACATAGCTCAGCAGTTAATGGTTGGTGGTAGACATCCAATTCTGCTTCGGACTTTTCGAGCTTGGTACAATTACCGTTAAGAAAATCATAGGATCTTTCATGCACATCGATGGAGGCAAGTTATACGGCGTCACCGTAACTTGCCACAATGAATATTGAGCTCCAGAAGCCCCGAAAGGGTTAAAGCCATCAGTACATAAAGCCAATCTAATGTTTCTGATTTCTTGTGCAAATCCTGGATGACAACGATTTAAATGTTTCCATGCCTCAGCACCAGAAGGGTGTCTCATTGCTCCTTCATCTTATGAGTGCTCGTGATGCCACCTCATGTGAGAAGCAGTGACTTCTGACGCGTACAACCGTTCCAGTCGTTGTGTGATCGGTAAATAAAACTTGCAGGTATATAGAATGAGCCTTTTTTTACCTTGTTTGTATCTCGTATGATTGCACATTTTACACATATGAAAATTTTCATTTGCACCCCAAAATATCATACATCCGTTTGGGCAACAATCGATCCTTTCCACGGGTAAATCGAGACCCTCCACTAATTTCTTCATATCGTACAGACTCACTGGCACTATAAGAAAAATAGGAATAGGACACACTTTCTATTTTAATAGGTGACACAATGAAAAAAAAAGCGGATGAATAGTTTTAAAATTAAAACCACTTCACCTAATCTCTCTAATTAAAACGCGGAAAAAAAAAGAGAAACAAAACGCGGAAGAGAAACGAACAAACAAAAGAGAAACGAAACCCTTGAAACACAAAACCTCTCGCTCAACACTAAGTCAGAAGAAACCAAATCTCCAACTCCTTGAAACCAAATCTCTCACTCTCAAATACTTCAAACCAAATCGCAGGCGAAATCGTTGAAGAAAAGGGTTTTTGGTCAAGAGAAATCGCTCAGAAGAAAGAGATTTTGCTCAAGAGAAAAGGGATTTTGCTCAGTCTTCGATTCCACTCTCCACTCTCCATTGATATGTTCATCCGTCAATCATGCTTAGTCTTTGATTTTGCTCAGTATTCGATTTTGCTCAAGAGAAAAGGGATTTTGCTCAACAGACGAAACCCTAAGATTCTCAGTCTTCGATTCCACTCTTCAAGGTACTTTTCCTTTCAGCCTCTATTAAGATTATTGAACATTGTTGGTGTGATTATCGGAGTTGCAGACGCCATAAATAATGGATTTGATTCATGGGGTCCTCTCTTCGAAAGACTTTTTTTCGCTCTGTGGGTGATTATCCACCTCTACCCCTTCTTAAAGGGATTGTTAGGAAAAAAATACCGACGATCCTTATTGTTTGGTCAATTCTTTTCGCCTCAGTCTTAACTTTACTTTGGGTGAGGTTGAACCCATTTGTATCAAAAGGTGGTCCGATTTTAAAAGTTTACAGGTTGAATTGCAATTTGGAACAAGTTTAGGTAGTGAAAGTGCGTAGATATAGAGGGTTTGGAGCTGAGGAATTGTTATTTGTTCTATAGGTTTCTTTTGATTCTTTTATTAATTTAATGTGGTTTCATGGGAAACATGAATTTATAATTTATTCCCTTATAAAGTTGGGGAAAATTCTAAATGGTATCAAAACTTCTAATTTTTATGTATTCCTCTTTTCCCGAACTTGTATCCCCATATTTTTGGACTCTTAGTAAACATTACACATTCTTCATCTTTTCCTGATGTCAATTGCTTCATTGTCTTTTTACCGACTTTCATTTTAACTTTGTCTCTGGAAATTTTGAATGTAAAAGCTAGACAGGAGGTAAGGCTTAGTTAGGAAAAATATTCTTTTTCAATTTGATTATTTTTAAAGAAAATAAGAGTGGGAATGCTTTTTCTGAGATATGCTATTTTGAGCCTACCCGAAAGCCTGTGTCGTGACTTTTTAAAGTAATAAAAACTAAGGTATGTGTTCAGTGCTAAGGATCGGTCACTACTCGACTTGCATCTACCAATTTTCTATGTGGTGGATTTTCTTCTCTTTTGTTTTGGTTTTCCACACAAAACTGATTTTTTTCCCTGTTGCTGTTTATCATTGTCGATTTTACACTATACTAACTGTTTGCATCTCTTTTTTTGTTTTGTTCGGGTTTTTTTTTTCAGTTATAAATTTTGATCTTTTTGTTGACTAGATAACTTGATGTGTTTCTTTTTCTCTGTAGGTGATCCAAACTATTTAAATTAGCCATCATATGTTTGAAAAATGTTTCCTATCTTTTAAGGGGGGGATAAAGAAAAATAGAAGAGGCATTACGTGGTTGTTAAATTGTAGACTTAACGAGACTTTCATCCCTGTCTTTTAACTTTTGCATTACGTGGTGATAAAGAATAATTATTAGATAAAAAATATTTCCTATCTTTTAATGAAAAATGTTTCCTATCTTTCTGTCTAGTCTACTTCCATGTATACAGACTTTCATCCTTCTTAGGAAAATATTTTTGTCATCTTTTAAGGCCATTACGTGGTTGTTAAATTGCAGGGTGACAACTTAGTAGCAGCCACTTTAACAGGACCTGACATGGTATTCATTTTAACTTTTGTATCTGTTTGTTTGGATTTCTTATTCTATTTGCTAATTTATTAAGCGATTCTTGCAATAATCGCTTAAAAATTCAGAGTCTTCGTGTTGCTTTTGTGCATCCTCGTGCAATAAATAAAATTTATGACCAATGACCATTGATGAGTACCGGTTTATCTGAATGTTAAATCAATAAGAAAAATGGATGTAGACTTAATGTGATTGAGTCATATTGTTACAGTATTTAACATTTAAGTACTTATGAGGGGTAGTGTGAAAGTGTTTGGGAGGTGGCTCAAGTTAAACTATTTTTGAACCTGTGTCCAAGTTAATATATCTCTAAGTATTGTCCTTTTTTATATCATTCTTATAGATTGTCTTGGTGTAACTTTAGTTGTGGTATATATGGTTTATTAATCTTGAGTTCTTTATTATATTTCCAGTGCTACTTAAGGTTCTATTTTACTAGGCTAAGTAAATTTTCCATCTAATAATGTCAAGTTTTTGCTCAAATTGTCTCAAAAGTTTAACAATTAGCTAACCATGAAAATTGTTTTAGTGGCCTTCAAATTACCAAAGAAAAAGTTGGATGACAATCTACAAGTACTCCACACCATTCTGTTTGGAAAGAAAGCAAAGGTGACCAAAATATTCATGACTTTGATGTGGATGTTATATCTGTTAATGTTCCCTTTCAATTTCCAATAACATTGTCTATATTTTGTTAAAGGATTTGTAGTATTTTTCTTATGTATCTTAATATGCCTCTTTTTGTAGGCTCAAACCATGAAGAGGAATATTAGCCAGTTTTCAGGTTATCTTTGGGTTGAGAGAGAGGCATTTCATTATTTAACCTGTTACATCCTTCTAGCCTTTACATCAACTCTTAATTGCATGCGTTCTGATTTCTGATTCCTTACTATTTTCTTGTTTCACGTTTTCATAGTTTTACATAGTTGTGAACATGCTAGACGGACCAAATTTTACATAGTTTTCCCCTGATGAAGAATTTGTTTCTATGAAAATGTTTTAACTATGTTCTGTAATTAATAAAAGTCTGCTAATTCTGATGATGTTTTTGTTGCTTTATTTCACCCCATAAATATGCTCAAGCCATTGATTTGTATACACAAGCAATTGAGCTTGTTGAGAATGTTGTATATTGGGTAAATCGTGCTTTTGCTCATACTAAATTGGAGGGATATGGTAGTGTCATTCAAGATGCATCCAAAGCTATTGAACTTGACTCTAAATATTCAAAAGTAAACATCGTGAATTATGTAAATCAATATCGTGATGATAGTTATATTTTTTTTATTTGACATGTTCATAGATTCTTCTCTTTAAAATAAACTTTTCATGAAAATATGTATAATCAATGATTTATTTTTTCTTCTTGGGAATGTTATTGATGTTATTTCTAATCATTTTTTATGGAAACAAAGTACAGAAAGAGGTTGTATTATATTGAAATGATTTTTTTTATCTCATCCTTAAATTAATGCCTTATAAGTATCAAGTATTATAGTCTTTGAACACAAATGAATTGCTTTCATCTTGGCACTAAGCACTTAGTTTACAAGAAAAAATGAAGCTTCAAGTATCACTATAAGAAAAATGAGATTGTATTATATTGTTTTAAAATGGTGATGCTTTAAAGGGGAAAGTAGGGTTGTTTATGCTATCAAACTATATCTTTCCATAACCAAGATGGTGTTACAAATGTTTTATTGGTAAATGTCTACCAGACATTGAGTGGTTGAGCAAAATATGCCTCTGTTGGTAGTTTATTTTGCTAATGACACAATTGTTTCTTTATCATATATGTATGTTAAGTATATAAAATATAATTTAATATAAAATAAATCTTTGCAGGTTCATGGAGAGGTAACAAATCTTGATGTTGATATATCATATATTTGATCATAAGACAATCTTCATTTAAACTATTTTTCAACCCTTGATCTAGGGGCTGCCAAAAATAAAGGTTGTTTATACTTTATAGAGCATATCACTACTATTGAGGCTATTATATTTATTTTTCTAATGACAATTGTTTATATTTTGCTTTAAAAAAAATATAAAACAAAATATAAACAATTGTCAAAAGAATCCAATCACCACCTTTTTTTTACAGGGTTGTTGAGGTAAGATCATCCATGATAATTAACTTGCCAAAAGCTAAGGGAGTTAAACTTTATTGAGTACTCTCTTTTTCGTACTTAGCTGGTATTTGATGTAACTGGTTTTGGTTTGATGTTTTTTTAAACCAAGAGTCAAGAGCTCTTTTACAGAACTACTGCCAACTTAAACTTTAGTGAAAAAGCTTCATTTGAGTCTATAAATGTAGTTTCATGTTAAACCCCCACTTTTCTTTTTTAATGTTAAAAAAATGTTGATAAAACTTGATTTCTATTTTATTGAAAACTGTCATTGCTGTGTAGTGGTTGACAACTAGCAGATAGAGATTAAAAAAGAGATCCTTCTTATCCAAAGTACCCGAAAGAGAAAGAGAACAAGGTTGATAGTTCAACTATAGAAGAAAGACAAACAAAAATGTGAGGAAAGGGTGCTTCAATCGGGATAAACATGGAGGAAAAATTGGTAATTATCCTTAATTTCTTCTTTCTTTGTAAGAGTTTAAAACATTACAAGTGTATGTAGGAATGACTTTTATAATAAAAAGAAAAGATTATTACTTGCTGATTTCTGTTGAAAACATTGAACTAACATAAATTAACACTTGTTTTTTTGCGACAGACCCGGGTATATTTCTGAATCCATTACCTTTACCGTCTGTAATTTTTTAGTATTTGGGTGAATATTCAACACCTTTAAGAATTTCTTTCATAATTTAACACTTGTTTTTTTGGTCATATATATAGTTTTGCTGTTGTTTCACGTCATTTGGACATTTTCCTACAATCGATTGTAGGAAAATCAACGATTTTTTGGAAGGTGAGATTGTAAATTTTGATTGTTGATTTTGTTTACATTTCTACTCAGAGCGATTTTTTTGATGTTCATGATCTGGTTTCTCACAAAACAGTTATGGGACCTACGACTTTTCGAAATGGAAGATGGATTGTTGATTTTTTTTAAATGTAAGCCTGTGTTTTATCTCAAAAGAACTCTAGAATCTAACATCTTAATTAAAATATGATTAATAAATGTATAAAAATCCATCCTAAATGGGCTAAATACAATATTTATTCATTGGATTCTTGAATAATTAGCCTTTGGTTTGATTGCCTAACTTAACCTCTTCCATATATATACTTACTGGTTTATTGAAAAAGTTTTTGTTATTCAATAATGATGCATTTTTTCCATTTTATGCTTTTAATGTCTATTAGATGCATTTTTCACTTGTCAGACAGTTTTGAACAAACTATAGACAATACCCAAAAGATAGTGTGTTGAATATGGATTATAATTTACTATACATTTATTTATGATGCCACTTATCAAGTTCAATTGAATTATGATCTATAATCTTTTCAATCTTCATTTGTTATTGATTTCCTTTTCTTCCCTTTTTTGGTTTTCAAATCAAGATTAGATCATGATGTTATAACTAAAATTCTTTCACTTCATTTTAGAAGGATTCTGGTTTTGCCCTCTTGGAATGACACCTAGTAAAAATCATGTCTATCTCCTCGGACTCCAGTAAAAGGTATGACTTCGACTCTTTATTTAATTTTAAACTTTCACTTAATGGTTTTTGATATCTTGCAACTGCTTATGTGTTGTATTATAAGCATGGAGGATCAAACCAAATGCTTTTATTTTTATCGATCATTTGGGGAGATTTTAACTACGTTAAGTGGTCATTCAAAGAAGGTTTATTTGATGAATTCTTGTGAAATGCTGTAGTTTTCATTTTACTATAATTATTTTTCTAATTGGAGTATTGCACCTTGTTCCTTTAGGCAACAAGTGTGAAATTTGTGGCTTGGGATGATTTATTCTTGATCGGTTCAGCTGACAAGGTGATTCTCTTCCCTCCCTCAATATATATATCTAAACTTGTCATGGTTATGGGTTGAAATGACCTTTTTTTGTAGATGTTTGCTTAAACATTATCTATAACTCCATATGATATGCCCTTGTAATCGTGAGATTCAGTTATTTTATTTTCTTGTTAATAACGTTTGTGTGTAATATTAATGAATTAATTTTTATATTAGGTTCATTTGTAATTCTATTGAATTTATTACACTGTGACTTCTTTAATTAGTTAGTGTCTTTGTTAAATAACCTTTTGTAAAGGTTATGATTCAATCCCATTTTATATATTCTTTAAAATTTAAGTTCACTAACAATTTTTTTTCGTGTGTTTTTTAGTGCTTTAAGGTTATCATTGCTTACCTTTGAAAGGAGTAATTGAACCACTCAATGTGTGCACAGTGCTAAGACATACATTTAAATTTATATTTTTTGAGACTTCTTTGACATTATGTTTGCTTTATGGATCGTATGCATACTTGTTCTTTTTTTTTTCATGTTCCCAGAAATTTCTTGTGCAACATTTGCTTGTTTTATTCACCATGTTGGCAAATCTTCCCGAGCTCTTCACATTTAAATAAAAGTAGAATGTAAATTTATCCTATTTTGATTATGGAGAGGTCTTTATTTTTTTAATATGTAGGTTTATTTTCTTGTTTCTTGCCGGTTATGTGGTTTAAAAAGAAAGGGCCTCATCTTTTTATCCCTTTTTAATTTAATTGACAACAATGGGTTTGATCTAGGTTTTTTGTTAAATTGGGGAGTCTCGAGTTTCTTATTCTTTATAGTTTTGTTGTTGCAGATCTTGTCGACTTCTACTCAGCATTGTGACCTTACTAATGCTTTTACTAACCACTATGTAGTTAAAATTTTCACTGCTTGCAACTGCAACGAGGCATCTTACTAGCCATGGGCTGTTTGGTTTGAAGATTTGTTGTGTGGGATGAATAGGGTGATTTACACACCCTACTTTTTAGTTTAGTATATTTGATTTTTTTTTCTTGCAAGATGCATCTAAATTGAAAAAACAAACTCATTTTCTAGAATTTGTGTAACGTCCCCAGTGCATCTCTTGAGTAAATAGTTTGTCTTTCTTTATGAAATGTTCTTATTTAATATGTTTAATTTGTTTAAGGTCCCGAATGCATTAATTATGTTTTCATATCTTTATGTGAGAATAATGTTTTGTTTACTTAATTTGCTAAACATATTTTTCGAAAATTACCTGAACAAAAGAAAGAAAATATGAATTTGGTGATTTATTGTTTAAGTCTAACAGTTGATAATATAATTGCTTAACTATAGTTCACCATTCACGCTTGTAAAATACTAGTCTTATGTTGATTTTTTTTAAATTAAGGTTGGAAAATCACCAACGACTAACAAAGACTAAAGTTAAGAACAAGAAATGGTCCATCTCTTACTCCTCTTAATGGTTTGTATTCAGGTAATTCATTCTTTCTTTTATTCTCAATAATTTCTTTGTTTTTTTTTTGTTTTAAAACTATACAAATTGTAATTGGTTGTTTTGTGGTGTTCAAACATAACAAACTAACTTGATTTTGTCCATTTTTATTTGAATTTTTCTATTGTAATCCTTGTCCATTTCATTTTCGTTTGCTTTCTCTCCACTATAGACTTGTCTCAGCTACCATAAATCATCTCAGATGCCATCATAGACTCATCTTAGCCACCGTCTTGCTCTTGTTTTGGGTTGGGAAAATCGATAATTCCATTTTTTTTCAACGAGTTTCGAGTTTAAGCTTAGTTGTGTTCTCTATTGCCCTTTTTCTTTCATTAGTTTGTTTCTTACCATGGTGTATTGTTCCCATTTTAAATAATTTTCTAGATCCATCATAATAAATGGAGAAGTATTGTATCCCAAAGTTTCCAATGGGCAGTCGTTAATTCTGATTCGAAGGTGTGTTTCTTTTATGAAAGATGTTATTTTTATCTAAGAAATTAATATCTATGTTCATTTTTGTAATTTTTGGTAGGTTCATTTTGTAATTTTTGATCTTTTTGGCTTTTTCATTTATCAATGAAATAGCTTGTTTATTATAATAAAAATATATATGTTCATTTTTGTACGCTTGTTTTGCGGTGAGTGTCCACACTGTGTCTTATTAAAGTCAGAAAGCACTTATCAAGCTTGTATGTTAATAATTCTTTAGTTGCTCTATCTCTAGTACCATGAATGTTTGATTTATTATGTTCTCTTGCTTGTTTCCCCTTAACTTGATCTTTCTTTTTGTTTTGTTGGTCTTATATGTGTCTATTTGATATAAAAATTAACTAGATTGAGCTTTGGAGAATTTTAAGATTGCTCTTAATAGTACTAAGAAGCTTTGTCTTTGTAAGTTTTTACATCATAGGAGTTAGTTGTTTTATGCAGAGTTTGTTTTGAATTGAGGTAGTTGTTAAACATTGATCAAAACAATGTAGTTATAATTATGATCAATTTTATATTTACCTAAATAAGTTGGAGAACACACTTTTAGATGGAAGCCCAGCGCCCCGTCTCAAAAACTTTAGGAAAACACTGCAAGTTAGTCATTACTAATTTTGTTATTTTGCAATTTTTTTTTGTTGATTTCCAATTGCTTTGCTGCATAATGTCTTAACAAGCATATTTTAATTTCTTTCAAGCAGAGGATTCTCAGTGTCCACTACTCAATACCACACTACGTTAGAGTTTCCTTGGATTGCAAGCACCTTCTATCTCGAATATTCGTAGTTGATCTAGCAACTGCCCTTTATGCCATATCAACATAGGTGATGAGGTGCTTGATGATCTTGACGTCAAGAACATTAATTTGTCATAGTTATTTGTTTTTTTTTGTATTGATATGATTTAATTTTGTTTATAGAATGTAATTCATCTAGGCATCGAGTAATATTTAAATTTTGAGATTGTAATATTTAATTAAATTTGACAGGTATATTATATAAATTTGATTTATAATTAATTTAAAAAAAATATTTTTTTTCTCAAATTTTAGACAATAGGTGACGCTCTTTTGGCATCACCTATTTGAATAGGTGACGGTCATTTTGTGACCGTCACCTATGGCAGTGTCACCTATTTAAATAGGTGACGTTTTTTTGGCGTCACCTATTCAAATAGGTGACCCGTTTTGCCCGTCACCTATTCGAATAGGTGACGTTTTTTACCCGTCACCTATTCGAATAGGTGACGTTTTTTAGCGTCACCTATTCGAATAGGTGACGGTTTTTTGGACGTCACCTATTTAAATAGGTGACACTGCCATAGGTGACGGTCAAAAAACCGTCACCTATTCGAATAGGTGACGCCAAAAGGATGTCACATATTCCCGAAATTCTTATAGTGTGGTAACGTGTTGTTCGCAGGAGCACAATGATGAAACCATTGTGAAATTGAGTTGTATCCACTTTCGGGAATGTGAAATTCTGCCTTTATATTCAATAACTCGAGAGCAGCTGCAAGTTGCGTGACATCACAACCTTCATACAATGGCCTAATCGCTGATTCTATCATCTGAAACATTCTTTGTGCATCCTGATTTAAATCTTCATTTTGATAAATTTTGAGGACCATCACCTTGATAACCGCATCCATCATAAACCATCTGTTCTAGCTGATCGTAGTGATGTTCAACCTTTTCAGAACTTTTATTCACATTCAAATTGAACTGCGAGCTACTTCCTTCATTTCGACATGACTCGCCTTTCACTACATTGAACGTTTCCTCATATTCTCCTTGATAAACCCATTGATAATAATTATCAACAAAACCCTTACTGTACAAGTGTAACTTTACATCATTTGTCGGTAATATCTTCTTATTCTTACACTTTTTGCATGGACATCGTTTCTTCTATCCGTTGTTATGAAAAATCACGGTAGATTGATAGAACTCAACAAACTCTTCGACCCCAACTACAAATTTGTCATTGAGAAACCTTTCAAGCAAACGAACATACATCCACCCACGTATTTTCTCTCACCCGAGATTTTGTATGAAACGTGATTTTCTTTTATTCAAATCCATTCTCAATACACTTATTTATAATATTTCTTCTATCTTTTTTAGAGACAAAATGTGTCTCTAATTAGGCGGAAAGATTTCCAGCCATAAAAAAATGGGGGGAAAATTTCCCCCCATTATTAGCGACGGAATTAGTCTATAAATCAAGAATGACATTTTCCCCTTGCAACGGACTATGTCTCTGAATAAGCTGATATAGTTTTTAATAAACTTTCATCTAAGAGGAGCATTTCGCCGGTATTTTAGAGACAGAATGAGTCTCTGTTCTGGCGGGAACATTTCCCACCTTATTAAAATGGAGGGAAAAATTCCCGACATAATTTAGCGACGGAATGTGTCTCTATATAAGGAGATAGTTTAAGTTGTCAGATTAGAGGCGTAGTTCATCTCTATTGCACAGTCAAAATACGTCTCTATTATTGGGTTTCTAAATTAGCGACGAATTGCATCACAGAAAGTCAAACTTGTGTTTCAGCAATAAAATTCTTCACAAAATAGCGTCCTAATATTTGCATCGATAATATTGGGACGATATTCCGGTTTTTTCTTGTAGTGTTTTTTTTTTTTTTTTTTTTTTTTTTTGCATCTATTTGACCTCCCCCAAATTTTTACACTTTTTTTTATTTGTTTACCTCTCTTGCTTTATGAGATAGAAATGGTTTATGGGTAAATTCAATCTAGTCAATCCAAATAGGCCATTCCATACATACGTTCTCTAATATAGGTCTTTCAAGAGATAATTTTGTATGATTAGAATAAGTATAAATATACTTCACATTTTTCAGCCACCATATTTTCTTTATATATATTAAGATGACTTCATTGTAGGTTAGAAACATCAGTAAAATTTATTTGAAGCGCCAACAAATTTTTTTATCATTCAAGAGAGATGAATCATCGATTGAAATTTCTCAGTCATCTAATTTCTTTTAACACTTTCATTGCAGGCTTGCTATATCGGTAACATGATTTTATGATGTGTATAATGTCCCTAAACAACGATCAAAATTATTGAAAGTAATCAAATGCGGTGATGACACTCTTTAATTCTGAGCGATGGTAATCTCTTTACCCTGTTTCTATGCGGCGGTCAATATTGTCTCCATGCAGTGATCAATTTTCAACCTCGTCTCCTTGTTGTGGTCAGCCTCGTCTCCTTGTTGTGGTCAGCCTCGTCTCCATGCGGTGGTCAATTTTCAACCCCGTCTCCATGCAGTGGTCAACTTCTTTTGAGTTAAGACAACATACCCCCGATTTATAGGCTGTCAATTTTCTACCCCGTCTCCATGCGGTGGTCAATTTTCAACCCTGTCTCCATGCAGTGGTCAGCCTCGTCTCCATGTGGTGGTCAACTTCTTTTGCCGTGAAGACAGCATGTCCACCGATTCATAGGCGGTCACCAACTCAAAAATCTTACGGTAAAGACAACATGCCCCCAATTTATAGGCGGTCACCAATTCAACAATCTTGACTATTGATCGTTGAGTCTCTCCTAACTGTGATGTTACTCACAACATACCATTATTTGAACTCATCATGATATTCTTGAGAAAGATGATGAGGTAAGAATTTTGATTTTTTTTAGGTTTGGACTAGACTTAAAATTTTGTTTTAAAGCTGCCTACGTTTTGTATTAATAGGGATCAAGTCATAACGTAGTTCGATAGTAACAAAAAAAATTTTTTTGGCTAGGTGGGCTGTTCACCTTTTAAACTCATGCAGGACAGGAATATCATGTAGTGTAGGCTCTTGCAACAAAGAGCTTACATTTCAAGCTCAAAATTGAAGGATAATTTTCCATTTTATGGGACATTTGACATCACCTTCTTCATGTACTTGTTCAGTTGGATTGGTAGAAATGATGAAATGCCGCTCCACTTTCAAAAAGCCATATGTACTTATGAGAAGGGAAGATTTTCTCTTCATCCGTGAAGGGACGATACTTTGGATTTATTTTTCATCATTTTTTTCCATCAACAATCTTTTCTTCAAGATCTTCGCTTTACCTTGATGTTGATCGCTTGATACTTTGAGACAATCGAAAATAGAAGTTTGAATCTGATTTTTCTTCTTTGATGTGGATACGCTTAACCTTTGGAAGACCAAAGAGCGAGAAGAAGCAGAAGTTTGATGTTGATCCACTTTCTTTGTTATACTCAATCTTTGAAAGATGGATTTGTGGGAAGCTAGAGGTTGAATTTGTTCGAAGGTAGAAGGCTTTTGATTTACTCTATCTTCCTTTGTCTTGACTTGGTGCATCTTTGTAATCACGTTTGTTGAAATAAAGGGTACGTAGGAAGCTTAAAGGAAACTTTAAGTTCAGTGCATCATCATTAAAAAAAAGGAATTTATTTATTGATTAATTGATTTAATCTCTTGAAGGCGTATCTTTGCATTATCTTCTTCAGTTAATCCTTCTTGAATCACCATTCGTAAAAATGGAATTTCTCTTTCAAGAGGAAGGACAGCTTCCACACCATAAACAAGAGAATAAGGCGTAGCTTGAGTAGGAATGCGATAAGTTGTTCTGTATGCCCACAATATTTCTCCAATCTTTTCTTGCCAATCATTCATTGTCTTTGACACTACTTTCTTCAACAAGTTGCAAAGCGTCTTATTGAAAGCTTATGCAAGACCATTTGCTGCTGCATTGTACATAGAAGAGTTATATTGCTTAAAGTTAAACTTTTCACATAATTTGTCAATGAAGCTATTAGAAAAATGTCTTCCATTATCTGTTATAATATAACATGGAATACCATATCGATAAATGATGTGAGTACGAATAAAATCTACTACATGTTCTTTGTTAGCTTTTTTCAACGCGATGACTTCTGCCCATTTGGAGAAATAATTTGTTCCTGCAAGAATGTAAGAGTGTCTCGTAGATGACTTAGGCATTATAGGTCCAACAAAGTTAAGTCCCTATGCTTCAAAAGACCAAGAAGCCATAGTTGGATGTAATGGCTCTGGAGGCTGATGAATGAAGTTAGCTTGAAATTGACAAGCTTCGCACTTTTTTGCATATTCCATTTAGTCTTGGACCATTGTAGGCCAATAATATACCGTTCTCTTCAATTGAAAATGAAGTTTAGGACCTAATTGATGAGCACCACAAAGACTTGAATGAGCTTCTTCTAGTGCCTGACTTGATTCTTCTTTTTCGAGACATTGACGGAAAAGTCCTTCATACGAACGACCGGTAAAGTCTATCTTTATAATATATGAATCAAGCCGCTCTTCTCCTGATTTCACTCTGTGGCGGGAGCTTGAAGGGAGTATTCCATATTGGAGATAGTCTATAATGGGTTGTCGCCAATCTTCCTCTTCAATGATATAAGCGGATATCATATTGATATCTTGATTTTCATCTTCAATTAGTCGCATGATCCATTTTTAGCATAGAGGGATATTCTTTAATTTGGTGGAGGTCAGATAGATGCCAAAAAAAAGGTGTATACCTCGTGGTTTGCAAATGAAAGAAGAGGTGAATATAATGCATAAAAAAAGGTTGTACAATGCCCACGACCAAAGCTACAACAAAGTTCAAATTGCTTCAAATGTGTTGGAGTATATCATCGAATATGGAGGCTACGAGATAGTTTTGGATCTATATGAATTTGGTACAAGTCTCCCACCTTCGTCTATGAAAAACAAATACATCCGTGCATTGAATAAATTGAAGGGATCTAAATCGAAGATAAGAAGATATTTTTTTAATCAAAATCTTTTTAAAAGATAATGATTAAATTAATTCAAATCCTACTTCAATTTTAAGTTCAATTTTTTTAAATTCCTTAATGGAAGTGAATTCTTATTTTGTTTCCATATCAAACAAAGTAGATTATGGATAATAGTCTAATCAATTCAATATCAAAATTTTAAACAAACTTTAAATTTTGGTTTATGAGATGTAAATTCAAAATCATAATATTTTGTCGTGATATTAAGTAAAGAATTTGTCTCAAATAGCATAAATCTACATACTAATTTCTAAAATGTAACAACTTTTTAAAAGTTGCTCAAGTAGCATAATTATAGTTCAATTAATTATTGAACTATTTTTTATAGGTATTTTTAACGAGTTTATTTGTTTTTTGGTTTTTTAAGTTCAAGGTCAATAATTTATTGAACTATTTGATTATTTTTTATTATTATTTTCAATGAACTTATTAAATTTTTTAATTTTTTAGTTCAATAATTTATTGAACTAAAATTAGGCCTATTTGAGTAATTTTTGAAAACTTCTCACATTTTAGTAATTAGTATGCAAAAATATGTTATTTCAGTAATTGCCCCTATTAAATACTCCAAGTTTATGGAATTAAAGTTTTTCTCTTTTCCACATCAAATAAATGATATGATGGATGAAAAAAAAAGATAGAGAATAAAAATTTCCAATCATAATCATGTGGGGCAAGAAAAAATGTCAAATAAAATCAAAATTTGGCATAAAAAATGTGATTCCATATATTTTCAAGATTCACCCACGATCAAACTCGTGTATAAATCTCGAAAAGGGGGCATTTGTTGAAGAAGAAAATTTGACAAATTACAAATTGCCGCATAATAATTCAAGTCAGTGACAAAATTACATGTCATTAAATGAAGATCAATCATAAATTGACACGTGTCTTTAAATTAAATTAAAAGACATTAAATTGGCAAATTAAATAATGCCACATGTCTTTTTCCTTGCCATTGGATGAGATAATTAGTCTAATGAAAATATGCCACGTGGCGATTGGGCCCAAATTAGATAAAGCTCACATCCACCAAAGGTCCATAGAAAACTCTATAAATAGAGGGGGCCATTCATTCATTAAACAAAGGGTCAACAACGGAGAAGATTCAGAGAAAAGAATGAAGGCTTTGACGATCAAAGATCTCGAAGAACAACAGAGAAGATTCAGAGAAAAGACTGAAGACTTCGACGATCAAAGACTCAAAGACAAAAGACTGAAGATTTTGAAAATCAAATACCTCAAAGATCGAAGACTTCTTAAAGACCAAAGATCGAAGACCTTGAAATTGAGATTGAAGACTTTGATGATTGAAGCCTTGAAGATCAAGGACTTCTCAAATACCAAAGACTTTTTGAAGACCAAATACTCTTTGAAAACTTCTTGAAGACCGGAGATCAAGACTCTAAACGTTGACGACTTTGAAGATTGATGACTTTAAAGACTCTCTGAAAACCATCTTGAAGATAAATTGTTGAGAACTAAAATCTCACAAGTTTCAAAGATTTTAGTGTTCAAGCTTCAAGATCAACAACAAATCGATTGATTCTTCACAAGCTCAAAAGCCAAAGATTCGGTCCAACGATCCGAGAAAGACGCCAACCGGCCTCGTATTGAAGTATATATTTTTTAGAAAGCATAAGAGGATTATTTTAATTAGAGATTGTAACATCAAATTATTCATAAATACAAACTTATATTTATTCCGCATTTAATTTCATTCCATTTGAAATCGTGTGAACAAATTGGCACGCCCAATGGGACATTCTTTCTTCAACACCCATACTTCTTAATGCGAAAAAGAAAGTAAATGATGGGTGTCGAAACCACCAAAAATAAATACTTACTCTTGAGATTTAGAATTATGTAGTAGTGATGAGTAAGGTCGATCTCCACAGGGAAAAAGGAATTAAATTAAAGTTAACTAAAAATGGGGGTTTTGAGTTGTTGTTTATAAAAATAAAAATAAAACAAAATTAAAAAGAATAAGAAATCAAATGAGAAAACTTCCAAGTAAAGGTTAATCTTGGTTATGGTTCATTAATTTGATCATCGATTACTAAACATGCCTTCCTAAATTCTTCTCTAAATTAGTTGGGGACTTAGGAACAACAAGTGCTCTTCCTTAAATTCTCGATTCCCAAGATACGATCTTGTTAGATATAATTATTGAGTTTATTATAATAGTTACATAGTTAGGCCCATTACTTTTAAGCCCATTAGGTTAGACTCTAATGTGTATATATATGATGTGTATGTCGTTAGTAAATACATGAATTACATTCTCTTCAACTCTTTAGTTTACATGGTATCAGAGCGTACTAGGTCCTTAATTTTGTTTGAGAGTTGGTAGAGTGAATTCTAGTTCAAGAGGGTTAGGGTTCGAGTTCGGGTCTCGATCAAAAGTGGTCATTTGTTGACACCACCCTCATAGGAAGAACCGCCGCCCGCCGAAGAGTCAAATCGCAGTTGCCGTCGCCGGAAACCAACCCGTGTGGAGTCACACGCGCCGCCGCACAGTCCGCCTCCTTCCTCACGTGCCGGCGCGTGAGGGCGTGTGAGAGGGCCGTTTCCGCCGCCGTTTGTTTAGGTCTGATCGGAATTGTATCTCCGGTTGTTCTGTGGTGTTTTTGGGTTCAACTCGTGCCTGTTTGTGAAGAAAACGAGCCTTTTGTGTCTGGGCCCAGATCCTGGTTTTTTGGCTATTTTTGGGTCGGACTGTTTGTGGCCAATTTTCGGATCTGTTTTGTTTTCTACTTGGGTTTCAACTATCATTCGTTTTTGTGGCTAATTCTTTAGCCGTTTGTTGATCTTGGTCATTGTTTGTTTCTTTCGGGGTCAATTACAAGTTTGTTCGATTTGATGGTGGCAAAATGGATCATCAGTTTGCCCCGATCGCTTATTGCTCAGTCAGGTAAATCGACATTATGTCTTGTTTCTTCCTCCTTCAAATGGGTCATAGATTCTGGTGCAACTGACCATATGACAGGTAATCCTAAATTACTTTCCACATTCGAACCACATACTTCGTCTTCTCATGTTACTTTAGCAGATGGATCCACTTCCGCTGTTATTGGATCTGGTCAAGCTAAGCCTGTTCCTTCATTACCCTTATCTCGTGTTCTTAGCCTCCCTGATTTGTCATTTAATTTGATGTCTGTCAGTCAAATTACTCACTCTTTAAATTGTTGTGTCTCATTCTATCCCACTTATTGTTTGTTTCAGGATCTTACGACAAAGCAGATTATTGGTAAAGGACATGAATCTGGCGGCCTCTACGTTCTTGACCCTCAATTTTACATTGCATGTTCCTGGAGTATCGTCATCCTGCGCTTTTGATACTCATTGTCGATTAGGTCATCCCTTCTCTCTGTTTTTAAGAAATTGTGCCCTCGGTTTCAGCATTTGTCCTCTTTAGATTGTGAGTCGTGCCACTTTGCTAAACATCATCGTGTCAATCATGGTCCACGAGTTAATAAACGTGCAAGTGCTCCTTTTAAGTTAGTTCATTCCGATGTTTGGGGTCCCTGTCTGTTGCTTCTATAACCTGGATTTGGTATTTTGTTACATTTGTTGATGATTACTCTCGAATGACATGGCTTTATTTCATGAAATCTCGTTCCGAGGTATTTTCTCATTTTTCTTGCGTTTTGTCTTTGAAATCCGAACTCGATTCAATATCTCAATAAAAACTCTTCAAGTGATAACGCAAAAGAATATATGTCATCCACTTTTCAAAATTTTATGATCACACATGGCATTCTCCATCAAACATCTTGTGTCGATACTCGTCTCAAAACGGGGTAGCTGAACGTAAAAATAGACATTTGTTGGAAACTGCTCGAGCTTTACTTTTCCGAATGCAGGTTCCTAAACATTTTTGGGCAGATGCTGTTTCTACTACTTGTTTTCTCATTAATCGCATGTCTTCCTCGGTTCTTAATGGTCAAATTCCTTACCACTCTTTGCTCCCCAATAAACCTTTATTTCCTATAGAACCTAAGATATTTGGTTGTACATGTTTTGTTCGGGATGTTTCGTCCTCAACTTTCTAAACTTGATCCCAAGGCTTTAAAATGTATTTTCCTTGGCTATTCTCGGGTTCAAAAGGGATATCGATGTTTCTCTACCGTTCTTAATAGATATTTGGTTTCTTCGGATGTTACTTTTCTGGAAAATACACCGTTCTCTCCTTCTGTTTCGTAAATTTCTCCTGAGGAGGATGATAACTTGTTAATCTACACCACTACTACCGTTGTTCCACCTCCCTCTGAAATACCGACTTCTGTTTTGCCACCTCCTTCTGAAGTACCAACTGTTGTTCCTCCTCCTCTACCAATCTCCCTGCCTATGCCTCCCTTTCCTCAAGTGTTTACCCGTCATCCTCATACTGTACCAGATTCATGTCCAGATACCACCGTCGTTCAAGAGGCTTTGTCGTCAGATCCAGTCACAGAAGTTGATCTCCCTATTGCCCTCCGTAAGGGGAAACGAACTTGTACGTATCCTGTTACTTCTTTTGTATCTTATAACAATTTGTCTCCCTCTGTGTGTTCTTTTATTGCATCACTTGATTCTGTGTCTTTACCTAAGACTGTTCATGATGCCCTTTCTCATTCTGGGTGGCGTAATGCTATGATCGAGGAAATGCGGGCCTTAGAAGAAAATGGAACTTGGACTTTGGTCGATTTACCTACGGGTAAGAAAGCTATTGGTTGTAAGTGGGTTTTTGCAATCAAAGTTAATCCTGATGGATCTATTGCTCGTTTGAAAGCCCGTCTCGTTGCTAAAGGGTATGCTCAGGTCTATGGGATTGATTATTCGACACCTTTTCTCCTGTTGCCAAACTCACGCCGATTCGATTGTTTATTTCTCCTGGTTGCTACATATGGTTGGCCTTTGCACCGGTTAGATATCAAGAATGCGTTTCTTCATGGGGATCTTCACGAAGAGGTGTATATGGAGCAACCACCTGGATTTGTTGCTCAGGGGGAGAATGGAAAGGTTTGTTATCTGAGAAAATCGTTGTATGGCTTGAAACAGAGCCCTCGGGCATGGTTTGGTAAATTTAGCTTGGCAGTTGAACAATTTGGCATGAGAAAAAGTACATCAGATCATTCTGTTTTTCATCGCAAGTCTGCAGCTGGGATCATTTTGTTGGTTGTGTATGTAGATGACATTGTCATCACAGGAAGTGATAGTGCAGGTATTTTATCCCTCAAAACTTTCCTTCATAGTCAATTTCATACCAAGGACTTAGGGGCGTTAAAATATTTTTTGGGGGTTGAAGTGACAAGAAGCAGTAAAGGGATCTTCCTTTCTCAAAGGAAATATGTGTTAGATTTACTATCAGAGACTGGTAAATTAGGGGCTAAACCATGTAGCACCCCAATGAATCCTAATTTGCAGCTTACAAGGGATGGTGAATTATTTGAAGAACCTGAAAGATACCGGAGGTTGGTTGGAAAACTTAATTACCTTACTGTAACTCGTCCAGATATTGCATATTCAGTTAGTATAGTGAGTCAATATTTGTCCTCACCTACTATTGAACATTGGAAGGCTGTTGAACAGATTTTGTGTTACTTAAAAGGTGCCCCTGGACGAGGAATTCTATATGGCAATCATGGACATAGTGAGATTGAATGCTTCTCGGATCTTTGATTGGCTGGTCTAAAGAAGATCGAAGATCTACTACCTGGTTATTGTGTTTTTGTGGGAGGGAATTTAGTCTCCTGGAAGAGTAAGAAGCAACATGTTGTATCATGATCTAGTCTTTGAATCGAATATAGAGCTATGGCTCATCGACTTGTGAAGTGATATGGATTCGTCAACTTCTTATTGAGTTGGGATTTTCGAGTCTTGCATCCAATGAAACTATGGTGTGATAACCAAGCTGCCCTTCATATCGCTTCAAACCCCGTTTTTCATGAGCGTACTAAACATATTGAGGTTGATTGTCACTTTGTTCGTGAGAAAATACAATTGGGGCCGATTTCTCTAGGATATGTGAAGACCTGGAGAACAATTAGGCGACATCTTTACAAAAGCTTTGAATGGACCACGGATTGACTACCTTTGTAACAAGCTGGGCATGATTAACACATATGCTCCAGCTTGAGGGGGAGTGTTAGATATAATTATTGAGTTTATTATAATAGTTACATAGTTAGGCCCATTACTTTTAAGCCCATTAGGTTAGACTCTAATGTGTATATATATGATGTGTATGTCGTTAGTAAATACATGAATTACATTCTCCTCAACTCTTTAGTTTACAAATGACTACTTCCCTAATTAACGGATAACCCTAGAATACAATAATAAGATTTAACCCTTTAACAACATTAAGATGAGAAGAACTTAATTCTAACTAACAAACACGGTACGACCAATTCATTTAAGCTAGATCATAAATTCTCATAACATGAATCAAAAAGTATCCTAATCAATTTATGCTATCATGCTACTTGTATTAGAACAATTAAACAATTACAGATTTAAAGTTCTAACTAACGATATGCAAAATTAATCAGTGAACAGCGGGCCCTATTGCACAAGAATTAACTAACAATAAAATATGCAAAGAGAAAGCATGAATAAAGAGAAAATAGGAATTAAATTGAAGAACAAAACCTCACAAATTCATAAACAAACCTCGATAATCCTCTAGTTAGAATAAAGAAATTAACTAGAAAAGATATTAAAAACTATCTAAGAGTCCTAAGAAAAATAGGGTAAGAGGGGTCTTTGAATTAGGGTACAAGTCTTTAAATAGGAAAAAATATGATATTTTCAGATAAATAAACAATAAAATATGCTTCTTTATCTGCTCCACCCACCAAATAATCTTATTTTTTTAATCTTTCCATTACTGCGGCGGTGGCTTTCCATTACTGCGGCGGTGAGACTTTTTCAACACTAAAATGAGCATAACTTCTTCGTTTTAAGTCCGATTTGAGCGCTGTTTTCGTCTACGTTCATGAAATTCAACGATTAACATTATTATAAACATTTTAAATCAATTAAATTCATATTTTAATTATTTTAGAGATAAAACCACTTATAAACAGGCATAAATTACGAGTTCTCAAATACACCCAAACTTAGACTATTGCTAGTCTCTTAGCAATTCTAGCATTAAGCACAATTAAAAGTTAATCATGAAAATTCTCAGAATTTATGAAACCATCAAGCTTGTAAACAATTAATACCTAAGCCTTCAAAGGTTCATGCAAAACCCCAAGTATGTGCGATCAATCTAACTCTAGAATTAGTTGTCTTTCTCATCTTATTGCTGTCATTCATTAAATTCTATTGTCGTACTCTAGGGTTGTCATTGATTAGGGAAGTAATTAATGATCGTATCTTAATTACCGAAAAACTAAGGAAGGATAGATTAATAAGACGTTCTTAATAGTCATAACCAATTTAGAGAATGAGTTAGGATTTCATTAGAAAATCAATGATCAAATAATATAAATCAAACAATGATGACACCTTTGGTTGGAACTTTCTCCCATTGAATCTTTTTTAAACTTTTATTGTTTTTTTCAATTTCTTTTTAAATTTCAAAAAACCCCCAATTTTAATTCACCAATCTCTGTGGATTCGACCCTACTTTCCACTATTACAAAATCCATAAACTCGAAAGTAGAGACATAATTTATTTTTGGTGGATTCGTCACCCACTATACAATCTCTAATAAATATTCCTCGATGCTTTCTCGAAGTATAAACTTTGACTCAAGGGTCAATCAATGTATTCTCGGAATCAAAGGATTGATTGATTGAAATCTTCTAACTTGAACACTATAACTCTCCCGGGCTTGTAGGATCTTCATCTTCAAAGAATTTGTCTTGAATAATCCTTCAAGTTGTCTTGGATGTTTATAGTCTTCGAGTTCAATCTTTGGGGTTTTCAATCTTCAAATTCTTCAAGGTCTTCAATCTTCAAATTCTTCAAATTGTCCTGGGATATTTGTTTTCTTGAATCGTCTTGGATGTTCTGAGTCATCGAAATTATCTCGGATCGTCAGACCTTTCAAGATTGTCTTAATCTTCTTCCTGTCCAAAACTTGTTCTTGCATTATGAATGACCTACTCAATTTATAGAGTTTTCAATGGGCCTTATGGTGTGTTGGGTTTAATTTGATAATAGGCCTGAGTGCTACATGACACTATTTGGTTGGGCAAGCTATATTATCAAATGACCATTGAAATAGACACATGACATCATCTTATTTGTCGAATTTGTGTCTTATAATTTAATTAGAGACACATATCAAATTATGATAGGTCTCTATTTATTGACATATAATTTTATCATTTATTTACATAAATATGTGGCAAATTGTAAATGGTTGAATTTTCTCCTTTTACAAATGCCCCTTTTTTCGAGATTTATGCACGAGTTTGTTCGTGGATGAATCTTGAAAACATATTACAATCAAAATTTATAATTGATTTTTTTTTTACCTTTTAATCAAAATATGAATTTATTCAATATTTTACTTTATATTGGGAAATTTCACATAATTTTCTTTGATGTGGAGCGAAAACTCAAATTTGATGGATTTTGTTTTATCTGGTTAAAGTTACAAACCAAAATTTTAAGTTTAGTCTCAAATTTGCACTCAGATCATTTCCAATTTATTTATATGGAATTTAAATTGTACAAAATTTAATTTGGAATTTGAATAGCAAAAACCAAATAATTAGAGGAATTTTTTTACATATTCCATATTTATCATCTTCATTCCTTAATTAGAATTAGGGCACCTTCTTAAAAATCCAATCATCCTCTTACATTCAACGAACAGCATTGCCGAAAAGAAAAGAAACAAGCCGTCAATTCTTCTTGAACAACTTTTTCTGACAATTTTTTATTTCAGTCAAGTGGTATATTATTCATACATCCTTTATACACACAGACACACACACATATATATTTATTTAAATTGGCTTGATAATATACTAATCTCACTTCCATGGTGAAAAGTTCCATGTATTTAAAATAAAATATCTATGACAATTTGACTGCCCATCTTCGAAAACTCCGTTTTTTTGACATCATCCAATTCTTTATGTAGTTATCCATGAATAAGTGTACAAAACTCCATTTTTTGTCACCATCCTGTTTTTTGTGTCATTTAGCTTGAAATTGTAAGCTTGTTTGAAAAAAAAAACAACTCTTCAATATTTTTTTCTCTTTTTTTTTAATAAATACAATTGATCGCAATTAAACACATAGAGAGAAAGTATCACCCGATAAGGAAGATAGTCCAAAGAGGAGATGTTGTAGTGACAAAGATAGCCTCTGAGGATAATATTGCTGATCCATTTACAAAGACGCTTTCGGCTAAGGTGTTCGAGAGTCATATGGGTAGTTTAGGATTACTAGATAAATCTCTGAAAAACTTTAGTGCAAGTGGGAGATTGCTGGGATTTCTGCCCTAAATCTTATGTAATCCAATTAAACTATAAATAAATAAAGGAATTATTAATTAGTAATATTTACATTGTCATTTGTTATTAGTTTAATAAATGTAATCCATCATAAGATCCAAAGTTACTTATGATAACTTAAAGTGAGCATATGATGTGGGAAGATTCACTTAAGTGTAACACAAATAGTTTGTGGTATATGAATAAAGGTTGGGTGCCTTATTTCTGATAACACCACTAACACGGCCCACTTGTGAATTGGAACAAGTGATCTCATCTGGATCGCTCATGTAGAGACATGTGAGTGGGGGTGTTGCTGTAATAGAGATTGTAGTAGACTGGACTAAGATAAACTTACTGTCTTCTGGGAAAGCCGTTACAGAAAGACACTATGTTTATCAACCGGTTGATCATGTACAATTGAACTTAATCTTGAGTAGATTACGAACTGTGACGACCCGTCACTTTTAAATAATTTAAAATCAGAGAAAACAGCGGAAGTCTTTTAATTTACGAAAAATTGGCGTGGTTTTGTTTGAAAATTGGCATGCCGAAAACCTGTTTACATCCTAATTTTCACATCTAATAAAATCTCATGGACTTTAAGTCCAAATCAGGAGTTCAAATATATAATATCATAAAAACATCATCCAAAAGCTCTTATGAGCCAAAATATGATACAAAATAATCAAAGTCTTAAAAATTCACCAAATAAAACATAGACTTAACAAATCCATTAGTCCATCTCGAGGTCAGCATCCTTCGATCACACAGCACCACCTCCTCCTCCTCGACCTCTAGCCAAGGCATTACCTGAAATTGGTTGTAATATCATGAGCTAACAAACTAAGCCCAGTGAGAATAATAAGCATAAAAAGTAAAGATAGACCTCAAACTCGCATTTCGATTTATGTCCAACTAAACTGACATACTCTTTCCTAGAATTCTCCAAGTCTAGGTAATTTATTCCATATTCTTCCAAGTATGACATTACTACACTTGTAGTCAATTCTCAATTATTAACTTGTTATGACAAATAAAGTAAAGTGGATAAACTTTGTTTAACATATAACATCTCGATTCCCTATATCACCAATCATAATCATGATTGTATAAAGACATCCCATAGGATTCCACAATATCTTTTATGCATGAGGAAGTAATATGTACGTCCGCAACTTACAATTCAACTCCACGTAAGGAAGTAATATGTGCGTCGCAACTTACAATTCAACTCCCTATGTATGAGAAGTAATATGTACGTTCGCAACTTACAATTCAACTCCACATAAGGAAGTAATATGTACGTTCGCAACTTACAATTCAACTTCTATGCATGAGAAGTAATATGTACGTCCCCAACTTACAATTCAACTCCACATAAGGAAGTAATAGGTGCGTCGCAACTTACAATTCAACTTCTTTTCAATGATGCGAGATGTTATGCATATGTTTACATATGCTTGCATAAGTAAATAAAATAAAAGTAAATGATAAAGCATCCGAAATAAGCATAAAGTAAAGGGACATAAAGTAAAGAATGTAAGGTAAAAGGGCATAAAGTAAAATAGATAGAATTCCGGACGAACGATATATCGATCGAACTCCGCTAACAATAATAAAAGTAAAGGTCAAACTATAACGATCAACCTAAACTTTCAAGGATTCTAAACTTCCAATAATCCGAGGTTCTAACAACCAATCATTATCAAAGTCTTGTATCCTTAAACTTCCAAATGATCCATTTTAAACTCCGAAACTAATCTAACTTAGAATCTTCTAAGATTCGAGGTTTTCATCGAGAAATCCTAAGTTTCTCGCCTAAAGGATTAACTCAAAATCCTAAGGCACTAACTCACTCCCTCTAATCTTAGGTTGGATTCTAATCTTAGTTCCGAATCTACAAATCAACGTACTTATTTGCTTTCTATAGTTACTTTAAATTCTAATCATTCTCACCTTAATTAAAAGATGACCTTGCTCCTAAGTCCAGGTAGAGCAATCAAACAAACGGTTCAAAAACACCTACAAAAGGATTAATATCCCGAAAATTAATAAAATACCAACCAACGATTAAACAACGATAAAACAAGCAAAAAGACGGAAAATCCACCAAACCTACCCTTTGGAGGCTCTCGGCCCTCCCTAGAAAAGGGGTCTCGGGTTTGGTTTTTCTGCTTTTTGGCAATTTAAATACGTTTTGAGTTGGTTTTAAGCAAATTCGATAATCCCGATTTCAATGGGTATCGATAATTAGGGTTTTTGAACATTAATCCCTTTCCCGAATTGAATTTAAATAAACATTCATTCATTAATTTTTAACCCAAAATCAAACCCAAAAGGGTAAATTTCAAACGGAAAGGGTTTCGACTGAAACTCGGTTTTAGGGTTAAGAAATAGTTTCCAAAAACACGTAAAACTACTCCCGAATTGACAAACACCGAGTTTCAAGGCAAGAAATCGAAAGAAAACAATGAAAACTCCATTAAAACACTATTTGGAGCTTAGGGTTTGAAAAGAAACTTACCGAGAACTCCATAAAACACGAGTGGCAAGTACGAAGGCTAGGTGGAAAAGGATCGTAGGATCGATACCTTTCCAATGGAACGAGAATCAAGTCGATCCGGCAAGAAACGAACAAAAACCAAAATTTCCCTTTTTGTCTTTGAAGCTCACGGCAAAGGAGGAGAGAAAATGAGAGCTTCTTGGTCAATTTTGAGTCAAAGTTGTGTTTTTAAAGACAAATGAATAGTGTTTTTAGATATTTTGCAAATTGGGTAATTACGACTTTGCCCTTTTACGACCTTTGGCTTAAAACAAATCCCGAACATCTCAAACTATCCCAATGGTGATTAATAATTATTAATTGGCCCGTTAATAATTATTAATACCATTAAAATGTATTTAAATAAATAAAGCCATAAAAAGGAATTAAAATGAAATAAATTACTAAATTCTAATTTAATAATAAATAAATGAATTTTAATTACTCAAATTAAAATAAAATAAATAAAAGTTTTTTTTTTATCACAAAATAACGGGACGTTACACGAACTCTTGTTTGCAAGAGACAAGCCTTTGATTTGCATAGGTGAGAGTGACTCGATATAGTTCGCTCAATATGCCTCCCACTTTGGGTATTGCATTTTGCTTATAGCTGGGAACGTAATTATACAAGAATGGAATTCACTCTTTTCCGTATAGGAAAATAGATAAGTAGTTCCCTTATGACTGATTCGATCTTGAACAGCGGGGCCCCATATTCCTCTAATCAAGGAAAAGGTTAAAGACGCATATTGGAGATTATGTAAGGTTGTTCATTGGAGAATCAGTTGGGCTTAAGGAACAAGATGTCTCATGGAGGTTAATACGATGCAAATACCTAGCCATGAATACGAACTAACTTATGAAAGATCAAAGTGTAGTTAATGATATTAGCCAATGGACATAACTATGTCTATAGTACTAAGAGTGCAACTCTAGATATTTAGTGGAGTTATCTAGGAGTTAATGAATAAGAATTAATTGATTGAAAGAGTTCAATCAATGTAATTCTAGATCATTGGAGCTTAGTCCAATAGGTCCATTAAGTCCTTCGAGCTAACGCATGTAATTGAGAACATAAATCAGTGATGATTAATTTCTTTGGAAAAACGATTTCAAGCATTTGATTTGAAGTTGTCAAATCAATTAAGGAAAATACAAATAGAGGAGTCTATTTGATTAATTAAAAGAAATTAAATAGAAGAGTCTATTTAATTATTTAATTAATAGTGAAATTAAATAGAAGAGTCTATTTAATTATTTATTAAATAGAGGAGTCTAATTAATTATATAATAGAGGAGTCTATTTTATTAAATTAATTTTGAAGTTGTCAAAAATTAATGGGGATTTAAATAGAAGAGTCTATTTAAATATTTAATTTGAGATTGTCAAATTAAAGAGGAAATAAATAAAAGGAGTGTTATTTATTGGAATAAATAAAAGGAGTTTTATTCATTGGAATAAATAAAAGGAGTTTTATTTATTTAATTATTTAACGGAATTGTTCCATTAAATAAAAAGGAAAATAAAATGCCCAATATTATCATGGATGATGATAGGGGCGTGTGACCCATGGTGGGGTCACACGCCACCTTGGTCAAAGAGTTGACTAAGTTTTGCATTTCATTTTATTTAAAATATATGAATATCTTATTTTAAATTAATGTGATTAATTTAAATGGAAGATATGGAATAATATATTTAAATTAATATTATTTTAAATAAAAGATATGAGATATTTTATTATGGAATAAAATATAATATCTTTATTATTCAAATATATTTTAGAATATCTTATTTGATTATTTAATAATTATAAAGATATTCAAAGATTTTCTGAGGTCTTGGTTTTCCTATAAATAGGACCTTTGGGGTGACCCCAAAACACACACGGTTAAGCAACCAAGAGAAGGCTCGAAAAATCCCTCTCCCTCTCTCCTTGCCGCTACCGCTCTCCTTAAGGTATAGGGAAGAAATTTTTCTTCCCTCTTCCTTTTTCCAAAGAGAATGGTGCCCACGCAACGATTCTCTTTTGTGTTTAGGGAGGAAAATCTTTTTGGTGGTCCTAGGATCGTAACCATCGAAGAACGAGAAAGAGCCAGACACTTCTCGACAAGGGTTAGTATTCATTTTTTATGCATTTAGAATTTTGTTAATATTATACTGCATGGAAAGATCCTTGGGACTTCCGTTTGAGAACCCTTTTAGAGGCCTCAATCCCAACAATTATGTAGTTCAATTTTTCTTTCCTTCTCTTATTTTCCTTCAAGGTCGTGGGTCATTTTGTGAGAATAAATTTTTTGGGTCTTATTCGATTCTCGTTGGATCGTCTCCATTCTTGGTTCGGTTGATAGCCCTTGCTTCAAGCTTCCTTTTCAACCTACCTTTTGAGCTTTCTTTCGTTTTTGAGAGGCCTCAAGGTAAGACAAAGTTTCTAAATATTTATGGGTATTCTTCTAATTGAAGTTTTAATGGAATCTATGGTTGAAATCTTCAATTTCTCACCATGAAAGTTGAATATTTCAATTAAGGAAGTTGTTTTATGTACTTAACAAACTTTCCCCTAACCCTAGACTCGAGATCAAACCTAAACTTCCCGTTTGATTTACCCAAACCATAGGCTGATTTAGGTAGTTTATAATTGTTTAATCTTGTGTTTTATTCATTTTTGGGAAAGAATTCTTGTCAAAAACCGTAATTTACGTTTACCCATTCATAGTACAAACCTCCAAAATACTGGAAACCAACCCGAAACGCCTTTAAAATTCCTAAAAGCCAGAAAATCAAACCCAACACCCTATTTTGGGTCAAGAGCTACCTTGGGCCATTTACGGGCTTTTTTGTCATTTTGTGTATTTAGGTGTGTCATTTCTTCGATGTTTGGTTAATTAATGTTTTTAGGTGTAATTTATTTATAGGTGTTGTAACCGTTTGTGTTACTTTTCCTTTGGCTCTTTAGAAACTCGACTTCATTAGTAAGGTGAGATTAAAGTGTTGGTTTGTAGTTTTATGTTTCATTTTGCATGACAATTTGTTTGATTGAGGTTAATTGTTTTACCTTGTTGTTAAAAGATATTAATGGTTGGATGGTGACTATGAACCTTGGAAGTGAGTTCGAGTAGTTTGTAGTTTAAGTGCATTTGGAGTTAATTAGTGGTTTTTAGTGGAAAGTAAGTCTTATAGTATTCTTGGAAGTATTGTAAGGTTATGAAGATTTTCGGAATGATCTTGGAAATGGAAGGTATGTTGAGTGGTTTTGGACCAAAATAACGTAGCAGAACTTTTGGGAGTTTATTTGTATATTCTAAGATTGTCTTTTCACCATTGATGATATAGTGGTGTTTAACCTTGTCTTGCTTACTTTGGGAAGGATGATTTTCGTGGAATGGTAACATGTGGTAACATGGTACGTGGTAATATATTGTAATATGAGATGTGGTAACATGTGGTAAAACAATACGTGGTACAAGATGTGGTAACATGAGATGTGGTAATATGTGATATATGATGTGGTAACAAAGCAAGTAAGAAATACGATTATTACCTGTGATAGTTGTGGTTTAGAAAGACACAATCATCGTTAGTACTTTTATTTCAAATCTTGAATTCATTAATTTATGTAGTTGGATGTTTGATTGAATTGGAGTTACATTTTGATATTATGCATAAATTGTATTTTGGGAGTATGGAATGGGTAGTAAAGAGCTTGCTATGACTTTGGACACCTTTTCAGATATGGAACTCGGTCGATAGAATTACTTGCCTCTATTTTACTCTCACTAGCATTTATATGCTAATGTTACTACACTTACAACTTTTCAAGTACTTCTCTTCAAAAAGGACGTTGTAGAGGAGGTGTTGTTGCTTGATTGAAGGACGATGGATTGAACATGGACATGGGTTTTGTTTAGCAATCTAGGATATGCTTGTTGTGTATATTTCCATCATCTTATACTTTGTATTTTGAGCTCATGAGAGCATTTTAAAACTTGTAATTATGTTTATGATTTTATGTCTATTTTAGAAATTTATTTATAATCGGAAATGCGTATTTCCATGTTTTTATACTTTCTTTGATTGTGAATAATGTAAAACAGGTTTCGGATAGTCCGAAATTTAAACGTACCCATGCCCTTTTTTAAAAAAAACAAGTCTTCCGCTGTGACTTTGAAATTAAAGGATTTAATGAAATCGGGTGGTTACAACATTAAAGGTTTTCAAGAAGAACAAATCATATTTACCTTCTTTACCCCTTTTCATCTCTTCTAAGTACTTGGGATAGTTTTGTTTCAAGTGCCCTTCACGATTACAGTGATAGCACTTCCCTTTGGAGACTTTTCGAATCTTAGAATTTTTTGTCGGGTTGGTAGTTCCCTTACCCTTCTTCTTCCGAAACCTTTTCTTCTTAGTACCTAAACTATAGGCACCCTGAGTAGAGCAACATTTACCTCTAGACATTGTGTCTTCTTTCCTTTAAAAAAATATTAACTCGAAAGTCTGTTGTTCATTAAGAAGTTGGGACATATTCATGCAAACCTTGTTCAAAATATAGTTTATTTTGAACGATAGGAAACTTTCTGGAAGAGTTTATAGGATCATGTTTATCTGACTAGTCTCATCTATAGAACTACCATTCATCTCAGCCACATTCAGGCGCACAATCATGTTAAGAACATGTTCCTTAAAAGACGTTACCTCCTTCATGCGGGCATTCATGATGTACTTGAGAGCTTCATGTTTGACTTGCTAAAAATTTTGTCAAACATCTCCTATGCTAATTGCAGCATCTCACATGTTGTAGGGAGAGTTTCAAGTTTCTTGGATACGACTTCAGTAAGTCCAGCCAAGATATAGACACAAACTTTCTCGTTTTCCTTGATCTAGCAATCATAAGGCTCTCGAACAGTTTAAGTGGCATTAGCAGGTGGCTCTGGAGGACATTCCTCCAGAATGATGAATTTGTGATCCTCAAGACTATAATGGTATTAATGTTATTTTTCCAAGTGGTGAAATTTTCACCATTCAACTTATCAGTTGCAAGAATAGCTATAAGAGAGTTCGACATTATAGCAAGAATAGCAATATGAGAAAGGCATCGTTGAAATCAAGAAGATCCCTAGTGAAGATAATGCAGTTGACATGATGACTAAAACAGTCACTAAAAGCAAGTTCCAACAGTGTCTAGACTTTCTTAGAGTGACTGATGATAAAGGATGATTCAAATGATCTTGTGTAACGTCCCGTTACTTTTGAGGCATTTTTTTTAATTAAAGTATTTAAAGTTAATTTTAGATTTAGTAATTTAGAATTTAGGAGTTTATTTCTTTCATAAACATTTTAATTTCTTTATTTTCTTAAATTAGTTTGGGTCGTATTAATAATTATTAACGGGCCAATTAATAGTTCTTAATCACTTTTGGGTAGTTTAAGTGCTTCAGGTTTCGTTTTATAAGCTAAAAGCATTCAAGAGACGAGTTTGTAATTTTTGATTTATTAAAATATCTATTTACTATTCATCCACTCTTTAAATACACCGCTTTAGTCAAAAATTAGAACAAAAAACTCATCTCATTTTCTCTTCAAATAGTCGTGGGCCTCAATTTCAGAAATTTTCTATCGGGTTTTCTTCGTTTCTTGTGGATCGTCTCGATCTTTGTTGTGTTGGATAGCCCTCGGTTCAAGCTTCCTTTTCAACCTACATTTAGATCTTTTCCTTTGTTTTCAAGAGGCCTCAAGTTATGACAAAGTTTCTAAATCTTTAAGGGTTTTTGTTCAAATAGTGTTTTAATGGAAACCAAGGTTGAAATCTTCAAATTCTCCCCACGAAACTTGAAGATTTCAATTGAGGAAGTTGTTTTAAGTGTTTTTACAAATTTTCCCTAACCCTAGAATCGAAATTGAACCAAAAACCCGTTCTGTTTGATTTTTTCAAACTTTGAGATGGCTAGGGTGTTTTTAACTAAGATATTTTTATGTTTTACTTAGCTTTTGGGAAGGAATTCTTGTTCAAAACCTTAAATTATGTTTACTCATTCATTGTACCACCCTCCAAAATACTTGAAACCAACCTAAAATGCCTCTAAAATGCCTAAAAGCCAGAAAACTGAACCGACACTGTCCCCCCTATTTTGGGCCGAGAGCTACATAGGGAAAAAAAATCGAGTTTTTTGTCATTTTATGCGTTTAGATGTCGTTTATTCGATGTTTAGTTAATTTAATGTTTATTAGGTGTTATTTAATTATAGGTCTTATAATTGCTCGTGTGACTTTTCCCTCGACTCCTTGGAAGCTCAACATACTGGCTAAGGTGAGTGTAAAGTGTTGGTTAGTAATTTTATGTTTCGAATTAAATTACGTTACTGTTTGATCGAAGTTAAGAGATTCGCTTAATTGTCAAGAGACATTAGTGTTGGATGGTGACTATGAACCTTGGAAGTGAGGTCGAGTAGTTCGTAGTTTAAGTGTATTTGGAGTTAATTAGTGGTTTTGAGGGAAAGTAAAGTAGAGGAAATTCTTGGAAATATTAAAAGGTTATGGAGAACTTTAGAAGAAACTTGGAAATTGAAGGTACTTTGAGTAGTTTTGGACCAAAGTAGCTTAGAAGTTAGTTTTGGGTGTTAACTTATGTAATTCAAAGTGACATATTGTCATTAGGAGCATTGTAGTGTTTTAATCTTGGTACTAGCTTACTTTAGGAACTTTAATCTTCGTGGATTTGTAACATGTGGTAACACAGTATGTGGTAGTGTGTTGATGTGGTAACATGCGGTAACACGGTACGTGGTAACATATTATGGTACGAAATGTGGTAACACAGTATGGTAGTGTGTTGATGTGGTAACATGCGGTAAAACGGTCATAGTAGCATGTTGAGGTGTGGAATATGGTAACACGGTATGTGGTTGTGACGACCCGACTCTTTTTAAATCATTTAAAACTAAAACACAAGGAAGTCTTAGTATTTTTAAAAAAGAATGGCGTTGATATGTTTGAAACTTAGGCTAGCCAAAACCCGTATACATTTTCCACATCGAGGATTTAAAAGTAAGGAAATACAATTCCTTTTCCAAAGTTTAAAAGTGTTAATAACCATAAGAGTAAAATAAGAAGCTCTTATGAGCTTATATACAAAATTACATATCAAAAGACACAGATACAACAAAATGAGTCCATGGACTTTTTAAAAGTGTATCTAGTCCATCCTTTTTTCATCATCCTCTCGATCAAGCTGCACCAGCTCCTCTCCCACAACCATGAGCATAAGCATTACCTGAAATTGTTTGTAATATCATGAGCTAACAACAATCCCAGTGAAAATAAACAAAATATAAAGTAACAATAGACCCCAAACCCGTATTCTAATTTGTGTCTAAGTAAGTGTAACGTCCCGTTACTTTTGAGGTAAAAAAAATATATATTTATTTTAATTTAATTTAAGTATTTAAAGATTTATTTTAGATTCAGTAATTTAGAATTTAGTAGTTTATTTCGGTTTAAACCTTTTTAATTGCATTTATAGCTTAATTTAGTTTTGGTTGTATTAATAATTATTAACGGGCCAATTAATAATTATTAATCACCATTGGGATAGTTTAAGAACTTCGGGTTTACATTCATAAGTCAAAAGTCATTAAAGGACGCAACCGTCATTTCCAATTTCTTAAAAAAATATCAATTCACTATTCTCTTTTCTTCTTAAATACTCATCTTTGACCAAAAATAAGAAAAGTCTTCATTTTTCTTTCTCTCTTCCTCCTCAATGCCGAGGGGCTCCCTCCCAAATTCCCAATTTTCGAGTTTCTTTCAATTCTCGACGGATCGACTCGATTTTGGTTGCATCGGAAAGCCATCAAGCCTAGGATTCCTTTCCACCTAAAAATCGTGCCTCCCACCTGTGTTCTACGAACTTCTCGGTAAGTTAAACTTCAAACCCTAAAGCTCCAAATAGTGTTTTAATGGAGTTTTCTCTTTGATTCTTCGATTTCTGGCCGAGGAACTCAATGATTTTAATTACGGGAGTTGTTTTTAGTGATTTTGGAAACTTTACCTAAACCCTAAAATCGAGTTTCAGTCGAAACTCTTCCCGTTTGAAATTTACATCGTGGTGGCCGTTTTGGGGTTTATTTTTATTGATATATTGTTTATTGTAATTAAATTTAGGAAATCAAATTTCGTCCAAAAACCCGATTCATCGATACCCATTGAAATCGGGAGATTCGAAACTACTTGAAAACAACCTGAAACACCTCTAAATTGTCTAAAAGCCGAAAACCAAACCCGAAACTCAAAATCCTTCAAGGGACGAGAGCTTCTTATGGGTTTTTTGGGGTTTTTCGTCGTTTTATGCTTTTCGGTGTTAATTGATCGATGTTTGGTTAATTAATGATTGTTAGATATAATTGTAATTGTAGGTGTTTGTGAACCGTTTGCTTGATTGCTCTATAGGATTTGGGAGCGAAATCTTCTTTGCCAAGGTGAGAATAAATAGGATTTAAAGTAACTGTAGAAACCGAATAAGAAGATTGATTTGTAGGATCGAAAGTATATCTTAAGGTTTGAATCAAAAAGGATATAAGAAAATGAGCTAACTTATTAGATTTGGGAGTTAGTTTTGATCTCGAGTTTAGAGAATTCATGAATGTTTCAAAGGAAACATTTAACTCTCGAAAATTCTAAGTTTAGGTTAGTTTCGATGCCTAAGGATGACTATTCAGAAGTTGCTACCTTCTTATTTTATATTTAAGAGTGTAATACTTGATTCATTTACCTTTTATGTTTTTTTTTTAGTTTACCTTGAAAGTTTACATTTATTTACTCGTACTTGAAAGCCTATCTATATCATATGATATCATATTGCATAATCGAATTGGGAGGAATAATGAGACATGTAAAGGTTGCGATACTTTGCATTGTCTGGTATTATTCGTTTATGTTTATGTATATGTATCATGAGGAATGTAAAGGTTACCGATACTTTGCATGATCGGAGGAAATGGATAATGAGATAATGATGGAACTATGCGAGTTCACATTGTCTAGTATTATCCAGAATTACTATGATACATATACAAGGATACGAGTATGACTTAGCCTACGGGAGTTCATTACCTGTATTTGGTGAGTGAGATAATGAGGTGAATGAACTTAGCCTACGGGAGCTTCATTACCTGTCATTATTCACTAGAGGTGGGAATATATTATTGAAAGGATTTTGTATATTTAATTTGGAAAGCGAGATAATGAGGTGAATGAACTTAGCCTACGGGAGGTTCATTACCTGACATAATTTACATGTGATGGATATTTTGATATAAAGATGATGTATTCTTTATACTCGTTTTACGAGTGATTGATAAATGATTAGACTACATGTGAAAATTATCACATTTATCTTAGAATGTGATTGTTGGGAATGTTAAGTTCGAACGAGATTAACCTTATTGATTAAACATAAAAGATGGGTAAATTTTATATGTAGTATGAACCATCAAAAGTATGACTCAGAAGGAAATGTATGATTTGGAATCATTCTTCAAAACTTTAAGAGTTTTAGTAAATTATAAGACAGTTTTACTTGGACACAAATCAGAATGCGGGTTTGGGGTCTAACTTTACTTTTTATTCTGTCTATTCTCACTGGGCTTTGTTGTTAGCTCATGATATTACAAACATTTTCAGGTAATGCTCTTGATAGAGGTCGTGGAAGAGGAGTGGTCTTGCATGATTGATGGATGATGACCTCGAGATGGACAAGGTGTTTGTAAAAGTCCATGGACTTAGTTTTGTAAATTATATATATTTTGGGATTTGTACATTTGTATATAGCTCTTAAGAGCTTTTCGTCTTTACTTTTATGATTATAACCCTTTTGAGCTCCTAGATAGGAACTTGAAGTTCCTTGTGTATTTAAATTTCGAATTAAAAATGTAAACAGGTTTTTAGCTAGCCAACTTTCAATCATAACCATGCCATTTTTTTTAAATATAAGACTTCCGTTGTGTTTCATTTTTAAATGATTTTAAAAGAACTCGGGTCGTCACAGTAAGTTTACATATTCTTTTCCAAAGTTCTATAAACTCTAGAAAACTAACTTTCAACTATTTGAAAAAGTACTTCCATATCACATAATCTCTACAAGATGATATTACTAGCATACGTAGTCTAATCATCAATCATTAGCTCATTAAAAACAAGTATGAAAAGGGTAGATAATCTTTACATAAACATAACATCTTATGCAAATAATGCTAGGTAATGGTAGCTCACCGTAGGACTAACATTCACCTGATTATCTTACTTTCCATAATAGAATATACAATTCCTTCTCAATGATATAACTCCATCTCAAATGAATAATGAAGGTAATGAAAACTCCCATAGGATTCTCATTCACCTTTTATGAATAATGAAGGTAATGAAAACTCCCGTAGGATTCACATTCACCTTTAATCTCACTTTCCTTCCATTTCGATGATGCAATATGATATGCATATGCTTTCAAAAGTAAGTAAACATGAATATGAACATTCAAAGTAACGGAAGAGCATAAAGTAAATGGATCATAAATCTCCTTATACATAAAGTAAATAAATAGAGATTTCGGAAAAACAATAAGTAAATCAAGTCAACTGTACTTTAATAAAAGTAAGTTCTTAACTTTAACAATAAAGTCTCCACTTCCAAGAATTCTATACTTTTCAATAAATATCCAAAGTTCTACATCCAAGTTCCTTAACCATTCTATTAAACTTGGATCCTTCAACTTCCAATAATCCATCCTAAACTCTGAAACAATTCTAAACTTAGAAACTTCCAAAAGTTAAACGTTCCTCTCTAGAAATCCAAAAGTGTTCTCAATCAAATAGAACTAGCTCCAAACCTAAGTATACTAGCTCACTTTCCTTTAATCTTTGATTCAAACCTTAATCTCAACTTTCAATCTTACAAATCATTCTACTTATTCGTTTTCTAAAGCTACGTTAAATTCTAATTATTCTCACCTTGGCAAACGTAGATTTCGCTCCCGAGTTCCGAATGAGCGATCAAACAATGGCCCAAACACACCTACAATTAAATTATATCTAACAATCAATAAATAACCAAACATCGAACAAACAACATCTAAAAGGATAAAACGACAAAAAACCCAATAAAAGGCCATAGGTGCTCTCGGCCCTAGAAGGAAAATGGGCCTCAGGTTTGTTTTTCCTGGCTTTTAGGCAATTTAGAAGTGTTTCAGGTTAGTTTCAAGTAGTTCGAAGTTCCCGATTTCAATGGGTAACGATAATTAGGGTTTTTGGACAATAGTTGATTTCCCGAATTTAATTACAATAAACAATTAATCAATAAATATGCATCCTAAAACAGCCCACAAAAAGTAAATTTCAAACGGGACGGGTTTCAGCTCAAACTCGGGTTTAGGGTTAAGAGGAAGTACCCAAAATCACCAAAAACAACTCCTGTAGTTAAAGTCATCGAGTTTCTCGGCAAGAAATCGAAGATTCAAATGAAAACTCCATTAAAACACTATTTAAAGCTTAGGTTTTGAAACTTTAACATACCTTGAGGCCCTTAGAAAACGGATGGAAAGTACGATTGTTAGGTTGAGAAGAATCCTAGGATCGAAGGCTTTCCAACGCAACCGGAAATGAGACAATCCGTTGAGAAACGAGTAAAACCCGAGCTAAAGAGACCCAAAGTTTTTGAAAGGAAGAAGATGAGAGTTTTGGTCAATTTTGGTCAATGTGGTGATTTTAAGGAGAAGTGAATAGTGAATTGATATTTTAAGAATTTTAGAAATTACGGTTACGTCCCTTTAATGACTTTTGACTTCTAAATCGAAACCCGAAGTTCTTAAACTAACCAAATGGTGATTAATAATTATTAATTGGCCCGTTAATAATTATTAATACGACCAAAACTAATTTAACCTATTAAAGCGATTAAAAAGGTTTAAAACGAAATAAACTACTAAATTCTATATTACTAATTCTAAAATAACCTTTAAATACTTAAATTAAAATAAAATAAATAATTTTTTTTACCTTGAAAGTAACGGGACATTACAGTGGTACTATGTTGATGTGATAACATGCGGTAACACGATATGTGATCTATGGTGTGGTTGTTAGGAATGGTGTCCTAGAACTTGTAATTATTTAATAATAATAATTTATTAAGAATAAATTAAATAAATAAACATAAGTTCTTTATATTATCTAGATTGATTCAATTAAAGATATTAGGTATATATGGAAATATATTAATATCAAACATTCAAATAGTAAACCCTAAGTTACTCTTATGAAATCACGACTTAGTATGTGAGTCATACGAGAGGATTAAAGTCGAGATGAGTAACTTAAACGTGTCTAGATAAACGGATAACGTTTGGGAACCTTATCCTGGTAACATTGTTGATAGCTTCGCATTTTGTTTATAGACAAATGATCTAATCCTGATCATTCATGTGGGAGACATGAAATGGAAGTATCATATGCAATGTTGATTGTATAAGACAGGACCACGATGTTCGATCAAATTTCTCATTAGTACCGTTTACGAGAAATGATCGAATATCAAACTAAGTTTATCAACCGTGATAGATCTCAATCTTGAGTGAAATGCGGACTCCTATTTGTGGAGTTATGTTCTTTGATTCACATGGTTGAGAGCGATCGTAAGAACGCTCAATACACTTCGTTTTGGGAACATGACTAGATAAGTAGCTGGGAACTCATTTTCACAAGATGGAATTCATAACTTTCCTATAAATTAACGGTATCGGTGCGATACCTAAATATTTTAGGAACTTTAGGAAACTCCCTTGATGTCTCGATTCGAGACATGAACAAGTGGCGCCACGACTTCTATTGATCACGAAGTATATTATCTCTAGTTCGACTAAAGATAATGTTCATTGGAGAATCAGCGGGAACACAAGGATAAAGCGGTAATTACAGGGGCAAAACGGTAAATTTATCCGCTTGTAATTATGAGGGTTCCACGTGAAGGATATATCACATATATAAATAAAAGATAAACTAAATGGACATAACTCATCGTAGTGAGGGGAGTTCACTATGAATCTATAGTGGAATTATTCATAGTTAAATAATAAGTAATTAACCGATTATGAGTTAATCACTTAATTGACTAATTATTAAGCCCATGATCTATAGGTCCATCGGGTCCCTATGCTAGCCCAAATATCGTTGTAGCAAAACTAAGTTATTAATTTAACTTAGGAAGAACAAATAATTTAAGTAATTGTATTTACTTAAAAGTAGGAAATATTAATTATTTGAATAATGAGATTATTTCAATGAAAATTAATATTATTAATATTGATACAATATTAATTGTTTAAATAAATAGTTTATTTAAATGAAATTAATATAACATATCAATTATAATATTTACGGCAAAATTAATTGTTTAAATAAATAAATTATTTAAACGGGAATTAATGTTAATATTATTAATTATTTAAATAATGAGTTATTTAAATGGAAATTAATAATTAATATTATCAATTAAATAATGAGTTTATTCAATTTGATAATAAATATTAGAGAGAATTAAATACAATTTGGTTTAAGAAACAAATTGATTTTGGCCCAAATTAATTAATTAATTGAATGGTAATTAATTGATTAATTCTTGGTTAAATGTTTTTAAATTAGAAATTATTATTTGAATTTTTTCTAAATTTAAATTCATAAGGAAATAAATTATAAATAATATATATCTTTGGTAATGGAACCTTCCTGGACTACATGCGTGCGTGGGTTGCTTTGCTTATATATATATATATTATAATTTTTAAATATATAATTATTATATAAAGAAAATTAAATAAATAAGTAAAATAAAATAAAATAAAACAAATGTATATATTTGCTTCAGCGTGGATAGTGGCGTCCATCAAAGTGATTTTTATATATATATTTATTTATTTTATATATTTTATTATTTATCTTTTCTATATTTAATAATTAAGAGATAAGCATATCTATAGAGATTAGATATCATATTTTCCTATAAATATGACCATTGGGATTCATATTTGATACACTACTCACTTTAGTTAAGAAAGTGAAAATTCTCTCTCAAGTTTTTGCCCGATTGCCGATTTTCCTTAGGAAAAAAATTAAGAAGAAATTTCTTCTTCTATTGTTCTTCCGGTTCGATTCCCACAAGTCGGTTTTGCTTTCGATCGGGATATAGCATAGAAGATCCGGTGTTGCTGAGGATTTGATGCTGTAAAGAAACCTCCAACCGATTCTCCATATTTTACTCAATGTAAGTTCCGGTTTTAATTTTCGAAATTAAGCATGAATCTACATGTTTTTTTATCACAAATTGCATGATGTTAATAGATCCGTTATTAAATGTTAATAAGTTTACTAAATAAATTTCCGCTAATTTAGTAAATCATCCCTTCAATTGGTATCAGAGCTAATTTTAATTATCATGCAAATTTGTGTTTTTTCGAAAATTTGGTGGGTTGCATAAAAATCGTTTTATGTATGTTTATATAAATTGTGCTATATAAATTGTGGAGGTTTGCTAATTGACTGTTTAGGTATTCTTGAGGCACTTAAGATTTTAAATTTTAGTAGAAAATTTGTAAACCCTAAATTTAGGGTATAGGAAAAATTTGTAATTTTTCCATACCAAAGGAGGCAAAAATCGGCACTACCAAGGGAGGAAGAGGAGAATTTTTTTTCACCAATCCATGAGATCCACGCCCAAGGAGAGAGAAAAGGATGAGATAAGGTAAGATATGGTAAGATATTTTATCATAATTATCTTGTTATCTCAATTTAAAAATTTAAATATTCAAGATAAGGATAAAATCTTTTTAAGATTATCTCCCTATCTTTAATTATGAATTTAGAAATTGAGATAAGATTACATGGAAAATATTTTCTTCAATTTTTCCATATAATTAAAAGATAATTATTTTAAAACAAGTATTTATGAAAATATTAAGGAGATAATATTTTCCCCATAAATACCCATTCCCACGCCTACACCATGGAGGAGAGAGAAAGTTGAAGCCTCAAGTTCTACAATGGAAGATTTAAATTAAGTTGTAATTTAATTTTCCGTTTTAGAAATAGTGCCAAGAATACCGGTCAATTTAGCTATTTATTATTTAAATTTTTATATGTATGATATAATTGTTTTTAAATAATATTCATGCATAAGAGTATGTCATGTAGAAAATCCCACCATAGGTTGTATAATTTTAATTAATTGTACATACATGCATCATGATATAATATGTGTTATTATATGCTAATGTATGTGAAGCATGCTATAATTTTATTTTATAAATGTTATTATCGAAAATTATATTCTAATTGTTTTAGAATTAAAAGCATGCTTATTTAGTTAAAATTCAAAAGTTAAATCTAGTTTAAAAGTTGAATAGAAACTAAATGAATTATTTGTAATATGGAATTATTGTTTAAACAATTGGGCCAAAATCCATATAAGATAAACAAATAGAAACTTTTAATTAAGGGTTAATTAAAAATTAATAATTGAGATTAATTAAATTGAACGGATCTCCTGGCGAGAAAGCTCTGGCCAAGCGATGGGGTTTCATAAAGTTCCCCTAACACGGAGCGCCTCTAACTGGGAGCGATCTGGGAGAAAAGTTCAAATTAATAAATCAAAATTATTAAGACGGCGCATAATGTGATTAGTTTAAATTAGGAAAACTTGAACAATCACTTTATAAAATTAATCTAACCAATTTAAGAGTTAAAGTTGATTAGGTTAATTAAAACTTGGATTAATGAGTTAGCCTGAATTAGTCTAAGTTATGAAACCCTAACTCAAAATATTAAGTGGGAGAAGGAAACATGTCAATGAATCCTATGGTCTCCACTAATGGGCTCGAAACGTGAGATTTATACATGGCCTCTGTAACACTGCTGCAGGTGTTCATTCCCATAGGAAGGTTTATTGTATAAATCAATATCAAGTTGGGTCTCTCGAAAGGGATAAAGAATTTTAAATGAGATTGATTGAAGACTGAATCTACACTTCGTAGACACTCTTCAATTTTATTTAAAAGACTAAATTAGTGGGTCACACTTAAAAGAAATTTGATATATTGTGTTATCAAAATTCTGGACCAAATACACGGTAAACAATGACATAGGAATATGAGTTATTCTGGAGTTGTCAATTGTTCGAGTGGCATCTCGTTTTAATGATGGTAACTGACCTATCATTCGACGGCACTTCACCGGTATCATTAAAATATCGTGACATAGTAACATGTTTTAGGGCTTTTCTGTTCATTAATATGTTCGCATTCATGCATCATATTTAATTATATGTCGAAACTTTGAGTATTTGAATGTTGAATGCATGTTAGATTACTAAGATAAAGTTTATTTAAATTTCAGTAATATAGCATCTGCTTTAGTCACTATATTTGGAAATTACAAACTAAACGATGAGAACTATGTTTCCTAGAAAAGGAAATGAATAATTTAAGTAAAATAGTTTACTTAAATAAATCGACAATATTAATCATTTAAATAATGAGTTTATTTAAATGGAAATTAATATCATTGTTATTAATTATTTAAATAATGTGTTTATTTAAATGGTAATTAATAATAAAAATATTATTGATAAACAATTATTAATTATTTAGATAATGTGTTTACCTAAATGGAAATTAATAATTAAATATTTATTATTAATTTTAAATAATAGCGATTATTTAAAAGGATAATAGTAAATAACATATTTATTATTGATTTAAATAATGTCGATTATTTAAATAGAAAATAATAAATATTTATTAATGATAAAGTATAAAATCGGAATATGATATTTGAATAATTGATTTATTGAAATAAATATCAAGAGTTAATAAATAAGATTTATTAATAAGGAAGAATCTAGAATTGAATTAATGAATTCAATGGATTTTGGTTCAAATTATTAAATACCAAAATCGAGTCATATATAATATTTTAGGAAATAATTGTGGAATTATTTTGTCTAAAATAAATATATAAAAGAATGTTCAACCAAAGACAAATTAAACAAAGAAAAATTAGTTTTTCCTTAATGATTTTATTCACATAAAATCGGCACATAAGATAAATAAGGAATAAAATTTGATTTTATTCTTGGCATTTATCTTGTATTTATTTTGATAGTATTTCCTAATTCGATTGGAAAACTGTTTTGCGTATAAATACAAACGTCTTGGTTGTTCATTCAAAAGCTTCAAATTTCAATTTTCGAAATTGAAAACTCTTTTTCTTCCTATTCTCCTCATAACCGATTTTACAATAGTCTAAAAGGGAAGAAAATATTTCTTTTCCCAAACCATAGTTTTCGAGTTTAGTTTAGTTATCAATTTGTTTTTTATTTTGAATTATGTAATAACTATTGGTTCTCATTTCGTATGAACCAAGTTTGGGAATATTTTAAATAAGAGTTATTTAGGTAGATATTCCTTCACAATTATATTACAAAGTTCCAAAGTGTGATTGGATGGTTATTCAAAATACTTAGTATAAAACAAATAAATTCCAAATCCAAATTCCAAACTCCGGTATATCTAAATAAGTTATAAGGTTTAAAAATGTTTAAATACTTAAGTCTAAAATTACTTAAATAAGTTAGAGGGATTAATCTCTTAAAGATGGTTCTCAAGGAGTTTGAGATGATAACCATATTAATCCACGAACTTATGGGATAAGTAAAATCAAATATCTTTGATTTATCAAAGATAACTAGACTTAAACATCACTAAAGTTGGACATTTAGATGTTAGAACTTAAGTGATAAGTAAACATTAAATCGATTTCTTATATTCCAAACATTCGAGTTATTTAAAAGGATGTTTTAAAGGTAATAGCTGATATGGAATAAACAAAACAGAAATCAAAGAGTAATAATTAGTGAATAATTGAATTCACAAATTATCAAAGAAAAGTTCAGTAAATCAGTGATACTGAAAAAGTTTAAACCATACTTAAGATAGAAAAGAATTACAATGATTTTATTTCACAATAAAAACAAGTAGTTATTTAAAAGTTTAAATTGTTAAACTACTTGTAGAACTTTATTTGAGTGGGAGCGTCATAATACGAACCAAAGGACTTTCAAGTCCAAGTGAAACTCATTGACTTCAAAATCAATGAATAAAGTTCAAAATAAGTGAAATAAAAATGACATGAATTTTCAATAGTTGAGTTGAAAAGGGTCACTTATACTTATACATTATTTTGAAATAATAAGAAGTATAGAATTGTAATCATTGAACAAATGAAAGTAATGGAGAATTACTTTGTAGTGGGAGCTTAAGAATTTCGAGAATCCTAGAACCAATGTGACTAAAATAAAATTTACAAATAGTATGTTAGTGCACATAGATAAAATGGGAGATTTTATGAGTTGCACGGGCTCAAATTCGAACATGAATTTACTTCCATGTAAGCATTCGACAAAAGACCTTTGCGAATTAAACATCAAATGAGTTAAGTATAAGTAAAATGAGTTTTTACTAACTAAACTCTAGATTCGCATGGTTACTAAGTTGTTAGTAAATGAAAAGGTGGTTGAGCATGATGGTTTCAAATCAATAGTTAATAGAGTTTATTTTATGGCGATAAAATATGGAATCTATTACACTTAATGAAACTAACATCAGACAAAAGAAATACATACTAAACAGATGAAAACGTTACTGATGAAGTATTAAAATGACTACCATGGCTAAATAGTTGATAGTCGTTCAGTTTGACTGGAATTACAAGTCAAATCTCCAAAGATCTAGGACAAGTGGGAGATTGTTAGGAATGGTGTCCTAGAACTTGTAATTATTTAATAATAATAATTTATTAAGAATAAATTAAATAAATAAACATAAGTTCTTTATATTATCTAGATTGATTCAATTAAAGATATTAGGTATATATGGAAATATATTAATATCAAACATTCAAATAGTAAACCCTAAGTTACTCTTATGAAATCACGACTTAGTATGTGAGTCATACGAGAGGATTAAAGTCGAGATGAGTAACTTAAACGTGTCTACAGTAAACGGATAACGTTTGGGAACCTTATCCTGGTAACACTGTTGATAGCTTCGCATTTTGTTTATAGACAAATGATCTAATCCTGATCATTCATGTGGGAGACATGAAATGGAAGTATCATATGCAATGTTGATTGTATAAGACAGGACCACGATGTTCGATCAAATTTCTCATTAGTACCGTTTACGAGAAATGATCGAATATCAAACTAAGTTTATCAACCGTGATAGATCTCAATCTTGAGTGAAATGCGGACTCCTATTTGTGGAGTTATGTTCTTTGATTCACATGGTTGAGAGCGATCTGTAAGAACGCTCAATACACTTCTGTTTTGGGAACATGACTAGATAAGTAGCTGGGAACTCATTTTCACAAGATGGAATTCATAACTTTCCTATAAATTAACCTGGTATCGGTGCGATACCTAAATATTTTAGGAACTTTAGGAAACTCCTTGATGTACCGATTCGAGACATGAACAAGTGGCGCCACGACTTCTATTGATCACAGAAGTATATTATCTCTAGTTCGACTAAAGATAATGTTCATTGGAGAATCAGCGGGAACACAAGGATAAAGCGGTAATTACAGGGGCAAAACGGTAAATTTATCCTTTGTAATTATGAGGGTTCCACGTGAAGGATATATCACATATATAAATAAAAGATAAACTAAATGGACATAACTCATCCGTAGAGTGGGGAGTTCAGCTATGAATCTATAGTGGAATTATTCATAGTTAAATAATAAGTAATTAACTGATTATGAGTTAATCACTTAATTGACTAATTATTAAGCCCATGATCTATAGGTCCATCGGGTCCCTATGCTAGCCCAAATATCGTTGTAGCAAAACTAAGTTATTAATTTAACTTAGGAAGAACAAATAATTTAAGTAATTGTATTTACTTAAAAGTAGGAAATATTAATTATTTGAATAATGAGATTATTTCAATGAAAATTAATATTATTAATATTGATACAATATTAATTGTTTAAATAAATAGTTTATTTAAATGAAATTAATATAACATATCAATTATAATATTTACGGCAAAATTAATTGTTTAAATAAATAAATTATTTAAACGGGAATTAATGTTAATATTATTAATTATTTAAATAATGAGTTATTTAAATGGAAATTAATAATTAATATTATCAATTAAATAATGAGTTTATTCAATTTGATAATAAATATTAGAGAGAATTAAATACAATTTGGTTTAAGAAACAAATTGATTTTGGCCCAAATTAATTAATTAATTGAATGGTAATTAATTGATTAATTCTTGGTTAAATGTTTTTAAATTAGAAATTATTATTTGAATTTTTTCTAAATTTAAATTCATAAGGAAATAAATTATAAATAATATATATCTTTGGTAATGGAACCTTCCTGGACTACATGCGTGCGTGGGTTGCTTTGCTTATATATATATATATTATAATTTTTAAATATATAATTATTATATAAAGAAAATTAAATAAATAAGTAAAATAAAATAAAATAAAACAAATGTATATATTTGCTTCAGCGTGGATAGTGGCGTCCATCAAAGTGATTTTTATATATATATTTATTTATTTTATATATTTTATTATTTATCTTTTCTATATTTAATAATTAAGAGATAAGCATATCTATAGAGATTAGATATCATATTTTCCTATAAATATGACCATTGGGATTCATATTTGATACACTACTCACTTTAGTTAAGAAAGTGAAAATTCTCTCTCAAGTTTTTGCCCGATTGCCGATTTTCCTTAGGAAAAAAATTAAGAAGAAATTTCTTCTTCTATTGTTCTTCCGGTTCGATTCCCACAAGTCGGTTTTGCTTTCGATCGGGATATAGCATAGAAGATCCGGTGTTGCTGAGGATTTGATGCTGTAAAGAAACCTCCAACCGATTCTCCATATTTTACTCAATGTAAGTTCCGGTTTTAATTTTCGAAATTAAGCATGAATCTACATGTTTTTTTATCACAAATTGCATGATGTTAATAGATCCGTTATTAAATGTTAATAAGTTTACTAAATAAATTTCCGCTAATTTAGTAAATCATCCCTTCAGTGGTAACAAAAAAAGTTCGACATACAATTATTTACTTGCGATAGTTTTGTTTAGAAAGACATAGTAATCTTTAGTACTTTTATTTTCAAATCTCGAATTCATTACTTTACGAAGTTGGATGTTGAGTGAATTGGAGTTACATTTCGATTTTATGCTTATATGGTAATTGAAAGTGTAGAATGTGTAGTAAAGAGCGTTTTTAGGCCTTTAGACACAATTTTCGGTATGGAATTCATTCCATTGAATTGCTTGCTTCTATTTTACTCTCACTAGCATTTTTATGCTAATGTTGCTACACTTACAACTTTTCGGTACTTCTCGACATAAGGGACGTGGTAGATGAGGTGGTGTTGCTTGACATTCGAGGACGATGGATGAACATGGACATGATTTTGTATAGCATTCTTGAAATGCTTTTGTATATATTTTTCATCCTTGTATACTTTGTGTTTTGAGCTCATGAGAGCGTTAGTTTTTAAAAACTTGTAATGGTCTTATGATTTTAAGTTTTTTTAGAAGTTATTTATAATTAGAATGCACATTCAATTTTTATCGCTTTCTCTGGTTGTGAACAGTGTAAAACAGGCTTTGGTTAGTATGAATTTTAAATGTACCCATGCCCCTTTTTTTTAAAACCAAGTCTTCCGCTGTTACTTTGAAATTAAAGGATTTAACAAAATTGAGCCGTTACATCTTGAAGCTCTCAACTACAGAAGAAGAATCAATGCCTTTAATAGCTCAAGGGTGTAGATTTCTAATTGTATTTGAGCTAATTAAAGACTGACATTTGGCATAAAAAGGAAAAGAGTTCACAGCATTTGAAATAGACCTAGTAGATTTGGCTTCACTCCCTTTGTAACAGAATTTAATTGTTTTGTGAAGTATTTAAGGTGTGGCTTTTGATAGAAATTATGTATCAATTTGCAATCCTTTTTCTTGAGAGATTCTTCAATAAAATTGGCTGTTGAGAGGCAAATATGACGTTCTTTTTCTTTCTTGCTTAATCTTGCATCTTATCATTTGTTCTTAGTGAGTTTATAGAGTGATCTTGCTTGCAGTGGCGGAGCCAGGAATTAAGTTGAGAGGGGGCACGGACGTCGCTACTTAAAACTCTCAAGTCGATGAAAGCTAAATCGAAACCCAACTAAAAGCTATTGAAATTTATTAACTTAAGCCGCTTATGTGTCAAAAAGGATTCGACACTTGCCAATTTGATTTTGGCACATAAGTGGTTTATTTTAAATTTGTAACTTTTTTTAACCAGTTTAATGCCTAGTTTAATCAAAACTGTCGTAAAACGAACTGAAAACAGTACTAACATGCAATAGTATACTTGTTAGGCACCTATTTCCGTCTCCATGAGGTTGCAGGTCTAAGTTTCTCCTCCTCCAATTTAATGAAATATCTATAAAAGAAATTTATGACAATAAAATATATATAATCATTAGTGGTGTTTTTTTTTTGAAAATTAAGTCAAGTAAATATTAATAATTTTTACTACTTTTTATATTAAAAAATCATTTTATTCATAATAATAATTAAATAGATAGATAGATAATAAAAAAGGAAAAATTTATTGAAAAAGTATTTTATAATATAAAAAATAAATTAAAACTTGCAAAAAAATACTAGTATATTTAAATTTAAAAGAATGGAAATATAAAATGTAAAAGTAGATTTGGAAGGATTTCAACCTGCATCTAAGCCATGTCTGGGAATACGCGTTGGCCAAATATACCATTACATCAAAATTGAGAAATAATTTAATTTAATTATTAAAAAGAGCCAAATTAAATATTAATAATTATTATGCAAATCGAGGGGGGCACGATCCCCTGGCCCCACCGTAGCTCCACTCCACTGCTTGCTTGGTGTTAATTGAGTTGTCGTTGATTATTATGCAAATTAACGGTTTCATTTTTTCAACCTATGTTATTTTGAGATACAAAAGAAATAGAAGAGTAAAATTTACTATAGAAAAACTCTGGGAGTTAATTAGTGGCATTACTAATTTTAAGATTTTCTTATTATAGATATTACATCAAACTAAGGTAGGGTTGACTCAAACCATAAATTTTATGAAAAGAATGCTCATGTCTAACTAGCAGAATTTACACAAATTGAAAGATTCTAGATCTAATAAACACGGTGTGTTTGTTTAAATCCAAAAGTAAAGTTTTCTATTTTATATGGTAACATAAAGTGAAATTACCAATACTTTGAAGATGAGAGGTTTAACACGAACAATGCCTGGAGAAAAATATATTTTTTTATAAGGAAAGTTTTATTTTGCCATTCACTTAGGATCAATCGACAAAATAAATAATATAATTTGTCTCAAATAGTATAAATTTACAAACTAATTACTAAAATGTCAGGACTTTTTAAAAATTACTCAAATAGCATAATTATAATTCTTGAACTATTTTTCATGGGTATTTAATGAATTTGTATGTTTTTTTTTTTTTACTTTTTTAAGTTATGGTTCAATAATTTATCAAGCTATTTAATTATCTTTCATTATTATTTTCATTGAATTAGTTAGTTTCTTTTTTCTTTTTTTCTACTTTTTTTTTAGTTCAATAAATTATTAAACAATAATTATGCTACATGTTATTTCAGTAACTGTCATAATGAATAAAACAAAATATGGAAAATAAATAAAAAAGATTATATTGAAACCCGTCACACAGAATTCACACTTTACTGCCTAGATTCTCTTAAAACTTCTTATTTTTATTTCCATGCATTGGACCCAACGACCTACTACATAGAAAGACTCTAGAAGACTAATAAAAGACAAACCCCATAATAACCTTAGTTTTCTAAAATTTAACAAATAACACATGATTATTTTTGCTAAAAACACACAAACATAACTATTTAAAAACTTAAGCCATACATAACATTAAGACACCCAAATGTACATGAATACATAAATTCATTTATATTATAAAAGTTTATTAGTTTTGAAAGAAAGGATCTAAAACTTGAGAGTTTTGTTGGAATGAAGCCAATCGACATAGTTATCCAAGGTATCAACATCAGCTCTATAGGTGTCTTGTGTAAATTGCCAATATTCAGCCCATGTGAAATCTGGGTACAGTCTTTTTCCTTCTTTGATCATCAAAAGTTCTTCAGGAGGTTTCACAACTTTATCACCTTTAGGACACATAAAGAAAGCCATTGATATTCTTCTTTTATCTCTGTTCACAACAGCCCTATGTATGCAGCTTTTGTACATTCCATTCGTTAATGCCTGCATTTTCATTCAATTAAAAAGTTTTTTTTAAAAGTTAGTATAGGCTCGTTTGATAACCTTTTTAATTTTTGGTTTTTCTGTTTTTATTCTAATAAAAAAGAAATGTAACATTTGTTTGAGAATTGTTATTTGTTTAGGTTTATTAAAAAAATAGTGAGTCATACATGTTTGATAACAATTTTTGTTGGATTAAGTACCCTTTTGGTCCTGGAGTGTTGAGACTTGTGTCTTTTTGGTCCCCAAGTTTTCAATCTGTCTCTATTAATTTCATCCCGAGTTTTGAGAAAAGGGTTTGTTTGGTCCCTAATTTTTCATTTTATGTAATTTCATCCTTACTTTTTGAAAAAGAAGGTTTATTTTAATCCATGAAATTAGTTTTCAAACCACCGGTATATTAATTTATCTAAAGTAATGAATAGAAAAATTAACTATAAGGACCAATCTGACCTATTTTTTAAAACTCAAGAATGAAATAGATACAAATTGAAAATTAAATGACCAAATAGACACAAACCTTCGAAATTCAGCAGCTAAAAAGGTACTTGACATATTTTTGTTTTTTTATCTTTTTTAAAAATAGAAAAAATAAAATAGAAAACTAGCTTTTTTCTTAAAAAGGAAAAAACATTTTTTCTCGTTTTTTATTTTATTAAAAATTTTAGAAACTTTTTGAAAAAAAAATCTAAAAGCTAAATTGATTAATAAACAACCCTAATTTTGATTCATAAAATAAAAACAAAAACAGAAAATAAAATAGTTATCAAACGAGTGTGATTATGTTACCATAAACGTGTCTCCAATGTTTACGAGTAAGGAATCTGGTCGAGGTTTGACGGATTTCCACACGTTGTTTGTAAACAATTCATAACCATGAACTTCACCTTGGCTAAGAATGGTCATGAAGAGTGGGTCACGATGAGGACCCGTTCGAATGTAAGAGCTGCATTTTTACATGGTGGATAGTAATTGTACCTCACCAATGCATATCCGTCTTCATTAAACTTTCGAAAGTGATATTTTTCAACTCCAGGACCAATTGCTAGCGCTCCATTATTATCATACCTACCCTCGTCATCTCATTACAGTATTGTTGGCAAACCATTCTAATAAAATTAAAAAAATATATATATATATATACATTTAGTTTCAAGAAAATTTTCTCTAACACAAAAAAATGATTAAATATAAATTGGATAGAAGATAATTTTCAATATTTATATCCTTAGATATATTTTTGTTTTTGTTAAAAGAGTCTTATTGAACTTTTTTATAATTATTGTACATTGCATGCAGGGGCGGAATGAGAAATATTTTTTAGGGGTAAAAATTTAAAGAACTATTTTGAGAGGGGCAAAATATATAAAATATACCAAAAATTGAGTTTTTTAAACAAACAAAATTTAACTTTCTGTAGAAATTTTTTTAATTTTGTCAAAAAGTGAGTGGTGATAATAGCCCCCTCTGTGATTGGATCCGCCTTGCATGGATGATCTAGAAATTTATGAACTGAGAAAAATCGAATTGAATTATTTTATAATAAATAAGTAAGGTAAAATATTAAATACTAGAGAACGCTACTAATAATATCAATTTTTATATATATAATTTTCATTTTAAAAAATGTAGGGGAGTAGTAGCCGCTTTCTCCCCTTCATAAATGTGCATAATTTTTTATTTTTTTTTTTTTTATAAAATAATGATTTTAAGGTGTTTTTACAAACCTCTTAAATCAATTTAAAAAAATGACGGTCTCGTTTGGGATAGCTTTTAATTTCTTTTAATGGTTATAAAAATATTTTTTATTCATCAATATTTTTAAAAAGTTATCGTAAACAAGCACTAAATAAATTAGGTACCCATTGGATTCGAAATGGTCTCCTAAGGCAGATTTGAAGGAATCAACAACAGCTGTCTGAGATTGATATTGATGATTAAAAGAGAAATTCTCTTTCCAAGGCAAATTAGATGAAAAACGCTCAGCATGAGCTCCTGAATAACCAGGAACAGTGTTCTTCTTCTCAAAAGGCAACTTGAAAACATTATCAATTTCATCGAAAGTAGATTTAATAAGATTTAAATCAACACCATGATTTGTGATTTGGAAGAAACCATGATTTGAACAAGCAGCGTGCATGAGCTTAGCTGCCTCAGCAATTCCAATTTCATCTCCTCTTTCAACACAGCTTAAATCTATTATAGGCTCAATAAACTCATTTTCAGCCACCACGTTTGAACTTTCCCAAACGAATTCGTTTCGTAGATTTTCTTCTTTATCAAGAACCGTTGTGTCAAAAATAAAATCTTTCATTCCTCCCGTTAATGGAACTTGAGTTGAAGTTTCAATGCTTGAACCCATTTTGTTTTAGTAAAGAAAGAGATGAAAAAAAAACTTGGCTTGAAAATATGAGGTAAAATGATTTGATTTAAATAGCTTATTGAAGGATTAAATACGACACGTGCCCTGCCTAAACCCAGCGTTTAATTAAATAGGATGTTTCAAATCCCGGAGCGGAGATTCCTTTTGTATTTCAGTTTCTAAGGATAAAGTTCCCAACTAGTTTTTTTGTGTCTTTTCAGTTTAATTTCAACTCTACGTTTCATTTCTTTTGGTTTTGTGTTGGGAAATTTTGAAACAATAGTAAATTTTTTTATAATATTTATAAATATAATATTTTTAAAATGAAAAAAATTATGGTTAAAAGAAAAGTAACGGTTTTAGAGGAAAGACATCTCATTGATATAATTTGAAAATAGAGTAATTGTAATTTATCATTTTTTTAACTACAATGAGTATTTAGGGTTTAGGGTTTTTTAGGATTTAGAGTTTTTTAGGGTTGATTTTTTAAGGTTTTTTTTTTTTTTTTTAATTATCATAACCACATAACTTTTATTTATATTTTACACTTGAGATATCGATGAATAAATTAAAGATATCGATTTCATGAATAATGCTTACCTCTTCACTAGTGAGAAAAATCTCTTCCTTACTTGTATGTGTCATATCTTTGTTGAATATTACTCATTTAATGGAACCTAAATATTAATTCATTATAATATTAAATAATCTAAATAGAAATATGACACGCTTATGTGTAAATAAGGAGTGCAAGTGGGTAGGGCAGCTACTTCGATCTCTTGAAATCAAAGGTTCGAGAATAGGTCAAGTGGTTAGACGTCTAGTCATTTTGTTATGAGGTTGAAAGTTTAAATCTCCCATCTCCTAATTTGATGTAATAAAAAAATATTAAAAAAAAACCTTCATATTACATATGAAAGTGAATAGTAGCTCATCTCACAAGACAAGGTTTTTTTTCTTTATAAAATTATAAAAGGATTTGTACTCAAAAAATGGAATCACATGCAACATCGAAAATTTTAGTTTAACGTTTGAACACAACAATTTTTTTATGTTCCTACAACATTTCTTCCGTTAGATATACAATCAAGAAAAGTTTTTCTTACCTTATTAGGAATAGCAATAATTTTATTTATTTTTAAAAACTAGATTTTGTTAACTTTCATTAAATTATTGAAAAACTATGCTATATTTAGAAAATTTGAATTTTGTTGTTATTTTATAAATTTTCAATTAAAAGAGTGAGCTTTATAAAGATAGCTTTCAAATAGACCAAAAAAACAATCAAATTAGGAATTAATGCTTAATATTGTGATAAATTAGGAATTAATGGTTAATATGGTGATTGGTGAGTAAGAAAATGATAAGGCCATGCATAGAACGATGAAAACAAATTTAATTCACATGCAATGGGCACACATATTCCAAGATTTTAGACATATGTATGTCGACCTTTTTCACTCGTCTTTTTCTCCAAGTTATCAATAAAAAATAGGAGGAATCTTTTTATGGTTTCACCGCAGTAGCTGGAGATCTTCCTTTACTCATGTGGAACGTGTGTCATGTAATCAATTTGTATGATTTATTACAGACTCCATACGAGAGAATAAAAAGAGATTTTCTTAACCAAAAAGGATTTTCATTAAGTGATTTAAGAGATTAAGGATTACGAAAGAAATTTAAAGAATGTATTTTCTTATTAAATGTGGTTGAGATTAACCTGGTATTTATACCTTCTAAATTAGGTCTAACTAAATAGTTATAGATTTATAAGAAAAATAAGTATGCAAGAAAGCAAAATCATATGCCAAGAAAACAAGGTTGTCACCACGACGAGGATCATGCGACCCTTTTGGATCGTGTTGCTAATCGCAGCGACAAGAAGTCTCGCCACGACACCTAGCCACGGGTTTTCGACCCAAGAGGTCAAAAAACCTGAAATACTTCCCTTCAAGTTAGAGCAATAAAATTAAAAATCCCCAACTTATTGAGGAGAAACTTAAACTGAGATTTTCCAAGAGCCTTAGTCAATACGTCCGCGAGTTGATCACCAGTTCGAATATGGGAAAGAGAAATAACACCACCAGTGAGAGTATCACGTACAATGTGACAATCTATCTCAATATGCTTTGTTCGTTCATAGAAAATCGGATTGGATGCGATATGTAAGCCGGCTTGACTGTCACAATAGAGTCGAATTGGTTGAGGTTGATTAATGCCAAAACAAGATAACAAATACTTCAACAATTTTAATTCATAGGGAGTAGTAGCCATGGACCAATATTCGGCCTCAGGTGAAAAGCACGAAACAATGATCTATTTTTTGGTCTTCCAAGATATCAAAGAAAATCCTAAGAGAATAAAGTAGCCTGTCAAAGATCGTCGAGTTAAAGGACAACTTACTCGATTCTTTCATCGCAATAGGTGTGAGGCAAAAATTACACTCACCACAAAAAAGAATATCTTAATTGGGGCACTCCTTAAAATATCTCAAGGCACATATAACCTGGCATCCCAATGCTCAAAACGAGGGTTGCACATGAATTGAGCCCGATATATGAGCCAATTAAATAAGCTCGGTGATACGAAAACCCTTTCAAAATGCTCTTAGAACTTTTAAACTTAACTAAGGACCCTAAAAGTTCAAGACCAAAGAACCCACATATGCCATTTGACACAACCCATGGAAAAAGGCTAGAAAATGATTATCCTTATGATCAAAGATCTAAAGACAAGAATTGGATCTCTTGTTCTAGATTTGAATTAATCCATCAAATTAGAATGATCAATCCTAATGGCTCGATTCTACATCCACCCTAAACACAAGGAATGACAAGTTGAAAAGGTAAGCACGGTCACAACAATTCAAAGAAAAAGCTCTCAATGAGACTTTGTATTTTAACTTCCACAATTCTAATTTCTTACAAGCATGTCTCATGGCTTTTTAACTTCCACTATTCTAATTTCTTACAAGCATGTCTCATGGCTTTATAACCCTTCAAAACCCACGAAATTAAACTGAAAAATGGAATGAAAAAGGCCAAAAAGACACAGGCCATAGTAAAGTCCGAAATAATGACAATTAACTAGCCTATTGAATTTAAAGTGTAAACGACAATAAAAGAGTTACAATTTTAATTTGGAAGGCTCAGAATCTGAAACTTCTTGATCACATATGTTTATGGAAGGCTTGAATGAAGCCTTAAGTTGTCATGAAGAAGTCTTTGACTTGCATTGATATCTTGTGTTGTATTTAATGCAACTTGAGTTGTCATTAATGGAACCTAGCTTGCAATAAATGCATCTTCATTTTGGACTTCTATCTTGAATACATTGTATGCCTCTTCACTATAAACTCCTTTTCTTGTAAGAAAGCCTTTGGAAGAATCTATATTTGCAAAGTACTCCTTGAACGAATGCACTAATGATTGTACATGTAGATTGAGGTTGGATTGAAGCTTCCTTGCCCTTGATCTTGTGATGGGGCCTTGTGATAGGATGATAGAGCTTCCATGATTCTCATCATTCCCCCCCCTCTTCAAAAGGATTCGTCATCGAATCTTGATCACCCCCGACATCAAAAGGACTCAAATCAACCACATTAAAAGTTCCACTAACAGAAAACTCACCTGGTAGATCAATCTTGTATGCATTGTTGTTGATCCATTCAAGCACTTGAAAAGGACCATCTTCTCTTGGATTTAGCTTTGACTTTCGTTATAGTGGAAATCTTTCCTTTCTGAAGTGTACCCAAACCCAATCACCTGGTTTGAAGATCAAATCCTTTCGGCCTTTAATAATCCTAGAAGCAACCTTAGCATTTTGCTTCTCAATCCTGTCCTTAACTTCTATATGAATCTTTTTCACCAATTCAGTCTTGGAAATAGCTTCATCACTCACAAAATTTTTAGGAGGCATGGGCAATAAATCAATAGGAGTAAGAGGGTTAAAGACATAAACAATTTCAAATGGAGAACAATTTGTAGTGCTATGTATAGCCCTATTGTAAGAAAACTCCACAAATGACAAACTTTCCTCCCACATTTTAATGTTCTTTTCAAGTATAGCCCTAAGCAATTGAATTAAAGTCCTATTTACTACTTTTGTTTGCCTATCAGTTTGTGGAAGACAAGTAGCTGAAAATAACAACTTAGTGCCAAACTTCTCCCATAATACCCTCCAAAAATGGCTAAAGAACTTCACATCCCTGTCACTAACAATAGTCTTTGGAATGCCATGCAATTTAACAATATGAATGAAAAACAAGTGAGCCACATGCTTTGAATCATCAGTTTTATGACAAGGTATGAAATGACTCATTTTACTAAATCTATCAACCACAACAAAGATGCTATCATGACCCTTTCTAGTTTTAGGTAAATCAACCACAACATCCATAGAAATTACAGTCCAAGGTTCATTAGGAACGGGAAGAGGAGTATAGAAACTATGTGGTTTCATTTTAGATTTAGCCTCTTTACAAACAAAACAAGTATTACAAACTTTATGCACAAGACCTCTTATTTTAGGCCAATAAAAATGTTCAATTAGTATAGAATATGTCATAGGCTCTCCAAAATGACCCATCAAACCACCACCATGATCTTCTATAGCTAAAAGCTCCCTAATAGAACAATTAGGTATGCATAATTTGTCTTTCTTAAACAAGAATCCCTCAAACACATAAAAGTTATTTAAAACAGCCTCATTGAGGCAAGATTGATAAGTATCACCAAAATCAAAATCATGCCAGTACAATTCTTTAATATACTCAAATCCTAACACTTTTACACTTAAAGAGTTAAAGAGATTGTGCCTCCAAGATAATGCATCAGCCACCACATTTTCCTTACCTTGTTTGTATATAATCATATAAGGAAATGTCTCAATAAATTCCACCCACTTGGCATGCCTTCGGTTAAACTTGTTTTGACCCTTCAAATGTTTCAAGCTTTCATGATCTCAATCACAAACTCTTTTGGCCAAAGATAGTTTTGCCATGTTTGTAAAGCTCTAATCAATGCATAAAGTTTCGTGTCATATGTTGGATAATTCAAGGATGCCCCTCCAAGTTTCTCACTAAAGTACATCAAACGCTTTTGTTTTCGCATCGGAATGACTCCAATGCCTACACCACTAGCATCACATTCAATCTCAAATGTATTCTCAAAATTAGGTAAAGAAAGCAAAGGTGAATTACATAACTTAGCTTTTGAGTTCATTAAATGCCTTCTCTTGTGATTCTCCCCAAACAAACACAACATTCTTTTTAACTAATTCATTCAATGGAGAAGCAACAGGTCCTTAATGAACCTCCTATTGAAACTAGCTAAACATGAAAACTTCTTACCTCACCTGGCGTTTTTTGGATCTGGCCATTCTTTAATTGCCTTAACCTTCTCTTCATCAACTTCTACCCCATTTCCAGAAATTATAAAGCCAAGAAAGTTAACCTTAGTCATGCAAAAACTACACTTTTTTAGATTAGCATACAACTTTTCTTTCCTAAGTGTAAGCAAGACAAGTCTAACATGCTCAACATGTTCTTCTAAGCTTTTGGAATAAATCAGAATATCATTAAAATAGACCACAACAAACTTACCCAAAAATTCCCTAAGAATCACTACAAAAAAAAAAAGTCAATTTGTGACAAGAAATTTGCTACCAGAAGGTCATTTTTCTGTTAGAATGCGACCAAAAAGCGACCAACATGGTGGTGGCAAAAAAGCTGGTCGTTCCTGACTTTTGTTCGACCGTTTAGTCACAAAATTACGACCAGAACAGTTTTGGTCGCAATAAAGTCAACATTTTAAAATACGACCAAGTGGTCACTTAAAAAGCGACCATATGGTCGTAATTCAAGTTGAAGATAAGTGACCAGGTGGTCCCACAATAAAGCGACCAAATGGTCACTTTTCGGTCAAGTTATTTGCGACCAAGAGGTCGTTTTCTTTATACCAAATTGCGACCAACAGGTTGTTTTATTTATATCAAATGGCGACCAAGTGGTCGTAATATGTATAATGAAATGCGACCTCTTGGTCGTTTTATATTATATTTTTTTAATTATTTAATTATTTATTTAAATTTAATTATTTCATTTGTAAATAGTATTTTATTTTTATTTCATTTAAATTTATTTATTTATTTAAATTTAATTATTTCATTTGTAAATAGTATTTTAATTTTATTTCATTTAAATTTATTTATTTATTTATTTATTTTATTTATTTATTTATTTAATTATTTAATTAAAAAATAAAGAAATAAAATTAAAATAAAACTATATATAAATAAATTTCCAAAATAATGTACTGTACAGAATAAAAGAAATGTAAACTACTGCGGAGGAGCAGGGGGTGGTGGAGGTGGCGTCGATGATGAAGACCGGGATCTCGGGGCCGAAGAACGCCTTGCCAATGCGTGCGACTTGGCCGCAACCTGGCCTGAACATCCTTTGAATCAAGCGCGCATATCCGCCATAGCCGATCTCAAGTCGTTGAACCTCCTCTTTGCAACCGCTACTCCGTCGGAGTAGGGCGGAACTCGTACTCGCTCCACCGCGGCCGAGGTCGAGGCACATCGGCGACGATCGTCTCGTCACGTTGAGCCGAGGCCTGAAACCGATCCATCCAGGCCTAACCCTCACCGCCCAATGACTCAGTGAAACGCTCCTAAATTTTTAAAATTCAAAATATAAAATATTTAATATAGAAGTTAGAAAGAATAGTAAAAAAAATTAAATAATTGAAAAACTAATTAAATACTTGAACTTCTCTCGCCCTATCGTCGACGATCGTCCCCGTCCTTTTTTGTGTGCGAGAATGAGATGCGGCTCATCAGGTGGGATAGAGGCGACCGTGCTTCTCTTCCTAAAAATAGTAGAGAGATTGAGAAGGAAAAAAGTATATTTATAATTAATAATTAATTAATCAAGAAAAGATAATAACAAAAAAGTACGTAAAAGAAGAAACAAAAAACATACCAATCGACGATCGTGCTCGATGTGGGTCCAGGCGCGGTGTGTGTTTCCTTGGGATTCTTCGCACGGTTGGCCTTATTCTTACTTGACACTGCCTTGCCCTGGGGAGTGTTCAAATTGGCGAGCAGCCGTGGGTGCTCCTCCTCGCTCATCCACACGGGTCGTTTGTCTGCTTGTTTTTTGCGCGCCCGGTACATGAGGTTCTTGAATCGATCCTGGACGTGATTGTCCCACGGGGGGAACAATCTACCTTCCGTGATATCGGAATCGATAGAAGGAAACTTGCCTTGATAAAATTCAAATAAAAATTAGTTAAAGTAATCAATTTGTTATGAAAAATTTAAAAATTAAGTAATCATAAAAACAATTGGTGCCACCTTTAAGAACACATGATCCCCTACATTGAACTCAAGTGGGCCTCATTGTTTATCGTCATAACTCTTCTGTCGACTTTGGGCAACCCTCATCCTCTCTCTAATCAACATAATAGACTCACTAGTCCTCTGTAACAACTCGGGTCCCAACAGTCTCCTCTCCCCAACCTCATCCCAATGAGCGGGAGAACGACACTTTCTACCATAAAGTGCCTCAAACAGTGCCATCTCGATGATAGCTTGGAAACTATTATTATATGCAAACTCTACTAGGTACAAATGAGAGTCCCAACTACCACCAAAATCTAGAACACAAGCCCTCAACATATCCTCTAAAATCTGGTTAACTCTCTCTGTCTTACCATCGGTCTGAGGATGAAAGGTCGTGCTAAAATCCAAACCGGTACCCATGACGGAATGCAAACTCTGCCAAAACTTCGACACAAACCGAGTGTCCCGGTCTGATACAATCTTCACAGGCACACCATGTAGTCTAACAATCTCCCTCAAGTATAATTGTGCCCAAGTCTCAACCGGATAAGTGATCCTCCCCGGTAAAAAGTGTGTGAATTTTGTCAAACGATCCACAATGACCCAAATGGCATCATACCCTTTGGATGTTCTAGGCAACCCACAAACAAAATCCATAGAGATCTCCTCCCATTTCCACTCGGGTATACTCAAAGGATTAAGATAACCCGCTGGTCTCGTCCTTAAAGCCTTGACTTGCTGACAAGTCAAACATCTACTCACAAACTCCGCGATCTCAAGTTTCATTCCGGGCCACCAATAATGTTGTCTCAAATCTCTATACATCTTGGTACTACCCAAATGAATAGAAAAGATAGAATTGTGAGCCTCCGCCAACAATTCTTTTCGGAAAGTCGAACTCAAAGGTACACATAGCCTTTGACGATACATCAAAGCACTATCAGAGGAAAAAGTGAAATGGCTAGGTATACCTGACTCTGTCTCAATAAAAATGGCCTGTAAATAATTCTCGCCCCTCTGAGCCTCAATCATCCTCTGTCTCAAAGTAGGCCCCACTGTCAAGCTAGCTAAACTCACTGTAACCTCGGCAGTAAGGAGGGCTATCTCGGCACACTCCAACTCCCATCTCAATCTCACTGGTAAAGCGGACAAGTGCGAAAACTTTCGCTAAGTGCATCCGCCACTACATTGGCTTTCCCGGGATGGTACTGAATATCACAATCATAATCTTTCACAAGCTCCAACATCCTCCGTTGTCTCATATTCAATTCCTTCTGAGTGAAGAAATATTTGAGGCTCTTGTGATCGGTGAATATCAAGATCTTATCACCATACAAGTAATGTCTCCAAATTTTCAAAGCATGTACAACCGCCGCCAACTCCATATCGTGAGTCAGATACTTTTTCTCATGCTCCTTCAACTAACGGGAAGCATATGCTATGAGTTTACCATGTTGCATCAAAACGTAACCCAAACCTCTCTTCGAAGCATTGGTATAAACCGTCAAACCACCACTACTATCGGGTGATACTAGAACGGGTGCCGTTATAAGTCTGTTCTTGAGCTCCTCAAAGCTCTTTTCATACTCCTCAGACCATACAAAGTCCACTCCTTTCTTGGTCAAATGTGTCAAGGCCGATGCTATTTTAGAAAAGTCTTGAACAAACCGTCTATAATAACCGGCAAGCCCAAGAAAACTATGAATTTCCGTCACACTAGTTGGTCTAGGCCAACTACTAACCGCCTCAACTTTAGAGGGATCCACCATCACCCCTTTACTAGAGACCACATGGCCTAAGAATGCCACTTCCCTTAGCCAAAACTCACACTTAAAGAACTTTGCATACAATTTCTGTTCTCATAACACCGTCAAAACTTTCTCTAAGTGCATAGCATGCAACTCCTCAGTCTCAGAATAGATCAAAATATCATCAATAAACACAATAACATAGGAGTCAATGAACCTCCTAAACACCGTTTGCATAAGACCCATAAAAACCGCCGACGCATTAGTCAAACCGAAAGACATAACCACAAACTCATAATGCCTATAACGAGTCTGGAAAGCGGTTTTGGAAATATCATCCTCCCGGATCCTCAACTGGTGATAACCGGATCTCAAATCTATCTTCGAAAAGATAGTAGCCCCTCTCAACTGATCAAATAAATCATCAATCCTTGGCAAAGGGTATTTATTTTTCACAGTAACTTGGTTCAACTCTCGGTAGTCGATACACAACCTCATTGAACCATCTTTCTTTCTCACAAACAACACTGGTGCTCCCCAAGGGGACACACTAGGGTGTATAAACCCTAAATCTAAGAGTCCTTATAACTGACTCTTGAGCTCATTCAGCTCCGCTGGTGCCATACGATAAGGTGCCTTGGACAATGGAGCCGTCCCAAGTAACACCTCTATCTAAAAATCCATCTCTCTCACCGGTGGTAAACCAGGTAACTCATCAGGGAAAACATCAGAGAAATCCTTCACAATCGGTACAGAATCTAGTGTAGTCACACTAAAAGACGTGTCTACTACACTAGCCAAATAAAGGAATGACTCGCCCCCGAATCAAATAAAGCTAAAGCAGAATGTCCCAAGATTGTCACAGTACCTGTAACAACAGTACCTGTAACAATAGTACCTGATGCCTCGGCATCCTCTCTAGTAGCGGCGAAAACACGGGCCTGCTGAGCTGGTTGAGGTGGTGTCTGAACAGCGGTGGTGCTCTCTGATACTGGTTAGGCCTAGCCTGGCCTCTACCTCCTGTCTGACCCCGAACCTGCCCCTGGCCATGACCACTATACTGCTGTGGAGCCTGAAGTCTCGGATAATGCAGTCGAACATGTCCATATCGACCACGGTGGCCACAGCTGCGGACCACTACTGCTGCGGTGTTGGACGAGTCCGAGATCCAGGATGGTCCTCCACCCCTACCCTGTGCATGCCTCGGTGGGTGTGCCACTCGACCTGACTGGTCATCCTCGGCCTTCCTCTTATGAGAGGAGGTCTGTGCAGCTGCTAACTCAGCCTTTTTCTCAGAAGGCCCAAGATCCATAGCCAAGGTAAAATCTAAAGCCTCAGCATAAGTGATAGGTCGAAAAGCTCGTATATGATCTCGGATATCAGCTCTCAAGCCCACGATAAATCTATTCTTCTTACTCTCAGAATCGGTGATTTTCCCAGTAGAAAACTTGGACCAACGGTCGAACACCCTCTCATACTCAATCGCATATCGGTCTCTCTGTCTTAGAGTCAAAAATTGTACCTCTAACTGATCTCTGATATCCTCCGGGTAATATTTGTCAAAAAACTTCTCCCTAAACATCTCCCACGTCACTATCAAAGTAGGACTCAAAGAACGAAAAAGTCCACGCCTCAAATATAATGCAACCGTCAACCTGGAGAATAGGTCCCATAGTGGACCTTCAGTCGATCAGGGCATTGAATAGACTCAAGGGCTCTCTCAACCCTTGTAATCCATCTCTCGACAAGCGCCGGATCAGCAGATGTGTCCCATCAAACTCAAAAGGGGCATGCCTCAGATAGTCTTTCAGAACCTCAGCAGCATCGCTACTCTCAGGTGACTCAATTGGAGCAAGTACTCTGGTAGGTGGTACAACACGATCCTGGTGTCCTCCACCACCACGTATCAACTCTAGATAATCCCCCACGAGAATAGTAACACTACCCCCATGTATAGGTGGCCCATCAACTGGAGTCTCATCCTCATGCACAACATCCGGGATCGGTCCTCTAGCATCAGTATGATTCTGAGGCGGAGGTGGAGTAACTGCCCTAGTATGACCTCGACCTCTACCTCGTATCGTAGCTGGTACACTACGCTGACTCCTCCTAAATGCAGCTACTTTGGGGGGCATACTGAAATCAAAATCAGACAAGTTCCTTGTGAGTCAAACATAAAACAGGAACTTACAAATCTACACTTAATTTATTGGTAAAATATTCTATAAAGTATAAATTTAGAGGATACCTGGTGCCCGTCAGTACATAAACCCAATTTATAATATTTCTTCTGTCTTTTTTAGAGACAAAATGTGTCTCTAATTAGGCGGAAAGCTTTCCAGCCATAAAAAATGGGGGGAAAATTTCCCCCCATTATTAGTGACGGAATTAGTCTATAAATCAAGAATGACATTTTCCCTTGCAGCGGACTATGTCTCTGAATAAGCTGATATTTTTTTTAATAAACTTTCATCTAAGAGGAGCATTTCGCCACTATTTTAGAGACAGAATGAGTCTCTGTTCTGACGGGAACATTTCCCACCTTGTTAAAATGGAGGGAAAAATTTCTGCCATAATTTAGCGACGGAATGTGTCTCTATATAAGGTGTAACGTCCCGTTACTTTTGAGGTAAATTTTTTTTTTATTTAATTAAAGTTTTAAGATTAGTTTAAATTCAGAAATTTCGATTTTAGTAGCTATTTTCATCCGAAATTCATTTAAATCGTTTTAATACTTTAAATTCGTTTCGGTGACATTAATAATTATTAATAGGCCAATTAATAATTATTAATCACTTTTAGATATATTTACGAGCTTCGGGTTTCGTTTTTAAAGAAAAAGTAAAAGAGGGACGTAGGCGTCATTTCCCAAATTCTTAAATATCTAAAAAATCACTATTCATCTTCTCTTAAATATCAAAAATTAGACAATTTACTTCATTTTTCTTCTCTTCTTCTTGTTGGGGCCGAAGCTACAAGGAACCAAAAACCCAAATTTTGGTTTTTCTTTATTTCTCGGTAGATCGTCTCGATTCTACTTCCGTTGGAAAGCCCTTGGCCTGTAGATCATTTCCAACCTATCGAATGTAATTTTTGCTCGTTTTCTCGAGGCTTAAAGGTATGTTAAAGTTTCTAAATTTTGATGTGAATAATGTTTTAATGGAAGTTTTGAGTTGTAATCTTCGAATTCGTTCACTGAAGCTTGAATGTTTCATTCGGGGAAGTCTTTATGGTCAATTTTAGAAACTTTCCCTAAACCCTAAAACCGAGTTTGAGCCGGAAACCCGTCCTTTGTGATTTTCCCTCTTTGGGCTATGTTTAGGATGTTTGGTTCTTTGTGTTTTTGCTTTTTAGTTAATTTTTCGAAAATTGATTAATATGCAAAACTCTAATTTTCGGTTACCCATTGATTTTGCAAGCCTCCAAAGTATCCGAAACCAACCCAAAACACCTCTAAATTGCATAAAAGCCAGGAAAACCAAACCCGAACCCCTTTTTCCCTAGCTTGGCCGAGAGCACCATTAGGGTAGAATCCGGGATTTTCGCGGTTTTATGTGTTTAGATGTTGTTTGATTGTTTTCCGGTTAATTAATGTTCTTTAGGATTAATTCATTTGTAGGATTGTGAATTGTTCGTGAATTTACAACCTCGGATTATTCGGAGCTTGTCTTCAAGCTAAGGTGAGTTTAATGTGAAAGTTAGTGGTTTTATGAATTTAGTTTCGTTATGTAATTGTTTATCGATGTAAAGAGGGAGATAACTTCTTAGGATTAAGTTTTGGTTAGAGACTTTAATTCGGAAATGTGTGTGGAGAAAGTTTGGAAGTTACTTTGATGGATTTGGAAGTATGGTAATAAGATTTGGAGATGTTAGATGAAAGTGAGAATGGAAGTTACTTTGATGGATTTGGAAGTTAAAGTAATTAGAAGATGCACTTGAGTGATAACTCGTGTAATCTAGTTAGTTAGGTTTCTAATTAACTTAGTAGAATTCTTTGGAGTTTAGCTAACTTTTGGAGACCTAGGGCACATTGATTCACACATGGTAGTATGTTGATTTTGATCCATATGTAACCATGGTGTGATGATTTGTGGGAACTTTGAGCACATTGATTTAGCATGTGATAGTATGTTATTTTGATCCATATGTAATCATGGTGAGATGATTTGTAAAATAGTACATGGTAGTATGTGATTTTGATCCATATGTAACCATGGTACTATGGTTTGTGATACGGCACATGGTAGTATGTTGATTTTGATCCATATGTAATCATAGTGCGATTATGGTAATATGGTACGACCGTACGTGGTATGTTGATTCGGATCCATACAATAGCACGTTACGATGATGGCACTACGGCACATGATAGTATGTTGATTTTGATCCATATATAATCATGGTGCGAGGGTTTGTGAAATAAAACATGGTAGTATGTGATTTCGATCCATATGTAACCATGGTACTATGGTTTGTGATACGGCACATGGTAGTATGTTGATTTGATCCATATGTAATCATGGTGCGATGATGGTAATATGGTACGACCGTACGTGGTATGTAGATTTTGATCCATACAATAGCACGTTACGATGAAACTTGATTGGTAATAAGGATAGATAATGATACATTTACAGTTTCCTTAGAATTGTGTAGTAAGACTTAGTAGTGATTGTACTTTACTTTAAGCCTTTGATTCTATCTCATGTTTTTGATTGATGAATATGGGTAATATATGACAATCGAAAGATTGTATGGAAATTGGAAGTGTGGATGTGGGTAGTATTGAGCATTTTAGGCCTTTGGACACGATTTCGGTTATGAGATTTTGTTCATAGGATTACTTGCTTTCATTTTACTCTCACTAGCATTGTTTGCTAATGGTGCTACACCACAATATTTTCAGGTAAACCCCGTGGCAAGAAGCGTGGTAGAGGAGGTGGAGCCGCGTGACTTGACGAGATGGTGCAAGGACAATGTTAAAACTCTTTTGGTTAAGCATTCGTAAAAATGATTGTAAATCATATACTTTTTACATACTTGTGTCTTTTTGAGCCTGCGGAGGGTGTTTGTATAAAGTATTTCAATGTTTTATGATTAAACTCTCTTTTGGAATGCGCATTCCCGATTTATAGCTTTCTCTGGAAATTTGGGTTGTAAACAGGTTTTGGTTATTTGATTTTTAAACGAACCCATGCCGTTTTTCTTTAAAAATTGAGTCTTCCGCTGTGCATTTGAATTTAAAGAATTTAACAGAAAGCGGGTCGTTACATAAGGAGATAGTTTAAGTTGTCAGATTAGAGGCGTAGTTCGTCTCTATTGCACAATCAAAATACGTCTCTATTATTGGGTTTCCAAATTAGCGACGAATTGCATCGCAGAAAGTCAAACTTGTGTTCGAGAATAAAATTCTTCGCTAAATAGCGTCCCAATATTTGCATCGCTAATATTGGGAGGTTATTCCTGGTTTTTTCTTGTAGTTTTTTTTTTTTTTCATCTATTTGACCTCCCCCAAATTTTTACACTTTTTTTTATTTGTTTACCTCTCTTGCTTTATGAGATAGAAATGGTTTATGGGTAAATTCAATCTAGCCAATCCAAATAGGCCATTCCATACATACGTTCTCTAATATAGGTCTTTCAAGAGATAATTTTGTATGATTAGAATAAGTATAAATATACTTCAAATTTTTCAGCCACCATATTTTCTTTATATATATTAAGATGACTTCATTGTAGGTTAGAAACATCGGTAAAATTTATTTGAAGCGCCAACAAATTTTTTTGTCATTCAAGAGAGATGAATCATCGATTGAAATTTCTCAGTCATCTAATTTCTTTTAACACTTTCATTGCAGGCTTGCTATATCGGTAACATGATTTTATGATGTGTATAATGTCCCTAAACAACGATCAAAATTATTGAAAGTAATCAAATACGGTGATGACACTCTTTAATTTGAGCGATGGTAATCTCTTTACCCTGTTTCTATGCGGCGGTCAATATTGTCTCCATGCGGTGATCAATTTTCAACCCCGTCTCCTTCCCCGTGGTCAGCCCCGTCTCCATGTGGTGGTCAATTTTCAACCCTGTCTCCATGCGGTGGTCAACTTCTTTTGGGTTAAGACAACATACCCCCGATTTATAGGCGGTCAATTTTCTACCCCGTCTCCATGCGGTGGTCAATTTTCAACCTGTCTCCATGTAGTGGTCAGCCTCGTCTCCATGTGGTGGTCAACTTCTTTTGCGGTGAAAACAACATGTCCACCGATTCATAGGCGGTCACCAACTCAAAAATCTTACGGTAAAGACAACATGCCCCCAATTTACAGGCGGTCACCAATTCAACAATCTTGACTATTGATCGTTGAGTCTCTCCTAACTGTGATGTTACTCACAATGTACCATTATTTGAACTCATCGTGATATTCTTGAGAAAGATGATGAGGTAAGAATTTTGATTTTTTTTTTAGGTTTGGACTAGACTTAAAATTTTGTTTTAAAGCTGCCTACGTTTTGTATTAATAGGGATCAAGTCATAACGTAGTTCGATAGTAACAAAATTTTTTTTTTTGGCTAAGTGGGCTGTTCACCTTTTAAACTCATGCGGGCCAGGAATATCATGTAGTGTAGGCTCTTGCAACAAAGAGCTTACATTTCAAGCTCAAAATTGAAGGAGAATTTTCCATTTTATGGGACATTTGACATCACCTTCTTCATGTACTTGTTCAGTTGGATTGGTAGAAATGACGAAATGTCGCTTCACTTTCAAAAAGCCTTATGTACTTATGAGAAGGGTAGATTTTCTCTTCATCCGTGAAGGGACGATACTTTGGATTTATTTTTCATCATTTTTTTCCATCAACAGTCTTTTCTTCAAGATCTTCGCTTTACCTTGATGTTGATCGCTTGATACTTTGAGACAATCGAAAATAGAAGTTTGAACTTGATTTTTCTTCTTTGATGTGGATACGCTTAACCTTTGGAAGACCAAAGAGCGAGAAGAAGCGAAGTTTGATGTTGATCCACTTTCTTTGTTATACTCAATCTTTGAAAGATGGATTTGTGGGAAGCTAGAGGTGTAATTTGTTCGAAGGTAGAAGGCTTTTGATTTACTCTATCTTCCTTTGTCTTGACTTGGTGCATCTTTGTAATCACGCTTGTTGAAATAAAGGGTACGTAGGAAGCTTAAAGGAAACTTTAAGTTCAGTGTATCATCATTAAAAAAAAAGGAATTTATTTATTGATTAATTGATTTAATCTCTTAAAAAGATATTCAAAGATTTTTTGAGGTCTTGGTTTTCCTATAAATAGGACCTTTGGGGTGACCCCAAAACACACACGGTTAAGCAACCAAGAGAAGGCTCGAAAAATCCCTCTCCCTCTCTCCTTGCCGCTGCCACCCTCCTTAGGGTATAGGGAAGAAATTTTTCTTCCCTCTTCCTTTTTCCAAAGAGAATAGTGCCCACGCACCGATTCTCTTTTGTGCTTAGGGAGGAAGATCTTTTTGGTGGTCCCAGGATCGTAACCATCGAAGAACGAGGAAGAGCCAGACACTTCTCGACAAGGGTTAGTATTCGTTTTTTATGCATTTAGAATTTTGCTAATATTATACTGCAAGGAAAGATCCTTGGGACTTCCGTTTGAGAACTCTTTTAGAGGCCTCAATCCCAACAATTACGTAGTTCAATTTTTTTTTCCTTCTCTTATTTTCCTTCAAGGTCGTGGGTCATTTTGTGAGAAGAAAATTTTGGGTCTTATTCGATTCTCGACGGATCGTCTCCATTCTTGGTTTGGTTGATAGCCCTTGCTTCAAGCTTCCTTTTCAACCTACCTTTTGAGCTTTCTTTCGTTTTTGAGAGGCCTCAAGGTAAGACAAAGTTTCTGAATATTTATGGGTATTGTTCTAATTGAAGTTTTAATGGAATCCATGGTTGAAATCTTCAATTTCTCACCATGAAAGTTGAATATTTCAATTAAGGAAGTTGTTTTATGTACTTAACAAACTTTCCCCTAACCCTAGACTCGAGATCAAACCAAAACGTCCCGTTTGATTTACCCAAACCATAGGCTGATTTAGGTTTAATCTTGTGTTTTATTCATTTTTGGGAAAGAATTCCTGTCAAAAACCGTAATTTACGTTTACCCATTCATAGTACAAACCTCCAAAACACTGGAAACCAACCCGAAACGCCTTTAAAATTCCTAAAAGCTAGAAAATCAAAACCAACACCCTATTTTGGGTCAAGAGCTACCTTGGGCCATTTACGGGCTTTTTTGTCATTTTGTGTATTTAGGTGTGTCGTTTCTTCGATGTTTGGTTAATTAATGTTTTTAGGTGTAATTTATTTATAGGTGTTGTAACCGTTTGTGTTACTTTTCCTTTGGCTCTTTAGAAACTCGACTTCATTTGTAAGGTGTGATTAAAGTGTTGGTTTGTAGTTTTATGTTTCATTTTGCATGATAATTTTTTTGATTGAGGTTAATTGTTTTACCTTGTTGTTAAAAGATATTAATGGTTGGATGGTGACTATGAACCTTGGAAGTGAGTTCGAGTAGTTTGTAGTTTAAGTGCATTTGGAGTTAATTAGTGGTTTTTAGTGGAAAGTAAGTCTTATAGTATTCTTGGAAGTATTGTAAGGTTATGAAGATTTTCGGAATGATCTTGGAAATGGAAGGTATGTTGAGTGGTTTTGGACCAAAATAACGTAGCAGAACTTTTGGGAGTTTATTTGTATATTCTAAGATTGTCTTTTCACCGTGTCACTTTACAAAGTTGGGTCAAGCTATAGGGAGTAAAAAGAACGTTGATGATATAATGGTGTTTAACCTTGTCTTGCTTACTTTGGGAAGGATGATTTTCGTGGAATGGTAACATGTGGTAACATGGTACGTGGTAATATATTGTAATATGAGATGTGGTAACATGTGATAAAACAATACGTGGTAACATGTTGTAATACGAGATGTGGTAACATGAGATGTGGTAATATGTGATATATGATGTGGTAACAAAGCAAGTTAGAAATACGATTATTACCTGTGATAGTTGTGGTTTAGAAAGACACAATCATCGTTAGTACTTTTATTTCAAATCTTGAATTCATTAATTTATGTATTTGGATGTTTGATTGAATTGGAGTTACATTTTGATATTATGCATAAATTGTATTTTGGGAGTATGGAATGGGTAGTAAAGAGCTTGCTATGACTTTGGACACCTTTTCAGATATGGAACTCGGTCGATAGAATTACTTGCCTCTATTTTACTCTCACTAGCATTTATATGCTAATGTTACTACACTTACAAGTTTTCAGGTACTTCTCTTGAAAAGGACGTTGTAGAGGAGGTGTTGTTGCTTGATTGAAGGACGATGGATTGAACATGGACATGGGTTTTGTTTAGCATTCTAGGATATGCTTATTGTGTATATTTCCATCATCTTATACTTTGTATTTTGAGCTCGTGAGAGCGTTTTAAAACTTGTAATTATGTTTATGATTTTATGTCTATTTTAGAAATTTATTTATAATCGGAAATGCGTATTTCCATGTTTTTATACTTTCTTTGGTTGTGAATAATGTAAAACAGGTTTCGGATAGTCCAAAATTTAAACGTACCCATGCTCTTTTTTAAAAAAAACAAGTCTTCCAGTTGTGATTTTGAAATTAAAGGATTTAACGAAATCGGGTGGTTACAACATTAAAGGTTTTCAAGAAGAACAAATCATATTTACCTTCTTTACCCCTTTTCATCTCTTCTAAGTACTTGGGATAGTTTTGTTTCAAGTGCCCTTCACGATTACAGTGATAGCACTTCCCTTTGGAGACTTTTCGAATCTTAGAATTTTTTGTCGGGTTGGTAGTTCCCTTACCCTTCTTCTTCCGGAACCTTTTCTTCTTAGTACCTAAACTATAGGCACCCTGAGTAGAGCAACATTTACCTCTAGACATTGTGTCTTCTTTCCTTTAAAAAAATATTAACTCGAAAGTCTGTTGTTCATTAAGAAGTTGGAACATATTCATGCAAACCTTGTTCAAAATATAGTTTATTTTGAAGGATAGGAAACTTTCTGGAAGAGTTTCTAGGATCATGTTTATCTGACTAGTCTCATCTATAGAACTACCATTCATCTCAGCCACATTCAGGCGGACAATCATGTTAAGAACATGTTCCTTAAAAGACGTTCCCTCCTTCATGTGGGCATTCATGATGTACTTGAGAGCTTCATGTTTGACTTGCTAAAAATTTTGTCAAACATCTCCTATGCTAATTGCAGCATCTCACATGTTGTAGGGAGAGTTTCAAGTTTCTTGGATACGACTTCAGTAAGTCCAGCCAAGATATAGACACAAACTTTCTCGTTTTCCTTGATCTAGCAATCATAAGGCTCTCGAACAGTTTAAGTGGCATTAGCGGTGGCTCGGAGGACATTCCTCCAGGAATGATGAATTTGTGATCCTCAAGACTATAATGGTATTAATGTTATTTTTCCAAGTGGTGAAATTTTCACCATTCAACTTATCATCGCAAGAATAGCTATAAGAGAGTTCGACATTATAGCAAGAATAGCAATATGAGAAAGGCATTGTTGAAATCAAGAAGATCCCTAGTGAAGATAATGCAGTTGACATGATGACTAAAAGCAGTCACTAAAAGCAAGTTCCAACAGTGTCTAGACTTTCTTAGAGTGACTGATGATAAAGGATGATTCAAATGATCTTGTGTAACGTCTCGTTACTTTTGAGGCATTTTTTTTAATTAAAGTATTTAAAGTTAATTTTAGATTTAGTAATTTAGAATTTAGGAGTTTATTTCTTTCATAAACATTTTAATTTCTTTATTTGCTTAAATTAGTTTGGGTCGTATTAATAATTATTACCAGGCCAATTAATAGTTCTTAATCACTTTTGGGTAGTTTAAGTGCTTCAGGTTTCGTTTTATAAGCTAAAAGCATTCAAGAGACGAGTTTGTAATTTTTGATTTATTAAAATATCTATTTACTATTCATCCACTCTTTAAATACACCGCTTTAGTCAAAAATTAGAAAAAAAAAACTCATCTCATTTTCTCTTCAAATAGTCGTGGGCCTCAATTTCAGAAATTTTCTATCGGGTTTTCTTCGTTTCTTGTGGATCGTCTCGATCTTTGTTGTGTTGGATAGCCCTCGGTTCAAGCTTCCTTTTCAACCTACATTTAGATCTTTTCCTTTGTTTTCAAGAGGCCTCAAGTTATGACAAAGTTTCTAAATCTTTAAGGGTTTTTGTTAAAATAGTGTTTTAATGGAAACCAAGGTTGAAATCTTCAAATTCTCCCCACGAAACTTGAAGATTTCAATTGAGGAAGTTGTTTTAAGTGTTTTTACAAATTTTCCCTAACCCTAGAATCGAAATTGAACCAAAAACCCGTTCTGTTTGATTTTTTCAAACTTTGAGATAGCTAGGGTGTTTTTAACTAAGATATTTTTATGTTTTACTTAGCTTTTGGGAAGGAATTCTTGTTCAAAACCTTAAATTATGTTTACTCATTCATTGTACCACCCTCCAAAATACTCGAAACCAACCTAAAATGCCTCTAAAATGCCTAAAAGCCGGAAAACCGAACCGACACTGTCCCCCCCTATTTTGGGCCGAGAGCTACATAGGGAAAAAAAATCGAGTTTTTTGTCATTTTATGCGTTTAGATGTCGTTTATTCGATGTTTAGTTAATTTAATGTTTATTAGGTGTAATTTAATTGTAGGTCTTATAATTGCTCGTGTGACTTTTCCCTCGACTCCTTGGAAGCTCAACATACCTGGCTAAGGTGAGTGTCAAGTGTTGGTTAGTAATTTTATGTTTTGAATTAAATTACGTTCTTGTTTGATCGAAGTTAAGAGATTCGCTTAATTGTCAAGAGACATTAGTGTTGGATGGTGACTATGAACCTTGGAAGTGAGGTCGAGTAGTTCGTAGTTTAAGTGTATTTGGAGTTAATTAGTGGTTTTGAGGGAAAGTAAAGTAGAGGAAATTCTTGGAAATATTAAAAGGTTATGGAGAACTTTAGAAGAAACTTGGAAATTGAAGGTACTTTGAGTAGTTTTGGACCAAAGTAGCTTAGAAGTTAGTTTTGGGTGTTAACTTATGTAATTCAAAGTGACATATTGTCATTAGGAGCATTGTAGGGTTTTAATCTTGGTACTAGCTTACTTTGGGAACTTTAATCTTCGTGGATTTGTAACATGTGGTAACACGGTATGTGGTAGTGTGTTGATGTGGTAACATGCGGTAACACGGTACGTGGTAACATATTATGGTACGAAATGTGGTAACACAGTATGGTAGTGTGTTGATGTGGTAACATGCGGTAAAACGGTCATAGTAGCATGTTGAGGTGTGGAATATGGTAACACGGTATGTGGTTGTGACGACCCGACTCTTTTTAAATCATTTAAAACTAAAACACAGCGGAAGTCTTAGTATTTTTAAAAAAGAATGGCGTTGATATGTTTGAAACTTAGGCTAGCCAAAACCCGTATACATTTTCCACATTAGGGATTTAAAAGTAAGGAAATACAATTCCTTTTCCAAAGTTTAAAAGTGTTAATAACCATAAGAGTAAAATAAGAAGCTCTTATGAGCTTATATACAAAATTACATATCAAAAGACACAAATACAACAAAATGAGTCCATGGACTTTTTAAAAGTGTATCTAGTCCATCCTTTTTTCATCATCCTCTCGATCAAGCGCACTGACCCTCCTCTCCCACAACCATGAGCATAAGCATTACCTGAAATTATTTGTAATATCATGAGCTAACAACAATCCTAGTGAAAATAAACAAAATATAAAGTAACAATAGACCCCAAACCCGTATTCTGATTTGTGTCTAAGTAAGTGTAACGTCCCGTTACTTTTGAGGTAAAAAAAAATATATTTATTTTAATTTAATTTAAGTATTTAAAGATTTATTTTAGATTCAGTAATTTAGAATTTAGTAGTTTATTTCGGTTTAAACCTTTTTAATTGCATTTATAGCTTAATTTAGTTTTGGTTGTATTAATAATTATTAACGGGCCAATTAATAATTATTAATCACCATTGGGATAGTTTAAGAACTTCGGGTTTACATTCATAAGTCAAAAGTCATTAAAGGACGCAACCGTCATTTCCAATTTCTTAAAAAAATATCAATTCACTATTCTCTTTTCTTCTTAAATACTCATCTTTGACCAAAAATAAGAAAAGTCTTCATTTTTCTCTCTCTTCCTCCTCAATGCCGAGAGGCTCCCTCCCAAATTCCCAATTTTCGAGTTTCTTTCAATTCTCGACGGATCGACTCGATTTTGGTTGCATCGGAAAGCCATCGAGCCTAGGATTCCTTTCCACCTAAAAATCGTGCCTCCCACCTGTGTTCTACGAACTTCTCGGTAAGTTAAACATCAAACCCTAAAGCTCCAAATAGTGTTTTAATGGAGTTTTCTCTTTGATTCTTCGATTTCTTGCCGAGGAACTCAATGATTTTAATTACGGGAGTTGTTTTTAGTGATTTTGGAAACTTTACCTAAACCCTAAAACCGGAGTTTCATCGAAACTCTTCCCGTTTGAAATTTACATCGTGGTGGCCGTTTTGGGGTTTATTTTTATTGATATATTGTTTATTGTAATTAAATTTAGGAAATCAAATTTCGTCCAAAAACCCGATTCATCGATACCCATTGAAATCGGGAACTTCGAAACTACTTGAAAACAACCTAAAACACCTCTAAATTGTCTAAAAGCCGAAAACCAAACCCGAAACTCAAAATCCTTCAAGGGACGAGAGCTTCTTATGGGTTTTTTGGGGTTTTTCGTCGTTTTATGCTTTTCGGTGTTAATTGATCGATGTTTGGTTAATTAATGATTGTTAGATATAATTGTAATTGTAGGTGTTTGTGAACCGTTTGCTTGATTGCTCTATAGAATTTGGGAGCGAAATCTTCTTTGCCAAGGTGAGAATAAATAGGATTTAAAGTAACTGTAGAAACCGAATAAGAAGATTGATTTGTAGGATCGAAAGTATATCTTAAGGTTTGAATAAAAAAGGATATAAGAAAATGAGCTAACTTATTAGATTTGGGAGTTAGTTTTGATCTCGAGTTTAGAGAATTCATAAATGTTTCAAAGGAAACATTTAACTCTCGAAAATTCTAAGTTTAGGTTAGTTTCGATGCCTAAGGATGACTATTCAGAAGTTGCTACCTTCTTATTTTATATTTAAGAGTGTAATACTTGATTCATTTACCTTTTATGTTTTTTTTTTAGTTTACCTTGAAAGTTTACATTTATTTACTCGTACTTGAAAGCCTATCTATATCATATGATATCATATTGCATAATCGAATTGGGAGGAATAATGAGACATGTAAAGGTTGCAGTACTTTGCATTGTCTGGTATTATTCGTTTATGTTTATGTATATGTATCATGAGGAATGTAAAGGTTACAGTACTTTGCATGATCGGAGGAAATGGATAATGAGATAATGATGGAACTATGCGAGTTCACATTGTCTAGTATTATCCAGAATTACTATGATACATATACAAGGATACAGAGTATGACTTAGCCTACGGGAGTTCATTACCTGTATTTGGTGAGTGAGATAATGAGGTGAATGAACTTAGCCTACGGGAGCTTCATTACCTGTCATTATTCACTAGAGGTGGGAATATATTATTGAAAGGATTTTGTATATTTAATTTGGAAAGCGAGATAATGAGGTGAATGAACTTAGCCTACGGGAGGTTCATTACCTGACATAATTTACATGTGATGGATATTTTGATATAAAGATGATGTATTCTTTATACTCGCTTTACGAGTGATTGATAAATGATTAGACTACATGTGAAAATTATCACATTTATCTTAGAATGTGATTGTTGGGAATGTTAAGTTTGAACGAGATTAACCTTATTGATTAAACATAAAAGATGGGTAAATTTTATATGTAGTATGAACCATCAAAAGTATGACTCAGAAGGAAATGTATGATTTGGAATCATTCTTCAAAACTTTAAGAGTTTTAGTAAATTATAAGACAGTTTTACTTGGACACAAATCGAATGCGGGTTTGGGGTCTAACTTTACTTTTTATTCTGTCTATTCTCACCTGGGCTTTGTTGTTAGCTCATGATATTACAAACATTTTCAGGTAATGCTCTTGATAGAGGTCGTGGAAGAGGAGCTGGTGCTGCATGATTGATGGATGATGACCTCGAGATGGACAAGGTGTTTGTAAAAGTCCATGGACTTAGTTTTGCAAATTATATATATTTTGGGATTTGTACATTTGTATATAGCTCTTAAGAGCTTTTCGTCTTTACTTTTATGATTATAACCCTTTTGAGCTCCTAGATAGGAACTTGAAGTTCCTTGTGTATTTAAATTTCTGAATTAAAAATGTAAACAGGTTTTTAGCTAGCCAACTTTCAATCATAACCATGCCATTTTTTTTTAAATATAAGACTTCCGTTGTGTTTCATTTTTAAATGATTTTAAAAGAACTCGGGTCATCACAGTAAGTTTACATATTCTTTTCCAAAGTTCTATAAACTCTAGAAAACTAACTTTCAACTATTTGAAAAAGTACTTCCATATCACATAATCTCTACAAGATGATATTACTAGCATACGTAGTCTAATCATCAATCATTAGCTCATTAAAAACAAGTATGAAAAGGGTAGATAATCTTTACATAAACATAACATCTTATGCAAATAATGCTAGGTAATGGTAGCTCACCGTAGGACTAACATTCACCTGATTATCTTACTTTCCATAATAGAATATACAATTCCTTCTCAATGATATAACTCCATCTCAAATGAATAATGAAGGTAATGAAAACTCCCATAGGATTCTCATTCACCTTTTATGAATAATGAAGGTAATGAAAACTCCCGTAGGATTCACATTCACCTTTAATCTCACTTTCCCTCCAATGCAATATGATATGCATATGCTTTCAAAAGTAAGTAAACATGAATATGAACATTCAAAGTAACGGAAGAGCATAAAGTAAATGGATCATAAATCTCCTTATACATAAAGTAAATAAATAGAGATTTCGGAAAAACAATAAGTAAATCAAGTCAACTGTACTTTAATAAAAGTAAGTTCTTAACTTTAACAATAAAGTCTCCACTTCCAAGAATTCTATACTTTTCAATAAATATCCAAAGTTCTACATCCAAGTTCCTTAACCATTCTAGTAAACTTGGATCCTTCAACTTCCAATAATCCATCCTAAACTCTGAAACAATTCTAAACTTAGAAACTTTCAAAAGTTAAACGTTCCTCTCTAGAAATCCAAAAGTGTTCTCAATCAAATAGAACTAGCTCCAAACCTAAGTATACTAGCTCACTTTCCTTTAATCTTTGATTCAAACCTTAATCTCAACTTCCAATCTTACAAATCATTCTACTTATTCGTTTTCTAAAGCTACGTTAAATTCTAATTATTCTCACCTTGGCAAACGTAGATTTCGCTCCCGAGTTCCGAATGAGCGATCAAACAATGGCCCAAACACACCTACAATTAAATTATATCTAACAATCAATAAATAACCAAACATCGAACAAACAACATCTAAAAGGATAAAACGACAAAAAACCCAATAAAATGCCATAGGTGCTCTCGGCCCTAGAAGGAAAATGGGCCTCAGGTTTGTTTTTCCTGGCTTTTAGGCAATTTAGAAGTGTTTCGGGTTAGTTTCAAGTAGTTCGAAGTTCCCGATTTCAATGGGTAACGATAATTAGGGTTTTTGGACAATAGTTGATTTCCGAATTTAATTACAATAAACAATTAATCAATAAATATGCATCCTAAAACAGCCCACAAAAAGTAAATTTCAAACGGGACGGGTTTCGGCTCAAACTCGGGTTTAGGGTTAAGAGGAAGTACCCAAAATCACCAAAAACAACTCCTGTAGTTAAAGTCATCGAGTTTCTCGGCAAGAAATCGAAGATTCAAATGAAAACTCCATTAAAACACTATTTAAAGCTTAGGTTTTGAAACTTTAACATACCTTGAGGCCCTTAGAAAACGGATGGAAAGTACGATTGTTAGGTTGAGAAGAATCCTAGGATCGAAGGCTTTCCAACGCAACCGGAAATGAGACAATCCGTTGAGCAACGAGTAAAACCCGAGCTAAAGAGACCCAAAGTTTTTGAAAGGAAGAAGATGAGAGTTTTGGTCAATTTTGGTCAATGTGGTGATTTTAAGGAAAAGTGAATAGTGAATTGATATTTTAAGAATTTTAGAAATTACGGTTACGTCCCTTTAATGACTTTTGACTTCTAAATCGAAACCCGAAGTTCTTAAACTAACCAAATGGTGATTAATAATTATTAATTGGCCCGTTAATAATTATTAATACGACCAAAACTAATTTAACCTATTAAAGCGATTAAAAAGGTTTAAAACGAAATAAACTACTAAATTCTATATTACTAATTCTAAAATAATCTTTAAATACTTAAATTAAAATAAAATAAATAATTTTTTTTACCTTGAAAGTAACGGGACATTACAGTGGTACTATGTTGATGTGATAACATGCGGTAACACGATATGTGATCTATGGTGTGGTAACAAAAAAAGTTCGACATACAATTATTTACTTGCGATAGTTTTGTTTAGAAAGACATAGTAATCTTTAGTACTTTTATTTTCAAATCTCGAATTCATTACTTTACGAAGTTGGATGTTGAGTGAATTGGAGTTACATTTCGATTTTATGCTTATATGGTAATTGAAAGTGTAGAATGTGTAGTAAAGAGCGTTTTTAGGCCTTTAGACACAATTTTCGGTATGGAATTCTGTCCATTGAATTGCTTGCTTCTATTTTACTCTCACTAGCATTTTTATGCTAATGTTGCTACACTTACAACTTTTCAGGTACTTCTCGACATAAGGGACGTGGTAGATGAGGTGGTGTTGCTTGACATTCGAGGACGATGGATGAACATGGACATGATTTTGTATAGCATTCTAGAAATGCTTTTGTATATATTTTTCATCCTTGTATACTTTGTGTTTTGAGCTCATGAGAGCGTTAGTTTTTAAAAACTTGTAATGGTCTTATGATTTTAAGTTTTTTTAGAAGTTATTTATAATTAGAATGCGCATTCAATTTTTATCGCTTTCTCCTGGTTGTGAACGTGTAAAACAGGCTTTGGTTAGTATGAATTTTAAATGTACCCATGCCCTTTTTTTTAAAACCAAGTCTTCATTGTTACTTTGAAATTAAAGGATTTAACAAAATTGAGTCGTTACATCTTGAAGCTCTCAACTACGAGAAGAAGAATCAATGCCTTTAATAGCTCAAGGGTGTAGATTTCTAATTGTATTTGAGCTAATTAAAGACTGACATTTGGCATAAAAAGGAAAAGAGTTCACAACATTTGAAATAGACCTAGTAGATTTGGCTTCACTCCCTTTGTAACAGAATTTAATTGTTTTGTGAAGTATTTAAGGTGTGGCTTTTGATAGAAATTATGTATCAATTTGCAATCCTTTTTCTTGAGAGATTCTTCAATAAAATTGGTTGTTGAGAGGCAAATATGACGTTCTTTTTCTTTCTTGCTTAATCTTGCATCTTATCATTTGTTCTTAGTGAGTTTATAGAGTGATCTTGCTTGCAGTGGCGGAGCCAGGAATTAAGTTGAGAGGGGGCACGGACGTCGCAACTTAAAACTCTCAAGTCGATGAAAGCTAAATCGAAACCCAACTAAAAGCTATTGAAATTTATTAACTTAAGCCGCTTATGTGTCAAAAAGGATTCGACACTTGCCAATTTGATTTTGGCACATAAGTGGTTTATTTTCAATTTGTAACTTTTTTTAACCAGTTTAATGCCTAGTTTAATCAAAACTGTCGTAAAACGAACTGAAAACAGTACTAACATGCAATAGTATACTTGTTAGGCACCTATTTCCGTCTCCATGAGGTTGCAGGTCTAAGTTTCTCCTCCTCCAATTTAATGAAATATCTATAAAAGAAATTTATGACAATAAAATATATATAATCATTCGTGGTGTTTTTTTTTTGAAAATTAAGTCAAGTAAATATTAATAATTTTTACTATTTTTTATATTAAAAAATCATTTTATTCATAATAATAATTAAATAGATAGATAGATAATAAAAAAGGAAAAATTTATTGAAAAAGTATTTTATAATATAAAAAATAAATTAAAACTTGCAAAAAAATACTAGTATATTTAAATTTAAAAGAATGGAAATATAAAATGTAAAAGTAGATTTGGAAGGATTTCAATCTGCATCTAAGCCATGTCTGGGAATACGCGTTGGCCAAATATACCATTACATCAAAATTGAGAAATAATTTAATTTCATTATTAAAAAGAGCCAAATTAAATATTAATAATTATTATGCAAATCGAGGGGGGCACGATCCCCTGGCCCCACCGTAGCTCCACTCCACTGCTTGCTTGGTGTTAATTGAGTTGTCGTTGATTATTATGCAAATTAACGGTTTCATTTTTTCAACCTATGTTATTTTGAGATACAAAAGAAATAGAAGAGTAAAATTTACTATAGAAAAACTCTGGGAGTTAATTAGTGGCATTACTAATTTTAAGATTTTCTTATTATAGATATTACATCAAACTAAGGTAGGGTTGACTCAAACCATAAATTTTATGAAAAGAATGCTCATGTCTAACTAGCAGAATTTACACAAATTGAAAGATTCTAGATCTAATAAACACGGTGTGTTTGTTTAAATCCAAAAGTAAAGTTTTCTATTTTATATGGTAACATAAAGTGAAATTACCAATACTTTGAAGATGAGAGGTTTAACACGAACAATGCCTGGAGAAAAATATATTTTTTTATAAGGAAAGTTTTATTTTGCCATTCACTTAGGATCAATCGACAAAATAAATAATATAATTTGTCTCAAATAGTATAAATTTACAAACTAATTACTAAAATGTCAGGACTTTTTAAAAATTACTCAAATAGCATAATTATAATTCTTGAACTATTTTTCATGGGTATTTAATGAATTTGTATGTTTTTTTTTTTACTTTTTTAAGTTATGGTTCAATAATTTATCAAGCTATTTAATTATCTTTCATTATTATTTTCATTGAATTAGTTAGTTTCTTTTTCTTTTTTTCTACTTTTTTTTAGTTCAATAAATTATTAAACAATAATTATGCTACATGTTATTTCAGTAACTGTCATAATGAATAAAACAAAATATGGAAAATAAATAAAAAAGATTATATTGAAACCCGTCACACAGAATTCACACTTTACTGCCTAGATTCTCTTAAAACTTCTTATTTTTATTTCCATGCATTGGACCCAACGACCTACTACATAGAAAGACTCTAGAAGACTAATAAAAGACAAACCCCATAATAACCTTAGTTTTCTAAAATTTAACAAATAACACATGATTATTTTTGCTAAAAACACACAAACATAACTATTTAAAAACTTAAGCCATACATAACATTAAGACACCCAAATGTACATGAATACATAAATTCATTTATATTATAAAAGTTTATTAGTTTTGAAAGAAAGGATCTAAAACTTGAGAGTTTTGTTGGAATGAAGCCAATCGACATAGTTATCCAAGGTATCAACATCAGCTCTATAGGTGTCTTGTGTAAATTGCCAATATTCAGCCCATGTGAAATCTGGGTACAGTCTTTTTCCTTCTTTGATCATCAAAAGTTCTTCAGGAGGTTTCACAACTTTATCACCTTTAGGACACATAAAGAAAGCCATTGATATTCTTCTTTTATCTCTGTTCACAACAGCCCTATGTATGCAGCTTTTGTACATTCCATTCGTTAATGCCTGCATTTTCATTCAATTAAAAAGTTTTTTTTAAAAGTTAGTATAGGCTCGTTTGATAACCTTTTTAATTTTTGGTTTTTCTGTTTTTATTCTAATAAAAAAGAAATGTAACATTTGTTTGAGAATTGTTATTTGTTTAGGTTTATTAAAAAAATAGTGAGTCATACATGTTTGATAACAATTTTTGTTGGATTAAGTACCCTTTTGGTCCTGAGTGTTGAGACTTGTGTCTTTTTGGTCCCCAAGTTTTCAATCTGTCTCTATTAATTTCATCCGGAGTTTTGAGAAAAGGGTTTGTTTGGTCCCTAATTTTTCATTTTATGTAATTTCATCCTTACTTTTTGAAAAAGAAGGTTTATTTTAATCCATGAAATTAGTTTTCAAACCACCAGTATATTAATTTATCTAAAGTAATGAATAGAAAAATTAACTATAAGGACCAATCTGACCTATTTTTTAAAACTCAAGAACGAAATAGATACAAATTGAAAATTAAATGACCAAATAGACACAAACCTTCGAAATTCAGCAGCTAAAAAGGTACTTGACATATTTTTGTTTTTTTATCTTTTTTAAAAATAGAAAAAATAAAATAGAAAACTAGCTTTTTTCTTAAAAAGGAAAAAACATTTTTTCTCGTTTTTTATTTTATTAAAAATTTTAGAAACTTTTTGAAAAAAAAATCTAAAAGCTAAATTGCTTAATAAACAACCCTAATTTTGATTCATAAAATAAAAACAAAAACAGAAAATAAAATAGTTATCAAACGAGTGTGATTATGTTACCATAAACGTGTCTCCAATGTTTACGAGTAAGGAATCTGGTCGAGGTTTGACGGATTTCCACACGTTGTTTGTAAACAATTCATAACCATGAACTTCACCTTGGCTAAGAATGGTCATGAAGAGTGGGTCACGATGAGGACCCGTTCCGAATGTAAGAGCTGCATTTTTACATGGTGGATAGTAATTGTACCTCACCAATGCATATCCGTCTTCATTAAACTTTCGAAAGTGATATTTTTCAACTCCGAGACCAATTGCTAGCAGCTCCATTATTATCATACCTACCCTCGTCATCTCATTACAGTATTGTTGGCAAACCATTCTAATAAAATTAAAAAAATATATATATATATATACATTTAGTTTCAAGAAAATTTTCTCTAACACAAAAAAATGATTAAATATAAATTGGATAGAAGATAATTTTCAATATTTATATCCTTAGATATATTTTTGTTTTTGTTAAAAGAGTCTTATTGAACTTTTTTTATAATTATTGTACATTGCATGCAGGGCGGAATGAGAAATATTTTTTAGGGGTAAAAATTTAAAGAACTATTTTGAGAGGGGCAAAATATATAAAATATACCAAAAATTGAGTTTTTTAAACAAACAAAATTTAACTTTCTGTAGAAATTTTTTTAATTTTGTCAAAAAGTGAGTGGTGATAATAGCCCCCTCTGTGATTGGATCCGCCATGCATGGATGATCTAGAAATTTATGAACTGAGAAAAATCGAATTGAATTATTTTATAATAAATAAGTAAGGTAAAATATTAAATACTAGAGAACGCTACTAATAATATCAATTTTTATATATATAATTTTCATTTTAAAAAAATGTAGGGGAGTAGTAGCCGCTTTCTCCCCTTCATAAATGTGCATAATTTTTTATTTTTCTTTTATAAAATAATGATTTTAAGGTGTTTTTACAAACCTCTTAAATCAATTTAAAAAAATGACGGTCTCGTTTGGGATAGCTTTTAATTTCTTTTAATGGTTATAAAAATATTTTTTATTCATCAATATTTTTAAAAAGTTATCGTAAACAAGCACTAAATAAATTAGGTACCCATTGGATTCGAAATGGTCTCCTAAGGCAGATTTGAAGGAATCAACAACAGCTGTCTGAGATTGATATTGATGATTAAAAGAGAAATTCTCTTTCCAAGGCAAATTAGATGAAAAACGCTCAGCATGAGCTCCTGAATAACCAGGAACAGTGTTCTTCTTCTCAAAAGGCAACTTGAAAACATTATCAATTTCATCGAAAGTAGATTTAATAAGATTTAAATCAACACCATGATTTGTGATTTGGAAGAAACCATGATTTGAACAAGCAGCGTGCATGAGCTTAGCTGCCTCAGCAATTCCAATTTCATCTCCTCTTTCAACACAGCTTAAATCTATTATAGGCTCAATAAACTCATTTTCAGCCACCACGTTTGAACTTTCCCAAACGAATTCGTTTCGTAGATTTTCTTCTTTATCAAGAACCGTTGTGTCAAAAATAAAATCTTTCATTCCTCCCGTTAATGGAACTTGAGTTGAAGTTTCAATGCTTGAACCCATTTTGTTTTAGTAAAGAAAGAGATGAAAAAAAAACTTGGCTTGAAAATATGAGGTAAAATGATTTGATTTAAATAGCTTATTGAAGGATTAAATACGACACGTGCCCTGCCTAAACCCAGCGTTTAATTAAATAGGATGTTTCAAATCCCGGAGCGGAGATTCCTTTTGTATTTCAGTTTCTAAGGATAAAGTTCCCAACTAGTTTTTTTGTGTCTTTTCAGTTTAATTTCAACTCTACGTTTCATTTCTTTTGGTTTTGTGTTGGGAAATTTTGAAACAATAGTAAATTTTTTTATAATATTTATAAATATAATATTTTTAAAATGAAAAAAATTATGGTTAAAAGAAAAGTAACGGTTTTAGAGGAAAGACATCTCATTGATATAATTTGAAAATAGAGTAATTGTAATTTATATCATTTTTTAACTACAATGAGTATTTAGGGTTTAGGTTTTTTAGGATTTAGAGTTTTTTAGGGTTGATTTTTTAAGGTTTTTTTTTTTTTTTTTAATTATCATAACCACATAACTTTTATTTATATTTTACACTTGAGATATCGATGAATAAATTAAAGATATCGATTTCATGAATAATGCTTACCTCTTCACTAGTGAGAAAAATCTCTTCCTTACTTGTATGTGTCATATCTTTGTTGAATATTACTCATTTAATGGAACCTAAATATTAATTCATTATAATATTAAATAATCTAAATAGAAATATGACACGCTTATGTGTAAATAAGGAGTGCAAGTGGGTAGGGCGCTACTTCGATCTCTTGAAATCAAAGGTTCGAGAATAGGTCAAGTGGTTAGACGTCTAGTCATTTTGTTATGAGGTTGAAAGTTTAAATCTCCCCTCTCCTAATTTGATGTAATAAAAAAATATTAAAAAAAAACCTTCATATTACATATGAAAGTGAATAGTAGCTCATCTCACAAGACAAGGTTTTTTTTCTTTATAAAATTATAAAAGGATTTGTACTCAAAAAATGGAATCACATGCAACATCGAAAATTTTAGTTTAACGTTTGAACACAACAATTTTTTTATGTTCCTACAACATTTCTTCCGTTAGATATACAATCAAGAAAAGTTTTTCTTACCTTATTAGGAATAGCAATAATTTTATTTATTTTTAAAAACTAGATTTTGTTAACTTTCATTAAATTATTGAAAAACTATGCTATATTTAGAAAATTTGAATTTTGTTGTTATTTTATAAATTTTCAATTAAAAGAGTGAGCTTTATAAAGATAGCTTTCAAATAGACCAAAAAAACAATCAAATTAGGAATTAATGCTTAATATTGTGATAAATTAGGAATTAATGGTTAATATGGTGATTGGTGAGTAAGAAAATGATAAGGCCATGCATAGAACGATGAAAACAAATTTAATTCACATGCAATGGGCACACATATTCCAAGATTTTAGACATATGTATGTCGACCTTTTTCACTCGTCTTTTTCTCCAAGTTATCAATAAAAAATAGGAGGAATCTTTTTATGGTTTCACCGCAGTAGCTGGAGATCTTCCTTTACTCATGTGGAACGTGTGTCATGTAATCAATTTGTATGATTTATTACAGACTCCATACGAGAGAATAAAAAGAGATTTTCTTAACCAAAAAGGATTTTCATTAAGTGATTTAAGAGATCAAGGATTACGAAAGAAATTTAAAGAATGTATTTTCTTATTAAATGTGGTTGAGATTAACCTGGTATTTATACCTTCTAAATTAGGTCTAACTAAATAGTTATAGATTTATAAGAAAAATAAGTATGCAAGAAAGCAAAATCATATGCCAAGAAAACAGGTTGTCACCACGACGAGGATCATGCGACCCTTTTGGATCATGTTGCTAACCGCAGCGACAAGAAGTCTCGCCACGACACCTAGCCACGGGTTTTCGACCCAAGAGGTCAAAAAACCTGAAATACTTCCCTTCAAGTTAGAGCAATAAAATTAAAAATGCCCAACTTATTGAGGAGAAACTTAAACTGAGATTTTCCAAGAGCCTTAGTCAATACGTCCGCGAGTTGATCACCAGTTCGAATATGGGAAAGAGAAATAACACCACCAGTGAGAGTATCACGTACAATGTGACAATCCATCTCAATATGCTTTGTTCGTTCATAGAAAATCGGATTGGATGCGATATGTAAGCCGGCTTGACTGTCACTATAGAGTTGAATTGGTTGAGGTTGATTAATGCCAAAACAAGATAACAAATACTTCAACAATGTTAATTCATAGGGAGTAGTAGCCATGGACCAATATTTGGCCTCAGGTGAAAAGCACGAAACAATGATCTATTTTTTGGTCTTCCAAGATATCAAAGAAAATCCTAAGAGAATAAAGTAGCCTGTCAAAGATCGTCGAGTTAAAGGACAACTTACTTAGTTACTGTCGCAATAGGCTGTGAGGCAAAAATTACACTCACCACAAAAAAGAATATCTTAATTGGGGCACTCCTTAAAATATCTCAAGACACACATAAACTGGCATCCCAATGCTCAAAACGAGGGTTGCACATGAATTGAGCCCGATATATGAGCCAATTAAATAAGCTCGGTGATACGAAAACCCTTTCAAAATGCTCTTAGAACTTTTAAACTTAACTAAGGACCCTAAAAGTTCAAGACCAAAGAACCCACATATGCCATTTGACACAACCCAAGGAAAAAGGCTAGAAAATGATTATCCTTATGATCAAAGATCTAAAGACAAGAATTGGATCTCTTGTTCTAGATTTGAATCAATCCACCAAATTAGAATGATCAATCCTAATGGCTCGATTCTACATCCACCCTAAACACAAGGAATGACAAGTTGAAAAGGTAAGCACGGTCACAACAATTCAAAGAAAAAGCTCTCAATGAGACTTTGTATTTTAACTTCCACAATTCTAATTTCTTACAAGCATGTCTCATGGCTTTTTAACTTCCACTATTCTAATTTCTTACAAGCATGTCTCATGACTTTATAACCCTTCAAAACCCACGAAATTAAACTGAAAAATGGAATGAAAATGGCCAAAAGACAGCCGGCCAAAGTAAAGTCCGAAATAATGACAATTAACTAGCCTATTGAATTTAAAGTGTAACCGACAATAAAAGAGTTACAAATTTAATTTGGAAGGCTCTGTAACTGAAACTTCTTGATCACATATGTTTATGGAAGGCTTGAATGAAGCCTTAAGTTGTCATGAAGAAGTCTTTGACTTGCATTGATATCTTGTGTTGTATTTAATGCAACTTGAGTTGTCATTAATGGAACCTGGCTTGCAATAAATGCATCTTCATTTTGGACTTCTATCTTGAATACATTGTATGCCTCTTCACTATAAACTCCTTTTCTTGTAAGAAAGCCTTTGGAAGAATCTATATTTGCAAAGTACTCCTTGAACGAATGCACTAATGATTGTACATGTAGATTGAGGTTGGATTGAAGCTTCCTTGCCCTTGATCTTGTGATGGGGCCTTGTGATAGGATGATAGAGCTTCCATGATTCTCATCATTCCCCCCCCCCTCTTCAAAAGGATTCGTCATCGAATCTTGATCACCCCCTACATCAAAAGGACTCAAATCAACCACATTAAAAGTTCCACTAACAGAAAACTCACATGGTAGATCAATCTTGTATGCATTGTTGTTGATCCATTCAAGCACTTGAAAAGGACCATCTCCTCTTGGATTTAGCTTTGACTTTCGTTATAGTGGAAATCTTTCCTTTCTGAAGTGTACCCAAACCCAATCACCTGGTTTGAAGATCAAATCCTTTCGGCCTTTAATAATCCTAGAAGCAACCTTAGCATTTTGCTTCTCAATCCTGTCCTTGACTTCTATATGAATCTTTTTCACCAATTCAGCCTTGGAAATAGCTTCATCACTCACAAAATTTTTAGGAGGCATGGGCAATAAATCAATAGGAGTAAGAGGGTTAAAGCCATAAACAATTTCACATGGAGAACAATTTGTAGTGCAATGTATAGCCCTATTGTAAGCAAACTCCACAAATGGCAAACTTTCCTCCCACATTTTAATGTTCTTTTCAAGTATAACCCTATGCAATTGAATTAAAGTCCTATTTACTACTTTTGTTTGCCTATCAGTTTGTGGAAGACAAGTAGTTGAAAATAACAACTTAGTGCCAAACTTCTCCCATAATACCCTCCAAAAATGGCTAAAGAACTTCACATCCCTATCACTAACAATAGTCTTTGGAATGCCATGCAATTTAACAATATGAATGAAAAACAAGTGAGCCACATGCTTTGAATCATCAGTTTTATGACAAGGTATGAAATGAGTCATTTTACTAAATCTATCAACCACAACAAAGATGCTATCATGACCCTTTCTAGTTTTAGGTAAATCAACCACAACATCCATAGAAATTACAGTCCAAGGTTCATTAGGAATGGGAAGAGGAGTCTACAAACTATGTGGTTTCATTTTAGATTTAGCCTCTTTACAAACAAAACAAGTATTACAAACTTTATGCACAAGACGTCTCATTTTAGGCCAATAAAAATGTTCAATTAGTATAGAATATGTCATAGCCTCTCCAAAATGACCCATCAAACCACCACCATGAGCTTCTATAGCTAAAAGCTCCCTAATAGAACAATTAGGTATGCATAATTTGTCTTTCTTAAACAAGAATCTCTCAAACACATAAAAGTTATTTAAAACAGCCTCATTGATGCAAGATTAATAAGTATCACCAAAATCAAAATCATGCAAGTACAATTCTTTAATATACTCAAATCCTAACACTTTTGCACTTAAAGAGTTAAAGAGATTGTGCCTCCGAGATAATGCATCAGCCACCACATTTTCCTTACCTTGTTTGTATTTAATCATATAAGGAAATGTCTCAATAAATTCCACCCACTTGGCATGCTTCGGTTAAACTTGTTTTGGCCCTTCAAATGTTTCAAGCTTTCATGATCTGAATCACAAACTCTTTTGGCCAAAGATAGTTTTGCCATGTTTGTAAAGCTCTAATCAATGCATAAAGCTTCGTGTCATATGTTGGATAATTCAAGGATGCCCCTCCAAGTTTCTCACTAAAGTACATAAAAGGCTTTTGTTTCTGCATCAGAAAAGCTCCAATGCCTACACCACTAGCATCACATTCAATCTCAAATGTATTCTCAAAGTTAGGTAAAGAAAGCAAAGGTGAATTACATAACTTAGCTTTGAGTTCATTAAATGCCTTCTCTTGTGATTCTCCCCAAAAAAACACAACATTCTTTTTAAATAATTCATTCAATGGAGAAGCAACAAGTCCTTAATGAACCTCCTATTGAAACTAGCTAAACATGAAACTTCTTACCTCACTAGCGTTTTTGGGTGCTGGCCATTCTTTAATTGCCTTGACGTTCTCTTCATTAACTTCTACCCCATTTCCAGAAATTATAAAGCCAAGAAAGTTAACCTTAGTCATCAAAAACTACACTTTTTTAGATTAGCATACAACTTTTCTTTCCTAAGTGTAAGCAAGACAAGTCTAACATGCTCAACATGTTCTTCTAAGCTTTTGGAATAAATCAGAATATCATTAAAATAGACCACAACAAACTTACCCAAAAATTCCCTAAGAATCACTACAAAAAAAAAGTCAATTTATGACCAGAAATTTGCGACCAGAAGGTCATTTTTCTGTTAGAATGCGACCAAAAAGCGACCAACATGGTGGTGGCAAAAAAGTTGGTCGTTCCTGACTTTTGTGCGACCGTTTAGTCACAAAATTACGACCAGAACAGTTTTGGTCGCAATAAAGTCAACATTTTAAAATACGACCAAGTGGTCACTTAAAAAGCGACCATATGGTCGTAATTTAAGTTGAAGATAAGTGACCAGGTGGTTCCACAATAAAGCGACCAAATGGTCACTTTTCAGTCAAGTTATTTGCGACCAAGAGATCGTTTTCTTTATACCAAATTGCGACCAACAGGTCGTTTTATTTATATCAAATGGCGACCAAGTGATCGTAATATGTATAATGAAATGAGACCTCTTGGTCGTTTTATATTATATTTTTTTAATTATTTAATTATTTATTTAAATTTAATTATTTCATTTGTAAATAGTATTTTAATTTTATTTCATTTAAATTTATTTATTTATTTAAATTTAATTATTTCATTTGTAAATAGTATTTTAATTTTATTTCATTTAAATTTATTTATTTTATTTATTTATTTATTTATTTATTTAATTAAAAAATAAAGAAATGAAATTAAAATAAAACTATATATAAATAAATTTCCAAAATAATGTGCTGGAATAAAAGAAATGTAAACTATCATGAGGAGCAGGGGGTGGTGGAGGCGGCGCGATGATGAAGACCGGGATCTCGGGGCCCAAGAACGCCGCCAATGCCAGTGTGACCTGGGCCGCAACCTGGGCCTGAACATCCTTGAATCGAAGAGCGCATATCCGCCATAGCAGTCTGAAGCTGCTGAACCTCCTCTTGCAACCGCTTCTCCGTCGGAGTAGGGCCAGAACTCGTGCTCGCTCCGCCGCGCTGAGGTCGAGGCATATCGGTGTACAGTCGTCTACCGTACGAGCCGAGGCTTGGAACTGATCCATCAGGCCTAACCCCTCCAGCAGCCTCCAAGAATGCCTCCCTACGGTCTTTCAGAGTCGGTTGCGAGTCAGGTGTGGGCAACCGTTGACTCAATGACTCCGTGAAACGCTCCTAAATTTTTAAAATTCAAAATATAAAATATTTAATATAGAAGTTAGAAAGAATAGTAAAAAAAATTAAATAATTGAAAAACTAATTAAATACTGAACTTCTCTCGCCCTATCGTCGACGATCGTCCCAGTCCTTTTTTGTGTACGAGAATGAGATGCGGCTCATCAGGTGGGATAGGGCGACCAGGTGCTTCTCTTCCTAAAAATAGTAGAGAGATTGAGAAGGAAAAAAGTATATTAATAATTAATAATTAATTAATCAAGAAAAGATAATAACAAAAAAGTACGTAAAAGAAGAAACAAAAAACACACCAATCGACGATGGTGCTCGATGTGGGTCCGGGCCCCGGCTGTGTGTTTCCTGGGATTCTTCTCACGGTTGGCCTTATTCTTACTTGACACTGCCTTGCCCTGGGGAGTGTTCAAACTGGCGAGCAGCCATGCGTGCTCCTCCTCGTACATACACATGGGTCGTTTGTCTGCTTGTTTTTTGCGCGCCCGGTACATGAGGTCCTTGAATCGATCCTGGACGTGATTGTCCCACAGGGGGAATAATCTACCGTCTGTGATATCGGAATCGATAGGAGGAAACTTGCCCTGAAAAAATTCAAATAAAAATTAGTTAAAGTAATCAATTTGTTATGAAAAATTTAAAAATTAAGTAATTATAAAAACAATTGATGTTAATTACCTTCCAATTGTGGTACATCCGACGATTCTCCGTCGTCGGAATCTTCTGCCAGCGAAGCTCGCTGGGTAGAGGCATGCTCTAGAGGACCTCGCAAAACCATTTTGATACGGTTGTATGCGGCTCCAATCTGCACAAAAAAAACATTAAACATATTGTGGTATTAGATTAAACAAAACTATTTATATTTATCTATTTATTTACAATTAGTAAAATGATTTAAAAATTAATTAATTAGAACTATAAACAAAACTTATGTATCCCCCTCAATCCGAAGGGTAGAGGATGCGGCCCGAGGAGGCTGCGAGGAAGAAGTGGATGGGCCAGCTGGTGCATCTGCTTGGTGGCAGTCCCTGAAGTCGTGGCCTGGGAGTCCTGCGCCAACCGTGGTGTCGCAAGCGTCGAATCCTGGACCGGTGAGGGGTCTGAATGATCAGGAGTGAGATCATCTCCCGTCTCGTACTGTGCGAGGAGTATGGCCAACTCATCAGCCGTCAACTCATCAGTAGTAGGGGGCCGAGGAGTCTCGTCCTCAGGCTCGTCTGACTGGGGAGGATGTCGTCCAGCCGTCATAATCCTAAATTAAAATTAAAAAAAAAAAGCAAATTAAATCAAGTAACTAAATTATACTAATTAATTAAGTTTAATTAGTTTAATTAATTAAAGTAAAATTAGACTAATTAAAATGAATTAATTAAATAATCTTAATTAAATTATTTTCAGTAAAGTTTAATACTTAAACAAAATTATTCTAATTATACTTTACTTTAATCAAATTTAACTAAAATTAAGTAATTAAACAATTTTTATTTAATAATTAAACTAAAACTAATTAATTAAATTAATGTAATTAATTAATTTAAACTACTTAAGTATAATTGAAGTTAAACTATTTCAATTAATTACCCTACTTAAATTAATTGATTAAATTAAAGTAAACTAAATTACATTAATTAAACTAAAATTAAAATTTAAACTAGTGTAATTATAAATTAATTTAGTTTAATTTTTTAATTTTAGTTTAATTTTATTAAATTAAAGTAAATTACCTTAAATAAACTAAATAAGTAATTAAACTAAATTAGATTAAGTAATTAAATTAATTACTAATTAAATTGAATTAAAGTAAACTAAGTTAGATTAATTAAACTATTAGATTAATTAAACTAAAATTACTTAAAGTAATGAAATTAAACTAAACTAATTAATTAAATTAGTGTAATTAATTAATTTAAACTACTTAAGTATAATTGAAGTTAAACTATTTCAATTAATTACCCTACTTAAATTAATTGATTAAATTAAAGTAAACTAAATTACATTAATTAAACTAAAATTAAAATTTAAACTAGTGTAATTATAAATTAATTTAGTTTATTTTTTTAATTTTAGTTTAATTTTATTAAATTAAAGTAAACTATCTTAAATAAACTAAATAAGTAATTAAACTAAATTAGATTAAGAAATTAAATTAATTACTAATTAAATTGAATTAAAGTACACTAAGTTAGATTAATTAAACTAGAATTACTTAAAGTAACAAAATTAAACTAAACTAATTAATTAGTTAATGTAAACTAAAATGCTATGAATTAAACTAAAGTAAACTAAGTAATTGATTACACAAATTTAGATTCATTAAACTAAAACTAATTAAATTAACAAAACAAAACTAAACAAATTAATTGAAAACTAAAAACTAAAACTAAGTAAACTAAATTCTTAAACTAAACTTCAATTTTATACGAAAACTAACCTCGTAATAGAAACCGGGATTGGGGGTTGAGGGTTTTAGGTTTAGAGTAAGAACGGGAACGGGAAAGGGAAAAAGTAACGGAGAACGGGAGAGGGGAAAGAGAGAAAAGAAAGAAAAGAGAGAAAGAAAAAGAGAAAGGGAGAAAAGAAGAAACGAGGGAAAGGAAAACGGATGGGAATTTAAATCAGAATTTGCGACCACCTGGTCGCAAATATGTAATCATGACTAGAAACGAAAGGTCGCGCGTGCTGGGGACATTACGACTATCTGGTCGCCATTTTCCACATATTTGCGACCAGCAGGTCGCATTTATTCCAAAAGTGACCATATGGTCGCTAATTTGCTATTATCCACAACAGCTGTCATTTCACGCGTCCCATCAAAAAATGCGATCATGTGGTCGTAAATGTTAAATTCACCGCCATAAATTTAATGAAAATTTAAAATCACCGCCAAAGATTTGCGACCAGATGGTCGCACTTATGAAATAAACCACCAAAAAATTAATGAACATTTTATAATATCCCTTCATTTTTGCGACCAAATGGTCGTAATTTAACTTATATTTTTTGAAAAAACTTAATTCTATTTACACAAAGGTGACCAAGTGGTCGCATTTCACTTCTAAATTACTACCATCTGGTCGCAAATCTTAATATATATATATTTTTTTACTTTCATTAAAGAAATAGTTTCAATAAAACATACAGTGAATCATAAAGTTACAAAATATCTTCTTCATCATCCTCAGTGTCTTCAGTCTTCGCTTCTTCTTCTTCTTCTTCTTCTTCATCGGATTCATCGTCTCGAATAAATTCAGCATCTATGTCACGTACGCGAGAAGTGGAAGCATTTGTATCATAATCATGCAATGTTATCGTTCCATCGTTCAAAGGACGAACAGTACTTCCATTCTGACCATCGTCGATTACACGACATCTTATCTCATCTTCTTGAAAAGCACCAGCTTCCTCTGCATGTTCGTCTTGCTCGGATATGTTTTCCTCTACCTGGCGTGGTTTAACTTTACAAACAACTAACCAATCGCCGGATCTCGTCTATTAATCGGATAGTTTAGATAATAAACTTGCAACCTCGTGAAGCCAGGACAAACCTATCGGTGCGCATATGCTTAGACTTGTTTACCTCCACGATTTGTAAATGATCAATCTTACGGACTCCGCCTCTTCTGGTTGTCTCGAACCAAGTGCAGTTGAACAGAACAATGCGTTTCAGCGTCGGACTTGCGTATTGAATCTCAAGAATCTCATCGATTACTCCGAAGTAATCGTCTTCGTTTGTGCCGAACACCTGACCTTTTATGCAAACACCACTGTTGTTTATTGCCCGGTTAACTGAGTGCGCCTTCGTTTGAAATCTGTAACCGTTACCGACGTATCTAGTATACGACCTTGCAATCCGTCCAGGTCCCTTTTCCAAAGAAATAATGCGAGGTTCATCTACCGGTATTGTAAGGGAGTCAACCTGTCATTGATCACATACAGTTAAGTTAAAAGCTCTAAGAACAAATTGATATCGTTTTTTTTTCTTCAATTTACAATAATTAACTCACGTATGCACTGAACCATGAACGAAACTCTTTGTCGATTATTAACCCCTCCTCAGCGGCTGTAATACCAACTCGTGTCATTCGAACGTATACGTTTAGAAATAATCTGTATGTTACATAAATAGTTAGGAGATATTTGAAATAGTTTGTAATAGTTTTTAGGCGATGAATTAATAATGTGAAGTTACGAACTCACTCTATGTAAGGCTCGATTTCTGCGCATTTGCATAACACGTACGTCTGCATTACGTGATACTCGGAATCGGTCAACGGCCTACGCACTGATCTTCCAACTGTCATTCCAGGTTCTGTAAAAATCGGCAAGTCGTTTACGTCAACACCTTCGAGTAAATTTTCGACAATGTTTCGTTTAGCTGGTCGAAACTGCTCTGCAATGTGTTGATCAAAATCGTACGAACAAAATGTGGTGGTCTCTTGCGTAAGGTACGCACTACAGATAGATCCTTCTACTCTTGCTTTATTTCCGACCGTCTTTTTCAACCGACGTAAGTACCTGTGGGTACAATGTAGAAAACAATTACATTCCCTCACTGTACTTTATACATGTACATTTACAAGTTAAATGTGATTACCTTTCAAATGGGTACATCCAACGGTAATGTCCGGACCACCCAAGAATGCCTCGTATGGAAGGTGCACGGGCAGATGCTCCATGGAGTCAAAAAATCCAGGTGGGAACATTCGCTCCAGCTTACAAATAATAACAGCGATCTCTACACTCAATGAAGCCACATTAGCTTCATTCAGCTCTGTACATGTCAAGTCCCTGAAAAAAACACTCAACTGTGCAAGCGGCTCCCAATGTCTGTTCTCTAGGAACGGTCTGAACACGACAGGCATCAATCGTTGCATGAATACGTGACAGTCGTGGCTTTTCATCCAGAACATGATATGTTTTTTACTGTCTATACACCAAATCAAATTCGAAACGCATCCGTCCGGGAATTTGATAGATTTGATCCATTCAAATAATGTTTTCTTTTCCTCCGTCGTCAACATGTACTTTGCTTTTACGTAATTATCATTGTCGTCAGGTTCCTACTCAGGACGGTTACATATCTCCCGTATATCATAACGTGCCTTCAGATTGTCCTTTGTTTTTCCCGGAACATTCAATATCGTATTGAAAATGTTGTCGAAGAAATTCTTCTCGATATGCATGACATCCAGATTGTGTCTAATCAGTAGGTCTTCCAAATACGGTAGATCCCAAAAAATACTCCGTTTCTTCCAACCCGTGTTTTTTCCGGCCGCATTGTTTGCACTATCTGCACCGTCCACTATTACCTTCTTCATCCCTAAAGCATCTATACCGTGTAGAATCTGCCTTCCACTATACATTGTCGGGGGGGTTTCTTTTCTTACTCGTCGACCCTTCTTCCAGTCACTACCGTTTGAACGGAACGTATGATTTAACGGCAAAAATCGACGGTGACAATCAAACCAACAAGTTTTCCTACCGTTTCTGAGATAAAATGCATCTGTGTCTAGCATGCAATGTGGACATGTGTATTTTCCTGCCGTACTCCATCCTTTAAGAGGATGAAATCGAGGTCCACACAATTAACTACTGACTACGCAAAACAATAACGAAAATTAAACTAAATACTAAAAAATATATATGATTAAAGCAATTTAAATGTCAACATACCTGACAACATTGAATACGCGGGGAAGTCACTGATCGTCAAGATTAACGCGACTTTCATCAAGAAATTTTGTTTCTTCGAAATATCGTACGTCATAACACCATCAGTCCACAACCTTTTCAACTCTTCAATAAGTGGTTGCAAATACACATCGAGTTTCTGTTTTGGACTTTTCGGCCCAGGTACGATCACTGTTAGAAAAATCACCGGTTCTCTCATGCACATCGAGGGAGGCAAGTTATACGGGGTTACCATGACTAGCCAAACTGAATATTGTGCCCCGGATGCCTCGAACAGGTTAAAGCCATCCGTGCATAAGCCCAATCTGACGTTTCTCGGATCTTGTGCAAAATCAGGATGACAATTATTTAAATGCTGCCATGCCGCTGCATCTGAGGGATGTCGCATAACACCGTCATCATATGAATGCTCGTGATGCCATCTCATGTGCGAAGCTGTCACATCCGATGCATACAACCGTTGCAGACATGGGGTCAGCGGTAAATAAAACATTCGGGCGTACGAAATCAGGCTGCGTTTCCCTTATTTATATCTTGGGAGAAAACAGAATTTGCAATGATGCAGGTCCTCATCAACGTCCCAGTAAATCATGCATCTGTTTCGACACGAATCTATTTTCTCTATGGGTAATCCTAGACACTCCACTAGCTTTTTCATGTCGTACAAACTGTGGGGCATATTATTTTCTTCTGGAGCGCATCGCCGAAACCACGATGCAATCGAATCAAATCCTCTACCAGGTATGTTGTACTGCGCCTTTATATTTAAAAGTTCTGTAGCAGCAGCAAGTTTACTTACCTCACACCCGTCGTACAATGGTCGGCTAGCTGTCCTTAGCATCTCATGCATCTTACGTGCTTCCGGATTCATTTCCTCTTCAACAGCTCTTTCATCTTCGTCTACGTTCAAACTTTCACGGATATTTTCATTGCCCCCATACCCCGCACCCTCAAGTTTCATTTGTTGCATCTGACCACAATGTTGTTCATCATTTCGTTCTTCGACATCAACCCCGACATTCGAGCTGCTACCCTCGTATTGTCTCGATTCCTGTAATGCAGCGTCGAACATTTCCTTTGTTTCCCCCTGATACACCCAGTGATAATAGTTCTGCACAAATCCCCGACTGTAAAGATGAACCTTCACATCTGTAACCGGTATGATTCTCCTATTGTCGCATTTCCTGCAAGGGCAGCGTAGCTTTCCACCATACTTTTCATAATAGATAGTTGTCATGCAGAACTCAGCAAACTGTTCAACCCCTGAGACGAACTCATCGTTCAAATACCCGTCTATCAACTGAACATACATCCACTCTCTCATTTTCTTTTTTCTCAATGCTAACAAACAATGGGTGGAGGGGTTTTTATAATGGACTCCTCTACTCATTTGCGACCAGATGGTAGTATTTTTACTACCACCTGGTCGCAGTTTCCCGCCAAATTTTCTCGCCATTTTCCTCACTGCCCCGAGTCACATCAAGTCAGAATTTACGACCACATGGTCACTTTTTTGGTGACCACTTGGTAGCTTTTATCCCACCAAATTCTTTATCAATTATTGGTCCCATAAAATCACATAATTTGCGACCATCTGGTCACTTATAATTGTGACCATTTGGTAGCTTTCTTCCCTCCAATTATAAGCTACCACTGCTCACTTTTAGGTCACCAAAATTGTGACCATTTAGTCACTTTAAATTGTGACCACTTGGTAGCTTTCTTCCCTCCAATTATAAGCTACCACTGCTCACATTTAGGTCACCAAAATTGCAACCAGTTAGTCACTTTTAATTGTGACCATTTGGTAGCTTTCTTCCCTCCAAAATTACGCGCCATTTTTTGCTACCAAGACATATTTTAGTCACAAAAATGCGACCAGAGGGTCGTTTTTTTAGGTGACCATCTGATCGCTTTTTTCGCACCATTTATTAAGACTACTTCTGCTTTTGGTCCCAATATGGTCGCAAAAAAAGTAACCAGATGGTCACTTAGAGTCAACCTTCAAAGAAAGTGACCAGGTGGTCACCATAAAACTACCATTTTTTTTTGTCGCAAATTTCTGGTCGCATTTTGACAGTTTTTTTGTAGTGAATATGGTTCATCAATCTCATGAAACTACTAGGTGCATTAATAAGACCAAAAGGCATCACAAGCCATTCATACAAGCCATATTTAGTCTTAAAAGCTGTTTTCCATTCATCACATATATGCATCCTAATTTGATGATAACCAGATTTAAGATAACCTTTTGTAAACTAAATAAAACCATACAATTAATCTAACATATCATCTAGCCTAGGAATAAGATGACAATACTTCACTGTTATTTTGTTGATGGCTCTACAGTCAACACACATCCTCCATGTTCCATCCTTCTTTGGAACCAAAATCACTGGAACCGAGCATGGGCTCAAACCTTCCCTCACATAACCCTTTGCAAGGAACTCCTCCACTTGCTTTTGGATTACCTTTGTCTCGGTTGGGTTGGCCCTATATGCTGGCCTATTAGGTATGGTTGTCCCAGGAATGAAATCCACCTGATGTTCAATGCCTTTTATTGGTGGCAATCCACTAGGCATCTCCTCGGGAAACATATCCTCAAATCCCTGCAAAAGAGACATAAAGACACTAGGTAAAGTAGGGTTAGGTGTGTTCTTCATAAAACAAGATCCTTTGTACAAAAGTACAAGGAAGTTTTGTTTTGAAAACAAAGCATACCTCACCTCACTCTTAGTAGCAAATAAACTCACTTTTCTCTCTTTGTCTTTTTTTTCCTTTTCTTTTCTCTCATTGTTTTCACTCTTGCTTTTTCCACTCAAAGCGTTCTTTTCTCTCTCACTCATTTCTTCACTCAATTATTTTTCTTTCAACTCTTTTTCTTTTAACTCAAACTCAAGCCTCCTTTGTTCAAGCTTACATTGATCAATGAAAACCTCTTTTAAAGACAAAGGTACCAAAGTAGTCTTCCTTCCAAAAGTATATCCCCAGCATGCATTGGCACTACATCACAAACTATCTCATCCTTATACTTCCCAAGATTAAAAGAAATATTAGCTTGTTTAAGCACCTTCACCTCGCCACTATTATTTAACCATTGCAACTTGTAAGGTTTGGGATGTGGAATGGTAGGAAAATTGAGTCTCTTGACAAGAATTGAGCTCACAATATTGGTACAACTCCCACTATCAATCACAACACTACAAGGAGTGTCTTGTACCAAACATCTAGTATGGCACAAATTGTCCCTTTGATCATCAATATCATTCTCCTTTACTTGAGCACTAAGTAGCCTTCTAGTAACAAGTGCTACTTGATTTCCCTCTTCTATGCTTGCATCACTAACCTCATCAAGCTCACACTCTTCCTCCTCAACATCACTCTCTTCATCATCCGTTACTACTTCCCCATTCCTAATAATCATAGATCTTTTATTAAGATAGTCTAGGCTAGTGTGCCCAATTCCTTGACACTTCTAACATTTGAAATCCCTATTTATCTCAACTTTTGTTTCATCCACTTTCTCCTTTCTCTTCCCCTTAGAAGACTCCTCCTTATCCTTTTTGGCAGCCCCAAATGATGCTCAAGGCTTAAAGTCTCCTTCCTTTTTCCAAGTATTGGATGATGGAAAAGTGGATTTAGAAGTGTACCTTTTGGAGTTGTTTTTTTCTCAAGCCATTTGTTTCTCAATCTTCTCGGCAATATGCAAGAGCTCCTCCATGTCAAAGTAAGGGTACATATCAACTCTATGAGCCAACTCTTCATTCATTCCTCCTAGAAACCGTGACATAATGTCATCCTCACGCTCATCTATATGTGATCTAGTCATTAAGATATTCATCTCCCAAAAATATTCTTCAACACTCTTTGAACCTTGTTTAAGGAAAACAATTTATTTCTGATTTCCCTATGATAGTGCTTTGGTTTATATCTCTTCCTCATCAAAACCTTAAGCTCCTCCCAAATCTCAATTGGTTGCTCATAGTTTCTCTTCCATTCAGCCTTAAGATGACTCCACCAAATACTAGCATAATCACAAAATTCAGCCACAACAAGCTTCATTTTCCTCTCCTCACTAAAGTTGTTCCAATCAAAAACATGCTCTATTTTGTCCTCATATTGTAAGTACTCCTCCAAGTTAGACTTCCCATGGAATGATGGAATTTTAAGCTTAATACCCTATGGATTTCTCTCTTCTATTCTTTCATTAGGTAACTCCCTCATAGGTCTTCTAGGTGGTTCTAATTTTCTACCTCTTCCTCGTTCTATACCTCTTCTCGGCCCCTTCCTTGTTCTCTCCTAGGGTTATCTCCAGCCAACAAGGTAACATTGTCATCTTCTTCTTCATTTTCAACTCCTACAACTAGATATTCTCCCCCTTGCTGATTATCATCCATCTCTAACCTAACCATGTGCTCATTTAGCTCCTCTAATGTTTAAGTAAGTATAGGCAAAACTCTAGTTTGTGCCTCTCTCCACCTAGTTTCACTAATCTCACCCTGATTATTTTCCCCTTGTGACATGTTTCTGGAACTCACAAAATATTACTCATGGAAACTCTCGTGTTTAAACACTCAAAGCAGGCCAAAATGTCAATTTAGGCTCTTGGATAAGCTATGGTCAAAAGGAAGCAACTTGTGTTTAAAGTACTAAAAATCAAGCAATCAGTATTTAAACAATATAAAATAATGAAAATAAACAAGAAAAACAGATTGGAAAGGTAAAAAAACATAAATGGAAAGCAAAAACAAAATTTTAAAGCAAAGAAGTCTAGAAAAGTGACAATTACAAATTTCTAAATTCGTGGAGTTCAAGAATGAATTTTTAGGTGTAAGCCTAAATGTATCTTATTAAGATGATTATAAAGAGCATACAAAAGGCCAAATTCAAAAATTCATTCAGAATTAAAAACACTAACTCACAGAATTGATGTTGCCGGAAAAAAGGATAAACTTGCGCGCAGAAATGAAATCCCAAATTTGAATAGTTTTCTTTACGATTTTGACAACGTGCCCTTCTGAACATAGAAAGATAACAATCAAAATAAACGTTTCTATTCAGAAAAGAAAAGCAAATTCTGAAGTTAGAATAGAGTTTGAATAGTGAACAAAAGAATTAAATGCGACATTTACAAAATTGGACAGTTTTGACATTTTTATACTTTAAATCCGTGGAAATGAATGTGAAACTGATATATTTGAAACATAACTGATGTGTAAACACAATTATATCAGATCTACACGAATTTATATGGATCAAACTCATAAATTTCCAGAACTTGCAAGATAAACACAAAATGAACAGATTTGGTGCTCTTGGATGCAAATTCACTCTTCTTTCCTTTTTTTTATTTTTTTTTATTTTCAAGATCTAAACGTGATCTTTAAGATGGATATGAAATCAAATTCAAAAGGTGAATCAAAATTGATGAAATGGCATAAATGATTTCGATGGACAGAATGTGTAGGAATTGGAAAACAATGCATAAAAGTAAGATGGAATCAAATCTAGAGTTGGCTACAAGATGCAACCTATGCTCTGATACCAAATGATATGAATACTCTTTCAAAATACTTTTAGAACCCTTAAACTTAACTAACGACCCTAAAAGTTCAAGACCAAAGAACCCACATATGCCATTTGACACAACCCAAGGAAAAAGGCTAGAAAATTATTATCCTTATGATCTAAGATCTAATGACAAGGTGGGAGATTGTTAGGAATGGTGTCCTAGAACTTGTAATTATTTAATAATAATAATTTATCTCGAATAAATTAAATAAATAAACGTAAGTTCTTTATGTTATCTAGATTGATTCAATTAACGATATTATGAATATATGGAAATATATTAATATCGAACATTCAAATAGTAAAACCCTAAGTCACTCTTATGAAATCATGACTTAGTATGTGAATCATACGACACGATTAAAGTTGAGATGAGTAATATAAAAGTGTCTACAGTAAATGGATAACGTTTGGGAGCCTTATCCTGGTAACACTGTTGATGGCTTCGCATTTTGTTTATAGATAAATGATCTAATCCTGATCATTCATGTGGGTGACATGAAATGGAAGTATCATATGCAATGTTGATTGTATAAGATAGGACCATGATGTTTGATCAAATTTCTCATTAGTATCGTTTACGAGAAATGATCGAATATCAAACTAAGTTTATCAACCGTGATAGATCTCAATCCTGAGTGAAATGTGGACTCCTATTTGTAGAGTTATGTTCTTTGATTCACATGGTTGAGAGCGATCTGTAAGAACGCTCAATACACTCCTGCTTTGGGAACATAACAAGATAAGTAGCTGGGAACGCATTTTCACGAGATGGAATTCATAACTTTCCTATAAATTAACGATATCAGTGCGATGCCTAAACATTTTAGAAACTTTAGGAAACTCCCTTGATGTACTGATTCGAGACATGAACAAGTGACGTCACGACTTCTATTAATCACAGAAGTAGATTATCTCTAGTTTGACTAAAGATAAAGTTCATTGGAGAATCAGCGGGAACACAAGGATAAAGCGGTAATTACAGGGGTAAAACGGTAAATTTAATCCTCCTGTAATTATGAGGGTTCCATGTGAAGGATATGTTACAGATACAAATAAAGAAAAACTAAATGGACATAACTCATCTATAGTGAGGGGAGTTCAACAATGAATCTATAGTGGAATTATTCATAGTTAGATAATAAGTAATTAACTGATTATGAGTTAATCACTTAATTGACTAATTATTAAGCTCATGATCTAGATCCATCGGGTCCCTATGCTAGCCCAAATATCGTAGTCGCGAAATCAAATAGAAGAAATAGAAAGTTTAAGTAAAGAGAATTACTTAAATAGGCAATATTAATTGTTTAAATATTGAGTATATTTAAACGGTAATTAATATAAACATTAATAATTAAATAATGAGTTTATTTAAACAGGAAATTAATAATGAAATATTATTAATTAAACATTATTATTTATTTAAATATTGAGTATATTTAAATGGTAATTAATAATTTGAAATTAATTGACAATTATTAATTGTTTAAATAATTAATTTTATTTGAACGGAAATTAATAATTAAAATTAATAATAAAATATTATCAATAAAGTTATTATATAAATAATGAGTTTATTTAATGGAAATTAATAATTAAAATATTTATTATTAATTATTTAAATAATGAAAATTATTTAAATGGAAATTAATAATTAAATATAATTTGATAATATTTAGTCGGGAGAAAATATTAATATTATTAATTATTTAAATAAATTATTTTATTTAAATGTTAATTAATAAATAAATCAATTAAGTTGGACTTATTAATTTAAAGAGAGTTTCAAGCCCAATTGAATCAATGAACCCAATTGAAACTGGCCCAAAATAATTAAATAAATAAATTTGATTTATTAATTATTTATTATATAATTTTCAGCCATAATAGATAATTTGTATGAGATAATTGTTTGAATTATATCCTATAATAATTATATAGATTTATTTACCCAAGATAAATAAAATAAAGATAAGAAAGTATTCTCTTATTTATCTATGGCATTTTAAAAATACCAAGATAAAGGAAAGAGATAATTCTTTTTTTTTTTTTTTGTATTTATCTCCATGGATTAATCCTAATGTGATTAGGATTCCTATTTTCCTACAAATAGGAGGCTTGGGTCATTAATAAATCACACAATTAAATTCCTTAGAAATTCAAAATTCTCTCTTCCTTCTCCCTCCCCCCTTGGCCGATTTTCCCTAGTATATTGTGAAGAAATATATTTTTTATTCTTCCCAATTTCTTCTTATGTTCGATCCCACAATCGGGTTTCGTTTGATCGATCGGGATATAGCATAGAAGATCTGGTGTTGCTAAGGATTTGATGTTGTAAAGAAACCTCCAACCGATTCTCCATATATTACTCAATGTAAGTTTTAGAGTTTTAATTTTCGAAAATTTAAAGCATGAATCTACATATTTTTATCACAAATTGCATGATATTAATAGATCTGTAATTAAATGTTAATTAGTTTACTAAATAAAATTCCGCTAATTTAGTAAATCATCCCTTCACATTTCCCATAAGAACTATATCGTCCACATAAAGCAACAAATAAGTGATGAAGGAACCATCTATTCGAGTAAACAAGGATGTACCAGCAAGAGATTGTGTAAATCCAAATTCAGTCATTATATGGGAGGTAAAACAATCAAACCAAGCACAGGGAGCTTGTTTGAGACCATAAAGGGACTTGTTTAATTTGCAAACAAGATTGGAAGAAGAAGAATCAACATAGCCTTGGGGTTGGGGCATATAAACCTCTTATAGCAAAGTATCATGTAAGAAGACATTTTTAACGTCAAGTTGTCTCAAAAACCATTTAAACTGTGTGGCCAAGGCTAAGACAAGTCCAACCGTACCTTTTTTCAGAATCGAACTAAAGGTTTCCTCAAAATCAACACCATGCTCTTGATGATACCCTTTTACCACTAGACGTCCTTTGTAAAGAGCCACAGTACCATCAGAATTATGTTTAATGCGGTAAACCCACTTACAACCAACCACATTTTTGCCTGGTGGTAAAGGAACCAATGTCCATGTGTTTTGACGAATAAGGGCAGTGTATTCATCCTTCATTACCTGTCTCCATTCAGGAATTTTACTTGCAACAGTATAAGAAGTAAGTTCAGAAATAGAGGAACAAGAAATAGCATGGTAAACTTTCTTTTTCACTATGCCTGACTTACTTCGTGTTTGTATTTGATGACAATTGGAAGGAGAAGACAAAATTGGCAAGGGGTTTGTATTTGGATTAGTAGTAGAAACAGGAAATGGAACAACCTGATTGGAAGAAGTTGTAGAAGAAGACACAGGGGCAGAAATAGGAGAGGATTGAATAAAAGGCATAAGAGAAAAGGGAGTAATAGGAAGAGAAGGGACCATGGATGAAGGGGAGATATTTTGAAAAGGAAAAAGATGTTCATAAAAAATCACATGTCTTGCAGTAAAAATTCTGTCCTTTTGAATATCATAACACAAGTAACCTTTGTATTCAAGAGGATACCCTATAAAAACATATTGAGAGGATTTAGCTTGTAGCTTGTAAGTATTATAGGTTTGAGCAAAGGTTAACACGCACATCCAAAAATTCGAAGGGTTATAATCAGGTTTGGACTGAAATAAGGTTTCAAAAGGAGACACATTTTTTAAGATAGCAGTGGGCATTCTTTGATAAGGAAAACAGCAGTGGCAAAGGCATGAAACCAGAAATGCATAGGGACAACAGATATAGAGAGAAGGGCCAAGCCTGTTTCTATAATATGTCTATGTTTCCTTTCGGCTACCCCATTTTGCTCAGGAGTATAAGGACAGGACTTTTGATGTACGATCCCAGTATTTTGGAAAGTAGTTGCTAAAGCATGAATGACAAGCTCACCCCCACCAATACTCATAAAGATCTTAAGCTTCGTGTTGAATATATTTTCAACAAAAGGCTTAAATTGTAAAAAGACAAAAGTACCATCTGATTTTTACTTTAATGAAAAAATCCATGTATATCAAGGCATATCATCAACAAAGGAAACATAATAGCAAAAACCAGATATAAAAACAGAGGGAGAGGGTCCCCATATATCACTATGAATCAATTATAAAGGAGCAACAGTAGCAGTACAAGACATGGAGAAGGGTAACTTTGACATTTTTTTCATAAATACAATGTTTACAAACATTTAAAGCAGAATTATCATGTTTATTTGTACTAGATGTAGAAAAAGATTTCATTATAGAATGAACAATGTCGCTACGTAAACGCGACGTGGAAAATAAAAAAGGAGTCACAACTAATCATTGGTTTACTATACACTACAAAAAAACTGTCAAAATGCGACCAGAAATTTGCGACCAAACAAAAGTGGTGGTTTTTTGGTGACCACCTGGTCACTTTATTTGAAGGTTGACTTTAAGTGACCATTTGGTCACTTTTTTTGCGACCATATTGCGACCAAAAGCAGAAGTAGTCATAAAAAATGACGCGAAATTATGGTGCGAAAGAAGCGACCAATTGGTCACCTAAAAAAACGACCAGCTGGTCGCACTTTTGTGACTAAAATATGTCTTGGTAGCAAAAAATGGCACGTAATTTTGGAGGGAAAAAAGCTACCAAGTGGTCACAATTAAAAGTGACTATCTGGTCGCAATTTTTGTGACATTTATTGACCAGTAGTAGCTTAAAATTGGAGGGAAAAAAGCTACCAAGTGGTCACAATTAAAAGTGACTAACTGGTCGCAATTTTTGTGACCTTTATTGAGCAGTGGTGGCTTAAAATTTTGGCGGGAATTAAGCTACCACGTGGTCACATTAAGAAGTGACCAGATGGTCGCAAATTATGTGATTTTATGTGACCAATAATTTATAAAAAATTTGGTGGGATAAAAGCTACCAACTGGTCACCAAAAAAGTGACCATCTGGTCGTAAATTCTGACTTGATGTGACTCTGGGCAGTGAGGAAAATGGCGGAAAATTTTGGCTGGAAAATGCGACCATATGGTAGCAAAAATACTACCATCTGGTCGCAAATGAGCAGAGGAGTCCATTATAAAATCCCTCCACCAATTGTTTGTTAGCATTAAGAAAAAAGAAAATGAGAGAGTGGATGTATGTTCGTTTGATAGACGGGTATTTGAACGATGAGTTCGTGGCCGGGGTTGAACAGTTTGTTGAGTTTTGCATGACAACTGTCTATTATGAAAAGTATGGTGGAAAGCTACGTTGCCCGTGCAGGAAATGGGACAATAGGAGAATCATACCGGTTACAGATGTGAAGGTGCATCTTTATAGTCGGGGATTTGTGCAGAATTATTATCACTAGGTGTTTCAGGGGGAAACACAGGTAATGTTCGACGCTGCGTTACAGGAATCGAGACGATACGAAGGTAGCAGCTCGAATGTAGAGTTTGTTGACGAAGAACGGAATGATGAATAATAGTATAGTCAGATGCAGCAAATGATACTTGATGGTGCGGCGTATGGGGGCAATGAAAATGTCCGTGAAAGTTTAAACGTAGACGAAGATGAACGGGTTGTAGAAGAGGAAATGAATCCGGATGCACGAAAGATGCATGAGATGCTAAAGACAGCCAGCAGACCATTGTACGAGGTAAGTCAACTTGCTGCTGCTACAGAACTTTTAAATATAAAGGCGCAGTACAACATACCCGGTAGAGGATTTGATGCGGTTGCATCGTGGTTTCGTCGATGCGCTCCAGAAGAAAATAATATGCCCCACAGTTTGTACGACACGAAAAAGCTAGTGGAGGGACTTGGATTACCCGTGGAGAAAATAGATTCGTGTCAAAACGGATGCATGATTTACTGGGATGTGGATGAGGACCTGCATTATTGCAAATTCTATTTTCTTCCAAGATACAAACAAGGGAAACACAACCTGATTCCGAACGCCCGCATGTTCTATTTACCGCTGACCCCACGTCTACAACGGTTGTATGCATCGGATGTGACAGCCTCGCACATGAGATGGCATCACGAGCATTCACAGGAGGAAGGTGTTATGAGACATCCCTCAGATGCTGCGGCATGGAAGCATTTAAATAATTGTCATCCGGATTTTGCACAAGATCAGTGAAATGTCAGATTGGGCTTATGCACAGATGGCTTCAACCCGTTCGGGGCATCCGGGGCACAATATTTAGTTTGGCCAGTCATGGTAACCCCGTATAACTTGCCTCCCTCGATGTGCATGCAAGACCCGGTGATTTTTCTAACAGTGATCGTACCTGGGCCGAAAAGTCCAAAACAGAAACTGGATGTCTATTTGCAACCACTTGTTGCAGAGTTGAAAAGGTTGTGGACTGTTGGTGTTATGACGTACGACATTTCAAAGAAACAAAATTTCTTGATGCGCGCCGCGTTAATCTGGACGATCAGTGACTTCCCTGCATATTCAATGTTGTCAGGTATGTTGATCTTTAATTGCTTTCATATACATTTTTGAGTCTGTGTTTAGCTTTTGTTATTGCTTTCCTTAGTCAGTGTAGTTAATTGTGTGAACCTTAATTTCCTCCTCTTAAAGGATGGAGTACGGCGGGGACATACACATGTCCACATTACATGCTAGACACAGATGCATTTTATCTCAGAAACGGTCGGAAAACTTGTTAGTTTGACTGTCACCGTCGATTTTTGCCGTTGAATCACACTTTCCGTTCAAACGGCGGATCTGGAAGAAGGGTCGACGAGTAAGAAAACAAACCCCCCGACCATGTATAGTGGAAGACAGATTCTTCACCAGGTATAGATGCTATAGGGATGCGTAAGATTACAGTGGAAGGTGCGAGAGTGCAAACAATGCTACTGGGAAAAACACGGGTTGGAAGAAACGGAGTATTTTTTGGGATCTACCGTATTGGGAAGATCTACGATTAGACACAATCTTGATGTAATGCATATCGAGAAGAATTTATTCGACAACATTTTCAATACGATTTTGAACGTTCGGGAAAAACGAAGGAAAATCAAGGCACGTTACGATATACGGGAGATATGTCACCGTCCTGAGTTGGAGCCTGACGACAATGATAATTACGCAAAAGCAAAGTACATGTTGACGACGGATGAAAAGAAAACATTATTTGAGTGGATCAAATTCATCAAATTCCTGGACAGATACGTTTTGAATTTGAGTCGGTGTATAGACAGTCAAAAACATATCATGTTCGGGATGAAAAGCCACTACTGTCATATATTCATGCAATGATTGATGCCCGTCGCGTTCAGACCGTTCCTAGAGAATAGACATTGGGAGCCGCTTGCCCAGTTGAGTGTTTTTTTTAGGGACTTGACATGTACAGAGCTGACAGAAGCCACTGTCGCTTCAATGAGTTCAGAGATCGCCGTTATTATTTGTAAGTTGGAGCGAATGTTCCCACCTGGCTTTTTTGACTCCATGGAGCATCTTCTAGTGCATCTTCCATACGAGGCATTCTTAGGGGGTACCGTACATTACCGCTGGATGTACCCATTTGAAAGGTAAGCACAGTTATTTTGTAATGTACGCGTATGAATCAGTACAGTGATCATCGAATGTTAATTATGTTTTGTACCCACAGGTACTTACGTCGGTTGAAAAAGATGGTTGGAAATAGATCACGAGTAGAAGGATCTATCTGTAGTGCGTACCTGACGCAAGAGACTACCACATTTTGTTCATACTACTTTGATCAATACATTGCAGAGCAGTTTCGACCGGCGAAATGAAACATTGCCGAAAATTTACTTGAAGGCGTTGACATGAACGACTTGCCGATTTTTACGGAACCTGGCATGACAGTTGGAAGATCAATGCGTAGGCCGTTGACCGATTCTGAGTATCACGTAATGCAGACATACGTGTTATGCAACTGCGCAGAGATCGAGCCTTACATAGAGTGAGTTTGTAACTTAACATTATTTCATCGGATAAACAATTACAAACTATTTGCTAACTATTTTTGTAACATGCAGATTATTTCTAAACGTATACGTTCGAATGACACGAGTTGGTCTTACAGACGCTGAGGAGGGGTCAATAATCAACAAAGAGTTTCGTTCTTGGTTCAGTGCATAGGTGAGTTATTTTAAATTGTCAAAAAACCGTTGCATTATGTTGAAACAATTACTATTTTCCTAACATTACTGTATGTGGACAACGACACAGGTTGACTCCCCTACATTACCGGTGGATGATCCTCGCATCATTTCTTTGGCAAAGGGACCTGGACGGATAGCAAGGTCGTATGGTGGATACGTGGGTTCGGTTACAGATTTCAAACGTAGGCGCATTCAGTGAACAGGGCAACGAACAACAGTGGTGTTTGCATAAAAGGTCATGTGTTCGGCACAAACGAAGATGATTACTTCGGAGTAATCGATGAGATTCTTGAGATTCAATACGCAAGTCTGACGCTAAAACGCATTGTTCTGTTCAATTGCACTTGGTTCGAGACAACTAGACGAGGCGGAGTCCGTAAGATTGATCATTTACAAATCATTGAGGTAAACAAGTTTAAGCATATGCGCATCGCTGATAGGTTTGTCCTGGCTTCACAGGCGATTCAAGTTTATTACCAGAACTATCCGATTAATAGACGAGATCTGACAGATTGGTTAGTTGTTTGTAAAGTTAAACCACGCCAGGTAGAAGAAAACTTGTCCGAGAAAGACGACCATGCAGAGGAAGCTGTTGCTTTTCAAGAAGATGAGATAAGATCTCATGCAATCGACGATGGTCGAATGCAAATCTTGTTCGTCCTTTGAACGATGGAACGATAACATTGCATGATGATGATGATACAAATGCTTCCACTTCTCACGCACGTGACATTGATGATGAATTTATTCGAGACGATGAATCGATGAAGAAAAGAAGAAGAAGAAGAAGAAGAAGGCGTATGTGACGAACTTCTTGGAGACGATGATGAATGAGATATTTCGTTAACTTGATTATTCAAATGTGTGTGTATGTGTTTAATTAATTAAAACTATTTCTTTTAAGGAATGATTAAAAATATATATATATATATATATATATATATATATATATATATATATATATATATATATATATATATATATTAATATTTACGACCATGTGGTCGCAATTTCACACAAAAGGTGACCACATGGTAGTAATTTAGAAGGGAAAGGCGACCATATGGTCGCATTTTTTGAAAAGTATAATTATATATTTTTTTTAAAATATAAGTGACATAGCGACCATATGGTCGCAAATATGAGCGGTAAATTTAAATTTCCATGAAATTTATGGCGGTGAATTTAAAGATTACGACCATATGGTCGCAATTTTGGGCGGTGAATTTCATAATTGCGACCAGATGGTCGCAATTATTGATGGGACTTGTGATATGATAGCTGTTGTTCATCATGGCAAACTGGCAACCATATGGTTGCTTTTCCAAGAAATGCTACCATATGGTCGCAAATATCTCAATAAATACGACCAAATGGTCGCATTTTCCCCAGCATGCGCAACCTTTCGTTTCTTGTCATTATTACATATTTGCGACCATTTGGTCGCAAAATCTGATTTAAAATCAGATCCGTTTTCCTTTCCCCAGTTTCTTTTCTTCTTTTCTCTTTTTCTTTCTCCCTTTTCTTTCTTTTCTCTCTTTCCCCCGTTCCGTTCCCCGTTCTTTTTTCCCCGTTCCTACCCTACTCTAAACCTAAACACCCTAAACCTCCAATCCCGGTTTTTATAACGAGGTTAGTTTCGTATCTGTTTTAAGTTATTTTTAGTTAGTTTTAGTTTAAGTTTTAGTTTAAATTTAATTAGTTTAGTTTAATGTTGTTAATTTCATTAATTTTATTTTAATTAATGTAATTTAGTTTAATTAAGTACTTAGTTTACTTAAGGTTAATTAATCTAATTCCGTTTACTTTACTTTAATTAATTGATACATTTTAGTTCAAATCAATCTAATTTTAATTTAGTTTAATTTAATTAATTTGTTTAGTTAAGTTTAGTTTTTATTAATTAATGTTAGTAATTAAATATAATTAATGTTAGTAATTAAATTTAATTAATGTTAGTTAAATTTAATTAATTTTAGTTTAGGGTAATCTAATAGTTGAAATCTTCATTACTTAGTTTACTTCAATTAATTTTAGTTCAATTAATCTAGTTTATTTTAATTCTTCATTACTTAATTTAGTTTAATTCAATTAATTTTAGTTTCAATTAATCTAATTTTAATTTACTTTAATTCAAATTAATTGATTAGTTTATTTTAGTTTTAATTAATTAATCTTAAGTTTAATTTAATTAATTTTAGTTCAATTAATCTAATTTTAATTTAACTTAATTCAAATTAATTGATTAGTTTATTTTAGTTTTAATTAATTAATCTTAGGTTTAATTTAATTAATTTTAGTTTAATTAATCTAATTTTAATTTACTTTTAAACAAATTAATTGATTAGTTTATTTTAGTTTTAATTAATTAATCTTAAGTTTAATTTAATTAATTTTAGTTCAATTAATCTAATTTTAATTTACTTTTATTCAAATTAATTAATTAGTTTATTTTAGTTTTAATTAATTAATCTTAAGTTTAATTTAATTAATTTTAGTTCAATTAATCTAATTTTAATTTACTTTAATTCAAATGAATTCATTAGTTTATTTTAGTTTTAATTAATTAATCTTAAGTTTAATTTAATTAATTTTAGTTCAATTAATCTAATTTTAATTTACTTTTATTCAAATCAATTCATTAGTTTATTTTAGTTTTAATTAATTAATCTTAAGTTTAATTTAATTAATTTTAGTTTCAATTAATCTAATTTTAATTTACTTTTATTCAAATCAATTCATTAGTTTATTTTAGTTTTAATTAATTAATCTTAAGTTTAATTTAATTAATTTTAGTTTCAATTAATCTAATTTTAATTTACTTTTATTCAAATTAATTCATTAGTTTATTTTAGTTTTAATTAATTAATCTTAAGTTTAATTTAATTAATTTTAGTTCAATTAATCTAATTTTAATTTACTTTTATTCAAATTAATTCATTAGTTTATTTTAGTTTTAATTAATTAATCTTAAGTTTAATTTAATTAATTTTAGTTCAATTAATCTAATTTTAATTTACTTTAATTCAAATTAATTATTAGTTTATTTTAGTTTTAATTAATTAATCTTAAGTTTAATTGAATTAATTTTAGTTCAATTAATCTAATTTTAATTTACTTTAATTCAAATTAATTCATTAGTTTATTTTAGTTTTAATTAATTAATCTTAAGTTTAATTCAATTAATTTTAGTTCAATTAATCTAATTTTAATTTACTTTAATTCAAATTAATTCATTAGTTTATTTTAGTTTTAATTAATTAATCTTAAGTTTAATTCAATTAATTTTAGTTCAATTAATCTAATTTTAATTTACTTTTATTCAAATTAATTCATTAGTTTATTTTAGTTTTAATTAATTAATCTTAAGTTTAATTCAATTAATTTTAGTTCAATTAATCTAATTTTAATTCACTTTTATTCAAATTAATTCATTAGTTTATTTTAGTTTTAATTAATTAATCTTAAGTTTAATTCAATTAATTTTAGTTTCAATTAATCTAATTTTAATTTACTTTTATTCAAATTAATTCATTAGTTTATTTTAGTTTTAATTAATTAATCTTAAGTTTAATTTAATTAATTTTAGTTCAATTAATCTAATTTTAATTTACTTTTATTCAAATTAATTGATTAGTTTATTTTAGTTTTAATTAATTAATCTTAAGTTTAATTTAATTAATTTTAGTTCAATTAATCTAATTTTAATTTACTTTTATTCAAATTAATTTGATTAGTTTATTTTAAATTATTTACTTAATTTATGTTAGTTTAATTTACATTATTTCATTAATTAATTAATTTAATTTATTTCAATATTTTACTTATGTAATTAGTATTAAATTAGTTTATTTTTGTTGTAGGATTATGACGGGCACACGACGTCCTCCCCAGTCAGATGAGCCTGACGACGCGGGTGACCAGGGGTCTCCGCAGACGCCTACTGCCGCTGCCCCTGATGCGGACCTGACTACGGAGGAGTTGGACATCCTCTTTAGTTACGAGACAGGACTTGCTGCTACGCTCGATGATGTCCCTGAGACCGAGTCTGCGACACCACGACTGCCGCAGGACTCCCTGGCCACGACTCCTGGCTTAGCATCAGGGTCGGATCCAGCTGGCCCCTCCACTTCATGCACACAGCCGTCTCGGGCCGCAGACTCTATCTTTCGGATTGAAGGGGATACGTAAGTAATTTTGTTTATTATTTTAATCACTTCATTTTTAAACCTTTAAACTTTTTTCAAAGTGTTTTTTATTCCCGTTAACTAATAGTTTCTAATAGCACAATAATTTTTTATGATTGTGCAGAGTACAGCTGCATACAACCGTTTCAAAACGGTTTCGCGAGGTCCTCCAGAGCATGCCTCTACCCAGCGACCTTCGCTGGCAAAAGATTCCGACGACGGAGAAACGTCGGATGTATGACAATTGGAAGGTAAAAAACATCATTTATTTTCATAATTAATTAATTTTGAAATTTATAGAAATAAATTTATTACTTTAACAATTTTTTATTTCAATTTTTTAAGGGCAAGTTTCTTGTTATCGATCCCGATATCACAGACGGTAGATTGTTCCCCCTATGGGACAGTCACGTCCGGGATCGATTCAAGGACCTCATGTACCGGGCGCTCAGAAAGCAAGCAGCAAACCGCTCCGTGTGGATGAGCCCGGAGGACCACGTGCGGCTTCTCGCGAGCTTGAGCACTCCTCAGGGCAAGGCAGTGTCAAGCAGAAATAAGATCAATCGCGCGAAGAATCCCACCAAACACACAGCGGGGGCCCGGACACACGACGAGCACCATCGTCGATTGGTAAGTTTTTTTTTCATCGTTTTCTTACTTACGTACTTTTTTCTCGTTTTCTTTTTTCAATTAATTATTAATTTATTATGTTTTATTCTTCAATCTTTAATTTTTTAGGAAGCCAAGCACGGGCGCCCCGTCCCGCCCGATGAGCTGCACCACGTTCTTCACACGAAGAAGGAAGGGACGTTCGTCGACGATAAGGCGAAAGCAGTTCAGGTATTTAATAATTTTTTCATTAAAATTTTTCCTACCTTAGATATTAACCATTTTATTTTCTAAATTTTAAATGTTTAGGAACGTTTCACGGAGTCCTTGACTCAGCAGTTGCCCACACCAGACTCGCAACCGACTCAGGAGGACCGTAGAGAGGCGTTCCTGGAGGCTGCTGGAGGGGTTCGGCCTGATGGGTCAAATCCTGGGCTCGACTAGTACGGGCGACGCCTTTACGCAGATGTGCCCCGGCCTCTGCGGAGCGGAGCGAGCACTAGCTCCTGCCCTTCTTCGGTTGAGCAGCAGCTGCGCGCGGACATGGACGCTATGCGTGAGGACTTCGTTACTCGAGTCGCTGCGATTGAGGCCGACATGCAGGCACGAGTCGAGGCCAAGGTCGCATCCGCTTTGGCTGCGTACTTCAGATCTCTAGGCGGCGACCCTTCATCATCGACGCCTCCTCCCCCCCCCGGGCCTCCTGCAGTAGTTCTAGGATTCTTTAACTGCGTATAAAACGTTTTTTGAATATTTGATATATATATTTTTTATTTTAATTCCAATTTTTTGTTATTAAATTTTAATATTAATTAAATAAATAATTAATAATTAATAAACTAATTATTGAAATTTAAATTTAAAAAAAAAATTCTTAAATGCGACCATATGGTCACTTTTAAAGCGACCATCTGGTCGTATTTTCACTGAGTCTAAAATTGACCATTTGGTCACATAACATACGACCATTTGGTCACTTTTGTATGTGACCAATTAGTCACTTATCTTTCACATAAATTACGACCAGATGGTCACTTTTTAGGCGACCATCTGGTCGTATTTTAACTGAGTCTAAAAGTGACCATTTGGTCACATAAAATACGACCATTTGGTCACTTTTTTATGTGACTAATTGGTCACTTATCTTGAAGATAAATTACGACCATATGGTCACTTTTAAGGTGACCATCTGGTCGTATTTTCAAAAGGTTGACTTTTTTGAGACAAAAAATTTATGGTCGTATGTTTGTGACTATCCAGTCGCACAAATTCTGGACCGACCAGCTTTTTGGCCACCACTTATTTTGTCGCTTTTTTGGTCGCATTATAGACAAAAAAAGACCATTTGGTCGCAATTTCATGGTCGCAAATTGACAGTTTTTTTGTAGTGAAATTAGGTGTGATTAGTCACCTAGTCATTAACTATGGTGTTAGGAATGGTGTCCTAGAACTTGTAATTATTTAATATTAATAATTTATTAAGAATAAATTAAATAAATAAACATAAGTTTTTTATATTATCTAGATTGATTCAATTAATGATATTAGGAATATATGGAAATATATAAATATCAAACATTCAAATAGCAAACCCTAAGTTACTCTTATGAAATCACGACTTAGTATGTGAGTCATACAAGAGGATTAAAGTCGAGATGAGTAACTTAAACGTGTCTATAGTAAACGGATAACGTTTGGGAACCTTATCCTGGTAACACTGTTGATAGCTTCGCATTTTGTTTATAGACAAATGATCAAATCCTGATCATTCACGTGGGAGACATGAAATGGAAATATCATATGCAATGTTGATTGTATAAGACAGGACCACGATGTTCGATCAAATTTCTCATTAGTACCGTTTACTAGAAATGATCGAATATCAAACTAAGTTTATCAACCGTGATAGATCTCAATCCTGAGTGAAATGCGGACTCCTATTTGTGGAGTTATGTTTTTTGATTCACATAGTTGAGAGCGATCTGTAAGAACGCTCAATACACTCCTGTTTTGGGAACATGACTAGATAAGTAGTTGGGAACTCATTTTCACGAGATGGAATTCATAACTTTCCTATAAATTAACGGTATCAGTGCGATACCTAAACATTTTAGGAACTTTAGGAAACTCCTTTGATGTACTGATTCGAGACATGAACAAGTGACGTCACGACTTCTATTGATCACAGAAGTATCTTATCTCTAGTTTGACTAAAGATAAAGTTCATTGGAGAATCAGCGGGAACACAAGGATAAAACGGTAATTACAGGGGTAAAACGGTAAATTTATCCGCCTGTAATTATGAGGGTTCCACGTGAAGGATATATCACAGATATAAATAAAAGATAAACTAAATGGACATAACTCATCTATAGTGAGGGGAGTTCAGCTATGAATCTATAGTGGAATTATTCATAGTTAGATAATAAGTAATTAACTGATTATGTGTGTTAATCACTTAATTGACTAATTATTAAGCCCATGATCTATAGGTCCATCGGGTCCCTATGCTAGCCAAATATTGTAGTCGCGAAATCAAGTAGAAGAAATGGAAATTTTAAGTAAAGTGGATTACTTAAAATAGACAATATTAATTGTTTAAATATTGAGTATATTTAAACGGTAATTAATATAAACATTATTAATTGTTTAAATAATGAGTTTATTTAAACATGAAATTAATAATGAAATATTATTAATTATACATTATTAATTATTTAAATATTGAGTATATTTAAATGGTAATTAATAATTTGAAATTAATTAACAATTATTAATTGTTTAAATAATTATATTTAAACGGAAATTAATAATTAAAATTAATTAAATTAATAATAAAATATTGTCAATAAAATTATTAATTAAATAATGAGTTTATGGAAACTAATAATTATAATATTTATTATTAATTATTTAAATAATGAAAATTATTTAAATGGAAATTAATAATTAAATATAAATTGGAAAATATTTAGTCGGGAGAAAATATTAATATTATTAATTGTTTAAATAAAATATTTATTTAAATGGTAATTAATAAATAAATTAATTAAGTTGGACTTATTAATTTAAGAGAGAATTTCAAGCCCAATTGGATTAATGAACCCAATTGGAATTGGCCCAAAATAATTAATTAAATAAATTGTATTTATTTATTATTTTATGATGATAAATTCGGCCATGACATGTATTTTGAGGAGATAATTGTTTGAATTATATGCTAAAATAATTACATAGATTTATTTACCCAAGATAAATAAAAATAAAGAAAATAAAATAATCTCCTATTTATCCATGGCATTTTTGAAATTGCTAGATAAAGGAAAGAGATAATCTTTTTTCTTTTTGTATTTATCTCTATAGATTAATCCTAATGTGATTAGGATTCCTATTTTCCTATAAATAGGAGGGTTGGGTCATTCATAAATCACACAATTCAATTATTTGGAAATTGAAAAATCTCTCTTCCTCCTTTTCTCTCCCTTTGCCGATTTTGCTATTCATGATTGGGAAGAAAATATTTTTTCTTCTTCCCAATTTCTTCTAAAGTTCGATCCCACAATCGGATTTCGTTTCATCGATTGGGATATAGCGTAGAAGATTCGGTGTTGTTGAGGATTTGATGCTGTAAAGAAACCTCCAACCAATTCTCCATTTATTACTCAATGTAAGTTTTGATTTTAATTTTCGAAATTTAAAGCATGAATCTACATGTTTTTTCACAAATTGCATGATATTAATAGATCCTAAATTAAGTGTTAATTTGTGTTACTAAATAAATTCCGCTAATTTAATAAATCATCTCTTCAATTGGTATCAGAGCTAATTTTAATTATCATGCTAAATTTGTGATTTTTCGAAAATTTTGGTGGGTTGCATAAAAATCGTTTTATGTATGTTTATATAAATTGTGCTATATAAATTGTGGAGGTTTGCTTATTGACTGTTTAGGTATTCTTGAGGCACTTAGGATTTTAAATTTTAGTAGAAAATTTGTAAACCCTAATTTTAGGGTATAGGAAAAATTTGTAATCACTATAAGAAAAATTGGAATAGGACACACTAACTATTTTAATAGGTGACGCACAAAAAGAAAAAGCGGATGAACAGTACAATTTAATAAAAAGACCGTCACTCATTCCCACTTCACCAATGCGCTCGCTATCCCTCTTACAAAAACCTAGAAAAAAAAAATTCACGCGAAATCAAAATCACTCTTACGAACTCATTCTCACTAGACGAAATCGAAATCCCTATTTCCTTTTGAAACCCTCTCAAGACGAAATCCTCTCAGAAATCGAAGCTCATCCTTTTGAAATCCTCTCAAGATGAAATCCATTTGAAATCGAAATCCCACTAAGTTGAAATCTCTCAGACAAAATCGCTTCAAACGAATTTCATACCTCGCTCATTCGCTTTCTGTCTCCAAGCCTTCGCTCCAAATCACTCTCTCTCACTCTCAGATCGCTCTCTGTCTCCAAGCCCTCGCTCATTCGCTTTCGTTCCAAATCACTCTCAGATCCCTTTCATCTTCACTCTTAGATCGCTCTCTTTTGAACAAATTTCAGGTAAATAACGTTAAACCCAAATTAGGTTTAACAAGTTTCAGAAACATTTGTCAATTCGTCTGTTGGTTTGATTTATGAGAAACCTAAATTCATCATCACGGTATGATGAACCAAACCAAACAAGTCCTTTGTGATTACTTCTTTCACTAAGTGGAGATTTTGTTGATTATATCATTCGAAGCAGAAGGTAAATCCTTACAATATCAGATACTCTGTTTTGTTTCAGCCCGTTATTGAGATTTTGGAGAATGAAAATCTTTCATATATGAAGTTCTTTAAAAATAAGGGATTTTGTTTTGCTTGATCCAATGTTTTTAAGCTTTCGTACAATTTTGATTTGCATAACCTAGTATATTTGCAACCTGACAATGAACCCACCTCTAAAATTTCGGTTAAGTATACCCAAGTTTGTTTGAAGACTTGAGATCTTATTTTAGGGAATTGGGTTCTGTTTAGTCCTTGATTTTCTATCCTCTCCAACCTAGTATATTTGCAACCTTGGGTTTTTATTATTTGTAGATATAACAAGAATTTGATAGGAACGACCAGATACGCAAGCATGAATACCCATCTACGGATTGGTATTTGTTTTTTTTTCTTTACCCCTTGTAACCTCAATCCTCTAATAAATGCATATGTAATTCACACGTTTGAAAGTGAAAATAAGAACTCCATTATAATTTTATTTTCCTACTCTGAAATTTAGAAACAAAGCTGTAGAGATGATTTAGAATCTCTTGGTTATGTTCTTATGTATTTTTTAAGGGGTAGATAATTACTTCTCTATTGCCATCATCTAATTTTTTTCATTGTGAAATGTGGAGTATGATTTTTCATCTTTGTAGTCTTCCTTGACAGGGACTCAGAAACAGAAGTACAATTTTAGGCTCATACATCATTATTATAATTTATATATTTTAGGCTCAAATATCATTTATGTATTTCAATTATCTGAATTTTGATTTGTGCATAGGCTTCTTATAGCTGTAAATTACAAACAAGAACCTTTAAAGTTGATGGTTCTTGGATTTTGTTTCTCTTGTATGGAATTCATTCCTTCTATTCAATCTAACGATCATGAGCACTCAGTAATTCGACTATCAAAATTCATCTGAATTTGTTGTTTAATTTCTTGCAAAAGTTGGTCTTTTATGTGTTGATGGAGTAGTGCGAACGCAAAAGAATAATTTCAAATGAATTGACTTCATGAAGTCATGGTGAGTATATCCATGATTTATTTATTTATGGGGCTTGTTCGAGGCGGTAAGCTTTACACCAAAATATATCAGTTGTTTCTGTTTAATCGTGTTGAAATATACAACAAATCTCATACTACTCTATATTCTCATCCTTTTTAAAAATGTTGATTTGTTAAAATAGACTTCCAAGCTAGTCAAAGAAAAAGAAGCATTTTCTTTTGGACTCATGGATGTCATAGTCTCCCTTCTTAAAAGTTTATCCACACTATATGCAAGTAGGCTACAGATATGTCATAATGGAGAAAGCTTTGGGTTATCAGGTAATTTTGGTTTTCAGTTTTTTTTTTTCAAATATCTGAGTTTTTTTTTGTTATTAGTCTATAACGTATCTTCATGATTTTTTAGATTTATGTTTTCATCTTATTTCTTTCCATTCACTATAAGAAAAATAGGAATAGGACACACTAACCATTTTAATAGGCGATGCAACAAAATAAAAAGCGGATGAACAGTAAATTTTTATTAAAAAAGCGTAATCTTTTGATAAAAAAAACTTTTTTTAAACTAAAAAAATCTGTTTCTCTCTCGTTCTCACCCTCGTTCTCGTTCTTGTTCTCACTCACTCTCTCTCTCTCTCTCTCTCTCTCTCTCTCTCACGGATTCCCCCCTTCAATTTCATCTTCATCTAGAGATTTTCTTATATTTCTAGCGATTTTCTTAATCTTTGTCTCACTCTCAAGCACACCCCTTCAATTTCTAGCGATTTTCTTCAATTCAATCTCAAGTTTTCTCTTCTTCACCCCTTAGTTTTGATCGATTTACTTTGATTCATTTGGATTTATGTAATTTTGCTTTAGATTTACTATACTTCAGCTTCAATTTGCTTCAGGCTCCTTCATCCTTGGATTTTCGAAGACTATGATTTGAAAACTAGGGTTTCAGGTAATTTTCTTTGTTTTTTTAGAGATATGAGTCTCTTTCTATTTACTACGGATAGATACTAAAAATTTGGTTTAATTTTAGATCAGTACAACATGGGGAATCGGCCTTATAATTGGCCCCGCTATGGGAGGGGTTTTTGAACAGGTACTTTAAGTTTTGATTGCAACTTATGTGCTTACTTACATTTGAACTTTCAAACTGTTCAAGAATATTTTTTCCATTCCATTATTTTTTAACTAAATGGATTATCATCAACCTGTAAAGAAATACCCTAACATTTTCTCCAAAGAGGATTTGTTCGGTAGGTAAGTTGACTCATTCCTTATTTTCACACCTATGATAATTATTTATTGTCCAGTAATGTGCTTATATATCATGGTTCTATGATGCAGATTTCCATACTTTCAAGCCTTGTTTTTGTACTTTGCTCTTTGCGGAGGCTGCAGGAATTATCCAGGTTGTCTTGCTTGGTATGCACTTTGGTTGAATAGTTATTGTTAATTGTATTTTGTTAAAACTTCAAGGTTTGGAATATAAACTAGTTGGTTCAAACCACCTCTTCTATAGATATATTCACCTCGGACTGTAAGTTCTCGAAAACTTGGAGATTTGGGTTTTACCTTTTTGTGGTCGTTGGTTAAGTTCTAGTTGTCTCAAGTAAATGCATGATTCCCTCCCCTTTCATTCCGTCACATAGGTGTGTTAGGTGTACCATATTTCCTTGTCTTAACATTTTAATTAGTATATACATTCTTGAATTTATGTCCCATAGTCAAAAAGTCGTTCGTCAATACTTGCTTTTCAGCTCAAAAAGCATTTTATTTTCAAAACTGTTTTTATGTGGTGTTGGAGTCTATTTCTACTGTGATTTGTTTTAAATAATCGTGTTGCAAACTTTTGTTCACTTGCTTGCAGGTTTGAGCCTTCTTGTGTTTCAACTCACTGTATACCTATATGTGGCGAAGATATTTGGACATGTGATGGTATCTCGTGTTGGAGGGGTAAGTTCCAAAAATCCTCATCACTCTATAGTCTACACTACAATTTTTGCTTGTCTCTTGGTGATGGAGGAGAAATATTTTGTGTCTAATTTCTTGTTTTTTTTTTTTTACAGAAATGCCATGTTAAGAAGAATGATATTAGGAAATGGGTAAGTTTCATTTGTAAGTATGTTTATGCCAAGTTTGTTGATCCAAAAAAAAAACTGTTTAGGATGCCAATTCATTGACTATATACTAATTTTCATTGTTTTCATTATTTTATTCCGAAATTTACGTAAGGGAGATAACTTCCACATGATAGACAAATGAACTTAGACACCATAAACATACTCTAATTGATGAAGCTGGAGTTGTTAATAGTTATTATTATAGTTATTTCTCTAAGTATACCTTATTAAGCTTAAATTTTCTATATTTTTCTTTTCTATAGTTCTACTGCTATGTCTTAAATTGGTTTTTTTTTCATTTTGTGTTTTTTATTTAAAATAAGTTATCTACTCTAACATAGATTCAATGATTTTTTTATCATAGCTCATATGACAATTATGGTTCTTTAAAGCTCATATCTACATGAAGAAAGTGAGGTGTATATCTCTCTCCTAGACAGATTCCTAGTTGATGTAATACTCAGTAGATTGATTTTTACATCCAGTGATCCTCCAACTAACATTTTTATGTATAAAAAAAGAGATGTCAATTGCATGGATGGAAGAAAGAAGACCAATTCATTCACATTTATAAGTTTATGGTCTCTTTACTTTTGGTATTTTATAGAGGGTTCCTTCATTATTTAGACAATTTTATGATTTAGACTGTTGTGATTAAAGGGTTATATAACTTGGGATGAGTTTATTTTTAGGAAAAGAAAATTTGAGATAAGTAATGTTTTATTAAACCTTTAACGATCGAGATTGGTGATTGTTTTGCTTTTTTATCATGCTTCGTTTTGATTGTTTTGGTTAACTAATTTTTTTAAGTTGCCTTCTCTTGTTTTATTTTAATTTTTCTTTTTGCAAATAACCTATTTTTAAGAATATACTGAAGTCTTTTTCCCTTTCGAAATCAAATAGACATGTGGATTGTGACGTCAAGTGTATTGTATAAAAGTCCTATATGCTATTATGAAAAGAAGAAGCATTTTGATAAAGCTATTTTTTATTTTTTTATGATAATGATTCAGGTAGAGCATTTTGATGAAATTCACTTAAGCATCATCTTGGAAAAGGTAGCTTCTTTAATGAATTAAGTTCATAAATTATAAAATCACAGTTTCTTTTTTAAGGATGATGATTTATTTACCTTGTATTCGATTGAGCTTATTTTAATTGTCATCTTTAATTCTATTTTTTTAAGCGATTCATTTCTAGGACTCTTGTTTCCATCTACTGAATTCTCTTCAGTTTTGGCACATCTTTGACTACAATTGATGATATATCATTTCAAAGGTTGATTTCTTGATTTAATATTTTACCTTTAGACAACCCATGTCAAAGTGATCCTGAGAGTTGAATATGATATTTTGAATCAATCTCTAAAGACTACGTAGTTTTTTTTTTTGAAATCATGTGTCCATGAAATGATATATTTTCCCTGTCAGATCACTAATTTGTGTATAGTGTGTTTGTAATTGTATAGTGTGTTTGTAAATTTTGAAAGCATGGTTTGCGAATTATGGAAATTTTTATTATTTGATTTGCAGGGCTACGCTTGGAAGCTGCTATGGCTAGTCTAATTGGATCTCCAATTGGTGCTTTTCCACGCTTGAAAGACTACCAGTAGATCAGGAATTTCCAGCCACGGACGTGATTTTTTGCAATTTGATTCTTTATCTCATGTTCCTATTCGTGTAAGATTCTTCTTTCTCTTTTAGCTTGATGATTGGTTTGGACTTTCGTTGAATTTTCATTTTCGATCTTGATCTTCATTGATTTTTTCTCTATTAAGAACACTTAGGGATAATTTCTGTTTGAATTCAATGTGATATGTTAATTTTCGTATTTTGAGTAAGAATTTAATTTCTTTGTTTTAGCAATCTATGTCAAATTTATGTAATCATTAATAAACTTGTGTGTAGATTTTATATGTTTTATCAGCAGTTTTTTGTAGGTCAGTTTATGGTGTGGTCTATATGTTTATATGATTAGGGAAAAATGTTATTATTTATGGGTTAATTTTTGAAAGTTTTTTATTGGTTGTTGCAGCTCTGTCCTCGGATTTCTTGCTCAAAACTTTGTTGGAGAGCAAGGTTTTCGTACTCATACTTGTCTTACCATCGCATGGGCTGTCTAGTTATGTTTCAAGACTTGTGAGATTTTTATTTTCAGTTGATGTGAACATGTCATGTCTTATTTTGAAAGTTAACTTTTGCATTTGCTCTTGTTTCCATTGATTGCTTCCTCTTAAAGTGATAACTTAGCAGATATTTTCTTAAATGTTTATGAAAGTTAACTTATCAGATATTTTCTTAATTTTTCTCTTTTCTCCTGCTTCTGTACCTAACAAATTTCCCATTTCTCCTAATTGTGATTCTCCTTTGCTTGGTAATTCTCCTAAGGCTCCTCCCATCCTTAATACTAATTTTGATCAAGTACATCATTTCGTCGATAACGCCTGGATTTCGGATCTCTTCTCCACGCACTCCCACCGGCATCAAGAGAAGGTAATGACTTTGGAGAATTAGTATTACTATTTGTTTCTTCCAAATTATAGTCTATTTTGATTTTTTAGGGTGTTTTAAGATCAATTTTTTATTGTCTAAATTAGAATACTTATCTTTACTTGGTCCGTATCTCTTTTTGCTACTTTAGGACCATTTATATGTTGGCAATTAAAGAAGCTCTTTTTAATTTAGACTCTAACAGCAATTCATTTTCATGAAATATTTTAAAAACTCATGGTTTATGGTAAGAATTATTAGTATGAATCGAAATTGAAATAGAATCCAAAAATAGGGTTTATTTTGATGTGTAATAGTGAGTGTTACTCTGAGTCATCTATCTCATTCTCAATCAACTTATTACTAGGATTCATAATCACAGACAACACATTCTAATTCCCGCGTTTCAGGAAATATATATCAGGTGATATATAGCAGACTGAAAACTAGAGAATTGAGCACATGTTTTATGATATAAAATTAAGAAGGGGTTATATAATCAAGCAAGCCCAAAAAGGGGGGGGGGATGCAAACCGTTTCCTTTGCCACAAACTTGTCTTTCTTTCTTTTATATAGTAGCTATCAATCATAGCCAACTTTTCCCTTTCTCTTCAATCCCACCTGAATTCTTAACTGTGTGTATTATTAGTCTTTCTTTTTTTAGTGCAATCCCATCCCTTTCAAATTGGTTTCCCTTCCTTACTGAAATATCACAATCCAATATTAATTCATACTTTCTTGACTATATATCAAAAAGTGGGTGGGAATTATTCCATATTTAGGTACAAATGAATTCTTAATTGTGGTAGAGAAGTATGTGTACACTGTACTAGTAGAGTGCAAAAATTACATTTAATAGTCAATAATGAAATAGTTACTAATATGTTTCCCTCCCAGGTTAAAGGATCATGTCGTAGGGGCTGACAACAATCCTCTTCTTATATTCCTTGAAGGGACCTGTTAAATAACCACTACTCAGTTATGTTCAAGAAGGTATTGATTTTATACCACTCAATTGCTGGAAATGCTTTAAAAATTAATAAATGATCAGTGGATAGAGTAGATAATTGGTAACTTCGCTACTTGATGTATTTGAAGTCGAGGAGGCTATTTACTGGTTCCTTTTTACTTTTGCAATTTCTTTTAGGTTAGCTATGTAAGTTAATTTATTTTACTAAATGATGGTCAGGGTGCATTTGAACTTGGCTGCTCTGTTTGTCCAATTGCAATCAAGTACAACAAAATTTTTGTCGATGCTTTTCGGAACAATGAATAAGTAAGGAGCCTTTAAAGGATTTATTAATTATTTATAATGCTTTGTATCTGTTATTGTTTAGTTTTTGTTTATTAAAGCTTGGTTCCTGTTTAGGGGGTTGATTTTAGACACAAAAAGCATTTTGGAAATTTAGGTAACATGTTTGATAGAGTGGTTTCTAAAACCTAGTGCTCATTTTTAAACAAGAATACCCAGTGCTCATTTTTAAATAAGAAATATTTAGCCTGTGGTATTAATTATAATCACGCATAATTATAATAATGTAATTAGGTTTGTTAGATATTAGCGTGGAATTGGTAATATCATATGGATAAATTCATGGACTGCAATACCCCTTCTCAGGCAGTTCTTCATATGGATATTTGAAGCACTCTGCCCTGAACCCAAAGCACAGATAATGGAAGTAAGCTTTTTCTCCTATGTTATCTCCTCTTTTTTCTTCCCAGCTTCGGAATTTTTTTAATCGTGTTAACTTCAAGAGGGTGTTTGACTCATGCTTTGGCCAGATTTGTTATATCTTAGTTGAGAAGTCTTTAGTTTTTACAATGTGTTTGGATCGATTTGTTTCTTTGTATTTGAACGGTGAAAAAGAATGAATTTGTAAAGTGTAATGTTCAACAACGAGTTTAGGAATCCACCGACTAAGGTTGAAAAACCGAGAGCTAAACTCGGTGTAGGCTATACATGCCCAAACCTTATTGTCCAAAAGCGTTAGCCAAACGGCCCCAAAGTTTCATTGTGGAACTTCCTTTTTATTTGCTTACTTGGTTTATTCTTCTCAGGCAACAAAGTTTCACAGAGTCGGTGTTGCGGCGATTGGACAATAAGTGATATGGTATGTACATCAATATTTAGTCTTAATTTGTATTTATCCTTGTTGGATACAGAGTTCCAGACCTGCAGTTGTTTATTCAGTAAGAGCTCACTTGCTTATTAAGATCCAATTTTTGTAAGAAACTTATTTCGACATTTTTTTTATATATATATAAATCGAGTCTTAGAACAATGTCAATATCACTATAGTTTAATGTTGAATTGTGTTTCCTGGTTTGTTTTGTACAAACACTAGTTTTTATTGTTCTGTCATGAGCTATGCTAATTGCTTGAAAAATGTTAGAAGGTACGGGTTATAATTGGGATATTTGGTTATTTAAAGTAAGGAAAAAATATTATCTCGGCTGCAGTAGATTAACTATATTTTGTTATTATATTTCAATTATTGAAATATAATTCAAATTCTGAAAATTTCACTAGTAAATTTGATTACTCGTTATTATTGTTCATATCGATATCATGTGTATTTCTGAATCATTCATGGATATGGAAGGGATTAGTTTTTTGGTCTATTAAACTCTCTAAAAGCATGTTTTCTTCATTTTTTTAGCTTTGGATTAATGATGTTTGAACATTTTTATCCTTACTTGCAGCTTTGGAAGCAGTGGAGCAACGATTTTGTTGGTATGGTTAGTTGTTCAATGGCTTTTTGTGGAGGTTTAGAAATTCTTGTGTATATTCTAGTTTTTGAAAAGCATCATTTGTAATATTGTACTCTAAATTTGTGACGTATTCTTGTTATATATTGTATATAAAGTTTGTGGGTTATTCTTGTAATGACCATGTATTTACTCTTTATTATGTTGATTGATCAATATAAGGTTCATGGGTATCAAAAAGTCACTAAATGGTGATATTATTAAAATTATAATAGGTGACGGGTAAAACGGGTAAAACCTGCTGACGGGTAAAACGGGTCACCTATTCGAATGGGTGACGTTTTTTTGGCGTCACCCATTCGAATGGGTGACGTTTTTTTGGCGTCACCCATTCGAATGGGTGACCCGTTTTTGACGTCACCCATTCGAATAGGTGACGTTTTTTTGGCGTCACCCATTCGAATAGGTGACCCGTTTTTGACGTCACCCATTAGAATAGGTGACGTTTTTTTGGCGTCACCCATTCGAATGGGTGACGTTTTTTTGGCGTCACCCATTTGAATGGGTGACGTTTTTTGGCGTCACCCATTCGAATAGGTGACGCTTTTTTTAGACGTCACCTATTCGAATAGGTGACGCCAAAAAAACGTCACCTATTCCAAAATTTCTTATAGTGAATTTTCCCATACCCAATGATGGTAAAATCGGCTACACCAAGGGAGGAAGAGAAGAAAATTGTTCTCCACCATTCTAAGAGGTCCACGCCCAAGGAGAGAGAAAATGAGGAGATAAGTCAAGATAATGGTAAGATATTTTAAGATAATTATCTTGTTATATCAAATTGAAGAAATCAAATATTTAAGATAAGGATAAAATCTTTTTAAGATTATCTCCATATTTTAAATTATGAATTTAGATTTGATATAAGATTATATGGAAATTTTTTTTTTTTATTTTTCTTTCCATATAATTAAAAGATAATTATTTTAAAACAAGTAATTATGGAAATATTATGGGAGATAATATTGCCTCCATAATTACCCATGCCCACGCCTACACCATGGAGGAGAGAGAAAGTTGAAGCCTCAAGTTGTACAATGGAAGATTTAAATTAAGTTGTAATTTTAATTTTCCGTTTTAGATATAGTGCCAAGAATACCGGTCAATTTAGCTATTTATTATTTAAATTGTTTATATGTATGATATAATTGTTTTAAATAATGTTCATGCATAAAAGTATGTCATGTAGAAAATCCCACCATAGGTTGTATGATTTTAATTAATTATACATACATGCATCATGATATCATATGTGTTATTATATGCTAATGTATGTGAAGCATGCCATAATTTTATTTTAAAAAATGTTATTATCGAAAAATTATGTATTTTATTCTAAATTATTTTAGGATTAAAAGCATGCTTATTTAGTTAAAATTCAAAAGTTAAATCTAGTTTAAAAGTTGAATAGAAACTAAATGAATTATTTGTAATATGGAATTATTGTTTAAACAATTGGGCCAAAATCCATATAAGATAAACAAATAGAAACTTTTAATTAAGGGTTAATTAAAAATTAATAATTGAGATTAATTGAATTGAATGGACTCTCGCGAGAAAGCTCGCCCAAGCGATGAGGTTTCATAAAGTTCCCCTAACACGGAGCGCCTCTAACTGGGAGCGATCTGGGAGAAAAGTTCAAATTAATAAATCAAAATTATTAAGACGGCGCATAATGTGATTAGTTTAAATTAGGAAAACTTGAACAATCACAATTATAAAATTAATCTAACCAATTTAAGAGTTAAAGTTGATTAGGTTAATTAAAACTTGGATTAATAAATTAGCCTGAATTAGTCTAAGTTATGAAACCCTAACTTAAAATATTAAGTGGGAGAAGGAAACATGTCAATGTATCCTATGGTCTCCACTAATGGGCTCGAAACGTGAGATATATACATGGCCTCTGTAACACTGCTGCAGGTGTTCATTCCCATAGGAAGGTTTATTGTATAAATCAATATCAAGTTGGGTCTCCCGAAAGGGATAAAGAATTTTAAATGAGATTGATTGAAGACTAAATCTACACTTCGTAGACACTCTTCAATTTTATTTAAAAGACTAAATTAGTGGGTCACACTTAAAAAGAAATTTGATAAAGTTTGTTATCGAAATTCTTGACCAAATACACGGTAAACAATGACATAGGAATATGAGTTATTCTGGAGTTGTCAATTGTTCGAGTGGCATCTCATTTTAATGATGGTAACTGTAACGTCCCGTTATTTTGTGATAAAAAAAAAACTTTTATTTATTTTATTTTAATTTGAGTAATTAAAATTCATTTATTTATTATTAAATTAGAATTTAGTAATTTATTTCATTTTAATTCCTTTTAATGGCTTTATTTATTTAAATACGTTTTAATGGTATTAATAATTATTAACGGATCAATTAATAATTATTAATCACCATTGGGATAGTTTGAGATGTTCGGGAATCGTTTTTAAGCCAAAAGTCGTAAAAAGGCAAAGTCGTAATTACCCAATTTGCAAAATATCTAAAAACACTATTCATTTGTCTTTAAAAACACAACTTTGACCACAAATTGACCAAACTTCTTCATTTTTCTCCTCCTCCTTGCCGTGAGCTTCAAAGACCAAAAGAGAAAATTTGGTTTTTGTTCGTTTCTTGCCGGATCGACTTGATTCTCATTCCATTGGAAAGGTATCGATACTACGATCCTTTTCCACCTAGCCTTCGTACTTGCCACTCGTGTTTTGCGGAGTTCTCGGTAAGTAAAGTTTCAAACCCTAAGCTCCAAATAGTGTTTTAATGGAGTTTTACTTGTTTTCTTTCGATTTCTTGCCGTGAAACTCGGTATTTGTCAATTCGGGAGTAGTTTTACGTGTTTTTGGAAACTATTTCATAACCCTAAAACCGAGTTTCAGTCGAAACCCTTTCCGTTTGAATTTTACCCTTTTGGGTTTGATTTTGGGTTAAAATTAATGAATGAATGTTTATTTAAATTCAATTCGGGAAAGGGAGTAATGTTCAAAAACCCTATTCTTCGATACCCATTGAAATCGGGATTATCGAATTTGCTTAAAACCAACTCAAAACGTATTTAAATTGCCAAAAAGCCGAAAAACCAAACCCGAGACCTCATTTTGATGAGAGGGCCGAGAGCCTCTTATGGGGGGTTTGTTGAGTTTTTCGTCGTTTTGTATGTTTGGTCGTTGTTTAATCGTTGGTTGGTATTTTATTAATTTTCGGGATATTAATCTTTTTGTAGGTGTTTTTGAACCGTTTGTTTGATCGCTCTTCCAGTGCTAGAGAGCGAAGTCTTCACTTTTAATTAAGGTGAGAATGATTAGAATTTAAAGTAATTATAGAAATCGAATAAGTACGATGATTTGTAGAATCGGAACTAAGATTAGAATCCAACCTAAGATCAGAGGAAGTGAGTTAGTGCCTTAGGATTTGAAGTTAATCCTTTAGGCGAGAAACTTAGGATTTCTCGTTGAAAACCTCGAATCTTAGAAGATTCTAAGTTAGATTAGTTTCGGAGTTTAGAATGGTTCACTTGGAAGTTTAGAATCCTTGAAAGTTTAGGTTAATCGTTATATTTTGACCTTTACTTTTATTATTGTTAGCGGAGTTCGATCGATATATCGTTTATCCAGGATTCTATCTATTTTACTTTATGCCCTTTACTTTATGTTCTTTACTTTATGCCCCTTTACTTTATGCTTGTTTCGGTTGCTTTATCATTTACATTTACTTTATTATTTTTGCAAGCATATGCAAGCATATGCATAACATCTCGCATTATTGAAAAGAAAAGAAAGTGAGAAAGAAAAACGAAAGGATAATGGTGGAATACGAGAAAGTCCACATTTCTTCCATGCATAAGTTTTGGTGGGATATTTTAAGTTGCCCACACTACTTCCATGCATAAGTTTTGGTGGGATATTTTAAGTTGCCCACACTACTTCCATGCATAAGTTTTGGTGGGATATTTTAAGTTGCCCACACTACTTCCATGCATAAGTTTTGGTGGGATATTTTAAGTTGCCCACACTACTTTATACATAAGGATAAGGGTGGATAGTATGTAAAAATCCACATTACCTTCATTTCATGCATAAATGGCGAATGCGTATCCTACGGGATGTACTCATTACTTTTATGCTTATGATAGATGAAAAAGAGAATCGAGATGTTATATGTTAAACAAAGTTTATTCGCTTTACTTTATTTGTCATAACAAGTTAATGTTTGAGAATTGACTACAAGTGTAGTAACGTCATACTTTGGATTTCATGGAATAGAATTACCTAGAGTTTGGAGAACTTTAGGAGTAGAATGTGTCAGTTTAATTGGACACAAATCGAAATGCGAGTTTGAGGTCTATCTTTACTTTTTATGCTTATTATTCTCACTGGGCTTAGTTTGTTAGCTCATGATATTACAACCAATTTCAGGTAATGCCTTGGATAGAGGCCGTGGACGGGGAGATGGTGCTGCGTGATCGAGGGATGCTGGCCTCGAGATGGACTTGACATTGTATAGTTTATGTATCACTTTTATGAATTTCAAAGACTTTAATGTTGTATTTTGGCTCATAAGAGCTTCTGAATGATGTTTTATGATATTATATATTTGAACTCCTGATTTGGACTTAAAGTCCATGAGATTTTATTAGATTTGAAAATTAGGATGTAAACAGGTTTTCGGCATGCCAATTTTCAAACAAAACCACGCCAATTTTTCGTAAATTAAAAGACTTCCGCTGTTTTCTCTGAATTTAATTTATTTAAAAGTGACGGGTCGTCACAGTAACTGACCTATCATTCGACGGCACTTCACCGGTATCATTAAAATATCGTGACATAGTAACATGTTTTAGGGCTTTTCTGCTCATTAATATGTTCGCATTCATGCATCATATTTAATTATATGTCGAAACTTTGAGTATTTGAATGTTGAATGCATGTTAGATTATTAAGATAAAGTTTATTTAAATTTCAATAATATAGCATCTGTTTTAGTCATTATACTTGGAAAGAACAAACTGAACGATGAGAACTATGTTTCCTAGAAAAAGGAAATGAATTATTTAAGTAAAGCAGTTTACTTAAATAAACTGACAATATTAATTATTTAAATAATGAGTTTATTTAAATGGAAATTAATATCATTGTTATTAATTATTTAAATAATGTGTTTATTTAAATGGTAATTAATAATAAAATATTATTGATAAATAATTATTAATTATTTAGGTAATGTGTTTACCTAAATGGAAATTAATAATTAACATTTATTATTAATTTTAAATAACAGTGATTATTTAAAAGGATAATAGTAAATAACATATTTATTATTAATTTAAATAAAGTCGATTATTTAAATAGAAAATAATAAATATTTATTAATAATATACAAAATCGGAATATGATATTTTATTTAAATAATTGATTTATTGAAATAAATATCAAGAGTTAATAAATAAGATTTATAAACAAGGAGGAATCTATAATTGAATTAATGAATTCAATAGATTTTGGTTCAAATTATTAAATATCAAAATCGGCTCATATATAATATTTTAGGAAATAATTGTTGAATTATTTTGTCTAAAATAAATATATAAAAGAATGTTTAACCAAAGACAAATTAAACAAAGAAAAAAATTAGTTTTTCTTATTGATTTTATACACATAAAATCGGCACGTAAGATAAATAAGGAATAAAATTTGATTTTATTCTTGGCATTTATCTTGTATTTATTTTGATAGTGTTTCCTAATTCGATTGGAAAACTATTTTGCGTATAAATACAAACGTCTTGGTTATTCATTCAAAAGCTTCTAATTTCAATTCTCGAAATTGAAAACTCTTATTCTTCCTATTTTTCCTCATATTCGATTTACTATAGTCTAAATGGAAGAAAAATATTTTTCTTCCCAAACCATAGTTTTCTAGTTTAGTTTAATTATCAATTTGTTTTTATTTTGAATTACGTAATAGCTATTGGTTCTCATTTCGTTTGAACCAAGTTTGGGAATATTTTAAATAAGAGTTATTTAGGTAGATATTCCTTTGCAATTTTATTACAATATTCCAAAGTGTGATTGGATGGTTATTCAAAATACTTAGTATAAAACAAATAAATTCCAAAACCAAATTCTAAACTCCTAAATATCTAAATGAGTTACAAGGTTTAAAAATGTTTAAAAAATTAAGTCTAAAATTACTTAAATAAGTTAGAGGGATTAATCTCTTAAAGATGGTTCTCAAGGAATTTGAGATGATAACCATATTAATCCACGAACTTATGGGATAAGTAAAATCAAACATGTAACAGCCCGAAATTTTGCCAAACATGGAAATCATAAATCAAAACAGCGGAAGCTTAAATTAAACAACTTCAGTTCATTTTCATTAAAATTTCAATGAAAAATTTGTTCAAACATTGATCGCGATCTTTATTCAAAAATTAAAATCAATGTACTTTCTTATTTCAAAGTAAATGAACTAATCAGTTCATATAAAAAAAAATGGTAAAACAACATCATTGTTAAAAATCAAATCCCAACCCAAAATATCTAAGAACAATAGAATAAAAGGTCGCCGGCGTGTAAATCTATTCCAACCAATCCACTCGCCTCGAACGTCATCAACCACCAAGCTTCTTCTTTCATTTACCTGAAAAAAAAATGTAGCATCATGAGGCTACGCCCAATGAGTAGGAAAGAGTTAAAAATAAAATAATGCCACAAGAGACTTTTCTAAGACTTTAAGTCCATAATCGGCCTCACCGACTTCCGAAAATTCACTTTCTCCCAAACACACAGAGTCTAACTCATCAAAATCAAACTGTCTCTAAATCCGCAAATTCAAAGAAAACACCCTCGAAACAGTTTTAAACATTCTTCTCTCAATTTAAAACTTTTCGATTCAAGATCCTCACTAATACCTCTAATCTCCTCTTTGTCCGCAAACAAAGAGAGACTACGCTCGTTAAGGAATTTAAACACACTTTTTCACAATTTAAATCCTTAAGAGAAAATATTCTTTTCCATTGTAGGATGGAATGAACCTGCCCCGTTAAGTGCTATAGAGTTGTGCACAACCGTATAATCTCCCTTAACGACAATATTCTTCTTTAAGCAAGGCCTTTGCTTAAAGCGAACCTACTATCACGTTACCCGAGGTATTTGAGTAAGTAACATGATCCAACAACATCACTACCCATGATGCTCAAAAAGCTTAAGCTTATTTTTCTCAAAAACACCCTTTTTAGGCCAAATTTCCCTAAGAATAAATTCTGGAAATTTACCTTTAAATCACTCTAAAATGACCCAAAATCACCCAACAAATCACTTTGGGGTCACTCCCAACAACTCCCAACAGTTTACAAGTCTAGAAGTGAAACTAGCCTAAACTAGTGTAGTTTCGCTCCTTTTTCAGACCCTCTAAATCTACTATTCTTCTATCTAAATTTCAACGCCATAACGGCTCTAAATACACTCCCTTAACAGCCCCTACACATATAGATTCACACTATAATCGATTCAGAGACCAACAGTCAAAAATACTAGCCACCTAAGTTAAATTTTCCGGACTAGTGGGCACTAATCCTTCATATAAGGCATATATGTCCAGCAACTTATTTCACCTTAGAACACCCTAAAATATGCTTAAAACATCCAAAAACATTATAGAAAATATGAAGTTTCAGTTTCTCAATAAATCGATATCGATAGGCAAAATATAGCATGCTTTAAACCAATTTTAAACACACATCGAATCCAAATTATAACTTCTTTAAGACAGCCCATAAACCTCTTTATCATACTTTAATCACCCAATATCATGCTTAAAATTTCAGAGGTTAACTTATAAAGAAAAAGAAAAGTACAAGCCTGATAATATTTAGTTCTTAACTAATTTCTACTCAACTTAGGTTCTTCAATTTCAAGATTTCGCTTTTCTTTATCCAAGACTTCCAAAACCTTGAACCCTAAATTGAAAAGAACTTCTCAATTCTCCACCAATCTTTCACCAAATGCTTTCAATCGAAAAATACACCTACTACGACGAAGAAACAATCGAAAACCAATTAAATTTGGATAAAACTTAATAGGGCCGAATTCGTTTTTACCCCATAACTTTTTCTACAGATTTAAGATTGCTGTGAAATTAGTCTCAATGGAAAAAGGACGAAAAAATGATCAGAAAGCACTACTTACTTGCGTAAATCGGAGTCCGTATGAGGAAGTTATAGCCAAAATACTTCTATGGGTTACATTTAGGCGAAAATTGGAGAAAAATGGAGAAGTGGAGGCTGATTTTCGGAAAAAGGAGGAAGGAGGAGAAGGTTTTAGGGTTTAATCCCGAATTCAATTAATTACGAAAATGCCACTGCATTAAAACGATCATAACTCATTCACCGGGACTCAGAATGATGATCCGTCAGTTGCGTTGGAACCATAATAACGAGACGATCAACATCATCTAAAAATATGGAAATAAACTTGTGATTTTATTGTTGAGATTTGAGAAATTACCAAAATGCCCTTACGAGAAAACGAGATAGTTCACATCCAAGTTATCAATTCAACCTCATTAATATCATTTGAGAAAATAATATTAATTTCATTTTTTTTTTATCTTAATTGGTAACGGGTCGTTACAAACTAACCACCTTAAAAGACTTTTCGTCCTCGAAAAGTTTCACTGCTTAGAATATAGATGATGATAAGAACTCCTCATATCATCTTCACGTTCTTAAATTGCTTCTTCATGTATTTGGAATCTCCCTAAAACTTTAAGCAAATCAACGGTTTTGTTTCTCAAACTCTTATGTTCTTTTCCCAAAATCTGTTTAGGTTGTTTTTCATTCTGCCTTTGATTGACTAGTTAGTTATCGATAACAACTCAGTTCTCAACAGCTTTCTCTCTCTAACCTCATCCCAATAACAAGGTGATTTGCATTTTTTTTTCATAGAACGCCTCAAATGAGATCATCTTAATAGTTTCCTGATAACTTATATTATAAGTGAATTTTACCAAATATAACTTAGCAACTCAGTTACCACCAAACTCTAAAACATAAGCTCGAAACATGTTTTCTAAAATCTTATTTACCCTCTCATTTTGACCATCTGTCTGAGGATGAAAAGCGGTACTGAATAATAACTTAGTACCTAAGAAACTAGGTAAACTCTTCTCGAAATTTGACACAAATCTATTGTCCCGATCTGACAAATTAGTCAGTGGCACTTCGTGCAACTTTACTATTTCCACGAGTCACATTTGAGCCCAAGTTTTAATAGGATAACTCGACTTCCCTGTAAGGAATCGCTATGATTTGGTCAACCATCCATAATCTCCAAATTCACATTATTACCCCCCATAAAGCCATATGTAATAAAAAAAATAATAAATAAATAAAGTCCATTGAGATCTCTTTCCATTTCCACGCTAAAACATCCAAAGGCGTCCAATATCCAGGAGGACTTCTTCTCAAAGCTTTGACTTGGAGACAAATCAAACAATTTTCCACCAATTCAAACACAATATTATTTTTCCTACCAAGCCACCAATAATGCTATCTTCAAGTCCCAATACATTTATTGCAACCTGGATGCACAAAAACATAGAACTGTGTTTCTCTTCTAACAACTCTCTCTTCAAAGTAACTTTCTTAAGCACACACAACCGTCCGCGATACAGTAAGACATTATTTATGGAAAAGATGTAGTACCAAGATAACTCTCACTCAACAACCGAAAAATAACCAGCTAGACTATTATATGTCCTTTGTGCATCAATGATCTGTTGTCTTTAAGTATGCACCACCATTGATCTAGACAAACTAGAAATCATCTACAAAGTCATTGATGTCATCTCAGCTCGTTCCATTTTCAATTGTAGTCTACACTGACAGGCTCTAATAGCAAAAGAATGAACATTTGCCACCATATTAACTTTTTCCAGATGGTACAGTATGTCACGATCATAATCTTTCAAAAGCTTCAACCACCTCCGATGTCTCTTATTCAATTCATTCTAAAAGAAGAAATATTCGAGACTTGTGATCCGTAAAGATAAAAATATGTTCTTCATATAAGAAGTGTTTTCAAATCTTCCAAGCATGAACCACAATTGTCAATTGTATATCATACGTTGGATACTACTCTTCATGCTACATTTATTGTATCAAAGCATAAATGATCACCCTTCCATGTTGCATTACTACACAACCCAATCATTTCTTTGACACATCACTTTAGATATTCTAACCCCCTAGAATCATCTAGTGTAACAAGAACTTGTGCAAGATACAAGTCTCTTCTTGAGTTCCTGGAAACTCTTTTCACAATTTGCTTCTCAATCATACTTCTCCCTTTTATAGGAAGCTTGGTTATTGGTGAGGTTATTCTTACAAGTTCTTGCACAAATCTACAATAGTAGCCTATCAAACCCAAGAAACTTCGAATCCTTACAACAATAGTTGGTCGAGGCCAACTACTCACTACTTCTATCTTGGAGGGATCAACTGAAATACCCTCATATGACACCACGTGTCCTAAAAATTCAACTTGGTGGAAAGTCACTATTACTAATTTTGGTGGAAAGTCATTCATTCAGAAAAAAAAAAAATCTCTCAAATGCTGAGTATGTTATTCCCTTGATCTTGAATAAACTAGGATGTCGTCAATGAAAACTATCACAAACGAATCCAGAAATATTAGTTTGTCGAGGCCCACTGCTAACTACTTATTATTCTATGGGGAACAACCAAACTTTACTCATTAGATACTACATGCCCCAAGAAGGAAACTTTTCTCAACAGAACTCGCATTTATTGAACTTGGTATAAAGGCCTCCATCTCTCAATATAGTCATCACTTCTCTCAAGTGTTTGCATTCAAATCATCTTTCCTCGACAATAAAAACTTATTCTTTATGGTTACATTATTGAGTTCTCGATAATCTATACATATCATCATCATTCATTCCTTCTGTTTAACAAACAACTCGGATGCACCCTAAGGTGACACACTTAAGTAAGTAAAACCCAAATCTAACAACTCATATAGCTGAGTTTACCAAATTCTTAAGTTCGACTAGGGCCATCCTATGAAGTATGTTTTTGATAACGGGGCGACATTAGGGATAACCTTTATCTGGAAGTCCATCTGTCTGGTTGGGAGTAATCTTGATACTTTATTTAATTACACATCAAAAAACTCATTGGCTACAAACATTAAACTCAAAGTGACTTCCTCTACTGAGGTATCAACTACACTAGCCAAATAGGCTCAAGCTCCATCATCTAAAAGTTGTCTAGCCTGTAGCATCGATATGACTGCATACACATTTTTTTTACTATTCCCGTTAAACTCAATCACAACTTCATGGAGACTCTCAAAATTCACTTTTAAGCTTCATATGAATCCACAGAAACCTATTTGTTGTGTATTTCTTATATTCTCTATGAAATCGGTCCTATTCATTCAGACCCCCAGTCTTTCCAAGTGCCCTCTACGTTTCATCATTCACTTGAGGCACATGCACTCCTTGTGCAACAGTTGATACTTGAGAACCTACCTAAACTGATGGCACCCCAAACTCAAAAGGATCCTCAAACGCTATGTTATCTTTCTCAATCAGGATAACATAAGAATTAACCTCATTCGATGACTCTGCATCGCTCTCATAAGCAGGGTTAATTTCTCGGCCTCAACTGCGTCCCCTACCTCCTAAACCCTAGCCTCGTTCACAGTCCTTGTCATGTCCACGTGTAGCAAGTGGATGTATATTAAAAACATTTCAAACAAACACAAATAAGATATAACAACAATGCATCGTAGTTACATCTTATCTAAATGACTTAAAGCATCTTAGTACTCTCATTAATGGCATAGAGTAAAGAAAATGAAACCTGGTACCGATGAGTTCGTGGAGTGGCGGTTGGTTTAGATTTACGGTCTTCAGAACCATAACGGCTCTGATACCAACTGTAACAGCCCGAAATTTTCCCAAACATGGAAATCATAAATCAAAACAGCGGAAGCTTAAATTAAACAACTTCAGTTCATTTTCATTAAAATTTCAATGAAAAATTTGTTCAAACATTGATCGCGATCTTTATTCAAAAATTAAAATCAATGTACTTTCTTATTTCAAAGTATATGAACTAATTAGTTCATATAAAAAAAAATGGTAAAACATCATTGTTAAAAATCAAATCCCAACCCAAAATATCTAAGAACAATAGAATAAAAGGTCGCCGGCGTGTAAATCTATTCCAACCAATCCACTCGCCTCGAACGTCATCAACCACCAAGATTCTTCTTTCATTTACCTGAAAAAAAAATGTAGCATCATGAGGCTACGCCCAATGAGTAGGAAAGAGTTAAAAATAAAATAATGCCACAAGAGACTTTTCTAAGACTTTAAGTCCATAATCGGCCTCACCGACTTCCGAAAATTCACTTTCTCCCAAACACACAGAGTCTAACTCATCAAAATCAAACTGTCTCTAAATCCGCAAATTCAAAGAAAACACCCTCGAAACAGTTTTAAACATTCTTCTCCCAATTTAAAACTTTTCGATTCAAGATCCTCACTAATACCTCTAATCTCCTCTTTGTCTGCAAACAAAGAGAGACTACGCTCGTTAAGGAATTTAAACACACTTTTTCACAATTTAAATCCTTAAGAGAAAATATTCTTTTCCATTGTACGGATGGAATGAACCTGCCCCGTTAAGTGCTATAGAGTTGTGCACAACCGTATAATCTCCCTTAACGACAATATTCTTCTTTAAGCAAGGCCTTTGCTTAAAGCGAACCTACTATCACGTTACCCGAGGTATTTGAGTAACATGATCCAACAACATCACTACCCATGATGCTCAAAAAGCTTAAGCTTATTTTTCTCAAAAACACCCTTTTTAGGCCAAATTTCCCTAAGAATAAATTCTGGAAATTTACCTTTAAATCACTCTAAAATGACCCAAAATCACCCAACAAATCACTTTGGGGTCACTCCCAACAACTCCCAACAGTTTACAAGTCTAGAAGTGAAACTAGCCTAAACTAGTGTAGTTTCGCTCCTTTTTCAAACCCTCTAAATCTACTATTCTTCTATCTAAATTTCAACGCCATAACGGCTCTAAATACACTCCCTTAACAGCCCCTACACATATAGATTCACACTATAATCGATTCAGAGACCAACAGTCAAAAATACTAGCCACCTAAGTTAAATTTTCTGGACTAGTGGGCACTAATCCTTCATATAAGGCATATATGTCCAGCAACTTATTTCACCTTAAAACACCCTAAAATATGCTTAAAACACCCAAAAAAATTATAGAAAATATGAAGTTTCAGTTTCTCAATAAATCGATATCGATAGGCAAAATATAGCATGCTTTAAACCAATTTTAAACACACATCGAATCCAAATTATAATTTCTTTAAGACAACCCATAAACCTCTTTATCATACTTTAATCACCCAATATCATGCTTAAAATTTCAGAGGTTAACTCATAAAGAAAAAGAAAAGTACAAGCCTGATAATATTTAGTTCTTAACTAATTTCTACTCACCTTAGGTTCTTCAATTTCAAGATTTCGCTTTTCTTTATCCAAGACTTCCAAAACCTTGAACCCTAAATTGAAAAGAACTTCTCAATTCTCCACCAATCTTTCACCAAATGCTTTGAATCGAAAAATACACCTACTACGACGAAGAAACAATCGAAAACCAATTAAATTTGGATAAAACTTAATAGGGCCGAATTCATTTTTACCCCATAACTTTTTCTACAGATTTTAGATTGCTGTGAAATTAGTCTCAATGGAAAAAGGACGAAAAACTGATTAGAAAGCACTACTTACTTGCGTAAATCAGAGTCCGTATGAGGAAGTTATAGCCAAAATACTTCTATGGGTTACATTTAGGCGAAAATTGGAGAAAAATGGAGAAGTGGAGGCTGATTTTCGGAAAAAGGAGGAAGGAGGAGAAGGTTTTAGGGTTTAATCCCGAATTCAATTAATTACGAAAATGCCACTGCATTAAAACGATCATAACTTATTCACCGGGACTCAGAATGATGATCCGTCAGTTGCGTTGGAACCGTAATAACGAGACGATCAACATCATCTAAAAATATGGAAATAAACTTGTGATTTTATTGTTGAGATTTGAGAAATTACCAAAATGCCCTTACGAGAAAACGAGATAGTTCACATCCAAGTTATCAATCCAACCTCATTAATATCATTTGAGAAAATAATATTAATTTCATTTTTTTTTATCTTAATTGGTAACGGGTCGTTACAAAACATCTTTGATTTATCAAAGATAATTAGACTTAAAAATCACTAAAGTTAGACACTTAGATGTTAGAACTTAAGTGATAAGCAAACATTAAATCGATTTCTTATATTCCAAATATTTAGTTATTTAAAAGGATGTTTTAAAGGTAATAACTGACATGGAATAAACAAAACAGAAATCAGAAATAATTAGTGAATAATTGAATTCACAAATTATTAAAGAAAAGCTCAGTAAATTAGTGATACTGAAGGCTTTAAACCTTACTTAAGATATAAAAGAATTACAATAATTTTATTTCACGATAAAACAAGTAGTTATTTAAAAGTTTAAATGCTTAAACTACTTGTAGAACTTTATTTGAGTGGGAGCGTCATGGTACGAACCAAAGGGACTTTTAGAAGTCCAAATAAAACTCATTGACTTCAAAATCAATGAATAAAGTTCAAAATAAGTGAAATAAAAATCACATGAATTTTCAATAGTTGAGTTGAAAAGGGTCACTTATACTTATACATTATTTTTGAAATAATAACAAGTATAAAATTGTAATCATTAAACAAATGAAAGTAATGGAGAATTACTTTGTAGTGGGACTTAAGAATTTCGAGAATCCTAGAACCAATGTGACTAAAATAAAATTTACAAATAGTATGTTAGTGCACATAGATAAAATGGGAGATTTTATGAGATGCATGGGATCAAATTCGAACATGGATTTACTTCCATGTAAGAATTCGACAAAAGACCTTTGCGAATTAATCATTAAAAGAGTTAAGTATAAGTAAAATGAGTTTTTACTAACTAAACTCTAAATTTGCGTGATTGCTAAGTCGTTAGTAAATGAAAGGTGTATGAGCATGATAGTTTCAAATCAAAAGTTAATATAGTTTATTTTATGGCCATAAAATATAGAATCTATTACACTTAATGAAACTAACATCAGACAAAAGAAATACATACTAAACAGATGAAAATGTTACTGATAAAGTATTAAAATGACTACCATGGCTAAGTAGTTGATAGTCATCCAGTTGGACTGGAATTACAAGTCAAATCTCCAAAGATCTAGGACAAGTGGGAGATTGTTAGGAATGGTGTCCTAGAACTTGTAATTATTTAATATTAATAATTTATTAAGAATAAATTAAATAAATAAACATAAGTTCTTTATATTATCTAGATTGATTCAATTAATGATATTAGGCATATATGGAAATATATAAATATCAAACATTCAAATAGCAAACCCTAAGTTACTCTTATGAAATCACGACTTAGTATGTGAGTCATACAAGAGGATTAAAGTCGAGATGAGTAACTTAAACGTGTCTATAGTAAACGGATAACGTTTGGGAACCTTATCCTGGTAACACTGTTGATAGCTTCGCATTTTGTTTATAGACAAATGATCAAATCCTGATCATTCATGTGGGAGACATGAAATGGAAGTATCATATGCAATGTTGATTGTATAAGACAGGACCACGATGTTCGATCAAATTTCTCATTAGTACCGTTTACGAGAAATGATCGAATATCAAACTAAGTTTATCAACCGTGATAGATCTCAATCCTGAGTGAAATGCGGACTCCTATTTGTGGAGTTATGTTCTTTGATTCACATAGTTGAGAGCGATCTGTAAGAACGCTCAATACACTCCTGTTATAGGAACATGACTAGATAAGTAGTTGGGAACTCATTTTCACGAGATGGAATTCATAACTTTCCTATAAATTAACGGTATCAGTGCGATACCTAAACATTTTAGGAACTTTAGGAAACTCCCTTGATGTACTGATTCGAGACATGAACAAGTGACGTCACGACTTCTATTGATCACAGAAGTATCTTATCTCTAGTTCGACTAAAGATAAAGTTCATTGGAGAATCAGCGGGAACACAAGGATAAAGCGGTAATTACAGGGGTAAAACGGTAAATTTATCAGCCTGTAATTATGAGGGTTCCATGTGAAGGATATATCACAAATATAAATAAAAGATAAACTAAATGGACATAACTCATCTATAGTGAGGGGAGTTCAGTTATGAATCTATAGTGGAATTATTCATAGTTAGATAATAAGTAATTAACTGATTATGTGTATTAATCACTTAATTGACTACTTATTAAGCCCATGATCTATAGGTCCATCGGGTCCCTATGCTAGCCCAAATATCGTAGTCGCGAAATCAAGTAGAAGAAATGGAAATTTTAAGTAAAGTGAATTACTTAAAATAGGCAATATTAATTGTTTAAATATTGAGTATATTTAAACGGTAATTAATATAAACATTATTAATTGTTTAAATAATGAGTTTATTTAATGTAACGTCCCGTTATTTTGTGATAAAAAAAATATATTATTTATTTTATTTTATTTAAGTAATTAAAGTTTATTTATTAATTGTTAAAGTAGAATTTAGTATTTTATTTCATTTTAATTCTTTTTAATGGCTTTATTTGTTTAAATACGTTTTAATGGTATTAATAATTATTAACGGGCCAATTAATAATTATTAATCACCATTGGGATAGTTTGAGATGTTCGGGATTCGTTTTTAAGCCAAAAGTCTAAAAGGGCAAAATCGTAATTTCCCAATTTGCAAAATATCTAAAAACACTATTTGACTATCTTCTTTAAATTGCCTTGACTCAAAAAAATTGACCAAAAGTTGCTCATTTTTCTTCCTCAAAGCCGAGAGCACCAAGAGAGGAAAAAGGAATTTTCGGGTTTCGCTTATTTCTCGACGGATCGACTTGATTCTCGTTCCATTGGAAAGGTATCGATCCTACGATCCTTTTCCACCTAGCCTTCGTACTTGCCACTCGTGTTCTACGGAGTTCTCGGTAAGTAAAGTTTCAAACCCTAAGCTCCAAATAGTGTTTTAATGGAGTTTTCTTTGTTTTCTTTTGATTTCTTGCCGTGAAACTCGGTGTTTGTCTACTCAGGAGTAGTTTTACGTGTTTTTGGAAACTATCCCATAACCCTAAAACCGAGTTTTAGTCGAAACCCTTCCCGTTTGAATTTTACCCTTTTGGGTTTGATTTTGGGTTAGAAATTAATGAATGAATGTTTATTTAAATTTGATTCGGGAAAGGGATTAATGTTCAAAAACCCTAATTATCGATACCCATTGAAATCGGGATTATCGAATTTTCTTAAAACCAACTCGAAACGTATTTAAATTGTCAAAAAGCCGGAAAACCAAACCCGAGACCCAATTTTGATGCTAGGGCCGTGGGCCTCATGTGGGATTTTGTTGGGTTTTTCGTTGTTTTGTACGTTTGGTTGATGTTTGATCGATAGTTGGTTAATTATTGATTGTATGATATAATTCGTTTGTAGGTGTTTTTGAACCGTGTGGTTGATCGCTCCTTCGAATATAGGAGCAAGGTCATCTTTTAATTAAGGTGAGAATAGTTAGAATTTAAAGTAATTATAGAAATCGAATAAGTGTGAAGGTTTGTAGAGTTTGAAACTAAGACTAGAAACCGAGTCTAAGATTAGAGGCTTGAGAGTTAGTGCCCTTAGGATTAAGAGTTAATCCTTTAAGTGAGAACTTAGGAGTTCTCGAGGAAAGTATCGAATCTTAGAAGATTCTAAGTTAGATTCGTTTCTAAGCATAGGTTGGATCATTGGAGGTTAGAGGATCCAAGCTTGTTTTTAGAATGATTAATAGATTAATCGTTCATGTATGATTTTACTTTTATTATTGATGCCGGAGTTCGATCGACATATCGTTCATCCGAGATTGCTATCTATTTTATTTATGTCCATTACCTTATGTCTTTACTTTTGCTCCTTTAATTTATGCTTGTTTTGATTACTTTATCATTTACATTTACTTTATTTACTTTTGCAAGCATATGCATAAAATCTCGCATCATTCTTTAAGAAGGAAACAAAAAGAGAAAGTAAGTGAAAGAGAAAAAGAAAGTGAAAAAGAAAAGAAAGTGAAAATAGAGACGAATGGGATCGGATTGGCTCATTACTCTATGTGATAAAGAGACGAATGGGATCCTACGGGATTGGCTCAGTACTCTATGTGATAAAGAGACGAATGAGATCCTACGGGATTTGCTCATTACTCTTAATGAAAAAGAAGTGAATGGTATCTTACGAGATTGATGAATTTATTGCATTCATGCATAAGGGTATATGCGAACCCTTCATTGCATATGATTGATGAAATAGAGAATCGAGATGTTATATTATTTTATACAAAGTTTATTTACTTAACTTATTCTTTGTCATAACAAGTTAATGGTTGAGAATTGACTACAAGTGTAGTAATGTCATACTTTGGAGAAAATGGATTAGAATTACCTAGACTTTGGAAAATTCTAGGAAAGAAAGTGTCGGATTTACTTGGACACAAATCGAAATGCGAGTTTGAGGTCTATCTTTACTTTTTATGCTTATTATTCTCACTGGGCTTAGTTTGTTAGCTCTTGATATTACAACCAATTTCAGGTAATGCCTTGGCTAGAGGTCGAGGGAGAGGAGGTGGTGCTGCGTGATCGAGGGATGCTGACCTCGAGATGGACACTTTTGTTTGTAAAGTTTATGTCTTATTTTGATGAACTTTAAGAACTTAAATGAATTGTATTTTGTATTTGGCTCATAAGAGCTTAAATGTTGATGTTTATATGATATATATCTTTGAACTCCTGAAATGGGACTTGATGTTCCTTGTGAATTTATGAGATTGAAAATTAGGATGTAAACAGGTTTTCGGCATGCCAACTTTCAAACAAAACCACGCAAAATTTTCTAAAAATAAAAGACTTCCGCTGTTTTCTCTGAATTTAATTTATTTAAAAGTGACGGGTCGTCACATTTAAACATGAAATTAATAATGAAATATTATTAATTATACATTATCAATTATTTAAATATTGAGTATATTTAAATGGTAATTAATAATTTGAAATTAATTAACAATTATTAATTGTTTAAACAATTATATTTAAACGGAAATTAATAATTAAAATTAATTAAATTAATAATAAAATATTGTCAATAAAATTATTAATTAAATAATGAGTTTATGGAAACTAATAATTATAATATTTATTATTAATTATTTAAATAATGAAAATTATTTAAATGGAAATTAATAATTAAATATAAATTGGATAATATTTAGTCGGGAGAAAATATTAATATTATTAATTGTTTAAATAAAATATTTTATTTAAATGGTAATTAATAAATAAATTAATTAAGTTGGACTTATTAATTTAAGAGAGAATTTCAAGCCCGATTGGATTAATGAACCCAATTGGAATTGGCCCAAAATAATTAATTAAATAAATTGTATTTATTTATTATTTTATGATGATAAATTCGGCCATGACATGTATTTTGAGGAGATAATTGTTTGAATTATATCCTAAAATAATTACATAGATTTATTTACCCAAGATAAATAAAAATAAAGAAAATAAAATAATCTCCTTTTTTTTTTTTTGTCGATAAATAATCTCTTATTTATCCATGGCATTTTTGAAATTGCTAGATAAAGGAAAGAGATCATCTTTTTTCTTTTTGTATTTATCTCTATAGATTAATCCTAATGTGATTAGGATTCCTATTTTCCTATAAATAGGAGGGTTGGGTCATTCATAAATCACACAATTCAATTATTTGGAAATTGAAAAATCTCTCTTCCTCCTTTTCTCTCCCTTTGCCGATTTTGCTATTCATGATTGGGAAGAAAATATTTTTTCTTCTTCCCAATTTCTTCTAAAGTTCGATCCCACAATCGGATTTCGTTTGATCGATCGGGATATAGCGTAGAAGATTCGGTGTTGCTGTAATGACTCGAATTTTCACAAACCTTTAAATCAGAAGTAAAACAGCGGAAGACTTATTTTTAAAAAAAATTGGCGTGGATCCGTTTAAAATACGAACTCCCTAAACCTGTTTTTAAGAACACAACTCAGCAAAGTTTATTCACATATATTCCTACTCCAGAATATACTCAAATCAGAGAAAGTAAACTCAAAATATACATACAACCGACTTTAGGCTCTCATGAGCCACAAAATACAAGTTTTAAGACTTTATTTCAAGTTTATATGTATATAAAGCATTCCCAAAATGCACCAAACTTAGATTTACAAGTCCAAATGTCCATAAGCATCTACTCGAGATCACGCAAGACCACCTCCACGACCTCGTCCTCTACCACGAATATTACCTGAAAATAAAGTGGTGTAGCACCATTAGCAAACAATGCTAGTGAGAATAAGATGGATGCAAGCACTTTTATGAACCAAATTCCATATCGGAGAATGTGTCCAAATAAACCTAAGTACTCTTGCACTACCCATTCAATATTCCAAGTACTTTACATAAAAGATCAAACCATTCTACTATCTAATAAATTCGGAAAGTAAACAATCAAACCCGTAGTTAAAGTAGATACTAATGCTTAACAAAGTAAATGACAAAGTAAATAACAAAGTAAATAACAAAGTAAATAACATCCGTGACCACTTATCACCAATCATAACCATTCCGTGACCTCCGTGCATAACGATAATATGCATGCATAACGATAATATGCAAGTCACTGTGACATCTATGCATAACGATAATATGCAAGCATAACGATAATATGCAAGTCAACGTGACATCTATGCATAACGATAATATGCAAGCATAACGATAATATGCAAGTCAACGTGACATCTATGCATAACGATAATATGCAAGTCAACGTGACATCTATGCATAACGATAATATGCAAGCATAACGATAATATGCAAGTCAACGTGACATCTATGCATAACGATAATATGCAAGTCAACGTGACATCTATGCATAACGATAATATGCAAGCATAACGATAATATGCAAGTCAACAACCACAACCACTAAAATAACGTACTAACATGATTCTACACAAGAATCTCTCCCAAGTCCTTTTAACTATTCTAACACTAGTCAAGATAAAAGGAGTACATAATACTCTTCTCCAAGTTCGGATTCTCATTCTCCTCGAGAATCTAACTTAAACCACCAATAACATCTTACTTTACTTAGCAACCAATCTTAACTAAATTCCTTATACACTTTCCTTAACTCCCAAATAACATAATAACTTGGAAAGTTCTCTAGCCTAATAATCCCTCTTAACATCGATCTAACATAAACGTCAAGTAATTTGAAAGCATAAAAGTAATCATAACCATTTTAAACTCACCTTATAAGAGTAGTCAACTCCTAACCACCGGTTGGTCAAAAAATCACGAACGATGCTCAAAACCTATAATTACAATACACCTAAAGTATATTAATTACTCGAAATGAACAACGATCGACACGATTCTAAATTAAAAGACAAAACAGCCCGTAATTAAAGCCAAGAGGCCCACGGCTCAAGGGAAGGAAGAAAAGGAATTTGTTTTCCGGATTTCAAGCACTTTAAAGACAATTCGGGTTGGTTTCGGTTACTTTGAAGTTTGGTAAACTCAATGGGTAAACCTAATTTAGGGTTTAGGTCAACAATTCAATCCCGAACAAATTAGGAAAGTCATTAAACTAAACAATTCAAAGTTCTCATCAAAAACCAATAAAAGGAAAATTGAATTAAAAGACTTTTGGCTCAAACCCGAACTTAGGGTTAGGGGAAAGTTCCTAAAAATGAATAAAACGACTTTCCCGAATGATTTCTTAAAGCTCCGATGAACGAATTCGAAAATTACAACTCAAAACCTCCATTAAACACTATTCACTTCTAGGTTTTGAAACTTTGACATACCTTAAGGCCTCGATAAAACGAGCGGAAATCACGAAGAGTAGGTTGGAAATGATCCCCGGGACAAGAGCTTTCCAACGGATATAGAATCGATGCGATCCGTTGAGAAATAAAGAAAAAAAAAAAAAAAAAAGAGGGGGGGTCTTGATGGTCACGGCAGCAAAGAAGAAGTAGAAGCAGAATTTTGTGAAAAAAATGCTAAGTATGGGTATTTAAAGGATGATGAATAGTGTTTTTGTGATTTTTAGTGAATCGGGTAATAACACCTACGTTCCTCTTTTACTTTTACTTTAAAAACGAAACCCGAACCACTTAAACTAGCCCAATGGTGATTAATAATTATTAATTGGCCTATTAATAATTATTAATACAACCAAAACGAAAATGGGCTAATTAAGCGATTAAAAAGGTTTCCGAACGAAAATAACTATTTAAATCTAAATAACTAAATCTAAATTAACTTTAAATAAATAAACACTTATATAAATAAATAAAAAATTACCTCTAAAATAACGGGACGTTACAGTTGCTGAGGATTTGATGCTGTAAAGAAACCTCCAACCGATTCTCCATTTATTACTCAATGTAAGTTTTGATTTTAATTTTCGAAATTTAAAGCATGAATCTACATGTTTTTTCACAAATTGCATGATATTAATAGATCCTAAATTAAGTGTTAATTTGTGTTACTAAATAAATTCCGCTAATTTAGTAAATCATCCCTTCATAAGGATGGTCTACTAACTATTGAAAATGGGTTTGGGAGTTCATTCACACATAGGGAAGGTATTAGCACCCTATTATGTTCGTTTTAAAACGATTGTTGTTATTTATTTATTTATTTTGGTGTATTATTAATGAAAGCCTTTATCTATAAACAAAAATTATTTTTTGGTTATTTTTAAATATCTCATGTTTTGTTAATCAATACTTTAGTAATAAGGCATGATTAAATAAGTATGAGTGGCATAAAGCCATTAGAAAAATATTGTCGAGAATTTTAACTCAGCATTCCGAGAAAAAATTCCTTACCTCAAGAATGTTTAGGAGCATGGTATTCCAACGCCCCATATTCCGTCGTCGGAGTTTTCGAAAATGATTTGTTTGTTGTTTAAGTTTTAAATAGGATATTTTAGTTAATTATAAATTTTTATCTTTGTTATAAAAATAATGATTTTTTTAGCTCAATATTCGGTTTAAGGTAAGTTTCACTTTTGGCCCCTAAGTTTTAAAAGGAAAAATTTTGTTTGTTACATCTTTTATTTATGGTATAAATGGACAATTAATATCTTAATAAATTTCAATTTTTATTTAAGGCTTATATTATTAATGTTTTGTGTTTTTTTTTAGAAAGTTTGGTAAATTAAAACCCCAATAACTTCTAATTTCTATATTTAAATTTTTATTGTTAATTTTTATGTTTTGGAAAATCAGTATTCTAATTAATTCCAATTTTATCTTTAAATTTAATTGTTAATTTTTTATGTTTTGGAAAATCAGTATTCTAATTAATTCCTAGTTCTATATTTATTTCTTGTTAATTTTTATGCTTTGGAAAATCAGTATTCTAATTAATTCCAATTTCTATATTTAAGTTTTGGTATTATTAATCAAATTATGTTTTTTAGAATGTTTGAAAATTAGTATCCTAATAAATTCCAACTCCTTACATTTTTTTAAAAAAAATCCAATAATGATCAATATGATATTTCCCAATCAACTCAAGTTTTACCTTAGTATGAAGACAATAAATAGGACACACAAAATATGGCAATTAAACTCACAAATAAGGCAAACCAATAAAATTAGTTTAATTATCCCAAATAAAATACCTCAACTTTAGAAATTCGTAACTTTTTACCCAAAATATATTTTAACTCGATTCTTTCTCTTAAATATTCTATATTCATCAATGATTGATTACTAAAATAAAAAAGAACGTACACTTGTAAAGAAAATCAGATTTTATGTCAAAAACATTCATCATTCTCGGTTTTATATACAAATTTCTGCAGATTTTACACCAATTTTGAAAATCCATATCGTTTTCTATACTTATCGAAACAGGGTGATTCTTGAACGTAAATCTTCTTTGATGAGTCTAGTTTTTATAAAAAAAAATAACCATAAATCATTAGTTTCAAATAATTAGTGTCGAAAAATCCAGAAATAGTAAGTGCTCGGAAATTTTAGTAACAGTGAATTTATATGAACATCAAACTTCAAAAAACCATAACTTTTAAACTACAAATCTAAATCCATTGATTTTTTTTCCTATAGGTTCGTATTTAAGTATATTTTCAAATAAAAATTTCAAAAAAAATAAAAATCATTAAATAAAAATCACTAAATCAATTAAATCAAAATAGCAACATATGAATGACCACATTTTTAATGGAAAGGGAATTTACCTTGGTTCGATAGAACCTTACAAATGTGTAGCCCCGAGTTCCAACGGGTGAATCGAGAAGATGATGAGGAGAGTAAAAATGATAAAGTGAGGGAGGCTCTTGTGAATGTTTTGTGTGTTTTTAGAAAGCGAGAGGGGAAAGGTTATGGCCTTGAAAAAAGAGAGATGTAGAAAAAAATTTCAAGGTTTTTGCTCTTGTGAATATTGTATGTGTTTAGGGGTTGTAGAAGGGCTCTATTTATAGCCAAATGAAAAATTAAAATTAGAAAAATAATAAATGAGAATAAAATAAAATCAAATAAAATCAGTTTTTAATTCACCCCAAAATCATGCAGAAAATTGATTTTATTTTATTTGACAACTCACAAAAATAATTTTCCTACTCATATTTTTCCATGTTTAAATTGATTGTCATTTAAAAATTATTTTCTAAATTTTTTTTAAACAAATTTCAATTCAAATCAATTTAAACCAAATTTGACACAATGTTAATCATTATTATTTTTTTATATTTTTATTCTCACTAATAAAACACTAGAACAAAAGAAAAGGCAATTATATTCATCCTAAAAATCTATTTACTAACTTTAAAATAAACATAAATCAAATATTTTTTTTAACACTTATAAATAAATTTAAATAACACCGGACGAAAATAGGTGTCTACAGTTTGCCCCCGTTTGTTCATCCTTGTAGAAGTAGAAGGTGGACAAACGCGCAGACCTTATTTCGTTCGATATTATGTAAAATTAAAGAAAATTTAAATGGAGAACTTCGATCCATATCACCACTTCACCCTTGATACGATCAGAAACAAGAAATAGAAATGATACATATCGACACTTCACCCTTGATACAATACAGAACATAAAATAAAAATGATGCATATCGACACTTCACCCTCGATACGATCAGGAACAGAAAATAAAAATGATACATATCGACACTTCACCCTCGATACGATCAGAGACAGAAAATAAAAATGATGCATATCGACACTTCACCCTCGATACGATCAGAGACAGAAAATAAAAAATGATACATATCGGCACTTCACCCCCGATAGGATCAGAGACATAAATTAAAATGATACATATCGGCATTTCACCCTCGATACGATCATAGACAAAAAATAAAATGATACATATCGGTACTTCACCCTCGATACGATCAGAGACAAAATAAAAATGATACATATCGGCATTTCAGCCTCGATACGATCAGACACAGAAAATAAAAATGATACATATCGGCACATCACTCTTGATATGATTTGAGACAGAAAATAAAATGATACATATTTGCACTTCACCCTCGATATGATCAGGAACAGGAAATAAAAATGATGCATATCGGCACTTCACCCTTGATACAATCAGAGACAGAAAATAAAAATGATGCATATCGGCACTTCACCCTTGATACAATCAGAGACAGAAAATAAAAATGATGCATATCGGCACTTAACCCTCGATACGATCAGAGACAAAAAATAAAAATGATGCATATCGGCACTTCAACCTCGATATGATCAGAGACAGAAAATAAAAATGATACATATCGGCAATTCACCCTCCATACGATCAGAGACAGAAATTAAAATTGATACATATCGGCACTTCACCCTCCATACGATCAGAGACTGAAATTAAAATTGATACATATCGGCACTTCACCCTCCATACGATTAGAGACTGAAATTAAAATTGATACATATCGGCATTTCACCCTCAATACGATCAGAGACTGAAAATAAAAATGATACATATTGGCACTACACCCTCGATATGATCAGGAGTAGAAATTAAAGTGATACATATGGGCACTTCACCTTCGATATGATCAGGAGTGGAAAATAAAATGATACGCAATGGCACTTCACCCTCGATATGATCAGAAGCGAAAAATAAAATGATACGTATCGGCACTTCACGCTCGATATGATCATAACAGAAAATAAAATAATACGTATCGGCACTTCACCATCGATATGATCATGAACGGAAAATAAAATGATACATATCGGCACTTCACCTTGATGTGTTCAGGAACCGAAATAAAATTGATGCAATATCGGCACTTCACCCTCGATACGATCGGGAAAAGGAAATAAAAATGATGCATATCAGCACTACACCCTCGATGTGATAAAAAAGAAAAAATTGATTCTTGATTTGAGTAAATAATTGTAGTTTTGAAATTTGAAACAGTCAGGGGTAAACAAGAACTATTTAAGATGTATGTAAAGTCTTGAGACCCATGGTAAACTAGCGTCGTTCAGGTTGGAGGCCAGGGATAAACAAACACCGTCCAAAAATAATGTAATGAATGGAGACCAGAGGTAAACAAGCGTCGTTAAATTTAGAATCCAAATATTCAACCAGTTTTATCAAAGTGCAAATTAAAACTTGAAAAGAAAATTACTTTCTAACGAAAATGTTTTTCTCTTTTAATCAAAAACTTGATTTTTTTTTCATCAATGAATAAAATTTTTCTTTCAAGATCAAAATCTTTCAAAATTTGCCCCAGTAGTGTAAATTTTGAAAATAAGTGGACAAAAAATAGCCCAAGGTGAAAACAATTTTTCCCAAGTATGTATGATTTAAAAAAATCAATGTGATAGTGATAAATGATTTCATGCTTTGAAACATTATAGCCAACTTCAAGTTGATGCTAGATGTATACAAAAATGCATGCTTCTTATTTACTAGTCTCATGAACATGTGTTAGCCATGTAAAAATGTTTTAATTTCATAATATGCTAAATGGAAATGAAAACTAATATGATGCATGTACCATGTGTAGACATTTTTATGCATGTCAGGAATGTGATGAATGCTAATGCACAACTTTGCATTTGAGAATGCGATAAATGGACAAAAATCATGACTTATGTGTAAAATGCATATTAACGATGCAATTATTATCTAAAAAACCATTTTCTGTCTTTTTTTTAAACTATTCAAGCAAAATTGGCGCGATTAATTTATATTCATAAATGAAATGTAGATGCATGGATACTGCTTAGAGAAAAATGCATGATGCAAACATGTGAAATGTTGCTTATGTTAAATATGAAATGTGTGAGCATCTATGTTCATAAATGAAATGCAGATGCCATGAACCTTTCCTAGAAATGAGGTTCTATGCTTATGATGCAAACATGTGAAATGTTGCATATATTAAATATGAAGTGCGATTCTTTTTGGTTATTGAAAGCATGTGCTCAAATATAAGATTTTTATCAATTGTAGTGTTGATGCATTAACTATGAAAAAGTATGTAACGTCCTGTTATTTTGTGATAAAAAAAAACTTTTATTTATTTTATTTCAGTTTAAGTAATTAAAGTTTATTTATTTATCGGTAATTTAGAATTTGCAGTTTATTTCGGTTTTAATCTTTTAATTGACCTTTTTAGTTTATTTTCGTTTTAATGGTATTAATAATTATTAACGGGCCAATTAATAATTATTAATCACCATTGGGATAGTTTGAGAAGTTCGGGATTCGTTTTTAAGCCAAAAGTCATAAAAGGACGCAACCGTCATTTCCAAAATTCCTAAATATCTAAACACTATTCATTAATCTTCTTTAAATGAACCATTGACCACAAAATTGACCAAAATCATCTCATTCTTTCCCTCCTCCACCCATGGGCTCAAAGAAGAAAAAGGGGATTTTGGTTTTTGTTCGTTTCTTGCCCGATCGACTTGATTCCGGGTCCATTGGAAAGGTATCGATCCTACGATTCTTTTCCACCCAACCATCGCACTTGCCACTCGTATTATACGGAGTTATCGGTAAGTTTCTCTTGAAACCCTAAGCTCCAAATAGTGTTTTAATGGAGTTTTCTTTGATTTCCTTCGATTTCGTGTTGTAGAACTCGGTGTTTGTAATTACGGGAGTTGTTTTAAGTATTTTTGGAAACAATCCCTTAACCCTAAAATCGAGTTTCAGTCGAAACCCTTTCCGTTTGAAATTTACCCTTTTGGGTTTGATTATGGGTTAGAATTTAATGAAATGATGTTTATTTAATTTCAATTCGAGAAAGGGCTTATTGTTCAAAAACCCTAATTATCGATACCCATTGAAATCGGGAATATCGAATTTTCTTAAAACCAACTCGAAACACTTTTAGATTGCCTAAAAGCCGGAAAACCAAACCCGAGGCCCATTTTCCTTGTGTTGGCCGAGAGCCTCTTGTGGGGTTTTTTTGGGTTTTTCGTCGTTTTGTATGTTTGGTTGTTGTTTGATTGATAGTTGGTAATTTATTGATTGTATGATATAATTTAATTGTAGGTGTTTTTGAACCCCTCGCTTGATCCGCTCCTTCGAACTTAGGAGCAAGGTCATCTTTTATTAAAGGTGAGAATAGTTAGAATTTAAAGTAACTATAGAAAGCTAATAAGTGCTATGATTTGTAGAATCGGAAACTAAGATTAGAATCCAATCTAAGGTTAGAGGGAGTGAGATAGTGCCTTAGGATTTGAAGTTAATCCTTTAAGCGAGAAACTTAGGATTTCTTGATGGAAGCCTCAAATCTTAGAAGATTCTAAGTTAGATTAGTTTCGGAGTTAGAATGGATCATTGGAAGTTAAAGGATCCAAGACTTTGATAAAGAACGTTTGATAGAACCTCGGATTATTGGAAGTTAAAAACCTTGAAGGTTTAGGATAATCATGAAGTTATGATTCTTTACTTTATTCTAGTACCGGAGTTTGATTTATAATCGTTCGTCCGAGATTCTTATCTGTTTCTTTATCTTATGTCATTTACTTATTGCCCTTTACTTTATGTTGGTCGTGACTTCTTTAATATTCGCACTTTACTTTATTTACTTTTGCAAGTACATGCAAGCATATGCATAACAATATTGCACCATTATTTATTGTACCATAACATCCCGCATCATTGAAAGAAAGTAAAAAAGAAAGGAATTGAGGATGAGAATGCATAAGGAATGGTGGATGAGTGTGAATACCCACGTTACCTTCATGCATAAGGAATGGTGGATGAGTGTGAATACCCACATTACCTTCATCATGCATAAGGAATGGTGGATGAGTGCGAATACCCACGTTACCTTCATGCATAAGGTTGAATGGTGGATGAATGTGAAAATCCACATTACCTTCATTTCATGCATAAATGGCAAATGCGTAACCTACGGGATGTATTCATTACTTTTATGCATATGATAGATGAGAAAGAGAATCGAGATGTTATAATTATGCAAAGTTTATTTATTTTTCTCATTTAAGTCATAACAAGTTAATGGATGAACAATTAGACTAATTGTGCTAATTAGTATCATCATTTGGAAAATATGGATTAGAATGACCTAGACTTTGGAGAATTCTAGGAAAGTTTGTGTCGGATTAATTGGACACAAATCGAAATGTGAGTTTGAGGTCTATCTTTACTTTTTATGCTTATTATTCTCACTGGGCTAACCAATTTCAGGTAATGCCCTTGCTAGAGGCCGTGGAAGGGGAGATGGTGCTGTGTGATCGAGGGATGTTGACCTCGAGATGGACTCTTTTATTGTAAATTTATTGTCTTTATTTTGATGAACTTTAAGAACTTTAATGATTGTACTTTGTATTTAGCTCATAAGAGCTTAATGTTGATGTTTTTATGATATACATCTTTGAACTCCTGAAATGGGACTTGATGTTCCTTGTGGATTTTATTAGATTTGAAAATTAGGATGTAAACAGGTTTTGGCTAGCCAATTTTCAAACATAACCACGCCAATTTTTCGTAAAATAAAATACTTCCGCTGTGTTTTCTAAATTAAATCTATTTAAAAGTGTCGGGTCGTCTCAAAATATACATAATTTTTTTCATCATTTTTTATCAAAATAACCCATTCGATTCAACCTTAAATTCACCAATGAACTGTTAGGTGAGATGAAAGCATAACAAACAAAGTTTCTTTGTCCGAGGGAAAAAATTCATTTTTTCAATTTTTTTCTCTTTTTGTTTTTTTTTTTCTCTATCTTTTTTTTTTAGTGAATGTCACCATAATGACGGATAACTCTCTTATTCAACAATTGATTTTAATGCCTCAAAAATTGATCGAAACTGAAACAAGTCATGAAGGTAATCTGGTGGGTCATTTAAAAATAACTCATATGTTTAGAAACAACTTGTAAAAGTAACTCAAAGTGTTATTTCATTTAGTCAAACATTTTTTATCTCAAATTTTCAACAAACAAGCATAATGATGATGATGAAAGAAAATGAGTAGGTGACTCAATGCATTAAAGGTATGGGAATATGACTCTTGAATGGAAGGATTCAGGAAGGATGACAAGTCATATGAGTATGAGATTTGGATGATACTTTGAAATTTCATGTTCAATCAAATAGAAACATGATTAACATGGGAAATGGATCTCAAAGATCTCAAGGTGTGTATGAAAAAAGTAATACAAAAAGTGTTAATTAAAAAGGGTCAAAGTGGACAATTCTTCAGACAACTCTTGTAAGGATCGAAGACACATGACTTCCCATAATTATTCTTTTCCTGCATTGCACTCGACTCCTCGGGTCTAATAATCAATGACTAATATGATATATACTAATTCTCACATGGGTTGTTGCTTATCATTTCGAGTTCTCTTAGCCTTTGAGCATATTGTCTAAGTTATTTCAAATTGAAACTCTGAAAATGCTCGAGTGTTGGTCATATCTAACATTATCGAAAGAACATAAGTTAAATGACTTGGACCTTGCTTTCTCAATCTCTGTTTTCTTCTTTTTTTCTATGACATTCTTATTTTTTTTTCACTTTTTTTTTCTTCTATTTTCACATTCTTCTTTTTTTTTTTTGCTCTTTTTTTTCTTCCAAGTGACTACATTTAACACCTCATAGTCAAAGTCACAATATGAACAATGTTAACTTTGTTAAGGAATCCAACAATTATGTAACAAAACCCAAGGTAGATATGTTATTCTTCTCAGGATCTATCAAAACTTATCAATCATTTTACAAATCATGTGATACAGCCAGATAAAAAGTACTAGGAAGTCAAATCCTCTAGTCCTTGATGACAACTTCAAAACAACTAACTTGGACCTTTAATAAAACTTCCTAATATTTCTCTTCATAAATCTCCTTGTATTGATTTCCATAAAAAAACAAACAAACATGCTTCATCAACCTATCACATTTTCTTGTAGGTGCTTCAAGCAATGCAGAAAAAGTTTACTCATGGATTGTCATTATATTTAATCATTTCATTCATTGTCTTGAGAATTGATCCACTATAGTTTAGGTTAGAGAAAAGGCTGAGTTAAAGAAACGGTTTCAATGAGCATGGCCATATAGAAATTTTGAAGAAGTAACAATGAAATGCAAGAGACATGCATGCTATCACAAATTCGAGATGTAAATATATTTGACTCAATGTCTTAACACTATTTCATTACTTCTAAAAACTCCTCTTCACATATGAGTTTAGGCTCTAAAGGGTTGAACACATGGCATGACATATATGAGTATAGAGAAGAAGAGAAAAATGGTCAATTTCCCCAGTGTTGGGCTAACCCTGGTGGGTCAATATGAAATTGGTTCGATTAATAACTCGAGTCTTTATGAAATTGGTCAAGATGGATAATACAAATAGGGCCAATTGCCCGAGTGTAGTGTTGCGGGGTGGGTCAAGCAAGAGTTTGGTTCGACTGTAGTCCAAGTTTGGTTGCTAGTAGCAAGAAGCTGGACTATATGGGTAAGGAGAGAAATAATCAACTGTCCCAGTAAAATGTCGAGGATGAATTGATGAGAGATTGCTCATGTTATAACTCGAGCATTTATGGCTAGCAAAATGGTGTTGGGCTTGAAAAATGGTTACGTCATGAATCAATAGGATAAAAACACATTAATACTGCAACGAAGGCTAAGGAGAAATGATCATTATTGTCAAAGCATACAATGGCTTGATGATGAGCGAGAGTTGAAAATAATAAGGCCAAAATTATTTGAGGGTCCATGGTGACATTCACTTTTTTTTTTTCATTTTTTTCTTTTCATTTTTTCCTTCACTTTTTTTTTTAACTTCTTCCCACATAAATGAGTCCTCTTTCTTTCATTATGATTTCAAATTTCATGATAGCTCATTAACGAAGATGAATCTAAATCAATTGGACTATTTTGACAATTCTTTTTCAAATATTGATCATTATCTAAGAAATACAATGCATGATTTGGATGAAATGCAAAAACCCTTTTTTTTATTGATTTTCTTTTTTATTAAAAAAAATGTATGAGAAATGAAATCCTTTATTTTATTTTTTAAATGCAACACACATGTGTGACGTGTTTGGATCTAATATGTATGAATCAGTAAAGTTGATAAATATGTACAAAATTATTATGCATGAAATGATTAAAATCCTATGTATTTTTTTTTATGAATGCATAATGAATATTTATAGTATAAATGCTGAGAAATAAATCATACTTCAGAATCATAGTTTTGTTTCTGAAAAAAAAAATTATGAGAAGGAAATACTCCAATGAAAGATGCATAAATGAAAACAATGATGTGTATTTCATGTTCAAAATGCATGGAATAATGAACAAATTATTTTTAGTTTTTTTGTATATTTTAGAAGGATGAATGTGAGGAACAAGATGATTTTTCCTTTTAATTTTATTAATCAAATGGCTGATGCTTTTTTTTTTTCTAGTAAACGAACTAGAAAAATTAACACACACAAATTAACATCAAAGTAAAAATAACATATAGCATGTGAGGATGATGTGTAGCATTAAAGTCTATCTAAAAAGTTTGAAGGGCCACCAAGATTTCTTTGTCATGATAGGTTTTTTATTTATTTATCAGTATTTTGATAAAATTAAACCAATCATAACAAAGTAGCCCTTCCAGTATTTTGGTCAGGTTGACTTGGGCGGGAAGTTTCGTGGGCCTGCACGGGAGTAAACTTCACAAAGGCAACACTACCATCCCAAACTATTTCTAAAGGGGGAAGCCCGGGTAGAGGGCTGTGAAAGTGTGTGCAACCATGCAATAACATCAATTATATATAAAAAAAAACAAGTCAAGACTCAAACAAAAGTACACCAAAATAAACAAAAAAATAACAAGACTCTCAAAGTGTTCCCAGTGGAGTCGCCATGCTGTCGCTAAGTAAACGCGACGTGGAAAATAAAAAATGAGTCGCCACTAATCATTGATTTTCCAAATTAGGGTTTTTTTAAATCATACATACTTGGGCTGGTCTACTAACTATTAAAAATGGGTTTGGGAGTTCATTCACACATAGAGAAGGTATTAGCACCCTATTATGTTCGTTTTAAAACTATTTTGTTTTTTTTTTTGGTGTATTATTAATGAAAGCCTTTATCTATAAACAAAAATTATTTTTTGTTATTTTTAAATATCTCATGTTTTGTTAATAAATACTTTAGTAATAAGGCATGATTAAATAAGTATGAGTGGCGTAAAGCCATTAGAAAAATATTGTCGAGAACTTTAACTCAGTATTCCGAGAAAAAATTCCTTATCTCAAGAATGTTTAGGAGCATGGTATTCCAACGCCCCATATTCCGCCGTCAGAGTTTTCGAAAATGATTTGTTTGTTGTTTAAGTTTTAAATACGATATTTTAGTTAATTCAAAATTTTTATCTTTGTTATAAAAATAATGATTTTTTTAGCTGAATATTAGGTTTAAGGTAAGTTTCACTTTTGGCCCCTAAGTTTTAAAAGGAGAACTTTTGTTTCTTAAATCTTTTATTTATAGTATAAATGGACAATTAATATCTTAAAAAATTTCAATTATTATTTATGACTTATATTATTAATCTTTTGTGTTTTTTTTAGAAAGTTTGGTAAATTAAAACCCTAATAATTTCTAATTTCTATATTTAAAATTTCATTGTTAATCTTTATGATTTTGAAAATCAGTATTCTAATTAATTCCAATTTTATTTTTAAATTTAATTGTTAATTTTTTATGATTTGGAAAATCAGTATTCTAATTATTTCAAGTTCTATATTTAATTGTTGTTAATTTTTATGCTTTGAAAATTCAGTATTCTAATTAATTCCAATTTCTATATTTAAGTTTTGATTTTATTAATCAAATTATGGTTTTTAGGAAGTTTGAAAATTAGTATCCTAATAAATTCCAACTCCTTTCTTTTTTTAAAAAAAAATCCAATAATGATCAATATAATATTTCCCAATCAATTCAAGTTTTACCTTGGTATGTAGACAATAAATAGAAAACACAAAATATGGCAATCAAATTCACAAATAAGGCAAACCAATAAAATTAGTATAATTATCCCAAATAAAATACCTCAATTTTAGAAATTCATAACTTTTTACCCAAAACATATTTTAACTCGATTCTTTCTCTTAAATATTCTATATTCATCAACGATTGATTACTAAAATCGAAAAGAACGTACACTTGTAAAGAAAATCAGATTTTATGTCAAAAACTTTCATCATTCTCGGTTTTATATACAAATTTCTGCAGATTTTACACCAATTTTGAAAAACCATGTCTTTTTCTATACTTATCGAAACAAGGTGATTCTTGAATGTAAATCTTCTTTGATGAGTCTAGTTTTTATAAAAAAATAACCATAAATCATTAGTTTCAAAGAATTAGTGTCGAAAAATCCAGAAATAGTAAGTGCTCAGAAATTTTCGTAACAGTGAATTTATATGAACATCAACCTTCAAAAAATCATAACTTTTAAACTACTACCCAAATCCATTGATTCTTTTTCCTATGGGTTCGTATTTAAGTATTTTTCAAATACAAATTTCAAAAAAAAATCTAAATCATTAAATAAAAATCACTAAATCAATTAAATAGAAACAGCAACATATGAATGACTACATTTTTAATGGAAAGGGAATTTACCTTTGTAACGACCCACTTTCCGTTAAATTCTTTAAATTCAAATGAACATCGGAAGACTCGATTTTTAAAGAAAAACGGCATGGGTTCGTTTAAAAATCAAATAACCAAAACCTGTTTTACAACCCATATTCAGAGAAAGCTATAAATCGGGAATACGTATTCCATCATATAATTTAAACTCTCAAATAAGCTTTAAATCATAGAAACTTATGCAATTTTAGACAAATACCCTTTCGGGCTCAAAAAGACACAAGTTATGGAAGTTGAAAATAATTTACAAGCATTTCTAAGAATGTTAAACCAAAAAGGGTTCAATATTGTCCATTCACCATCTCGGCAAATCAAGCAGCACCACCTCCTCTACCACACTTCTTGTGACGAGGTTTACCTGAAAATTTGTAAGTGTAGCAATATTAGCATAAAATGCTAGTGAGAGTAAAATGAAAGCAAGTAATCCTATGAACTAAATCTCATACCAGAAATCGTGTCCAAAGGCCTAAAATGCTCATTACTACCCATATCCACACTTCCAATTTCCATACAATCAAACGATAGTAAAATATTACTCGAAATAGTCTTTCAATGCCATGAAATTGAATTAAGGACTTAAAGTAAAAGTAACAACCATTACTAAGCCTTACTACACAATTCTAAAGAATATGTAAATGTAATATTAACTATCTTTATTACCAAACAAGTTTCATCGTAACGTGCTATTGTATGGATCGATATCAACATACCACGTACGGTCGTACCATATCACAATCATAGTACCATGATACCGTATGGACCGAAGTCAACATACTATCATGTACCATATCAATTGTACTCACTGTCTCCACAAATCATCGCACTATGATACGTATGGATCGATATCAACATACTATCATGTGCCGAATCAATGTGCCCACTGTCTCCACAAATCATCGCACTATGATACATATGGATCGATATCAAGATAATATCATGTGCCGAATCAATGTGCCCACTGTCTTCACAAATCATCGCACTATGATACGTATAGATCGATATCAACATACTATCATGTGCCGAATCAATGTGCCCACTGTCTCCACAAATCATCGTACTATGATACGTATGGATCGATATCAACATACTATCATGTGCGGAATCAATGTGTCCACTGTCTCCACAAATCATCGCACTATGATACATATGGATCGATATCAACATACTATCATGTGCTGAATCAATGTGCCCACTGTCTCCACAAATCATCGCACTATGATTTGTATGGATCGATATCAACATACTATCATGTGCCGAATCAATGTGATCAAACTCTCCAATAAGTTAGATAATCTCTAAGGAATTCTACTAAGTTATTAAAGAACCTAACTACTTAGATTACACAAGTCATCACTCAAGTGTAACATCTAAGCTACTTTAATTTCCAAACCTCTCAAAGTAACTTAACTTCCACTTTTAACTAACATCTCCAAGTCACTTTACAATACTTCCAAACCACTCCGATGTTTCCTTTTCACCAAACTAACCATAATTCCAAATCCTCTCCACTCACTTCCGAATTAAAGTCTCCAACCAAACATTAATTCTAAGAAGCTAGTTCCCTCTTAACATCAATAAACAATATCATAACGAAATGTAATTCATAAGACAACTAACTTCCATTTTTAACTCACCTTAGCTTGTAGAAAAGCTCCGATTAATCCGAGGTTGTCAACACCCGAACAATTCACAATCCTAGAATTGAACTACACCTAAATAACATTAATTAACCGGAAATCGTACAAACAACATCTAAACGCACAAAACGACGAAAATCCCGGATTTCCTCCCTATGGTGCTCTCGGCCATCAAAGGGAAAATGGGGTTCGGGTTTGGTTTTCTGGCTTTTATGCACTTTAGAGGTGTTTCGGGTTGGTTTCGGATACTTTGGAGGTTCGCAACAACAATGGGTATCCGTAATTTAGGGTTTTACATTAATTGATTTCCGAAAAATTAAGAAAATAGCAAAAACATAATAACCTAAACCTCCTAATCATGGCCAAGTGAGGGAAATTCATACGGGACTGGTTTCTGGCTCAAACTCGGTTTTAGGGTTTAGGGGAAGTTTCTAAAATTGCCCAAAATGACTTTCCCGATTGAAATCTTCAAGCTTCAATGAATGAATTTGAAGATTTCAACTCAAATCCTCCATTAAAACACTATTCACTTCAAGTTTTAGAAACTTTGACATACCTTAAGGCTTCGAGAAAACGAGCAAAAATCACAATCGATAGGTTGGAAATGATGCTCGGGCCAAGGGCTTTCCAACGGAAGTAGTATCGAGACGATCTACCGAGAAATAAAGAAAAACCAAAAATTGGGGATGAGGGTTTTGGTGCTCACGGCTCCAAGGAAGAAAGAAGAAGAAAATTTGATAACTTTTGTCTTAGAATTTGACTTTTAAGAGAAGGTGAATAGTAAATTTTAGATATTTAAGAATTTGAGGAATGACGCCTATGTCCATCTTTTACTTTTACTTTAAAAACGAAACCCGAAGCTCATAAATTAATCTAAATGTGATTAATAATTATTAATTGGCCCGTTAATAATTATTAATGTCACCGAAACAAATTTAAAGTATTAAAACGGTTAAAAAGAATTTCGGACGAAAATAACTACTAAAATCGAAATTACTGAATTTAAACTAATCTTAAAAGCTTTAATTAAAAAAAAATTTACCTCTAAAAGTAACGGGACGTTACAACCTTGGTTCGATAGAACCTTACAAATGTGTAGCCCTGAGTTCCAACGGGTGAATCGAGAAGATGATAAGGAGAGTAAAAATGATAAAGAGAGGGAGCCTCTTGTGAATGTTTTGTGTGTTTTTAGAAAGCGAGGGGGAAAAGGTTATGGCCGTGAAAAAAGAGAGATGTAGAAAAAAAATTCAAGGTTTTTGCTCTTGTGAATATTGTATGTGTTTAGGGTTGTAGAAGGGCTCTATTTATAGCCAAATGAAAAATTAAAATTAGGAAAATAATAAATGAGAATAAAATCAAATCAAATCAGTTTTTAATTCACCCCAAAATCATGCAGAAAATTGATTTTATTTTATTTGACAACTCACAAAAATAATTTTCCTGCTCATCTTTTTCCATGTTTAAATTGATTGTCATTTAAAAATTATTTTATAAATTTTTTTTTAAACAAATTTCAATTCAAATCAATTTCAACCAAATTTAACACAATGTTATTTAGTATTATTTTTTTATATTTTTATTCTCACTAATAAGACACTAAAACAAAAAAAATCAATTATATTTATCCTAAAAATCTATTTACTAATTTTAAAATAAACATAAATCCAATCTTTTTTTTTAACACTTAGAAATAAATTTAAATGATACCGGACGAAAATAGGTGTCTACAAATAACATTAGAACTGGGATGACCTAACCGATCATGCCAAAGAGTATTAGAGACTTTATCTCCTAGATTAGCATGGTAAGAATAAGAGGTAGATGGAATGATTGGATAAAGGCCTTGATGACATGGACCTCTAAACACCTCTAACCATGTTGATCTGTCATGAATGGAGAAATAATCATATGAAAAGAGGAAGTAGCAATGATTATCCTTGCAAAATTGATTAACAACAGAGAGTAGGTTTGTAGTAATGTCAAGAACACTAGAAGAAAAGTTTTGGAAGAAAGAGATATAGTACCAGAACCTGAATGTGTGACTGGAAGATGCTGTCCATTTCCAACCATAATCTGGTCCTCACCATTGTAATCATTGGAAACATAAATGTTCTCCAACTCAGATGTTAAATGCACATTTGCACCACTGTCTGATAACCAGATATTATTATTTGCAGAAGCTGGTTGGCAGACGCAGCCATTGCAGCAAGCTGAGCAAGTGGATGACGCCCCTAATATGCATAATTCCATCTCTCATAGCAATTCAGTCCATTATGCCCAAATTTATTACAAATTTGATAGTAATCACGATTGGATTGGCCTCCGGTAGAACCAGAACTACCTGCAGTAGTATTGATACTATTGCGAAAAGGTGAATTACTTCGAGCCATACCTGTAATGTTCTGTGGTCAGAGTTTGAACTAGAAGAACTAACACTAGAACCATTGGCTCGATTGCCAAAATTATTACCAGCACCTCTTCCATTCATAATGCCATTTTTACCATGATTTTATCTAGAATTACAGCCATTGGAACCACGATTAGTCGACTGATTACGATGATTTTTGTCAGAATAATTGCCACGATTATTAGCAAACATTGCTAATACAATAGATGAATCAGATTGATGTTGAAGAGAGAGAATAGATTCTTCCGCCTTTAACCACTACAACAAAAAAAGTCTTTCTATAGCATCGAAAAAACGCTATGAATGACCTTTCATAGCGTTTTACCAAACGCCATGGTTGCCCACATAATTATAAGTATGAGATTTTTTATAGTGTTTGGCTTACGCTATTGCATACGCTATAATAATATCAATTTGATTGCATGTTTTAATTGTTATGAAAGCATACTATAGCGTTTTCCACTCTGCTATAAAAACATATAACAATAGCGTCAGATACACGCTATGAGTTATATTTCATAGCCTTTTAAACTATGTCATGGTTGCCCACGTAATTAAAAGTCTTAATTATTTGATAGCGTTGGATACATGCTATCAAATACGCTATAAATGTATTTATGTATTGCATACTTTGATTGTTATGACAATATAACATAGCTTTCTACTAACGCTATGATAATGTTTAAGATGGCTATTTTAAAACGCTATTGTATATTTGTCTTATATTTCATAACCATTTATATTTTATAGCGTTTTTAATAAGTTATCTAGTTTGCTATAAAAAACCTATAATCAAGAATATTTATAAAGGAAGGTATAAAACTAAACCTTTTGAATTAGTACACACAAAAATTACTTCTTGATTCCCAAGTTTTATAACATAACAGAAATTGCATAAGTTAAAGTCATACATAATAAAAGATCCTTCCATCTCATACATAAGTCTATAGGAAGTATTACATAATAAAAGATCCATCCATCCGGTACATAAGTCTAAAAGATCCATCCAGTACATAAGTCTATAGGTTAAACAAAACCCCCCGACAAAAAAGGCTGTGGCAAGCAAGATCATCAAGACTCCACTCTCTCAACCTACAAAAAATACAATCACAAGTCATTTTAAATAAACTATTATATTATTTTACATACAAATCATAACGAAGGTCATAAAATTTGGTGTTTTACCCATAATGACTTTATCTATCGGCGATGCAATTGTAGTCCCAATAGCTTCTTCCATAGTTGACATATCAAATTTCTTTCTGTTATAATATGGCGAGTTTTGAACGAGTCACCTCAAATCCCAATCCCTTAACATGACTACGATCTGGGCCAAGAACTTTGCTTACAACATCATTGGTCACATTAGTAAGTGAGTTATCCACACTCTCAGCAAAATTTATGTCATTGTGAATACATTATCATGGGGAGGGGAAAAAAAGATAAGATAGAAGATGAACAATATCTTGGTCAACTTATGAATCACATCATGAATACTGTGTTGTCTAAGTCTTAAATGAAATATTTGACAAAAACATTCCAGGAAAGATTTTGATCAAGCCATGGAATTCAATAATACTCATATATTGAGATTAGACAATCTTAAGTAGAACTTATATGATATTCAACGACCAAATACTATGTGAGAGGTAAAACCTTGGTAAAGCACCAACTTTGGCCGCTTCTTTCAGGTTCTGCAATCAGTTCATTTCTTGTTTATCAACTCTCGTTCTCATATTTTCACGCCTTGCAGCAAATGGATCATGCCCAGGCTCTACAAGTTAACAAACAATTCAATACTTTTATGTGTCCTGGCATAGCCTGTAGTTAGAACTAAAATCCAATCATCTATTGGTTATCTCTAGAAATTGTAAATTTTTCTCATCAAGTAAAAAGAAAAAAAGCAAAACTAGAGTAACCAGTAGGATAATAGTAATACAAAACAATGTCCAATATTACCATCAGTTATCTTGGCCTCAATGATGGGTATGTCATCCTCGTCATTTGCGCGATCATAACCATGGCGACGTTTCCAGGTACCCGTTGGTTCATCATATGCGATCTTATCCTGTTTACGATTCTTAATACCTACAAAAAATAATTATGCACAAAAACTAATTGGGAAAAAATCTTGTGATTACATTAACTAACTCATGCTACTCTTTCTACTCTCAGTTTTTTTCTACTGTTTTTTTTAAATCATTCAGCCTTTCAGCTCAATTCAATTAGTCCCTCTGAAAAAAAACAGAATATGTTATGGGACTGACCTCTTTTTTTTAGCAAATAGTTCCCATTTTGTTGGAGCTTTAGGCTTTGGCATATGGAGAAGAATAAAGAAAAAAAGAACGAACCCAAATTCAACCAAAAATTACGAAATAAACACTTGTAGCCACTGCTCTCCATTACAGCACGATAAATGATAATGGTCATCAGGTAAAGAAACAATCCATATTTGAAAAAAAAACAATTATCTATGTACTTCAAAATCGAAAATGAGGCCTTACATGCTTCTCTCTGGGCAATCTTGTTGTAGGTGGAGGCAACCTCACAAGGGGACCAGCTCTGTCTTCAGTTGCTCGAAGGATGAAAAGTTCATTTTCAATAACTTGAACAGCCTTAGTGCCCTTTTGTAGACTTTCATTAATAAAGAACAGTCTGCCCTTCAAAAATGAAATAGATTTGTGAATCGAAATCAACTAACCTGGAGGAGTTCGGGGAAGGAAATTGGTGGTGAGGATCGAAAAGCAATTGTATATTCCACAAAATGTCAGTCATATAAACAAGTAGTTGTTTCATCAATCACCTATGTTCAGCTAAAGAAAGACACGAGAATTATGAAAAATCAAATAATTTAATGACAAATAGTGAATAACATAAGAGCAAATATTTGGGTGAAAGTTGAGTTTTTCCAATTCTTCCATTAACAAAGAAAATAAGCTCTGGAAGAATATTAATAGATTACTTAGAATACATATCAAAGAAACCAAAAACAAAAGTAGATAAACTTAAAAAACATCATGACCAATTTTAACCAATAATCGTTTTGCACAACAAGCATGTTGCTCCCATCTGTCAAGAGCCTCAAGTTGATGGATACTTAGAGTAGCAGCAAAAAACTTTTCAAAATCCATTCTTCTATATTGCAAGGCATTAAGCAGCACATAAAAGGGAATAAACGCATAACTCATATGCAATAAAAGTTTAAAAGAAGTAGACTCTTTAATGTAGTTCAGAGAAAATATCCATGTCAATCAATCGGGGATCCTTGATTCTTTCATAGCGTTTATTACATTTTTCATCAGAGTCTAATCATAAAAAAAAGGATAAGTGGTTATAATTGGTATCAAACAGAACACGGTATGTGCAATCACATTTGATTGGATAAGTGTTTTTCATCCATTACATATTATGTTTATGATTTTCAAAACTAGGTTAAACATTGTCACTGAATAAGAAAACAATTGGTTACCTTCTAGGCTATCTGCTTATTTAGATTGGCAAACTGTGAGTACTTTAACCTACCAAATACATTAATTCTCAGTATCTTAAAAAATTTCTTGCATTCACCATATACAAATTTTATAACGTTCATTAAGAATGCCAAACACATATTAATGTTTCAACAGATAACTAGAACGATTTAAAACCAAACTAAAGTTAGCAAAATAGATAGCCGAAGGCCTGAAAGAATGGATTGAAACAAGAAAAAATGAGTGAAACGAAAAATCAATTCTCACATAACAAACACAGCTCAAAATAATTACATGCACAAGTTGGCCTCATAACTTTAACATAAAAAAATCTTTTGTGAATTCATTTTAACGTGCAATACTTGTTGAGATGAATTTCAAGTGAAATTGTAACATTAATAGAAGCAAAGTCACTCAGATAATTTTACATACAGTGCTTCATGATTTGAAACAAAACAAGGACACAAGGAGTTCCATTCCAATAACTCCAACAGAATGAAAAAAAAATTTGATTTGAAAACTTTATAAAGAAAAAAGTTAGCTTATGAACAAGAAATTAAAAGATTTGAACTTAAAAATTAAGTAGAGCTCTAACCCCATAGTGTGCAGATGAAAACGAACAGCTACATCTTTAGCAAATTCCTGCTCAACAGATACACATGAAAAAAAAAATGACAAAAAAAGTTAACTGACTTAAATTCACTATACAAATGTTTTAAAGGTCATTACACAAAATCTGATATGCAACCTTCTTCCACCCTTATGAAACGGTGTAATAATAGGCCGTTTGCCCATGTATTCCTTACAAACAAGTGGCTCTATTATGTATCAAATTCAACAAAGCTGCTATGACACAATTCACCATAATTCAAACTAGAATATCAAGAGAAACATTATTACTGACTAGTTACTAATTTAAGACTTAAGAATAACCATGATTCTTTAGGTTCTCATTATTCTCAAATGTTTAGGATCGTGTTCAGAGACACTTGATTCCTGGATTGAAGGAGACAAATAAAATAGGCATTTAGGAATATTAAAACTATGATGCATATCCAAACAAACAGATACTATTACTAACAAATAAACCAAATCTTGAAATACATGTGGGGAAGTCATCTAACTAAAAGCTATATTTTTTTTAATAATAAAAGATATATTGATGACTCTAAATCCAGTCAGGTCATTGAAATACAATGACAATAAATATGGACTTGCAATTTGAAGAGCACAAAGAAAATTTAAATAAAACCTGCCAGGCATAATCAATTTTTGTTCATAATAAGTAACAAAAATAAATAAAACTCATGTCATTTTCTTCTATGTTCTGGAAGAATGAGAAGCAAACTGAATGTAACGTCCCGTTACTTTTGGAGGTAAATTTTTTTTTTTTTTTTAAATTAAAGTATTTAAGCTTAGTTTAAACTTAGTAATTTCGATTTTAGTAGTTATTTTCGTTCGAAAGTCTTTTTAAATCTTTTACTACTTTAAATTAGTTTCGGTGACATTAATAATTATTAACGGGTCAATTAATAATTATTAATCACCTTTAGATTAATTACGAGCAAGGACGGGTTCCTTTAAGTAGAGGGAAAACTCACGAGAGGGTATTTTAATCATTTGGGCATCTTGAACACTATTCATCACCTTCCTCATGTCTTTAAATGACAAGAAACAAAAGAAAATATTCAGCATTTTCGTCCAAACCCGAGGAAGAAGAGGAGGGAAAGAGAAGAGAAAGAAATTGTCGCCCCGGCTTCGTTTCTTGGCCGTTTTGCGTGATTTTGGATGCGTTGGAAAGCTCTCGCCGAGATCTTTCTACCCATTCCACTCTTGGGACGATTCCACCTCTCTAAGGTATGCCCTAGATTTCGAATCTCAACACTTTTCTTCATGGAAATTGAGTCAAACTTGTGTTTTCTTTAACAAAGCTCCTTTTTCTTCTCAAAATTGTTACTAAATGTTGTTGGGAAACCTTTGGAAACCATTTTCCTCAATTTTTCCTTGGACTTCAAACCGAGCCAAATGAAGAATCCGAAATTCCCTCCTCTCCCTTGCCGTGGGCTGTTTTGGTCATGGTGGAAAATACTTCATTTTTGTTTTCCTTTGATTTGGTGTGGTTGATTCTAGCCCTAAACCGTAATTTAAGCTTACCCATTGATCGAAACCATCTAAAAAGTGCTTAACACGAACCCGGAATACTCCTAAAACGCCCAAAACCCGGAAACTCTTCCTCCCCTCTTTTTCCCCTCATGGCCGTGGGCCTTATTTACCATTACCGGGCTGTTTGAACTTGTTTTACCACTTCGTGTCGACCGTTGCTCGTTTGGTTAATTAATGGTTGATAGTTGTAATTGTATGTAGGTTGGTGATCGATTGTGTGACTTTGGCTCCGGCACTTTGGAAGCTTGGATTACAATCTAAGGTGAGTTTAAAATGGAAGTTAGTAATTTTATGAATTATGTTTCATTACGATATTGTTTATCGAGGTTAAGAGGGGAACTAACTTCAGGAAGTTATACTTGGTTGGAGACTTTAACTCGGATGTGAGTGGAGTGATTTTGATGTATTTATGGTCTTGGAAGTAAAAGAGGATTTATGAGTGGTTTGGAAGTCTTGTAAGGTAATTTGGGAGACTTTAGATGAAAGTGAATGACTAAGGAACCTTAAGTGATTCGGGAGTTAAAGTGGCTTAGAAATTACACTTGAGTGTTGACTCGTGTAATTCAAGCGGTTTATGTTCTTTAGTAGTTTATTAGAACTTTACCTAACTTACTAAGGAGCTTAATGGACTCTATATAGCACATGGTATTATGTGATACGCTCCATACGGTATCATGGTGCGAGATTATGTGATATGGCACATGGTAGTATGTGATACGCTCCATACGGTATCATGCTGCGAGGTTATGTGATATAGCACATGGTATTATGTGATACGCTCCATACGGTATCATGGTGCGAGGTTATGTGATATGGCACATGGTAGTATGCGATACGCTCCATACGGTATCATGGTGCGAGGTTATGTGATATGGCACATGGTAGTATGCGATACGCTCCATACGGTATCATGGTGCGAGGTTATGTGATATGGCACATGGTAGTATGCGATACGCTCCATACGGTATCATGGTGCGAGGTTATGTGATATGGCACATGGTAGTATGCGATACGCTCCATACGGTATCATGGTGCGAGGTTATGTGATATGGCACATGGTAGTATGCGATACGCTCCATACGGTATCATGGTGCGAGGTTATGTGATATGGCACATGGTAGTATGCGATACGCTCCATACGGTATCATGGTGCGAGATTATGTGATATGGCACATGGTAGTATGCGATACGCTCCATACGGTATCATGGTGCGAGCTTATGTGATATGGCACATGATAGTATGAGATACGCTCCATACGGTATCATGGTGCGATGATTTGTGGTATGGCACGTGGTATGTTGACTTCGGTCCATACGGTTTAATACACGCGGTGGTAAGGGTGGCATTCGAAGATTTGAGCGTGTATGGATGTGTTATTATTGTTTTTCATTATTATAGTACTACACATGTGGTGATACGGGTGGCACTCGAAGATTTGAACATGTGTGGTTGCGACTTTATTAGCACTTAGTATATCACATTTCTCTACTTGTATCTTAGTATGAGTATATTTCTTTTATGTTTTCGAGGAAATCCATAACTCATAAGATTCGTTGAGCCACAAAGTAAGAAAGTTTATAATGTATGTTGTTTATGTATGAAATTAGGAATGTGGAATGGGTAGTAAAAGTGAAATCTAGGCCTTTGGACACGATTTCTGACATGAAATGTTGTTCATAGGATTACTTGCTTTCATTTTACTCTCACTAGCATTTTTATGCTAATGATGCTACAATTACCATTTTTCAGGTAATACTCGTGGTAGAGGGCGAGGTAGAGGAGGTGGCACCGCGTGACCGGGCGTGACAGTGAATGGACAGGAACGCAACTGATTTTGAGAGTGGCATTCTTGACTACTCATAAGCATTGCATCTCTTTTATTTTGTTACATTTTGAGCTCGATGGAGCTTTGTATATATTTATGTTTTGAACTTTAATCTTCCTTTATCATTTTCATCATATCATGGGAGATGTATTCTAGTTTTATTGTTTTTCTGGAAAAACAGGTTGTAAACAGGTTTTTGGTTTATCCGAATTTTAAACGGACCCATGCCGTTTTTCTGTAAAATCTAGATTTCCGCTGCGCCTATGTTTTAATGGATTTTACGAAAAATCGGGTCGTTACACTGAAGCACATGGCTCTTAACATTGATGAACCGACCAGAATAAATTATAAGGACCAAATGTCAATAGACCATACTTAGCCTCAAAGAAAGATCCAATCAAAGAGAAGTCGTGCAATTAGATTATGTAGCTCCATATGAGAGGATGAAACGGTCAGCCTTAAGCAAATGATATCAAAGGAGCAGAGATGTTCGGACTTACAAAGATAGTTCAATAAAATCATGGATAAAATTAAGGTTCACGACCAGTGATGAGATGATGGATTCTGATAATATTTTTAGATAAAAATTCAATCACGTGAAATTCGGGCAAACCGGCCCCTTCGACAGACAGAGGCGGACTTCCATTCTATGATGTGTGTCCAATGGACGGAAAGACTCGGACTCACGAGGGTCTACAAAGCACAGTGACTGAATTTAAAAAGATGACTAGGCATATTGTTCATTCATAGAGAGAAAAAAGGCAACAGGAGTTAAACTAGAAAACATAAATCCATTAAAAGATGGGGAAAAAAGCTAAAGAAATTCCCCCTATAGGAATGTGGCTAAACTTCAGAATAGATAGATTTGAACAAAAAATTCTCGACTTATTCGTTAACAAAAAGCAGCTGAAAGTCATACAAACTTCATCAAACAAACGATAAACACAATTCATGATAATAGACAAGGACGGATGCTTAAAAACAGAAAAAGAAGCATCTTAATCCCTCCTCCGAGTTCTCTACATTCTCAATTCTACAGACCCAAGATCAATGTTATGCAAATATGAGATGAGTTTCCAAAAGAGAAGAGAAAGAAAGAATGAAAAATGTAACTGTTTATTCAAGGAACTACCAGAAAGTATATACAAAGAAATCTAATATTTACAATGAGAATCAAAGCCTATTTAACCATAAGCTAACAAACTCTAACTGTCAAATCTTGTTACAAACTGATAATGACAGCTAGACAGCAATGGATTTAAATGGCTTAGAATCAGCAAAAGTCTAACAACAATACTGCAGCACAATTACAGCACTGCCACAACACAGACCATCAAAGCAGTAATAGACTTCAGCTTTCGAGTGGTTTAGAGTCAACTTCAACAAAACACCCCTTGATTCTAAAACACTCAAACAACCGGCTGCTACTCCTTCAATTACTTGACACATTGACCAACTCCAAGTTTCAATTTATCACACAAGTACTCAAATTTAGCTTGTGGCAGCTCCTCGGTTAGCAAATCAGCACGGTTCTCAGCAGACGGGACCTTCTCTAACTCAACCTCACCACTTTGAGCTACTTCCCTTACATAATGAAACCTTATATCAATGTGTTTAGTTCTATTGTGAAAAGAAGGATTCTTAGACAAAGCTAAAGCACTTTGACTATCACAATAAACTTTCACTTTGCAGTCTTTTCCAAGCATTTCAGATACCAATCTCTTCAACCATACTGCCTCTTTTATTGATTCACACAGTGCCATATACTCAGCCTCTGCAGAAGATAAGGCAACTACTGATTGCAATGTTGATCTCCAACTGATTGTATTCCCAAATACTTTGAACACAAATCCTGACAATGACCTCCTTCTATCTTGATCAGCTGCATAATCTGAGTCCACAAACCCCACAACAACTTCTGCAATGTTTGGACTAACTGAGAACAACAGACCTCTATCCCTCCTTCCTTTCAGATATTTAAGCACCCATTTTGAAGCCTCCCAGTGCAGTTTTCCAGGATTACTCATGTATCTTGATGTCACACTCAGGGAATAAGCTAGATCAGGTCTAGTACTGACCATAGCATACATCAAGCTTCCCACAAGACTAGAATAAGGAACCTTACTCATTTCTGAAACTTCAATCTCAGAATCTGGGCATTGTTTTGATGATAGTTTGAAGTGAGCAGCCAAAGGAACACTTGCACTCTTAGCATTCTCCATTTCAAACCTATCAATCACTTTATCAAAGTAATCCTTCTGATGCAAGAACAATACACCAGCACTTCTGTCTCTTCTAATGACCATGCCCATAATTTTACTAGCAGGTCCAAGGTCCTTCATCTCAAATTCATGACTAAGCTGCTTCTTTACCTTGTTAATCTCATTCATGTCACATGAGACCAAGAGCATATCATCTACATACACTAAAAGCAAGACAAATACTCCTTCTGCTATATGTTTTATATAAACACAGTGGTCCAGACTACTTTTTACAAACAGATTCTTGGTAATGAACACATCAAATCTTTTGTTCCATTGCCTAGGTGACTGTTTTAATCCATACAATGACTTATGAAGCTTACATACCAGGTGTTTCTCTTTTTCTTTGATGAAGCCAGGAGGTTGATTCATCAAAATCTCTTCATCAAGCTAACCATGTAAAAATGCAGTAGTCACATCCATTTGTTCCAATTCCAAATTGAATTGAACAACAATGGCTAGCAGTATTCGAATTGAAGTATGCCTTACAAAAGGTGAAAATACCTCATTGTAATCAATTCCTTGCACTTGAGTGAACCCTTTAGCCACTAGTCTTGACTTGTACCTTGGAGCATCTACCCCTTTCAGACTAGGCTTAATTTTGTAGATCCATCTGCAATCAACAACCCTTTTTCCTTGTGGCTTAGGAACCAGACTCCATGTATTATTCTTATACAAGGAATTTAGCTCCTGCTTCATGGATTCAATCCACAAATCCCTTTCTTTTGAAGCAACAGCTTCAGTGTAGCTATTAGGTTCAGGTCCTATCACAACTTCTGCACAATTTAAAGCAAAACCAACAAAATCTTCGTCATCAATCCTGATAGGAGCTTTAATAACCCTTTTGTCTCTATCCCTTGTTAGTTGGTAGTCTTGAACTATTTCATCACTGATGCCTGCTTGCTGATCAGTGTTTATAGCAGTAGAAGGTCCCTCTGGTGTAGTGACAGAAGTCTGATCCTCTAACAAGCTTCCTGATTGGGCTTCCTGATCTGAGACAGTTTCTTCACTGTTATCTCCTTCTAGCAATATCTCATATGACTCTTTACCAGTAGACTTGCCCTTAGTGTCACCCTTAGCTGATTGCCAAGGCATGATGGATTAATTAAAGCTGACATCCCTACTAATAAAGCACCTGTCTTCTCCTAGTTCCATAGACCAAAGCTTGTAGCCCTTTACTCCTTGAGGATTTCCAATAAAGATACACCTCTTGGCCCTTGGTCCCAATTTGTCATCCTTAACATGAGCATATGCAGAGCTTCCAAAAATCCTTAGATTAGATAAGTATGGAGGAGATCCATTCCAGATTTCTTGAGGTGTCTTACCATTTAGTGTAGCAGAGGGGCTCTTGTTGATCACATAGGCAGCAATCTTGACAGCCTCTCCCCAAAAACATTTTGGGAGTCTAGCATTGGCCAACATACATTTCACCCTCTCAAGAATGGTTCTATTAAACCTCTCAGCCAATCCATTCTGTTGTGGAGTGTATGGAACAGTTAAGTGTCTGCCAATTCCACTAGATTCACATAAAGCTTCAAATTTGCTGTTTAGAAATTCCAATCCATTATCAGTTCGAAGCATCTTAACATGTCTTCCAGTCTGATTTTCAGTAAGAGTTTTCCATTCCAAGACATTCTTGAATGCTTCATCCTTACTTTTGAGAACATACACCAACAATTTTCTTGAGAAATCATCAATAATGGACAGAAAATACCTTGCACCCCCATTGGTTGACACTCTTGCTGGTCCCCAAAGGTCTGAATGAATGTAATCCAAGATTCCTTTGATGCATTTCTGTCCCTTGCTGAAGCTTGCCTTGGTTGCCTTATTGATGACACAATTCTCACAGAAGGGTAGTTTATCTAGCTTATTCATGCTCAAAAGCCCTTGGTTGAAAAGAGATTTTAAGCCCCTTTCACTGATGTGGCCCAATCTTTTGTGCCACAACTCAATTTCACTATTGCTGGCAGCATATGTGACATTTGATTGTGCATCATTGAACCTTCCTTGAAGAATATACAGTGTGCCCCTTAGCTTTCCTTGCAAGATTAAAGCCTTTCCTTTGTATACATTCAGAACTCCACGTTGAGATTCAAAAGAATACCCAGCTTTATCCAGTGTTCTCAAGGATATAAGGTTTCTTTTGATGTCTGGTACATATCTGACAGAGGAGAGAATCTTGGATACCCCATGGTTCATCTTTAACTTGACTGAAACTTTCCCTTTGACAGTGCAACTGTGGTTGTCTCCCATGATGACTTCCCCACAATCCAAGCTCTAAAAATCTTGGAAGTAATGCCTATGTTGAGACATATGAAAAGAACATCCAGAATCTAGGATCCATTCTTCTCCATATTCTCTATCTGAGGCCATTAATATATCTGCTGGACTGTCATAACCTTCATGGACATTAACAGCTTACTGTTGTTTGTTTCTGGGATTTCCATTTGCTCCTGGCTTCAATTGAGGACAATCTTTTCTCCAATGCCCATCTCTGTCACAGTGGAAGCACCTTTTGTGTTTTACCTTTTTCTTGGCCTTCCCCTTATAATTCTTGTTTGTCTTTTGAAACTTGCTGTCATTTCTTCCTTTTACAAACAAGGCTTCTGACTCTTTCTTTTCTGTTTTCATCTCCAACTCCCTGGATTTCAATGCATCTACAACAATATCCAGGGATAAATTATCTCTTCCATATTTGATGGCTTGCTTGATCTCCTTGTAATTCTCAGGAAGTGAATTCAACAAGATAATTCCCTTGTTTTCATCACTAATCTTTTCACCAATCTGTGACACCTCCAAACAGATCTTGGTGTATTCATCCAGGTTATCTTCCAAATTCTTCACAGGGTCCATCTTGAAGCCAAAGAATCTCTCTTTGATGTAAATTTTATTTGTAAGGGATTTCTTCAGGAAGAGGGAGTCTAGCTTCACCCATAGCTTGGCCACTGTATCTTCTTCATCAACCATACGAAGGACTTTATCAGAAAGATATAGAATGATGGTACTAAAGGCTGTTTCTGCCATCTCTACTTTCTTCTCGGCAGTGACTGTGTCTGGTAGAGTAGGAGAATCATCAAGAATCTTTGCCACCTTCTGTTGAACAAGAATGGCCCTTATCTTCTTCTTCAACAGACTAAAGTCAGACTTGCCATCATACTTCTCCATTTCGAACTTCGCAGCCATGATGATCTTGAAGATAAACAGATGGGTTATACGGGTTTCTTTGGGAAAGTTAGAATGAGGATCTATTCTGAGAATTATTGGCTTTAGATCAAGAGAGGAAGAGATTCAAAACTAAGATCGAAGAACTGAAGCTCTGATACCAATTGTTATGCAAAATTGAGATGAGTTTCCAAAAGAGAAGAGAGAGAAAGAATGAAAAATGTAACTGTTTATTCAAGGAACTACCAGAAAGTATATACAAAGAAATCTAATATTTACAATGAGAATCAAAGCCTATTTAACCATAAGCTAACAAACTCTAACTGTCTTATCTTGTTACAAACTGATAATGACAGCTAGACATCAATGGATTTAAACAGCTTAGAATCAGCAAAAGTCCAACAATAATACTGCAGCACAATTACAACACTGCCACAGCACAGACCATCAAAGCAGTAATGGACTTCAGCTTTCGAGTGGTTTAGAGTCAACTTCAACAATCAAGAAATAGGGAAATTCATATTTTAAAACACTAAAACACAGATACTTGAAATTTATATGACTTTTTCTTACGTGTATTAAATCTAATCATACTTCATGCATATATTATGCAACTCATTAGACAATGCAATCAAGGTCATCCAAAAAAAAACTTGTAGGATTTTTTAGATGAAAACATATGATTGAAAAAAACTACCACTAATGATGCAGAAGAATATAAAAGAAGTAACAGAATTGGACAAATTACTTGGGTAACTTCAAATAATGTTCCTTTCACAATTTAAATAATCTCACTAATGATGCAAGCGAAAAGAAAACATTAGATTAGATGAGTAACTTGGGTAATTTTTTTAAAAAAAAAATCCTTTTTACCATTTAGATAATCTTCAAAGCTCTAAACTTCCCATAAGAGCCTCCAAACCCAGCATTGGAGATGGAATAGGTCCTGGAGGCCTTTGAAATCTGCAGGAGCATTGAGTTAGAATTGAAAAGTATATTGGCTTAGCAAGGACTTCCAACAAGACATTATGGCTTAAATTAGCCTGATTTGAGATTTTGCAACTTGTAAAAACCATTATAGAGGAGAAACAAAAGATAAGTAGCTGAAAGAATGAATATAATAGATACTAGAATAAAAGAAATCTTATCTCCCTATCTTTATAACCTTACTGGCACTCATGGACTCAAAGAATAGTGGTTTCACAACATTTCCAGTTCTAGCAATATTCACAACTCAGTGGTTCCAATGAATTGTCCATTAAACGAGTCCAACAGTTTAAAGTTTCAATTGAACTTTGTAAACAAAAAAACACCACCACTTTGGTTGTTACTATTTTAACACAAGATTTTACCGCTCACTGATTCTTTTTCTCATAAAGAGAAAAAATAGCAATTTGTTGTAAAATCAAGAATTATTCTTAATGAATTACATTCCCAGACAAGTATTACTTCTCCAATCTCTAAGAAATCTTGCCATATATGAGAAGAAATAATTGATTGATTAAACAAATATGTGTATACTGATTGGTCACTTCACTGGTGTTTGAGAAATTAATTGGGGCCAGTTTCAGGTTCCCACTCCAGAACCAGCTTTCAAATTCATATTCGCAAGGATTATTATAGATCACTTCATGGATAATGTACACATGCTTCATTTATCGTGACAACATGATGAACCGGGTTTCTTTTCAACCTTCCCTTCTATGTAGGAAAAATATTATATAATAATCAATTATTCTCAATTTTAGAACGAGAAGCTATAATTAAAGTAGTTGCATTTAAAAGAGTTGGTAGTAGTTCCTTTTTTGTTTCAAGCCCTAGAGGGCTTTTGTCAGCTTGCAAACATGGTTAGGAAATTGAGAATTGATAAAATCTTGTGGTTAAAGCATGTAAACCTCTTTTTGCAAGTCTCCATTATGAAATGCATTTTGCACATCAAGCTGTTTAATCAATCACTTGTTTGAAATGGCAAGGCTGAATAACACTCTTATGGTTGTAGGTTTAACCACTGGACTAAAAGTTTGAATGAAATCAACACCATAAGGCTGATTATAACCCTGTGCTACCAGTCTTGTCTTTCTATTTCACCATTGGGTTTGAGTTTTGTCTTATAAACCCATTTGTAGCCAATGATCTTGCAATTTGGAGGAGGTGGTACAAATTTCCATATATTGTTATCAATGAGAGCTTGATATTCTTGATTCATTGAAGTCTTCAACTAAGGGTGTTGAGATGCAATTTTGTAATTTGAAGGATTAGTGGTGGGTATTTCAGTTTGACACATCAAGATTTTTTGTTTAAAAATGCCATACTTGGATCTGGTTATCATAGGATGAGTGGCTAGAGCTTGGGGTACAGATTATATAGTAGGAGAGATTGGATATGCAGAAGATGAAGGATGAGAAGATGGTGTAGAGGTAGATGGAGTTTGAGATTGGCTAGAGGGAGAAGGAAAGTGATGATTGAGGATTGGATTGAATAAGGGTGGGCAGGATGGATGTATTAACATGATACAATGGTAGTGAATCTGGTGGGAGGTTTGGAGAATTGGATAAAATAGGATTGGATTCTATAGGCAAAGATTTGGGATGAGATGGTGTGGAAAGTGGCAGAACATAAGAGTGCGGAAAAGAAGATATATCATAGTGATAAGACTGGACTTTTGGTGCAGGGTTTGAAATATGTGAGTAAGGGAATGATGTTTCATTGAATATGACATGTCTGCAAATGTATATTCTACCAGTGGATGGATCAAGGAAAAGGTAGCCTTTATGATTAGAGCCATATCCTAGGAAAATACATTTGAATGAGCGAAATTGGAGCTTTGAGCTATTGTATGGTCTTAGATATGGAAAACATACACAATCAAATTCCATATATGCTTTATTATCATAACACAACTTGCCAAGACTGATTAATCTATTTGATAATGCAGGAATATGAAAGACTTGATTAAGATGCAAAGAAGTTGAAGGAGTAGGGATGAATGAACTACCAGTATGTAGAATAGGTGGACACTTACCATTGCCAAGCATGATTTGTTCTGATCTTGTGTAAGGAACGTGATTAAAGAGGGAATTAAGGGAGGTTGTCATATGATGAGTAGCCCCAGTATCAAGGAACCATTCTTGATCAGGATGTCCAGACTGAGGATTGGGGTTAGGGAAAGATGAATATGAAGGAGGTGTTGGATATGTGAAAGAAGAGGGAAGGTGCTTAATATGGAAAAGAAGGGGAAGGTGCTGGTAAAGTGGTAAAATACACTTGTGGAGGTAGAGATTAAAGGTTAGCTAGAGGAGGATGTAAGGTAGCAATATGAGCTTGAGGTCTTTGGGTAGTAGAAGGGATATCTATCCTTATTGTCCCTATTGTAGCAATCCAAGGCACTGTGGCCCATTTTTGTGAAAATTTGGCATTGTGCCTTTTGTCTCCCACCCCATCTAGGATTTGTATTAGTAAGAGGGTGATACTGTGTTGGATTAGGAATAGGTGCTGGAGGGCGAGGAGAAGGATTTGTAGTAGGTGATGGATGAAAGGTAGAAGAGGGAGGTGTAGGAAACTGATTGGGGTTAAAGTTTGGAGAATAAGACCATTGCGGTCTGCGGGAGTTATGAAATGATAAATTAGCAAGATTATCTTGAACCAAGCTTAATTGATCCACAGAATGTTGCCTCTCCAATTTGACTTCATAGCTAAGCAGAAGACTTCAAATATCCTCCAAGGAAGGCCTGTCTATTCTGTTCTGTATAGCAGTGACAAAAGGATTATACTCAGCCCCTAGTCCATCAAGAATGTATGCTACATGGTCTCTGTATGAAAGGGGTTCTCCAATGGCTGCAAGCTTATCAACAATTTGTTTTATGTGAGCAAGGAATTGGGAAACATAAATACCATCTTTCTTGGCCTTGTGAAGTTAAGATCTCAAACTCATAATGCTTGTTGTGGACATAGATTCATAAACTCTTCTTAGAGTTTACAGAATTTCAAAAGCTGAAATACAGCTAACAATTTCACTCATTTTATCCTCTGAAAGAGATGAATACTGCCAGCCCATGACCAATCTATTTGCCTTTTGCCAAAATAATACTCAAGATTGAGTTGTGTTTGGCTTGGATCTAAGAACTTTGGTGGAGGTGGAGCAGGATCATCAATAAAAACTTCTAAACCATTGGAAATAATGATATTGACCATTTGATTTTTCCATCACAAATAATTGGAATCTGTTAGTTTCACTATTAAGGAAGAAGATCCAAGATTTGTAGGTTGTTGATGAGGGTTACTAGGGAAAGGCATTTGTGGATATTGCTGAAATCCTGGTGGAAAACCAGGTTTTGGATAAGCATTTTGAAAATTACGATGGAATCCTGGGAGGAAATGGTTATGTATTCCAGGATTCATTCCTGCATCATTCTGATATTGATGATTTTACTGAATAAATGGAGGTTGTCTCTGATTATTAGGTGTATTGAAGGTTTGAAAAGCATTTGGGAAATTTCTGTTTGGATTTATAGGTGTGATGAGTGTTGTGACAGTAGATGACACAATAGGCTGATTGGTGGGTGGGAGAACATTTCCAGTAGCTGGAAGAGTGGTGGTTGGCTACTGATTATCAGCGTGTGAGGAAGACGAGGCCCCTGAACCTGACACCATTACAGCTTTTAGAGTTCTGATACCATGAAAAACATAAAGAATAAGGAAAGAGAAAGAAAGAAATTGCAGAAAAGGGAGAGAAGAACGAAAACGAAAAAGGGAAAAGATGCTTAGCATAACATTATGCCTTGAGCTGCTTGTTTTAATAGAAAAGAAGAATACATGTGTCACTCTATCAAAGGGCCATAAATACACAGGGACAACGGATACAAAAGGAAAAGCTAACAAAAAATATGATATGAAATTACTAAAAATGGCTATTCTTTTTGTCTATTCTCTCCTATATCCTTGTCTTCTTCCTTAGGATTAACAGATATTGTTCACTTTGGGCCAAGAACCGCATGACTTAGTTTTTTTTTTCACCCAAAAGGCCTCATACCAATGGAGGTGCCCCTTCACCTTATACACCCATGATCATCCAATTCCCTAACCGATGTGGGATTTTGTTCACACTCCAATAGGAAGGTTGAAAGAATCATAATTTGGAGGGGAACAAAAGTTTAGTGGCCACCTATGGATTAACAAAAGCTTCAATTGGATATGGGTCACTACATTTATTTATTCTTATTTTTTTGTAAAATCGAATGAACCAAAGAATGATGTTAAAGATTAACAAAACTCAATAACAATCAATTCGAACCTAAAACATATTTCTCCAAAAACCCAATCTGGCACTTCAAAATTCAGATTCAGAATTTTCTCCTTTCTCATCCACACAACCATCAATGCCAAATCTTGGGCTACTTTAGTAGGAAGATCAGTGGCTGTTTTTCTTGCAATTCTAGGGCTTTTTATCAGATGTCAGTCTTCTTTTTTCTTTTTTGTAAAGATATGTTCTTGCAACTTTGCATATCGATCGTTAGTGGTTGAAAAATATTTATAGAGGTTTTCTTTTAGTAATATGGTCCCATATATAAGGAATCTTGTTATGTTGACTGATTCATTGGGGCAAATAGCCTTTTTCATTTTAATTTTATGGCGGTCTATTACGCAACAAGGGTTTTAGGTTTATTGTTTATTGTTTCACTTTTTGTAACAACCCGGTTTTTCGCATAAGGGTATTTTATTCTTTTCACCAATTTTGAACCAAATAACGTTATCTTTAGTTTTCCCGAACCGTCTCGTCACTACGAGTTCAACGCAATTGACTACACTCAATTCTGAGTTCCGAGTAAAAAGTTATGACCTGAATACCGTTTATGTCCTTTTAATTATTCTTTTTTTAAGGGTAATTTAGTCTTTTTCCAGTCAACCTATATATATATATATATATATATATATATTCTTTCACTAAACCCTAGGTCAAACTATTTTTAAAATTTCATTCTCTCCTCTCTCAGCCCGCCACCGCCGCCGTCGCCTCGCGGGAAACCGCTTAGAAAATCTCCATTCAATCAAATTGTTTCTTAGGAATTTTTGTATTGTATTCGTTTAGTTTAAATCCTCCATCGTTTTCGAGTAAATTCCACGTTAAAATCACGTTCATTTGATCTATTTTCTTCGAGTTTAGTTCCTCGCCGGAGTTGGGGTTTGTTTCACCGGAATTAAGAGAAAATCTATATCGAAGTTCTTCAATTCCTTTGGTAATTACATTGAATTCATCTTATTTTAGTTTCATTATTGTTTCTGAGTTATTTTCAAGCTTAATGGACAAGTGTTTCGTTGCTTATCGTTGGAAAACAGCTCGCCAGATTCTACATTATACTCGTCGGTTTCTGGAAAATCTATCATCGGGTTTCTTAAAATTTTTGGGTTGTTGTTTCGTGGGTGTCGCTCCATCTTGAAGCCTAGCAAATTTCGTTCACCTCCCATCTGTTTCCTTGCTGTCTCGAGCTCAGATCAAGCCGTAGAATTGGAGGTGAGTAAAACACAAAGCTGCGTTTTTTTATGGCTTGCGTCTGCTTGGGGAAGAACCGATCCAACTAAACCGGCTGGGCTAGTTCATGTAAGGACCCGATTTTTCGTAAAATCCTTTAAAATAAATGCGCAGCGGAAAAACTAGATTTTACAGAAAAACGGCATGGGTTCGTTAAAAATTCGGATAAACCAAAACCTGTTTACAACCCAATTTTCAGAAAAAGCAATAAACCTAGAATGCGCATTCCATAATATGATGAAACTTCTAAAGAAAGTTTTAAAATCCAAAATATATACAAATACTCCATCGAGCTCAAAATGAAACATAATAAAAAGTGATGCAATGTTCATAAGCATTTAAGAATGCTACTCCCAAAATCGGTTGCTTTCCTGTCCATTTATTATCTCGATCGGTCACGCGGCACCACCTCCTCTACCTCGTCCTCTACCACGAGTCTTACCTGAAAAATTGTAATTGTAGCAACATTAGCATAAAATGCTAGTGAGAGTAAAATGAAAGCAAGTAATCCTATGAAAAACATTCCATGTCAGAAATTGTGTCCAAAGGCCTAGATTTCACTTTTACTACCCATTCCACATTCCAAATTCCGCTTATAAACAACATACATAATATACTTTCTAAAAAGTAACAATATCAAGAATTAAAGTAAAAGTACCCGTTATTACTAAGTCTTACTATACAAGTCTAAAGACTATGTAATTGCATTACTAACTATCTTTATTATCCAATCAGTTTCATCGTATCATAATACCGTATGGACCGAAGTCGACATACCACGTGCCATATCACAATCATCGCACCATGATACCGTATGGAGCGTATTAACATACTATCATGTGCCGTATCACATATCATCGCACCATGATACCGTATGGAGCGTATCAACATACTATCATGTGCCGTATCACATATCATCGCATCATGATACCGAATGGAGCGTATCAACATACTATCATCTGCCGTATCACATATCATCGCATCATGATACCGTATGGAGCGTATCAACATACTATCATGTGCCGTATCACAAGTACTGTATAGAATCCATCAAGCTCCCTAGTAAGTTAGATAAAGTTCCACTAAGCTACTAAAGAACATAAACCGCTCGAATTACACGAGTCACTACTCAAGTGTAATTTCTAAGCCACTTTGACTCCCAAATCACTTAAAGTTCTTTATTTATTCACTTTCCTCTAAAGTCTCCAAATCATCTTACAAGACTTCCAAACCACTCATATTTCCTCTTTTACTTCCAAAACCATAAGTACACCAAAACCACTCCACTCACATCCGAGTTTAAAGTCTCTAACCAAGTATAACTTCCGGAAGTTAGTTCCCCTCTTAACCTCGATAAACAATAACATAATGAAAAATAATTCATAAAATTACTAACTTCCATTTTAAACTCACCTTAGATGTGAAATCCAAGCTTCCAAAGTGCCGGAGTCAAAGTCACGCAATCGATCACAAACCTACATATCAAATACACCTAACAATTATTAATTATCCGAAAATCGAGCAAACGACATCTAAACGTATAAAACGACGAAAACACGGCGAAAGAGCCTAGGCATGCTCTCGGCCCTACAAGGAATAAAGGGCTCGAATTCGGTTTTCTGACTTTTATGTACTTTAGAGGCGTTTCGGGTTGATTTAGGATTCTTTGAAAACCGAGATATCAATGGGTCACCATATTTTAGGGTTTTACATAATCACTGATTTCCGAAAAATTAAGTAAAACGTAAAATCATAGCAAACTAAACACCCTAATCTTGGTCAAGTGAGAGAAAATTAACACGGGACGGTTTTCAACTCAAACTTGATTTTAGGGTTTAGGGAAGTTTCAAAAATTGCATAAAACGACTTCCTCGATTGAAATCTTCAAGCTTCGGTGTGTGAATTTGAAGATTTCAATCTCAACCTCCATTAAAACACTATTCAAATCTTGAAATTAGAAACTTTGTCATACCTTGAGGCTTGTAGAAAATGGACGAAAACCTCGATTGTTAGGTTAGAATCGATCCTCGGGATGAGAGCTTTTCAACGGAACCAGAATTACGATGATCTACGGAGTAATTAAGAAAAGCCAAAGAGAGAGAGAGGAGGGGAGGGGCTCTCGGCTCAAGCAAGGAAGAAGAGAAAATGAAAATGAAATTTCTTTGACCAAAGTTGACTATTTAATGAGAAAGGAGGTGGATAGTGATTTTTTAAGAAATTGGAAAATGACGTATACGTCCCTTTTAAATGATTCGATTAAAATACGAAACCCGATGATCTTAAAATAATCTAAAGGTGATTAATAATTATTAATTGGCCCGTTAATAATTATTAATGTCACCGAAACTAATTTAAAGTAGTAAAAGGTTTGAAAAGACTTTCGAACGAAAATAACTACTAAAATCGAATTTAATAAGTTTAAACTAAACTTAAATACTTTATTTAAAATACATAAAATAAAAAAAAATTAACCTCCAAAAGTGACGGGACGTTACATTCTACCCTCCTAAAAGGGCTTTTCGTCCCCGAATAGTAGGCTGCCTACGTGAAAAGGTGAGGGTACTTTGCTCGCATCTCGTCCTCACGTTCCCACGTAGCTTCGTCTGAAACTTGATTATCCCAAAGAACTTTAACCAAGTTTATAGTTTTATTCCTCAGCACCTTTTGTTCTGTAGCAAGAATCTCAACTGGTACCTCCTCATAAGATAGACTAGCATCCAATGTAACTGGCTGATAATCAATAATGTGTGAAGGGTCGGCCACATATTTCCTGAGCATGGACACATAGAACACATTATGCACTGCCGACAAGGCCGGTGGCAAGGCCAATCGATAAGCAACAGACCCAATCCGATCCAGGATCTCAAAGGGGCCTATAAATCGAGGGCTCAACTTGCCTTTCTTCCCAAATCTCATCACACCTTTCATAGGTGCCACTTTTAGGAATACGTGGTCACCAACTTCAAACTCAAGTGCACTATGCCTCTCATCAGCGTAACTTTTCTATCTACTCTGAGCCATTCTCATCATCTCTCTGATAAGAGCAATGGACTCACTAGTCATCTGCACTAACTCCGGTCCCAGAAGTTTCCTCTCACCAACTTCATCCCAATGAGCCAGGGATCTGCACTTCCTACTGTAAAGTGCCTCAAAAGGTGCCATGTCGATGGTAGGTGATAACTGTTGTTATAAGCAAACTCAACAAGATACAACTGAGTATCCCAACTACCACCGAACTTTAGAGCACAAGCTCTCAGCATATCCTCCAGAATCTGGTTGACCCTCTCGGTCTGACCATCTGTCTGAGGATGAAAAGCAGCACTGAAATCTAAGCTAGTGCCCACAGCAGTATGCAGACTCTGCCAGAATTTCGAGACAAAACGGGTTTCCCAATCTGAAACAATCCTGACTGGCACTCCATGAAGTCTGACAATCTCTTTCATGTACAACTGTGCCCATGTCTCAATAGGATAGGTTATCTTCCCTGGTATGAAATGTGCACTCTTAGTCAACCTGTCCACAATCACCCATATGGTGTCATAACCCTTCGCGGTCCTCGGCAAGCCACTAATAAAGTCCATCGATATTTCTTCTCATTTCCACTCAGGTACGCTCAAAGGGTTAAGGTAACCAGGTGGACTCTTCCTCAAAGCCTTCACTTGCTGACATATCAAGCATTTACTAACAAAGTCACCAACTTCCCATTTCATCCCAGGCCACCAATAATGCTGTCTCAGGTCCCTGTACATCTTAGTACTACCTGGATGCACAAAAAAGATAGAACTGTGAGCCTCCTCCAACAGCTCTTTTCTGTAGGTCGATTCTAGAGGCACATACAACCTCCTATGATACATCAATGCATTATCAGTGGAGAAAGTAAAATGGCTAGGTAGTTCGGACTCTGTCTCACGAAAACCCTCAGCCAAGTGCTTTTCACCCCGTTGTGTATCTATCATCCTCTGTCTCAGAGTAGGGCCAACAGTTAAACTTGTCAAACTCACAGTAACCTCAGCTGTAAGAAAGGCTATCTCAGCTCTTTCCATCTCCCATCTAAGTCTCAGTGGAGTAGTACTCAAAGCTGACAAGTGTGATGACTTTCGACTAAGTGCATCAGCAACTACATTGGCCTTTCCTGAATGATACTGTATGTCACAATCATAATCTTTCACAAGTTCTAGCCACCTCCTTTGTCTCATATTTAGCTCTTTCTGAGTGAAAAAGTATTTGAGACTCTTGTGATCGGTGAAAATCAGAATCTTTTCACCATACAAATAATGTCTCCATATTTTCAAGGCATGTACCACCGCTACTAGCTCCAAATCATGAGTCGGGTACTTTTTCTCATGCTCCTTTAACTGCCGAGAAGCATAAGCTATTACCTTCCCATGCTACATCAATACACATCCCAAACCCTTCTTGGATGCATCAGTATACACTGTCAAACCCCCAGACTCATCAGGTGATACTAGAACTGGGGTCGATACAAGTCGTCTTTTAAGCTCCTCAAAGCTATTTTCACACTCATCAGTCCACAAAAAATCAACCCCCTTTTTCGTCAAATGAGTCAAAGAGGATGCAATCTTGAAAAAATCTTGCACAAATCGTCTATAATAACCTGCAAGTCCAAGAAAACTACGTATCTCAGCCACATTAGTAGGACGGGGCCAACCACTAACGGCTTCCACCTTAGAAGGATCAACAGAAATCCCTCTACTAGATACTACATGCCCAAGGAAAGCCACTTCCTTCAACCAAAATTCGCATTTAGAGAACTTCGCATACAATTTATGAGCTCTCAAAGTCGATAAAACCTTCTCTAAATGTATGGCATGTAACTCTTCAGTCCTCGAATATACAAGAATATCATCAATAAACATTATCACAAAAGAGTCAATGAACCTCTTAAACACTGTATGCATCAGGTCCATAAAGACTGCAGGAGCATTAGTCAAGCTAAAAGACATGATAACAAACTCATAATGACCATATCATGTCCTGAAGGCAGTCTTGGGAATATCCTCATCTCTAATTCTCAACTGATGATATCCCGATCGAAGATCTATTTTCGAAAAGACAGTAGCTCCCCTCAGCTGATCAAACAAGTCCTCTATCCTGGGCAAAGGATACTTGTTTTTCACTGTGACCCGATTCAGCTCCCTATAATCAATACATAATCTCATGGAGCCATCTTTCTTCCTTACTAACAATACCAGAGCTCCCCAAGGTGATACACTTGGGCGTATAAACCCCAAGTCTAAAAGTTCTTGCAACTGTCTTTTCAATTCTTTCAGTTCAGCTAGTGCCATACGATAAGGTGCATTGGACAATGGAACGGTCCCAGGAATCACATCTATCTGGAAGTCTAACTCCCTCACTGGTGGCAAACCAGGTAACTCATCAGGGAAGACATCAAGAAAATCCCTCACAACAGGTACAGAAGCTAAAGTAGTCACATTAACAGATGTGTCCACTACACTAGCTAAGTAACCCCAAGCACCGTCACTCAAAAGTGCTCTAGCTTGGATCACCGAGATAACTATAATTGTCACCCTACCTCGGGTCCCATGAAATCAAAAATTAGTCCCACATGGACCAACATAGTCTACCACTTTCTCACTACAACCGATGTTGGCGTGGTTGGCTGACAGCCAATCCATACCAAAAATAATATCAAAGTCAGACATTGGCATCACAATCAACATAACATGCAGAAAGCAACCCATAATACACAAATCATCAGTATAAACAACTCTATCCACAATCACAGATTTTCCGAGCGGAGTAGTAACATGTAACTCATGTCCTAACGGCTCAGAATCAAAGGCAGCGGACTCGACAAACTCAGCAGAAATAAATGAGTGACTAGCCCCAGAATCAAATAATACCAGAGCACAGTGCCCTAATATCGACAAAGTACCTGTAACAACAGTACCAAATGCCTCAGCATCCTCTCGAGTAGTGGCAAAGACACGTGCCTACTGTCGTGTCTGGGCAGTACCTAAACTGTCGGTGGTGCTCTCTACAGCTGAGTAGGCCTAATCTGGCCTCTACCACCTGCCTGACCACGGCCCTGACCTTTCCTTGGCCCTGTCCTTGTCCTCGACCCTGTCCCTGTCCAGAACTCTGACCCTGTCCTGAGCTCTGACCCTGACTCCCACGCTGCTGTGGTGTCTATAAACTAGGACAAAATCGTCTAACATGTCCAACCTGTCCACAATGGTAGCACTTCTGCACATAACACTAACCCAAGTGATACTCAGAACAATAAGGACAATAGGGCAAAGAAGGGGCCCGATCACCAGACTGACCTGAATGGAACTGTGGTCCTGTTTGTCACTTGCCCCTACCAGGAGCCTGTCTATGTGACTGTGTCCCTCGACCAGGGAGGTCGTCCACAGCCTTCCTCTTCCCAGAAGAGGTCTGATCAACAATTTCCTTGGCCTTTTTCTCAGAATCACCAATATCTAAAGCCAAAGCAGCGGTCAAAGCATCAACATACGTAGCAGGCTGTAAAGCTCGTACCTGCCCTCGTAGCTCTTCCCTCAGACCCACAATAAACCTCTTTCTTTTGTCCACAGGATCAGTAACATGTTTAGTAGCAAATTTTGACAACCTGTCAAACTCTCTCTCATACTCCACAACAGACCTATCATCCTATCTGAGTGTGAGAAACTGTATCTCTAACTGATCACGGGTATCCTCTGGATAATATTTCTTGAAAAACTTTTCCCTAAACATCTCCCAACTAACCTGCAACTCAGGGCTGAGAGTATGATATAAACCTTTCCACCAGTACAAGGCATCATCAACTAAAGAATAGGTCCCACAGTGGACCTTCAAATGATCCGGACATTTAATGAACTCAAGTACCCTTTCTATTCTGGTGATCCATTTTTCAGCAACTGCAGGATCAGTAGATGTCCCATCAAACTCAGGAGTATTGTACCTGATATACTCTTTCAAAGTTTTTGCAGCATCAGTAATACCAGGCTGGTCTACCACTGGAGCAGGTGCTCTAACAGGCGGTATATCCTGACCAGCATGTCCACCACCTCGTAACAGGTCTAAATAGTACTCCTCAGAAATGGTGATACTAAACCATGACTAGGTGGCTGATCAACTGGAGGCTCATCCACCCGATAAATAGGTGGAGGGGGTGGCGGTGTAACTACCCTCGCCCGACCTCTACCTCGTATCCCAGCCTGTACTCCACTCAAACCTCTCCTAGGTATCACTGTCCTCGGAGGCATATGAAATCACAATCAGAAAAGCCTCACATGAGATAATGGAAAAGGAATGGTAATACTACAATTACACTTATCAAAAGATAAGGTTCTAAGGATACATGGCACCGTTGACCTCGAACAATGATTGGACAAGAACAAAATCAAACCATGAAAACATGCGATGCATATGGTCTACAGAACCAAGAAGGCTCAGATATCAACTGTAACGACCCGATTTTTCGTAAAATCCTTTAAAACAAATGCGCAGCGGAAAAACTATATTTTACAGAAAAACGGCATGGGTTCGTTTAAAATTCGGATAAACCAAAACCTGTTTACAACCCAATTTTCAAAAAAAGAAATAAACCTAGAATGCGCATTCCATAATATGATGAAACTTCTAAAGAAAGTTTTAAAATCCAAAATATATACAAATGCTCCATCGAGCTCAAAATGAAACATAATAAAAAGTGATGCAATGTTCATGAGCATTCAAGAATGCTACTCCCAAAATCGGTTGCGTTCCTGTCCATTCATTATCTTGATCGGTCACGCGGCGCCAACTCCTCTACCTCGTCCTCTACCACAAATCTTACCTAAAAAATTGTAATTATAGCAACATTAGCATAAAAATGCTAGTGAGAGTAAAATGAGAGCAAGTAACTTATGAACAACATTCCATGTCAGAAATCGTGTCCAAAGGCCTTTCACTTTTACTACCCATTCCACATTCCAAATTTCGCTTATAAACAACATACATAATATACTTTCTAAAAAGTAACGATATCAATAATTAAAGTAAAAGTACCCGTTATTACTAAGTCTTACTATACAAGTCTAAAGATTATGTAATTGCATTACTAACTATCTTTATTATCCAATCAGTTTCATCGTATCATAATACCGTATGGACTAAAGTCGACATACCACGTGCCATATCACAATCATCGCACCATGATACCGTATGGAGCGTATCAACATACTATCATGTGCCGTATCACATATCATCGCACCATGATACCGTATGGAGCGTATCAACATACTATCATGTGCCATATCACATATCATCGCATCATGATACCGAATGGAGTATATCAACATACTATCATGTGCCGCATCGCATCATGATACCATATGGAGCGTATCAACATACTATCATGTGCCGTATCACAAGTACCGTGTAGAATCCATCAAGCTCCCTAGTAAGTTAGATAAAGTTCCACTAAGCTACTAAAGAACATAAACCGCTCGAATTACACGAGTCAATACTCAAGTGTAATTTCTAAGCCACTTTGACTCCCAAATCACTTATAGTTCTTTATTTATTCACTTTCCTCTAAAGTCTCCAAATCATCTTACAAGACTTCCAAACCACTCATATTTCCTCTTTTACTTCCAAAACCATAAGTACACCAAAACCACTCCACTCACATCCGAGTTTAAAGTCTCCAACCAAGTATAATTTCCGGAAGTTAGTTCCCCTCTTAACCTCGGTAAACAAGAACGTAATGAAACATAATTCATAAAATTACTAACTTCCATTTTAAACTCACCTTAGATGTGAAATCCAAGCTTCCAAAGTGCCGGAGTCAAAGTCACGCAATCGATCACAAACCTACATAACAAATACACCTAACAATCATTAATTATCCGAAAATCGAGCAAACGACATTTAAACGCATAAAACGACGAAAACACTGCGAAAGAGCCTAGGCATGCTCTCTTCCCTACAAGGAATAAAGGGCTCGGGTTTGGTTTTCCGGCTTTTATGCACTTCAGAGGCGTTTTGGGTTGATTTAGGATACTTTGAAAACTGAGATATCAATGGGTTACCATATTCTAGGGTTTTACATAATCACCGATTTCCGAAAAATTAAGTAAAATGTAAAATCATAGCAAACTAAGCACCCTAATCTTGGTCAAGTGAGAGAAAATTAACACAGGATGGTTTTCAACTCAAACTTGATTTTAGAGTTTAGGGAAGTTTCAAAAATTGCATAAAACGACTTCCTCGATTGAAATCTTCAAGCTTCGGTGTGTGAATTTGAAGATTCCAATCTCAACCTCCATTAAAACACTATTCAAAGCTTGAAATTAGAAACTTTGTCATACCTTGAGGCTTGTAGAAAACGGGCTAAAACCTCGATTGTTAGGTTAGAATTGATCCTCGGGATGAGAGCTTTTCAACGGAACCGGAATTACGGCGATCTACCGAATAATTAAGAAAAGCCAAAGAGAGAGAGAGAGAGAGAGGAGGGGAGGGGCTCTCGGCTCAAGCAAGGAAGAAGAGAAAATGAAAATGAAATTTCTTTGACCAAAGTTGACTATTTAATGAGAAAGGAGGTGAATAGTGATTTTTTAAGAAATTGGAAAATGACGAATATGTCCCTTTTAAATGATTCGATTAAAATACGAAACCCGATGATCTTAAAATAATCTAAAGGTGATTAATAATTATTAATTGGGCCGTTAATAATTATTAATGTCACCGAAACTAATTTAAAGTAGTAAAAGGTTTGAAAAGACTTTTGAACGAAAATAACTACTAAAATCGAATTTACTAAGTTTAAACTAAACTTAAATACTTTTTTTAAAATACATCAAATAAAAAAAATTACCTCCAAAAGTAACAGGACGTTACAGTTCAGCTGGTCCAGACCGGTTCAGGGGCAATTTTAGCCTGTTTTAGTCCCGTTAGTCCGGTTCCCGTGAAATTGACTTTATATTAATATTATTTCAGGTCTTGGGCATCGTTAGGATTATTATTCGATTTATTCTGAGGTTGATTGCTTCTTCAATTTGCTTTTGAGGTAGGTTAATTCCTACTTAGAAGTTAAATTAAATTCTTTTTGCTTGCTTGCTTATTGTGTGATTATTGGAATATCTTTGGGAGATGAATTAGTGATTTTAAATGTCATTATGTGCTCATTTTGATTTGCGATTATTGTTCATATTTGGTTTATGATCGTTAATAGGATTTTAATTATAATTAGAGCCTATAGAGTATTTAACTTCAATAAACCCATATTAAATTTGATATTTTTCTATGATTGGTTTAATGATTAATTTATAGTATTATTTGTATTATTTGGTTAATTGATGTTATTAATAAAATTAAACTCATAATCATTAAACGGTATAAATTGATGCTTGAATGTTTATTAATAAAATTTGATGTTTTAATTAATCAATACTAATAATTAATAACTCAATGGTTTCCTTTTTGTGACTCGATTGCGTTGATTTCTTTTCTTTTAACCATTTGTGATGCGAATGTGTGTTGTTTTAAATATTTATTCTTTGTTGTTATTTTGTTATTCGTGAGTTATGATTGGGGAGTTACTTTAAGATTGATTGTTGTTTGATAGTTATTTGAATGATTTTACTCAGATATATGATAATCACGTTGGATAGTGTGACACGTATCATAATGGCCATTATGATACTATTATATAGAGCCGGACACTGTGATTATGATATATCTAAGTAGTTGAGATGAGTTTGATAAGTGATTACCACGATGGATAGTGTGGCACATATCATGGTGGCCACTATGATACTATTCTATAGAGCTGAACACTGTGGTTATGATCTTTGTAGGCTAAGTACCTACTAGTTGTTGATGAATGGTGGAAGTGGACGAGTATCCTTAAGTTATTATATATGAGATGTATTTAATTTAATTTACTTATTTGAGTATGTATTTAATCTACTGAGCTAAAAACTCACGGTATTCTAATGCCTTGCAAACTTTTATTTTGCAGGTAACACTAATAAGAATGGAAACCATGGCGATTGTCGAGGATGGCACTACACTGAGAGCCATTAGAACTTGTTATTTATTTATTTCGTTTATTGACTATTTTGTTAGTCTTTATTTTTATGGGATTTCATTTTTATTTATTTTATTTTTTTTAATTATTTAAAATGACACCAAAATAAAGGTTTTATTTTGAATATCTTTTGGTTATTAAATAAACGCTTCTGAAATCATTTAGTTTTATTCCGATTTAATTATTTTATTTCAAACGAGTCATGTATTTACTTATTTATCTGGTTATTTTGGGTCGGGTCGTCACATTTTTTCCATGTTATTTAAATTGATTAGTTGTAGTATGAAGGAGAAGTAAGATAAAGGGATTTGACATTGTTGCCATTATGTTGTTAATCAGAACTTTTTATAAATAGAAGTAGATGTAATTGTTACCATTATCTTTGGTTATGTTTTATGAGGAGGATTGGAGTGTGAAGAGTGAATTGGACTTAAAGTTGCATAATGTATGCATTTTATGTAAGATGTCATTAACTCATCATGTTTAATACTATCGGAATTCACTTTTTTTTTTTACTTTCATTCATAAATAAATTAAACACCCAACAGATCCAAATATGAGAACATGCTTTTTTTTTTTTACTTTAATTCAAGAACTATAACTCAAACACCCAAATCATAAATCATATAACTAATTGTTTGATAACTTTCATTCATAAATAACCTAACAGATCCAAAGAATTTGGTATTCCAATAAGTATTTTCACTTTAGAAAACAAATCAAATTTAATCCTCCAAAGATAACAAACACATCTCACTTGCAAACATCATGATCTTCAAGTACTACACAATGACTGGATTATGCAAGACCATCTAATTAAATTCATCAAATTACATACCCAAAAAAAAAAAATCAAACGGAGAGGAAATCAACCATTACTAAGTGTAACAACCCGAAAATTTCCAAGACATTGAAAACATAATACTAACAGCGGAAGAAAATTAAAGTTCAATAAGCCATTTATTTCAAAAATCAAAACTAAACATTTAGTTCAGACCGGTCATTTCAAAACAAAATTCTTAGAATCAGTTGAAATAAACAAAGAATTAAAAATAATACTTCAACCCAAAACAAAAGTCCAAAAGCAATTAAATAAGTCTATGAAAAATTTCAAAAGAAACATCATTCGTTTTGACCCATCAATAAAGAAAAGAACAAACACCACCGGCGTGTAAAATCAATCAATCACTACAACAAATATTGCTTTCTATAGCGTCTGAAAAACGCTATTGTTGACATTTCATAGCGTTTTTCGTAACGCCATGATAGCCCCCGTAATTAAAAGTCTGAGACATTTCATAGCGTTTGATTCATGCTATTATATACGCTATAAATGTTCCACATAATTGCATACTTTGAATGTTATGAAAATATAACATAGCATCGTTGAAACGCTATGATAACCTTTAACATAGCTATTTAAAAACGCTATTGTATATTTGTAATAGCGTTTTACTAACATCATAGTTTCTCCTGTAATTCAGGGTCATTTATAAGTTATAACGTTTGTAGCTTGCTATCTTGTTTGCTATAGTAAACCTGTATTCGGTAATATAATTTGATTGCTATGGTGATGAACTATAAGATTTATAAACGAATATACTTTTTGTACTAGCACAAAAATTACTTCTTGAATGCAAATTTTCATAACTTAATGAAAGTCATACAAAATATAAGATTCATCCATCCATAAAAGTACTTTAGAAAAAAGTTGTATATAAGGTAAATAATACCTCAACAAAAAGTTAAACTTGATAATGTAAATATATCAAGTAGGATGAAATAACAAAAAATCCATAAACAAAAAGTATATTAGATTACAGAAGTCTATAGTAACTATGACATGCTCAATGGTTGTTGATACCAAGGCAGCTAAGTCCATGACAAAATTATCATGAGTAGAATGATCACTGGTCGCACCAAATCCTTTAGGAAACAGCACATTCCTTAATCGTGGCAATATTCATGTTCTGACACTTCCCTCTTCAGTTTCAATTTTTCCATGTGTAAGTGGCCAGCTCAGAGATCAATTACAACATATCTGAATAATGAAAAAAGTTAGACCCTAAAAAATAACTGGAACACACAACACAACAGAGCTCTGGTTGCAATGTTGAAAAAAAAACACATTCCGTCAAACAAACAAACACATAAACAGCAATCAAATAAAACCTTATCCCAATTCTCTTCAATTTTGATTCCTCCACACTCGAAAAAGTTAATGCTGCAACCAAGTCACTCAGAAACAATATTAAAATAGTACTCTTCATTGTGAGGAGTGAAGGGTTCAGGTGGTGATGGGTACTTTGAAATTGCCAGAACCTTATTGAAATTGCAAAACATAATGACTATAATTTTTGCAATCATCACTTAACATTTATATTCCATTATACCAAGAAGAAAAAATTTAGTACTTTGGTAAGATCTCGTGTGAGAAAATTATTATCTAGAGAAAAGCATAAAAGAACTCACCTCGAATATGTTTTTCCTTAGTTGGTCATTCAACGTGATTTGTGGACTTAACTATAGCAATATATAACTCCTGAAATTTTTAAACATCACAACATAACAAAAGCATGAGATAGATCCTCGTTATCTAGACGCATTACGAAAATGATTAATCATCACACCTTGTAATCACGGTTAACTTCAGCCAATGAAACTATGGTAGAATCCTTAAGGGCTTTAAGTGCTTTTCTAAAGTTGTTATGCGTACCCCCACCGGACATCCTCTCTCCCTCACAGCTAATAAATCTGCAGCAAACTCAAATAACTTAATATGCTTCACCTTTTACAAACAAGAATTAGCTAAAAAAAGTTCACAACACATTACATTATGCATTAACCTTTGACAGATAACTAAAATCACCAATAAATGCAACCCTTGTAAACTACATAAACAAACCTGTTATCTAGCAAATTGTTGTCAACAACAAATGGCTTCCTAAAGAGCTCTTTGGACTGAACAAATTCAACATTCCAAAGTGCAGCTGAATCCTTTACGATGGAAGCTTGAACACTATAAACTTTTATGGAGCTAGTGTCATCAAAAGCTTGCTCTTCTTATATTCAGAAGTAAAGAGCATAAAATCAATTGAGTCTCTTGCATAAGCTCTTAAGCATAAAGGACATGGAATAAACAGTTAAAATTCTTCACATCTTTTTAATTGAAAACAAGACTAACTCTTCATATAAAATAGGATGGTGCAATAAGTTCTCATGAACTCATTAGAAAATAACACTTATGTTTTTATCTTATGAAACCAATTGTAAAATATCAGAGAAAAGTTCAATTCTCAATGGCTTATCAAGAAAAGAAACCAACTGAATATTAGCTGAATAAAAAATGTTGTACTTTATGATATTCATGGATGCAATAACTCCCTAAACTAGCTGAAGGTAAATCAAGAGGATATCCAGTTTGGATATATATGGGCATACAATGCAAACTAAGATTAACATTAAATTGAGTTGAATTGTACAAATGAAAGGAAAATATAAGGCCCAATATGGTTATTCAGACAACAACAAAAAATTACTCTCGAAGGATAGTCACATACGTTTGGATTTTTTTCCATTTCAGCAGTGAGGGCTCCATTTTGTATCCCAAAGATTGCATAATAGTCTCGTCTTTAGGCACCAGATTGGAAGAAAAACTAAACAGATGGTTCAGGTCCTAGGAACAGACATATCGATACACATAATTGACTAGCTTAGTGCCCTTCTGAATTTGAAGTCATATGTGCACAAAAATAGTTGTGACTGCAACTAAAACAGAAAGTTAAAAATTGACAAGAAGCTTAACTGTGCTAAAGCAACAAAGACTCAATAAATATATTGATCAAGAAGGCTTGGCATTTTGAACAAGGATAAGACACAATCAAATAAACCAGGCCAATAATTAGTATCAAATGAACACAATAAAAGAATAGAATATAAGAAGAACTTGGGCTTCAAGAATGTATATATTATGAACTAACTACTACATTTCCCTGCACAAACAAACTGAAATTGAGAACCATTAACTGAAATCTACATTTAAACTGAAATTGAGAACCATTAACTAAACTATATCTTAAAAAGAAATTGTTAAACACAAATTATATTTAAGCTAACTAAGTTAATTTCTACTTTTGAAGTAAATTAAAAAGAAACTTCCATGAAGCCAATTAACTATCAATTCCATTCAAATCAAGAACAACAATTAAAAATTTAAGATTACTACAACGATCAGATGATGCAGATTTGTTGGGAAAATTAACAGAAAATGAACATAATAACATTAAAAGAAAAATTGAATCAATAAAAAATGAACAATAGCAAAATATGACCTCTTCCTTTGCATAAATGATTTCCAGCAGCCAATAAAGAACATTCAGAATTAGCTAGATGTTGTAAGATCGTCTCAACAAAATTTGTTGCATCATGAACTTAGAACCATTTGGTGTGGCTTGCTATCCATAAACTACAATCTGTACAATACCAACTGTTCCTTGTTGAATTTTTTTTATAACAGAACAGAGAAGATAATTTTAAAGATATCAAACCTATAAAATTTTACAAATAGATGATAGATCATACATTAGAGTTGTCAACAAATCTTTTCTCATCAAAGTTTCAATACAATAGATATCTATTCAATTATTAGTAGCTAGGTAATTTTTTCTTCCCTTCATTTTCTTTTCTTGTGACTGAAAATGTTGGAACTATAGGCTACAATCATATATTCTAGCAAGTAATACATCTCCATAACAAAATACTTATAAATACTAATTTTTAAAGATAAATAAAAACAACAAAAATCTCACAAAGAATGAAAGTAACAAAAAAATACCAATTAAAAAACTTGGGTATAATCAAGTACTGATACATGGCAAATCCATAAATAATCCATACTCGAATCTAAACTTCACTTTACTTTATAATAGTAACAATAAAGATACACAAAGGCACATACCCTGTTATGAGATCCAATTATGTATTCAGCTTCTTGGACTTGTTCACAGACGGCCTTACCTGCAACATACAATATCATGATCAAGATACAAACAACAAAGAATAAACAATAAATCTTTTTAACAAGTCTAATACTCTCAATCCACGAGGTCTAGACGTTATCTAGACGTCATGATAAATCCTGAGCATATCCAATTAAATTTATCATAAATTCAAATCAGAACTTCATCAACAAGATATAATTTTTTTTTAAAAAAATGACTCCATTATGCTTAAAATCAAGCATGACATTAAAATCTCCTTCTAAACTCCAAGCTCCTAATGAATCTCACAATTTTTCTGATTGAATATGGATAACGAATCAGACAGGTATTGACGTTTACCTTGATAAATCAACCACAACCACGGATTGAATCGATGAAAGCAAATAAAATTGAATAAATTAAAAATCGAAAAGCAAAGTAGAAATGAAAAGAATAAATAGCCATGGATATCGAACAATTTAAATAAAAGGAAAGAAAAAAAGGAGGAGAAAATAACCTCATCGATGAAGAGGCCCGGACAATGAAGAGTGATTTTTATCCTAATGAAACGAAAATTTCTTCAAATGCCAAATTCTTCTTCATATTCATCTCATTTAGAATTTGAACTTCCTTTTTCGCCTCCTCTTAACATCGGATTGAAGTGGTAGAAGCAGAGAAATAGAGATGGAGATGAAGAAGAATTCATTGCCGTCTCAAGGTGAAGCAACACTCGAGAGAGATGGAAACGAGAGTAGCGAAATGACCAGATCTCAGAGGCCAACCTTTCTTCCAATCTGTAAAAGTAGTAGTAGAAGAAGAAGATGAAGAAGACGAGGAAGATGCTCCAGCTCCAGCTCCACACAATACATTCATGCAAGTTCTGGAAGCCATTTTGATATCCCTCTGCGGCGATGAAATTAAGAGGAAGATGATGATGAAAAAAACAAAAGCCCTAATTTAAAATAATATAATAAGAATTGAAAGAAGTGGAGTGGAGATCAGTAGAAAAAGAAAAGTAGAGGAAATCAGAGGGAAAAAAAAGTGAAAAGGGGAGCGAAACAGAGTTATTAGTATTAGGATAGATAACCTGAGAGAGAAACAGAGAAGTGGATGATCGGAATGGAATGAACTTCATACGTTTTCATACGTTTTCCATTCGAGAGAGAGAGAGCCGAAGCGGTGTTCTTTAGGCGAAATATTAATTTTGAGACAAAGAGGTGCAGGCCTGTAGCGTTTTCTTAAGCGAAAAAAAGGAGGAAATGTGCGGGATTTCCTCCCGCCCAAATTTTTAATTACAAATTAATAGCGCGGGAAGGAAAACGTTATAATTAAATGCTATAAAAGATCATATTTGTTGTAGTGAATCAACCCTCGCCACGAATCCATCATTTACCAGCTTTCTTCTTTCCTTTACCTGAAAAAAAAACAATGTAGCATCATGAGGCTACGTCCAGTGAATAGAAAATTGTTAAAGAAAGAATTATGCCATTGAGAGGTTTCCTAAGACTTTAAGTCCATATACGTCCTTACCGACACCCGATAAATCACTCACTCCCAAGGAGTCATAAAGCTTACCCCAAAACTTAAAAGTCATCTCTATTCGAATTAGTTTTAAACATAATTTTTCTACAATTTAAAACTAATCGAAAACTTTCCAGTTAATACCTTTAATCTCCTCTTTATTAACAACCAAAGAGAGACTACGCCCATAAGGAATTTAAACATAATTTTTCTACAATTTAAATCCTTTAGGGATATTCTTTTCCATTGTATGGATGGAATGAACCTGCCCCGTTAGGTGTTATTTAAGTTGTGCACACTAAATAATCTCCCCTAACGGCTATTCTTCATTAGACAAGGCCTTGCCTAATGTGAACCTACAACCATATTACCCAAGGTATTTTAAAATAATATGATTCCCACAACGTCAACCATGACGCTCCAACAACCAACCATCTTACTTTCCTTAACTAACCCAACTGAAAGGCTAAAATTCCCTAAATTACAACCTTTAGAATTTAACCTTAAACTCGCCTCAAAACAACCCAAAAACATCCAACTATACACTCTGGGTCAATTCCAGTCACTTCCAAACATTATTACAAATCTAGAGACGAAACTAGCCTAAACCTACACTAGTTCGCCCCTCATTCGAAACCTAAAATCTAAAAATCCTAAAGATAAACCGGCGGCGTAATGGCTATATTTCTAACTCCCAAAAAGTCCTGCAAATCCAAAAAATAACATATCGAGGCACAAAATAATTCCAGCATCAGTCTCTACTAGCCACCTAAGCCTAAATTCTCCTAGTTGGGCACTATCATGCAAAACGACATTTATAAAAATTCACCCAAAATTTCATCTTAAACATCTCAATCCTTTAAGCATGCTTTTCATTAAATTCCAAGTTCTTGATTCAACCCAATCAACCTCATTTATACTTTTAAACATCCAAATTTAATTCCAATTTCAAGAGGTTATAATGTTAAAGAAAAAGGAAAACAAACATAGTACAATTCAAGCCTTAACAGCTTCTACTCACCTTGTACAAAGTAAGAATTTTTTCCAAATTCTTTATTCCTTCCACCACACAACTACGACCTGAAAAATAAGTTACAATCTAAAATAAATTAAACCTAACTTTTTGCTAAGATAAACATAAAACTGAACGTAGGACGGAGGGATTACGGGTAGGACGATGGTAGGACAATTAGGATAGCATTAGGAAAGAGGGTGATGGGTTTGACTTCGGGTTCGGATGGTTATGATAGGGGGAATTCGGGTTAGGACGGGCGTAGGTCAGCATAGGACGAACGTAGGACAGCGTAGGACGGCGTAGGACGGAGGAAGAATTTTGGGGTTCTGATTCATTCGTTATCTATCAATTCTACATTAGGTTTCAAAATAGGAATCATTACCTTAATTCAATCTTGAAAGAAAACTCTTCTCCAAAATTCTTCACCACTCCACCAAAGTGAACCTAAAGAGTCTCACAAAAAGACCAAGAATTTAAGAATCGATTAGCTGAAATCGATTAATTTCACAACCCAATCGATTAAAGAAGGAGATGAAGAAGAAGAATACCTACCTCTTTCTGTCTAGGTTTTCACGTGAAAGATGAGATGTCTGCCTTTTTTTTTCTTCTTTTCTTTCCTTCCCTTCTTCTTACGCCTCCCCCTTTATTTTTATTTTTTTTAAAAAATCATTTATTTAATAAATAAAATCCCTCTAATATCTAATTCTAAAGATATTTTAAATTAATTCTTAATAATAAGAATTAATTTTAGACACTCTATCCTTAAACCATTTAAGAGATTAAAATAGGGAAATTACTATATATATATATTTTTTTTAATTCAAAACTTATCAAAAACCCGAGACATTACACTAAGATTCACAATTACAATCTATTAGTAAATTACATAAGCTACTAATATTATAATTCAATTCAAGACACCCTGTGTAAGCCATCAAATTTCTTCATCTTTCTTCCTCATTGTGACAACTTCATCTCTTAAATCATTGACCACATTCTTTTCTTGTTGATAACTTTCAGGATCGTACTAGATGAAAAACAACACTTTTTTCCACCCTGAAGGTGAAAAGATGAGATGAAATCAATTAGTTTAATAAAATAAAATCTACTTTTTAAATCATGAAACCTTAGAAGATTAGAGTGAAATATACGAAACCAATAAATCTATGCCCTGGATTTGATTTTGTCCATGATGTCTTCAATGGAACTCTTAATCCACATAAACAAAATACTTCATTGTGGTTCAAACCACGATTAAAACTTGTCAACCCTACTAATCACAACGCATGGTTATAAATCCCCATCGATATGCCCAATAACAAGACTGAAAAACGCAGTGAAAAGAAAGGACCGGTTGAAGACAAAGATTGATAGAGAAAAATGTGTTGTTAATCGTATGAGGTAACAATCAATCTAGCTTGAAATGAACAAGAATCGAAAGAGTAGCACCTTGAATAAATTGAAAATAGCGAGAAGAAGATTAAAGATGAAGCCTTTTTTTGGTATTTTAGTTGGATATATTTCTTTGCGTTTTTGGTTTGATGTAGGGCTTCGAATACGTTTTTGGTTTGATATAAATCTGTCTTTTTTTTATATATACAAAAATTTCAAATCCTTCTCATTAGCCACTTGATCGTCAAAATTAGTCAATAAATTCTACGTTAACCGCCACATCAACATTTTGTTAGTCCATTTAACGGATTTATTACTCAATGACCATTTAGACACAATTGTAAAAACTCAAGGACCACATAGACACAAAATCGAAATGTAGGGACCAAGTAGACACAAGGGTCAAAACTCAGGGACCAAAAACGTACTTTACCTAACAATAATAATGATATAAATAAATGTCTAAAATCTATTATTTGAAATAATTTAATGTAGTTAAACATTTAGTTTTATATATAAATTCAATATTATAGAAGATAAATAAGAATAATATAATAATATTTAAATAGAATTGCAATATTATCATTTTTATTACATAGAGCAAATATTGCTTTAAATGTTTGATTAGTATAGCTTTCTGTGATCTTATTGTCATCATATTTTTTCAAGGACTAATTAAATCTATTGGACACATATGATATGAAATGCTATATTTCAATTATAGATTATACTCATTATGAAACTATGACAACCATATTATACATGAAACAAATACTATCATAATATATAGGAAATCAAGCATAAATTTTTGTATTAAATACGAGATATTTAAAATTTACATAAAATCATAACATCAATTTTTAGATAAAGTAGGTGAAAACTTCTAAAATATACAACTATATATTCAATTTTTATTATTCTAACAAGTTCAATTATACTATTATTCAACCAATGTATCTGATAATATATTAAATATCGTATTTATACAACCAATATAGCTTGATAATATATCGAATATTTACAATATAACTAATATATGCGATAATATATTTATAAAGACCTAACTCTTTAATTTCAAATAAAAATCCGAATAATGCAGCGAAATTTTTTTTAATCGAATGTCACTTGTTAGAAAACTTTAGATAAAATCCATATCTTTTACAAAACAGGTTGCACGACCCTTTTTAATTAAATGAGCCAAAGTTTAAACATTCATCAAGTCTCATCGACAAAATATTTTAAAATAAAATATGATAAAATCTAAATGCGCAAATACCCTTAAGGGTTTAAACAGACAAAATTCAAGTTCAAAATAAAAAATGTAAATTAGTCCATGGACTGTAAACCGATAAATTTCTAGCCATCTCTAACATATCACCATCTCGTGATCAGACATCACTAGCTCCACGTCCATGACCCCTACCACGTCTCGCACCTGAAGGTAACTTTAGGATCCAGATCTGAATCCTAATTTGTGTCCAAACTTCCTACTAACTATTGACTACCCAACCCACATAATCAAAATAGTCTTTCCACACTCGTTACTTCCAGTAGTCCTCAAATTCAAGATAATCAAGTCAAACATCAAACTCATGATTTGGTTGGTAATGTAATGGGTAATTGGTTTTAAGGTATTTGGACTTGGTTTTGGCCCTCAACCTCACAAAGTCACAAAAAAAGGTTCAAGGAAGAAAACAATGGTGGTTTCAGTTTTTGATAAGAAAATTATGAGTTGATTGGGTGAAATTTTGGTGGAAGATAGAGGTGGGAATATCAAATTTAGGTTGCATAAACACATTTGATTCAAATTACTAGGTTCGATGAGTTGGAATTTATTAATTTGAATCAAAAGAATACTTGCTTAAAAGAGAACAAAACTCATAAAAAGTTTTTTGAAAGAGTTACATATTGGGCTTCAAATCAAGAGGGATTTCATTCAAAACTTGGAGGTAAGGTTCTCCCGTAATGATTCTAATCTTTTGCAAGATATTTGACGTAATTTTTATGAGAAATGAAGAAGACCCAAAACCTTGTGATTTTCCCCTACCTACGGCTAAGAGAGAAAGTTGGGGGGGGGGAGGGGGTTTTTATTTCCTTTACTTCAAATGAAAAAGGGAATGGAGAATCCTACGTTAGGTGATGGTGATATTTAAAATTGCAAAAAGGCTCAAATTTTCCCTCTTACTTTAAACATAACTCATGCTCAAACAAATCTATAGATTATAACTAATCCCACACTATCACACATAAAGTTAAGCTAAAAAGTAATTAAATATTATTAATTGGGTCAGTTAATAGTATTTAGTTCACTTGGGTTTGCAATAAACAATTTCTAAATTAAATAATTACTAACAAATAATCAACAATTAATTCAATTAAAAAAAATATTCTGCTTGTAAAAACTCGGGATGTTACAGTATTAAATAGAGTCGTGAATATCAAGTATACATGGAGATAACCAATAAGCCAATATACGAGAAAAAATATTATTGTCCTTTAAAAAAAAATCCAAGTTAATTTTTAAAAACTAAGGTTCATGGCTTACAATTGAAAATGGAGCTAAATTGTTGAATACAGTAATTGGATCCAAAGCAAGCTGATAAATAGTTCAACGGAATCGTATGAACCCGCTTGTGAACTAGTACATCAAAGTTAATCGACAAACCACCTGTTAACTAGTTCTCTAGAGCTAGTGGTGTGAGAGGCATGACAGACAACCTTCAAGTGCGTGAAGATGGCCGGCGCGGGTTGATGTTTGCCATATTGGAGATGTGAAGGAAAAGGAGGCGAGAAGAACATTCTGGATTGGACTAAAGTCACTTGCGGTGAAAGAAAATTTTATAGCATATTAGTTAAATTTGAATTAAAATAGATTTATTTTTATAACAAGTATATCTAGGTTACAAAAGATAAACCACTATATAAAGGTAAACTAGGAAATAATATAAGATAAGATAATATTTTCAGAAAATCGCACTGGGCTGTAGCCGGGGGTGTGAACCTGACCGCGGCTACGAGATAGAATGTCATAAATCACCGTTTTGGTCACTGCGACGACCACTCTCGGATTTTTGGCCCAAGAATGGCCAGAAAGGTGCAGGTTGCGGCCATGAGAAATAGCATATTTTAGCCTCCAAATCTCAATACTCCCCCTCAAGTTGGACCATGAAGATCACAAATGCCCAACTTGCGAATAAGGATCTAAAATTGAGTTTTGCAAAGAGCCTTAGTCAAAGACATCCATACGAATGTGTGAAGGGGAGATAATGTCATTCTGAAGTGCATCGCGAATAAAGTGACAGTCCATCTCAATATATTTTGTTTACTGATGAAATACTGGGTTTGTTGCGATATGTAATACAGCCTGACTATCACAATACAAGGAGATTGGTTGGGTATGATCAATTCCAAAGCAAGTCAAAAGAGATTTTAACCATTTTAACTCACAGATGGTAGTGGCCATTGATCGGTATTCTGTTTCAGCAGAAGAACGAGATACAGTAACATGTTTCTTAGTTTTCCAATATATGGGTGAGGAGCCAAACATTATAAAATATCTCGTCCACGATCGCCTAGTTAGGGGGCATGTGGCCCAATCACTGTCGCAATATGTGGGGAGACAAAAATCAGAGTCACTACGAAGAAGAATTCCTTGACCAAAACACCCTTTCAAATAATGTAAAACACATAAACCAGCATTCCAATGTTCAATACGTGGGTTTCCCATAAACTGAACCAATATATGAACATAGTACCTCAATTCAGGACGAGTGATAGTAAAATAAATCAGTCGGCCTACTAGACGTTGATATTTCTCTTAATCATCAAGAGGTTAAACATCAATAGTAGCAAGGTGATGGTTGGAATCCATGGGTGTGGACACAGGTTTGTCTTCATGTAAGCCAGCTTCCCCTATAATATCTAAAGCACATAGATACAATCTATCCTTTCCTCGAGCAACTTCAATGCCGAGAAAATATTTTAACACCCCTAAATATTTCATATGAAACTTTTCACTTTGTTGCTTCTTGAATGAATCCATAGCCTTGGATGAGCTTCCTATAATAATAAGATCATCCACATAAACTAGAACATGAAGAACATAGAATTCTTCGAATAACTCAAAAGAAACACTACAAAAAAACTACCAATTTGCGACCACGAAATTGCGACCAAATGGTCGTTTTTTACCTAAAATGCGACCAAAAATGCGACCAACTATGTAACGTCCCGTTACTTTTAGAGGTAAATTTTTTTTTTTTTTTATTAATTTATTTATTTTTTTTTTTTAAAGCTTTTAAAATTAGTTAAAATTACTAATTTCAGTTTTATTAGTTATTTCCGTCCAAAAATCCTTTTTATCGTTTTAATTCGTTTCGGTGACTCTAATAATTATTAACGGGCCTATTAATAATTATTAGACACCTTTAGATTTATTTAAGACCGTCGGTTTTCGTTTTATAAGCAAAAGGTCGAAAAGGGCAAAACCGTAATTACCCAAACCCTAAAATATCTAGATATTTTTTTTTACTATCTTCTTTTAACTTAATCATTAAGCAAAAACCACACTTCATCTTTCTTCTCTTCTTCTCTCATGGCCGTGGGTCATCAATGGTGGGAGAGAAAAATTTCTTGGGTTTTCTTCGTTTCTCGACCGTTTTCGATGAGGTCAGTTGCGTTGGATTGGTAGGGACGAGGGCTACCTATCCAACCTAGCTTTTCGAAGTTTCTCGTTCCCTAAGGGAAGTCCCAAAAAGTAAGTTTTCAAAACTTTTTAGGTGGTTTTGTTCGTTTTTTATTATAAATGAGATTTGAAGTTGAAATCATGAATTTCTATCATGAAAAATGACGATTTTGAGCCCGGATTTTCGAAAAACACTATTCACCCGAAAACACTATTCATCCGAAAATGCAAACTTGTTCTCATATTAGATATGAGTTGTAATATGTTGTGCAATTGGTGAATTGTAGGTTTGTAATTGTCGTGTGGATTTGACTTCGATTCCTTGGATACTCGTCTTAAAACCTAAGGTGAGTTTAAAAGGGAAGTTAGTACTTTTATGAATTTAGTTTCATTATGTAATTGTTTATCAATGTTAAGAGGGGGTTAACTTCTTAGGATTATAGTTTGGTTAGAGACTTTAATTCGGAAGTGTGTGTGGAGAAAGTTGGACTTATGGTTAGTTCGATGATTAGAGATCATCGGAGAGGTTTGGAAGTATGGTAATGTGATTTGGAGATGTTAGATGAAAGTGAGAATGGAAGTTACTTTGTTGGTTTTGAAAGTTACTTTGATGAATTTGGAAGTAAAGTAATTAGAAGATGCACTTGAGTGATAACTCGTGTATTCTAGTTAGTTAGGTTTCTATTTAACTTAGTAGACTTCTTCGGAGTTTAGCTAACTTATTGGAGACCTAGGGCACATTGATTCACACATGGTAGTATGTTGATTTGGTCCATACGTATCATGGTGTAATGATTTGTTGGTACCTTGAGCACTTTGATTCTGCACGTGATAGTATGTGATTTTGATCCATATGTAATCATGGTGAGATGATTTGTGGTGACCTTAGGCACATTGATTCACACATGGTAGTATGTTGATTTGGTCCATACGTATCATGGTGTAATGATTTGTTGGTACCTTGAGCACTTTGATTCTGCAAGTGATAGTATGTGATTTTGATCCATATGTAATCATGGTGAGATGATTTGTGGTGACCTTAGGCACATTGATTCACACATGGTAGTATGTTGATTTGGTCCATACGTATCATGGTGTGATGATTTGTTGGTACCTTGAGCACTTTGATTCTGCACGTGATAGTATGTTGATTTTGATCCATATGTAATCATGGTGCGAGGATTTGTGAAATAGTACATGGTAGTATGTGATTTTGATCCATATGTAACCATGGTACTATAATTTGTGATACGGCACATGATAGTATGTTGATTTTGATCCATATGTAATCATGGTGCGAGCGTTTGTGAAATAGTACATGGTAGTATGTGATTTTGATCCATATGTAACCATGGTACTATAATTTGTGATACGGCACATGATAGTATGTGATACGCTCCATACGGTATCATGGTGCGATGATTTGTTATATGGTGAAATTCCTGATACCTATATGGTGAAATTCCCGATACCTATATGGTGAAATTCCTGATATCTATATGGTGAAATTCCTGATATCCGATGTGGTGAAAGTCCTGATATCCGATATGGTGAAATTCCTGATATCTATATGGTGAAATTCCTGATACCTATATGGTGAAATTCCTGATATCTATATGGTGAAATTCCTGATATCCGATGTGGTGAAAGTCCTGATATCCGATATGGTGAAAGTCCTGATATCCGATGATTGTGATATGGTACATGGTAGTATGTTGATTCGGATCCATACGGTACCATGGTACTATGATTGTGATATGGCACATGATAGTATGTTGATTCGGATCCATACGTATCATGGTGCGATGATTTGTGATATGGTACATGATAGTATGTTGACTTCGGTCCATACGGTATCATGGTACGGTAACTTGAGACATGGTACGACCGTATGTGGTATGTTGATTTCGATCTATACAATAGCACGATATGATGAAACTTGTTTGGTAATAAAGATAGTTAATGTTACCTTTACATATTCTTTAGAATTGTGTAGTAAGACTTAGTAGTGAATGTTACTTTACTTCAAGTCTTTATATCTATCTCTTGGTAATGAATGATGAATACTGGTAATATATGACTATCGAATGATTACATGGAAATTGGAATGTGGTTATGGGTAATAATGAACATTTAGGCCTTTGGACACGATTTCTGGTATGAGATTTAGTTCATAGGATTACTTGCTTTCATTTTACTCTCACTAGCATTGTTTGCTAATGGTGCTACACCACAATATTTTCAGGTGAACCCCGTCCTAAGAAGCAAGGTAGAGGAAATGGTGTCGCTTGACTGGCCGAGGTGGTGTAAGGACAATATTAAACACTTTTGAAGCATTAGTAGTAATGCTTGTAAATCATATACTTTTTACATACTTGTGTCATTTTGAGCCCGTGAAGGGTGTATGTGTAAAGTATTTTGATGTTTTTATGATTAAACTTTACTTTGGAATGTGCATTCCCGATTTATAGCTTTCTCTGGACTTTGGGTTGTAAAACAGGTTTTGATTATTCGACTTTTAAACGAACCCATGCCGTTTTTCTTTAAAAATTAAGTCTTCCGCTGTGCATTTGAATTTAAAGAATTTAACGGAAAATCTGGTCGTTACAAACTAAGTGGTTGCTAAAAAGCTGGTCGGTTTTGAATTTGTGCGACTGGATGGTCACAAATATACGACCAAAAATTTTTGGTCGCAAAAAAGTCAAACTTTTAAAAATGCGACCATATGGTCGCATTAAAAGGGACCATATGGTCGCATTTTATCTTCAATAGAAGTGACCATTTGGTCACATAAAAAGTGATCAAATGGTCGTAATTTTTGTGACCAAATGGTCACTTATTGGCTCAGTTAAAATACGACCAGATGGTCGCCTAAAAAGCGACCATCTGGTCGTAATGTATGTGAAATATAAGTGACCAATTTGGTCACATAAAAAAGTGACCAAATGGTCGAATTTTATGCGACCAAATGGTCACTTTTAGTCTCAGTTAAAATGCGACCAGATGGTCGCTTAAAAAGTGACCATCTGGTCGCATTTAATAATTTTTTTTTTAAATTTAAATTTCAATAATTAGTTAATTAATTTTTAATTATTAATTATTTATTAATTATTTATTTAATTAATATTAAAATTTCATAAAAAAAAATTGGAATTAAAATAAAAAAATATATATATCAAATATTAAAAAAACGTTTTATACAATCGAAAGAATCCTAGAACTACTGCGGAGGGGCGGGGGGGGGGGAGGAGGCGTCGATGACGAAGGGCCGCCGCCTAGAGATCTGAAGTACGCGGCCAAAGCGGATGCGACCTGGGCGTCGACTCGTGCCTGCATGCTGGCCTCAATAGTAGAGACTCGAGTAACGAAGTCCTCATGCATTCTGGCCGCCAGACGGAGAAGGGCAGGAGCTAGTGCTCGCTCGCTCCCGCCGAGGCCGGGCACATCGTGTAAAGGCGTCGCCCGACGAGCCGAGCCCAGGAACCGACCCATCAGGCCGAACCCCTCTCCGACCTCCAAGAACGCCTCTATATGGTCCTCCTGAGTCGGTTGCGAGTCCGGTGTGGGCAACCGCCGAGTCAAGGACTCGTGAAACGTTCCTAAACATTTAAAATTCAGAAAATAAAATGGTTAATATATAATGTAGGAAAAATTTTAAAGAAAAAATAATAATTGAAAAAATTATTAAATACGAATCGCTTTCGCCTTATCGCCGATTAACGCCCCGTCCTTCTTCGTGTGAAGAACTCGGTGCAACTCATCGGGCGGGACGGGGCGCCCGTGCTTCGCTTCCTAAAAAATTAAAGAGTGAAGAATAAAACATAATAAATTAATAAGTAATTGAAAAAAGAAAACGAGAAAGAAAACGAGGAAAAAAAAACATACCAATCGACGATGGTGCTCGTCGTGGGTCCGCGCCCCCGCTGTGTGTTTGGTGGGATTCTTCGCGCGGTTGGCCTTATTCCTGCTTGACACTGCCTTGCCCTCAGGAGTGCTCAAGCTCGCGAGAAGCCGCGCGTGGTCCTCCGGGCTCATCCACACGGGGCGGTTTGCTGCTTGTTTTCTGCGCGCCCGGAACATGAGGTCCTTGAATTGATCCTGGACGTGACTGTCCCATAGGGGGAACAATCTACCGTCGATGATATCGGGATCGATAACAGGAAACTTGCCCTGAAAAAATTGAAATAAAAAATTGTTAAAGTAATAAATTTATTTCTATAAATTTCAAAATTAATTAATTATGAAAATAAATTATGTTTTTACCTTCCAACTGTCGTACATCCGACGTTTCTCTGTCGTCGGAATCTTCATCCAGCGAAGGTCGCTGGGTAGAGGCATGCTCTGGAGGACCTCGCGAAACCGTTTTGAAACGAGCGGTATCCTGTTGTACTCTGCAAAATCAAAAAAAATTATTGTGTTATATATTAGAAACTATTAGTTAAAAGGAATAAAAAACACTTTGAAAAATAGTAAACAAAACTACTTACGTATCCCCTTCAATCCGAAGGGTAGAGTCTGCGGCCCGAGACGGCTGCGTGCATGAACTCGAGGGGCCAGCTAGATCCGACCCTGATGCAGACCCGGATGCATACCCTGATGCTAAGCCCGGAGTCGTGGCAAGGGAGTCCTGCGGCAGCCGTGGTGTCGCAGACTCGGTCTCAGGGACTCCATCATCGAGCGTGGCAGCAAGTCCCGTCTCGTAACTGAAGAGGATGTCCAACTCCTCCGTAGTCAGGTCCGCATCAGGGGCAACGCTAGTAGGCGTCTGCGGATACCCCTCGTCACCCGCGTCGTCAGGCTCGTCTGACTAGGGAGGACGTCGTCTGCCCGTCATAATCCTACAACCAAAATAAACTAATTTAATACTAATTACATAAGTAAAATATTGATTAGTTTATTTAATTAATTAATTAATGAAATAATGTAAATTAAACTAACATAAATTAAGTAAATAATTTAAAATAAACTAATCAAATTAATTTGAATAAAAGTAAATTAAAATTAGATTAATTGAACTAAAAGTAATTCAATTAAACTTAAGATTAATTAAGTAAAACTAAAATAAACTAATCATTTAATTTGAAATAAAGTAAAGTAAAATTAGATTAATTGAACTAAAATTAATTGAATTAAACTAAAATTAACTAATCAATTAATTTTAGTTTCAATTAATCTAATTTTAATTTACTTTAATTCAAATTAATTGATTAGTTAATTTTAGTTTTAATTAATTAATCTTAAGTTTAATTGAATTAATTTTAGTTCAATTAAGGTAATTTATATTTACTTTAATTCAAATTAATTGATTAGTTAATTTTAGTTTTAATTAATTAATCTTAAGTTTAATTGAATTAATTTTAGTTCAATTAACCTAATTTTAATTTACTTTATTTCAAATTAATTGATTAGTTAATTTTAGTTTTAATTAATTAATCTTAAGTTTAATTGAATTAATTTTAGTTCAATTAATCTAATTTATATTTACTTTAATTCAAATTAATTGATTAGTTATAACTAATCAATTCAATTAAACTTAATTAATTCAATTAAACTAAAATTAATTCAATTAAACTTAAGATTAATTAATTAAAACTAAAATTAATTAATTTTAGTTTTAATTAATTAATCTTAAGTTTAATTGAATTAATTTTAGTTCAATTAACCTAATTGTACTTTACTTTAATCAAATGTAACTAAAATTAAGTAATTAAACAATTTTTATTTAATAATTAAACTAAAATTAATTAATTAAATTAGTGTAACTCATTAATTTAAACTACTTAAGTATAATTGAAGTTAAACTATTTGAATTAATTACCCTACTTTAAATTAATTGATTTAATTAAAGTAATCTAAATTACATTAATTAAACTAAAATTAAGTAAAACTAAAATAAACTAATCATTTAATTTGAAATAAAGTAAAGTAAAATTAGATTAATTGAACTAAAATTAATTGAATTAAACTAAAATTCAATTAATTTTAGTTTCAATTAATCTAATTTTAATTTAATTTAATTCAAATTAATTGATTAGTTAATTTTAGTTTTAATTAATTAATCTTAAGTTTAATTGAATTAATTTTAGTTCAATTAAGCTAATTTATATTTACTTTAATTCAAATTAATTGATTAGTTAATTTTAGTTTTAATTAATTAATTTTAGTTCAATTAACCTAATTTTAATTTACTTTAATTCAAATTAATTGATTAGTTAATTTTAGTTTTAATTAATTAATCTTAAGTTTAATTGAATTAATTTTAGTTCAATTAAGGTAATTTATATTTACTTTAATTCAAATTAATTGATTAGTTAATTTTAGTTTTAATTAATTAATCTTAAGTTTAATTGAATTAATTTTAGTTCAATTAACCTAATTGTACTTTACTTTAATCAAATGTAACTAAAATTAAGTAATTAAACAATTTTCATTTAATAATTAAACTAAAATTAATTAATTAAATTAGTGTAACTCATTAATTTAAAACTACTTAAGTATAATTGAAGTTAAACTATTTGAATTAATTACCCTACTTTAAATTAATTGATTTAATTAAAGTAATCTAAATTACATTAATTAAACTAAAATTAAAAGTTAAACTAGTGTAATTATAAATTAATTTAGTTTAATTTTATTAAATTAAAGTAAACTATCTTAAATAAACTAAATAAGTAATTAAACTAAATTAGATTAAGTAATTAAATTAATTACTACTTAAATTGAATTAAAGTAAACTAAGTTAGATTAATTAAACTATTAGATTAATTAAACTAAAATTACTTAAAGTAATAAAATTAAAGTAAACTAATTAATTAGTTAATGTAAACTAAACTAATTAAATTAAACTACTTAAACTAAAACTAAAACTAATTAAATTAACAAAACTAAACTAAACTAAAACTAATTAAATTAACAAAACTAAACTAAACTAAAACTAATTAAATTAACAAAACTAAATTAAACTAAAACTAATTAAATTAACAAAACTAAACTAAACTACTTAATTAAAAACTAAAAACTAAAACTAAGTAAACTAAATTCTTAAACTAAACTTCAATTGGTTACGAAAACTAACCTCGTAATCGAAACCGGGATTGGGGGTTGAGGGTTTTTGGTTTAGAGTAAGAATGGGAACGGGAACGGGAAGAAATAACGGGGAACGGGAGAGGGGAAAGAGAGAAAAGAACAAAAAGAGAGGAAGAAAAAGAGAAAGGCAGCAAAGAAGAGAAAAGCAGAAAAGAAGAGAAAGAAGAAACGGAGAAAAGAAAAAGAAACGGGGGAAAGGAAAGGGATGGGAATTTAAATCATAATTTGCGACCAACTGGTCGCAAATATGTAATTATGACAGGAAATGAACAGTCCACGCGCCTTTGGGGAAAATGCGACCATATGGTCGCATTTTGAATCATCGTAACGCCCCGTTATTTTTGGATAAAAAAAAAAAAAACTTTTATTTATTTTATTTTAATTTAAGTAATTAAAATTCATTTATTTATCATTAAATTAGAATTTAGTAGTTTATTTCATTTTAAGTCATTTTAATGGCTTTATTTATTTAATTACGTTTTAATGGTATTAATAATTATTAACGGGCCAATTAATAATTATTAATCACCATTGGGATAGTTTGAGATGTTCGAGATTCGTTTTTAAGCTAAAAGTCATCAAAAGGGCATTTTCGTAATTTCCCTTTAAACCTAAATATCTAGATATTCTTCTCTTCTTCTTCTTAAACTATCATTGACCAAGATTTGACCAAACTCATCATCTTTCTTCTTCTCCTTGCCGTGAACAACTTCCTCCATTGGAGAGTTTTTGGTTTTTCTTTCTTTTCTTCGTTTCTCTTTCGTTTCTCGGCGGATCGTCGTGTTTTCGGTTGCGTTGGATTGGTAGGGACGAGGGCTACCTATCCAACCTAGCTTTTCGAAGTTTCCCGTTCTCTAAGGGAAATCCCAAAAAGTAAGTTTTCAAACTTTTTAGGTGGTTTTGTTCGTTTTTTATTGTAAATGAGATTTGAAGTTGAAATCATGAATTTCTATCATGAAAAATGACGATTTTGAGCCCGGATTTTCGAAAAACACTATTCACCCGAAAACACTATTCACCGAGACACTATTCATCCGAAATCACTATTCACCTGAAATTACACATTTGTTCGCATATTAGTTATGAATTGTAATATGTTGTACAATCGGTGAATTGTAGGTGCGATTGCTCGGTTGTTGAATTGTGGGAAATCGGAGTTTTGGACCAAAACTAATTTGGCTAAGGTGAGTTTAAAATGGTTGTGATTACTTTTATGTTTTCGAATTGCTTGACGTTTATGTTAGATCGATGTTAAGAGGGTTAATAGACTTGAGAACTTTCCAAGAATGTATGTATTTGGGAGTTAGTTTCTTGAGTTCGGGAGCTTTGGTAAAGGTTATATAAACTTTTGATAGCCTAAGTTGCTATAGAGAAAAGAATTGAAACATTATGTCTAACATACATTTCTATAGAGAAAAGAAATGCAATTGATATATAACCGAGAGCCATAGGAAAGAAGAATGAGATTGAATTGTTTATATGAGAGAACTAGATTCTCATTTATTTGGAAGATCTTGAAATTGGAGATTGTAATTTTTGATGTAAACCTTATGTACAGTATAAGGTATTAAAGAGAATGAAATAAGATTGGTTGTTGTTTAAAGTAAGATGTTATTGGTGGATTAAGTTATTATTCTCGAGGAGAATTAGATTCCGGAACTTGGAGAAGAGTATTATGTACTCCTTTTATTTTGAGTGGTTATAAAATAGTTAAAAGAAACTTTGGAGAGATTTTTGTGTAGAATCGAGTTAGTACGATATTATTAGTGATGAGATTCACTTTCGGATGTCACGGAATGGTTTGTGATTGGTGACTTGCATAGTATCGTTATGCACGGATGTCACGGTGACTTGCATAGTATCGTTATGCACGGATGTCACGGAATGGTTTGTGATTGGTGACTTGCATAGTATCGTTATGCACGGATGTCACGGTGACTTGCATAGTATCGTTATGCACGGATGTCACGGAATGGTTTGTGATTGGTGACTTGCATAGTATCGTTATGCACGGATGTCACGTTGACTTGCATATTATCGTTATGCTTGCATATTATCGTTATGCATAGATGTCACGTTGACTTGCATATTATCGTTATGCTTGCATATTATCGTTATGCATAGATGTCACGTTGACTTGCATATTATCGTTATGCTTGCATATTATCGTTATGCATAGATGTCACGTTGACTTGCATATTATCGTTATGCTTGCATATTATCGTTATGCATAGATGTCACAGTGACTTGCATATTATCGTTATGCATGCATATTATCGTTATGCATGGAGGTCACGGAATGATTGTGATTGGTGACTTGCATATTATCGTTATGCATGCATATTATCGTTATGCACAGAGGTCACGGAATGGTTATGATTGGTGATAAGTGGTCACAGATGTTATTTACTTTGTTATTTACTTTGTTATTTACTTTGTCATTTACTTTGTTATTTACGTTGTTATTTACTTTGTCATTTACTTTGTCATTTACTTTGTTATTTACTTTGTCATTTACTTTGTTATTTACTTTGTTATTTACTTTGTCATTTACTTTGTTAAGCACTAGTACCTACTTTATTTTACGAGCTTGAATATTTACTTTCCGAATTTACGAGTTAGTAGAATGGATTGATCTTATTATGTAAAGTACTTTGGAATATTGAATGGGTTGTGCAAGAGTACTTAGATTTTTGGACACATTTTCCGATATGGGATTCGGTCCATAGAAGTGCTTGCATCCATTTTATTCTCACTAGCATTTTTATGCTAATGTTGCTACACTTAAACTTTTTCAGGTATTACTCTTAGTAGGGTACGAGGTGGAGGAGATGGTGTTGCTTGATCACAAGTGGATGGCTTTCGGGACATGGACTTTATATGTACAATTTGGGAGCATTCTACGAATGCTTGATAAAAATCATATGTCATTACTTTTAAACTTGTATTTATGGCTCATGAGAATTTAATAACTGTTGTAGATTATTTTGTATTATTTTCTCTGATTTTGGGTATAAAATGGAGTGAAATGTCGTTTGTTTTAAATTCTCTGGATTGAGCCCATGTAAACAGGTTTAGGGAGTTCGTATTTTAAACGGATCCACGCCAAATTTTTGTAAAAATAAGTCTTCCGCTGTTTTACTTCTGATTTAAAGATTTGTGAAAATTCGAGTCTTTACAGATACATTTGCGACCAAATGGTAGCATTTATTGAAAAAGCGACCAAATGGTCGCCCAGTTACCATTACCAAGAACAGCTGTCATTTCACGAGTCCCATCAACCATTGCGACCAGATGGTCGCAATTATGAGATTCACCGCAAAATATTGCGACCATTTGGTCGCATTACTTAAATTCACCGCCATAAATTTCATGAAAATTTAAAGTTACCGCCAATAATTGCGACCATATGGTCGCAATTCCACTTGTATTTTTTAAAAAATATTATTATACTTTTGCAAAAATGCGACCATTTGGTCGCCTTTCTCTCCAAAACCCTAAACCCTAAAAAACCCTAAACCCTAAAAAACCCTAAACCCTAAATCCTAAACCCTAAATCCTAAAATGCGACCATTTGGTCGCTTTTACTTCTAAATTACTACCATGTGGTCACCTTTTTTGTGAAATTGCGACCACTTGGTCGCAAATATTAATGTGTATATACTTTTTTTTTTATATTGGGTTACTTTCTGATATTTACATATGACGGGAACTCTTGTTTCCATGTTGTTATATTCATTGATATGTTTCTTCATGATTTTCGAGATAAATTTTTGTAATTCTTGATTTGGAACTATTTGATTCTATTTAAGAGTTTTTTTTAATAAATATAGATAATTTTATTCTTGTTTTTCAAGATAGAAAGTGCTAGAAGGGAACCAAATAGACTATTGAAGATGTACATATTTATATATAATTAATTTGCATCCACATATTCATTTGAAGCAATTCCACTGCAGAATTCGATATAAACATGTCAAAGTTGAAAATCAAGAGGAATCTTTCTTATAATAAAAAAAAAAAAGTTAATTTCATTTTCATCGTATTTCATCATCTTTTGATTTTAAGTTTGGTCTATTGCTTTATTCATAATTGTAAATGCTTTACTTGAACGCAAAAAAGAGTCAAAGGACTATATTCAACTAGAGGTTTAAGGAAAATATAATTCTTCTCTGTACAATATTATTGTTCTCTCTTTGTATGAAATTCAGATATTTTCAAGACGAGGTTAAATATTATTATTTACTCTACACAAATTTTAGAAAAATCTAAAGGCGTTTAGATAGCTTATTGATCTTGAAGAGTTTTTATATTAATTGAAAGTGAATAATTTTTATTTAATTGACATTATTATTATTGTTAAGAAATGCAATCAATAAAATTAACCACATCTTGAAATTTTGGAATTATTGGTAATTTTTTCAATCATCTATTCTTATTTTTATTTTTTCTTTCTTAAGCTTATAATGTAATTTTATTTTATGAACAAATAAAATATTTAATATTTGTTGATTTTTTCCCACTGTATTTATGGGGTAAAATAGATAAAGTAAAAGGAAAACTAGTTATTTATAAATTATTGGTCATATAAAATCACAGAATTTGCGACCATCCGGTCACTTTCTAATGTGACCATATGGTAGCTTAATTCCCGCCAAAATTTTAAGCTACCACTGCCCAATAAAGGTCACAAAAATTGCGACCAGGTGGTCACTTTCAATTGTGACCACTTGGTAGCCTTTTTCCCTCCAAAATTACGCGCCATTTTTTGCTACCAAGACATATTTTAGTCACAAAAATTGCGACCAGGTGGTCACTTTTAATTGTGACCACTTGGTAGCTTTTTTCCCTCCAATTTTAAGCTACCACTCCCCAAAAAAGGTCACAAAAATTGCGACCAGGTGGTCACTTTTAATTGTGACCACTTGGTAGCTTTTTTCCCTCCAAAATTACGCGCCATTTTTTGCTACCAAGGCATATTTTAGTCACAAAAGTGCGACCAAATGGTCGTTTTTATAGGTGACCAAGTGGTCGCTTTTTTTGCGCCATAATTTCGCGCCATTTTTTATGACTACATCTACTTTTGGTCGCAATCTGGTCGCAAAAAAAGTGACCAGATGGTCACTTAAAGTCAACCTTCAAAGAAAGTGACCAAGTGGTCACCGTAAAACTACCACTTTTTTTTGTCGCAAATTTCTGGTCGCATTTTGACAGTTTTTTTGTAGTGAAATTAGTCTGGGTAGGATTGAACAAACTAAATATTTGTCAAATTCATTGTCAATTTTACAAACCAATTTCGCGGGTCTTGTCTCACACTATATAGAGATTTTCTCAATCGGCATACCTTACCAGATTCTGTAGGATTAAAACCAGGAGGTAACTGCATGTAGACCTCCTCTTCCAAGTCACCATGTAAAAAAGTGTTGTGTACATGCATATGATGTAATTCTCATTGTCGCTTCAACAATAGATAAGAAGTATGAACTCTAACCATCTTTGCCACATGAGCAAAAGTTGCATTGAAATCAATCCCTGCAATTTTTCAATTTTCATGCACCACAAAAGGTCCCTTCAATCTTTCCACAGAGCCATCGAACTTATATTTATTTTATAAACCTATTTACATCCAATGGCTCATTTACCCGATGGCAAATTCTCTAAATTCTAGGTGTCGTTACGCTCGAGAGCATCAATTTCTTCCTTCATAGATTTTCTACAACCAGGATCCTTCACAACCTCATGAAAAGAAAAAGATTATATTCTTGTGATTATAGCAGCCAAGAAACAAGTATATTGTGTAGAGAACCTGTAACAATTTTTATAATAAGCTAGAGGAAAACGAGTACCTTGAGATGATGAAGGAGCAGGCAGATGTGATGAGACAGGGTTTACAATGTGAACTGTATTGGTAATATAATCTGTGATTCTGCTTAAAGTCTTCTTCACTGATGTCCTCTACTAGTTACCGGTGAAACATCATTTAACACATTATTCGTTGCTGGCTCATCAAGAATTTCCTCCTCCCTGACTTCCTCCTTAGGAGTAGTGAGACTTACTTCTACACTCTCAGGAGATGTAGGTAAGATCTCATAAATAATTTCATGTTCACTCCCTCTGTCTTCAATAGTTTCATACAAAGGATGACTATGAGAAGTGGAAATAGAATTCTCTCTAGGTGATGTGCCCATTAAAGGGAAACATTCTTCACAGAAAATTACATATTAGGAAACATGAAACTTTCTAGTTTCAAGATCATAGACATGTCACCCCTTTTTCCCAAAGGGATAACCCACAAATATGCATTTATCTTTGACACAAGGTTGATTTTTCACGAAAAAAAGATAGCCAAAGACCCGTAAAGCTGTAAAGCGAGGAACTTTGTTATAGAGAAATTCATAGGGTGTTTTATTAGCAAGAAGAGGAGTTGGTGTTCGGCTAATCAAATGAACAGTTGTTATAATACTCTCACCCCAAAAAGTAGTATGAAGGTTAGCTTGGAAAAGTAAATCTCCTATAACATTAAGAATATGTCGGTGTTTTCTCTCTACTCTCCCATTTTGTTGTGGTGTATCAACACATGAACTTTGATATATGTTACCGTTTTTCCTAAAGAAGCGATGTAGAGATGTGAATTCTCAACCATTATCACTACGTAAAGTTTTGACTTTCTCGTCAAACTGGATTTTTACCATCTCACAAAAATTTCTAATTAATTGTTGAACTTCATATTTAACACTCATAAGGAAAAGTCATACTTCCTGAGAACAATAATCAACAATAGTTAGAAAGTAATGAGGCCCAAAAACTAGAAGGAATATTGTAAGGACCCCAAATATCACTGTGAATAATCTCAAAAAGATCATCAACTTTATTAATACTTAAAGGAAAAATATATCTCTATTGTTTAGCACGAGACAAATATCACCAAGAGTTATTTAAAATATAAATAATCCTAATTTTTATATTAGACCCAAACAAAGTTGATAAAGACGACTCTACTTGTCTTGAAGGGTGTCCAAGACGACGATACCATAAACTTGCTGTCGCTACGTAAACGCGACGCGGAAAGAAAAAAGAGGGAGCCGCCACTAATCATTGGTTTTCTAAATTAGGTGTGATTAGTCACCTAGTCATTAACTAAGGATGGTCTACTAACTTTTGACTATAGGTTCGGGAGTTCATTCACACATAGGGAAGGTATTAGCACCCTATTATGTTCGTTTAAAAACGATTGTTATTTTTTTATTTTATTTGGTGTATTATTGAAGAAAGCCTTTATCTATAAACAAAAATTATTTTTTTGGTTATTTTTAAATGTCTCATGTTTTATTAATCAATACTTTAGTAATAAAGCATGATTAAATAAGTATGAGTGGCGTAAAGCCATTAGGAAATATATTGTCGGGAATTTTAACTCGGGATTCGAGAAAAATTCCTTACGTCAAGAATGTTAGGGGCATGGTATTCCAACGCCCCATATTCCGTCGTCGAAGTTTTCGAAAAAACGATTTGTTTGTTTTTTTTTTTGTGTTTAAGTTTTAAATATGAATATTTTAATTAATTGTAAATTTTTATCTTTGTTATTAAAATTATTTAGATCAATATTAGGTTTAGGGTAAGTTTCACTTTTAGCCCCTAGATTTTAAATAGGAAAATTTTATTTGACAAAATCTTTTATTTATGGTATAAGTGGACAATTATTATCCGAATAATTTTAAGTTTTATTTAAGGCTTATATTATTAATCTTTGTATTTTTAGAAAGTTGGTAGGTTTATACCTAGTAAATTCTAATTAATATTTACAATTTCAATTTTTAATATTTATGATTTGGAAAATTAGTATCCTAATTAATTCCAATTTCTATATTTAAATTGTTAATTTTTATATTTTGGAAAATTAGTATCCTAATTAATTCCAATTACTATATTTAAATTGTTAAGTTTTATGCTTTGGACAATTAGTATCCTAATTAATTCCAATTACTATATTTAAAACGTTAGTTTTTATCTTTGGAAAATTAGTATCCTAATTAATTCCAATTACTATATTTAAATTTTTATGATTTGGAAAATTAGTATCCTAATTAATTTCAATTACTATATTTAAATTGTTGTTAATTTTTATGCTTTGGAAAATTAGTATCCTAATTAATTCCAATTACTATATTTAAATTGTTAATTTTTATGATTTTTGGAAAATTAGTATCCTAATTAAATCCAATTACTATATTTAGATTGTTAATTTTTTTTATTTCATTCCTTATTTGTTAACCAATTCAAATAAAAGCAAATACTTTATACAAGGAAAATACAAACATAAATATCATATAGAAAAAAAATCAAGCATGTCGATTAGAGTATTTTGATTTAATTATAACTAAAAATTTATTCATTGCTTTAAAACTTAAATTATGGAACAAATCATCCCAATTATGTCTTACAGATACAATTTAATTAAATAAAATAAAAAACCCTTAAACATGCTAACTATTTAACATAGTTATATCATTTGAACTAAAATTTAAAAAAAAAGAGAAACAAAAATAAACAAAAATAAAACTAAAACTAAAACAAACATTCATTCTAATTGATAACTAAAATAATGAATATTACTATACATACTCAAAAACGTCTATGTACATAGAACATATAAGGAGGTTACATGTAAAATAAAATAGATAAATATAAAAATGTTTTTTTTTTATACTGAGACTACAAGATAGCAAAAATATAACAAGTAACTATGAAGAGATTAACAAAACATGCTTCTTCTTTTTTTATTTTTATATATGTAACAGAGATGGGTATATATAAAAAGAATAAGAAAAGAAATTGATTACCAAAAGAAAACCAAGAAAACAAACTCTTTTCCCCTTTGTAGTGATATCACGAGCCTAGGGAGAAAATTTCTCCAAGTTTGAACACTTCTCCCAATAAAAAAAATTCAACTAGCCGACCGTCAATGAAAAATGCAAAGGGTTGCAAACGAAAAGTTAAGGATTTGGGACAGAAAGGGATCACTTTTCGTGGAGAGTAAGAGGCTTTAACATGAATGAAATTGTGTCTTTTAGGGTTGAAGGAGGGCTCTATTTATAGCCAAATGGGGGATAAAAAATAGGAAAGTAATAAATGAGAATAAAATAAAATAAAATCAATTTTTTAATTCACCCCAAAATCATGCAAAAATTTGATTTTTATTTAATTTGACAACTCACAAATATAAATTCCTACTCATCTTTTCCATGTTTAAATTGATTCTCATTTAAAACTTATTTTTTCAAATCTTTTTATTTTTAAACAAAATTAATTCAAATAAAATTAACAAATTTGACACATTATTATTTTTATCATTTATTTTTTTATTCTTGCTAATAAAACAAACACTAGAACAATAAAATAATAAAAAAAATACAATTACATTTATCCTAAAAATCTAATTACTAATTTTAAAATAAACATAAAATAAAAAAGTCTTCTCTCTCTTTTTTTATTTATTTTTCTTTTTTTTTTAATACTTAAAATTAAATTAAAAACACATTGGACGAAAATGGGTGTCTACAGTTTGCCCCCGTTTGTTCATCCTTGTAGAAGTAGAAGGTGGACAAACGCGTAGACCTTATTTCGTTCGATATTATGTAAAATTAAAGAAAATTTAAATGGAGGAACTTCGATCCATATCGGCACCTCACCCTCGATACGATCAGAAACAAGAAAATAAAAATGATACATATCGGCACTTCACCCTCGATACGATCAGAGACAGAAAATAAAATGATACATATCGGCACTTCACCCTCGATACGATCAGAGACAGAAAATAAAAATGATACATATCGGCACTTCACCCTCGATACGATCAGAGACAGAAAATAAAAATGATACATATCGGCACTTCACCCTCGATACGATCAGAGACAGAAAATAAAATGATACATATCGGCACTTCACCCTCGATACGATCAGAGGCAGAAAAAAAAATGATACATATCGGCACTTCACCCTCGATACGATCAGAGACAGAAAATAAAAATGATACATATCGGCACTTCACCCTCGATACGATCAGAGACAGAAAATAAAAATGATACATATCGGCACTTCACCCTCGATACGATCAGAGACAGAAAATAAAATGATACATATCGGCACTTCACCCTCGATACGATCAGAGACAGAAAATAAAATGATACATATCGGCACTTCACCCTCGATACGATCAGAGACAAAATAAAAATGATACATATCGGCACTTCACCCTCGATACGATCAGAGACAAAATAAAAATGATACATATCGACACTTCACCCTCGATACGATCAGAGACAGAAAATAAAAATGATACATATCGGCACTTCACCCTCGATACGATCAGGAACAGAAAATAAAAATGATACATATCGGCACTTCACCCTCGATACGATCAGAGACAGAAAATTAAAATGATAATTCAGATTTGGCTCATTTAAAAATGAATGTATGAATGTATGCATCCTTATAAAACCATGACGACTAAATCGTGATATGCGGATATTCATTTTTGAAATGTTAACAAAATTAACTCAGCAAATGTTTTTTTTTTTTTTTTTAACCAACTCAACATGATTTCCCTTATCATTGAAAGTGATAAAACGATTCATGAACAAAACAAGATGTCACTCTAATGGTCCAAATCCTCTTGAATTGACTTGGCGTCGAATATCATTATACCCTTCCAAGCGACGGTGTCTCACAGCTCAAAACAGAATAATTTCCGAATCCAAAACTGCCCCAGGCTTCATAGCCCAAAAACAAATTTTGCCCCAAAATTTGCCCCAGTATACTTTCTCAATCTGTAGATTTCAAATCATTGTTTTGCTTAGTGCTGAATATCCTGATGATAAAACATTCTTCCGTAATTGAAATCAAATTTTGCTCATAGCAAAATTTGCCCCAGTGTTATTAACTTGAACATTACAACTGTTATTTCAAACATATTTTCATTTTAATGCATTCAATAATTCCTGTATTCCTATCTCATCTCACTCTCTCTCTCTCTTTTTTTTTTTTTTTTTTTTTTTTTTTTTAAGCCTTCCATCCATGTTGACTAACATTTTTTTTTTAAAAAAAAACATATCTATCCATGTGAATAAGGTTATAAGTAATGGAAATCTCATGTAAACAAAAGTTGGGTCAAGTAAGAACAATGATACAGATCGATGATCAGAGATTCAAAAAGGCCATTTTATTAATGATATGGGTTTGAGATTTATGGCTAGAATGGTAGTACAAAGTCAATGAGACAAAGACTTTAAATAAAGAAATAAAAACATGACTTGTAGCTTTCCAGAAATTAACTTATATCCCGACAATAATGCTTGCTTGGTGAATTCATCATTATGCGTAATATCTCTTGACCACATCTGAATTGATTGGGTTCGATAAGTCTTCCCCATCCATATTAGTCAACATCAGAGCTCCTCCTGAAAAAGCTTTCTTCACTACGCGTATGGACCTTCATAATTCGGAGTCCATTTTCCTCTGTGATCTTTCATGAAAGGAAGTATTCTTTTCAGAACTAAATCTCCTTCTTGAAAATTTCGAGGGTGTACTTTCTTCTGATATGCCCGTGTCATCCTTCTTTGGTAAAGTTGACCTCTACAAAGTGCAGTTAATCTTTTTTCTTCAATGTAGTTCAATTGATCATATCTATTCTGAATCCATTCTGCTTCTTCTAATTCTGCTTCCATTAAAACTCTAGGAGTTGAATTTCTACTTCAATTGGAAGAACCGCCTCCATACCATACACAAGGGAAAATGGCGTTGCCCCAGTAGATGTACGAATAGCTGTGCGGTAACCATGTAATGCATAAGGAAGCATCTCGTGCCAGTCTTTATATGTAATCGTCATTTTTCCCACAATCTTCTTGATGTTTTTATTAGCCGCTTCCACAGCGCCATTCATTTTGGGTCGGTAAGCAGTCGAGTTTGAATGCTTTATTTTCATCTCTTCACAGAACTCTGCCATCAACTTGTTGTTAAAATTCTTAGCGTTATCAGTGATAATCCGCTCAGGCAATCCATATCGACATATTATTTCCCTTTTCAGGAATCTTTGGACGACATTCTTCGTAACATTTCGATATGACGCAGCTTCCACCCATTTAGTAAAATAATCTATGGCCACTAGAATGAAACGATGACCATTTGAAGCTTTTGGCTCTATCGGACCAATCACATCTATTCCCCACATTGAGAATGGCCACGGTGATGATAAAACATGCAATTCAGAAGCTGGTGCATGGGTCTTGTTGGCATATATCCGACACTTGTGACATTCTCCTGGCATACTTAATACGATTGTTTCCATAGTCAACCAGGTAATATCCCGCTCTAAGGATTTGTCTTGCCATCATATGCCCACTACAATGGGTCCCACAAATTCCATCGTGTACTTCCTCCATAGTTTTCTTTGCTTCCAACGCATCAACACACCTTAAAAGAACCATATCATGGTTTCTTTTATATAACACTTCTCCATTTAGAAAGAAATTCATTGCAAGTCTTCGAAGTGTTCTTTTATCATTTTCTGATATCCCTGTAGGGTATTCTCGACTCTTGATGAAATTCTTTATATCATGGTACCATGGTTTTCCATCTAACTCTTCTTCAATGTGCATACAGTAAGCTGGTGATTCTCACTTTTCAATCTGTATTGGTGGTACATCTTCACTTGCTTCTATTTTGAACATTGCTGATAGAGTAGCTAGTGCGTCAGCTATCTGATTATTTTCTCGCGGGATGTGGTTGAAGGCCACCTCATCAAAACCTTCACATAATTCAAGTATATAATCTTTATACGGGATTAACTTGGAATCTCTGGTTTCCCATTCTCCTTTCAGTTGTAAAATAACTAACATGGAATCCCCGTATACTTGTATTTTTTGGATCTTCATATGTCTAGCAAGCCTGAATTCCCATGCTACATGCTTCATATTCAGCTACATTATTAGTACAATCAAAGTATAACTTAGCTGAAAGTGGGAACAACTTGCCTTCAGGGGAGATCAATATCGCTCCAATCCCATGCCCTAGTTCATTTGACGCTCCATCAAACAGCATGGTCCACAACTCTGGATCAACGAACTCATCTTTTTCTTCTTTAACAATTGCCATGATATTTTCATCAGGAAAATCAAAATTCACTGACTTATAATCCTCTATTGGTAAATCTGCCAGATAGTCTGCGAGTATGCTTCCTTTAATCGCTTTTCTTGTAACATAAACAATGTCATATTCAGACAATAAAACCTGCCACCTTGCAATTCTTCCTGATAGGGATGGCTTCTCAAAAATATATTTGATTGGATCCATTTTCGACACCAACAAGGTAGTATAGTACAACATGTATTGTCTGAGACGCTGAGCGGTCCAAGCTAAAGCACAACATGTTTTCTCAAGCAATGAATAATTTATTTCACAAATGGTGAACTTCTTACTCAAATAGTAAATTGCTTGCTCTTTCCTCTCAGATGCATCGTGTTGGCATAATATGCATCCCATAGAATCTTCTAGCACTGTTAAGTACAGGATAAGAGGCCGACCAGGTGTCGGGGGAACCAAAACCGGTGGATTCTGTAAGTATTGCTTTATCTTATTGAAAGCATTTTGACAATCTTCATTCCATTTGCTCGTGTTACTCTTTCGAAGTAATTTCAAAATTGGCTCACAAGTGGCGGTCAAATGTGAGATGAATCGTGAAATATAATTCAATCTCCCTAGGAAACTTCTAACTTCTCTCTCAGTTTGCGGTGGTTTCATGTCTGTAATTGCTTTGACTTTATCTGGATCTACTTTGATCCCTTCTCGACTCACAATAAATCCTAACAACTTTCCTGAGGATACCCCAAAGATACACTTTGAAGGGTTTAGCTTCAACTGATATTTTCTCAGGCGTTCAAAAAGTTTACGAAGAATAGCATCATGCTCACTTTCAGAACGAGATTTGGCTATCATGTCATCAACGTAAACTTCAATCTCTTTATGCATCATATCATGAAATAAAGTAACCATAGCCCGTTGGTAAGTTGCTCCAAGCATTCTTCAAACCAAATGGCATGACCTTATAACAAAAGGTTCCCCACAACGTGATAAATGTTGTTTTCTCCTGATCTTCTGGAGCCATCTTGATTTGATTATATCCTGAGAATCCATCCATGAATGAAAAGGTAGAAAAACCCGCAGTGTTATCAACAAGCACATCAATATGAGGTAAAGGAAAATTATCTTTTGGACTTGCTTGATTTAGATTTCTATAATCCACACACATTCTCACTTTTCCATCTTTCTTCGGAACTGGGACTATATTGGCAACCCATTCAGGGTATTGAGAAACAGCAAGAAAACCAGCATCAAATTGCTTCTTGACTTCTTCTTTGATCTTGATGAGCATATCTGGCTTCAACTTTCGTAGTTTCTGCCTTACCCGCGCAAAACCTTTTTTCAACGGTAAATGATGTACTAAAATGTCTGTATCCAGCCCTGGCATGTCTTGATAAGACCATGCAAACACATCTTGGTACTCATGCAACAACTCAATCAACCTCTTACGTACATCTTTCGCAATCAAAGTTCCTACTCTCACTTCTTTAACCTCCTCGTTAGTCCCTAAATTAATAGTTTCTAACGCCTCTTGATGCGGTAAAGTCACTTTCTCCTCTTCTTTGATAAGTCTCAACAACTCAGGTGATAATTCGTCATTATTTTCTACTACTTCATCCTCATTTGTTTCACCAAGCTCAACATTAAATATCGGGATATTAAAATCAATTTCCGGATCATTACAAGTTTCATCTTTTAATTCAATATTTTCAATCTGTATGGGATTGGGAGAAATGGTGGGAGGAAAGAGAGAAAAGAAAAAGAAGCTAGTAAATAAAAGGTTCGGAGAGAAAAGAAGATATTAGATAGATATGCTTTAAAAGTGAAAAATACTTTTATTAAGATAATGACCCTTATTACAAAATAAAGATCCAATAGCCTTAGGCATAGCTAAAGGATATGAAAAATGACCGAAACTTTAAATGAATAAACTTAAAGAAAACAGGAAATTACTTTTGCATTAAATTGAAAATTGATTGAAATTCTTTGGACTCTCCCGGTTATTCAACTCAAAATCTGGTGCACAACGGTAAACAAATTGGTCATCTTCAAACTGCTCTTCTAGAACTGCAGCAATTGATAAGTCAGACATTCCAGCTATTAAACTTGATTCATGTTCATCTAGATTGATCACCACTTCAATCTTCATATCTGGATAAAGAACTTCTCCTTTCACAAAATTTTCATGAAGATAAGGGATGTACATCTTCTTGGTGTCTAATATCTTGTTCATCTGAGTAACTTTTTCATTCTTCTTCTTTTCTCTCATTTCTTTTTTTTCTGCCGTTGAGGGTTTATATCCTAACCCAAATCGTTCAGGATACTTTGGTAAACTGACTATTTGTTTTCTTCCCTGCTTCTGCTTTCCAAGTCCTTCTCCAGGTTTAAAATTTCCTCTTATCATGACTTTAGCAACCATGATTGAAGCTTTTGACAATGATTTTACAATTGGCCGTTCAGGGCCAACGATGGAGGCGCTTGCAATTTCAAAGGAGCGAAATGAGCATTCAAAAGCCTCTTCTGCTGCTTCTACATAAGATAATGCTGCAGATTTTGAGATCAAGTAGTCTTCCTCACCAAATATGCATATCAACTTGTTTTCAAAAATAAACTTCAACCTCTGATGCAAAGATGAAGGGACCACACCAGCAGAATGAATCCATGGTCTTCCCAATAGAAAACTGTATGCAGGGACCATATCCATCACTTGAAACTTTATGTTGAAGGTACATGGTCCGATCTGAATAGGCAACTCAATATCCCCAATGACTTCTCTACGGGATCCATCAAAAGCTCATACTTGCATACTGCTTGGTCTAATATGTGTTTGATCTATGGGAAGCTTCATCAGTGTTGATTTAGGCATGATGTTCAACGAGGATCCGTTATCAACTAGAACTTTTGCAATCACATGATCCTTGTATCTAACAGAAATGTGGAGAGCTTTTGTATGCGTTATTCCTTCTGGTGGGATCTCATCATCGTTGAAAGCTATGAAACTAGATGCAGTGATGTTTCCCACAATACCATTTAGCTTCTCAACAGTGATATCATGGGTGACATGCGTTTGACTCAATATATCCATCAAGACCTTTCTATGCGGCTCTGAACTCATCAAAAGTGACAAGATAGATATTCGGGCTGGTGTACGATTAAGCTGCTCTACTACCTTGTATTCACTTTGTTTGATGAGTTTTAGAAACTCACCTGCTTCTTCATCAGTCACCGGTTTTAAAGGCTTCTCTTTTGTAATCGGACATTCTTCAATAAATATTTCTTCACAGTTTTCCTTTTCATTCATGATTCCTTTGCCTTTATTTCTTTCTGCTACAGCTTTTTCAATTCGTGTTTCCTCCGGTTTATAAATTCTTCCACTTCTGGTTACTCCACTTAATCCAGAGATATTGGTCACATCCGATTGTCCTTCTATGGTAACCTGACAATCATAATTCCAGGGTACTGCATTGGTGCTCTGATATTTAAAAGGACTTGGTGTTTGAATTGTTATGACAGTAGGAATTTTGGGAGATTCTGCAGTCACTTCTTCATACTGAATTATCAAAGGTCGAATTGCAGAATATTCAGTGATCATAAACACATTATTACATCTCAGCATTTCAAATGCTTCTTCAGCCTCTTCATCCTTAAGCATCTCCTCATCCTCAAGGTACTCCTCTATAGCATTGATTCCATGGTCGGGCAGAGGGTTTTGATTGACATCAGGTGCTTTCTTTGTTTCAAACTTCACAACTCTAGCTTTCCTCAGTGAGTCTACTTTAGATTTGAAAGCAAAACAATCTTCAATCGAATGCCCTGGATTTCCAGAATGATATTCACATCGAACATTTGGATTATACCATTTTGGATAGGGTGGTTTCAGAGGTTCTACATGTATCGGGGCTGCCTGGTGGCTTTGTAACAAGCGGGGGTATAATTCAGTATAGGTCATACGGATAGGCTCAAAGTGGGTTTGCCTGGGGTTATTTTTAAAATTTCTTTGAGGATAACTATTCTGCTGATAATTATTCGCAGACTGCTGATAATTATTCATAGATTGCTGGTAATTATTTTGAGGATAGTTGTTCGGCCTTACACCACCATTTTGGATCGGTTGTGACATATAGTATCCATGACCCACATTGTTCACATTCTGATGTTGAAATGGAGTGTATCTATAGTTTGTCTAACTCTGACCATACCCCACCTGATGAACTTCTCCTTCCTTTTTCTTAGGGATGAAAGCCTTTTTCGAATCAGTTGTATTGTCAGAAATACGGCCATTTTTAATCCCAAAATCAATTCGATCTCCAATTGTGATAATGTCTGAGAAGTTAGTGGATGCATTACCCACCATTCGATCATAATAAGGGGAATGAAGAGTATTAATGAACATTGCAGTTGCTTCTTTATCGGTCAAAGGTGGCTGAATTTGTAAGTGTGTTTCTCTCCATCACCGAGCATACTCCTTAAAACTTTCAAGCCTTTTTCTCCATTCTCTGTAAGTCTAGATGATCAGGTGCCATGTCTAGGTTATGCTTGTATTGTTTGAGAAACAAATCAGCGAGATCTTTCCATTTGCTCACTTGTGAGCTATCTATCTGCATATACCCAGTGAGTAGCAACCCCGAGTTAAACTATCTTGGAAAACATGAATTAACATCTTTTCATCATTTACGTAAGCGACCATCTTTCGACAGGACATGATAAGATGACTCTTTGGACAAGATGTACCATCATACTTTTCAAAATCAGGTACTTTGAATTTCCAGGAATGACAATATCAGGGATCAAGCATAGTTTGCTTGCATCAATGCTTCCGAATACATCTGCTCCTTCTACAGCTCTTAACCTTTCCTCAAAATACTCCATTTTCCCTTTGGCAGTTTCCTCAGAGCTTTTGGTCATATTATCAACATTCTGGTAGAATACATGATGGATTGGTAATGTAGGAGGGAGAACTTGGCCAGCTATGCAAGAAGAGGTCATGCCTTCTTGTCCAGGGAATGAATTTGGTTGGATATTTGGAAGTATAGAAATGTTTTCAGGGGGGCATAGTGCAGCTTCCTTATATAATATAGGAGTGGAATTGTGAGATTGAGAGGTCTCTACGACACCTTTTGCTTTATACATTTCTTTCATCATCCCCATCATTTCAGCTATTTGCTCCTTCATGGAGTTGATCTCTTGACACATTTCATGACTTTGAGTGCCTTCTTGTTCGCTCATGGTTCTCGTTTTTGACCTTGTTTGATAAGGATGATGATGTTGAGTTGGATGATCAATTTTGAAAGTGGAAATCTTTAACTCGTGCTAATTTGAAAGAAAAGAGAAATGCAATTTTATAAAGAGATGACTCAGAAGGAAATATGGAAGCAAAGAAACGTGAAATTTTATTCATTGTGCAATAAAAATAGTCTGAAATTCAAACATTACTTAAATCAAAATAACAAACTGAAAGACATAAACTGAAATAAAAGACATAACAATAAACTCCACGTCTACATAAAACGACTCAAATATCTAAGCTCTCTGCATAAAGTAGATAAAAACTCCATCAGCTCCTCTCCATTGGGTTGTAAGAAATGAAGGCCTCCTCGAAGATCTGCTCCCCAATCAGCAAAGACACTAGCCCTCCTACACAACATCCTCAGAATCTGCATTGCGTTGTTTATATAGAAAAGACGAGCTTCGTTCTGATGACGCAAGTGCCCCACCTCATCATACAAATCTTTATGTTCCTCTTTCAAATGCTCGTATGCCTGTAGTATCTTCTTAGCCGAACTCTGACATTTATTCATTCGATATTGCAAGTTCTCCATAGCCAGTCGCAATGAGTCATTAATTTCCTCAGTTTCTACGATTTGTCCCCTTTTCTCCTCATCTGCAGCATTCAACTCAGATATTACTCGCTGAAGAGCATCAATACTACCCTCCAAATCTTTGATATGTTCTTCGCTAGCCTCCATTCTCCTTTGCAGATAATCACTATTCTCTTTCCATCTTCTTGCCACTTTACTTAATCGACGATTCTCTCGATCTAGTTCTTGATTCTCCTTTACCTGATCTTCTAACTGTTTCCCCTGACTCTTCAACAGTTTTCGGGCTTCAAACAAATCACTTTCTGCTTCTGAGGCACGGGCTTCTAACAAGATCATCCTCTTTTGTAATGATGTCTCTCCCACTTCAAAGATTTTTTCTGGCTCAACTACCTTTCTTTTCACTTTATTTGAAAACTCCAACTTCTTTTTGTTTATCAGCCATGTATCATACTCCTTGATAGCTGCATCACACCATTTCTCCATTTTTATCTTCTTGATTGTCTTCCAAGCTCCTAACGTTTTTGCAATCTTCTTTCCAGAATTTTCTTGATCATAATCGAACTCCAACTCTTTCGTACCATTTACAGCAGGAGGAAACTGCTAGATCAAAAACTGTCGTAAAACACTGAGATGAGCATAACTGGTACATCCCCAAGGACCTAGAAGCGGAACACAATTATAATTTCCACAACGGTAAGTCATATCATTTGATGGCATCCACACTGCTTTCCAAATTACATCATTTGTATCCATTGTTGCGAAGAAAGACTCCCACACATCTTGCTTTGGAAACTCAAAATTTCCTTTTGCTCTACAATAATCGGAAATCGGATTTTTGAATGACAAGTAAGATCTTGTAAAAATGACCTGAGGAACTTGGTATTCTATTGGGCATTTCAGATGACTATGTAACCATATATGAAGCAGTGGTGTACATCCAATAAACTTTCCCTTTCCTTGAATTCTACAGAAATCTAAAGAGCGATATATTTCAGCTAGAATCGAAATGATGGGATTCGCACCGTTTTGAATTTGCAAGAATAATTTTATGACTTTAACATCCACATAGCCTTGGACGTTTGGAAACACAATCAAGCCGTATATGCAAAGTGCAAATAATGCCAATCCTTTGTCTTCCTTCATATTCGCTAACAAGCGGAAGAGATAATCGTAGATAATGCTTCATTCTTCCCTTTAGATTTGGCATACCTTATGAAAACCTCATCTAAACTTGATGCCTGAACTCCCAGGATTTTTGCCAACGCTCTTTTTCCAGTATGTCTTCCCTCATAATTATAAATTTTTCCCTCTGCTCTAATTGGTACCCTCAACAGCTCAGTGTATTCTTCGATAGTAGGAGTCAATTCGATGGCATTAAAGGAGAAGCATCGATAAGTAGGATCCCAGAATGTAACTGCACCATTTAGAGCATGCACATTGATTGGAATATAAAGCAAGTCTGCCAATTGCCCATATCTAGTTCTGAACTGTGTCTGTCGAGCCTCAGTAAATTCATTCCATATCCTCTTCAAGTCCTCTTTTTCGTGTAAGTTCGTTCTGAACACATCATTCAACGGTAATGTTGATGCAACTTCTATTGTAGGAGGATTCCCAAAAGTATCTTGGATTTTCTTAGACCAAAGACGAACCTCCCTCTGTTCAATGATCTCTACTGAAGTCTGTATTTCAGCCATGTCTAAAGGCCTGCCACATGATTTAAATGATGGTTGGATTATTTTCAATTTTTATTGCACAACGATTTGAAAACTAGTTTTCTATGTCATGATTTTTTGGAAAGAGATGAAGAAAGTTATGTAAGGTACGAAATTTATCAAAAAGGAAAGTTCAAACAAAAATGGGAATTAACAACAAAGGATTATCACAAGCATGCAGAGGTTCAGTGTGGTATTAAGCTCTATATAAGGTTTAAAGACCCCCAAGATTTCTTTGTCATGATAGGTTTTTTATTTATTTATCAGTATTCCGATAAAATTAAACCAATCATAACAAAGTAGCCCTTCCAGTATTCTGGTCAGGTTGACTTGGGCGGGAAGATTCGTGGGCCTGCACGGGAGTAAACTCCACGAAGGCAACACTACCATCCCAAACTATTTCTGAAAGGTGAAGCCCGGGTAGAGAGCTGTGAAAGTGTGTGTAATCATGCAATACATCAATTATAAACAAACAAGTAAGGCTCAAACAATATTACACCAAAAAAAAACAACAAGACTCTCAAAAAATGTCCCCAGTGGAGTCGCCATGCTGTCGCTACGTAAACGCGACGCGGAAAGAAAAAAGAGGGAGCCGCCACTAATCATTGGTTTTCTAAATTAGGTGTGATTAGTCACCTGGTCATTAACTAAGGATGGTCTACTAACTTTTGACTATAGGTTCGGGAGTTCATTCACACATAGGGAAGGTATTAGCACCCTATTATGTTCGTTTAAAAACGATTGTTATTTTTTTATTTTATTTGGTGTATTATTGAAGAAAGCCTTTATCTATAAACAAAAATTATTTTTTTGGTTATTTTTAAATGTCTCATGTTTTATTAATCAATACTTTAGTAATAAAGCATGATTAAATAAGTATGAGTGGCGTAAATCCATTAGGAAATATATTGTCGGGAATTTTAACTCAGTATTCCGAGAAAAAATTCCTTACGTCAAGAATGTTAGGGGCATGGTATTCCAACGCCCCATATTCCGTCGTCGAAGTTTTCGAAAAAACGATTTGTTTGTTTTTTTTTTTTTTTGTGTTTAAGTTTTAAATATGAATATTTTAATTAATTGTAAATTTTTATCTTTGTTATTAAAATTATTTAGATCAATATTAGGTTTAGGGTAAGTTTCACTTTTAGCCCCTAGATTTTAAATAGGAAAATTTTATTTGACAAAATCTTTTATTTATGGTATAAGTGGACAATTATTATCCGAATAATTTTAAGTTTTATTTAAGGCTTATATTATTAATCTTTGTATTTTTAGAAAGTTGGTAGGTTTATACCTAGTAAATTCTAATTAATATTTACAATTTCAATTTTTAATATTTATGATTTGGAAAATTAGTATCCTAATTAATTCCAATTTCTATATTTAAATTGTTAATTTTTATATTTTGGAAAATTAGTATCCTAATTAATTCCAATTACTATATTTAAATTGTTAAGTTTTATGCTTTGGAAAATTAGTATCCTAATTAATTCCAATTACTATATTTAAAACGTTAGTTTTTATCTTTGGAAAATTAGTATCCTAATTAATTCCAATTACTATATTTAAATTTTTATGATTTGGAAAATTAGTATCCTAATTAATTTCAATTACTATATTTAAATTGTTGTTAATTTTTATGCTTTGGAAAATTAGTATCCTAATTAATTCCAATTACTATATTTAAATTGTTAATTTTTATGATTTTTGGAAAATTAGTATCCTAATTAAATCCAATTACTATATTTAGATTGTTAATTTTTTTTATTTCATTCCTTATTTGTTAACCAATTCAAATAAAAGCAAATACTTTATACAAGGAAAATACAAACATAAATATCATATAGAAAAAAAAAAAGGAAAATTTCATTGGGTAGCAGAATTTTTAGCAATATTTATAAATATAGCAGTTTTAAAAAGTATTTGCAAATATAGCAGATTTTTAAAAACCCTCATTTATGTTATCAGAGATATCAGTGATAACTTATAAAATAATCAGTGGTAATCAGTGATTACTACACAAAATATCAGGATATCAATAATCAGTGATTACTGATCACTGATTACTAGTGGCAATTTTGTAATTTTTTAGATGTGAATTAAATTTTTCTGCTATTTTTGCAAATATGTTTTTTTCCTGCTATTTTTACAAATATTGAACCTATTTTTGCTATTTTCGCAAGAGCCCCAAAAAAAAAAAAAAAATCAAGCATGTCGATTAGAGTATTTTGATTTAATTATAACTAAAAATTTATTCATTGCTTTAAAACTTAAATTATGGAACAAATCATCCCAATTACGTCTTACAAATACAATTTAATTAAATAAAATAAAAAACCCTTAAACATGCTAACTATTTAACATAGTTATATCATTTGAACTAAAATTTAAAAAAAAGAGAAACAAAAATAAACAAAAATAAAACTAAAACTAAAACAAACATTCATTCTAATTGATAACTAAAATAATGAATATTACTATACATACTCAAAAACGTCTATGTACATAGAACATATAAGGAGGTTACATGTAAAATAAAATAGATAAATATAAAAATGTTTTTTTTTTATACTGAGACTACAAGATAGCAAAAATATAACAAGTAACTATGAAGAGATTAACAAAACATGCTTCTTCTTTTTTTATTTTTATATATGTAACAGAGATGGGTATATATAAAAAGAATAAGAAAAGAAATTGATTACCAAAAGAAGACCAAGAAAACAAACTCTTTTCCCCTTTGTAGTGATATCACAAGCCTAGGGAGAAAATTTCTCCAAGTTTGAACACTTCTCCCAATAAAAAAAAATTCAACTAGCCGACCGTCAATGAAAAATGCAAAGGGTTGCAAACGAAAAGTTAAGGATTTGGGACAGAAAGGGATCACTTTTCGTGGAGAGTAAGAGGCTTTAACATGAATGAAAATTGTGTCTTTTAGGGTTGAAGGAGGGCTCTATTTATAGCCAAATGGGGGATAAAAAATAGGAAAGTAATAAATGAGAATAAAATAAAATAAAATCAATTTTTTAATTCACCCCAAAATCATGCAAAAATTTGATTTTTATTTAATTTGACAACTCACAAATATAAATTCCTACTCATCTTTTCCATGTTTAAATTGATTCTCATTTAAAACTTATTTTTTCAAATCTTTTTATTTTTAAACAAAATTAATTCAAATAAAATTAACAAATTTGACACATTATTATTTTTATCATTTATTTTTTTATTCTTGCTAATAAAACAAACACTAGAACAATAAAATAATAAAAAAAAATACAATTACATTTATCCTAAAAATCTAATTACTAATTTTAAAATAAACATAAAATAAAAAAATCTTCTCTCTCTTTTTTTATTTTTTTTCCTTTTTTTTTAATACTTAAAATTAAATTAAAAACACATTGGACGAAAATGGGTGTCTACAGTTTGCCCCCGTTTGTTCATCCTTGTAGAAGTAGAAGGTGGACAAACACGTAGACCTTATTTCGTTCGATATTATGTAAAATTAAAGAAAATTTAAATGGAGGAACTTCGATCCATATCGGCACCTCACCCTCGATACGATCAGAAACAAGAAAATAAAAATGATACATATCTCCTCCACAGTTATCTAACAAGCTTGTTGATGTTACAGAGGACGAAACCAGTAAACCCCATCATATTACTCACTCACTCCAATCATAATCCTCGAAATACAGTCTTGAATAACACGTAGCTTATTAGTAAATGTTATATGATAAAATAGGTCTTTCAGTAAGTGAGATATATATAACAAATTTCAAGATAAATCAGGGATATATAAAACACGATGCAGCTTCATATTCTTACTCAACGTGACTGATCCTCGTTGTCTTGCAAAGGTTTGTTTCCCATTTGGAAGACTGACCGAGATAGGTGTGATATCGATTAAATTTATGATGGTTCATAAATTTTTATTCTTTAACTCACCATTCAGTTTATCATTTGCAGAGGACTAGCCTTTCAGATTCAGCATATGAACAAGAGTAGACCATTGTTCATTAGATAGATTATGAAGACCGATACAATCTGTTGAATTTATTTGTCCTTGCTATTCAGTGTTGTGCTGGATGCATTAGCAATTTGACCATGACCATCTCCATTCCTTCCACCACATCAACCTGAGCGACCTCCACCTCTCCCTTGTCCTTCTTTTCCCTTATCTATCTGCCACCATTCCGGATAACCATATGATTGAAAACAAGTAGATGCATCATGTTCCGTCTTAAAGCAATGTGAACAAAATAAGTTCACCATAGATCGATCTCCACCATATGTCTGTGGTTTCCCTTTGTTAAATGCCCCTTGAGCAACAAACCCAACTGCATCTGATTTGCTCTCTTTAGAACGTGCTATGGTGTGGTGATGCTCTTCTATCACTATCTTTGCAAATAATGTATTCAAGTTTGGTAGAGATTCCATCATCAAGATATTCGAGATTGCAATCCCATAAAGAATGGGATCCAACCCAACAAGAAAATCATGAACTTTCTCATTCTCCCTTTGTTTAGCAATAATCATCACTGCTTCACACGTACGCGTTGGAACAATCGTGTAACCCTCAAGTTCATCCCAAATCTTCCTCAAATCATTATAATAATTAACCACGGTGTTATCTCGTTGTCTACAACTACTCATAAGAGTTTTTAATTCGCGAATCCTTGGACCGTTCCCAATAAAAAATACGTCCTTATATCATCCCACATATCCTTCACATCATCAGGTTGAGGAACTGAAGATCAAAGTCCTAGATCCAGAGTATTGTGAATCCATCCTACTAGAGTCGAATTAACCGTCACCCGAAGTTTATTCTCCGCACGAAAATTATTTTGCATTGATCAAACCCATCATTGTAATTATCACCACGAAGAACAATTGAGCAGATTGTGATTTGTCGTCCATCGGAAGGATGAAGATAGTACGGTGAAGACAAACCCAAAGGTTTTACAGTTCTCATGGCGGCTTCTACTTCTTCCCCCATTCGGTTCTACGTGCATGGTCAACTAAATCGAAGATCGTAGCTAGACCCGCTCTGATACCATGTAAAAATTGGAGAATGGTATTTCTTATTGAATCTAATGACTAATGGCCCATATTTATACAAGTATATCTAGGTTACAAAAGATAAACCAGTATGCAACGATAAACTAGAAAAGAAAAGAAAAGAAAAGAAAATAATATTTTCAAGAACCCATGGCCGCGGTCACGAGATAGAATTTCATAAATCACCATTTTGGTCGCCACGACGACACGGCTCACAACCGCGGCGGCCATTCTCGGCTTTTTGGCCCAAGAATGGCCAAAAAGTTGCAGGCTAGCGACCGTGAGACCCGTGGCTGCTACCACAATTAGCTTCCAAAATCTCAATATATTTCTTAATTACTTGTTGATTTTTTATAGATTTTCATTTTTTTTAACGATCATGAGACCTGTGGCCGCGACCACAATTAGCTTCCAAATCTCAATATATTTCTTAATTACTTGTTGATTTTCATAGTTTTTATTTTTATTTTTTTTTTAAATTTTACTTCCCTTATTTTTAGTCACTGTTCGGACTATTTTAGTTATTTAATGTCTTTTGATAATGTTACCACATATGTAGATGGTTATATTAGTACGAAATAAATTTAGATGCGGGGATAAATCTTCATAGAGACTAAGGGAGCCATGGACCCACAAATTTTTTTTTTTAAGTTTTCTTAATTTTAAATAAATAATGATTAAAAATATAATTAATGATTATTGTTAGATTTTAATATTTTCTTTTTCTTAATTATTCAATTTATATCTTCCCACAATTATTTTGTTCTGGATCCGTCCCTCTTTAAGTAGTTATTTTTTTATATATCAAACCTTAAATATGACTATATATGTAGTTGTCCCCTAGTATATAGATCCATTTTCTAATTAGTGTTAAATCATATAATAAAAGACTAGGAAATAAAAGTCAAAGATGGTCTACTGCAGAGCTATAAAATTCTACAAGTTTACTTTGAAAACATGTGGCTCTACTTTTCGGGGAAAAAACATAAAAAACCTACCAAGGAAAAGTCAAAGGCAATTGGTGGCCCAAGTATTATGTCAAAAATTTATATGGGCCATTTTTATAAAAAGAATAATATTTTGTGAATTTTGTTCAAAAAAGTAAAATTAAAACTTATTTTATCAAATTTTGATAGACTATGTTCATCAAAATATTTTTCAACGGATGATATTTTTTTTTAGATTTCTAACTACATATTATTTCATTAATGGTTTGTAAAATAAGGTCGGCTTTAGGCAATCTTCTTCTCTCACGTGTATTGGCTAAAATGTAAATAAGATCATGTGGTCTTGATCAAATGTATGAATGTAGTTTAAAAATGACAAATTACACCTAGATAGTTCACAAATATATCTTTAAATCCCTCAAACGTCGTTTTTTTAGTCATAACTTTTTCTTTTAAACTTCAATTTGAATGATTCATCGGTTCAAGCTCTAAATTATAGTCACATCAAAACCTCAATATCGTTAATAAATAAAAGGGATCATTATCATCAAAACAAAAACTATGATTGAAGCCATAAACCCCGTTATTTACTGATGATTTCGAAGTGACCATAATTTAAAATGGGGATTCCAAAACATTTTAAATCATTGAAATGGGAGTTCAAATGAAAAAGTTGTGGTTAAAAAAAGTTAACTAACAATGTTACATGAGAGGGGTCTCATTGACATATTTTTTAATTATGTGAGTGTAACTTGCCTTTTTTTTAACTACCAAGGATATTCAGGCATTTAAGAAAAAAACAGAGGTGTCTTGTTTGTAATTTACCTGATATTTATTTACCTTAATTCAATAATGCCTAATACAAAGTTAATGACTATGAATATTCAAACATCAATATGCTTCAACTTTAAGCATAATTCAGTGAAACTTTATTCTCCATTCTAGATTGTTCCATTAAAGGATATCCATTTTCTCTTACGTAAACAATGAATGCATCAATATGGCTAGCATTGAAAGGCTGACCTTGTTTTGAATTTTTCTTTACAAGTTCTTCTATAAATACTCATGAATCCTTCTTATAAGTTATAAAACAGAAAATCCTCAGATTTCTTATTATAAAAAAATGGGTAAAGAAGATGTTGTTTTGTTGGATATGTCACTAAGTCCCTTTGCAATAAGGGTAAGGATAGCGTTGGCACTTGGCAGAGAAGGGAATAGAATATGAGTCAAAGGAAGAAGATTTTAGCAACAAAAGCCCTTTGCTTTTGGAGATGAATCCTGTGTATAAGCAAATTCCAGTTTTGATACACAAAGGGAAACCAATTTCTGAATCTGTTATTATAGTTGAATATATTGATGAGGTTTGGAATCATGGGGCATCCTTGCTTCCTTCTCATCCTTATGAAAGAGCTCATGTAATGTTTTGGGCTGACTATATAGATAAGAAGGTATGTTTTTTAGCTTTAGCTTTTTTACTCTTGTCATTAATGTATATCTTTTATTTAAAAAAAAAAAGGTTTTTCGAAAATAGTATTTTAAGAATTGATATTTCTAAAAATAGCAAAAGTTTTGATATTTTTAAAAAATTATATTTTTTAGACTAAGATTGGTGGAATCTCAGCATGAGAAATCTTATTTTAAAAAACTTTTGCTATTTTTGAAATTACTCATAAAAAAGTTTCATCGGCTGAAATTTCTCTAAAAAAAATAACGCTCTTTTTTTTTTAGATTTATCCAAATGGAGGACAGTTGTGGAATAATGATAAGAAAGAAGATGAGAAAGAAGCAGCAAAGGAACTCTTGGAGTCCCTGAAACAGTTAGAAGGAGAGCTTGGAGAAAAGACCTATTTCGGAGGTAACACGTTTGGGCTTGTAGATGTTGCACTCATCCCATTCTATAGCGTGTTCTCTTCATTTCAAAAGTTTGGAAACCTCAACTTAGAAACTGAATGCTCTAAACTCATTGAATGGGGCAAGAGGTGCAGCCAAAGAGAGAGCGTGGCTAAGAATTTGCCTGACCAACAAGTTGTTTATGATTACATTTACAATTACATTATTAATAGCAATTGAGTGCTGTTAAGGAATTTGTATTATTCCAAATATGTGTTGTAGAATAAGTCATGTTATCGAATATTATTATTATTATTATTATTTTTGGGGTGGCTTTTATTTTTTCTTAAATTTTACTTGGTGTAATGACATGTGTTCTAGGAAAAAAAAAATATAAACAGTGATATCTTTGGTTTTGCTTAAAAAAAATCATTCAATGAATGAGAGTGCCACTTTTTAGTTGTTTTAAATTGAGAAATTCTATCAGATATACACTTTTTGAATAGATATTTTAAAAAATGGAAAACAATTTGAAAATTTTCTAAAATTGACTTTTTAGATATGTATTTATATTTATGTTATTTTGTTAAAAAATTTACTAAATAATTTTGTTTCTCACTAATTTATCACACTCAAAGGAAAAAATTAGAGAAAAACTAAAATTAAATTAATATTTTTCTCATAATGAGAATTTTAACTGCTCAAAACTCATTGAAATGATAATTATTCAACTCTAAATTAAAAAAATAACAAATATTAAAAGTAAACAGTGAACTAGAAATAATATACTAATTTGGTAAATTTATAAAAATTGTTCAATATCAATAATTATAAATACCTTTTCTGCCATTAAAGTAATTCTCCAATAAAAAATATCATTTTTAAAATTGTCATGTAAAAGAATTTTGATAATGCTTTTCATTTCCTCATTATTTTAAGTTTGCAAACATGATTGAATGAATGGTCTGAAAAAGTATCAAGTTATAATGAAATCTAAATAAAAACTAAACTAAGGTAAACTATTAATGTACTAGTAATATCAAAATATTAAGTTATCCCTCCTTACGTAAGGTAAGGGTGTTGAGGGAGAATTCTCTCTCGACACCTAAGAACGTTTAATCTACCGGACAAAAAGGGGAGTGTTTCGAGCGGCGGATTAACCATCTGAGGCTTTGGGCAAAAAATTAAAAGGAGGTTTTTTATGTTTTTTTCATTACATAAATTTGAAATAGATTTAATATTTTATACTAGTCTTATTTGGGAAATTTACATAGATGTCATAATCAGGTGAAATGTTTACAAATTTATTTAAAAGAAAATATTTAAAAAATGTTAGAATTTCAAAGGGGTGGTTACTGCTCATAGGAAAATATCATAAATACTCTTATTTCATACAAGTATATATATCAGTCAATCAGCGATAGTATATCAATGATAGTATATCAGCTGTAGTTTATCAGTCAATCCATTATAATATATCAGTGATGAATTATCACTGATTTACTTTGATATACTATCATTGATTGACTATATGTAACGACCCGACTCAAACAGAGGCTAGGCCGCGACTACTCTCAGAGGAAGCGCGGAAAATATGGAAATCAAAGTAAGGTAGTTGCAATTTAAAACAAAATGCAACGAAACGCAATATTTTTATTGGAAAAAATAATTCACATGGGTCTATTTAAAAATTGAACTAACCAAAACTTGTTTTATATGGTTCCAATAGAAGAGCGAGAAATGTGTATTTTTTAAGTAAAGGAAGTTCAAAACAACTTCGTGGAAATTAAGTATGAAACTATGCTCTGATGACCCCAGGACACAAAATATACAATTTAACAAAATGACAACAATCAAAAACAAATTACATAAGTTATCTCTTATGCATTTAATGCAACTCGAGCTCAAGGAACGACGTCAACTATTCCATTCCCAAGTCCGGCATCCAAGCTTCCTCGTCATGACCTCGACCGCAACAAAACCTGAAAGGTGATATATAACACCTCTGAGTTTGATAACTCAGTGGAAATAAAAAGAAAAGAAAGTAAGTTTTATGCGTGAGAACCATCATCCGAAATGAGTCCAAACACTTGGGTCACTCGTTCTCAATCGAGTCTTTGCTTTCACTAGAGAATCTATCTCATTTGAATCTTTAGGATGTACCAAATCATAAGGACACCTTTGACAAGATTGTTTCCAATCCTCGTTCGATATTTTGGTCCAAAGAAGATTCCCAAAGAATAGATTCCTCCATTTGGATCTTTAGGATGTACCAAATCATGAGGACAACTTTGTGAAGATTGTTTCCGATCCTCGTTCGATATTTTGGTCTAAAGAGGATTCCGAAAGAATAGGTTCCTCCATTTGGGTTCTTAGGATGGACCAAATCATGAGGACAAGAAGTTCCTCCATTTGGATCTTTAGGGTGGACAAAATCATGAGGACAACAGGTTCCTCCATTTGGATGTTTAGGTTGGACCAAATCATGTCCTCTTGATTCTGTCCATCATAAATATTTGAATGGAGGAAACTCTTCTTAGACCAAGATTGTTTCCGATCCTCATTCGATATTTTAGTCCTAAGAGGATTCCAAACGAATAGGTTCCTCCATTTGGATCTTTAGAATGGACCACATTATGAGGACAAGAGGTTCATCCATTTGGATCTTTAGGATAAACCAAATCATGAGGACAACTTTGATACTATTGGTTCCGATCCTCGTTCGATATTTTGGTCCAAAGAGGATTCCGAAAGTATAGGTTCCTCCATTTGGATCTTTAGGTTGGACGAAATCATGAGGACAAATATGACAAGATTGGTTCTGATCCTCGTTTGATATTTTGGTCCAAAGAGGATTCCCAAAGAAGAGTCCATTTGGATCTTCAAGATTGACCAAATCATGAGGACAACTTTGGCAAGATTGGTTCCGATCCTCGTTCGATATTTTGGTTCAAAGAGGATTCCCATAGAATAGGTTCCTCCATTTGGATCTTTAGGATGGACCAAATCATGAGGACAAGAGGTTCCTCCATTTGGCAAGTACTTTGAAACATGCTTTTCAATACCGAACAAGTTTTTGGCTGGGTTCCGATCCTCGTTCGATATTTTGGTCCAAAGAGGATTCCAAAAGAAGTAGCTCCTCCTTTTGGATCTTTAGGATGGACAACATCATGAGGACAACTTTGACAAGATTGTTTCCAATCCTCATTCGACATTTTGGTCCAAAGAGGATTCCCAAAGAATAGGTTCCTCTATTTTGGATCTTTAGGATGGACCAAATCACGAGGACAAGAGGTTCCTCCATTTGGATCTTTAGGATGAATCAATTCATGAGGACAACTTTGACAAGATTGTTTCCCATCCTCGTTCGATATTTTGGTCAAAAGAGGATTCCCAAATAATAGGTTTCTCCATTTGGATCTATAGGATGAACCAAATCATGAGGACAAGAGGTTCCTCCATTTGGTTCTTTAGGATGGACAAAATCATGAGGACAACTTTGACAAGATTGTTTCCGATCCTCGTTCGACATTTTGGTCCAGAGAGGATTCCCATAGAATAGGTTACATATGTTTATTTGGCTTCAGCGTGTGGTGTGGTCAAGGTGACTTATATGTATAATAATTTTTTTATTTATCTTTTCTATATTTAATATTTAGAAGATAATGATTTCTAATTAGATTAGATATCATATTTTCTTATAAATATGACCAATGGGATTCATATTTTCTACTCTTCTCACTTTAATTAGGAAAGTGAAAATTCTCTCTTCAATATTTGCCCAATTGCCGATTTTACTTAGAAAAAAATTTAGAGATAATTTTTTCTTCTTTTGTTCTTCGGGTTTGATTCCCACAGGTCAGTTTTGCTTTCGATCAAGATATAGAGTAGAAGGATCCGGTGTTGCTGAGGATTGATGCTGTAAAGAAACTTCCAACTAATTCTCCATATTTTACTTAATGTAAGTAAAAGGCTTTAATTTTCGGAAAACTAGCATGAATTTACATGTTTTTATCACAAATTGCATGATATTAATAGATCTTAAATTAATCGTCAATTAGATTACTAAATAATATTCTGCTAATTTAGTAGATCACTCCCTTCAGTAGCAATGGTGGATGTTGACAAAGAAAAATGGCTAAAAGCCTTGGATCTTAATATGGAGTTCGTGTAGTCCAACTCAATCTGGGAACTTGTAGATAAACCAGTTTGGCTAAACCCATTGGGTGTAAGTGGATCTACAAGAGAAAACGTGAAGTCGATGGGAAAGTGGAGACTTTCAAGGCTAGACTTGCAGCAAAGGGGCCTAAGGAAGGAGTGGATTATGAAGAAACCTTCTCCCTTATTGCTATGTTAATGTCTATCACAACTCTTTTATCCATCGCTCCCCATTTCAATTATGAAATTTGGCAGATGGATGTCAAGATAACATTTCTGAATGGGTATCTTGATGAGAGTACATATATGCTCTAACCAGAAGGATTCATAGTCCAAGGTGAAGAACAAAAAGTATGTAGGTTGCAAAAATCCATTTATGGATTAAAGCAAGTTTCACGATGTAGAAGGAGAAAATTCAACCAATTACATTTTGCCACGTGATTATCTAAATAAATGAAAAAATGACACGTCATTAAATAGAGACCAATCATAATTTGACACGTGTCTTTATTTTAAAATAAAAGACATAAAATTGGCTAATAAGATGACGTCATGTGTCATTTTTCATGGTCATTTGATGATGTAAGTTGGTCCAATAAAATTGTGCCATGTGGTACCCAGGCCCATTATCAAATTAAACTCAGCCCACCAAAAGGCCCATTGAAAACTCTATAAATAGAGTAGGTCATTCATAATTCAAGGACAACTTTGGAGAGGAAGAAGACTGAAGACAATCTCGAAGGCTCTGACAATCCAAGATAACCTGGAAGACTCTGAACATCCTAGACGATTCGAAGAACGCGAAGATCCAAGACAATCTAAAGAATTCGAAGACGGAAGCCTCTGAAGAATTCGAAGATTGAAATTCCGAAGATCGACAACTCGAAGACTATAAAAACCCAAGACGACTGGAAGGATTATTCGAAGACAAATTCTTTGAAGATCAAGATCCCACAAGCCCAGAGAATTATAGTCTTCAAGATAGAAGATTTTCATTCAATCAATCCTTTGATCCGAGAACACGTCGATTGACCCTCGAGTCAAATTTTATACTTTTGAGAAAGCATCAGAGGATATTTATTAGAGATTGTAATTACTCAAATTAATCAATACAAATCATTTATTCCGTATTTATTTCTCCTTATCGAAATCTCTGTGTGAACAAATTGGCATGCCCGGTGGGACCTTGTCTACCTTTCATCTCTTTTTCATTCATACATCAACAAAACAATGGCATCTAAGAAGACATCTTCAACAGCTGCTAACTCAAATGACTCCCAGATGGGTCTTATCACTCGTACTCGTTCTAAAGATCTTCGATTACCAGAAATCCAATCTCTCTTTATTACTGAGAGCAAAATGAAGAAGCAACTGAAAGTACCTAATCATGAAGAGAATGTTAACATCCAAGATAACCCTCTTTCTGATAGTGAAACTGAAGATATATCTTCTCATCCTCTTGAAAATATCAAAGTACCTACTGTTCCATCAAATGATGAGATTATGTCTGTCATGATGGCTGATACCGGTAGTATTGAAGACAAGATGGCTGATATGGAGGAGAAAATTTCCATCCTGACAAAAGTAGTTGATGAACGAGACTCGAAGATTGCTTTTCTTATGAATAAGTTGGAACATCATGATGTAGCTGAATCAAGTCATAATCCTTCACAGGTGAAGATTGTTGAAGATAAAAGGAAGGATGTTCAAGAAAATCACCAACTTCAACACTCGACTTCGATTGCTTCACTATCGGTCCAACAACTCCAAGATATGATCACAAACTCCATCAGATCTTAATATGGAGGGCCGTCTCAAAATTCTCTTCTATATTCTAAGCCATACACGAAAAGAATTGATACTTTGAGAATGCCAATTGGCTACTAGCCACCAAAATTCCAATAGTTTGATGGAAAGGGAAATCCAAAGGAACATATCGCCCATTTCGTTGAAACATGTGAAAATGCTGGTACTCGAAGAGATTTTCTTGTTAAGCAATTTGTCCGTACGCTGAAGGGAAATGCTTTTGACTGGTATACTGACTTGGAGCCTGAATCCATTAAAAGCTGGGAAGAATTAGAAAAAGAATTCCTAAATCGCTTTTATAGCACAAGGCGAACAGTAATTATGATGGAGCTCACCAATGCAAAACAAAGGAAGGATGAACTTGTTGTTGAATACATCAACCGCTGGAGAACTTTGAGTCTTGATTGTAAGGATCGTCTCACTGAAATATCTGCTGTAGAGATGTGTATTCAAGGCATGCACTGGGGATTGCTTTATATCCTGCAAGGTATAAAACCCCGCACTTTTGAAGAACTAGCAACTCGCACTCACGATATGGAGCTAAGCATTGCTAGTAGGGGAAATAAGGAAACTTTCATCCCCGATTTCAGAAAAGATAAGAAGGAAGTGAAGGTCGAAAAAGCTCCAAAAATCTCTACCAAAGATTCTGTGGTTGTCAACACAACCCCATTTAAGTTTCCTCCAAAAGGAAAAGAAAAGATAGATGAAAGACGACAAGGAAATGAGAAGCATCGTCTAACTCTAAAGGAAAGACAGGAAAAGATCTACCCCTTTCCTGATTCTGACATCCCTGACATGTTAGAACAATTACTCAAGAATCAACTTATTGAACTTCCAGAATGTAAAAGACCTGAAGAAATGGGAAGAAAAAATGAGCCCAATTATTGTAAATTCCACCGAGTCGTTAGTCACCTAGTGGAGAAATGCTTTGTTTTGAAAGAAATAATCTTAAGGTTGGCTCAAGAAATAATGATTGAGCTGGATCTTGATGAGGTTGCTCAGTCAAATCATACTGCGGTAGCATCAACTACAAATGATCTGGATTTACAAAATCTAGAAGCGACCTTAATTCAATTTGGAACTCTCGAACCAGTTGTTGTTTGGTTCAGATCTAAAATCGAGAAGACCAGTCTGCAAGAGGAAATCAAGCCTGAAGACAATGAAGATGAAGTCGGATAGACTCTTGTAACCCGTCGAAAGCAACGTAAACCACGTCATATTGAGAAGAAATCTCTTCCATCCAGAATAAAGCGTGGAAAGAAGAATAAGCAATCAAGGAAGAAGAAGAGTAAGAAGCCTAAATTTGTGGTGGAAGAAAGCAAAGATATCATTCTTCTGCGACGAAAATTACTCTTGAAAGAATTCTTCCCACAGTTAACATACTCAGTGGTGATGATCATTCTATAGATAAGGCTCAAGATGTGACGAATTTGAATGATCTATCTTCTTTCACACTAAATGATCTGTTTTTACTTCCAGAACAGGTTAAACACGCTCTTATTGAGGCACTAAAATGTTCTAATGAAGGTTCTGATGCTTCTCAATCTCTGAATTCTCAAACATATACATGTACCTTATGTTGTACATCTATTGCTTTCACTGATGAAGATTTACTATTGGGGTCAAAGCCTCACAATAGACCTTTATTTGTTTCAGGATATCTCCGTGAGCAAAGAGTTAATCGAATTCTTATCGATAATGGCTCAGCAGTTAATATAATATCTAAATCCACAATGAAATAATTAGGAATCATAATGAAGGAATTGTTAAAAAGTCGTTTAATGATCCAAGGTTTTAACCAAGGAGGACAATGAGCAATAGGCATGATTCGCTTAGAACTCATCATCGGGGATTTAAAAGCTAATACTATATTTCATGTCTTTGATACTAAGACCACCTACAAGTTGTTATTAGGTCGACCTTGGATCCATGGAAATGGAGTAATAACTTTCAGCTTACACCAATGCTTCAAGTTTCATCAAGACGGTGTGAATAAAGTTGAGGCTGATACCAATCCCTTCACAGAAGCGGAATCTCACTTTGTAGACGCAAAATTGTATACATAAAGTGATGTAGTGGAAGAGATTATACGCGCGGAGATTCCTATGATTGAAAGTCCCAGAGAAGTGGAAGTAAAGTCACTGGAAGAAGCATTTGAGGCAAGTATAAATACTCCTGAGATTCAAGATTCCCCAAGAGAAGAACCTTTACAACCTTCACCTTCTCCTATTTTGAGATAAATCCCTTTATCCCAAAGGAAGAAGGGTCAATCACCATTTACCGAGTGCTCAAAAAAGGTAAAAGTTGAAGATGTTAAAATCTTGAAAGAAAGTTTTACCATACCTCTCACAAGGATGACAAACCAAGGAGTCAAGAATTCATCGGTGGAATATATTGACGAGAAGGTTATCAACAAAGATACTTGTAGTCCTAATGAATGGATTGAAGGAATGTATGATCCTAAGGTGTACAAACTTCTGGAAAATGCAAGATATGACTTTACAACTTGCACGAGGTTGGGAAGTTTAAAGCTCTTTGATAATGAAAGATCAGGACTCTCTTAAACACAAAAAAACCTTTTGAAGAAAGGTTATGCTGTACCACAGTCCAATGCTGGAATTGGTTATACAAACTCAGAACCAATTCGTATAACGAGGAAGGGGAAAAAGGGAGTTGAAGATATGCACTATATCTCGGCAAAAGAAATTGACGATTCAAAGGAAGAGAATGAAGTTAGTGAAAGGATCTCTGTCTTTGATCGCCTTGAAGTTCAAGCTACTCGTCCCTCTGTCTTCAAAAGATTGAATACATCTAGAAAAGAGGAAGAGGATCAACATAATACTTCAACTCGTTCTTCAGTTTTTCAAAGACTAAGTGTATCTACGAAGGAACAAAATTCTGTCTTTCATCGCATGTCACGTGAAAGTAAAGTGATACCCTTTAAAGAGAAACAATTATTTGGAGTAGACGATATAAAAGATATTAAAAGTATCATTCCTTCACAGATGAAGAGAAAAGCATCCCTCTTAATAAATACAGAGGGTTCTTTAAGAGTGAAGCGACATTTCATTATCTCTACCAATCCAACAAAAGAAGATTATGATGAGAATTATACAGAAGATAATGTTACTTGCCAACATGTTACTATAAAGAGACTTCAGACTCAGAGACTTCTGAGGAGCATGCTGATGAAGCTCCAATAACATTAGAAGATGGGAGCCAATCTACTGTTGACGAACTTAAGGAGATAAACCTTGGTACGATGGAAGCTCCTCGTGTAACCTTTTTAAGCGCATTGCTCTCTCAAGAAGAAGAAGCCGATTACATAAAATTGCTGATGGAATATAAAGATGTCTTTGCTTGGTCATACAAAGAAATGCCAGGACTTGACCCCAAAACTGCAGTCCATCATCTTGCGATTAAACAAGGTTATCGACCAGTTAAGCAAACACAACGTCGCTTCCGACCAGAACTTATTCCTCAGATTGAAATAGAGGTCAATAAGTTGATTGAAGCTGGATTTATTCGTGAGGTACAATACCCAACATGGATAGAGAATATTGTTCCCGTGAAGAAGAAAAATGGACAACTTCGTGTTTGTGTTGATTTTCGTGATTTGAATAATGCATGTCCAAAAGACGATTTCCTGTTGCCCATCACAGAAATTATGGTGGACGCCACCATAGGTCATGAAAATTTATCCTTCATGGATGGCTCATCAGGGCATAACCAAATCCGAATGGCTCTTGAAGACGAAGAAATGACTGCATTTCGCATTCCGAAAGGAATATATTGCTATAAAGTAATGTCATTTGGGTTGAAGAATGCTGGAGCTACTTATCAACATGCTATGCAAAGAATTTTTGATGATATGTTACACAAACATGTTGAATGCTACGTAGATGATTTGGTCATTAAATCCAAGGAAATGGCAAATCATTTACAGGATTTGAAAACAGTCTTTGACCGCCTAAGAAAATATCAGTTAAAGATGAATCCCCTCAAATGTGCATTTGGTGTGACTTCAGGAAAATTTCTTGGCTTCATTGTAAGACATCAAGGAATCGAGATAGATCAATCAAAAATTGATGCTATCCAAAAGATGCCAGAACCTCAAAATTTGCAACAGTTAAGGAGTCTCTAGGGACGTTTAGCCTATATTAGAAGATTTATCTCCAATTTGGTGGGCCGTTGTCAACCCTTCCAGAGATTGATGAAAAAAGATACAAGGTTTGAATGGGATAAAGCATGTTAAAATGCTTTCGATAGTATAAAGAAATACTTGTTTAATCTTCTAGTTTTAGGTGTGCCTATAAGAAGAAAACCTTTGATCTTATATATTGCTGCACAAGAAAGGTCACTTGGAGCATTGTTTGCACAAGAAAGTGAAAAAAGGTAAAGAACAAGCACTCTATTATTTGAGCAGAACTTTGACTGGAGCCAAATTAAACTACTCTCCAATCGAAAAAATGTGTCTTTCACTCTTTTTCGCTATTGATAAGTTGAGGCATTACATGCAAGCTTTCACAGTGCACTTGGTGGGACAAGCATACCCAATTAAATACATCTTATCGAGACCTGTTATTTCTAGAACACTAGCAAAATAGGCAATTTTGCTTCAACAATATGACATTGTCTATGTTCCATAAAAGGCGGTTAAGGGGCAAGCAGTAGCATATTTTTTGGCAGATCATCCAGCCCTATTAGATTGGAAGTTATTTGAAAATTACCTGATGAAGAATTCTTGTATGTTGAAACCACTGATCCTTGGACTATGTATTTTGATGGAGCATCACGGAGAAATGGGGCAGGAGCAGGTGTAGTTTTCATTTCACCCGAACAGCACATGCTACCATATAGCTTTGCATTTGCTGAATTGTGTTCTAATAATGTTGCTGAGTATCAAGCGGTCATCATTGGTCTTCAAATGGCGTTAGAGATCGGGATAACACATGTAGACATCTACGAGGACTCTAAGTTGGTAATTAATCAATTGTTATTAGAGTATGATGTGAAACATGAAGACTTGATACCTTACTTCAAGCTTGCTAAAACTTTATTAGAATAATTTAAAAGTGTAAGCCTAGAGCATGTCCCAAGGTTAGAAAATAATAAAGCAGACGCCTTGGCAAATCTTGCTACTGCGCTCACAATTCCTGAGGATGAAATCTTAAATATTCCTCTGTGTCGAAGATAGATCATGCTCCCTGTTGAAAATAATCTTCAAGAAGCAAATATGATATCGGTTTATGTCATTGAAGAGGAAGATTGGCGGTAACCCATCATTGACTATCTTGAGCATGGAAGACTCCCTACAAACCCTCGTCAGAAGAGTGAAATACGAAGAAGAGCTTCTCGTTTTATCTATTATAAAGATACACTCTACCATCGATCATATAAAGGACTTTTCCTTCGGTGTCTTGGAAAAGAAGAATCAGTTTAAGCATTGGAAGAAGCTCATTCATGTGTTTGTGGTGCTCATCAATCAGACCCGAAACTCCATTATCAATTGAAGAGAACGGGATATTACTGGCCTACGACGGTTCAAGATTCAATGGAATATGCAAAAAAATGTGAAGCTTGTCAATTCCATGCTAACTTTATACATCAACCTCCAGAGCCATTACATCCTACTGTGGCTTCGTGGCCTTTTGAAGCATGGGGACTTGATCTTGTTGGACCAATTACACCTAAGTCATCAGCGGGCACTCTTGCATTCTTGCTAGAACTGACTACTTCTTAAAACGGGCTGAGGCGATCCCACTAAAAGAAGCAAAGTAATAACATGTAGCAAACTTTATTCGCACCCATATCATTTATCGATATGGAATTCCTCGCTATATTGTGACAGATAATGGGAAACAATTTTCTAACAGTTGGATTGATAAATTATGCGAAAAGTTTGGCTTCAAGCAATACAATTATTCCATGTACAATGCCGCAGCAAATGGATTAGCGGAGGCATTTAATAAAACATTATGCAACTTGTTGAAGAAAGTGGTCTCAAAGAAAAAAAGAGATTGGCAAGAGAGGATTGGAGAAGCATTGTGGGCATACAGAACTACTTACCGCACTCCTACTCAAGCGCCACCTTATTCTCTTGTTTATGGAGTGGAAGCTGTCCTCCCATTGGAAAGAGAGATTTCATCCTTACGCATGACAATTCAAGAAGGACTAACTGAGGAAGAAAATTCTAAGATACGTCTTCAAGAGTTAGAAGCATTGGATGAAAAGAGGCTTGATGCACAACAATCCTTAGAATGTTATCAAGCACGCATGTCTAAAGCTTTCAACAAAAGAGTACGACCTCGATCTTTTCAAGTTGGCGATCTTGTACTTTCAGTTCAAAGACCCATTATCACAACTCGACATACATGGAACAAGTTCACATCCAAATGGGATGGACCCTATGTTGTGAAGGAAGTCTACACAAATGGAGCATACAAGATAGTTGATAAAGATGGACTACAGATTGGTCCTATCAACGACAAGTTTCTTAAGAGATATTATGCTTAAATTGTAAGGCTCCTAATCGTAAGAGCCTAAACTGCATGATATTGCACTTGAACTACGTTCGACTTGATCCCTATTCATATAAAGGGTACGTAGGCAGCTTAAAGGAAACTTTGAGTTCAGTTAAACAAAAAAAATCTCTTTGTACTTGAACTACGTTCGACTTGATCCCTATTCATATAAAGGGTATGTAGGCAGCTTAAAGGAAACTTTGAGTTTAGTTAACCAAAAAAAAAATCTCTTTGTAATCGAACTACGTAATGACTTGATCCCTGTTCATATAAAGGGTACGTAGGCAACTTAAAAGAAGATTTAAGTTCAGTCAACCAAAAAAAAACCTCTTCATATATCTTTAAATGAGAACGTCAATAAACATTACCAGAAATCACCTGACAAGCCAATGTTAGTTGTGATTCTTCATTAGAATGCTTCTTATGTATTGGGGACTGCAAAACCATAAAGTTGAAGAAAGATCATGATATGAAGGCCTCTCTTTCTTCTAAAATTACACCATGATGCAAATCCTTAAAAAAAAAAAAAAGGTGATCATCATCAATATCTGGAAATGTCATCACTACTATAATCAAAAGCCGAGATTGTCAGTAAGGTGAGTCAATATCTTCAGAAAGATGATCAACAATATCACAGGTAAAAGAATTGTTTCCAACCCAGCACATGAGAGTGTTATCATTGTTAGGACGGTGAGTCAATATCTTCAGGAAGGTGATCAACAACAGCCCATGTGAAAGAATTGTTACTAAAACCAGCACATGAGAGTGTTATCATTGTTGGGAAGGTGATTTAATATCTTCAGGAAGGTGATCAACAACAGCCCATGTGAAAGAATTGTTACCAAAGCCAGCACATGAGAGTGTTATCATTGTCCGGAAGGTGAGTTAATATCTTCAGGAAGGTGATCAACAACAACCCATGTGAAAGAATTGGTACCAAAGCCAGCACATGAGAGTGTTATCATCATCGGGAAGGTGAGTTAATATCTTCAGGAAGGTGATCAACAACAGCCTATGTGAAAGAATTGTTATCAAAGCCAGCACATGAGAGTGTTATCATTGTCGGGAAGGTGAGCCAGTATCTTCAGGAAGGTGATCAACAACAACCCATGTGAAAGAATTGTTACCAAAGCTAGCACATGGGAGTGTCATCACTGTAAAAGAGGTGACCACCGCCGGTAAAAATTGGGAGTGTTGTCACTGTAAAGAAGATATCGCTATCGCTAACGTGGAGGCATCGACATTGAAGATCAAGAACAATTGTATGATAAAAGAAAAGACAAGGATATCAGACAAATATACATTGGTATAACTGTATATATTGCATACCTTCTTCGGAAAACAGAATGGATAGTTAAAATCTTCCCAAGATACGAATTCGAAATGCACTAGAAGATGCAGAATAAATTCCCTGTCAATCTTAGATCAATTACCAAAAATAAAAAAAAGTAGACAAGATTGTACTAAAACTAACAAATTGATTTGTTCATTAGTGAGTAATCACAATCTAAAAAATAATAATTTATCATACCACAATTGTTGAGATATGAAGTTGAAGGATAATTTGTTCGGATCGAAATCAAAGTCAGGTCATGTAGTTTCTTGGGATGATTGTTGCTGCAACTAAAAATGAATCGTGAATGACACAAATGCATTGGCAGAATGACATAAGTTAACAACAATTCAGTTTACTACATTTGACAATGAGAAAAAAAATGGTGAATTTGAGTACCACGTGTCGCATGCTTTTTTAAAAAAGGCAACAAAAAAAAAACATTTGCATTAGGAGCTTCAGACCTGCCATTATCTTATAAATATATATATATATCATTAGGGAAAATGCGAGTTGCACTAAAAGAAAAAAAAAACCATTCTTTCAAATGCAACAATCGAAAACCCCCTATGTTCAGGCCAAAAGAAAAAAAAAAATATATATATATATATATATAATAAACTTGCAAGTTGTAATCTCAATGCAACTCAAAAAAAAAATGTTGAACATGACACCACAAGTTTTGAGAGGCTGCAAGGTTCTGACAAAAAAAAAAACAAAAAAGGGAAAACATCAATTTGGTCAAACATTATTTGGTCAAACATTATTTTCTCATGTTTCAATACAATTCATGATAAAAAGAACTTTCTATGAAAGCAAATAAGAAGGAAACAAAAAAAAAAGGAGAATTGCACAGACTTACCTCGTCTATGGAGCGGCAGTGGTGAAGCGGCGGTGGGATTTTCTTAGAGAAAAAAAAGTGCACCCTTATATAGTGAACTAAAAAAAAAATAGGTCAAATAAAAAAAGTTACATTTTTAGTATCCCATAAATTGAGGCATAAATGCTACTAATTAAAATTATACTCCTATTAAAATATCAATCAAATAGGAATAATAATTTTGATTAAATATCAATCTTCTCTACCGTATGGAATCAAACTTCTCCAAAATTCAAAATTCAAATTTGCACAAATTATATTTCGTCAAAAAAATTAATTAAGAGATGAAATTAATTTGTTATCAAACTTCTGGGACAAATCTCAAATTATGGTTAGCAACTTAGCCAAATTCAAAATTTTCTCCTAATTAAAAAAAAAGAGTAATATTGCATCAAATTTATGGAATTCAAATTCAACTCTCTATTCCATTTATATACGATGGATAGTCGAGAGTACATGTTACCTGATCAAAATAAAAATGTCATAAATTCATATTTTGATTATTCAAAGTGTCAAATAAAATCAACTTTTGACACTTGATTTAAAAAAAAAAAAAAAAGAAACCTCAATCACAAATTTTGATTGTAAAATATTTTCAAGATTCATCCACAAACCAACTCGTGCATGAATCTCGAAAAGGGGGCATTTGTAGAAGGAGAAAATTCAACCAATTACATTTCGCCACGTGATTATCTAAATAAATGACAAAATGACACATCATTAAATAGAGACCAATCATAATTTGACACGTGTCTTTATTTTAAAATAAAAGACGTAAAATTGGCTAATAAGAAGACGCCATATGTCATTTTTCATGGTCATTTGATGATGTAAGTTGGTCCAATCAAATTGTGCCATGTGGCTCCCAGGCCCATTATCAAATTAAACCCAGCCCACCAAAAGGCCCATTGAAAACTCTATAAATAGAGTAGGTCATTCATAATTCAAGGACAACTTTGGAGAGGAAGAAGACTGAAGACAATCTCGAAGGCTCTGACGATCCAAGATAACCTCGAAGACTCTGAACATCCAAGACGATTCGAAGAACGCGAAGATCCAAGATAATCTGAAGAATTCGAAGACCGAAGCCTCTGAAGAATTCGAAGATTGAAAATCCCGAAGATCGAACATGTAACGTCTTGTTATTTTGAAGTGAATTTTATTTTATTTTATTTTATTTAATATTGTTTATTTATTTATTTATTTCAATTTAAGTATTTAGTTTAATTATTATTTTTGTAATTTCGATTTTAGTAGTTAATTTCGTCCAAAATTCTTTTAATCGTTTTAATACTTTTAAATTCGCTTCAGTGACATTAATAATTATTAATAGGCCAATTAATAATTATTAATCACCTTTAGATTTATTTAAGAGCTTCGGGTTTCGATTCATAAGTCAAAAGTCATAAAAGGACGCAACCGTCATTTCCAATTTCTTAAAAATATCCAAATTACTATTCATTCATCTTTAAATATACCCATTTGACCAAATTTGACTCCATTGCTTCATTTTTTCTTCCCAAAACCGTGGGTACCAATAGGGGGAGGGAAATTTTCGGGTTTTGCTCGTTTCTCGGCGGATCGACTTGATTTCGGTTGCATCGGAAAGCCTTCGGTCCTAGGATTCTTCTCCACCTAGCCATCGTACTTTCCATCCACGTTTTATGGACTTCTCGGTAAATTAAAGTTCAAACCCTAAGCTCCAAATAGTGTTTTAATGGAGTTTTCTCTTTGATTCTTCGATTTCTTGTCGGGAAACTCGGTGTTTGTAAATACGGAGTTGTTTTAAGAGTTTTTAAAAACTTTCCCTTAACCCTAAAACCGAGTTTCAGTCGAAACTCTTCCCGTTTGAAATTTACCTTTTGAGGTTTGATTATGGGTTAATTATTATTGAAATAATGTTTATTGTAATTCAATTCAGGAAATGACATATTGTTTAAAAACCCTAATTATCGATACCCATTGAAATCGGGAATATCGAAATTGCTTGAAACCAACTCGAAACACATCTAAATTGCCTAAAAGCCGGAAAACCAAACCCGAGACCCTTTTTTCATGGGGGGCCGAGAGCCTCATGTGGGGTTTGTTGAGTTTTTCGTCGTTTTGTACGTGTAGATGTTGTTCGACCGTTATTTGGTTAATTATTGATTGTTAGATATAATTATAATTGTAGGTGGTTTGAATTTTGCTTGATCGCTCTATCGGAGGTTGGGAGCGAAATCATCTTTTACTAAGGTGAGAATAGTTAGGATTTAAAGTAATTATAAAAAGCGAATAAGTATGTTGATTTGTAGAATTAGAAACTAAGACTAAGATTCGAATCTAAGATTAGAGGGAAGTGAGTTAGTGCCCTTAGGATTAGGAGTTAATCCTTTAAGTGAGAACTTAGGAGTTCTCGAGGAAAACATTGAATCTTAGAAAAAATTCTAAGTTAGATTCATTTCGAAGTTTAGGATGAATCCTTGGAAGTTAAAAGATCCAAACTTTAAGATAGAACGGTTAATAGAACCTCGGATTTTATTGGAAGTTTAGAATCCTTGAAGGAATAGATTAATCGTTTAAGATAGGATATACTTTTATTAATGTAGCGGAGTTCGATTTACATATCGCTCTTCCGGAAGTTCCTATCTATTTACTTTATGCCCATTTACTTTATGATTGTTTCTGCTACTTTAATATCCGCACTTTACGTTATTCACTTTTGCGAGCATACCATAACATATTGCACCATAACATCTCGCATCATTGAAAGAAAAGAAGGGAGAATGATGAATCCTATGGGAAGTTCACATTACCTTCAGAGAAAAAAGAAAAGAAAGTGAAAAAGGAAAGAAGGGAGAATGTTGGACCTTACGGAGAATGTCCGCATCGCCTTCAGAGAAAAAGAAAAGAAGGTTGAATGGGTGTCCTACGGGATGTACTCATTACTTCTTCATTCATAAGGTTGAATGGGTATCCTACGGGATGTACTCATTATCTTCATTCATGAATAAAAGGGTGAATGCGAATCCTACGGGATGTCCTCATTACCTTCATGCATATGATCAACGGAAATATATATCATGGATAAAGAATCGAGATGTTATATTCATTCAAGTTTATTTACTTTTCTTACTTATGGTGTAACAAGTTAATGGATGAGAATTTGACTACGAGTGTTAGTAATATCATCCTTTGGAGATTATAGAATGAAATTACCTAGAGTTTGGAGAACTTTAGGAATGGTTGTGTCAGATTAATTGGACACAAATCGAAATACGAGTTTGAGGTCTATCTTTACTTTTTATTCTTATTATTCTCAATGAGCTTAAGTTGTTAGCTCATGATATTACAAAAATTTCAGGTAATGCCCTGACTAGAGGTTGTGGGAAAGGAGATGGTGCTGCATGATCGAGGGATGATGATTTCGAGATGGACTAGGTGTTATGTAAAAGTCCATGTACATGATTTTGTGAATTTTATATAATTTTGAGATTTGTACAATTGTATATAGCTCTTAAGAGCTTTTGTCTTTACTTTTATGATTTTAAATCATTTTGAACTCCTGGATAGGAACTTAATGTTCCTTGTGTATTGTAGATTTTGAAATTAAGATGTAAACAGGTTTTGGCTAGCCAATTTTCAAACATAACTACACCAATTTCTTAAAATATAAAGACTTCCGCTGTGAATTTCTAATTTAAATTATTTAAAAGTGACGGGTCGTCACAGAACAACTCGAAGACTATAAAGATCCAAGACGACTTGAAGGATTATTCGAAGACAAATTCTTTGAAGATCAAGATCCCACAAGCCCAGAGAATTATAGTGTTCAAGATAGAAGATTTTCATTCAATCAATCCTTTGATCCGAGAACACGTCGATTGACACTCGAGTCAAAGTTTATACTTTTGAGAAAACATCAGAGGATATTTATTAGAGATTGTAACTACTCAAATTAATCAATACAAATCATTTATTCAGCATTTATTTCTCCATATCGAAATCTCTGTGTGAACACACGATCTTAGAATATTAGATTTGCATTGCGGTCAAATCATATGACTTTGAACAAAATGTTGATGAGTCATGTGTCTACAAGAAGATACTCAACAAAGACATGGTGTTTCTCATTTTATACGTAGACGACATCTTACTTATTGGGAATAATATAAGGGCCTTATCGAACGTTAAAAAATGGCTGGCTAGCGAATTCCAAATGAAAGATTTGTGAGTGGCTCAATATGTTCTGGTATCTATATTATTAGGGATCACAAGAATAAGACGTTAGCGTTGTCTCCGGCATCCTATATTGACAAGATAGTTGCCAAATATGGGATGAATAAATCCAAAAAAGGAGCATTACCTTTCAGGCATGAGATTTATTTGAGAGTATGAGACAGTATCTTTATGCATCAGCAATTGAAAGTTTAATGTATATGATGTTGTGCACTAGACTGGACATCTATTATGCAGTTGGGATCGTCAGACGTTATCAATCAAACCCTGGTAGAATGTTATTGTTATCTCATTGGGTCAAATTTTTTTTCCTTTTATATTGGTTCGATGGGCTTTGGTTATTTGGGTTTGCCTTGTGTGAAGGCGTTGATGCAAAATTTATCCTCTATATTAACAAATAACTTAGAATAAAATTAGAGTTTTAGTTCCAAAAACTCATTTAAATGATACCTATTTATCCCAAAATAAGAATAAAAATAACAAATATTAAAAATCCATTTAATTTGGAAATTATCCCTGCATTTTTCTATAGTTATGTGTCAATATGTCTAAAAACCAGCCGATTACAGACAAATTTTTTTTTTTAAATATAGATATAAATTAATAAAAAAATAAATTCAAGTCCAACCATGAATCATGCATGCATTTGAACCCTTGCATGCAATTCCAAACATCAAAAGCCAAAAACGTTACATGTTTTTGTTACAACTAATCCACATAGTAAGTCCAAAAACAAATTTTTTATGATATATTTGACTATGCAAAAATTTTAAAATCATATATTTTTAAAATAAAATATGCCTGGTTGTTCCTCACCGATTTCGTTTATTTAAAAAAAAAAATTATTATATATTTTTTCCTGTAATTCCAATCACCTTCCAAACGGTTTGACCACCGAACAAAATATTCAACATATTTTACCTTATTAAGACACTCATGGATATGTTGAACAAAATATTCAACATGTTCTTGGAAATTAAGCCCTTCCTAAGAATCTTCCTTTTCCCTTTCCTATTTCTTAGAGAGAGAATCCACCATTAAAAAAAAACCGAAATTTTATGAAGTTTTGCTGAAAAAACCAGAAATCTACTAAAACAGAAACATGATTTCCTCTCCGTACGTGTCCATAAAACCATGCATTTTGCCTGTTTTTCGTCGTCCCTTGAAAGCAAATCATTTTAAACTCTCTTCTACGATCGATTTGACCCGTTTGATAATCATTTTTGTTTTTGGTATCTGATTTTATAGTTTTTTCATCTTATAATTTAAGCCCAATCTTGAAACCAAAAATCAGTTTTTGAAAACGTGTTTTCTAGGCCGGTTTAAAATCTATATCCTTCCTTCTTTTTTACTCTTAGTTTTTATTTTTGTAAAACAAGATTCTTTGATAACCAATTTACTTTTTAGCTATTCTTACTTTTAAAAAAAATGTATTTTAAATTTGGAATAAAATTTAGCGGCAAAATTAATAATTTTTCTAGCAATATTTAATTGGCTTTAAAAAATATATGTAAATATAGCAATTTTTAGTTGGGTAAATCTGTGATAAACATTAAATTACATATTTTTACACTAAGTTTATCATTGATACACACAATAATCATTGTTAATTATCATTGATTAACATAGTAAAAATTGTCATATTTGCAAATACTTTTTAGAGTTGATATTTTTATAAATATTGCATCAAAATCTGCTACCCAATGAATTTTCTCTAAAATTTAATAATTTTTTTCATTCAATTTTAAAAAAAACAAAAATAAAAAGTTAATTAATTTCAAATCTTATTTTATTTAATATTATTATTTTGTGAATGAGCTTTATTTGTTTTGGGGTGTTAAAAGCAGGAAGATTCAGTAATATGGTAGATGCCAATTTGGGAATTTTGAAAGAGAGAATAGAAGAGGTGAAGGTGAGAGAGGGACTGGGAGAGAAGCTTCAGATGCAGGAGTGAAAATGGATGGAATTATGAAACTTCCTATAATTACAAACTCAAAAAGGATAAAGAGATTTCTCAGTTTCATGATTTCTTATTATTAGTTTGTGGGTCTTTGGGAATCACATTCCTTAGTGGTAGTTTTTTCCTTTGTTTAATTTCATTTATTGTTCATTTCCATCAATTCATTTCAATTTGTTCTTAAAGAAATATTTTATGCATATTTTAAATCAAACATATGACAGCCAACGAGAGCATAGCTCAATCGGTTAGGCAGCTACTCCCTTCCCTTGAGGTCGAAGGTTCGAGTCCCCTTCCCTCAATTTGATGTAATATCTTAAAACAAAAAAATCAAACATATGACTCTTGTGTGTACATCTTGTATTAATTTTTTCCTTTTATATATTTGGCTTTAGACCTTACACTTATGATTTATTTAGATAGAAATGTTAACTATAAAGAAGTTTTAAAAAATTAATTAATGTCCACATAGATCCCTACCATGATTTTATAATTTAAATTAAGGGGTATTTTTTTTAAAATGTCACATTTTAATGATAAATTTTAAAAATAGTAAAAATTTTAAGAATTTTTAAAAGTGATACTTTTAACCTTCGTTAATTTAATGAATGAAAATTGTAAAATTAATGATTATATAAAAGTGGTAAAACTAATCAAAACTTTAAAAATTATCGAATTTTATTCAAAAACATGTTAATAACCATTTTAAACAATGTAACCTACAAATAAGAACTTAGTGATTTTAGTCAAATTCATAAACACCCAAATAGTTGTAGAATTATGCTAAAGACATTCTTACTAATTTCTTTAATAAAACCAATAATCTCTTCCTCTTTTACCTTCTTCTAGCCGTAAATTTTTTTTTAGCGGCGAAGGAAATTCTATAATATCATTTTAAAGAAAAGTATGGGGCAAAATAGCTAAATACTAAAAAGTCAATTTTACATTAAAAGTTTCAATTTTAAAATCAAAATGTTCATTTTTAAAATAATTGTCCCCATATTTAAATAGTGCTTTTGTCCTTTGAGAAGATTAGAATAGTAAAAGAAAATAGCAGTTTAGCGATATAATAATAGAATTACCGATAAAAAAGGCCCGTAATATTTTTTTGTTATCGTTATTAGATAGTAACGACGGAATTCGTTGTTAATTAGCGATGTAACATTTTTCCATCACTACAAAATATTGACCAAACTTAATGATGCAATGCGTCGCCGAGTTAAGTCAGAGTAAACCGTTGACTCTAACGTCAGAAGGAGTCATTAGATTGAATTGTTTTTAGAAATTGTATAGTGATGCATTACGTCATTGGTGTAGAGACCAAATGCATCGCAGAAAAGGTTAATGTGATACTTTTGACCTTAACGACAGAATGCGTCGTTGGGTAAAGTCAAAGTAAACATTTGACGTTAACGCGGAATGCGTCGCTCTTGATTATTGTACTTTTTTTAATTAGTATATTATTTAGAATTGCAAAATAATTAAATTGTTATTTAGAATTATAAAATAATAAGTAATATATTAAAATATAATAAAAGAAAAATATTATATTAATAATTCAAAAATATCTACATAAATAAAAATCTTAAAAAATTGGAAAACTACTACAGATCAGCAGGAGGATCTAGCAATGGAATAATCGACGATACTGCCTTCATCAAAGCTCGAAATCACGTCGAAATTGTGACTCCTTGTGATGACCCGACTCTTTTTAAATTCATTTAAATATAAAACACAGTGAAAGTTTTTATATTTTAAGAAAAAATGGCGTGGTTATGTTTGAAAGTTGGCTAGCCAAAACCTGTTTACATCTTAAATTCTGACACTACAAAAAAACTGTCAAAATGCGACCAGAAATTTGCGACCAAAAAAATATGGTAGTTTTCTGGTGACCACCTGGTCACTTTCTTTGAAGGTTGACTCTAAGTGACAATTTGGTCACTTTTTTTGCGACCATATGGTCGCATTTTTGTGACTAAAATATTCCTTGGTAGCAAAAAATGGCGCGTAATTTTGGAGGGAAGAAAGCTACCAAATGGTCACAATAAAAAGTGTTTTTTTGCGACCATATGGTCGCATTTTTGTGACTAAAATATTCCTTGGTAGCAAAAAATGGCGCGTAATTTTGGAGGGAAGAAAGCTACCAAATGGTCACAATAAAAAGTGACCAGATGGTCGCAATTTTGGTGACCGTAAAGTGAGCAGTGGTAGCTTATAATTGGAGGGAAGAAAGCTACCAAATGGTCACAATAAAAAGTGACCAGATGGTCGCAATTTTGGTGACCGTAAAGTGAGCAGTGGTAGCTTATAAATGGAGGGAAGAAAGCTACCAACTGGTCACAATTATAAGTGACTAGATGGTCGCAAATTATGTGATTTTTATAGGACCAATAATTGATAAAGAATCTGGTGGGATAAAAGCTACCAAGTGGTCACCCAAAAAGTGACCATGTGGTCGTAAATTCTGACTTGATGTGACCAGGGCGGTGAGGAAAATTTGGCGTGAATCGACCAGGTGGTAGCAAAAATACTACCATCCTGGTCGCAAATGAGCAGAGGAGTCCATTATAAAAACCCCTCCACCCATTGTTTCTTAGCATTAAGAAAAAAGAAAATGAGAGAGTGGATGTATGTTCGTTTGATAGACGGGTATTTGAACGATGAGTTCGTGGCCAGGGGTTGAACAGTTTGTTAAGTTTTGCATGACAACTGTCTATTATGAAAAGTATGGTGGAAAGCTACGCCGCCTGCGTGCAGAAATGCGACAATAGGAGAATCATACCGGTTCTGAGTTGAAGGTGCATCTTTATATCTGGGGGTTTGTGCGGAATTATTATCACCGAGTGTTTTAGGGGGAAACACAGGAAATGTTCGACGACAGATTACAGGAATCGAGACGATACGAAGGTAGCGCTCGAATGTAGAGGTTGTTGACGAAGAATGGAATGATGAACAACGTATTGTCGATGCACGCAAATGATAATTGATGGTGCGGGGTATGGGGGCAATGAAAATTTCCGTGAAAGATTAAACGTAGAGCGAAGATGAACGGGTTGTAGAAGAGGAAATGAATCCAGGAAGCACGTAAGATGCACGAGATGCTAAAGAGACCAGCCGACCATTGTACGATGGGTGTGAGGTAAGTCAACTTGTTCTGCCGCTCTGGAACTTTTAAATATAAAGGCGCAGTACAACATACCGGGTAGAGGATTTGATGCGATTGAATCGTGGTTTCGTCGATGCGCTCCAGAAGAAAATAATATGCCCCACAGTTTGTACGACACGAAAAAGCTAGTGGAGGGACTTGGATTACCCGTGGAGAAATTAGATTCGTGTCAAAACGGATGCATGATTTACTAGGATGTGGATGAGGACCTGCATCATTGCAAATCCTGTTTTCTTCCAAGATACAAACAAGGGAAACGCGGCCGATTCGAATGCCCGCATGTTCTATTTACCTGACCCCACGCCCTGCGCACCGGTTGTATGCATCGGATGTGATGGCCTCGCACATGAGATGGCATCACGAGCATTCACAGGATGAAGGTGTTATGAGACATCCCTCGAATCTTTGCGGCATGGAAGCATTTAAATAATTGTCATCCAGGATTTTGCACAAGATCCGAGAAACGTTAGATTGGGCTTATGCACGATGGCTTCAACCCGTTCGGGGCATCCAGGGCACAATATTCGTTTGGCGATCATGGTAACCCCGTATAACTTGCCTCCCTCGATGTGCATGCGAGACCCGGTGATTTTTCTAGCAGTGATCGTACTTGGGCCGAAAAGTCCAAAACAGAAACTGGATGTGTGTTTGCAACCACTTATTGCAGAGTTGAAAAGGTTGTGGACTGACGGTGTTATGACGCACGACATTTCGAAGAAACAAAATTTCTTGATGCGCGCCGCGTTAATCCGGACGATCGGTGACTTCCCTGCGTATTCAATCGTCGTCAGGATATGTTGATATTTAATTGCTTTCATATACATTTTTGAGTCGGTGTTTAGCTTTTGTTATTGCTTTCCTTAGTCATTGTAGTTAATTGTGTGAACCTCAATCTTTTCCTCTTAAAGGATGGAGTCACTGGGGACATACGCATGTTCGCATTGCATGCTAGACACGGATGCATTTTATCTCGTAAACCTGGTAGGAAAACTTGTTGGTTTGACTGTCACCGTCGATTCTTGCCTTTGAATCACACTTTCCGTTCAAACGGCGGATCGGAAAAAGGGTCGACGAGTAAGAAAACAAACCCCCCCGACCATGTATAGTGGAAGACAGATTCTGCACGGTATAGATACTATAGGGATGCAGAAGATTACCGTGGAAGGTGCAGAAAGTGCAAACAATGTGGCTGGAAAAAACACGGGTTGGAAGAAACGAAGTATTTTTTGGGATCTACCGTATTGGGAAGATCTACTGATTAGACACAATCTTGATGTAATGCATATCGAGAAGAATTTCTTTGACAACATTTTCAATACGATTTTGAATGTTCCGGGAAAAACGAAGGACAATCTGAAGGCACGTTATGATATACGAGAGATATGTGACCGTCCTGAGTTGGAGCCTGACGACAATGATAATTACGCAAAAGCAAAGTACATGTTGACGACGGATGAAAAGAAAACATTATTTAAGTGGATCAAATCCATCAAATTCCCGGACGGATACGTTTCGAATTTGAGTCGGTGTATAGACAGTCAAAAACATATCATGTTCGGGATGAAAAGCCACGACTGTCATATATTCATGCAATGATTGATGCCCGTCGCGTTTAGACCGTTCCTAGAGAATAGACATTGGGAGCCGCTTGCCCAGTTGAGTGTTTTTTTCAGGGACTTGACATGTACCGAGCTGACGGAAGCTACTGTCGCTTCAATGAGTTCGGAGATCTCCGTTATTATTTGTAAGTTGGAGCGAATGTTCCCACCTGGCTTTTTGACTCCATGGAGCATCTTCCAGTGCATCTTCCATACGAGGCATTCTTAGGGGGTCCCGTACATTACCGCTGGATGTACCCATTTGAAAGGTAAGCACAGTTATTTTGTAATGTACGCGTATGAATCAAGACTGATGATCATCGAATGTTAATAATGTTTTGTACCCACAGTACTTACGTCGGTTGAAAAAGATGGTTGGAAATAGATCACGAGTAGAAGGATCTATCTGTAGTGCGTACCTGACGCAAGAGACTACCACATTTTGTTCATACTACTTTGATCAACACATTGCAGAGCAGTTTCGACCGTCAAAACGAAACGTTGTCGATAATTTACTTGAAGGTGTTGACATGAACGACTTGCCGATTTTTACGGAACCTGGCATGACAGTTGGAAGATCAGTGCAAGGCCGTTGACCCGATTCTGAGTATCACGTAATGCAGACATACGTGTTATGCAACTGCGCAGAGATCGAGCCTTACATAGAGTGAGTTTGTAACTTAACATTATTCCATCGCATAAACAATTACAAACTATTTGCTAACTATTTTTGTAACATACAGATTATTTCTAAACGTATATGTTCGAATGACACGAGTTGGTCTTACAGACGCTGAGGAGGGGTCAATAATCGACAAAGAGTTTCGTTCTTGGTTCAGTGCATACGTGAGTTATTTTAAATTGTCAAACAACCGTTGCATTATGTTGAAACAATTACTATCTTCCTAACATTACTGTATGTGGACAATGACACAGGTTGACTCCCCTACATTACCGGTGGATGATCCTCGCATCATTTCTTTGGCAAAGGGACCTAGACGGATAGCAAGGTCATATGGTGGATACGTCGTAACGATTCTGATTTCAAACGAAGGCGCATTCGGTGAACATGGCAACAAACAACGGTGGTGTTTCCATAAAAGGTCACGTGTTGGAAGCCAAACGAAGACGATTACTGGAGTAATCGATGAGATTCTTGAGATTCAATACGCAAGTCCGACGCTAAAACACATTGTTCTGTTCAACTGCACTTGGTTCGAGACAACCAGATGAGGCGGAGTCCGTAAGATTGATCATTTACAAATCGTTGAGGTAAAGAAGTCTAAGCATATGATCACCGCTGATAGGTTCGTCCTGGCTTCACAAGCGATTCAAGTTTATTACCTGAACTATCCGATTAATAGACGAGATCTGACAGATTGGTTAGTTGTTTGTAAAGTTAAACCACGTCAGGTAGAAGAAAACTTGTCCGAGAAAGACGACCACGCAGAGGAAGCTGTTGCTTTTCAAGAAGATGAGATACGATCTCGTGCAATCGACGATGGTCAGAATGCAAGTACTGTTCGTCCTTTGAACGATGGAACGATAACATTGCATGATGATGATGATGATATAAATGCTTCCACTTCTCACGCACGTGACATTGATGCTGAATTTATTCGAGACGATGAATCTGATGAAGAAACAGAAGAAGAAGAAGACTGTATGTGACGGACTTCTTGGAGACGATGATGAATGAGATATTTCGTTAACTTGATTATTCAAATGTGTGTGTATGTGTTTAATTAATTAAAACTATTTCTTTTAAGGAAAGATTAAAAAAATATATATATTTATATTTGCGACCAAGTGGTCGCAATTTCACACAAAAGGTGACCACATGGTAGTAATTTAGAAGTGAAATGCGACCAGTTGGTCGCATTTTATAATTATATTTTTAAAAAATATAAGTAAAATGGCTACCATATGGTCGTAAAAATGAGCAGTAAATTTAAATTTCCATGAAATTTAAGGCGGTGAATTTAAAGATTACGACCATCTGGTCGCAATATTTGGCGGTGAATTTCATTATTGCGACCAGATGGTTGCAATTATTGATGGAACTCGTGATATGACAGCTGTTCTGGATCATGGTAAAGTGGCGACCATATGGTTGCTTTTTCATGAAATGCTACCATATGGTCGCAAAAATGAGCGGTAAATTTAAATTTCCATGAAATTTATGGCGGTGAATTTAAAGATTACGACCATTTGGCCGCAATATTTGGCGGTGAATTTCATTATTGCGACCAGATGGTCGCAATTATTGATGGGACTCATGATATGACTGCTGTTATGGATCATGGTAAAGTGGCGACCATATGGTCGCTTTTTCATGAAATGCTACCATATGGTCACAAATATCTCAAGAAATGCGACCAGTTGGTCGCCATTTTCCCCAGCACACGCGACCTTTCGTTTCTTGTCATAATTACATATTTGCGACCATTTGGTCGCAAAATCTGATTTAAATTCCCATTAGTTTTCCTTTCCCCCGTTTCTTCTTTTCTTCCTTTCTCTTTTTCTTCCTCTCTTTTTGTTCTTATCTCTCTTTCCCCTCTCCCGTTTCCCGTTATTTCTTCCCGTTCCCGTTCTTACTCTAAATCTAAAACCCTCAAACCCCAATCCTGGTTTCTATTACGAGGTTAGTTTTCGTATAAAATTGAAGTTTAGTTTAAGAATTTATTTTACTTAGTTTTAGTTTTTAGTTTTCAATTAAGTAGTTTAGTTTAGTTTTGTTAATTTAATTAGTTTTAGTTTAATGAATCTAAATTTGTGTAATCAATTACTTAGTTTACTTTTGTTTAATTCATAGCATTTTAGTTTACATTAACTAATTAATTAGTTTAGTTTAATTTTGTTACTTTAAGTAATTTTAGTTTAATTAATCTAATAGTTTAATTAATCTAACTTAGTTTACTTTAATTCAATTTAAGTAGTAATTAATTTAATTACTTAATCTAATTTAGTTTAATTACTTATTTAGTTTATTTAAGATAGTTTACTTTAATTTAATAAAATTAAACTAAATTAATTTATAATTACACTAGTTTAAATTTTAATTTTAGTTTAATTAATGTAATTTAGATTACTTTAATTAAATCAATTAATTTATAATTACACTAGTTTAAATTTTAATTTTAGTTTAATTAATGTAATTTAGATTACTTTAATTAAATCAATTAATTTAAAGTAGGGTAATTAATTCAAATAGTTTAACTTCAATTATACTTAAGTAGTTTAAATTAATTAATTACACTAATTTAATTAATTAATTTTAGTTTAATGAATAAATAAAAATTGTTTAATTACTTAATTTTAATTAAATTTGATTAAAGTAAAGTACAATCAGATTAATTAATTAGAATAATTTTGTTTAAGTATTCTAATCAATTAATTTGAAATAAAGTAAATTAAAATTAGATTAATTGAAACTAAAATTAATTCAATTAAACTTAAGATTAATTAATTAAAACTAACATAAACTAATCATTTAATTTGAATTAAAGTAAATTAAAATTAGTTTAATTGAAACTAAAATTAATTCAATTAAACTTAAGATTAATTAATTACAACTAAAATAAACTAATCAATTAATTTGAATTAAAGTAAATTAAAATTAGATTAATTGAACTAAAATTAATTCAATTAAACTTAAGATTAATTAATTAAAACTAAAATAAACTAATCAATTAATTTGAATTAAAGTAAATTAAAATTAGATTAATTGAAACTAAAATTAATTGAATTAAATTAATTTGAGTTTAATTCAATTAATTTTAGTTCAATTAATATAATTTTACTTTACTTTATTTCAAATTAAATGATTAGTTTATTTTAGTTTTAATTAATTAATCTTAAGTTTAATTGAATTAATTTTAGTTCAATTAATCTAATTTCAATTTACTTTTATTCAAAATAATTTGATTAGTTTATTTTAAATTATTTACTTAATTTATGTTAGTTTAATTAACATTATTTCATTAATTAATTAATTAAATTTATTTCAATATTTTACTTACGTAATTAGTATTAAATTAGTTTATTTTGGTTGTAGGGGCGACGCCTTTATGCAGATGTGCCCCGGCCTCAGTGGAGCGGAGCGAGCACTAGCTCCGGCCCTTCTCCTGGTTGGAGCAAAGAACACGACGGACATGGAGGCTATGCGCGAGGACTTCGTTACTCGAGTCGCTGCTATTGAGGCCGACATGCAGGCACGAGTCGAGGTCCAGGTCGCAGCATCTTTGGCCGTGTACTTCAGATCTCTAGGCGGCGGCCCTTCATCATCGACGCCTCCTCCCCCACCCCGCCTCCGGTGTAGTTTTAGGATTCTTTCGATCGTATAAAACGTTTTTTTAATATTTGATATATATATTTTTTATTTTAATTCCAATTTTTTTTTATGAAATTTTAATATTAATTAAATAAATAATTAATAATTAATAATTAATAAATAATTAATAATTAATAATTAATAAATAATTAATAATTAATAAATAATTAATAATAATAATTAATTAATAATTAATTAACTAATTATTGAAATTTAAATTTTAAAAAAAAATTCTTAAATGCGACCAGATGGTCACTTTTTAGGCGACCATCTGGTCGTATTTTAACTGAGCCTAAAAGTGACCATTTGGTCACATAAAATACGACCATTTGGTCACTTTTTTATGTGACCAATTGGTCACTTATCTTTCACATAAATTACGACCAAATGGTCACTTTTTAGGCGACCATCTGGTCGCATTTTAACTGAGCCTAAAAGTGACCATTTGGTCGCATAAAATGCGACCATTTGGTCACTTTTTTATGTGACCAATTGGTCACTTATCTTTCACATAAATTACGACTAGATGGTCACTTTTTAGGCGACCATCTGGTCGCATTTTAACTGAGCCTAAAAGTGACCATTTGGTCGCATAAAATGCGACCATTTGGTCACTTTTAATGCGACCATCTGGTCGCATTTTTGAAAGGTTGACTTTTTTGCTACCAAAAATTTTTGGTCGTATTTTTGTGACTATCCAGTCGCACAAATTCAGGACCGACCAGCTTTTTGGCCACCACTCAGTTGGTAGCATTTTTGGTCACATTTTAGGTAAAAAATGACCATTTGGTCGCAATTTTGTGGTCGCAAATTGACAGTTTTTTTGTAGTGTGAAATCTATAAACACAAGGAACATTAAGTTCCTATCCAGAAGTTCAAAAGAGTTATAATTATAAAAATAAAGACGAAAAGCTCTTAAGAGCTATATACAAATGTACAAATCCCAAAATGTATAAAATTCACAAAAACTAAGTCCATGGACTTTTACAACACCTAGTCCATTCCGAGGTCATCATCCTGCAATCATACAGCACCAGCTCCTCTCCCACGACCTCTAGCACGAGCATTACCTGAAATTGGTTGTAATATCATGAGCTAACAACAAAGCCCAGTGAGAATAGACAGAATAAAAGGTAAAGTTAGACCCCAAACCTGTATTCGGATTTGTGTCCAATTAACTCTTACAACTTTCTCACTAAACTTCCAAAATTGGAGAATAATAACTCCCAAAGTTTAGATGAAAGTGGTCATACCCAAATTTTCCTTAATACCTTCATTGAGATATATGGTTTATATTCATTTGACCTTAAAAACTTATATTATCTTATTTCGGTATAAACATAATCAAATAAACATAAATTGTGATGAATGACAATAATAATAGCTCCCGCAGGCTATGTGTAAGCTCCCGCAGGCTTTGTGATAGCTCTCGCAGGCTATGTGATAGCTCCCTCAGGCTATGTGATAGCTCCTGCAGGCTATGTGTAAGCTCCCGCAGGCTTTGTGATATGATATGAATATCTTTTAATTGCAAGTAAAATAAATAAAATCATCCATCACTAAGTGAAAGAACATAAAGTAAAGGACATAAATTAAATGGATCATAAATGTCATTGTGCATAAAGTAAATATATAGAAATTTCGGACTTACAATAAGTAAACCGAATCAACGATACTTTAAATAAAGTAGATCTTATCTTAAATAAATAATCTATACTTCCAAGGATTCTAAACTTCCAAATAAATCCAAGATTCTATTTTCGAGTTCCTTTAACTTCCAATGATTCATTTTTAATCTCCGAAACAATTCTAACTTAGAACTTCCTAAAATTTAATGTTTTCCTCAAGAAACTCCAAAGTTTTCACTCAAATAACTAGTTCCTAATCCTAAGGTCACTAGCTCACTTTTTTTACTCTTAGATTCGAATCTTATTCTTAACCTCCGATTCTACAAACCGTTCTACTTATTCGGTTTCTAAAGTTACTTTAAATCCTATTTATTCTCACCTTGGTAGATGTGGTTTCGCTCCAAACCTCCGGAAGAGTGGTCAAGCAAAGAATCAATAAACACCTACAAATAATTACATCTAACAATTAATAAATAACATACATCGATCTATTGACAACTAAAAGCATAAAACGACGAAAACCCCCGGATATCCCCAAAGGGTGCTCTCGGCCAAGCAAGAAAAAATAGGCCTCGAATTTGGTTTTCCGGCTTTTAGGCAATTTAGAGGTGTTTTGGATTGATTTCAAGTACTTTGGAAGTTCCGGTTTTCAATGGGTAACGATAAACCGGGTTTGTGGACAATATGTAATTTTCCGAATTGAATTACAATAACACTATAATCAATAATAAATAACTCATAATCAAACCCCGAAAGGTAAATTTCAAACGGGAAGGGTTTCGACTGAAACTCAATTTTAGGGTTTAGGGAAAGTTTCCAAAATCACTAAAAACAACTCCCGTATTTAAAACCATCGAGTTCCCCAGCAAGAAATCGAAGAATCAAAGAGGAAACTCCATTAAAACACTATTTGAGCTTGGGGTTTGAATTTTAACTTACCGAGTAGTCCGTAGATCACGAGTGGAAGGCACGATGGTTAGGTGGAAATGAATCCTAGACTCGATGGCTTTCCGATGCAACCAAAATCGAGTCGATCCGTCGAGAATTGAACGAAACCCGAAAATCCCCCCAATCCCTTTGATGCTCACAGTTTTGAGAAGAAAAATAAGAGAGAAATGGTCAATTTTTTGGTCAAAGGCAATTTAAAGAAGAATATGAATAGTGAATTGATATTTTTAGGAACTTTGGAAATGACGGTTGCGTCCTTTAATGACTTTTAACTTATAAATCGAAACACGAAGTTCTTAAACTATCCCAATGGTGATTAATAATTATTAATTGGCCCGTTAATAATTATTAATACCACCACAACTTATTTAAACTAATAAAGCAATTAAAAGGACTTAAACCGAAATAAACTACTAAATTCTAAATTATCGATTCTAAAATAAACCTTAATTACTTAAATTAAAATAAACCAATTTGCGGCTATATGGTCACTAAGTTGCGACTTGCTTTTGTGGGGTGACAAAAAAGTCAACTATATATATTACGACTCTGGAGTCACAAATTTGGCGACTGAGGAGTCACAATCGTAACAGTTAATTAGGTAACTGTTTAGTCACTGAAAATTGCGACCCCCCGTGGTAGTAGTATTTTAAGAATTATTTGGTACGCTGGATTCGTTTGTGTGACATAATATTTGCGACGAGCTAGTCGCGTATTGTTAATTCTTTTTTTATTTAATAAATATTTGCTACACTGGAGTCGCAAATATTATTATTTCTTTTTTTAGTTAAGAAATATTAGCTACGCTAGAGTCTCAAATATTATTATTTTTTTTTATTTAAGCATTATTTGCTACGCTAACGTCGCAATTAGTAGTATTTGTTTTCTTTATTAATTAATTTTACATTATTTTAATAATTAATTTTAAATGAATATTATTTTAATTAATTAATATAAAAAAACGGAATGAAAAAAAAATATAAAATAGAAAAATAATTCATATACATCCCAAAAAATTTTAACGCGAAAACTACTGCGGGGGTGGGGGAGGGGGTGCTGATGATGAAGGGCCTGGGTCACTTGGGCCACGAGCACCGAAGAATGCAGCCAACGCAGTTGCAACCTGAGCCTAGACTTGTGCCTGGACCTGCTCCTAGACAAGTACATTGACCTGAGCATCGATGGAAGAACGCATCTCATGCACCACTGATTGGAGCTGTTGAACCTCCTCACGCAGTTGCGTCTCAACAGAAGTGTTTCTACGCGTATAGCTGCTTTCAGGTCGAAGCACGTAATGGGTGTCAAAACCACCAAAAATAATAACTTACTCTTGGAATTTTGAATTTCATAGTAGTGGTGATGACAATCAAGGAAGCTCTATCATCTTACCTCAAGGTCCAATAACAAGATCAAGGGTAAGGAAGCTTCAAGCCAACCTCAATCTACATGTACAAGCACTAGTGAATTCGGCCATGGACTATTTTGCAAATAGGGATATATTGGTAGATAGCCCAATAATTGAAGAAATAAAGCTTTAAGTCCCATTCTAAAAAAATAAAACAAAATAGCCTTTTCCTAACCAAATCATAGATGAAATGACTAAAAAGGGCAAGCAACTTTTAATTTTGGCACCAACAAACAAAATTAAAGAGAGAGAAAACAGGGGCGCAATCCACGGGCTAAAACTAAGGGATTTTAATTTCAAATCCCTAATAAAACTTCCAGATTTGCAAAATCAAAATACACAATTCTGAAAAGAAAAAAAAAGAGACAAAATGGCTGAGAAAACTTGAGGAACAACAACCAGGGAGAAGATTTAGAAAAAGAGAGATTCAAAAAGAAGAATCCATGTTTTAGGGATTAAAAGAGAATGAAGAACCAAAAGATATGACTGAAGAAGGAGAAGAAATACATACGAAAGAAACTAAAACACCTTTTGAAGAATATATTGAAGAAGAAGAATCGAACAAAAAAGAGGTACTTAAAGTCTAAAGTTTTTTGTTTCTAAAATAACTAAAAATGCTAAAAAAAAGTATGTTTATCAACATTTGCAGGCAAGCGATGTTCAAAAAACAAAAGAAAAAAGGAAGTTGAAGAATGATGGAGATGGAAAAGGCAAGGAAAAATAAATAAATATGAAGTATACTATACTGTACATCGTAAACCAAGATCCTACAAATTAGTTTTATAAAAAAAAGATATATTGTACTTAGTTGATGAAATATACTATTGATTGTTGGTCTGGCAAGTATATTGATTGCTCAAAGTATATTTAAAAACACAATTACTATACAATGTGAAAAAAACGTAATTCCCTACTTCTGCTTTTAAAATCCAGCCAAAAAAAAAACGTTGTACAATATGACTAGAATAGATGTACAATATTAGTTTAATATAAACAAACATATAGCTTTATGATTTATATCATGTAGTGCACATAAATGTATTGTACATTATACAACCATGTGTACGATATAGTCCTAAAATGAATGTACTGTACATTATAATTAATGTTAACTTGAATATTTGGGTAATGTATTTTTAATTATTATAAATTCAGTATAATAAATGATACTATATTATAAGTCGTGACATTTGCTTACAATGTATAGTATACAAGATGTTAATATATTATAAGTCAGAACCATCATACTTTACATCAACAAAATAAGAATTTATGAGTTTCGAAAAAAAAATGAAAAAAAAGACTGAAACACGTAAAGAAATGTAGATAAGAAAGAAAACCAAGAAACCTAAAAACAAATTGAAAAAAATAAAACGTAAATGGAAAAAAAAATCGTAAAATTTTGGGATTTTTAAAAGCAGATACCATAAAAAAACGTTAAATGAAAAAAAAAAATTAAAATCGTTGCTAAAAATCAGGGAAGATTTAAATGGAAAAGGGATAGAGAGAGATCGTGGGAAGAAAAAAAGGAAAAAAATTATTTACTTAAGGGCAAATCAGGTATAATAAAAAAAAATATCAAATATGGGCTATAAAGTATTAGAAAATGTATGTGGGTTAAAATAACATAGAGAATAGCCAAAATAGGCTATTCACTAGATTATCCCTTGCAAATATGGATTCTTCCAAAGGCTGTCTTATAAGGAAAGGAGTTTGTATTGAAGAAGCATACAATGTTTTCAAGATTAAAGTCCAAAATGAAGATGCATTTATTGCAAGTTCGGTTGCATTAATGACAACTCCAGTTACATTAAATGCAACTCAAGACTAGCTCATTTCAACTCAAGGCTTCATTAAAGACTCTCATCAAGACTTGTGAGCAATGAGTTTAAGTTACAAAGTCTTTAAAATCAGATTTGTAACTCCTTTAATTTCAGTTACAAGTTTTTAATTAGTTAATGTCTTAATTATGTTGTTTATGACCATTTTTGGTTACAATTGTAAGTCTTTATGTTTCTAGCCGTTTTTATTCCTTTCCTTCATGACAATTTCGGTTTTAGCTTGGCTTTGTAAGGCTTATATAGCCATGTTTCAGATTGTAAAGAATCAGATTATTCATGAGATTAAAATACAAAAACTCTTTGAGAGCTTTTCTTTGAAATTGTTGTGAGCCGAGCTTACCATTTCAATTTTGTAATTCCTTGTGTTTAGGGTGGCTGTAGAATCAAGCCTTTAGGATTGATCATTCTAAATTGGTGGATTGATTCGAATCTAGAGCAAGAAATTCAATTCTTGTCTTTAGATCATTGATCATAAGGATAATCATTTTCTAGCCTTTTTCCTTGGGTTGTTTCAAATGGCATATGTGGGTTCTTTGGTTGTGATCTTTTTGGGTCCTTAGTTAAGTTTAAGGGTTCTTAAAGCATTTCGAAAGGGTTTTCGTATCATTTGGTATCGGAGCATAGGTTGCATCTTAGTGGCCGATCTCTAGAATTGATTATATCTTACTTTTATGCACTTGTTTTTCAATTCTACACATTCCGTCCATCGAATTCATTTCGCCTCTTCATCCATTTTTCTTCATCATTTTATTCTGATTTCATATCCATCTTAAAGATCACGATTAGATCTTGAAAATCAAAAAAAAAAAAAAAAAAAGAAAGAAAGAAAGAAAGAGGAGAGCAATTGCATCCGAGAGCACTAATCTGTACATCTTGTGTTCTTCTTGAAAATTCTTCACTTTTCTGAGTTTGATTCATATAATTTCGTGTATAACTGATATAATTGTGTTTCTATAACATTTACCATTGAAATATATTAGTTTCACATTCATTTAAAATCTCAGAAACGGCTATAAGTTACATTTTCCAAAACTGTCCCGTTTTGTAACTGCCGCATTTAATGCTACTGTTTGCCATTCAAACTCTAATCTAACGTCCGAATTTGTATTTGTTGTATGAAGAGAAAATTCTTATATTTCTGTTAGCTTTCAAAGTTCAGAAGGGCGCTTTATCAAAATCATAACGGAAATAGTTCAAATCTAGAATTTTATTTCAGTGCGCAGGTTTATCTTATTTTCCGGGAACTTCAATTCTGTGAGTTAGTGTTTTCAATTCTGAACGAATTTTGTATTTGGCCTTTTGTATGCTCTTTATTATCATCTTAATAAGCTACATATAGACTTCCAATTGAAAATTCATTCTCGAATTCAACGAATTTTGAAATTTGTAACTTCCATTTTTCTTGAGTTCTTTTCTTTCAAATATCTGTTTTGCTTTTCCAATCTGATTTTTGCCTATCCAATCTGTTTTTCTTGCTTTATTTTTGTTTCTTTTCATTATTTTAGGTTGTTTAAATTCTGAATGCTTGGTTTTTAGTACTTTAAACACAAGTTGCTTCCAACTTATCCAATAGCCTTACTTGATATTTTGGCCTACCTTGAGTGATTAAACACGAGAGTTCCCTTGAGTGAAATTTTGTGAGGGAGTGTTGTGAGGTCCAGAATCATGTCACAAGGGGAAAATAATCAGGGTGAGATTAGTGTTGCTAGGTGGAGGGAGGCACAAACTGGGGCTTTTGTTAGACTTACTCAAACTCTAGAAGAGCTTAGCGATCGCATAGGTAGATTGGAGTTAGCTAACAATCAGTGGGTGGAAGAAAACTTAAATGAGGGTGTTGAACATGAAGAGGAACACAATGTTACCTTATTGGTTGGAGTAAACCCTAGGAGAGAGCAAGGAGGGGGCCGAGGAAGGAGTAGAGGTAGAGGAAGAGGTAGAGACATAGGACCACCTAGGAGGCCTATGAGGGAGTTACGAGAAGAAAGAGTGGAAGAGAGAAATCCAGGGGGTGTTAAGCTTAAAATTTCGTCTTTCCATGGGAGGTCTAACCCGGAGGAGTACTTGCAATATGAAGATAAAATAGAGCATGTCTTTGATTGCCATAATTTTAGTGAGGAGAGGAAAATGAAGCTTGCCGTGGTTGAGTTTTGTGATTATGCTAGTATTTGGTGGAGTCATCTTAGGGCTGAATGGAGGAGAAACTATCAGCAACCAATTGAAACTTAGGAGGAGCTTAAGGTTTTGATGAGGAAGAGATACATACCAAAGCACTATCATAGGAAAATCAGAAATAAGTTGTTTTCCTTAAAGCAAGGATCAAAGAGTGTTGAAGAATACTATAGGGAGATGAATGTTTTAATGACTAGATCACATATAGAAGAGAGTGAGGATGATACTATGTCACGGTTTTTAGGAGGAATGAATGAAGAGTTGGCCCATAGAATAGATATGTATCCTTACTTTGACATGGAGGAACTTTTGCATATAGCCGAGAAGATTGAGAAACAAATGGCTTGGGAGAAAGATAACTCCAAGAAATACAATTCTAAATCCACTTTTCCACCATCCAATCCTTGGAAAAAGGGAGTTAGTAGTTCCAAAGGAGACTTCAAACCTAGAGGCACATTTGAGGCTGCCAAGAAGGATAAGGGGGAGTCTTCTAAGGGGAAAGAGAAGGAGAGGGTGGATGAAACAAAAGTTGAGAGAAATAGGGATTTTAAATGTTGGAAGTGTTAAGGAGTTGGGCACATTAGCCACGACTGTCCTAATAAACGAACTATGATTATTAGGAATGAGGAAGTAGTCACGGATGATGAAGATTGTGAAGTTGAGGAGGACGAGTGTGATATTGATGAGGATAGTGATGCAAGCATAGAAGAGGGAAATCAAGTAGCTCTTGTTACTAGAAGACTACTTAGTGCCAAAGTGAAGGAGAATGATATTGATGATCAAAGGGACAATTTGTTCCATACTAGATGTTTGGTGCAAGGGACTCCTTGTAGTGTGGTGATTGATAGTGGGAGTTGTACCAATGTTGTGAGTTCAATTCTTGTCAAGAGACTCAATTTACCTACCATTCCACATCCCACACCTTACAAGTTACAATGGTTGAATAATAGTGGTGAGGTGAAGGTGCTTAAGCAAGCTAACATTTCTTTTCATCTTGGGAAGTATAAGGATGAGATAGTTTGTGATGTAGTGCCAATGCATGCCGGGGATATACTTTTGGGAAGACCATGGCAGTTTGATAGGAAGGCTATTCATGATGGTTACCTTAATCGATACACTTTTACCAAGGATGGAAGGAAAACTACTTTGGTGCCTTTGTCTTCCAAAGAGGTTTTCATTGATCAATGTAAGCTTGAACAGAGGAGGCTTGAGTTTGAGATGAAAGAAAAAAGATTTGAAAGAAAAAGAATTGAGTGAAGAGATGAGTAAGAGAGAAAAGAATGTTTTAAGTGGAAAAATCAAGAGTGAAAATAATGAGAGAAAAGAAAAGGAAAACAAAGGAGACAAAGAGAGAAAAGTGAGTTTAATTGCTAGTAAGAGTGAAGTGAGGCATGTTTTGTTTTCAAAACAAAACTTCCTTGTACTTTTGTACAAAGGAACTTGTTTTATGACTAACACACATAACCCTACTTTGCCTAGTATTTTTGTGTCTCTTTTGCAGGACTTTGAGGATATATTTCCCGATGAGATACCGAGTGGTTTGCCCCCAATAAGAGGCATTGAGCATCAAGTGGATTTCATTCCCGGGGCAACTATACCTAATAGGCCAGCTTATAGGGCCAACCCAACGGAGACAAAGGAAATTCAAAATCAAGTGGAGGAGTTGCTTGCCAAGGGCTATGTGAGGGAAAGTTTGAGCCCATGTTCGGTTCAGGTGATTTTAGTTCCAAAGAAGGATGGAACTTGGAGGATGTGTGTTGATTGTAGATCCATCAACAAAATAACGAAGAAAGTATCGTCATCCTATCCCTAGGCTAGATGATATGTTAGATGAATTGCATGGTTCTATTTTATTTACAAAAATTGATCTTAAATCAGGTTATCATCAAATTAGAATGCATATAGGTGATGAATGGAAAACTGACTTTTAAGACTAAGTATGGCTTGTATGAATGGCTTGTGATGCCTTTTGGTCTTACTAATGCACCTAGTACTTTTATGAGATTGATGAACCATGTTCTTAGGGAATTTTTGGGAAAGTTTGTTGTGGTCTATTTTGATGATATTCTGATTTACTCCAAGAGTTTAGATGAACATGTTGAGCATGTTAGACTTGTCTTGCTTACACTTAGGAAAGAAAAGTTGTATGCTAATCTTAAAAAAGTGTAGTTTTTGCATTACTAAGGTTAACTTTCTTGGTTTTATAATTTCTGGAAATGGGATTGAAGTTGATGAAGAGAAGATTAAGGCAATTAAAGAATGGCCAACACCCAAGAATGCAAGTGAGGTAAGAAGTTTTCATGGTTTAGCTAGTTTCTATAGGAAGTTCATTAATGACTTTAGTTCTATTGCTTCTCCATTGAATGAATTAGTTAAAAAGCATGTTGTATTTGTTTGGGGAGAGTCACAAGAGAAGGCTTTTAATGAACTGAAAGCTAAGTTATGTAATGCATCTTTGCTTTCTTTTCCTAACTTTGAGAATACATTTGAGATTGAATGTGATGCTAGTGGTGTAGGCATTGGAGCCGTTTTGATGCAGGAACAAAAGCCTTTGATGTACTTTAGTGAGAAACTTGGAGGGGCTGCCTTGAACTATCCAACCTATGACAAGGAGCTTTATGCATTGGTTAAAGCTTTGCAAACATGGCAACACTATCTTTGGCCAAAAGAGTTTGTGATTCACACGGATCATGAGAGCTTGAAACATTTGAAGGGACAAAACAAGCTTAACCGAAGGCATGCCAAGTGGGTGGAATTCATTGAGACATTTCCTTATGTTATTAAGTACAAGCAAGGTAAAGAAAATGTGGTGGCTGATGCATTATCTAGGAGGTACAATCTCTTTAATTCTTTAAATGCAAAAGTTTTAGGATTTGAGCATATTAAAGAATTATACATGCATGATTCTGATTTTGGTAATACTTATGCATCTTGCATTAATGGGGCTGTTTTGAATGACTTTTATGTGTTTGAGGGATTCTTGTTTAAGAAAGACAAATTATGCATACCCAATTGTTCTATTAGGGAGCTTTTAGCTAAAGAAGCTCATGGAGGGGGTTTGATGGGTCATTTTGGTGAGGCTAAGACATATGCTATGCTAAATGAACATTTTTATTGGCCTAAAATGAGACATCTTGTGCATAAAGTTTGTAATGCTTGTTTTGTTTGTAAAGAGGCTAAATCTAAAATGAAACCACATGGACTGTATACTCCTCTTCCCGTGGCTAATGAACCTTGGACAGAAATTTCTATGGATTTTGTCACTACAAAAAAACTGTCAAATTGCGACCAGTAAATTGCGACCAAATGGTCGTTTTTAACCTAAAATGCGACCAAAAATGCGACCAACAGAGTGGTTGCTAAAAAGCTGGTCGGATTTCAATTGTGCGACTGCATGGTCACAAAAATTCGATCATATGGTCGCAAAAAATTTTGGTAGCAAAAAAGTCAAACTTTTTAAAATGCGACCAAATGGTCGCATTAAAAGGGACCATATGGTCGCATTTTATCTTCAATAGAAGTGACCATTTGGTCACATAAAAAGTGACCAAATGGTCGTAATTTTTGTGACCAAATGGTCACTTATTGGCTCAGTTAAAATACGACCAGATGGTCGCTAAAAGCAACCATCCGGGTCGTAATTTATGTGAAAGATAAGTGACCAATTGGTCACATAAAAAAGTGACCAAATGGTCGCATTTTATGCGACCAAATGGTCACTTTAGTCTCGATTAAAATGCGACCTGGATGGTCGCTAAAAAGTGACCATCCTGGTCGCAATTAAGAATTTTTTTTAAATTTAAATTTCAATAATTAGTTAATTAATTATTAATTATTAATTATTTATTTAATTAATATTAAAATTTCATAAAAACAAAAAATTGGAATTCAAATAAAAAATATATATATAAAATATTAAAAAAAACGTTTTATACAATCGAAAGAATCCTATAACTCTCATAGCGGAGGGGGGGGGGGGGAGGAGGCGTCGATGACGAAGGGCCGCCGCCTAGAGATTTGAAGTACGCGGCCAAAGCGGATGCGACCTGGGCGTCGACTCGTGCCCTGCATGCCGGCCTCAATATCGGCGACTCGAGTAACGAAGTCCTCACGCATAGCCTCCATGTCCGCGGCACCGCCTTGCTCACCCGGAGAAGGGCCAGGAGCTAGTGCTCGCTCCATTGCCGAGGCCAGGGCACATCCGCATAAAGCCGTCGCCGTGCACGAGCCGAGCCCAGGAACCCGACCCATCAGGCCGAACCCCTCCAGCGGCCTCCAAGAACGCCCTACACGGTCCTCCTGAGTCGGTTGCGAGTCTGGTGTGGGCAAACCGCCGAGTCAAGGACTCGTGAAACGTTCCTAAACATTTAAAATTCAGAAAATAAAATGGTTAATATATAATGTGTATGAAAAATTTTAAAGAAAAAATAATAATTGAAAAAAATATTAAATACCTGAACTTCTTTTCGCCTTATCGTCGATTAACGTCCCGTCCTTCTTCGTGTGAAGAACTAGGTGCGACTCATCGGGCAGGACGGGGCGCCCGTGCTTCGCTTCCTAAAAAATCAAAGAGTGAAGAATAAAACATAATAAATTAATAAGTAATTGAAAAAAGAAAACGAGAAAAAAAAACGAGGAAAAAAAAAACATACCAATCGACGATGGTGCTCGCCGTGGGTCCGCGCGCCCCTTGTGTGTTTTCTGGATTCTTCAGCGGTTGGCCTTATTCCTGCTTGACACCGCCATGCCCTGAGGAGTGGTCAAGCTCGCGAAGCCGCGCGTGGTTCTCCTGGGCTCATCCACACGGGGCGGTTTCGTGCTTGCTTTCTGCGTGCCGGAACATGAGGTCCTTGAATCGATCCCAGGACGTGACTGTCCCATAGGGGGGAACAATCTCGCGTCGGTGATATCGGGATCGATAACAGGAAACTTGCCCTGAAAAAATTGAAATAAAAAATTGTTAAAGTAATAAATTTATTTCTATAAATTTCAAAATTAATTAATTATGAAAATAAATTATAAATTTACCTTCCAATCGCCGTACATCCGACGTTTCTCCGTCGTTGGAATCTTCGGCCCAGTGAAGGTCACTGGGTAGAGGCATGCTCTGGAGGACCTCGGAAACCGTTTTGAAACGGTCGGATGCGAACGACTCTGTAAAATCACAAAAAATTATTGTGCTATATATTAGAAACTATTAGTTAAAAAGAATAAAAAACTTTTTGAAAAATAGTAAACAAAATTACTTACGTATCCCCTTCAATCCGAAGGGTGGAGTCTACGAGAGACTGCGTGCATGAAGTCGAGGGCCACACGGATCCGACCCGATGCACACCGACGGCCGACCAGGACGCATACCCTGATGCTAAGCCGGAGGCGTGGCAAGGGAGTCTCCGCGGCGGCCGTGGTGTCGAAGACTCGGTCTCAGGGACTCTATCATCGAGCGTGGCAGCAAGTCACGTGTCGTGAATCGAAGAGGATGTCCAACTCCTCCGTAGTCGGTCCATCGATCGGGGCAACGCCGAGGGCGTCTGCGGAGACCCCTCGTCACCCGCGTCGTCCAGGCTCGTCCTGGACCTGGGGAGGACGTCGTCGCCTGGTCATAATCCTACAACCAAAATAAACTAATTTAATACTAATTACGTAAGTAAAATATTGATTAGTTTATTTAATTAAGTAAATAATTTAAAATAAACTAATCAAATTAATTTGAATAAAAGTAAATTAAAATTAGATTAATTGAACTAAAAGTAATTCAATTAAACTTAAGATTAATTAAGTAAAACTAAAATAAACTAATCATTTAATTTGAAATAAAGTAAAGTAAAATTAGATTAATTGAACTAAACTTAATTGAATTAAACTAAAATTCAATTAATTTTAGTTTCAATTAATCTAATTTTACTTTACTTTAATTCAAATTAATTGATTAGTTAATTTTAGTTTTAATTAATTAATCTTATGTTTAATTGAATTAATTTTAGTTCAATTAATCTAATTTATATTTACTTTAATTCAAATTAATTGATTAGTTATAACTAATCAATTCAATTAAACTAAAATTAATTCAATTAAACTTAAGATTAATTAATTAAAACTAAAATTAATTAATTTTAGTTTTAATTAATTAATCTTAAGTTTAATTGAATTAATTTTAGTTCAATTAACCTAATTGTACTTTACTTTAATCAAATGTAACTAAAATTAAGTAATTAAACAATTTTTATTTAATAATTAAACTAAAATTAATTAATTAAATTAGTGTAACTCATTAATTTAAACTACTTAAGTATAATTGAAGTTAAACTATTTGAATGAATTACCCTACTTTAAATTAATTGATTTAATTAAAGTAATCTAAATTACATTAATTAAACTAAAATTAAGTAAAACTAAAATAAACTAATCATTTAGTTTGAAATAAAGTAAAGTAAAATTAGATTAATTGAACTAAAATTAATTGAATTAAACTAAAATTCAATTAATCTTAGTTTCAATTAATCTAATTTTAATTTACTTTAATTCAAAGTAATTGATTAGTTAATTTTAGTTTTAATTAATTAATCTTAAGTTTAATTGAATTAATTTTAGTTCAATTAAGCTAATTTATATTTACTTTAATTCCAAGTAATTGATTAGTTAATTTTAGTTTTAATTAATTAATCTTAAGTTTAATTGAATTAATTTTAGTTCAACTAACCTAATTTTAATTTACTTTAATTCAAATTAATTGATTAGTTCATTTTAGTTTTAATTAATTAATCTTAAGTTTAATTGAATTAATTTTAGTTCAATTAACCTAATTATACTTTACTTTAATCAAATGTAACTAAAATTAAGTAATTAAACAATTTTTATTTAATAATTAAACTAAACTATTTGAATTAATTACCCTACTTTAAATTAATTGATTTAATTAAAGTAATCTAAATTACATTAATTAAACTAAAATTAACTAATCAATTCTAGTGTAATTATAAATTAATTTAGTTTAATTTTATTAAATTAAAGTAAACTATCTTAAATAAACTAAATAAGTAATTAAACTAAATTAGATTAAGTAATTAAATTAATTACTACTTAAATTGAATTAAAGTAAACTAATTTAGATTAATTAAACCATTAGATTAATTAAACTAAAATTACTTAAAGTAATAAAATTAAAGTAAACTAATTAATTAGTTAATGTAAACTAAACTAATTAAATTAAACTACATAAACTAAAACTCAACTAATTAAAGTAAACTATCTTAAAAACTAAAACTAAGTAAACTCTAAATTCATAAACTAAACTTCAATTTGTTACGAAAACTAACCTCGTGTAATCGAAACCGGGATTGGTGGTTGAGGATTTTCGGTTTAGAGGAAGAATGGGAACGGGAACGGAAGAAATAACGGGGAACGGATAGGGGAAAGAGAGAAACGAACAAAAAGAGAGGAAGAAAAAGAGAGAGGCGGCAAGAGGAGAAAAGAAGAAAAGAAGAGAAAGCGGAACGGGAAAAGGGAAAAAGAAACGGGGAAAGGAAAGGGAATGAAATTTAAATCATATTTTGCGACCAACCGGTCGCAAATATGTAATTATGACAGAAATGAACAATACGCGCGTCTTTGGGGAAATTGCGACCATATGGTCGCATTTACAAATACAAATGCTACCATTTGGTCGCATTTATGAAAAAGCGACCAAATGGTCGCCCGAGTTGCCATTACCAAGACCATTGTCTTGTCACGTGTCCGTCAACAATTGCGACCATCTGGTCGCAATTATGAGATTCACCGCCAAATATTGCGACCATATGGTCGCATTACTTAAATTCACCGCCATAAATTTCATGAAAATTTAAAGTTACCGCCCATAATTGCGACCATATGGTCGCAATTCCAATTGTATTTTTAAAAAAATATTATTATACTTTTGCACAAATGCGACCATTTGGTCGCTTTTCTTCCAAAACCCTAAACCCTAAACAACCCTAAACCCTAAACCCTAAACCCTAAATCCTAAACCCTAAATCCTAAAATGCGACCAAATGGTCGCATTTCTCTTCTAAATTACTACCATGTGGTCACCTTTTTTGTAAAATTGCGACCACCTGGTCGCAAATATTAATATTTATATACTTTTTTTTTATATTGGGTTACTTTCTGATATTTACATATGACGGGAACTCTTGTTTCCATGTTGTTATATTCATTGATATGTTTCTTCATGATTTTCGAGATAAATTTTTGTAATTCTTGATTTGGAACTATTTGATTCTATTTAAGAGTTTTTTTTTAATAGATATAGATAATTTTATTCTTGTTTTTCAAGATAGAAAGTGCTAGAAGGGAACCAAATAGACTATTGAAGATGTACATATTTATATATAATTAATTTGCATCCACATATTCATTGGAAGCAATTCCAACTGCAGAATTCGATATAAACATGTCAAAGTTGAAATCAAGAGGAATCTTTCTTATAATAAAAAAAAAGTTAATTTCATTTTCATCGTATTTCGTCATCTTTTGATTTTAAGTTTGGTCTATTGCTTTATTCATAATTGTAAATGCTTTACTTGAACAAAAAAGAGGCACACGACTATATTCAACTAGAGGTTTAAGGAAAATATAATTATTCTCTGTACAATATTATTGTTCTCTCTTTGTATGGAAATTCAGATATTTTCAAGACGAGGTTAAATATTATTATTTACTCTACACAAATTTTAGAACAATCTAAAGGCGTTTAGATAGCTTATTGATCTTGAAGAGTTTTTATATTAATTGAAAGTGAATAATTTTTATTTAATTGACATTATTATTATTGTTAAGAAATGTAATCAATAAAATTAACCACATCTTGAAATTTTGGAATTATTGGTAATTTTTTCAATCATCTATTCTTATTTTTATTTTTTCTTTTCTAAAAGCTTATAATGTAATTTTATTTTATGAACAAATAAAATAAGACAAAAAATTCCATGTGCATCTCGCACGTGTTAAAAAATAGTTATTTATAAATAATTGGTCATATAAAATCATATAATTTGCGACCATCCGGTCACTTTCTAATGTGACCATATGGTAGCTTAATTCCCGGCAAAATTTTAAGCTACCACTCCCCAAAAAAGGTCACAAAATTGCGACCAGATGGTCACTTTCAATTGTGACCACTTGGTAGCTTTTTTCCCTCCAAAATTACGCGCCATTTTTTGCTACCAAGACATATTTTAGTCACCAAAATTGCGACCAGGTGGTCACTTTTAATTGTGACCACTTGGTAGCTTTTTTCCATCCAATTTTAAGCTACCACTCCCCAAAAAAGGTCACAAAATTGCGACCAGATGGTCACTTTCAATTGTGACCACTTGGTAGCTTTTTTCCTTCCCAAATTACGCGCCATTTTTTGCTACCAAAACATATTTTAGTCACAAAACTTGCGACCAGGTGGTCACTTTTAATTGTGACCATTTGGTAGCTTTTTTCCCTCCAAAATTACGCGCCATTTTTTGCTACCAAGACATATTTTAGTCACCAAAATTGCGACCAGGTGGTCACTTTTAATTGTGACCACTTGGTAGCTTTTTTCCCTCCAATTTTAAGCTACCACTCCCCAAAAAAGGTCACAAAATTGCGACCAGATGGTCACTTTCAATTGTGACCACTTGGTAGCTTTTTTCCCTCCAAAATTACGCGCCATTTTTTGCTACCAAGACATATTTTAGTCACCAAAATTGCGACCAGGTGGTCACTTTTAATTGTGACCATTTGGTAGCTTTTTTCCCTCCATAATTTCGCGCCATTTTTTATGACTACATCTACTTTTGGTCGCAATCTGGTCGCAAAAAAAGTGACCAGATGGTCACTTAAAGTCAACCTTCAAATAAAGTGACCAACTGGTCACTTTAAAGCTACCACTTTTTTTTGGTCGCAAATTTTTGGTCGCATTTTGGCAGTTTTTTTGTAGTGTGTGCTTGGTTTGCCAAAAACTAGGAAGGGTCATGATAGCATCTTTGTTGTGGTTGATAGATTTAGTAAAATGGCTCATTTCATACCTTGTCACAAAACTGATGATGCAAAGCATGTGGCTGATTTATTTTTCATTCATATTGTTAAATTGCATGGCATTCCAAAGAGCATTGTTAGTGATAGGGATGTAAAATTTCTTAGCCATTTTTGGAGAGTGTTATGGGGGAAGCTTGGAACTAAGTTGTTATTTTCTACTACATGCCATCCACAAACTCATGGGCAAACAAAGGTAGTAAATAGGACTTTAATTCAATTGCTTAGGGCTATACTTGATAAAAACATAAAAATGTGGGAGGATAGTTTACCATTTGTGGAGTTTGCTTACAATAGGGCTATACATAGCACTACTAATTGTTCTCCATTTGAAATTGTTTATGGTTTTAATCCTCTTAGTCCTATTGATTTATTGCTTATGCCTCCTAACAATTTTGTGAGTGATTAAGCTATTTCCAAGGCTGAATTAGTAAAGAAGATTCATATGGAAGTCAAGGAACGGATTGAAAAGCAAAATGCTAAGGTTGCTTCAAGGATTAACAAAGGTCGAAAGGAGTTGATCTTTAAACCAGGGGATGGTCAAGATTCGAGGACGAATCCTTTTGAAGAGGGGGGAAATGATGACAAGCAAGGAAGCTCTATCATCTTACCTCAAGGTCCAATAACAAGATCAAGGGCAAGGAAGCTTCAAGCCAACCTCAATCTACATGTACAAGCACTAGTGAATTCGGCAATGGACTATTTTGCAAATATGGATTCTTCCAAGGGCTGTCTTATAAGGAAAGGAGTTTGTATTGAAGAAGCATACAATGTTTTCAAGATTAAAGTCCAAGATGAAGATGCATTTATTGCAAGTTCGGTTGCATTAATGACAACTCCAGTTACATTAAATGCAACTCAAGACTAGCTCATTTCAACTCAAGGCTTCATTAAAGACTCTCATCAAGACTTGTGATCAATGAGTTTAAGTTACAAATTCTTTAAAATCAGATTTGTAACTCCTTTAATTTCAGTTACATTAGTTACTGTCTTAATTATGTTGTTTATGACCATTTTCGGTTACAATTGTAAGTCTTTATGTTTCTAGCCGTTTTTATTCCTTTCCTTCATGACAATTTCAGTTTTAGCTTGGCTTTTTAAGGCTTATATAGCCATATTTCAGATTGTAAAGAATCAGATTATTCATGAGATTAAAATACAAAAACTCTTTGAGAGCTTTTCTTTGAAATTGTTGTGAGCCGAGCTTACCATTTCAATTTTGTCATTCCTTGTGTTTAGGGTGGCTGTAGAATCAAGCCTTTAGGATTGATCATTCTAAATTGGTGGATTGATTCGAATCTAGAGCAAGAAATTCAATTCTTGTCTTTAGATCATTGATCATAAGGATAATCATTTTCTAGCCTTTTTCCTTGGGTTGTTTCAAATGGCATATGTGGGTTCTTTGGTTGTGATCTTTTTGGGTCCTTAGTTAAGTTTAAGGGTTCTTAAAGTATTTTGAAAAAGGGTTTTCGTATCAAGTGGTGAGTAAGGTCGATCTCCACAGGGAAAAGAGAATTAAATTAAAGTTAACTAAAAAGGGGTTTTTGAGTTTTGGAAATAAAAATAAAAAGAAAACAAAATTAAAAAGAATAAGAGATTAATAGAGAAAAGCTTCCAACTAAAGGTTAATCTCGGTTATGGTCCATTAATTTGATCATCGATTACTAAACATGCATTCCTAAACTCTTCTCTAAATTAGTTGGCAGTCGCCGAAACACCAAGTGCTCTTCCTTAATTTCTCGATAGCCAAGATACGATCTAATGACTACTTCCCTAATTAACAGATAACCCTAGAATACAATAATAAGATTTAACCCATTAGTAGCATTAAGATGAAAAGAACCCAATTCTAACTAACAAACACGGTACGACCGATTCATTTAAGTTAGATCATAAATTCCCATAACATAAATTAAAAAGTGTCCTTAATCAATTTATGCTATCATGCTACTTGTATTAGAACAATTAAACAATTACGGATTTAAACGTTCTAGCTAGCAATGTGAAAATTAATCAAAGAACAAGTGACCAATTTGCACAATAATTAATCAACAAGAAAGCATGAATAAAGAGAAAATATGAATTAAATTGAATAACAAAACCTCACAAATTATGAACTAAACCTCGATAATCCTCTAGTTGGAATAAAAAAATTAGCTAAAGAACATATTAAAAACTATCTAAAAGTCCAAAGAAAAATAAGGGAAGAAGGGATTCTTAATTTGAGTTCAAATGGGGCTTTAAATAGGAAAAATTGAGATAATTTCGTATAAAATCTGCTATAAAATCTTCCCAAGCCGTGACCTGAGCCGTCCGGAGCCATCTGAGCCAGCGCTGCATGCCTTGTTGTCTCTAAAGCTGCACACGCAAGCCGCACCACGAGACGAGCCATTCACCAGCGAAGCCATCAGCGTCTCTTGGTCCTTTGATTCTCTAAGCGACGTGTTGCCACTCAGGGAGTGACACATCGCTCCGCCTCTTTAATTCCAGCAATGGCGCTGACGTCATTGTGACGTGAGCGCTTCCCTTAATCTTTAATAGGATGACGTCAGCACAAATTTAAATCAATATTTTTTTATTTTTCTCATCGCCGCGGCGACGGGTCTCACCGTCGTATTGACCGCTCTTGGGTTTTTGGCCTGGATTACGATTTTCTGCAGGCTGCGGCCATCCAGCCACCGCGGCGACGGGACTTTTTTAACACTAAAATGAGCAAAACTTCTTCGTTTTAAGTCTGATTTGAGTGCCGTTTTCACCTACGTTCATGAAATTCAAAGATTAACAATATTATGGACATTCGAATCAATTAAAAATCATATTTTAATTATTTTGGAGATAAAACCACTAATAAAGTGGTGTAATTACAAGTCATCAGCACGTCTGCGTATAGACGTCTCCTATAAGATCCAAGCCCAGGTACAGATCAATCTGGACAAATGCCACCTACCACCGTCAAGAAAGCTTCTTCTCGGTTCTCTTGGGTCGGTTGGGAGTCTTGAGTTGGCAACCATTGAGATAAAGCGTCGTTCAAACACGCCTGTTCAATTAAAAAGTAAATAAACACTTAAGTTAGAATATTTTATTAAAAAACATATAAAATTACAATGTAAGGTAGACAAAACATTACCTGAACCTCTCGAGCCCTGTCATCTACAATAGTCTTGTTCTTCTTCGTGTGCAAGACTAAATGGAACTCATCAGGTGGGACAGGATGTCTGTGCTTTTGTTCCTAGCAAAAAATACAAAACAATTTTTTTTATAATATTTGAAAATATAGAAATTGTTTATTACATTAAGAAAATCAAATATAGATAGACAGCTTACCAAATGATGATGGTGCTCGTCGTGAGGGCAGGACTCGTTCGTGTGTAGAGAAGGGTTGGCCAAACAGTAAGCCTAGTTCCTCGCAGATAGCTTGAGCGCTTCAGTAGTCTGCATGCTAGCGACAAGCTTGGCTTGTTCCTTCTCACTCATCCAAGTAGGACGGTTCGCTGCCTTCCTACGACGAGCACGGTACAATAGTTCTTCATAACGGCTCATCACTTGTTTATCCCAGAGGGGAAACAACCTAATATTTGTGATATCAGAACCGATAGTAAATTTACTTAGCAAAAATAAATATTTAAAGCATTGAATAATTGAGTAGTGAAACGAAAATCGACGTATAAAATACCAAAGTTAACGTATAATAATTTACCTTCCAGTTGTCGAACATCCTCTTCTTTTCAGTAGAAGGGATCATTGTTTAGCGAAACTCGCTAGGAAGAGGAATGCTCTGAAGTACCTAAACATGAATTATAGGCTGATTTCTAATGGTTATATTAGCCTAAACATATATGAATTAACTTGTTCTAGGCCAAAGACGAGTGGATACAATCGGAGCCAACTTTGAGGGTGAGAACATAAAGAATCGGAAGGGTGAATGGCGAGCATTCACTGGTTTTTCCTGAGTTGTTTTGAAAGGGAAATTGTGGTATTGGTGATAGTAATTGATTGAATGGTTGGTAAGGTTAAGAGTTCAAGAGAATTATGGAAACGGATATTGATTCCGGTAGTGGCTAAAGGGGCCGAAATGTGGAATAGTTTAAATCGGTTCATGATTAATAGTTGTTCATTTAAGCATGCCTATTCGCTTTATTATTATGTTCATAGTCCATGAACGAGTCATATACTGATTTGGGGCTATGATTATACATATTTATCATGTTTTTTATTTATGCTCGAGGAATAGTTACGAATGAGATAATAGAGAAAAGTGAACGTGAACAATGTGATTATGTGAGTAATGATCGAGTCATATGTATAGTTGTTGTATTGTTCGGGTTATGCTCGATGGTTAGTTGTGGAAAAGCTTAAATGGAGAAATGCTTTATATGTGCACTAAAAGTTAAGTGAAGTAAGCTTAATACGTATAACGATTGAGTCTTATCGTACTTGGAGGAATTGTTGTACTTGTGCCATTGAATTGAGAATTTGATATACAATGTTTACCGAAAGCAAGCATGCCCATATCATTTCATCTGATAGCACATCATTCATGCATTTCATACTTTCGACATGTGGCCATGGGGTTGTAACCCGTGTAACGGTGTATGGGTGTTGGACATTATACGTGGTTACCGTGGCGGAAATGTGATTAACCCGTGTAACGGTGTGTGGGTGTTGGACGATACACATGGATTACCGCAGAAAGGTGATGAGCTCTGGTGTGCTATGTAATAAATGGCCCGGGTGCTAGAAAGTTTGAGATAGTTGAAATTGTGATGAGCTACTACTCAGTTGTTGATTGATCTTGTAACTTGAGCGTAGTGAGACGCCGGGATTAGTTGGCTAGATCTATGGTACGGTTTGACGGAAGTATGTGATATGAGGTTGAGATTTGTTGTCACCATCTAAACATAAAACATTTGTTCTTTAAATACATTTAAAGCATGATATTACCTAGTTTGCATTCTATCACGATCATTTCGCATCCCGTTCATATTCTTTTGTTTTCACTGAGTGTCATGCTCAAAGGTGCTCTATATCACCTTTCAGGTAATGCTCGGGGACGAGGGCGTGGAGCGGCAAATGGTTCTCGTTGATAGCTCGAGATGGAGGCTTTTGGATTGGCCTACAGTCACGCGAGCTATGGGTTTTGGGATCACTGTCTGAAAGTCGAGCCTATGTTTTAGAGTCGAAACTTAAAACCTTATGTACATATTATGTCTTGTATATCGTTTTAGACAGGGGCACCAAATTTTATTGTATTGAATTTTGAACTTGTGTGATATTCTGAACCGGCCGACGAGCCGATGTTGTTAATAAACAGGTTGATGTATAAATTTGGGTCATTGAATTTACGTATACATCATGCCGAAATTTCAAATGTTTTGATAATTCATATGTTTTAAAGTTTAACCTCTTTGTTTCCGTTACGTGCTCGCGTCCTAGACTTTTATATAAGTCGGGTCGTCACATATGGTCTCCACTAATGGGCTCAAAACGTGAGATTTATACATGGCCTCTGTAACACTACTGCAGGTGTTCATTCCCATAGGAAGGTTCTACTGTATAAATTAATATCAAGTTGGGTCTCCCGAAAGGGATAAAGAATTTTAAATCGAGTTGAAGACTGAATCTACACTTCGTAGACACTCTTCAATTTTTATTTAAAAGACAAAAATTAGTGGGTCACACTTAAAAAGAAATTTGGTAAAGTTTGTTATCAAAATTCTTGACCAAACACACGGTAAACAATGACATAAGAATATGAGTTATTCTAGAGTTGTCAATTGTTCGAGTGGCATCTCGTCTTAATGATGGTAACTGACCTATCATTCGACGGCACTTCACCAGTATCATTAAAATATCGTGACATAGTAACATGTTTTAGGGTTTTTCTGTTCATTAATATGTTCGCATTCATGCATCATATTTAATTATATGTCGAAACTTTTGAGTATTTGAATGTTAAATGTATGTTAGATTATTATGATAAAGTTTATTTAAATTTCAGTAATATAACATCTGTTTTAGTCACTATACTTGGAAAGAACAAACTGAACTATGAGAACTGTGTTTCCTAGAAAAAGAAATGAATAATTTAAGTAAAGCAGTTTACTTAAATAAACAGACAATATTGATTATTTAAATAATGAGTTTATTTAAATGGAAATTAATAACATTGTTATTAATTATTTAAATAATGTGTTTATTTAAATGGTAATTAATAATAAAATATTATTAATAAATAATTATTAATTATTTAGGTAATGTGTTTACCTGAATGGAAATTAATAATTAAACATTTATTATTAATTTTAAATAATAGTAAATAAAATATTTATTATTAATTTAAATAATGTCGATTATTTAAATAGAAAATAATAAATATTTATTAATAATAAAATACAAAATCGGAATATGATGTTTTATTTGAATAATTGATTTATTTAAATAAATATCAAGAGTTAATAAATAAGATTTATTAATAAGGAGGAATCTATAATTGAATTAATGAATTCAATAGATTTTGGTTCAAATTATTAAATATCAAAATCGGCTCATATATAATATTTTAGGAAATAATTTTTGAATTATTTTGTCTAAAATAAATATATAAAAGAATGTTTAACCAAAGACAAATTAAACAAAGAAAAAATTAGTTTTTCTTATTGATTTTATACACATAAAATCGGCACGCAAGATAAATAAGGAATAAAATTTGATTTTATTCTTGGCATTTATCTTGTATTTATTTTGACATTGTTTCCTAATTCGATTGGAAAACTATTTTGCGTATAAATACAAACGTCTTGGTTGTTCATTCAAAAGCTTCTAATTTCAATTCTCGAAATTGAAAACTTTTATTCTTCCTATTTTTTCCTCATATTTGATTTACTATAGTCTAAATGGAAGAAAATTATTTTTCTTCCCAAACCATAGTTTTCTAGTTTAGTTTAGTTATCAATTTGTTTTTATTTTGAATTATGTAATAACTATTGGTTCTCATTTCATATGAACCAAGTTTAGGAATATTTTAAATAAGAGTTATTTAGGTAGATATTCCTTTACAATTATATTACAAAGTTCCAAAGTGTGATTGGATGGTTATTCAAAATACTTAGTATAAAACAAATAAATTCCAAATTCTAATTCTAAACTCCGGTATATCTAAATGAGTTATAAGGTTTAAAAATGTTTAAATACTTAAGTCTAAAATTACTTAAATAAGTTAGAGGGATTAATCTCTTAAAGATGGTTCTCAAGGAGTTTTAGATGATAACCATATTAATCCACGAACTTATGGGATAAGTAAAATCGAATATCTTTGATTTATCAAAGATAACTAGACTTAAACATCACTAAATTTGGACATTTAGACGTTAGAACTTAAGTGATAAGTAAACATTAAATCTATTTCTTATATTCCAAACATTCAGTTATTTAAAAGGATGTTTTAAAGGTAATAACTGATATGGAATAAACAAAACAGAAATCAGAAAGTAATAATTAGTGAATAATTGAATTCACAAATTATAAAAGAAAAGTTCAGTAAATCAGTGATATTGAAGGCTTTAAACCTTACTTAAGATATAAAAGAATTACAATAATTTTATTTCACAATAAAAACAAGTAGTTATTTAAAAGTTTAAATTGTTAAACTACTTGTAGAACTTTATTTGAGTAGGAGCGTCATAATACGAACCAAAGGACTTTCGAAGTCCAAGTGAAACTCATTGACTTCAAAATCAATGAATAAAGTTCAAAATAAGTGAAATAAAAATGACATGAATTTTCAATAGTTGAGTTGAAAAAAGTTACTTATACTTATACATTATTTTTAGAAATAATAAGAAGTATAGAATTGTAATCATTAAACAAATGAAAGTAATGGAGAATTACTTTGTAGTGGGAGCTTAAAAATTTCGAGAATCCTAGAACCAATGTGACTAAAATAAAATTTACAAATAGTATGTTAGTGCACATAGATAAAATGAGAGATTTTATGAGTTGCACGGGCTCAAATTCGAACATGAACTTACTTCCATGTAAAAATTCGACGAAAGACCTTTGCGAATTAAACATCAAATGAGCTAAGTATAAGTAAAATGAGTTTTTACTGACTAAACTCTAAATTCGCGTGATTACTAAGTTGTTAGTAAATGAAAGGTGGCTGAACATGATGGTTTCAAATCAATAGTTAATAGAGTTTATTTTATGGCGATAAAATATTGAATGTATTACACTTAATGAAACTAACATCAGACAAAAGAAATACATACTAAACAGATGAAAACGTTACTGATAAAGAATTAAAATGACTACCATGGCTAAGTAGTTGATAGTCATCCAGTTTAACTGGAATTACAAGTCAAATCTCCAAAGATCTAGGACAAGTGGGAGATTGTTAGGAATGATGTCCTAGAACTTGTAATTATTTAATTATAATAATTTATTTCGAATAAATTAAATAAATAAACATAAGTTCTTTATATTATCTAAATTGATTCAATTGACAATATTAGGAATATATGGAAATATATTAATATCAAACATTCAAATAGTAAACCCTAAGTTACTCTTATGAAATCACGACTTAGTATGTGAGTCATACAAGAGGATGAAAGTCGAGATGAGTAACTTAAAAGTGTCTACAGTAAATGGATAACGTTTGGGAACCTTATCCTGGTAACACTATTGATAGCTTCGCATTTTGTTTATAGACAAATGATCTAATCCTGATCATTCTTGTGGGAGACATGAAATGAAAGTATCATATGCAATGTTGATTGTATAAGACAGGACCACGATGTTCTATCAAATTTCTCATTAGTACCGTTTATGAGCAATGATCGAATATCAAACTAAGTTTATCAACTGTGATAGATCTCAATCCTGAGTGAAATGTGGACTCCTATTTATGGAGTTATGTTCTTTGATTCACATGGTTGAGAGCGATCTGTAAGAACGCTCAATACACTTCTGTTTTGGGAACATAGCTAGATAAGTAGCTGGAAATGCATTTTCACGAGATGGAATTCATGACTTTCCTATAAATTAACGGTATCAGTGCGATACCTAAACATTTAAGGAACTTTAGGAAAGTCCCTTGATGTACTGATTCGAGACATGAACAAGTAGTGCCACAACTTCTATTGATCACATAAGTATATTATCTCTAGTTCGACTAAGAATAATGTTCATTGGAGAATCAGCGGGAACATAAGAATGAAGCGGTAATTACAGGGGCAAAACGGTAAATTTATCCGCCTGTAATTATGAGGGTTCCACGTGAAGGATATATCACAGATATAAATAAAGATAAACTAAATGGACATAACTCATCTATAGTTAGGGGAGTTCAGCTATGAATCTCTAGTGGAATTATTCATAGTTAGATAATAAGTAATTAACTGATTATGAGTTAATCACTTAATTGACTAATTATTAAGCCCATGATCTATAGGTCCATCGGGTCCCTATGCTAACCCAACTATCGTAGTCGCGAAATCAAGTAGAAGAAATGGAAAGTTTAAGTAAAGTGAATTACCTAAATAGGCAATACTAATTGTTTAAATATTGAGTATATTTAAACGGTAATTAATATAAACATTATTCATTGTTTAAATAATGAGTTTATTTAAACAGAAAATAAATAATGAAATATTATTAATTAGACATTATTAATTATTTAAATATTGAGTATATTTAAATGGTAATTAATAATTTGAAATTAATTGACAATTATTAATTGTTTAAATAAATAATTTTATTTGAACGGAAATTAATAATTAAAATTAATTAATTAATAATAAAATATTATCAATAAAGTTATTCATTAAATAATGAGTTTATTTAATGGAAATTAATAATTAAATATTTATTATTAATTATTTAAATAATGAAAATTATTTAAATGGAAATTAATAATTAAATATAATTTGATGATATTTAGTCGGGAGAAAATATTAATATTATTAATTGTTTAAATAAATATTTTATTTAAATGGTAATTAATAAATAAATTAATTAAGTTGGACTTATTAATTTAAGAGAGAGTTTCAAGCCCAATTGGATTAATGAACCCAATTGAAATTGGTCCAAAATAATTAATTAAATAAATTTGATTTATTAATTATTTATTATTAATTTTGGCCATCATAGATAATTTGTAGGAGATAGTTATTTGAATTATATCCTATAATAATTATATAGATTTATCTACCCAAGATAAATAAAATAAAGAAAATAAAATATTCTCTTATTTATCTATGGCATTTTAGAAATACCAAGATAAAGGAAAGAGATAATTCTTTTTTTTTTTTTGTATTTATCTCCATGGATTAATACTAATGTGATTAGGATTCCTATTTTCCTATAAATAGGAGGCTTGGGTCATTCATAAATCACACAATTAATCTTCCATAGAAAATTGGAACTCTCTCTTCCTCCCTTCTCCCCCTTTGGCCGATTTCCCTATAGTCTTATTGGGAAGAAAAATATTTTTCTTCTTCCCAATTTCTTCTAAAGTTCTATCCCGCAATCGGGTTTTGTTTGATCGATTGGGATATAGAATTGAAGATCCGGTGTTGCTGAGGATTGATGCTGTAAAGAAACCTCCAGCCAATTCTCCAATTTTACTCAATGTAAGTTTTGGTTTGATTTTAATTTTCGAAAATTAAGCATGAATCTACATGTTCTTCGTGTTTTTATCACAATTTGCATGATGTTAATAGATCCGTAATTAAATGTTAATTAGTTTACTAAACAAAATTCCGCTATTTTAGTAAATCATCCCTTCAACGCCATGAGAAACTTTCTAAATTCCTTAAGTCCGTAATCGACCTCACAACTTCCAATCACTCTCAACTTCCAAGGCATAATCTCGACACTAGAGAAAATCTCATTCTTTTAAATTTTATCACCCAATGCCTTAGCTCCACTTTATTCGCAATTAAAGTGAGCCGTACACTCAAAGTATTGAACCCGTGTCACCACGATTCGACTTTTGAGTTATTCTTCTTATAAGTTTGCAAGACTCACAAGCGAACCTACAAGTTTATTCTCTCCCATTGATCAAATGGGATGAACCTACCCCGCTAAGTGTAATTAAGTTGTGCACAACTCTAATTCACCCCTTAACGGTTTATTCTTCATTAAGTATGGCCCTACTTAATGCGAACCTACAACCACATTATCTAAGGCATCGAAATAATGTGATTTATATAAATGCATCACTACCAGAATGCATGACAAAATTTAGGTCCAGTTTATAGTTTAGAAAATCCAATTCCACCTAAAACTGACCTCAAACAGGCTAATTCTTAAAAATTCTAATTTCTGGAAATTAACCAAGTTTTCAGCGTTAATTTGGTTTAAAAACACCAAATAATAGATCCACAACTCACGGGAATGTTTCCCAAAGAAATCCCACTCTAAAAATCCAAACTAGCTTAACTAGTGCGATTTTGCTTCTTTTTCGGCGCCAACCAATAAGGGAATTTTATAAAAAATTTCAGTAGCTCAAAGGACTTAAGAACAGCCCCTAAGTCATCTAGACTCGCTTAGGATTCATCCAAAAATAATCCCCCACCTAAACTCCCAAGAAAAGGTGTTCGACTGGACTAATCTCCACTTAAGCTAGGCTCTAATGATCATACTACAATTACATCAAATTCCAGCAGCTTTTCTAAGCCTTAAAACATCCAAAAAGAGGCTAGAAATCTTATAATCATCACTTTGAAATCAATCAACTAGAGAATCCAATAGTAACATCAATTTATAACATCCAAAAGCATGCATGCGATTTAATTCTCATAATCTTAACTCCAATTCAAACAAACATACGATCATTCAATTCATGCTTAAAATCAACACCCAAAATTACTCCAAATACACAAGCCAGAAATAGTACATGCTTATAAAGAAAAAGAAAATTAAACTTGACATTGATCAAAGATTAACTAAATTCTCACCTTTAAAGCTAAAATAATTAAATCACAAGTTGGTCTTCCTTTTCCAAAGGTTTCAAGCACCTGAAAAGTGACCCAACAAAAATCAATTGCTAAAATTGCCTAAACATAAACTACCAAAAAGGGCGTCTAAACAGAGTGGCGAGACGGCACAAATGACAGACAAGAGCAGCCCCAAAGGGCTGCCCTTGCCGTCGGCCAGCAGCAGCCCATAAGGGCTGCTGCGGCGGCGGCGGTCCCTTTTGGTTCGGTATTGGTCGGTTTTTGGTAAATTGCAAGATAGGGTGAATGGGTTTTTTCAATAATGTAAAGGTTAGGGTTTGAAAGGAATTGGGAAAATTGAAGAAGGGGATTGAGATTAAGTATTGTGAGTTTTAATCACAAATAAAACAAAATTCAGAAATTTAAAGGAAAGATTTCCAATACCTTGATCCCAATTCCAAAAGATAACTTCTCCAATCTCCACCTCACCTTCACCAAAAGCAAAAAAAAAAATATGGAGCTTCACCTAATTCACAAGGAGAGATCAATTGATCAAACCCTACAATTCTTTTAGAAAAGAAGCAAGAAGGAAGAAGATGATGAAGAAGAGAAGGAACCCTACCTTTTCTTATTTCTCTGTACGTTCTGGATCTAAGATGCAAAACTCTCTTCTCTTTCTTCTCTCCCTCCCTTCCACGTTAAAACTAATTTTTTTTAAAGAGATAAAGTCCTTTAATTTCGGTAAATAGAATTAAAATTAAAAACACTACTTCCTCCTCAAACAAAAGAAAAACAAACCCACTTATTTAAATAATTTTAATTATTTAAATATTGCTTACCAGGAACGGGTCGTCACAAAGGCACTCAAAGGACAAAGAGATATTATCTTCGCAGATTAGTTGTTAGATGGGACAAGTAGCAGTCGCTTCATGCTACAGTTCTTAGTCACGTGTGCATCCCGATACACTTTATCAACTACTTTTTTGGCGGGAAAATGTGAAAGTGGCAAAGTGAAGACTAATGTGAAGGGAAAAGGTGAAAGCGTAAAAATATTTTTAGAGAGAGAGAGAGAGCGAGGATGGAGAAGTAGAGGACAAAGAGAAGGAGGAGAGCAACGAACAAGGAGGAGTTTTACGACGTGAAGTTATTTTGTATTAGCTAGTTTAGTATTTATCATTTCCATTTTATATTCAAGCATGAATTATGGTTTGAGGAATACTTTTATTTTCATGTTGTTTATGAGGTATTAGTGGAGATGGATAGACACTAGATAATATATGTATAGAGATTGTGATGTAATATTCTTTATGATCACATCCTTCTTTAAACCTTTATGAAAGTATAGTTAGAAGAGTCTATGTTAGTATTGAAAGATTCTTTGTATGGAAACTTAGAATAAGGTATTACTTTTTTATCTTATCTGTAACTTAGAAATAAGAGAACAGTTAAAGAAGAATAGAGAATGATGCTTAGAAGTTCAGAAGAAGTATAATTCACCCAAGGTTTTAGAGGTAAAATCTAGGGTCGGATAATGCGTTAGAATGTGTTTGAGGAAATTCATTCTTGCTTTTGTTTTCCTATGCCATTGTTGTCTCACAAAACCCATCTATATTTGAAGTCTTGTGGCAAGCTCACTACTTGTTGATAACAGTCTATCTGGATTCCTAACACATCATCACACTCAAATCCTTCGATCTACACTTAGTGGTGATCCGTTGACATTGTGCATCACAACACTTAGCTTTGTTATTTAATTAATTCTGTAGCTGTAATCACTCTTAGATTCTAATTTTGTTTAAAGACAACCATCCTCGGGGGACACGACACTCACTTACCACTACTATTACTCGTTGACCATGTGCACTTGCATGCCACCCTTCACCATCTAGTTTAATCACCATTTCCACCAACATCGCAGCATTTGAAGGATGTCTCATAACTCCATCATCTTGAGAATGCTCGTGATGCCATCTCATGTGAGAAACTGTCACATCTGATGCATACAACCGTTGCAGACGCGGGGTAAGAGGGTGTGTGGAATCAAACGATGTTTCCCTTGTTTATATCTTGGATGAAAGAAAAATTGCAGTGATTCAGACTCTCATCCACATCCCAGTATATCATGCATCCATTTCGACAAGAAACTATTTTCTCCACGGGTAATCTGAGACCCTCCACTAGCTTTTTTATGTCGTACAAACTCTCTGACAACATGTTTTCTGGTGGAGCACATCGATGAAACCATGATGTAATTGAATCACATACTCTAATTGGGATGTGGTACTGCGCTTTATTATTTAGAAATTCTGTAGTTGCAGCAAGTTGACTCACCTCACAACCTCCATACAATGGTTGACTAGCTGTCATGAGCATCTTATGCATCTTACGTGCTTCTGGATTCATTTCCTCTTCAACGGATGTTTGTTCATCATCTTCTCTTTCACGATTAATTTCATTACCATACCCTGCACATAAAGTATCATCTGCTGCATTTGACCAAAATGTTGTTCTTCATTATGGACTGCAACATCGTCATTCGAGCTGCTGCCTTTGTACTGTCGAGATTCCTCTAATGCAGCAGCGTCAAACATTTCCTTCGTTTCACCCTGATACACCCAATGATAATAATTTGGCACAAAACCCTGACTGTAAAGATGCTTCTTTATATCAGAAGCTGGTATGATTTTTCTATTGTCGCACTTTTTGTATGGAAATCGTAGTTGTTGACCATACTTTTCTTAATACACGGTTATCTTGGAAAACTTAACAAATTGCTGAACCTCAGCAACAAATTCATCGTTCAAAAAAACTTCTATCAAAGGAAAATACGTCCACCCTCTCATTTTGTTTCTTAATGTTGGCAAACAATGTTTGGAGGGGGGCTTTATAGGGGGTGAATCTGACTTTTTGTGACCAGGTCGTCACAAAAATGGGCGGGAATATAAGAAAAGTTCCCTCCAAATTAATTTGCGACCCCATGGTTGTAATTATTTGAGACCACCTGGTCACCGATATATCACCAAAAATTCCATTCCTTATTGCTTATGATTTCTAAAATGAAGTCACGCTTTTGCGACTTTACTATCACTAATATTTGTGACTCCATCGTCGCCCTTTTTTGCCAGACTTTGCGCCTTTTTTAATGACAGAGTTGCAATGCAGTCTTTGTAATACGATCATGGGGTCGCAAATCATTAGCGACCTACGCATCACACACTTCGCGCCTTTTTTTAAGACGCTTTCTTATTTTAAGTTGCAACATTATCGCAGGTTTGAGACCACCAGGTAGCAAGAAGTCAACGTTTTGTATTACAACTCGTATGGACGCAAAACGGCTTCCTCACACTTGGCATCTCAAAATTTCCGTCGTAATTCAGTAGTTTTTTTCGTAGTGATCTAGGTCAGCGGCGCGATGCTTTACCAGCGTGGGTGTCTCGGGACTGGACTCATCTTTAGTACCTGTGTAACTCTCACTAATACACTCTGCTAGGGTTGTAACCTAATAAAAGTATGAATATTAATAACAATTGAGTTTGAAATATATATTATTATAATTAAACATGAAATGAAAAGAAGAAAAAAAACTTGTTTTTCTCCAAGGTCAGGCGAACATGCCCAGAGATGGAAAGCTGCTCGGGCACTTCATCGTGATCGTTCTCCTGCCCAGTAGGCGTGTCTTCCTCATCCTTGAACCGAACATCTTCAAGGGGATGATTCTCCGTGCTACCATCCATATAGTGGTCAGAAGGTAGTGGTGCACGTCTACGATGAGGCATGATCTACATAAATTAAAATTTAAAAAATTTCAATTAAGTTATAAAACTAATATTACTTACATTAAACCAATTTAAATTAACATAAACTATATTAAACTAATATTAAACAAATTAAATTAACATAAACATTAAACTAAATTATAAAACTAATATTAACTAAATTAAATTAACCTAGATTAACATAAACATTAAATTAAATTATAAAACTAAAATTAACTAGTTAAGACTAAAATAGTCTAATTAAAACTAAAATTAACTAATTTAAAATGAACCAATTTAAACTAAACTAATTTAAACTATAATTTACTAATTTAAACCGAACCAATTTAAACTAAACTAATTTAAACTAAATAAAAAAAAACTTAAAAACAATAAAAATATGAAAACTTACAAAAATTTTAAAAATGGAAAAAAAGAAAAAAGAAAAAAGAAAATAAAAATAAAAAGTTACTTGAAATAGTTCCAACGGATGGGGAAAATTTCAGAAAAAGGAAAGGAAACGAAAGGGAAGTAGAGAGAAAATAAGAAATGAAGAAAAAGAGATAAAAGATAAAGAGAGAAAGAAATAAATGAGTGGAAGGATGGTGAAATATGAAAAGCTTGGTAGGGTTTTAATCTTGTTTTAGCGACGTAATTCGTTGCTAATCACTTAATAATCTATCATGCATGTTTTTCTAATGACATAATCAATCTTCACCTACAATGAATAATGTCGTATCTGTTCTTGCAGAAATGAACTAGTTGACGCAATCTGTCGCTGACATGAAGTAGGCGACGAAATGCGTCGCTAATATTATAACCAAATTTAGACTTAGCGTTTATCCATCTTTTGTTGCGACGCAATTCGTTGCTCCCTCCCGCCACAATTTTCAGTGAAAATTATAAGATCGAAGCCTATTTATTGCACTTAGCGATGGACTACGTCACAAAGAAGATGGACGAATGCTAAAATTTATTACACAATATATCTGTTACAAGGTATATTGGCGATGCTTTCCGTCGTTAATATCCCGGAACACTTGGAAAAAAACACGTGTATTAATTGGTGTATTGGTGACGCATTCCGTCGTTAATATCCATGAACACTTAGAAAAAAAAACACCCATTCTGAGTTCATCGGTGTCTTGGCGACACATTCCGCCATGAACACTTAGGGGAAAAAAAAGCCCATTATGTGTTCATAGGTATATTGGCAACGCATTCCTTCATTAATATCCATGAACACTTAGAAGGAAAAAAAAAAACCCATTCAGTGTTCATAGGTGTATTGGTGACGCATTCCATTGTTACCAAGTGATTGAATGCGTCGTTAATATTAAATTATATTTTTTTTAAACATCTTTTTTTCTTCCTTTTTTCACTTATATTTCTATCTTCAAAATAAATTATATTTCAATCATTGTCATCATAATCATCACTATTGTCTTCTTCAGTTTCTTTTGAGTCATTAGTGTCTTCTTCAATTTCTTCTTCATATGTTTCATCCAGAGAAGATTCTTTGTCATTTTCGGTTGGAAGATATACGTTTGTTGAATCAAAAAGTGTCTCTGTTGCATCATTCAACGAACGAGCAGTGTCAGCATTAATTCCTTCATCGATTTCAAGATTTTACACTTCGTCCTCCTGGAATGCAACATAATTCTCACTATCTTTGTCAAGAAGATTGTTATCTATTATCATCGGTCTTACTTTACAGACAACTAACCAATTAGATAGATCTCGACTATGCGTGGGATGATTTAAATAGTAAACATGGATTACTTGTTGTGCCAACACGAAACGATCTAGGGTGGGCATGTATTTTATCCGGTTAACCTCAACAATTTTCATATTTGGATGCTTATGAATCCCACCTCGTCTTGTTGTTTCGAACTATGTGCAGTTATATACAATCGTACGCTTAAGACTCGGACCTGCAAATTGAAGCTCACAATCTCGTCAATGATTCTAAAGAAATCTTCTACATTGTTCCTGAACACTTGACCCTTTCTGCATACACCACTATTGTTTGTTGCTTGGTTCACTAGATGAGCTTTGGTTTGAAATCTATACCCTTAAACAAGATAACCGTTGTATGCTCTTGCGATTATTTTTGGATTTTTTATGATCGATATTATGTGTGGATAGGATATCGATAGTGTGGAGGAATCAACGTAATTTTAAAACCATGAATGAAAATTACTATCGATGATGTTTCTTTCTTCTGAGTCAGTAGTTCTTGGATGTGATGGTCGTACAAAGAAGTTCACAAATAATTTGTGATCGAATCGATGTGAAGTTTAAAACAAAATTCACTCTTTTAATTTAAAAAGTTGTTTGTAATTAGATGAACTTATTTTATATATGACTCAACTTCTTCATAGTTCCATAATAAATAAGTCTAGACAACATGACACTCCTTATTTCTTAAGTGTCTTCGCATAGATTTTTCTAAACCTTTGCCTGGTACAGTAAAAATATTCAGATCGTTCAAATCTACTTATTTTGGAAGCTTATAAATCATGTTACGGTTCACTGGGCAAAAATGGTCTGCGATATATTGATCAATGTAATATGAATGATAATTTGTTGTCTCGTGTACTAGGTACGAATTGAAAATCGACCCTTCCACTCAAGCCTTATTTCCAACAGTTTTCTTTAACCTATGCAAGTATCTAAGAATTGTGTAGATTGAGTAAATATATATTGATCTAATTATGAATTATTATAATAAGAAGAGACTATATATTATGCGTTACCTTGCAAACAGATACATCAATCTGTATTGAACTGGACCGCCTAGTAATGCCTCATACGATAGATGCACCGAAAGATGCTCCATTGAATAAAAAAATAGGTGGAAACATTCGCTTCAATTTACAGATTATAACTGGAATCTCCCAATTTAATGATTCGACTGTCTCTCGTGTTAAGTCTGCGCAAGTCAACTCTCTGAAAAACACACTCAATTGCATCATGTAACAGACATCAATCGTTTTATGAAAATGTGACAGTCATGACTCTTCATTTTGAAAATAGTAGGACTCTACACGTCAATGCATCTAGAGAGATTAGAAACGTAACCATCAGGGAACTTAATAGATCGCATCCTTTCAAACAGTAATTTCTTCTCTTCTATATTCAACATGTATTTAGCCTTGGTGTAGTGTCCACATTCATCCGACTCTATCTCAAGGCGACTACATATTTCTTGGATTTCATACCGTGCCTTCAGGTTGTCTTTCATTTTATTTGACACATTTAAATATGCATGACATCCAGGTTGTACCTGATCAGTAAATCTCCCCAATACGGTAAATCCCCAAAATTACTTCGTTTCTTCCAACCACTTTTTTTACCAGCAACTTTGTTTGTAACCTCGATCTCTATCTCATTAATTTTTTGCATGCCAATAGAATCTAACCCGTGTAAGATTTGGATTCTGCTGAAACTTTGGGAGGGACTTGGTTGCGTTCACTCCCATCCTTATACCAATTTGACTTGTTTGTTCAAACGAATGGTTGCTCGGTAAGAATCTTCTATGACAATCGAACCAACAAGTTTTTCATTCATGTTTCAACGAGAAAGCACCAGTTTCAATCATGCAATGAGGACAAACAAATTTTTCAGATGTGCTCCAACCTATGTTAAGTGTAAAGTAGATTATTATTCCATTCATACCTCAAAATTAAAATAATGAATAAAAAGATTCTTACTGGATAACATTGAATATGCCGGGAAGTCACTGATCATTCAAATTACAGCAGCTCTCATCCATAAATTTTATTTTCTCGATACATCATAAGTCAATGCTTCATTATTCAACAAATTAATCAACTCACCAAATAAGGAGTTGAAGGTAGACATCTAACCTTTGTTTCAATTTTTCGAATCCGGTATGATAATAGTTTAGAAAATAACAAGATCTTTCATACATATCGATGGAGGTAGGTTATACGGGGTCAACATAACAGGCCACAAGGATTATTTTGCTCCAGAAGCACCGAATGGGTTAAACCCATCAGTGCATAAACCCAATATGATATTTCTATTATCCCTTACAAATTCTAGATGACAACGGTCCAAATGCTTCAACACGTCAGCATAGGATGAATGTTTCATTAGACCATCATTTTGGGAGTGCTCGTGATGCAATATCATGTGAGAAGTCTTGACTTCAGATGCATACAACCATTGAAGATGAGAAGTGATCGACAAATAAAACATACGAGTATGTGGAATAAGAGTGTATTTACCTTGTTTATATCGCGGATGGAAACAGATTTTACAATTATGAAGATTTGAATCTCCGTCCCCCCAGAATATCATGCATCTGTTTGGGCAATGATCAATCTTCTCAACAGGAAATTCGAGACCCTTAACTAATTTTTTCATGTCGCTATGGACATTATATCTTCTTTCCATAGCGATACATCAGTACTTTTATAAAACTCCACGAACTAATCCAACCCTGCTACGAATGGGTCGTTCAAATAACCTACTAACAAACGAAGATACATCCATTCACGTATTTTTTTATTAAACAATTACAAAATAACAAACATAATTGAAAAACTCTCAAACCGAAAACCTTTTCAAATGTAAGTATGCAAATAATTTTTTATGATATTGATATCTTATTGATTGACACATCTATTTATAAGTAGTAAAATGAAAAACAAGCAACGAAAAAAAATTCTACCTCCATTTGTTAGGAATGGTGTCCTAGAGCTTGTAATTATTTAATAATAATAATTTATTTCGAATAAATTAAATAAATAAACATAAGTTCTTTATATTATCTAGATTGATTCAATTGACGATATTAAGAATATATGGAAATATATAAATATCAAACATTCAAATAGTAAACCCTAACTTACCCTTATGAAATCAGGACTTAGTATGTGAGTCATACGAGAGGATTAAAGTCGAGATGAGTAACTTAAAAGTGTATATAGTAAATGGATAACGTTTGGGAACCTTATCCTGGTAACACTGTTGATAGCTTCACATTTTTTTTATAGACAAATGATCTAATCCTGATCATTCATGTGGGAGACATGAAATAGAAGTATCATATGCAATGTTGATTGTATAAGACAGAACCACGATGTTTGATCAAATTTCTCATTAGTACCGTTTACGAGAAATGATCGAATATCAAACTAAGTTTATCAACCGTGATAGATCTCAATCCTGAGTGAAATGCGGACTCCTATTTATGGAGTTATGTTCTTTGATTCACATGGTTGAGAGCGATCTGTAAGAATGCTCAATACACTCCTGTTTTGGGAACATGGCTAGATAAGTAGTTGGGAACTCATTTTCACGTGATGGAATTCATAACTTTCCTATAAATTAATGGTATCGGTGCGATACCTAAACATTTTAGGAACTTTAGGAAACTCCCTTGATGTATTGATTCGAGACATGAATAAGTGGCGCCACGACTTCTATTGATCACAGAAGTACCTTATCTCTAGTTCGACTAAAGATAAAGTTCATTGGAGAATCAGCGGGAACACAAGGATAAAGAAGTAATTACAGGGGCAAAACGGTAAATTTATCCGCCTATAATTATGAGGGTTCCACGTGAAGGATATATCACATATATCAATAAAAGATAAATTAAATGGACATAACTCATCTATAGTGAGGGGAGTTCAGCTATGAATCTATAGTGGAATTATTCATAGTTAGATAATAAGTAATTAACTTATTATGGTTAATCACTTAATTGACTAATTATTAAGCCCATGATCTATAGGTCCATCGGTTCCCTATGGTAGCCCAAATATCGTTGTACAAAACTAAGTAATTAATTTAACTTAGGAAGAACAAATAATTTAGGTAATTGAATTTACTTAAAATTAGGCAATATTAATTATTTGAATAATGAGATTATTTAAATGAAAATTAATATTAATATTATTCATATTGATACAAAATTAATTGTTTAAATAAAGAGTTTATTTAAATGGAAATTAATATAACATTATCAATTATAATATTTTAAGGCAAAATTAATTGTTTAAATAAATTATTTAAACGGGAATTAATGTTAAAATTATTAATTATTTAAATAATGAGTTTATTTAAATGAAAATTAATAATTAGTATTATTAATTAAATAATGAGTTTATTTCATTTAATAATAAAAATTAGAGAGAATTATATATAATTGGTTTAAGAAACAAATTGGTATTGGCCCAAAATATATAATTAATTGGATAAGATTCAATAGTAATTGATTATATTAGTTTTTGGCTAAATGTGTTTAATTAGAAATTATTATTTGAATTTTTTCTAATTTTAAATACACAAATATATAATTATTAAATATAAAAAAGGATAAAGATAAATTATATATATATATATATATTTGTGTGTGTGTGTGTAAACTTATTGTGAGATGGCGTGCGTGGGTGCATGATCTTCAAAAACAAAAGTTTATATATGTTTATATATATTTTATTTATCCTTTTTCTAATATTTTTATAGTTATAGTTATTAAATAAATAAATTAAAAAAAAAGGAAAAATCTAAATATCTCAGCGTCAGCCAGCGTGCATGCGTTCCAAGATTTTGATTTTGATTTTTATATTTATTTTATTTAATAATTAAGAGATAAGATTATCTAATTAGATTAGATATCATATTTTCCTATAAATATGACCATTAGGATTCATATTTTGTACACTTCTCACTTTAATTAGAAAAGTGAAAATTCTCTCTCAAGTTTTTGTCCAATTGCCGATTTTCCTTAGGGAAAATTTAGAAGAAATTTCTTCTTCTTTTGTTCTTCCGGTTCGATTCTCACAAGTCGGTTTTGCTTTCGATCGGGATATAGCATAGAAGATCCGGTGTTGCTGAGGATTTGATGCTGTAAAGAAACCTCCAACCGATTCTCCATATTTTACTCAATGTAAGTAAAGGGTCTTAATTTTCGAAAATTAAGCATGAATCTACATGTTCTTCATGTTTTTATCACAAATTGCATGATGTTAATAGATCCGTTATTAAATGTTAATAAGTTTACTAAATAAAATTCCGCTATTTTAGTAAATCATCCTTTCACCATTGTGACGACCCGACTCCTTTTAAATAATTTAAAAATCGAATTGCAGCGGAAGACTTAACATTTAATAAAAAATTTGGCGTGGATATGTTTAAAACTCTGACTATCCACAACCTGTATATATTTTTCACATCAGGAAATTTAAAATCAAGGAAATGCAATTCCTTTTCCAGAGTTTAAAGAAGTTTATAATCATAAAAGTTAAGACGAAAAGCTCCTATGAGCTTGTATACAAATTTACAACTAAAAAGACACAAAATAAAACAGAATGAGTCCATTGACTTTTTAAAAATGTATCTAGTCCATCTCTGTATCATCATCCTCTCGATCAAGCAACACCAGCTCCTCTTCCACTACCCCGAACATTACCTGAAAATGTTTGTAATATCATGAGCTAACAACAAGCCTAGCGAAAATAAATAGAATATATAGTAACAATAGACCCCAAACCCGCATCCGGATTTGTGTCAAAGTAAAACTCACCTACCCTTACCTTTCAACCACCAAGAAGGGTTTGTATCAAGTATTTCACTTTTACTTACCAATTCTCCCAAATAATTGAGGAACTATCTTCCAAACCTTTAGGAGGATGTGCTTCATAACACACATAACATTTATTTCATTCTCTTCAATACCTTATACTATACATAAGGTTTACATTCAAGTATTAATCTCCAAATTTAGGATATTCCAATTTATTGAGAATCTAGTTCTCTTACATATAAAATAATAAATATACAAGGTTCAATACACCCTTGTATTATCTCATTATACAATTCAAATTCCTTCCTCTTCCTTATAGCACTTGGCTAATCATCATATTTCATTCTTTTTCTCTATAGAAATGTATGTTAGACATAATGTTTCAATTCTTTTCTCTATAGCAACTTAGGCTATCAAAAGTTTATATAACCTTTACCAAAGCTCCCGAACTCAAGAAACTAACTCTCAAATATTTGGAAGAATGTTTTCATATCCCATAATCTCTTCCTGGTTCATCCTTTTGATATCTCATACTATATATAAGATTTACCTTTCCTTTATGTTCGATAACATAATGTTAATCTCATTCGGACTTAACATAATTCACAATCACAATTTACGATATAAGATGATATTACTAGCATATGTAGTCTAATCATCAATTAATAGCTTATTAAAACAAGTATAAAAGGAGTAGACAATCTTTAGATAAACATAACATCTTATGCAAATAATGCTAGGTAATGGTAGCTCCCGTAGGACTAACATTCACCTAATTATCTTACTTTCCATAATAGAATATACAATTCCTTTTCAATGATATAATTCCATCTCAAATGAATAATGAAGGTAATGAAAACTCCCGTAGGATTCACATTCATCTTTTATGAATAATGGAGGTAATTAAAACTCCCGTAGGATTCGCATTCACCTTTTATGAATAATGAAGGTAATGAAAACTCCCGTAGAATTCGTATTCACCTTTTATGAATAATGAAGGTGATGAAAACTCTCGTAGGATTCACATTCACCTTTTATGAATAATGAAAACTCCCGTAGGATTCGCATTCACCTTATATGAGTAATGAAGGTAATGAAAACTCCCGTAGGATTCACATTCACCTTTTATCTCACTTTCCTTTCAATTCGATGATGCAATATGATATGCATATGCTTTCAAAAGTAAATAAACATTCAAGTAACCGAAGGGCATAAAGTAAATGGATTATAAATTCCCTTATACATAAAATAAATAAATAAATAGGAATTCTGGAAAAACAATAAGTAAAATCAAGCCAACGGCCATTTAATAAACGCGAGTTCTTAACTTTAATAGTAATGTCTCCACTTCCAAAGATTTTATTCTTTTCAATAATCATCCAAAGTTCCATATTCAAGTTCCTTAACCATCCCATTAAACTTGAATCCTTCAACTTCCAATTATCCATCCTAAACTCCGGAAAGGTTCTAAACTTAGAACTTCCAAAAGTTAAACGCTTCCCTCGAGAAATCTATAAATTCTCTTACTCGATTTGAACTACATCCAAGCCTAGCATGTTAGCTTATTTTCTTTTATCCTTTCTAATAAAACCTTAATCTCAACTTCCAATCCTACAAATCAATCAACTTATTCGGTTTCTAAAGCTACTTTATATTCTAATTATTCTCACCTCAGCAAGTCAAAGTATAATCCAACGGTCCAACGAGACTTTAACGTACACCCGACACCTACAATTCATCAATCGATCGACGAATTACAATTCAAATCTAATAAGAGAAAAAGTATGATTTTCAGGTGAATAGTGATTTCAGATGAATAGTGTTTTCGGGTGAATAGTGTTTTTCCAAAATCCGGGCTCAAAATCGTCAAATTTCTTGATAGAAATACGTGATTTCAACTTCAAAACCCATTTATAATAAAAAAACGAACAAAACCATGTAAAAAGTTTTGAAAACTTACTTTTTAGGGCTTCCCTTAAGGAATGAGAAACGGCATAAAGTTAGGTGGGATAGATAGCCCTCGTCCCTAGCAATCCAACGCAACTGACATCATCAAAAACGGTCGAGAAATGACGAAAAGCCAAGAAATTTTTCTTCTCATCAGTGGATGGAAGAGGCTCACGTATAGAAGAAGAAGAGAAAGGAAAAAAATGACTTCTTGGTCAACCTTGGTCAAATTGGTAATTTAAAGAAGAAATAGGAATAGTGTTTAGATATTTAAGAATTCAAAAATTACAGTTACGTCCCTTTAATGAATTTTAGCTTATAAATCGAAACCTGATGTTCTTAAACTAGCCAAATGGTAATTAATGATTATTAATTGGCCCGTTAATAATTATTAATACCACAAAAACTAATTTAAGCTAATAAAGCAATTAAAAGAATTTACGAACAAAATAAACTTGTAAATTCTAAGTTATAAATTCTAAATTAAATTTAAAATTTAAATTAATAAATTATAAAATTAAATTAAGTGCTTTACATCAAATAATAATAATTAAATTAAATAATAAATAAATAAAATTTCCGTGTAAAATAACGGGACGTTACATCCATATTTTGTAGCGGCGGATTCCGTCGCAAATAATGGTGGGAACCTTTGCGCCATTTATAACAACATTTTCCGTCGTTCCATATTTTCGAGGGAACATTTGGCGCCATTTTCAACGACGCACTCTGCTGGTAATTTGGTGTCAGTTCTTGAGGCCAATAATTTCAATCAAACAAGCGACGAATTTCATCGCTAATAGCCAACGCTCGTGTTAGCGACTCAATTAGTTGCTGATCTGCGACAAATTATATTCCGTCGCTATCGATGCATTACGATTACGATTTTTTTCTTGTAGTGGAAATAAATAAGTGGCTCAAGACGTTAAATGTTTAACAATATTAATATGGAAGAGTGTAAAGATTAGACTCAAGTTGTTATATTAAAAACACGAAAAGTTCTCAGTTGAAGACTTTTTAAATAAACACTTGATAAGCAATTCTGGATATAACAATAATTTCGCAAACTTGGGTTGCACAACCCTTTTTTCATTTCAAATACTCCATATATAAATAACAAACTAAGTTCAAGACATTGAAGTATAACAGTTTAACATAATCCAACGAAAGATAGTAAGGTATTGAGAGATGCAATGGGACAAGTTTGCCTAAAGTCCATAGTCATCAAAGGTCAAGCAGCACTAGCTCCATGACCTCGACCTTTACCTTGGTTAGTACTTAAAAATGAAGTGTAGTATATGAGCATAACAACTCAGTGAGAATAAGTCGAAAATAAAGTAATCCCTACTTTAATCTTTACTACCCATACTACACTTCCAAGCTATAATCCATTCAAATCATAACAAAGATCATGCTTTACTTAATCACTCTAGCACATCGCACTTACACAATCTCACCATAATTAATTTTCAAATATTTTAATTTGATGAAGAATTGCTTATCATAGAGGTTCTTGAGTCTCAGCCGTAACTCATAAGATATCCAGTGTACATTTCTAAAGACTGTGGGTGATAGATGTTTGAACGGCTCGGTTTAAAGGCTAGGGTCATTTGGAAGGCATCTGTACACTTACATGCTTTGTTCATCAACCGTTGCTGCTGCTCGGAGTGAGATTGCCAAGTTGACGGAGAGCAACACTTCGTTACGGGAGTATGTGCAGCTGCTTGAGGCTCGTTGTAACGTCCCGTTACTTTTGGAGGTAAATTATTATTTTTTAATTAAAGTATTTAGTTAGTTTTAACTTAGTAATTCGATTTTAGTAGTTAATGTCGTTCGAAAACTTTTTTTAAACCTTTTATTACTTTAAATTAGTTCCGGTGACATTAATAATTATTAACGGGGCAATTAATAAATATTAATCACCTTTAGATTATTTTAAGACCATCGGGTTTCGTATTTTTAATCGAATCTTTTAAAAGGGACGTATACGTCATTTTACAATTTCTTAAAATTTCACTATTCATCATCCTCATCTTTAAATAGTCAACCCTTGGTCAAAGTGTTCATTTTTCCATTTCTCTTCTCCTTCCTTTGGGCCGTAGCCCTCATCTCCCCACCCCCCTCTTTTTGGCTTTTCTTATTTGCTCGGTAGATCGCCGTAATTCTGGTACCGTTGAAAAGCTCTCATCCCAAGGATCATTTCTAACCTAGTAATCGAGATTTTCGCTCGTTTTTTCGAAGCCTTAAGGTATGACAAACTTTCTAAAACTTGTTATGAATAGTGTTTTAATGGAGGTTTTGAATTGAAATCTTCAAATTCACACCCCGAAGCTTGAAGATTTCAATCGAGAAAGTTGTTTTAGCAAGTTTTAGAAACTTCCCTAAACCCTAAAATCAAGTTTGAGTTGAAAACCCGTCCCGTGTTAATTTCTCTCACTTGACTAAGAATTAGGGTGTTTGGTTTGCTATGATTTTACGTTTTACTTAATTATACGGAAATCGATTATTATGTAAAACCCTAAAATATCGTGACCCACTATTATCTCGGCTTTCAAAGTGACTTTGATCAACCCAAATCATCTCAAAAGTGCATAAAAGACGGAAAACCGAACCCGAACCCTCTCTTCCTTGTTGGGCCGTGGGTCCCTTAGGGGTTAAATCCAGGGTTTTCGTCGTTTTATGTGTTTAGATATCGTTTGCTCGATTTTCGGATATTTAATGGTTGCTAGTTGTATGTGATGTGTAGGTTGGTGATCAATTGTTTGACTTTGACTCCGGCACCTTGGAAGCTTGGATTTCACATCTAAGGTGAGTTTAAAATGGAAGTTAGTAATTTTATGAATTATGTTTCATTACGTTATTGTTTATCAAGGTTAAGAGGGGAACTAACTTCCGGAAGTTATACTTGGTTGGAGACTTTAACTCGGATGTGAGTGGAGTGGTTTTGGTGTACTTATGGTTTTGGAAGAAAAGAGGATTTATGAGTGGTTTGGAAGTCTTGTAAGGTTATTTGGAGGCTTTAGATGAAAGTGTTTGACTAAGGAACTTTAAGTGATTCGGGAGTCAAAGTGGCTTAGAAATTACACTTGAGTATTGACTCGTGTAATTCAAGCGGTTTATGTTTAGTAGTTTAGTGGAACTTTATCTAACTTACTAGGGAGCTTGACGAATTCTACGAGGTTATGTGATATGGCACATGGTAGTATGTGATACGCTCCATACGGTATCATGGTGCGAGATTATGTGATATGGCACATGGTAGTATGTGATACGCTCCATACGGTATCATGGTGCGAGGTTATGTGATATGGCACATGGTAGTATGTGATACGCTCCATACGGTATCATGGTGCGATGATTTGTGATATAGCACTATACACGCTGTGGTAAGGGTGGCATTCGAAGATTTGAGCGTGTATGGATGTGTTATTATTGTTATCATTATTATAGTACTATGCACGCTGTGGTAAGGGTGGCATTCGAAGATTTGAGCGTGTATAGATGTGTTATTATTGTTATCATTATTATAGTACTACACATGTGGTGATACGGGTGGCATTCGAAGATTTGAGCATGTGTGGTTGTGACTTTATTAGCATTTAGTAGATTACATTCTTTTACTTGTATCTTGGTTTGATTATTTCTTTTATGATGATAGAATGATATCGAGGAAATACATGACTTATAAAGTTGTTGAGCTACGTAGATGAGAAAGTTACCTTGTATGTTGATTATATGTGAATTTTGGAATGTGGAATGAGTAGTAAAAGTGAAATCTAGGCCTTTGGACACGATTTCTGACATGAAATGTTGTTCATAGGATTACTTGCTTTCATTTTACTCTCACTAGCATTTTTATGCTAATGTTGCTACAGGTAAGACTCGTGGTAGAGGACGAGGTAGAGGAGGTGGCACTGCGTGACCGATCGAGATAATGAATGGACAGGAACGCAACTGATTTTGAGAGTAGCATTCTTGAATGCTCATGAACATTGCACACTTTTATTTTGTTACATTTTGAGCTCGATGGAGCGTTTGTATATATGTTTTGTATTTTAAACTTCTTTTAGCATTTACATCATATCATGGAAGGTTTAATTTAGTATTATTGTTTTTCTGGAAAAACTGGGTTGTATACAGGTTTTGGTTTATCCGAATTTTAAACGGACCCATGCCGTTTTTCTGTAAAATCTAGATTTCCGCTGCGCATTTGTTTAAATGGATTTTACGAAAAATCGGGTCGTTACACTCGTCTTAAGTAGTAGGAGCAGTTTTCGAATCTGCCTCAAGGCTAGGATGCAGGCGTGGATGTACGCATTATTTTCCCATTGCTCTTCATCTTCACATCCATAACCCCCACCGTCCCCCCGGCACCCGAGCAGAGTAGATTTAGGATTTTGTGTGTATTTTTTTTGTAAATTGTAAAAAAAATAATTATTATATAATGTAGTTTTATTTCATATTATTTATTTCTAATTTCATTATTTAAGTTTCTAATTATTTTTTTAAATCATAAAATATTTATGATGTTGTACATCGTAAATAAGTAAAACTTTATAACAGTTGACCATCCACATTTGTGACGCATTCATCACAAAGTTTTGCGACGCTCTACGTTGTTACATTCATATTGAAACGACATTTTAACATCTCTTCTTATCGTAACTATTTGTGAGGGAGCGTCGTAGATAGAAGTCAACTGTCCTCAGTGACAAAACGTTGTTCGGTCATTGATTTGAGACGGAGTGTGTCGTAAATAACGTCTAGCGATGATTTTTTTATAGGGAATAAGGTCTTAACTTCTGTCGCAAAAGACCTAGTTGCGATGTAACCTTTGTAATTGCGTTGCAAAACGACAATTTTTTTTAGTGTAATTACAATAAATATGATGAAGTTGTGTAATCGACATCGAATCTTCTACACTATAATCCGATCGAAAAAAAAAATCAATTTGTGGGAATCGCACCAAAGAACTAAAGAAGAAAACGAATTTCTTCTAAAAATCATCAAGGTCAAATTGAGAGAACCTTAACATGTCCTGTCAAGATGATTTTTTTTTTGCTCAACAATGTGATCCAAATTCTATTTTTAGACCAAATACTTTGTTTGAGTATTTTTTCAGCTTTGATACCATTTTCATGTTCATGAGCTTCTATTTCAAAACAATTGGTAAATGAGAGGAGTAACCATGAGATTATTGATATTTTTTTAAGTCAATGATTGATATTTTTCAAAGATATAGGCTTAGTGTTTTGACATTAAAAAAAAAATTACATCACACGATAGAGATAGGGCAACAAAAAGATAGAACTTCTCATAGAGTTCTAAGTAGTTTTGATAACACAATAAACAACGAACTACCATTGTTAGCAAATCTTATAAAGTTTTTGAATCTTGTAAATTTATGTCATTTGTACTGGATAAGAATATATATAATGTTTTTTTATTAGAGTAAATGGGGAATAATTTTTTCAATGTAATGACATATTTTTGGCTAGTAGCTAAACAAGGTTAAAATTCTTTTATTATATTTTTATGTATTAATAAAATAAAAATATATAATAGAAATGTCTATTGTAGAATGTGCTCAATCATAATTATGAGTTCAAAACTAAAAACATATTTAATATTTTTCATGTTAATTTACGAGAAGTTGATCATAGCATTTTTATAAAGCTAGAAATATTATTTCAAATCAATTTTCACATGCTACAAAAGTTAAAAAATAGTTTTCATAATGTTATGAAAACAGTTTTTTAACATTTTGATAAAGATATGCAAAGTATTTCATAGCACCTTTAAAAAGTTATAAAATCTCTTAATTGCAATGTAATTATGATATTACAAACAATTTTTAATAGCTTTTATTACACATATATATTCTATTCTTATTTGTACTATCTAAAGTTGTACTACAATTTAGTTAGTTGTACTACTTGTACTTTACTTTAAGTTAGAAGTTAAGTAAAGCTTTACTACTATAATAAGTAAGCTTTGTTGTTGTTGCTGTTGTATATAAGCTCTGTTATAATTATTAATAAATTAACAACTTTCATTTAATACATTCAATATGGTATCAGAGCTTTTATTACACCTATATGATTTCTCTCTCCACTAAATTCATGACCAGCTTCTTACTCTCAAAGCTTCAGTTGGTTTCTTCGAGCGATTTCCATGAAGATTTTCTCTTAATCATTTCAGGCGAATTCTTTGATTTCTTTCTTCTTAGTTCTTCAATACTTGATTTTCATTTCTGTTCTTGAATTTCTTCTGATTATTGTGATCCATGGCTTTAAAAACTACCCATCCTTCTGCATTTGTTGTTCCTTAAATAGATGTTGAAAATTTGTCAAATTCTTTTGATCTTCATCATGGTGAATCTCCCACTCTTGTTCTTATTACTTAGCTTCTCAATGGAGATAATTATGCATCCTAGAGTTGATCTATACTAAAAGCCCTATCTGTGAAGAACAAGTTAGGTTTCATTAATGAAATACTTACTCATCCTCCAACTTCTGATTCGAATTTTGATGCATTGATTAGAAATAATGATATTATATTTTCGTGGATAACAAATTCTTACATCAAGAAAATTTCTGGAAGTGTAATCTATACTCTCAATCTGCTCAATCTGTTTGGCTTGATCTAAAGGAGCGCTATTATAAGTAAAATGCTCCTTGAATTTTCAATTGTTGCATGATTTGGTTAGGAGTGAAAGAAAAAACCAAAAAATCAAACCGGATTGGACTGGAAAAAACTGAATCGGTTCGGTTTCCATTCTTAAAAAATCAAACAAAATCGACTATTAAAAAACAAGTAAAAATCCCATACCCCTTCTCCATTCCCCCTAGTTTGCATTATTTTATTTTATTTTATATATTTATTTATCAATTTATTTTAATTTATAATTTAATATTTATTAATCTAATTTTTTTCAACTAAATTTTTGTTTATGTTTGATTTTGTTTTGTTTCATTCTTCAATGTAGGAGAATTTTATCTTTAAACTAAATGCAAATGTCTTTTACTAGAAAAACTGGAAAAACCTAACGAAAAAAAAATGTTTAAAATCGGACTAATTCTCATTGTAAACCGAACCGAAACTGGTTTCACCCCTAGATTTGGTTAGCCTTGTCAATTTTCTATTGGTTCGTATAACACTAAAATGAAGACTATTTGGGATGAAATAACTGATTTTCATCCTGACTGTGATGAAATTAAGGCGTCAACAAAATATTATAAATTTGAATACATCATAGCCCTTTCTGATAGGATTAAATGAATCTTGTAGTTAGATTCGAGCTCAAATACTACTTATAGATCCTCTTCCTCCTATCAACAAAGTCTTTTCCCTTATTCTTCAAGAAGAACAACAACGCACCATTACTCAAATGACTTCGAATCCTGTTTCTGGAAATGAGTCAATGACCTGCTGCATAGAGCTATTCTCATTATCTGTTTAAACTACAAGAAAATCGGCCTTTCTATACGCATTATATCTATTCTGGACATACTATTAAGCGATGTTACAAATTACATGGTTATCCCCTGTATATAAATCAAAACAATGTCCTCAATAGATTTTTTCTTCTAAACTTGAAGGATTTCCATATTCTGCTCCTACAAATCAATGTCATTCTCATCTTTCTGACAAGTCATCTTCTCCTTTTGTTAATTATCTCAATGCTTATGTTTCAAAGAATCCACATGTTAATGATGGTTTCATTCCAGCATTGATTAAAGCTTAATGTCAACAGCTTATTGGCATGCTTCAATCTCATTTGGAAGTGGCCAAGCCTTCTACTTCAAAACAGACATTTTCTAATCAGCCATAGTCTTCAGGTATATCTCATTCCTGTGGTATAGCCTTTAAACATGGACTTTCCTATTTATTTGGTGCTCATGCCAATTCTTTTTCAACTTATTGAATTCTTGACTTCGGGTCTTCAAGCCATGTTTTCTTTGATAATACATATTTTAGTAATATTGAGGAAATACATAATTGTCATGTAACACTACCTAATCTTTAGAAGATTGTTGTTACACACATGGGTACTGTGAGACTTAGTTCATTATTAACATTGAAGAATATTCTTCATGTACCTTATTTCAGATTTAATCTCCTCTCCATGAGCTCTCTACTTCAGGATTCCAACATGATACTTTAATTTTTTCATGTAACGTCCCGTTATTTTGAAGTGAAATTTTTTTTTATTATTTATTTATTTATTGAATTAAAGTATTAAAGTTAATTTTAGAATTAGATATTTAGAATTTAGTAGTGAAATTCGTTCAGAAACCTTTTTTAATTTCTTAATTAACCTAAATTAGTTTCAGTTGTATTAATAATTATTAATCACCATTAGGCTAGTTTAAGTACTTCGGGTTTCGTTTTAAAAGCTTAAGGCAAATAAAGGACGTATGCGTCATTTCTAAATTTCTTACAATATCCTAACACTATTCATTATCTCATTAAATAAGACAAAGTAGACTAAATTCATCAATTTTTTTCTTCTCGTCTTCGTCCTTGGCCAAGAGCTTCACCATCAATGGTGGGAGCGGTTTTTCTCTTGGCTTTTCTTCGTTTCTCGGCTGATCGTCGTGTTTTCGGTTGCGTTGGATTGCTCAGGATGAGGGCTATCTATCCCACCTACCCTTGTGCCGTTTCTCGTTCTCTAAGGGAAGCCCTAAAAAGTGAGTTTTCAAAACTTTTTATATGGTTTTGTTCATTTTTTATTATAAATGAGTTTTGAAGTTGAAATCACGTATTTCTATCAATGAATTTCACGATTTTGAGCCCGGATTTTTGAAAAACACTATTCATCTGAGAACACTATTCACCCGAAAATCACACTTGTTCTCTTATTAGTTATGAATTGTAAATTGTAGTTCAATTGGTGAATTGTAAGCTTGTAATTGTCGCGTGGATTTGACTTCGATTCCTTGGATACTCAACTTCAAATCTAAGGTGAGTTTAAAATGGTTGTGATTACTTTTATGTTTCCGGTTTTCATGATGATCATGTTTGATCTGAGTTAAGAGGGTTATTATATTTTAGAGCTTATCCAAGATTGGATATAGTTGGGAGATAAGGAAAGTGCATAAGGAAAGAAATTAGTAAACTTTTGGTGTGTTTAAAGTGAGTTGTTTAATTGTGGATTAAGTTGTATTCTCAAGGAGGATTATGTTTCCGGAATTGGAAAAGAGTATTAGATTACTCCGTTGATTTGAGTGGTTATAAGATAGTTAAAGGAAACTTGGGAGAAATCATCTTGTGGATTTGAGCTAGTTTGATAATTATAGCGATGGGATTCACTAATTAGTACTACCAAAGAGGAGTAGTACGTGTGGTGTGGTATGTGTGGTAGGCGTGGTATGTGTGGTAACGAAAAACAAATCATCATGTGGTATGTGTGGTAACGAAAAATGAATCATCATGTGGTATGTGTGGTAGGCGTGGTAATGTGATTGGTGACAATGTGGTAATATGATTGGTGACAATGTGGTCACGGCGTGATAATATGATTGGTGACAATGTGGTCATGATGTGGTAATATGATTGGTGACAATGTGGTCACGGCGTGATAATATGATTGGTGACAATGTGGTCACGGTGTGGTAATATGATTACTGACAATGTGGTCACGGCGTGGTAATATGATTGGTGACAATGTGGTCACGACCTGGTAATGTGATTGGTGACAATGTGGTCACGGCGTGGTAATGTGATTGGTGACAATGTGGTCACGACCTGGTAATGTGATTGGTGACAATGTGGTCACGGCGTGGTAATGTGATTGGTGACAATGTGGTCACGGTGTGGTAATGTGATTGGTGACAATGTGGTCACGGCATGGTATGTGATTGGTGACAATGTGGTCACGGCGTGGTATGTGATTCGTGACAATGTGGTCACGGTGTGGTATGTGAATGGTGACAATGTGGTCACGGTTTGAAATGTGAAATGTGATAAAGTGGTCACAATGAGAATGGAAATTTACATTATTATTTACTTTGTTATGCCTTAGTACTGATTAGTTGTTTTAGTACTTTATTTACGAGCTTGAATGTTTATTTTTCGAAGTTACGATATAGTGGAATGAGATTGATTTTTCTTATGCAAAGTACTTGGGAGTATAGAATGGGTAATAAAGAGCACGATAGGAATTTGGACACATTTTCCGATATGGAATTCGGTCCATAGAAGTGCTTGCATCCATCTTATTCTCACTAGCATTTTTATGTTAATGTTGCTACACTTAAACTTTTTCAGGTAATACTCGTGTGAGAGGGCGAGGTCGTGGAGGTGGTGTTACTTGATCACGAGTGGATGACTTTGGGACTTGGACTAAAAAGACATATTTTGGAGCATTCTACGAATGCTATATATAAAACTTCAGATATTGATGTCTTTAAATTTGTATTTTGTGGCTCACGAGAGCCTATGATGTGTTGTACATATTTTCGAGTTTATTTTCTCTGATTTGGGTATAAACTGGAGTATGAATTCCTGTTGTTTTAAATTCTCTTATTTGGGCTCATATAAACAGGTTTAGGGAGTTCTTATTTTAAACGGATCCACGCCAATTTTTTTAAAAATCTAGTCTTCCGCTGTTTGCTTATGATTTAAAGATTTGAGAAAATTTGAGTCTTTACATTTCATCATCATTATAGCATTCAGATATGTTCAATTTGGAGAAGATTGGTAGGGGTAGAACTATTTCGGGATTGTATGTTTTTCACACTAGTTTGAATGCTTCTTTACAACTTACTTGTTCTGCTTTGGATAATAAATTGAGTGTATTACTTGGCACTCTCGTTTAGAACATTTAATTTATGATGTTTTAAAATGTTTGAAGAATAAGTTATATCTCGTTGATTTTGATTCCAATAAAACTCCTTGTACTATTTGTCTATTAGGAAAATAGAGAAGGCTTTCTTTTGTTTCAAATAACCACATGTCTCCTAATGTTTTTGATCTTATTGTTAGGAATGGTGTCCTAGAACTTGTAATTATTTAATTATAATAATTTATTATGAATAAATTAAATAAATAAACATAAGTTCTTTATATTATCTAGATTGATTCAATTGACGATATTAGGAATATATGGAAATATATTAATATCAAACATTCAAATAGTAAACCCTAAGTTACTCTTATGAAATCACAACTTAGTATGTGAGTCATACGAGAGGATTAAAGTCGAGATGAGTAACTTAAAAGTGTCTACAGTAAACGGATAACGTTTGGGAACCTTATCCAGGTAACACTATTGATAGCTTCGCATTTTGTTTATAGACAAATGATCTAATCCTGATCATTCATGTGGGAGACATGAAATGGAAGTATCATATGCAATGTTGATTGTCTAAGACAGGATCACGATGTTCGATCAAATTTCTTATTAGTACAGTTTACGAGAAATGATAGAATATCAAAATAAGTTTATCAACCGTGATAGATCTCAATCTTGAGTGAAATGCGGACTCCTATTTATGGAGTTATGTTCTTTGATTCACATGGTTGAGAGCGATTTGTAAGAACGCTCAATACACCCCTGTTTTGGGAACATGGCTAGATAAGTAGCTGGGAACTCATTTTCACAAGATGGAATTCATAACTTTCCTATAAATTAACGGTATTAGTGCGATACCTAAACATTTTAGGAACTTTGGGAAACTCCCTTGATGTACTGATTCGAACCATGAACAAGTGGCACCATGACTTCTATTGATCACAGAAGTATATTATCTCTAGTTTGACTAAAGATAATGTTCATTGGAGAATCAGCGGGAACACAAGGATAAAGCGATAATTACAGAGGCAAAACGGTAAATTTATCCGCCTGTAATTATGAGGGTTCCATATGAAGGGTATATCACAGATATAAATAAAGATAAACTAAATGGACATAACTCATCTATAGTGTGGGAGTTCAGCTATGAATCTATAGTGGAATTATTCATAGTTAGATAATAAGTAATTAACCGATTATGAGTTAATCACTTAATTGACTAATTATTAAGCCCATGATCTATAGGTCCATTGGGTCCCTATGCTAGCCCAAATATCGTAGTCGCGAAATCAAGTAGAAGAAATGGAAAGTTTAAGTAAAGTGAATTACTTAAATAGGCAATATTAATTGTTTAAATATTGAGTATATTTAAATGGTAATTAATATAAACATTATTAATTGTTTAAATAATGAGTTTATTTAAACAGGAAATTAATAATGAAATATTATTAATTAAACATTATTAATTATTTAAATATTGAGTATATTTAAATGGTAATTAATAATTTGAAATTAATTGACAATTATTAATTGTTTAAATAATTAATTTTATTTGAACGAAAATTAATAATTAAAATTAATTAATTTATAATAAAATATTATCAATAAAATTATTAATTAAATAATGAGTTTATTTAATGGAAATTAATAATTAAAATATTTAATATTAATTATTTAAATAATGAAAATTATTTAAATGGAAATTAATAATTAAATATAATTTGATAATTTTTAGTCGGGAGAAAATATTAATATTATTAATTATTTATTTAAATGGTAATTAATAAATTAATTAATTAAGTTGGACTTATTAATTTAAGAGAGAGTTTCAAGCCCAATTGGATTAATGAAACCAATTGAAATTGGCCCAAAATAATTAAATAAATAAATTTGATTTATTAATTATTTTATATATAATTTTCGGCCATCATAGATAATTTGTAGGAGATAATTATTTGAATTATATCCTATAATAATTATATAGATTTATTTACCCAAGATAAATAAAATAAAGAAAATAAAATATTCTCTTATTTATCTATGGCATTTTAGAAATACCAAGATAAAGGAAAGAGATAATTTTTTTTTCTTTTTGTATTTATCTTCATGGATTAATCCTAATGTGATTAGGATTCCTATTTTCCTATAAATATGTAACGTCCCGTTATTTTTGAAGTGAATTTTTTTATTTTTTTTATTTATTTTTTTTATTCTATTATTTATTTAATGTTATTTATTTATTTATTTCAATTTAAGTATTTAGGTTAATTATTATTTTTGTAATTTCGATTATAGTAGTTAATTTTGCCCGAAATTCATTTTAATCGTTTTAATGTTTATTTTTCGCTTCGGTGACATTAATAATTATTAATAGGCCAAATAATAATTATTAATCACCTTTAGATTTATTTAAGAGCATCGGGTTTCGATTCATAAGTCAAAAATCATAAAAGGACGCAACCATCATTTCCAATTTCTTAAAATATCTAAAATCACTATTCACTCATCTTTAAAAATCACAAATTTGACCAAAAATTACATTTTCTCTTCTTCTTCTTTTCTCCTTGCCGTGAGCCTTCATCCACCATTGTGACGACCCGTCACTTTTAAATAAATTAAATTAAATTAAATTCAGAGAAAACAGCGGAAGTCTTTTAATTTACGAAAAATTGGCGTGGTTTTGTTTGAAAATTGGCATGCCGAAAACCTGTTTACAACCTAATTTTCAAATCTAATCAAATCTCATGGACTTTAAGTCCAAATCAGGAGTTCAAATATATAATATCATAAAAACATCATCCATAAGCTCTTATGAGCCAAAATACAATATTAAAGTCTTTGAAATTTATAAAAGTAATACATAAACTGTACAATGACAAGTCCATCTCGAGGCCAGCATCCCTAGATCAGGCAGCACCACCTCCTCCTCCTCGACCTCTAGCCAAGGCATTACCTGAAATTGGTTGTGATATCATGAGCTAACAAACTAAGCCCAGTGAGAATAATAAGTATAAAAAGTAAAGATAGACCTCAAACTCGCATTTCGATTTGTGTCCAAATAATCTGACACAAACACTCCTAAAGTTCTCTAAACTCTAGGTAATTTCATTTTATATTTTCTAAGGATGATATTACTAATAATCGTAGCCAATACTCATCCATTAACATCATTATAAAGTAAATAAGTAAAGTGAACACACTTTGCACAACATACAACTTCTCAATTCTCTCTTGCATCTATCATAACCATGAATGCATGAGAGCATCCCGTAGGATTTCGCAATTGCCCTTTTTATGCGTGAATGAAGGTAATGAGTACATCCCGTAGGATTACCATTCAACCTTATGCATGAGGAAGTAATGCGTACAGCCCGTAGGTTACCATTTAACTCCCTATGCATGAAGAAGTAATGCGTATGACCCGTAGGTTACCATTTAACTTCTTTTCTTTCACATTCTTTCTTTTCTCTGAAGGTGATGTGAACTCCACGTAGGGTTCATCCATCTTCCTTCTTTTCTCATTCACTTTCTTTTCTTTTCACTTTCATTCTTTTTCACTTTCATTCTTTTTCACTTTCATTCTTTTTCACTTCCATTCTTTTTCATGAATGTTGCGAGAATGGTATGATGCAATATGATATGCATATGCTTGCATATCCTTGTAAAAGCAAATAAGTAAAGTGCGAAATTAAAGTAATTGTAAACAAGCATAAGTAAAGGTGTAAAGTAAAGGACAAAATGTAAATGACATAAGATAAATGTAGATAAGCATCTCGGATGAACGATATATCGATCGAACTCCGGTATCAGATAATAAGATTAGAAACATACTTGAACGATTAACCTATGCCCTCCGGATTCTAAACTTCCAAATAATCCGAGGCTCTATTAACCGTTCTACTTACAAGTTGGATCTTTAACTTCCAATGATCCAAACTTAGTTTCACAATGAACCTAACTTAGAATCTTCTAAGATTCAAGTCTTCCTTGAGAATTTCTAAGTTCTCACTTAAAGGATTAACTCTTAACCCTAAGGGCACTAACTCACAACCCTCTAATCTTAGGTTCGGATTCTAATCTTAGTTCAACTCTTCAAACCGTCACACTTGTCCGCTTTCTATAGTTACTTTAAATACTAACTATTCTCACCTTAGTTAAAAGATGACTTTGCTCCTAAGTCCGAAGGAGCGATCAACCACGAGGTTCAAAAACACCTACAAACGAATTATATCGTAACAATCAATAACGAAACCAACTATCGTTCAAACAACTACTAAACATACAAAACAACGAAAACCCAATAAAACCCACAAGAGGCCCACGGCCCTATCATCAAAAACGAGTCTCGGGTTTGGTTTTTCGGCTTTTTGGCAATTCAAATACGTTTTGAGTTGGTTTTAATCAAATTCGATAATCCCGATTTCAATGGGTATCGATGAATAGTGTTTTTGAACATTAATCCCTTTCCCGAATTGAATTTAAATAAACATTCATTCATTAATTTCTAACCCAAAATCAAACCCAAAAGGGTAAATTTCAAACGGAAAGGGTTTCGACTGAAACTCGGTTTTAGGGTTATGGAATAGTTTCCAAAAACACTTAAAACTACTCCCGAATTGACAAACACCGAGTTTCACGGCAAGAATTCGAAAGAAAACAAGTAAAACTCCATTAAAACACTATTTGGAGCTTAGGGTTTCAAGAGATTCTTACCGAGAACTCCTCGGATCTCGAGAGAAACGGACGATGGCTAGGTGGAAAAGGATCGTAGGATCGATACCTTTCCAATGGACCCAGAAACACGTCGATCGGGCAAGAAACGAACGAAATCAAAATTTCTCTCTTTGGCCTTTGAAGCTCACGGCTTGGAGGGGAGGAAAAATGAATGATGTTGAGTCAACTTTTGGTCAATGTTTCATTTAAAGAGAAGATCAAATAGTGATTTTAGATATTTTGCAATTTTGGGAAATTACAACTTTGCCCTTTTATGACTTTTGGCTTAAAACGAATCCCGAACATCTCAAACTATCCCAATGGTGATTAATAATTATTAATTGGCCCGTTAATAATTATTAATACCATTTTAACGTATTTAAATAAATAAAGCCATTAAAAGGAATTAAAATGAAATAAATTACTAAATTCTAATTTAATAATAAATAAATGAATTTTTAATTACTCAAATTAAAATAAAATAAATAAAAGTTTTTTTTTTATCACAAAATAACGGGACGTTACAACCATTGATGAAGTTTTTCTTTTCTTCGTTTCTCATTCGTTTCTCAATGGATCGGCTTGTTTTCGGTTGCGTTGGATTGGTAGGGACGAGGGCTACCTATCCAACCTAGCCTTTCGAAGTTTCCCGTTCTCTAAGGGAAGACCCAAAAAGTAAGTTTTCAAAACTTTTTAGATGGTTTTGTTCGTTTTTTATTATAAATGAGTTTTGAAGTTGAAATCATGAATTTCTATCATGGAATTTGACGATTTTGAGTCCGGATTTTCGAAAAACACTATTCACCCAAAATCACTATTCACCCGAAAATGCACACTTGTTCTCATCTTAGTTATGAGTTATAATATGTTGTGCAATTGGTGAATTGTAGGTGCGATTGCTCGGTTGTTGATTCGTGGGAATTCGAAGGTTTGGATTGAAATCTTCTTTTACAAAGGTGAGAATAGTTAGAATTTAAAGTAACTATAGAAAGCGAATAAGTGCGATGATTTGTAGAATCGGAAAATAAGATTAGAATCCAATCTAAGATTAGAGGGAGTGAGTTAGTGCCTTAGGATTTGAGTTAATCCTTTAGGCGAGAAACTTAGGATTTCTCGATGAAAGCCTCGAATCTTAGAAGATTCTAAGTTAGATTAGTTTCGGAGTTAGAATGACGCATTGGAAGTTAAAGGATCCAAGACTTTGATAAAGAACGGTTGATAGAACCTCGGATCATTGGAAGTTTAGAATCCTTGAAGGTTTAGGTTAATCGTTATGTTTTGATTCTTTACTTTATTTAGCGGAGTTCGATCGATATATCGTTCGTCCGGAATTTTATCTATTTTTACTTATGTCCTTTACTTTATGTCTTTACTTTTGCTCATTTACTTTATGCATGTATCGGTTACTTTATCATTTACATTTACAGTATTGACTTATGCAAGCATATGTAAGTATGCAAACATCTCGCATTATTGAAAAGAAAAGAAGGTGAGAAAGAAAAACGAAAGGTTAATGGTGGAATACGAGAAAGTCCACATTTCCTCCATGCATAAGTACTGGTGGGATATGTTAATTTGCCCACACTACTTCCATGCATAAGTACTGGTGGGATATGTTAATTCGCCCACACTACTTCCATGCATAAGTACTGGTGGGATATGTTAATTTGCCCACACTACTTCCATACATAAGTACTGGTGGAATACGATAATTGTCCACACTACTTCATACATAAGGATAAGGGTGGATAGTATGTAAAAATCCACATTACCTTCATTTCATGCATAAATGGCGAATGCGTATCCTACGGGATGTACTCATTACTTTTATGCATATGATAGATGAGAAAGAGAGTCGAGATGTTATAATTATGCAAAGTTTATTTATTTTTCTCATTTATGTTATAACAAGTTTATGGATGAACAATTAGACTAAGTGTGCTAATTAATATCATCCTTTGGGAGAATAAGAATTTAAAGTAAACCTTGTATATAGTATAAGGTATATATGGAAAATGAGATATAAATGCTATATGCATTTATGAAACCATATCAGAAATAATGGAATGTAGTTCCACAATTATATTGAAGAATTGGTAAGTAAAAGTGGAATACTTCGTTATAAACTCTTTGAATGGATGGATAGCAAAGAGTAAGTATGTTCTTGGACACAAATCGAAATGCGAGTTTGAGGTCTATTCTTACTTTTTATTCTTATTATTCTCACTGGGCTTAAGTTGTTAGCTCATGATATTACAAATATTTCAGGTAATGTTTGGGATCGTGGAAGAGGAGCTGGTGCGCGCTTGATCGAGAAGATGATGATTTCGAGATGGACTATGTGTTATGTAAAAATCCATGTACATGGTTTTGTGAAATTTATATCATTTTCATGATTTGTACTTTGTAATTAGCTCATAAGAGCTTATTGTCGTTGTTTTATGATTATGATCATTTTGAACTCCTGGATAGGAACTTAATGTTCCTTGTATATTTTAGATTTTGAAATTAAGTTGTAAACAGGTTTTGGCCAGCAAATTTTCAAACATAATCACGCTTTCTTAAAATAAAAGACTTCCGCTGTGCATTCTAATTTAAATTATTTAAAAATGTCGGGTCGTCACAAAATAGGAGGCTTGGGTCATTCATAAATTACACATTTAAATTCTTTATAAATTCGGAATTCTCTCTTCTTCCTTCTCCCCCCTTGGCCGACTTTCCCTCTTGATATTGGGAAGAGAAATATTTTTTCTTCTTCCCAATTTCTTCTAAAGTTCGATCCCACAATCGAGTTTCGTTTGATCGATCGGGATATAGCGTAGAAGATCTGGTGTTGTTGAGGATTAATGTTGTAAAGAAACCTCCAATCGATTCTCCATTAACTACTCAATGTAAGTATAATTGATTTTAATTTTCGAAAATTTAAAGCATGAATCTACATGTTTTTATCACAAACGCACTATAAGAAAAAGTGGAATAGGACACACTAGCCATTTTAATTGGTGACACATAAAAAGAAAAAAACAAATGAATAGTGAAATATCTCTTTATGCACGTCACCTATTGTTTGAGAAAAAAATAAATCATTTTTTTGGGGAAAAATATTCTTCGTGATCTCCGTCTCTTCCAGTCCGTCTCTCTCAATGAAACCCTAAGGCCAACTTCAAATCTCATCTTCTCTCCATATCGATCTTATACCGTACCTCAGCCATTCTCGTCTCCTCTCCTAAATCCATCTCACGTTAATCTTCTAGTGAAGATGTGTAACACGGCTAGCTTAGGTTCAAATCGACGGATCTCTGCCATTATTGGTATTGATACAAAGCTCGGCTGTTTTTTCGCTCCTAAGTTGGCTCACGAAGGCTATACCATCGCTATTCTCACCAGATATCCAGGTTCTATTTGAAATTTGTCTTAGATTTCTCTGATTTCTCTTTTCGAAATATTTAGGATGTCTTTTTAGGAAGATTTCGCTTTCTATTGATAGATCCTCGTTGTTTTCATTATTTTTCCCAATGACTAATTGTCTCTACTATAATTGATCATTAAGGGTTTTGTTTCCCCATTCTGAATCTTATTCTTCACTTTTTTTTTCTGTTTAAAAGATTGCTGATAGATCCATTTTTTCGTTGTTCATCCAGTGTTGTAGCCCCTTCATTCAAAAGTCATTTATATGAGTGATAGTTCTCAAAGAATTGCAGGTGAAATTTTGCTCCGATATCTTACCAATTTATTTCTAGCAGTTCACAAATAAAACACTGATCATTTTTAATTTCCCTGCTCATAGATGTGTGGTTGCTGCATTTTTACTGTAGGATAGTTATATATAGAGATGATGTCTTATAATATGTAGCATTCCTCTCCATGTTGAATACTGAAATCACTGAAAACTAGAATGCCCTTATGGGTAAATATTACAGTATGCTTGCACTTGGTCTTTGCTTAATACCAAGACAGACTAGCATACATATATCACCCAATTGTTCAAGCCATTTCTTTTGTCTTTTTAACTATTTTTGTCACTTGTGTACTTTATTTATAGGATTGAAATAATGTTAAATGAGATGTTAAGTCACTTGAAGCGCCAACCAAGAGACAAGGAACGCCGTATTGCATGGCTTCAATTAATTGAACCTCTTTTCAACTTCATGGGCCTGGTGCTATTGGCTCATACGAGGCGCATATTTCCACTTTTCTTTTAGTTCACAAAATTGGGTTTCCACCCTTTCAACATCTCCTGAAGTTCCACATCTACTGTAACTACAAGAGCATGATAATTTATTCTCTGTACATAAGCTTCAATCTAAACTTTTTTTGTAGTTTTTTTAGCTTTCTTTTGTTTTTAAACTAACCTCCAAGGTAATCATGAATTTTTAGCAAATCTAAGTCAATTGGGTTGTAGCAGTTTAAGTTTTCTACTATGTTATTACTTTGAAAGCGGTTATTTGATAATTAATTAGCTGTAAATGCGATATGAGTTTGTAAATGTGATATGAGTTTGTCAATTTGTAATAGTAAAGTTCTCTTCCATACTATCTTTCTCTATGAGTTTGTCAATTTACAAAGCTTATGTATAAATTTATTTGACAACATTCATTGTTTTTAACAACACTGAATGTTACTCTGTTCTTTAACACCCAATTGTTCAGCTACTAAAGATAGTTTGCTAATCCTTATATTTCAAAGCATTATTTACCATCTCTCTTTGTCCATGATGGTCATATTTCCCAAGTTTTTAATGATATAATCACCCAGCAAACTGTATCAAGGGTAACTTAATTCCATGTATGATTTGGTTTTATTTGATTGTGTTATGAGATTTTTTTCATTTGCTATAATGGATCCTGCTAATGGCTTATATATGCAGGTGTAGTTATCTCATTCTAAACTTATTTTGCGCTTTTATCATGCTTATCAACAAACCTATACTTTGTCAACAAACAAACATGATAATTTTTGGTATGTTTCTTCCAATTGTTGTTGTCATGTTCTAGCAAATTACTAGTTTGATTTTTTGGAATTGTTTTGCACATTTTGGCTATCCTGCTGGTAGCCATAACTTAGTTTTTAATTAATGAAATTATGCTTACTTATTTCATTATGTACGATACTTTAATTTGCTTGTTCAAATTGCCTTCGTATTTTTAATTTTTTTTCACGTGTGTTGGGCCATTTCAGGATCTACCAACTTCATTTTTATGATCAATTGTTCCTTTAGGTCCCCCTAACCAGCATACTGGAGTTTTCTCTTCTTGTGGCTTTAGATGAAAATGGTTATGACCTTGTCTTATTCTCAATTGTGGGATAGACCATAGAGTGATCTTTTGTTGCTTTTTTTAACACATATTAAAGAGTGATTGTTATCTAAATGTGTCACAAAGGATGTATTTCTGTTACGGGGTACATTCCTACTTTTTCCGTTTTAAGAAAGTATGGTTTTATACTACACTTTTTGTGTTTATTGCTATGGAAGTTTGATTTTTTTAAATTTCAAATTTCCAATCTGTTCATTATAAAAAAATAAAAATAAGAATTCATACCCAGTCTATGCATGAGCTAAGTACATTTTTGTCAGTTTCTTCCTCCTCCCTTGATCCAAGGTGGATTGGTGCTCAACTCATGTACAATTTTGAATTTCAGGGAATATGGCGAACTTTTAATACACTGCGGTTTGATTAGGTAATTTATTCATTGATAATAACTCGTTTGTGAGTTATATGTTTGCGTTCTTTCTTGGGGCTTTCCTTCTATTGTTACCTTTCTTTTTAGCTGCTTGAGTTGTATAGCCATTTTTACATTTGCCTTAATAAAAAAGTTGTTTCATAATAAACAAAAACATCACTTATTTGTTAATGTGACCTTCTGCTTTTAGAAGAAATATGACTGAACAGAATCTCTCTTTTTCTCATACTAATCTATGATATTCATTTGAATGAAATACAATATTGAAGTGTTTAGATGGAGAGGATTGCAAGGATTATCTAAGAATTAGTAGGAGTAGGGAGGAATTTTGGGATGAATGTTGTTTGGGTATTCTTGGTATACTATTTACCCATTTTGTGATTACATTTCTTTTTTAATCGTTTCCTGGGATTTTGTAAGATCCTTTGAATGTAGGTGCTTTCAGCTCTTTTGTACTTTATACTTTCGATGAAAAGTTTCCTATTAAAAGAAGCGTTTAGAATCCTTACTTTTAGCTCTCTGATGAAATTAAAATCTCTCATGGTAATTTGAACACATGTTTCGTGCACTTGTAGGCCTTTATCAAATGGTCAACGTGGGGAAGTTTATGAGGTCAATGGAGACAGAGTTGCTGTAATTATTACATCAAGGAAGTTTATGATGTTTACTTTATGAAATATTTTATTTAATCAATAGATAGTACCATACCTTCCTCAAATGATTTCATTGAATATCCATATTACTTGTCACGTCAAATAGAGGTAAATGGCTAATGGCCGTTATATATATGCTTGCTTAGTGATTTACTTTTGAGTTTCTTTACAATTAGAGAAAGTGTAATTGATTGAAATCTTTCTTTTCATTTAAAAAATGAGATACTATGACAACATGGGATCTTTGTGTTTTTTAGGTGTCTGCTATTTCACTTACTCTAGTGAGTTTCTTTTAACAGTACTATTTTTCTTTAGGAATATTAAGGTTGCAATTCATATTTGACTGCAATTCATCTCGTGTTAATATAGTGATCAACTTACCATACTTAACTTTTCTTTTATTTGACTTGTAATTCGCTGGTATGATACCTTTCCTAATATAGCTTACAAGGCCATTAATTGGTTTTCTTAACTACCCATCTTATCCTTCAGATTTTTTTCACGAGGCTCAATCTATATGTAACTAGTATTGTTGTTGGTTATGAAGGATCCAATGCTATCCTTATCTCAGCTTCTGAGGATCAAACTTGTAAGGTTCGACACTCTATTGAGTTGCTATATTGTTGTGTAAGTATCAGCTTCTGCATCTCTGTTATATTGTTTTATTAAACCTTTAACTGATCGAGATTGGTGATTGTTTTTTTTTAGTTCAAGTTTGAATACAATCTCATACCATTTCATAGGGTTGATAGATTCTGATTTCATTGAGTTTAAAGTTGCAGCCACAAAACTTATTAAACATTGCAGCCAAGCTTGGTGGAAAGGGTCCGGGTACATTTTTCTTCAAATGGCTTGTCTCTTTTGCTTCCATGTGAGTGTTTTTTAATCAAATTGCACTGTTAGGAATAGGATGAGATTGTTGCCTTCTATTTTCCCCGAGTAATAATCTTTTCCTTTTCGTAATTCCTACAAACTGCTCAAATGCACATATTAGAAGTGTTCTGATAGATGTAGCAAGAAAAAAATTGCTAACTACTACCACTTATGTTTTGTTATAGGATTTTAGAACTACAAGATGGATAATGCATTTATTCCTAAACATGAGCAGGGATTAGCAAAGGTAAGATGCAATTTTAATGTTTTTACTATTGAATTGAGATTGTTATTTGTTATTGTTGTCAATGATTTATTGGGGATAGGGGAAAATTTTTGTAATTTATTGTTACTTGAATTAATAAAATCTCGGTGGTGTGCATTTTTCCAGAGGTTGGGAGCACCGTCGCCTTAAAGTTTAAGTTTGCTTACGAAGCCTATGGATGTTACTTGTTTATTTTTCTTGAAAAGGTTTTATCAGCTACGTATTTGTTATTCTCTAGAGTTGCTCAAAATTATTGATTAAACATATAATAGTTCATGCACAATTGTTAATGAATTTTAATAATTTTATTCCTGTAACTTTGGCATTATTTAACATATTGGAACCATTTTGCTAGACTTTTAATTGCAGGTTTCCATTTGTGAATAGGTATTAATCCTAGCTTTTGATTAGGAAAATTCACAACTATTTTAAATTAAGTATTTTGACTATCATGCAAGAGGTTTTTTCAGGTCTTTTAATGAACTTAGGAACTCTGTTGCTATTGTTTTTCCTGGAACTTTTGGTGCACTTGCGTATGTTTTTTCATCATGTTCGTTACTATTTCCTTTTCATTGCCACATCCCTCATCATATAAATCATGTGTGGAATGCTACCGGGCGGGGATATCATCATATAAATCTAATTTTGTTTCCTGCATGTATATTAACTCAAGTATTTTCATTTATAAGATTATCTATAACCAAACAACCATATTAGAGATGTTTAGGAGCTAAAATTTGGTGTTAGTAAGTTTTGTGCCATGAGACATGTAGAATTTGCTTATGGAAAGCGTATCTTGATCTCATGTACGCTTTTAGGTTTTGAGATAGTAAGAGTAGATTAGATATTTAATCGTTAAATGGATATATGTAGCGTTTGTAATGTAAACTAACTGTTATTCAACTCAAGGGCTAAAGAGTTGAATGAATACATGTTACTATATTTTAGATCTGCTTCTAATTTGGTGAATGTATATAATATTATCTGTCTTATTTGTTATGTTTCTCTATACTGAATAGTGGATTCATTAATGTTCTTCTCGATACTCTGTAGATTAAACAACCATCTTCTCATGAGGATCGATTTACTCAGATACTTTCTGTCGGGATAGGAGGATCAGATCTTGGTCCACAGTTTGTTGCTGAGGCATTCCCTCTCTTAAGGTACTCGAGATGATTGAATATACATTAGAGATGATTTTTGTTGATCTTCTCCAAAAAAAAAAATCCATGTCATTAAGAGTTCAAAGTTATAATTTTGGCTGGGAGCAGCCATTTATTGGTTGCTGATCAAGGAAAAAAATTGTTTTTTAATAATCTAAAATAACATATGTTTTTCAATTTCCAACATGTTTTCACTTGTGTTAGTTAAAATAATTGATGTTTGTCACCTACAAGAAATGTACCGCATGAATAGGTTTCTGATCAACATCAAGGACTACAAGAGCATCACACTTATATTAATTTTTGCGAATTAATTGGATGTTGTAATAAAATATTATATGTGTGAGATACGTACTGCTTTGGTGATAAAAGCAATTTATTTTCTTCTGTGATGTTTATGTTTTACTGAGTGCTCTTTTTTTTATTTTGTTTATGGTAGATAAGATTTATTAACAATACGGACCCAGCAGGAATGATCATCAGATTGCACAACTAGGGTAGGAATTGAAATCTACTCTTGTAATAGTGATTTCGAAGGTCAGCTATAGTTTCTATTTTACCCTTCTTTTATAATGCATGTAATGTTGGAGAAGGGACAAATATTGGCCTGAAATGCTTAAAAAGCTTTAAGAACTAAATGAAGTTATATCTGTTGACAGAGTTAAATCAAAAGACTATTTCATGTTGAGAACCACATAAATGGTGTGTTGCTCGTTGCATCTTGGAGGTAACTTACTAATTTTTCTATGTATTTGGTAATTTTCACAACTTTGTAATTGCATAAACAGAGGATAACAAAAATTGCAAGGGTCGTTCTCTCTTTTGGTCTGAAATCGATCCTGTAAATCTTGTTTCCAATTCTTTTCATACAAAATTTAGAGATTGCCTTTTTTTAATCACTATTAGACTTCTCTTTGTTCATCACTTTAGTTATGTTTATTTTTCTTTATGGAATTGGCTATTACCTTAAATTTGATATTATATACGTTTGACATTTTGGTTATCAAATTTTAAGATATGTAATGCTTATTATTTCTGTAACCCCTTTTGTTGTTTTATTTTTATTTAGAACAAAACTTTCTTAATGTTTGCTGGACAAAATTAAGTGGTTTATTAGTTTATTGTTTATAAGTATGTTTTTGTTTTGAATTTGTTTGATTTGTATAGGAACCTCTTGGCTAACCAAATGTTGGTTGTGCATCAGTTTTGAGCCTCAACTATTCATTACGTAGGATCAAGACCACTATGTTTTTCTTTTTGTTTGTGTGTTTGTAGTCTTCTTTTTAGTAACATAAGTATAGTTTCTTAAATTTTGTAGTGGTGAGACAAAAAGAGTTGCAAGGGAATCCTTCTATATGGAACAAGGCTTGTGTCATTGTGGTACTTAAATAAAATGCAAGTTATTGATGTTTGTAATGTTTTACTTTTTCTTATTTACTTATTGATGTTTCTATGATGATTTTTAAATATATGACTGATTATCATCATAGCTAGCTATAAGAAATATGAGATTAGGAGTCACTGCCCATTACGAATTGACTAGTTGTTTATTCATCTTATAATGTAACTTTTGTTATTGTTTTGTGGTTTTCTTGCTATTCTCCCATCTTTGCTTCTTAGAAAATAACTATTGGATTCTCATGCAAGCAGGGTAGGTTGGAACCTATAAAGACATCTCTAAATAATAATAAGCAAGGTTTAGGAGCAGATAAAGGGAAGAAGAAGCTTCTAAAAAACTACTGATATTGCAGCCCCTGACATGAAACATAACTAGGTAAAACTTTGATTTACTATGGTTATTTATTTATCGTGTCTATCTTGTACATATCGAGTGTCATGGCTATCCTGAAGTTATGGTAACATTGACGATGGTTTTATAATTATTGTGTCTATCTTGTATATATCGAGTGTCATGGCTATCCTGCAATTATGGTAGCCTTGACTATGGTTTTTATATTTATTGTGTATATTCATTGTCATGACTATCCTGCAGTTATGGTAGCATTGACTATCGTTATTTATTTAATGTCCCTACATTGTACATAAACCCATCATTTTTTAGTTTCTTATCCTTAAAATTTTTTGTGAACACAAGTTATGTTGTTTTTAATTGATGAGTTAGAAGAAAATTGATTACATTTCGACTTCTTCAGGTTTGTGTATCCCTATGGTTTGGCCAATCTCTGAGATAAAGGCGAGAAGCTTGTAGGAGAGCGAGTTTTTTGTGTTGTGTTCTGTTTGATTTAATTTTTGGAAGGGTGATTGAAGTTCTTTTAGCAATTCTTGATTTATTGTCTAAGTATGATGTAATTTAATTTTTTGTTTAAAAATATTGTAATTCATGTAGCCATTTAGTGATATTTTTTTTGTAATATTTTATTTAAATTTGATAGGTGGATTATAAATATTATTTGAAATCAACTAATAAAAAAATATATTTTTTCTCAAATTTTAGACAATAGGTGACGCTCTTTTGGCATCACCTATTTGAATAGGTGACGGTTTTTTGACCGTCACCTATTCAATAGGTGACGGTTTTTTATGCCCGTCACCTATTTAAATAGGTGACACTGCCATAGGTGACGGTCAAAAAACCGTCACCTATTCGAATAGGTGACGCCAAAAGGATGTCACCTATTCTCGAAATTCTTATAGTGACGGCATGATATTAATAGATCCGTAATTAAATGTTAATTAGTTTACTAAATAAAATTCCGCTAGTTTAGTAAATCATCCCTTCAATTGGTATCAGAGCTAATTTTAATTATCATGCTAAAATTGTGATTTTTTGAAAATTTTGGTGGGTTGCATAAAAATCGTTTTATGTATGTTTATATAAATTGTGCTATATAAATTGTGGAGGTTTGCTAATTTACTGTTTAGGTATTCATGAGGCACTTAGGATTTTAAATTTTAGTAGAAAATTTGTAAACCTTAATTTTAGGGTATAGGAAAAAATTTGTAATTCTTCCGTACCAAAGAGGCATGAAATCAGCTACAACAAAGGGAGAAGAGAAGAAAATTGTTCTCCACCATTCCATGAGGTCCACGCCCAAGGAGAGAGAAAAGGTAAAAATATGGTAAGATATTTTATCATAATTATCTTGTTAGCTCAATTTAAAAATTTAAATATTAAAGATAAGGATAAAATCTTTTTAAAGATTATATCCTTATCTTAAATTATGAATTTAGAAATTGATATAAGATTATATGGAAAATATTTTCCTTATTTTTTCCATTTAATTAAAAGATAATTATTTTAAAACAAGTGTTTATGGAAATATTAAGGATATAATATTTACCTCATAAATACCCATGCCCACTGTAACGTCCCGTTACTTTTGCAGGTAAAAATTTTTTTTTTTAAAATAAAGTATTTAGTTAGTTTAAACTTAGTAATTCGATTTTATTAGTTATTTTTTCATTCGAAAACCTTTTTAAACCTTTTACTACTTTAAATTGGTTTCGGTGACATTAATAATTATTAACGGGCCAATTAATAATTACTAATCACCTTTAGATTATTTTAAGACCATCGGGTTTTGTATTTTTAATCGAATCTTTTAAAAGGGACGTATACGTCATTTTCCAATTTCTTAAAAAAATCACTATTCACACCTTCATTAAATAGTCAAAGATTGGTCAAAGAGCTCATTTTCTCCTTTTCTCTTTTCCTTCCTTGGGCCGTAGCCCTCCCTTTCTCTTCCCCTCTCTTTGGCTTTTCTCCGTTGCTCGGTGGATCGCCGTAATCTTATGCTCGTTGAAAAGCTCTCATCCCAAGGATCATTTCTAACCTAGCAATCGAGATTTTCGCTCGTTTTCTCGAAGCCTTAAGGTATGACAAACTTTCTAAAACTTGTTGTGAATAGTGTTTTAATGGAGGTTTTGAATTGAAATCTTCAAATTCACGCCCCGAAGCTTGAAGATTTCAATCGAGAAAGTCGTTTTAGCAAGTTTTAGAAACTTCCCTAAACCCTAAAATCAAGTTTGAGTTGAAAACCCGTCCCGTGTTAATTTCTCTCACTTGACCAAGATTTAGGGTGTTTGGTTTGCTATGATTTTACGTTTTACTTAATTATTCGGAAATCGATTATTATGTAAAACCTTAAAATATCGTGACCCACTGTTATCTCAGCTTTCAAAGTGTCTTTGATCAACCCAAATCATCTCAAAAGTGCATAAAAGACGGAAAACCGAACCCGAATCCTCTTTTCCTTGTTAGGCCGTGGGTCCCTTGGGGGTTAATTTTGGGGTTTTCGTCGTTTTATGTGTTTAGATATCGTTTGCTCGTTTTTTCGGTTAATTAATGGTTGTTAGTTGTAATTGTTATGTAGGTTGGTGATCGTTTGTTTGACTTGGACTCCGGCATCTTGGAAGCTTAGATTTCACATCTAAGGTGAGTTTAAAATGGAAGTTAGTAATTTTATGAATTATGTTTCATTACGTTATTGTTTATCGAGGTTAAGAGGGGAACTAACTTCCGGAAGTTATACTTGGTTGGAGACTTTAACTCGGATGTGAGTGGAGTGTTTTTGATGTATTTATGGTCTTGGAAGTAAAAGAGGATTTATGAGTGGTTTGGAAGTCTTGTAAGGTAATTTGGGAGACTTTAGATGAAAGTGAATGACTAAGGAACCTTAAGTGATTCGGGAGTTAAAGTGGCTTAGAAATTACACTTGAGTGTTGACTCGTGTAATTCAAGCGGTTTATGTTCTTAGTAGTTTAGAGGAACTTTATCTAACCTACTAGGGAGCTTGACGGATTCTATATGGCACATGGTAGTATGTGATACGCTCCATACGGTATCATTGTGCGAGGTTATGTGATATGGCACATGATAGTATGTGATACGCTCCATACGGTATCATTGTGCGGGATTATGTGATATGGCACATGGTAGTATGTGATACGCTCCATACGGTATCATGGTGTGAGGTTATGTGATATGGCACATGGTAGTATGTGATACGCTCCATACGGTATCATGGTGCGAGGTTATGTGATATGGCACATGGTAGTATGTGATACGCTCCATACGGTATCATGGTGCGAGGTTATGTGATATGGCACATGATAGTTTGTGATACGCTCCATACGGTATCATGGTGCGAGGTTATGTGATATGGCACGTGATAGTATGCGATATGCTCCATACGGTATCATGATGCGAGGTTATGTGATATGGCACATGATGGTATGTGATATGCTCCATACGGTATCATGGTGCGATGATTTGTGATATAGCACTATACACGCTGTGGTAAGGGTGGCATTCGAAGATTTGAGCGTGTATGGATGTGTTATTATTGTTATCATTATTATTGTACTATACACACTGTGGTAAGGGGGGCATTCGAAGATTAAGCGTGTATAGGTGTGTTATTATTGTTATCCTTATTATAGTACTACACATGTGGTGATACGGGTGGCATTCGAAGATTTGAGCATGTGTGGTTGCGGCTTTATTTGGCACTTAGTAGATTACATTCTTTTACTTGTATCTTGGTTTGATTATTACTTTTACGATGATAGAATGTTTTCGAGGAAATCAATAACTCATAAGATTCGTTGAGTTACGAAGTTGGGAAAGTTTATTATGTTTGTCGATTATGTGGAAAATTGGAATGAGGAATGGGTGGTAAAAGTGAATTCTAGGCCTTTGGACACGATTTCTGACATGAAATATTGTTCATAGGATTACTTGCTTTCATTTTACTCTCACTAGCATTTTTATGCTAATGTTGCTACAATTACATTTTTTTTTCAGGTAAGATTCGTGGTAGAGGACGAGGTAGAGGAGGTGGCACTGCGTGACCGATCGAGATAATGAATGGACAGGAACGCCACTGATTTTGAGATTAGCATTCTTGAATGCTCATGAACGTTGCATTACTTTCATTTTGTTATATTTTGAGCTCGATGGAGCGTTTGTATATATGTTTTGTACTTTAAACTTCCTTTAGCATTTGCATCATTTCATGGAAGGTGCAATCTAGTTTTATTGCTTTTTCTGGAAAATTGGTTTGTAAACAGGTTTTGGTTTATCCGAATTTTAAACGGACCCATGCCGTTTTTCTGTAAAATCTAGATTTCCGCTGCGCATTAGTTTTAATGTATTTAAAAAAATCGGGTCGTTACAGGTCGTATCAGAGCCTTCTTGGTTCTGTAGACCACATGCATCGCATGTTTTCATGGTTTGATTTTGTTCTTGTCCAATCATTGTTCGATGGTCAACGGTGCCAGGTATCCTTAGAACCTTCTCTTTTGATAAATGTAATTGTAGCATTGCCATTCCTTTTCCGTTATCTCATGTGAGGTTTTTCTGATTGTGATTTCAGTATGCCTTCGAGGACAGTGACACCTAGTAGAGGTCGGAGTGGAGTACAGGCTGGGATACGAGGTAGAGGTCGGGCGAGGGCAGTTAGACCGCCACCCCCTCCACCTGTTTATCGGGCGGATGAGCCTCCAGTTGATCAGACTCCTAGTCAGGGTCGTAGTATCACCATTTCAGAGGAGTACTTTTTAGACCTTTTACGGGGTGGTGGAGGACAGACTGATAGGGTTATACCACCTGCTAGAGTACCCACTCCTGTGGTAGACCAGTCTGGTATTACTGATGCTGCAAAAACTTTGAAGGAGTATATCAGGTACAATACTCCTGAGTTTGATGGGACATCTACTGATTCTGCAGTTGCTGAGAGATGGATCACCAGAGTAGAGAGGGTACTTGAATTTATTAAATGTCCGGATCATTTGAAGGTCCACTGTGGGACCTATTCTTTGGTAGATGACGCTTTATACTGGTGGAAGGATTTATTTCGTACTCTCAGCCCTGAGTTACAGGTTAGTTGGGAGATGTTCAGGGAAAAGTTCTATGAGAAATACTATCCAGAGGATACTCGTGATCAGTTAGAGATACAGTTTCTCACACTCAGACAGGGTGACAGATCTGTTGTGGAGTATGAGAGGGAGTTTGACAGGTTGTCAAAATTTGCTACAAAACATGTTACTGATCCTGAAAGTAAGAGAAAGAGGTTTATTGTAGGTTTGAGAGCGAACTACGAGGGGAGTCACGAGCCTTAGTACCTGGTACATATCTCGATGCTCGACCGCTTCTTTGGCCTTAGATATTGGTGATTCTGAGAAAAAGGCCGGTGAGATTGTTGCTCGAGACCTCTTCCTGGGGAAGAGGAAGGTCGTGGGCGACCCCCCTTGGTCAAGGGACACGCATATATAGACAGCTCCAAGTAGGGGCAAGGGACAGACAGGACCCCAGTTCCATTCAGGTCAGTCTAGTGATCGAGCCCCTTCTTTGCCCTATTGTCCTGATTGTTCTGGGTACCACTTGGGTCAGTGTTATGTGCAGAAGTGTTACCATTGTGGACAGGCCGGACATATTAAAAAAATTTATCCTAGATTACAGACACCACAGCAGCGTGGGAGTCAGGGTCAGAGTTCAGGACAGGGTCAGAGTTCTGGACAGGGACAGGGCCGAGGACAGGGTCAGGGCCGTGGTCAGGTAGGTGGTAGAGGCCAGATTAGGCCTGCTCAGCAGCAGAGAGCACCACCGGTAGTTCAGGCACAGCCCCAGACACGACAGCAGGCACGTGTCTTCGCCACTACTCGAGAGGATGCTTTGAGGCATCCGATCGTTGTTATTAGTACTTTATCGATATTAGGGCACTGCTGCCTGGTTTTATTTGATTCAAGGGCTAGTCACTCATTTATTTCTCTTGAGTTTGTTGAGTGCCGCCTTTGATTCTGGAGCCGTTAGGACATGAGTTACATGTTACTACTCCGCTCGGAAAATCGTGATAGTGGATAGAGTTGTTTATACGAGATGATTTGTGTATTTTGGGTTGCTTTCTGCATGCTATGTTGATAGTGATGCCGATGTCTGACTTTGATATTATTTTGGGTATGGATTGGCTGTCAGCCAACCACGCCAACATTGGTTGTAATGAGAAAGTGGTAGACTTTGTTAGTCCATGTGGGACTAATTTTCGATTTCATGGAACCCGAGGTAGGGTGACACCTGCAGTTATCTCGGGGTTTCAGGCTAGAGCACTTTTGAGTGACGGTGCTTGGGGTTATTTAGCTAGTGTAGTGGACACGTCTGTTAGTGTGACTACCTTAGCTTCTGTACCTGTTGTGAGGGATTTCATTGATGTCTTCCCTGATGAGTTACCTGGTTTGCCACCAGTGAGGGAGTTAGACTTCCAGATAGAGGTGATTCCTGGGACCGTTCCATTGTCCAAGGCACCTTATCGTATGGCACCAGCTGAGCTTAAAGAGTTGAAAAGGCAGTTGCAAGAACTTTTAGACTTGGGGTTTATACGCCCAAGTGTATCACCCTGGGGAGCTCCTGTATTGTTTGTAAGGAAGAAAGATGGCTCCATGAGATTATGTATTGATTATAGGGAGCTGAACCGGGTCACAGTGAAAAACAAGTATCCTTTGCCCAGGATAGAGGACTTGTTTGATCAGCTGAGGGGAGCTACTATCTTTTCGAAGATAGATCTTCGATCGGGATATCATCAGTTGAGGATTAGAGATGAAGATATTCCCAAGACTGCCTTCAGGACACGATATGGTCATTATGAGTTTGTTGTCATGTCTTTTGGCTTGACTAATGCTCCTGCAGTCTTTATGGACCTGATGCATACAGTGTTCAAGAGGTTCATTGACTCCTTTGTGATAGTGTTTATTGACGATATTCTGGTTTATTCGAGGACTGAGGAGTTACATGCCATACATTTAGAGAGGGTGTTATCGACTTTGAGAGCTCATAAGTTGTATGCGAAGTTCTCTAAATGTGAATTCTGGTTGAAGGAAGTGGCTTTTCTTGGGCATGTAGTATCTAGTAGAAGGATATCTGTTGATCCTTCTAAGGTGGAAGCCGTTAGTGGGTGGCCCCGACCTACTAATGTGGCCAAGATACGTAGCTTTCTTGGACTTGCAGGTTATTATAGACGATTTGTGCAAGATTTTTCCAAGATTGCATCCTCTTTGACTCATTTGACGAAAAAGGGGGTTGATTTTGTGTGGACTGATGAGTGTGAAAATAGCTTTGAAGAGCTTAAGAGGCGACTTGTATCGGCCCCGGTTTTAGTATCACCTGATGAGTCTGGGGGTTTGACAGTGTATACTGATGCATCCAAGAAGGGTTTGGGATGTGTATTGATGCAGCATGGAAAGGTGGTAGCTTATGCTTCTCGGCAGTTAAAGGAGCATGAGAAAAAGTACCCGACTCATGATTTGGAGCTAGCAGCAGTGGTACATGCATTGAAAATATGGAGACATTACTTGTATGGTGAAAAGATTATGATTTTCACCGATAATAAGAGTCTCAAATACTTTTTCACCCAGAAAGAGTTAAATATGAGACAGAGGAGGTGGCTAGAACTTGTGAAAGATTATGACTGTGACATACAGTATCATCCAGGAAAGGCCAACATGGTTGCTGATGCACTTAGTCGAAAGTCATCACACTTGTCAGCTTTGAGTACTATTCCGCTGAGACTTAGATGGGAGATGGAAAGAGCTGAGATAGCTTTTCTTACAGCTGAGATTACAGTGAATTTGGCAAGTTTAACTGTTGGCCCTACTCTGAGACAGAGGATGATAGATGCACAGCGGGATGAAAAGCACTTGGCTGAGGGTTTTCGTGAGGCAGAGTCCGAATTACCTAACCACTTTACTTTCTCCACTGATAATGCATTGTTGTATTGTAGGAGGTTGTGTGTGCCTCTAGGATCGACCTACAGAAAAGAGCTGTTGGAGGAGGCTCACAGTTCTATTTTTTCTGTGCATCCAGGTAGTACTAAGATGTACAGGGACCTGAGACAGCATTATTGGTGGCCTGGGATGAAACGGGAAGTTGCTGACTTTGTTAGTAAATGCTTGATATGTCAGCAGGTGAAAGCTTTGAGGAAGAGTCCACCTGGTTACCTTAACCCTTTGAACGTACCTGAGTGGAAATGGGAAGAAATATCGATGGACTTTATTAGTGGATTGCCGAGAACTGCGAAGGGTTATGACACCATTTGGGTGATTGTGGACAGGTTGACTAAGAGTGCACATTTCATACCAGGGAAAATAACCTATCCTGTTGAGACCTGGGCACAGTTGTACATGAAGGAGATTGTCAGACTTCATGGAGTGCCAGTCAGGATTGTATCAGATCGAGACACTCGCTTTGTCTCGAAATTCTGGCAGAGTTTGCATACTGCTATGGGCACTGGCTTAGATTTCAGTACTGCTTTTCATCCTCAGACAGATGGTCAGACCGAGAGAGTCAACCAGATTCTAGAGGATATGTTGAGAGCTTGTGCTCTAGAGTTCGGTGGTAGTTGGGATACTCAGTTGTATCTTGTTGAGTTTGCTTATAACAACAGTTATCAGGCTACCATCGACATGGCACCTTTTGAGGCACTTTACGGTAGAAAGTGCAGATCACCGGCTCATTGGGATGAAGTTGGTGAGAGGAAAATTCTGGGACCGGAGTTAGTACAGATGACTAGTGAGTCCATTGCTCTTATCAGAGAGAGGATGAGAGTGGCTCAGAGTAGACAGAAAAGTTACGCTGATGAGAGGCGTAGTGCACTTGAGTTTGAAGTTGGTGACCATGTATTCCTGAAGGTGGCACCTATGAAAGGTGTGATGAGATTTGGGAAGAAAGGCAAGTTGAGCCCTCGATTTATAGGCCCCTTTGAGATTCTGGATCGGATTGGGTCTGTTGCTTATCGATTGGCCTTGCCACCGGCCTTGTCGGCAGTGCATAATGTGTTCCATGTGTCCATGCTCAGGAAATATGTGGCCGACCCTTCACATATTATTGATTATGAGCCCGTTACATTGGATGCTAGTCTATCCTACGAATAAGTACCAGTTGAGATTCTGGCTACAGAACAAAAGGTGTTGAGGACTAAAACTATAAACTTGGTTAAAGTTCTTTGGGATAATCAAGTTTCAGAGGAAGCTACATGGGAACGTGAGGACGAGATGCGAGCAAAGTATCCTCACCTTTTCATGTAGGGAGCCTACTTTTCGGGGACGAAAAGCCCTTTTAGGAGGGTAGAATATAACGTCCCGTTACTTTTGGAGGTAAAAATTTTTTTTTTTTAAATAAAGTATTTAGTTAGTTTAAACTTAGTAATTCGATTTTATTAGTTATTTTTTCATTCGAAAACCTTTTTAAACTTTTTAAACCTTTTACTACTTTAAATTGGTTTCGGTGACATTAATAATTATTAACGGGCCAATTAATAATTACTAATCACCTTTAGATTATTTTAAGACCATCGGGTTTTGTATTTTTAATCGAATCTTTTAAAAGGGACGTATACGTCATTTTCCAATTTCTTAAAAAAATCACTATTCACCTCCACCTTCATTAAATAGTCAAAGATTGGTCAAAGAGCTCATTTTCTCCTTTTCTCTTTTCCTTCCTTGGGCCGTAGCCCTCCCTTTCTCTTCCTCTCTCTTTGGCTTTTCTCCGTTGCTCGGTGGATCGCAGTAATCTTATGCTCGTTGAAAAGCTCTCATCCCAAGGATCATTTCTAACCTAGCAATCGAGATTTTCGCTCGTTTTCTCGAAGCCTTAAGGTATGACAAACTTTCTAAAACTTGTTGTGAATAGTGTTTTAATGGAGGTTTTGAATTGAAATCTTCAAATTCACGCCCCAAAGCTTGAAGATTTCAATCGAGAAAGTCGTTTTAGCAAGTTTTAGAAACTTTCCTAAACCCTAAAATCAAGTTTGAGTTGAAAACCCGTCCCGTGTTAATTTCTCTCACTTGACCAAGATTTAGGGTGTTTGGTTTGCTATGATTTTACGTTTTACTTAATTATTCGGAAATCGATTATTATGTAAAGCCTTAAAATATCGTGACCCACTGTTATCTCGGCTTTCAAAGTGTCTTTGATCAACCCAAATCATCTCAAAAGTGCATAAAAGACGGAAAACCGAACCCGAATACTCTTTTCCTTGTTAGGCCGTGGGTCCTGATAAGGCAAACTTAAATTTCAAGTTCAAACACCCTATGCTATGTGATTAGCATGAACCCTTGAAGCATGAATTCAAACCCTCCTAGATCTAGATGTTATCAACCAAGAGATTTAGGCTAGAATGGATTACCTCTTAGATCAAAGATCTAGAGACAAGAATTGGTTTTCTTGTTCTAGATTGAATCAATCCACAATTAGGATGATCAATTCCCAATTGAATGACTCCGACGGCAACTCTAAACACAAGAATTGCAAAGTGAAAACTCTAAGAACTTGCTCTAGGTTTTCAAAGGAAACTCTCAAAGAGTAATTTGTATTTTCTTTCAAAATATCATAATCCGATGGTTTACAATCTGGTCATGGCTTTATAAGCCTTTACAAAGCAAAGCAAATTCGAAATTGACCTTAATTGTCATGAATACAATCAGCTAGAATCATTAAACTCTCAAAAAGTAATCGAAAATTGAGTTTAAGCAAAAACAAAACTGAAATTACTATTAAAAAGACTTGTAACTGAAATAGCTTGTTCTTCTTGTCATAAGTGTTGTCTTCAAGTGATTAAGAAAGCTTTAGATGTCTTCAATAACCTTTGACTTGCATTTAATGCTAAAAGAGCAACATTAAATGCAACTAGCATAAATCATGGAGAACTCATGGATCTTCAATGCAAACTCCTTTGAGCACTTGAACATTGCAAATATGAACTTTTGATGTCAAATCTTCATCCAAATTAGGTTTTACATCTTCAAAGGAAGCTTAGGCGAAACGATCCATTCTTGCAAATGTGCCAAATAAGCTTGTTGTAACTTCCTTGCTTTGGATCTAGTGATTGGGCCGGTTGGAACATGAATTGGGCTTGAAATGCTTCCATGATCCTTATCATCTCCCCCCTCTTCAAAAAGATTCGTCCTCGAATCAAGGTCATCATCTCCTACATCAAAAGGGATCAAATCAGCAACATTAAAGGTAGAACTAACCGAATACTCACCTGGAAGGTCAATCTTGTATGCATTGTTGTTGATCCTCTCAAGAACTTGATAAGGGCCATCTCCTCTAGGATGAAGTTTAGATTTCCTTTGAGAAGAAAATCTCTCCTTTCTAAAGTGTACCCATACCCAATCTCCCGGTTCAAATATAAGTTCCCTTCTTCCTTTGTTTATTCTTGTAGCAACCAAGAAAATCTTTCCTTTGTTTATTCTTTTGAAGATAAAGGTACAAGAGTAATTTTCCTACTATCCTTAGTGAAAGTATATCTATTCAATAACCCATCATGCATGACTTTCCTATCAAATTGCCAAGGACGGCCAAGTAAAATATCTCCAGCATGCATTGGTACAACATCAAATAATATCTCATCTTTATATTTACCAAGATTAAAGGAAATAAGAGCTTGAGATACTACCTTCATTTCTCCACAATCATTAAGCCATTGAAGCTTGTATGGTGAAGGATGTGCTTGAGTTGGTAATTGTAACCTCTTGACCAGAAATAAGCTCACCACATTTGTACAACTTCCTCCATCAATCACAACACTACATGGTGTGCCATTCACTAAACACCTTGTATGGAACAAGTTTTCTCTTTGGTCATCTACACAATCTTCTTTCACATGCGAACTCAAAACTCTTCTAGCAACAAGAGCTAATTGGTTACCATCCTCAACTTCTTCCTCATACTCCTCATCCTCTTCCTCATTTTCCTCATCATTGTCACTTTCCTCCCCATCAGTGACTACCTCCCCATTTCTAATAATCATGGTTCTCTTATTAGGACAATCTCGGCTTATGTGACCAATTCCTTGACATTTCCAGCATTTTATGTCTCTATTTCTCTCCTTAACAACTTTTGTTTCACCCTCCTTCTCCTTACCCTTAGAAGACTCCCCCTTATCCTTCTTGGAAGCCTCAAATGATGTTCTAGGCTTGAAGTCTCCTTTGGAACTACTAACTCCCTTTTTCCAAGTATTGGATGATGGAAAAGTGGATTTAGAAGTGAACCTCTTGGAATTGTCTTTCTCCCAAGCCATTTGTTTCTCAATTTTCTCGGCAATATGCAAGAGTTCCTCCATGTCAAAATAGTGATACATATCCACTCTATGAGCCAACTCTTTATTCATGCCTCCCAAAAACCTTGACATAGTGTCATCCTCACTCTCAGCAATATTAGATCTAGTCATTAAGACATCCATCTCCCTATAGTATTCATCAACACTCTTTGATCCTTGTTGCAATGAAAACAATTTGTTCCTGATTTCCCTATGATAATGCTTTGGAATATATCTCTTCCTCATCAATACCTTAAGCTCCTCCCAAGTTTCAATTGGTTGCTCATAGTTTCTCCTCCATTCACTCCTAAGATGAGTCCACCAAATACTAGCATAATCACAAAACTCACCACCGGCAAGCTTCATTTTTCTCTCCTCACTAAAGTTGTTGCAATCAAAGACATGCTCTATTTTGTCCTCATATTGCAAGTACTCCTCCGGATTAGACCTCCCATGGAATGGTGGAATTTTGAGTTTAACACCCCCTGAATTTCTCTCTTCTACTCTTCCAACTGGTAACTCTCTCATATGTCTCCTAGGTGGTCCTATTTCTCTTCCTCTACCTCTACCCCTTCCTCGGCCCCCTCCATGTTCTCTCCTAGGGTCTACTCCAGCCAACAAAGTAACATTGTCATCCTCTTCATTTTCAACCCCTACATCTAGATTCTCATCCCTTTGCTGGTTGTTAGCTAGCTCCAATCTACCCATACGCTCATTAAGATCTTCTAAAGTTTGAGTAAGCCTAGCAAACGCCCCATTTTGTGCCTCCCTCCACCTAGCATCACTAATCTCCCCAAAATGATTTCCCTCTTGTGTCATATTGTTCCTCACCAAGTAACAAGTATTTTGGACCTCACAACACTCCCTCACTATATGTCACTCGAGGACACTCGTGTTTAAGCACTCAAGGTAGGCCAAAATGTCAAATAGGGATCTCGTGATCAAATGGAAGAAACTTGTGTTTAAAGTACCACAAAAATCAAGCAATCAGTATTAAACAAACTAAATTTATGAAAAGATACAAATCACAGTGGCAGCCTATATGTAGCTTATTAAGATGATACAAATCACAGTGGCAGTCTTTTTATTAGAATGTATAGCAAAAACAGGATTATTAAGTAAAGAAGTCAAGAAAAGTGGCAGTTTAAGAAGTTTTAAATTCGTGGAGTTCAAGAATGAATTTTCAAGTGGCAGCCTATATGTAGCTTATTAAGATGATAAAAAAAAAGAGCATACAAAAGGCCAAATTCAAAAATTCTTTCAGAAACGAAAACACTAACTCACAAAACTGAATGCGTTCGAAATTAGATTAAACCTGCGCACAGAATTGGATTTCCAAATTTGAATTGTTTCCTTTACGATTTGGACTAAGTGGCCTTCTGAACATGAAAAGCTAACAGTGAGATAAAACTTTTCTCTTCAGACAAAACAAACAAATTCGGAAGTTAGAATAGAGTTTGAAACGTCATCAGATGCATTAAATGCAACGATTCCGAAATTGGACGATTACAACAAATTTTGAATTTAAAACGTTTGATTCTAAAGGAGCATGTATTATGAGTTATAACTGATGGATAAACACATGTAACTGATGGAATAACACTAATGAATCAGATCTACACGAAATATATGGATCAAACTCGATTTTTTTGCAAGAACTTTCACAAGAACACTAGTTGGGCTGATTTGGTGCTCTCATATGCAATTGTCTCTCTCTTTTTTTTTTTTTTTTTTTTTTTTGAATTTCAAGATCTAAACGTGATCTTCAAGATAGGAAAAGAAAAAAAATGACAAGATGACGAAAAGTATATGAATGGACAGAAATGAATAGATATGGCGAAATTCCAGATTTGAAGAACAAAATGCAATTTCAACAAAAATTAAACATAGAATCAATCCTAGAGTATGGCCAAAGGATTTCGACCAAGGCTCTGATACCAAATGATAAGGCAAACTTAAATTTCAAGTTCAAACACCCTATACTATGTGATTAGCATGAACCCTTGAAGCATGAATTCAAACCCTCCTAGATCTAGATGTTATCAACCAAGAGATTTAGGCTAGAATGGATTACCTCTTAGATCAAAGATCTAGAGACAAGAATTGGTTTTCTTGTTCTAGATTGAATCAATCCACAATTAGGATGATCAATTCCCAATTGAATGACTCCGCAGCAACTCTAAACACAAGAATTGCAAAGTGAAAACTCTAAGAACTTGCTCTAGGTTTTCAAAGGAAACTCTCAAAGAGTAATTTGTATTTTCTTTCAAAATATCATAATCCGATGGTTTACAATCTGGTCATGGCTTTATAAGCCTTTACAAAGCAAAGCAAATTCGAAATTGACCTTAATTGTCATGAATACAATCAGCTAGAATCATTAAACTCTCAAAAAGTAACCGAAAATTGAGTTTAAGCAAAAACAAAACTGAAATTACTATTAAAAAGACTTGTAACTGAAATAGCTTGTTCTTCTTGTCATAAGTGTTGTCTTCAAGTGATTAAGAAAGCTTTAGATGTCTTCAATAACCTTTGACTTGCATTTAATGCTAAAAGAGCAACATTAAATGCAACTAGCATAAATCATGGAGAACTCATGGATCTTCAATGCAAACTCCTTTGAGCACTTGAACATTGCAAATATGAACTTTTGATGTCAAATCTTCATCCAAATTAGGTTTTACATCTTCAAAGGAAGCTTGGGCAGAAACGATCCATTCTTGCAAATGTGCCAAATAAGCTTGTTGTAACTTCCTTGCTTTGGATCTAGTGATTGGGCCGGTTGGAACATGAATTGGGCTTGAAATGCTTCCATGATCCTTATCAGGTCCCTTGGGGGTTAATTTTGGGGTTTTCGTCGTTTTATGTGTTTAGATATCATTTGCTCGTTTTTCGGTTAATTAATGGTTGTTAGTTGTAATTGTTATGTAGGTTGGTGATCGTTTGTTTGACTTGGACTCCGGCATCTTGGAAGCTTAGATTTCACATCTAAGGTGAGTTTAAAATGGAAGTTAGTAATTTTATGAATTATGTTTCATTACGTTATTGTTTATCGAGGTTAAGAGGGGAACTAACTTCCGGAAGTTATACTTGGTTGGAGACTTTAACTCGGATGTGAGTGGAGTGTTTTTGATGTATTTATGGTCTTGGAAGTAAAAGAGGATTTATGAGTGGTTTGGAAGTCTTGTAAGGTAATTTGGGAGACTTTAGATGAAAGTGAATGACTAAGGAACCTTAAGTGATTCGGGAGTTCAAGTGGCTTAGAAATTACACTTGAGTGTTGACTCGTGTAATTCAAGCGGTTTATGTTCTTAGTAGTTTAAAGGAACTTTATCTAACCTACTAGGGAGCTTGACAGATTCTATATGGCACATGGTAGTATGTGATACGCTCCATACGGTATCATTGTGCGAGGTTATGTGATATGGCACATGATAGTATGTGATACGCTCCATACGGTATCATGGTGTGAGGTTATGTGATATGGCACATGGTAGTATGTGATACGCTCCATACGGTATCATGGTGCGAGGTTATGTGATATGGCACATGGTAGTATGTGATACGCTCCATACGGTATCATGGTGCGAGGTTATGTGATATGGCACATGGTAGTATGTGATACGCTCCATACGGTATCATGGTGCGAGGTTATGTGATATGGCACATGGTAGTATGTGATACGCTCCATACGGTATCATGGTGCGAGGTTATGTGATATGGCACGTGATAGTATGTGATACGCTCCATACGGTATCATGATGCGAGGTTATGTGATATGGCACATGATGGTATGTGATATGCTCCATACGGTATCATGGTGCGATGATTTGTGATATAGCACTATACACGCTGTGGTAAGGGTGGCATTCGAAGATTTGAGCGTGTATGGATGTGTTATTATTGTTATCATTATTATTGTACTATACACTCTGTGGTAAGGGGGGCATTCGAAGATTAAGCGTGTATAGGTGTGTTATTATTGTTATCCTTATTATAGTACTACACATGTGGTGATACGGGTGGCATTCGAAGATTTGAGCATGTGTGGTTGCGGCTTTATTTGGCACTTAGTAGATTACATTCTTTTACTTGTATCTTGGTTTGATTATTACTTTTACGATGATAGAATGTTTTCGAGGAAATCAATAACTCATAAGATTCGTTGAGTTACGAAGTTGGGAAAGTTTATTATGTTTGTCGATTATGTGGAAAATTGGAATGAGGAATGGGTGGTAAAAGTGAATTCTAGGCCTTTGGACACGATTTCTGACATGAAATGTTGTTCATAGGATTACTTGCTTTCATTTTACTCTCACTAGCATTTTTATGCTAATGTTGCTACAATTACATTTTTTTTTCAGGTAAGATTCGTGGTAGAGGACGAGGTAGAGGAGGTGGCACTGCGTGACCGATCGAGATAATGAATGGACAGGAACGCCACTGATTTTGAGATTAGCATTCTTGAATGCTCATGAACGTTGCATTACTTTCATTTTGTTATATTTTGAGCTCGATGGAGCGTTTGTATATATGTTTTGTACTTTAAACTTCCTTTAGCATTTGCATCATTTCATGGAAGGTGCAATCTAGTTTTATTGCTTTTTCTGGAAAATTGGTTTGTAAACAGGTTTTGGTTTATCCGAATTTTAAACGGACCCATGTCGTTTTTCTGTAAAATCTAGATTTCCACTGCGCATTTGTTTTAATGTATTTAAAAAAATCGGGTCGTTACACCCACGCTTACACCATGGAGGAGAGAGTAAGTTGAAGCCTCAAGTTCTACAATGGAATATTTAAATTAAGTTGTAATTTAATTTTTCTGTTTTAAAAATAGTGCCAAGAATACCGGTCAATTTAGCTATTTATTATTTAAATTGTTTATATGTAAGATATAATTGTTTTTAAATAATATTCATGCATAAGAGTATGTCATGTAGAAAATCCCACCATAGGTTGTATGATTTTAATTAATTATACATACATGCATCATGATATAATATGTGTTATTATATGCTAATGTATGTGAAGCATGCTATAATTTTATTTTATAAATGTTCTTATAAAAAATTATATAATTTTATTCTAATTGTTTTTAGAATTAAAAGCATGCTTATTTAGTTAAAAAATTCAAAAGTTAAATCTAGTTTAAAAGTTGAATAGAAACTAAATGAATTATTTGTAATATGGAATTATTGTTTTAACAATTGGGCCAAAATCCATATAAGATAAACAAATAGAAACTTTTAATTAAGGGTTAATTAAAAATTAATAATTGAGATTAATTGAATTGAATGGATCTCTGGCGAGAAAGCTCTGCCCAAGCGATGAGGTTTCATAAACTTCCCTTAACACAGAGCACCTCTAACTGGGAGCGATCTGGGAGAAAAGTTCAAATAAATAAATCGAAATTATTAAGACGGCTCATAATGTGATTAGTTTTAATTAGGAAAACTTGAACAATCACATTTATAAAATTAATCTAACCAATTTAAGAGTTAAAGTTGCTTAGGTTAATTAAAACTTGGATTAATGAATTAGCCTGAATTAGTCTAAGTTATGAAACCCTAACTTAAAATATTAAGTGGGAGAAGGACACATGTCAATGTATCCTATGGTCTCCACTAATGGGCTCGAAACGTGAGATTTATACATGGCCTCTATAACACTGCTGCAGGTGTTCATTCCCATAGGAAGGTTCTATTGTATAAATCAATATCAGGTTGAGTCTCCCGAAAGGGATAAAGAATTTTAAATTCGGTTGAAGACTGAATCTACACTTCGTAGATACTCTTCAATTTTTATTTAAAAGACTAAATTAGTGGGTCACACTTAAAAAGAAATTTGGTAAAGTTTGTTATCAAAATTCTTGACCAAACACACGGTAAACAATGACATTGGAATGTAAGTTATTCTGGAGTTGTCAATTGTTCGAGTGGCATCTCGTTTTAATGATGGTAACTGACCTATCATTCGACGGCACTTCACTGGTATCATTAAAATATCGTGACATAGTAACATGTTTTAGGGCTTTTCTGTTCATTAATATGTTCGCATTCATGCATCATATTTAATTATATGTTGAAACTTTGAGTATTTGAATGTTGAATGCATGCTAGATTATTAAGATAAAGTTTATTTAAATTTCAGTAATATAGCATCTGTTTTAGTCACTATACTTGGAAAGAATAAACTAAACTATGAGAACTGTGTTTCCTAGAAAAGGAAATGAATAATTTAAGTAAAGCAGTTTACTTAAATAAATAGACAATATTAATTATTTAAATAATGAGTTTATTTAGATGGAAATTAATATCATTGTTATTAGTTGTTTAAAGAATGTGTTTATTTAAATGGTAATTAATAATAAAATATTATTAATAAATAATTATTAATTATTTAGGTAATGTGTTTACCTGAATGGAAATTAATAATTAAACATTTATTATTAATTTTAAATAATAGTGATTATTTAAAAGGATAATAGTAAATAACATATTTATTATTAATTTAAATAATGTCGATTATTTAAATAGAAAATAATAAATATTTATTAATAATAAAGTATAAAAAATCGGAATATAATAATTTATTTAAATGATTGATTTAAATAAATATCAAGAACTAATAAATAAGATTTATTAATAAGGAAGAATCTATAATTGAATTAATGAATTCAATGGATTTTGGTTCAAATTATTTGAATTATTAAATACCAAAATCGGCTCATATATAATATTTTAGGAAATAATTGTAGAATTATTTTGTCTAAAATAATTATATAACAGAATGTTTAACCAAAGACAAATTAAACAAAGAAAAAATTAGTTTTTCTTATTGATTTTATGCACATAAAATCGGCACATAAGATAAATAAGAAATAAAATTTGATTTTATTCTTGGCATTTATCTTGTATTTATTTTATAGTATTTCCTAATACAATTGGAAAAACTGTTTTCGGTATAAATACAAACATCTTGTCATTCATTCAAAAGCTTCTTATTTCAATTTTCGAAATTGAAAACTCTTCTTCCTATTTTCCTCGTAACCGATTTTACAATAGTCTAAAAGGGAAGAAAATATTCTTCTTCCCAAAACCATAGTTTTCTAATTTAGTTTAGTTATCAATTTCTTTTTTATTTTGAATTATGTAATAATTATTGGTTCTCATTTCGTATGAACCAAGTTTGGGAATATTTTAAATAAGAGTTATTTAGGTAGATATTCTTTTACAATTATATTACAAAGTTCTAAAGTGTGATTGGATGGTTATTCAAAATACTTAGTATAAAACAAATAAAATCCAAATCCAAATTCTAAACTCCGGTATATCTAAATGAGTTATAAGGTTTAAAAATGTTTAAATACTTAAGTCTAAAATTACTTAAATAAGTTAGAGGGATTAATCACTTAAAGATGGTTCTCAAGGAGTTTTAGATGATAACCATATTAATCCACTAACTTATGGGATAAGTAAAATCGAATATCTTTGATTTATCAAAGATAACTAGACTTGAACATCAGTAAAGTTGGACATTTAGATGTTAGAACTTAAGTGATAAGTAAATATTAAATCAATTTCTTATATTCCAAACATTCAGTTATTTTAACGTTCCGTTATTTATCATTATTATTATTTTTTTTTTTTGAAGTGATTTTTTTTTTATTTAATTTAGTTATTTATTTATTTTAATTAAAGTATTTAGTTTAATTTTAAAAATTTAGAATTTAGTAGCTAATTTCGTCCGAAAACCGTTTTAATTGTTTTATTAGCTTAAATTAGTTGTAGTCATACTAAAAATTATTAGCGGGCCCATTATTTATTGTTAAATACTTTTAAGGTAGATTAGAAGTAGTTAAGTTGAATTGGAATTAGAAACGTGAAATAACGAGCACCCGAGACAAGCTTTCTTAAAGAAAGAAAGAGGAGGGACAATATTGTCTTTTACCAAAATTTCTTTATATATATCCACTTCATATTTTTCAAGGATAAAGATAAAGAAAAAGAAAGGAAAGATGAAAAATGATCCCCAAACCCGTAGCTTACAGAGAAAAAAAGAGGAGAGAAAGAAATTGTCGCCCCGACTTCGTTTCTCGACCATTTTCATCGTGCCTTAGCTCGTTGGAAAGATCTCGAGATGTAATTTCTACCCATCCCATCAATCGAGCCAATCTATTAAAGATCCAGGAGATAAAAGGTGAGGAAGAAATGGGTTTTTGGGTTTTCTTTATTTCCAATCTTGTATGCAAGCCTTGATTCGTTTTTCCCGGGTGTTGTTTGTGAACTCTAGTTAGGAAAAATCACTTTGGATGAGGTTGTTGTCTTGGACCTAAACCCGAGTCGAATCGAAAACCCATCCCGTATGATTTTCTCTCATTTGGCCATGGCTAGGGTGTTTAGTTTGCTATGATTTTGCGTTTTACTTAATTTTTCGGAAATCGATTATTATGTAAAACCCTAAAATACAGATACCCATTGTTATCGCGGCTTCCAAAGTATCTGAAATCAACCCGAAACACCACTAAACTGCATAAAAGCCCAAAAACCGAGCCCGAGCCCTCTCTCCCTTGTTTGGCCGTGGGCCCCTTATGGCTTAATTCTGGGTTTTTCATCGTTTTATTCATTTAATTGTCGTTTGCTCGGTTTTCGGTTAATTAATGATTGTTAGGTGTAATTGATTTGTAGGTTTGTGATCAATCGCGTGGTTTTGATCTCGGCACTTTGTAAGCTTGAACTTCACAAACTAAGGTGAGTTTAAAATGGAAGTTAGTGATTTTATGAATTATATTTCATTACAATATTGTTTATCGAGGTTAAGAGGGGAACTAACTTCCGGAAGTTAATACTTGGTTGGTGACTTTAAACTTGGAAGTGAGTGGAGTGATTTGGAGTTTCTATGATTTTGGAAGTAATAAATAGAACTTTGAGTGGCTTGAAAGTATTGTAGGATGAAATTGGAGATTTTAGATGAAAGTGGATGTTTAAGGAACTTGAGTGGTTTGGAAGCTAAGGAGGCTTGAAGTTGCACTTGAGAGTTAATTAGTGTAACTTTAGGTAGTTTATGTTCCTTAGTAGTTTAGTAGAATTCTATCTAACTTACTAGGGAACTTGATGATTGTGATATGGTAATACCGTACGGGCTTAGTATGTGATATTGATCCATATGGTATACCCGATAAGATGATTGTGATATGGTAATGACGTACAGGCTTAGTATGTGATATTGATCCATATGGTATACCCGATACGATGATTGTGATATGGTAATACCGTATGGGCTTAGTATGTGATATTGATCCATATGGTATACCCGATACGATGATTGTGATATGGTAATACCGTACGGGCTTAGTATGTGATATTGATCCATATGGTATACCCGATACGATGATTGTGATATGGTAATACCGTACGGGCTTAGTATGTGATATTGATCCATATGGTATACCCGATACGATGATTGTGATATGGTAATACCAAACGGGCTTAGTATGTGATATTGATCCATATGGTATACCCGATACGATGATTGTGATATGGTAATAACGTACGGGCTTAGTATGAGATATTGATCCATATGGTATACCCGATACGATGATTGTGATATGGTAATACCGTACAGGGTTAGTATGTGATATTTATCCATATGGTATACCCGATACGATGATTGTGGTATGGTAATACCGTACTGGCTTAGTATGTGATATTGATCCATATGGTATACCCGATACGATGATTGTGATATGGTAATGCCGTACGGGCTTAGTATGTGATATTGATCCATATGGTATACCCGATACGATGATTGTGATATGGTAATGCCGTACGGGCTTAGTATGGGATATTGATCCATATGGTATACCCGATACGATGATTGTGATATGGTAATACCGTACGGGCTTAGTATGCGATATTGATCTATATGGTATACCCGATACGATGATTGTGATATGGTAATACCGTACGGGCTTAATATATGATATTGATCCATATGGTATACACGATACGATGATTGTGATATGGTAATACCGTACGTGCTTAGTATGTGATATTGATCCATATGGTATACCCGATACGATGATTGTGATATGGTAATACTGTACGGGGTTAGTATGTGATATTGATCCATACGGTAAACCCGTTACGATGATTTGTGATATGGTAAGACCGTACGGGCTAGTATGTTGATGTTGATCCATACGGTAACCCCGTTACGATGATTTGTGATATGGTGAGACCGTACATGGTAGTATGTTGATGTTGATCTATACGGTAACACGTTACGATGAAATATAGGCCTTTTGGACACAATTTCCGGTACGGAATTTGCTTCATAGGAGTACTTGCTTTCATTTTACTCTCACTAGCATTTTTATGCTAATGTTGCTACAATTACAATTTTTCAGTTAAGAATCATGGTAGAGGGCAAGGTAGAGGAGGTGGCACCGCGTGACTTATCGACATGATGAATGGACAGGAAGACGACTGGTTTTGGGTGTAGCATTCTTGAATGCTTACAAACATTTCATCACATTTTCTTATGTTTCATTTTGAGCTCGATGGAGCATTTGTATAATTTGTATATGTTTTTTTTAACTTTAAAACTTTCTCTAGAAGTTTCATCACAGTATGGAATGTGCATTCCATGTGTATCGCTTTCTCTGAATTGGGCCCATGTATAAACAGGTTTTGGATAATCCGATTTTTAAACAAACTCACGTCATTTTTCTTTAAAATTAAGTCTTTCGATGTGCATTTGAATTTAAAGGATTTAATGGTTTCGGATCGTTACAGTTATTTAAAAGGATGTTTTAAAGGTAATAACTGATATGGAATAAACAAAACAGAAATTAGAAAGTAATAATTAGTGAATAATTGAATTCACAAATTATTAAAGAAAAGCTCAGTAAATCAGTGATACTGAAGGCTTTAAACCATACTTAAGATAGAAAAGAATTACAATGATTTTATTTCACAATAAAAACAAGTTGTTATTTAAAAAGTTTAAATGGTTAAACTACTTGTAGAACTTTATTTGAGTGGGAGCGTCATAGTACGAACCAAAGAACTTTTGAAGTCCAAGTGAAACTCATTGACTTAAAAAATCAATGAATAAAGTTCAAAATAAGTGAAATAAAATGACATGAATTTTCAATAGTTTAGTTGAAAAGGGTCACTTATACTTATACATTATTTTTGGAAATAATAAGAAGTATAGAATTGTAATCATTAAACAAATGAAAGTAATGGATAATTACTTTGTAGTGAGAGCTTAAGAATTTCGAGAATCCTAGAACCAATGTGACTAAAATAAAATTTACAAATAGTATGTTAGTGCACATAGATAAAATGAGAGATTTTATGAGTTGCACGGGATCAAATTCGAACATGGATTTACTTCCATATAAGAATTGGACAAAAGACCTTTGCGAGTTAACCATGAAATGAGTTAAGTCTAAGTAAAATGAGTTTACTAGTTAACTCCAATCTCGCGTGATTACTAAGTTGTTAGTAAATGAAAGGTGTTTGAGTATGATAGTTTCAAATCCAAAGGTTAATAGAGTTTATTTTATGAGGATAAAATATGGAATCTATTACACCTAGTGAAACTAATATCAGACAAAAGAAATACATACTAAACAGATGAAAACATTACTGATAAAGTATTAAAATGACTACCATGGCTAAGTAGTTGATAGTCATCCAGTTTGACTGAAATTACAAGTCAAATCTCCAAAGATCTAGGATAAGTGGGAGATTGTTAGGAATGGTGTCCTAGAACTTGTAATTATTTAATTATAATAATTTATTATGAATAAATTAAATAAATAAACATAAGTTCTTTATATTATCTAGATTGATTCAATTGGCGATATTAGGAATATATGGAAATATATTAATATCAAACATTCAAATAGTAAACCCTAAGTTACTCTTATGAAATCACGACTTAGTATGTGAGTCATACGAGAGGAATAAAGTCGAGATGAGTAACTTAAAAGTGTCTACAATAAATGGATAACGTTTGGGAACCTTATCCTTGTAACACTGTTGACAGCTTCGCATTTTGTTTATAGACAAATGATCTAATCCTGATCATTCATGTGGGAGACATGAAATGGAAGTATCATATGCAATGTTGATTGTCTAAGACAGGACCACGATGTTCGATCAAATTTCTCATTAGTACCGTTTACGAGAAATGATCGAATATCAAACTAAGTTTATCAACCGTGATAGATCTCAATCCTGAGTGAAATGCGGACTCCTATTTATGGAGTTATGTTCTTTGATTCACATGGTTGAGAGCGATCTGTAAGAACGCTCAATACACCCCTGTTTTGGGAACATGGCTAGATAAGTAGCTGGGAACTCATTTTCATAAGATGGAATTCATAACTTTCCTATAAATTAACGGTATTAGTGTGATACCTAAACATTTTAGGAACTTTAGGAAACTCCCTTGATGTACTGATTCAAAACATGAACAAGTGGCGCCATGACTTCTATTGATCTCAGAAGTATATTATCTCTAGTTCGACTAAAGATAATGTTCATTGGAGAATCAACGGGAACACAAGGATAAAGTGATAATTACAGGGGCAAAACGGTAAATTTATCCGCCTGTAATTATGAGGGTTCCACGTGAAGGGTATATCACAGATATAAATAAAGATAAACTAAATGGACATAACTCATCTATAGTGAGGGTGAAGGGATGATTTACTAAATTAGCGGAATTTTATTTAGTAAACTTATTAACATTTAATAACGGATCTATTAACATCATGCAATTTGTGATAAAACATGTAGATTCATGCTTATATTTTCGAAAATTAAAACCGGAACTTACATTGAATGATTAATGGAGAATCGGTTGGAGGTTCCTTTACAGCATCAAATCCTCAGCAACACCGGATCTTCTATGCTATATCCCGATCGATCAAACGAAACCCGATTGTGGGATCGAACTTAAGAAGAAATTGGGAAGAAGAAAAAATATTTTTCTTCCCAATACTATGAGAAAATCGGCCAAGAGGGGGAGAAGGGAGGAAGAGAGAATTCCGAATTTCTAAGGAATTGAATTGTGTGATTTATGAATGACCCAACCCTCCTATTTATAGAAAAATAGGAATCCTAATCACATTAGGATTAATCTATAGAGATAAATACAAAAAGAATAAAGATTATCTCTTTCCTTTATCTTGCAATTTCGAAAATGCCATAGATAAATAGGAGATTATTTTATTTTCTTTATTTTTATTTATCTTGGGTAAATAAATCTATGTAATTATTTTAGGATATAATTCAAGCAATTATCTCTTCCCAAAAATACATATATAGCCGAAAATGCATATATTAATTAATAAATAATTCTAATTTATTTAATTAATTATTTTTAGCCAATTCCAATTGGGTTCATTAATCCAATTGGGCTAGAAATTCTCTCTTAAATTAATAAGTCCAACTTAATTAATTTATTTATTAATTACCATTTAAATAAAATATTTTATTTAAACAATTAATAATATTAATATTTTCTCCTGACTAAATATTATCAAATTAAATTTAATTATTAATTTCCATTTAAATAATTTTCATTATTTAAATAATTAATAATTAATATTTTAATTATTAATTTCCATTAAATAAACTCATTATTTAATTAATAATTTTATTTGATAATATTTTATTATTAATTAATTAATTTTAATTATTAATTTCCGTTTAAATATAATTATTTAAACAATTAATAATTGTTAATTAATTTCAAATTATTAATTACCATTTAAATATACTCAATATTTAAATAATTAATAATATCTAATTAATAATATTTCATTATTAATTTCCTGTTTAAATAAACTTATTATTTAAACAATTAATAATGTTTATATTAATTACCGTTTAAATATACTCAATATTTAAACAATTAATATTGCCTATTTTAAGTAATTCACTTTACTTAAAATTTCCATTTCTTCTACTTGATTTCGCGACTACGATATTTGGGCTAGCATAGGGACCCGATGGACCTATAGATCATGGGCTTAATAATTAGTCAATTAAGTGATTAACACATAATCGTTAATTACTCATTATCTAACTATGAATAATTCCACTATAGATTCATAGCTGAACTCCCCTCACTATAGATGAGTTATATCCATTTAGTTTATCATTATTTATATCTGTGATATTATCCTTCACGTGGAACCCTCATAATTACAGAGGATAAATTTACCGTTTTGCCCCTGTAATTACCGCTTTATCCTTGTGTTCCCGCTGATTCTCCAATGAACTTTATCTTTAGTCGAACTAGAGATAAGATACTTGTGATCAATAGAAGTCGTGACGTCACTTGTTCATGTCTCGAATCGGGACATCAAGGGAGTTTCCTAAAGTTCCTAAAATGTTTAGGTATCGCACCGATACCGTTAATTTATAGGAAAGTTATGAATTCCATCTCGTGAAAATGAGTTCCCAGCTACTTATCTAGTCATGTTCCCAAAACAGAGTGTATTGAGCGTTCTTACAGATCGCTCTCAACTATGTGAATCAAAGAACATAACTCCACAAATAGGAGTCCGCATTTCACTCAGGATTAAGATCTATCACGGTTGATAAACTTAGTTTGATATTCGATTATTTCTCGTAAAACGGTACTAATGAGAAATTTGATCGAACATCGTGGTCCTGTCTTATACAATCAACATTGCATATGATACTTCCATTTCATGTCTCCCACATGAATGATCGGGATTCGATCATTTGTCTATAAACAAAATGCGAAGCTACCAACAGTGTTACCAGGATAAGGTTCCCAAACGTTATCCGTTTCATCGTAGACACGTTTAAGTTACTCATCTCGACTTTAATCCTCTTGTATGACTCACATACTAAGTCGTGATTTCATAAGAGTAACTTAGGGTTTACTATTTGAATGTTTTGATATTTATATATTTCCATATATTCCTAATATCGTCAATTGAATCAATCTAGATTATATAAAGAACTTATGTTTATTTATTTAATTTATTCGAAATAAATTATTATAATTAAATAATTACAAGTTCTAGGACACCATTCCTAAAGAGTTCAGCTATGAATCTATAGTGGAATTATTGATAGTTAGATAATAAGTAATTAACTGATTATGAGTTAATCACTTAATTGAATAATTATTAAGCCCATGATCTATAGGTCCATCGGGTCCTTATGCTAGCCCAAATATCGTAGTCGCGACATCAAGTAGAAGAAATGGAAAGTTTAAGTAAAATGAATTACTTAAATAGGCAATATTAATTGTTTAAATATTGAGTATATTTAAACGGTAATTAATATAAACATTATTAATTTTTTAAATAATGAGTTTATTTAAACAGGAAATTAATAATGAAATATTATTAATTAAACATTATTAATTATTTAAATATTGAGTATATTTAAATGGTAATTAATAATTTGAAATTAATTGACAATTATTAATTGTTTAAATAATTAATTTTATTTGAACGAAAATTAATAATTAAAATTAATTAATTAATAATAAAATATTATCAATAAAATTATTAATTAAATAATGAGTTTATTTAATGGAAATTAATAATTAAAATATTTATTATTAATTATTTAAATAATGAAAATTATTTAAATGAAAATTAATAATTAAATATAATTTGATAATATTTAGTTCTTAAAATTTTCAAGATGGTTGAAACACAATTTGGCAAGGTTATTAAAACTTTTAGGTCTGATAATGCCATTGAATTAGCCTTTAGAGAATTCTTTTAGGGCAAAAGGATGCTACATCAATTTATTGTGTTGAGAGACCTAAACAAAACTTAGTGGTGGAAAGAAAACATCAAACATCTTCTTAATGTAGCCCGAGCCTTTTTTTTTTTGTTTTGGGGTGATTGTGAGCTCACTACTACTTTCCTTATCAATAGACTGCCATAAAAAAATACTTCGCTATTCTTCTCCCTATTCTCTTTTATATCATAAGAAAATGGATTACCAACTTTCAAGGTCTTTGTTAGTTTTTGTTTTGCTTCCACCCTACATTCGCATAGAACAAAGTTTGAACCTAAGCTTTGTGTTTTTGTAGGGTATCCCTCTGTCATGAAGGCTTACAGACTTTATGATATTACAAATAAGTCTCTTTTTGCATCCAAATAAGACCTTGCTCTTCCTATTCCTTTTGAAACAATTATAAATGATCTTTCTCAATCTCTTCCTATTTTTAATAATCATCCTTCTTCATTTCCCTTACACTTCATATCTGATACTTCTTCTTCTCTTCATACTAAGACTGTTCCTATTCTCTCATTATACATTCCATTTGTTAGAAGAAGTTCAAGATACACCAACACTCCTTATTTATAGGATTACCAATGTAATGTTCTATCTCATTCCAATTCTTCTTGTCCTTCTTCCATTTATCTTTTGAGTCAATTTCTTTCTTATACCAATTTATCTTCTCATGCTACTTTTCGTATGATCATCTCTTCTGTCATTGAGCCACAATTCTTTCATCAAGTAAATAAGATAGAGCATTGGAAAAAGGCAATGAAGGTTGAAGTTGATGCTATGAAGGCTACTAAAACTTGGTCTATTGTTTCTTTTCCACAAGATAAATATTCCATTGGTTCCAAATGGGTTTACAAGGTTAAATTTCAGTTTTATGGTAGTATTGAGAGATATAAAGTTTATCTAGTTGTCAAAATCAATAGGAATTGTTAGATTTCTTTGACAATTTTTCACCCGTGGAAAATCTAGTCACTGTTAAGACATTGTTATCCATGGCTCCTGTAAAGAGGTGGTATTTGGTCCACCTTGATGTTTATAATGCTTTCTAAATGTGGACCTTCTTTACGAAGTTTATATGTATTTTCCACAAGGTTATCAGCATTCAGTTCTTCCTAATCCTGGTGAGAAACTTGTTTGCAAACTGCATAAATCAATTTATGGTCTTAAACAGGCATCTAGACAATGGTTTTCTAAATTCTTTCATGCCTTATTAGTCCATGGTTTTACTCAATCCAAAGTTGATTATTTCCTCTTTACTAAGGGTGTTGGGATGAATTTATAGTCTCGCTTATGTATGTTGATGACATTATCATAGCTAGTTCAAACATGCTTGATGTTAATAATTTGAAGATATTCCTTAATACTCATTTCAAGCTTAAGGATCTTAGAGATTTGAAGTATTGTTTGGGGCTTGAGGTTTCAAGATCTTTGAAAGGTATTTCCATTCTCAGAGGCACTACACTTTACAATTATTGGATGATTATGGTTTTATGGATGCCAAACCTGCTACTTCACCCATTGATTCTACTTCAAAGTTATCCAAGAACGTTAGTTCTCTTTTAGAAGATGCTTCTCTATATAGAAGACTTATTGACAAATTACTTTATTTGGTCACACGCCTAGATATCACATTTATTGTACATAATTTGAGCCATTTTGTTGCTCAACCTCGCAAGCCACATTTTAATGTAGCTCATCATCTCCTTAGATATCTGAAATATACCCTTGGTCAATGTAACATCCCGTTATTTTTTAGGTAGGTTTCTTCTTTTTTATTAAATAGTTAATTAATTTAATTTATAGAATTTAGTTATTTTAAGTTTGGTTTATTTAGATTTTAGATATTATAGTTTTTTACTTGGTAGTTATTATTTTAAAAGGTTATTTAGAAATTAGGTGCGTTAAATATTATTAATAGACCATTTAATAATATTTAATCACCTTCTAGTACAGTTTAAGTGTTTTTAGTAGAGTTAATTTTTTAAACTTTGTCTTCAAATGTATAGGGATTATTTTAAAGCAAAAAGAAAAGGTTAGGGACCATTTTGCAATAAAAATCCTCCTCATCTGAAATAAGGTTCTCCTCATTTCCTTTCATTTGAACAAACACACACAAAAAAAAATACTTCCCCCAAACCCCATTGTCGCTGCCACTACAAGGAGCTCCAATGGTCGAGATTTTCTAATCTCAACTCTGTTCGCTTTGATTCTTTTTGTGTTGGAAAGCTCTCGTTGCAAGCTTCCTTTTCATATAGATCTTGAAGATGTTCCCCAAACTCAAGGAAACCATAAGATGTGAGGTTCATCAATGTTAATTTAAGTTGAAATCTTCAATTCCATTTCATGGAACTTGAAGATTTCAAATTTGGAATTACCTTTAGGTTCTTTCTTGTTGTTTCCTCATGCCTTAGACTTCAAAATTACAAAACACCAACACCCCAAATACTACCAAAACGTCGCTGCCATGTCTCCCTTTCCCTTAAAGTTTTGTGATTTTTATTTGAGTTTGTGTGGTGAAATCTTGTTCAAAGGCCCAAGGAAGATTTACCCATTAGTAGATTCATCCTAAAAACTACCAAAAATGCACATGGATTGTCCCTAAATTGCCCAAAGGTCGGAAAACACCCCCCCTGTTCTAGTTGTTAGGTCGAGAGCCTATTTGAGGTGTTCTTGGGACGTTTTGGCTAATTATCATTTTACGTGTCGCTTGTGTGTTTGTTTGGTTTAATTAATGTGTTTTAGGTATAATTAATTGTAGATGGTGCGTGATCTCTCGTTCATTGATCGATTCGGGACTTTGGTTTTAAGTTATTATCAAAAGAGGATAAATAGAATTTAATGTAAAATTAGGAACTAAATTGTTTGAAAGATTTATGAGATTGGGAGTTGAGTAAGACTTTCAAACTAAGTGATTGAGCATGCTATATTGCAAGTATTAGGATTTTTGGAGTATAGAAATGGATTCTTTACTTAAGGGTAGTCTGGAGTTGAAAGTGTTGTGGTATGTTTAGTAGTAGAATTCAAGCTATGGATCACTTGTGGATTTTTATGAGTTTATATACTTGTCTGAGAATGTGGGTTTTCTGGATATGATTATTAGAGAAAACTCAGGAATTTGGAGGTTTATGTAAAGTATGAGAGTAATGAGGCTTTGTTTACATTCCTTTCTTAATTAAGACTCTGTTTACGTTTCTTTCTTATTTGAGACTCTGTTTACGTTTCATGCAAATTTAAGGCCTTGTTTACGCTTTCTTATTTGAGACTCTGTTTACGTTCTTTCTTATTTAGGACTTGGTTTACGGTTTACTTTTATGATGAGACTATGTTTATAATTTTCCTGAATTTACTAAGTAATTAAGATATGCAAGGCTGTGGGCACCTAGCATGATCTTAGATTACTTATGAAGAATATATGAATGGGTGGGATACTAATATAATGTACATGTTGTGTGTTCTTTGTATTATCTATATGTTATTATGTAGTTAAGTTATTGAGTTATGGGAGGACTGTTGGAACCTAACATGAACTTTTCTTACTTGTTGATTAACATAATTAAGATATGTAAGGACTATTCGCACCTGGCATGATCTTAGATTACTTTGAAATGTTTGAATGGTAAGAGATGATGAGTTGTTATTGTTGCACGTATTCTAGCTATCTTAGAGACATGTTTGGAAGGTAGAAGTTGAGAAAGGATAAATGGTTCATGAGATAGTAAGATGTGGAGATGTAATGTTTGGGTTGGGTAATAAGTAGCTAATAGGGCCTTTGGACACAAATCTGCATTTGGATTTTGGACCTAAAGTTACTTTACTTTCTATTTATCTTCACTGTATGTTTCGCTCATGATACTACCTTTTAGGTATGAGACGGAGACGCGGTCTTGGCAGTGGAGCAGGTGCAACTTGATCTTGAGGATGGATGACGAAGATGGATTAGAGATATTTTATGTCTCCATGGATTGATTTATACTTTATCTATTTATTTGACTTGGTCAGTTGAGCTCATGAGAGCGTTTTCTCTTTGAATTATGGATTTTATTAAACTTTGACTTTAGACTTTGTTGATGATGAAAAGGGATGTGCATCCCACCTTTTTGGAAATTACTACTGGTTTTATCCCACTTATTAAATGATTATGGGATTATTCCCTCATGTTTGATAGGTTTATTGATTTAAAAGTCCTCCGCTTGCATCGTTTATATTTGATTTTTAAAAAATAAAGACTCGGGTCATTACAGTCAAGGTCTTTTATTTTCTACTGCTTCTTCCGTGCAACTTCGGGGTTTTTCTGATGCTGATTGGGTATTGACACTAGAAGATCCATTATGAGCTTTTACATTATTGTTGGTGATTCTTTAGTCTATTGGAAATCCAAGAAGTTCCTCCAAGTTGGGGAAAAACCTTTCATCTCCATGGTTGTAAGAAGGAAATCCCATTATACTCTATCAAAGGCTTTTTCTAAATAAACTTTCAGGACCCAAACTTTTTCATTGGAGGCTTTAATGTCATCAATGATCTCATTAGCAGTAAGAATAGCGTCTGTGATTTGCCTACTGTGAACAAAAGCAAACTTAGAATTGAAAATAGTAGAGGGGATAACTAGCTTGAGGCGGTTTAGGACTTTGGCAATAATTTTGATTGGCCTGAAATCACTGACCCTTGAGGATCTTGCTTTTTTAGGAATAAGGCAGATATAAGATTCTTTAAGGCAATCATTGAGGCATTTGTTCTAAAAAAATCTTGGAACAAAGTCAAAATATCAGGCTTGAGAGTGTTCCAATTTTTTTTATTGAACTCTCCAATGAAACCATCCGGGCCATGCGCTTTGTTGGAGTCAATAGCTTGAATGTCAGCAAGGATTTCTAACTCAGTAGAAGGTTGAAGCAGAATCTGGTAATCCTCAAAGGATATAAGCCTCCAATTTATGTTGGCAATCAGGGATCTTCGACCTTCCTTTTTAGTGTAAAGATTTTGGAAGAAGAGAACCACTTCGGATTCAATTTGGGAATCAGTAAAACGGCTCAGACCGTTTTCGTTGACTAACTCATTAATGAAGGAATTTCTTCTTCTCCCATTAGCCCATCTGTGAAAGAAAGTGGTATTTTCATCTCCACCCTTTAGCCAGTTTGATTTACATTTTTGTCTCCATCTAGAATTTTCTTTCTGCACGATGTCTAGAAGTTGCAATTTGGTTTCCTTGCGTCTTTTGAATTCTCTTCACTAAGGACACGGGTCTCCTCTTGGGCATCAAGAGATTGGATAGTCAAGATGGCTTCCTTTTTCTCAGAATTTAAATTTCCAAGAGTTGTAAGGTTCCAATTTCTGAGCTCACCTTTCAGCCTTTTCAACTTTTGATTGAGACGAAAACCAGGCCAGCCAGTAGGGATGAAAGAGAGCTGAGGTTTTGTACCATATTCTGGAAGTTAGGTTGTGATAGCCAGAAATTTTCAAACTTAAAAGGCATGGGACCCCAAGACAGATTCTCCGTTTCAAGAAGAATAGGGAAATGATCAGAGGTATTGCGGTGTTGCGATCTTTACGAATGGTTCTCACTCGAGTGGATGAACCTATTATTCCAGGCTTGGTTGACAAGAAAATGATCTATAAGTGTGAAAATAGGTCTTTCCCGCATATCAGACCAGGTAAAGTCACCATTTGAAAGGGCAATGTTTGTGAGAGAGAGAGATCATCAATTAACTTGGTGAAAAGTCGAATACTTTTAGTGATACGGCCCCTCAAGGATTTCTCAGCAACCCATCTTGTGACATTGAAGTCACCTCCTATACACCAGTAGCCATCACAAATGTCGTTGAGAAAGAAAATTTATTCCAGAGAGAGGATCTGTCGTGATAAGATGAAGGGCCATAGATGGCCGAGAACCAAACAGGTGCTTTAGTAATTGTTTTAAAGTTAATCTCTACTCCTTCTTGGTAGGGTACCCTTTCAAAGACAAAGCAAGATGGATTTGGAAAAGGGCGGTTAAATTAACCATTTGGGAAATTTTGTTGGAGCGTAATCGTCGTATTTTCGAACACAAAAAAAGTCTTCCAAATGACATGTGGGATCTCATTTGTTGTAAAGTCTCTCTTTTTTCTTCTCTTTCTAAATCTTTTTGTTATTATAATGTTCTTTTGATTTAATGCCGATTAGAAATGTTTTTGGAAATTCTTTTTGGCTCGGGCACTCTCCTCACCCTTTCTATAATTATTTTTCTTTTTAATGAAAAGTTACACAGTTTCATATAAAAAAAAGTGGTGTGGTTTGCTTTGCTGTGGAGCTCCCTTGTAAAGGATTTTTGTAATTATAGTCCGTCTCAAATTGCTCTCAATTGGTCTAGTTTTTTTGTAATCGTTTGTGGATCTCTTTTGTTTATTTCATCTTATCAAGAGATCATAGATGGGAGAGATGAAAATAAAATTATTAATTAAAATTTTAAAATATGCCATATAAATATTAAAATATTAGACCTCCGTTAAAATGGATGGAAAAAGTAACGGATATGACTTATTAATAGTGTAAGTGTACGTATTTTACAAAAATAAAAGTGCAGGGATCACTCTTAAAATTGGGGGAAAGCAGAGGTCATTTTTACATTTTACCCCTTTTTCATTATATATCTATCTCTATCTGTATAAAAATGAGTTATCTTGGAAAAACATTATTAGACCTTTTTTTTATAAGAAACTTTTCATTGATTAATGAAAGAAAGATATACAAAAGCCCACCCGAAGGTTATAAAATTTTTTCCAATTGGGGACAATGAGCGAGGGGGAGTAATTACAAAAGACCTTATCAGTAGCAGCCACAAGGAAGAAAATCTAATCAATAACTCCCAAATATCTAAGACATCTAAATACTCCTCACTAAAAATACGCTTGTTCCTTTCCCACCAAACGAGCGAGCCAAATGAGAGCTCTTATAGCATTTCAACACAGAGTCATAGCCTTATCCTTCAGAAACGCCCCACAAAGCAGCCTATGAAGAATAATGCAAAATGGAAAAGGTGCAGCACTCAAGTAACTGCATAAAGCTATACAAGCAGGAATCAAGTAACTTTTAAAAAACCTCATCTCTTTGAAATTCTACCATTGTTTTTGGCCGCGTTGTTTGTCGCCAGTTTCTAGGTAAGATATTCTTGGTAATTTAAGTTTACTCTGTTTTGAATTTAAGTTTAAATTTTAGCTTAAATTTAAGTTTTCTTTCAATTTCAAGACGAACCATCATTAATATGTCATCTCACCATGAATCAGATCCTCACACACGTCAATTAGATTAGAAGATGATCATTGATTTATAAGAAAAGAAAAATATTTACACAAAGTCATACGAATTTAGTTTCTAGATAGAGTGGACAAATGTGTCCCTAACAAAATCAAAACAATGCAATTGGATAACTATTTATCTATCGGGCTATACTAAGTCGATCATGTCTGGCAAAGCTCAAGTCATTCCCTAGCCCGATAAATAAATAGTTACAAATGATTTACTGTCATAATATTATCTAATTTTATTTAGATTTAAGTAACGTTTAAATTCATGATTTTAATTTTTTAAGATATTCTTTCAAAATTTATTAATAATACATCAACTTTTGATTTAAATCTACTAATTATACAATTGAACTTTTTTTTTTTATGCTTTGTTTATTATATGTAATAATTAATGTTTTTTTTTAATTTAAAATGTTTGGTAGGATTTATTTTTACCTGGTCATGATATATTGTCATTTAGTTTTACCCAGCCACGATTTATTATCATTTTTATTATCAAATGTCACTATAATATTATTGGTATATTATTAATAAATTAAACATTTTTAATCAATATTTATTTATCATTGATGTCTTTCATATTAATAGATTAAAATATAACAATTGAAGTTATTGCTTGAAATGAAAGTATTTCAAACTGGTAGTTCCTTGAGAGCTACGACTTTGTCGTGCTGATAGAACTCTATTTGGTGCTCCAATTCGATGTGTCAAATGTGATACAATAATGGGGAACAGATACGTGAGTTCTCATTACTTGAATACTATAAATCTTATTATTTCAAAATAAGTTTATTAATTTAATTTTAAATTTGATGTTTGAGGCTCATACTGATTACTCAAGAGTTGTCGTCAGACACTACTTCAACGCATATGAGTAAGTTTAGAAAGTTATTGCTTTTTTTTTTCACTCAATTTTATTAACAAGTTATAAAATGGGTTCAAAATAGCACCATGATATTGGTGTGGGACGGAGAGTGATCACTTACATTACGACCTATCAGTCCTATTGAGTTAGGTATTAGTCGTTATATCAACCATACTATGTTGCCCAAATAATTTTTTTATTATCTCGTACTGCAAAAAACTATCAAACTGAAACTACATTTCAAGTGATAATTTTAATTGCAATATTTTATTTTATAAACATTAAAGAAATCAATTATAAAATTAATATGGAATAATTTTTTTTAAATAATAATGAATATATCTCACATCAATTAGATTAGACGATGATTATTGATTTATAAGCAAAAAAATTGTACCTACATTGGTACAAGGTCATATAATTAAAAACAAAAGTCATGAGAACTTAGTGTCTAGATCGAGTGGACAAATGTGTCCTTAACAAAATCTAAAGAATGTGATTGGAATAACTATTTATCTATCGGGCTAGATTAGGTCGATCTTGTCGGGCAAAGCTCGAGTCAATTTCAAATAGTTTATTTGCATATTTTGATTTGTACTAATATCCTAAACTCTAATAATTATAATCATGATAATATATATCATATTTATCTACTGCTTAAATATTTGTTAAGGTATATTTTACAATTTTTTTTTTCAAATGGATATTGGTCCGATTTTAAATTTTTTTTAACAACTTTTTAGAAAACAAATTTCATGGTTTCAAAATAATACAAACAACTTCGAGTGATGATATAAATCTCACATGTCTTATCATAATAATTGTAAGTTTTGCATTTAGATTATCTTTTATAAATTTTAATTATCAAAATAAATTATAAATTTTTATTACTCAAATTAATATGAAAATGGAAGATTAGTTATAATAAAATCCTACAAATATACTTTTATGGTGAACTAAATGAATAAAATTTAGAAAATTAAAAGATGTTAAAATTGATTACGTCATTATAAATAATTGATTACACATTATTGACTTGTATATGGTAAGACCGTACGTGGTAGTGTGTTGATGTTGATCCATACGGTAACACGTTACGTGACTTATGATATGGTAAGACCGTACGTGGTGGTGTGTTGATGTTGATCCATATGGTAACACGTTACAATGACTTGTGATATGGTAAGACCGTAAGTGGTAGTGTGTTGATGTTGATCCATAAGGTAACACATTAGGATGACTTGTGATATGGTGAGACCGTAAGTGGTAGTATGTTGATGTTGATCCATACGGTAACACGTTACGATGACTTGTGATATGGTAAGACCGTACATGGTAGTATGTTGATGTTGATCAATACGATAACACGTTACGATGACTTGTGATATGGTAAGACTGTGCGTGGTAGTATGTTGATGTTGATCCATACGGTAACACGTTACGATGACTTGTGATATGGTAAGACCGTACGTGGTAGTATGTTGATGTTGATCCATACGGTAACACGTTACTATGAAACTTGTATGGTAATAAAGAAAGCTTGAGATACAATTATTTATATTCATTAGAATTGTTTAGAAAGACTTAGTAATAGTTAGTATTTTTACTTTAAGTCTCTATTTCATTACTTTACGGGATTGAAAGTCTATTTATGGGAAGTTACATTATAACTATATGATTGTGTGGAAATGGAAGTGTGGAATGGGTAGCAAAGAGCAATTTTGGCCTTTGGACACAATTTTCGGTATGGAATTTGGTCCATAGGATTACTTGCTTTCATTTTACTCTCACTAGCATTTTATGCTAATGTTGTTACACTTACAATTTTTCAGGTAAATCTCGTTGCAAGGGACGTGGTAGAGGAGGTGGCGCTATATGACATGTCGAGCTGATGGATGGACAGGAACATGACTCATTTTGGTTTAGCATTCTTGAAATGCTTGTAAACATATTATCATCCTTTCTTACTTTTTTTTTTGAGCTCGGAAGAGCATTTGTTTAAAAATTTGTAAATTTCTTATGGTTTTAAGCAGTTTTAGAAGTTTAAATCTTAATCTGGAATGCGCATTCCATGTTTATTGCTTTCTCTGAATTGGGCCAATGTAAACAGGTTTGGATAATCCGATATTTAAACGAACCCATGCTCTTTTTGTTAAAAAAAACCAAGTCTTCCGCTGTGACTTTGAAATTATAGAATTTAACGGAAATCGGGTCATTACAGTGCTCCATCCTTTCATAATAAGCACTCTATGTTCACTCCTAGGATGTTCTACCTCCCAACATCTATTATTCCTCCTTTGATCCATCATCTCATTATACATTGCAAGTAAACAAGTTAGTAATAAAAATAGAACCTTTCAATTACTTCGTAAGTGTTTAATCTCAATGATGTTAGTTCACTCATGTTTGCACTCATAAACAGATTTTAGAGGCCTAAATGTAACCTTGAACTATCAGCACACTTTAGCAACTATCAAACAAATAGGATACTAATGATATTTGTAAAAAAGTAACAATAAAGAAATAAGAACAAATAATTTCGGTTGACTAAAGGAAAATAGGACATATTTTGCAACTATGGTGTATTTTAGTAACAATGAAAGAATAAGCAAGAAAGAACTTTCTTAAAAGAGAAAAGTTCAAAATAAGACTTCCATAAAGTATATTGAATAAAAAAACTAAGACTCTCCTTAAGCAAAATATGCATATATTTGAATATAGGAATATTTAGAACTTTCCAACATCATGAGACTCACAAATAACTTAAAAACCTATCACGAGATCAAATTTAAAGACAAACATTGAACATCCATTGACAAGCCTCTATAAGTAAAGTAAAGATAAGATTTGAAGATCTGAGCATTGAGGCTAAGGAAGAGGACTTGATGCAATTTAATCTATGACAAATGCATTTAGAAGAAGAATATTAAAGACTTTTGCAATAAAAAATGAAGAGAAAATTTAATTAGGAAAGTTGCATCATTTTTCAAACTTTCCTTATTTGGACCACTTTCCATATTTGTTCCCAAACATTCCATATATAGTTCCAACTAATTTACAATATATTTAGACTTTTTTTAGGCTTTTATTTATCAGTTTTAATGCTTAGAATAGTTATGGAATGATATAATATCTCCTCAGGCAAAACTTTCCTAAAATGAACTAAATGCACTTAAGGAAAGTATTTGACAGATTTTGTGCTCCATCTAAATTTCATAGGTTATTTATAGGGTTTTCATTGACTATTTAAGGCTTCATTTTTAAGATTTACATGGAAGAAATCATATTTTATAGAATGACTTTGTTTTGCTTTTTGCTTGGTTGAACTTACCTTGCATTTGTAGCCTTGTTCTTAGGTTGCATGTTTTAGAAGCATTCAAGCATAACTTGATCTATTGCGTTTATGGATTGTTTCTAACTTGAAATAGGAACAAATTCTCTTATTTCAAGATAATAGATCATTGGAATAATCTTCTCTTCTTGCATTTCAAGAGTGTCACCTTATTATCTTTGAGATTTTATGATTTGCATCTAGGGATTTTTTGTGCATTCAAACGGTTCTTACTTCAATTTTCTAGGGTTTCATATCATTTGGTATTAGAGCTTAGGCTCAAAGGAAGATTTCTATCTTACTTGCTTTCTTTTTATTTGAATTTATTTCATTGTTCTTAGTTCTTGTTCATCATTCATAAAAAATCTAGAAAACGTAGAAAAAAAAAATTCTAGATTTTCCAGAAATTTTAATCGTTCAGTTTATGCTTTGTTCTACTAGTTGCTATTCGATTTATAGAAAATCACTAACTACAAAAGTTTGCATCTTGTTGTTTATTTTCTTTGCTATTCCTAAAGTTTTGGAAAAAAAAATGGATAGCTGAGAAAAAAGCAGACCTATCCAGGCTGTCTGATTGTGCAAAAGTTAAAAAAAATATATGTTTGTGGATTGTTTCGATTTTAAAATAAGAAGAATTTCTCTCATTTCAAGATAATAGATTATTGGAATAATCTTTCACTTCTTGTTTTCCAAAAAGTGTCATCTTATTATTTTTGGGGTTTTAGAATTTGCATCTAGGAGTTCTTTGTGCATTCAAAGGGTTCTTACTTCAATTTCCTAGGGTTTCATATCAATTTTTAACTCAGGTTAAGCCCAATTATCGTTTAGGCATCTTAGGCGCCCTCCCTTTACGTCGGGGACCTAACTGAATTTGACTAGAATTTCTCTTCCTACTTGAAGAGCTTGGAAAGTCAACAACACTTGTTGGCTCAGATAATTATAGTCTTCATCCAAGAAAGTAGCATTTGTGGTAACAAATAATTATTCTCATGAAAACTATAAAACAACCCACCACAACTTAAAACCCTTTACTCCTAATGGATATCCTAAGAATAGACATTTCAAAGCTCTAGGTTCCAACTTTTTCTTGACTTATATGTGCATAAGTTGCACAACCAAATACCTTTTGATTGTTTAGGTTGGGAGACCATTGATCAAATAGCATGTTGTCATGAGAGCTTCACTCCATAAAACTTTTGGTAAACTATCACCTAGAAGCATGCACCTCACTCTTTAAAGAAGAGTTCTATTCATCCTCTTAGTAAAACCATTTTACTGAGGTTTGAGGTGCCTTTGTATCCCATAATCAATGCAAAGCTTCTAAAATTCTGAATTTTCAAACTCCAACCCATTATCTGTTCTTATTGTCTTCACTTTTTTGTCAATTCGGTTTTGAACCAATGTCAACCACTCCTTAAAATTGCTAAAAGTATATGATTTGTTCTAAGTAAGGAATACCCAAACCTTTCAAGTATCTTGACTCCCCATGAGATGGAATAGAAGCTAGCCTCCATAGATCACAGTGTATGTAGTCAAGTTTCCTTTTAGAGCTGTGAACTGACTTTGTAAAGGTTACTTTTGTCGACTTCCCACATATGCAATATTCACAGGTATCTAAATGACAGAATTTAATCTCTCCAAGTAGCCCTTGCTTATGTAATTCTTGTAATTCTTTCTTTGAAACATGTCCCAGCCTTTTATGCCATGTTTCCAGCTCACTTTGATACTCTTTGATTGTTATGAGTGCCTTTTCAATGGTTGTTTCTCCTTCTAGCTAATATAGCCCTCCACTTTTGGTCTCTTTCATCTTGATCCAGAATCCTTTGCATACTTTTAGCATGTCATTCTTTGAACTGAATGAATTCCTGTAACGACCCGATTTTTCGTAAAATCCATTAAAACAAATGCGCAGCGGAAATCTAGATTTTACAGAAAAAAGGCATGGGTCCGTTTAAAATCCGGATAAACCAAAAACCTGTTTACAACCAATTTTCCAGAAAAAAACAATAAAACTAGTTTGCACCTTCCATGTCATGATGCAAATGCTAAAGGAAGTTTAAAGTACAAAACATATATATACAAACGCTCCATCGAGCTCAAAATATAACAAAATGAAATTTGTGCAATGTACATGAGCATTCAAGAATGCTAATCTCAAAATCAGTGGCGTTCCTGTCCATTCATTATCTCGATCAGTCACGCAGTGCCACCTCCTCTACCTCGTCCTCTACCACGAGTATTACCTGAAAAATTGTAATTGTAGCAACATTAGCATAAAAATGCTAGTGAGAGTAAAATGAAAGCAAGTAATCCTATGAACAACATTTCATGTCAGAAATCGTGTCCAAAGGCCTAGAATTCACTTTTACTACCCACTCCTCATTCCAACTTTCCCACATAATCAACAAACATAATAAATTTTCCCAACTACGTAGCTTAATGAATCTTATGAGTTATTGATTTCCTCGAAAACATTCTATCATCATAAAAAAATAATAATCAACCAAGATACAAGTAAAAGAATGTAATCTACTAAGTGCTAATAAAACCGCAACCACACATGTTCAAATCTTCGAGTGCCACCCGTATCACCACATGTGTAGTACTATAATAATGAAAATCAATAATAACACATCCATACACGCTCAAATCTTCGAATGCCACCCTTACCACAGCGTGTATAATACTATAACAATGATAACAATAATAACGCATCCATACACGCTCAAATCTTCGAATGCCAGCCTTACCACCGCGTGTATAAAACCGTATGGACCGAAGTCAACCTACCACGTGCCATACCACAAATCATCGCACCATGATACCGTATGGAGCGTATCTCATACTATCATGTGCCATATCACATAATCTCGCACGATGATACCGTATGGAGCATATCACATACTACCATGTGCCATATCACATAATCTCGCACAATGATATCGTATGGAGAGTATCACATACTACCATGTGCCATATCACATAATCTCGCACAATGATATCGTATGGAGCGTATCACATACTACCATGTGCCATATCATATAACCTCGCACAATGATATCGTATGGAGCGTATCACATACTACCATGTGCCATATCACATAACCTCGCACAATGATACCGTATGGAGCGTATCACATACTACCATGTGCCATATAGAATCCATCAAGCTCCCTAGTAGGTTAGATAAAGTTCCACTAAACTACTAAGAACATAAACCGCTTGAATTACACGAGTCAACACTCAAGTGTAATTTCTAAGCCACTTTAACTCCCGAATCACTTAAGGTTCCTTAGTCAATCACTTTCATCTAAAGTCTCCAAATAACCTTACAAGACTTCCAAACCACTCATAAATCCTCTTTTACTTCCAAAACCATAAATACATCAAAAACACTCCACTCACATCCGAAATAATGTCTCCAACCAAGTATAACTTCCGGAAGTTAGTTCCCCTCTTAACCTCGATAAACAATATCGTAATGAAACACAATTCATAAAATTACTAACTTCCATTTTAAACTCACCTTAGATGTGAAATCTAAGCTTCCAAGATGCCGGAGTCCAAGTCAAACAAACGATCACCAACCTACATAACAATTACAACTAACAACCATTAATTATCCGAAAATCGAGCAAACGATATCAAAACACATAAAACGGCCGAAAACCCCGGATTTCACCCCCCAAGGGACCCACGGCCCAACAAGGAAAAGAGGATTCGGGTTCGGTTTTCCGTCTTTTATGCACTTTTGAGATGATTTGGGTTGATCAAAGACACTTTGAAAGCCGAGATATCAATGGGTCACGATAATTTAAGGTTTTACATAATAATCGATTTCCGAATAATTAAGTAAAACGTAAAATCATAGCAAACCAAACGCCCTAATCTTGGTCAAGTGAGAGAAATTAACACGGGACGGGTTTACAACTCAAACTTTATTTTAGGGTTTAGGGAAGTTTCTAAAACTTGCTAAAACGACTTTCTCGATTGAAATCTTCAAGCTTCGGGGTGTGAATTTGAAGATTTCAATTCAAAACCTCCATTAAAACACTATTCACAACAAGTTTTAGAAAGTTTGTCATACCTTAAGGCTTCGAGAAAATGAGCGAAAATCTCGATTGCTAGGTTAGAAATGATCCTCGGGACGAGAGCTTTTCAACGGGCATAAGATTATGGCGATCCACCGAGCAACGGAGAAAAGCCAAGAGAGAGAGAGAGGGAGGGGGTGCTTCGGCCTAGCAAGGAGAAAGGAAGAAATGAAAAATGACAATCTTTGACTCAAGTTTGACTATTTAATGAGAAAGAAAGTGAATAGTGATTTGTGATATTTTTAAGAAATTGGAAAATGACGTATACGTCCCTTTTTAAAGATTCGATTAAAAATACGCAACCTGATGGTCTTAAAATAATCTAAAGGTGATTAATAATTATTAATTGGTCCGTTAATAATTATTAATGTCACCGAAACCAATTTAAAGTAGTAAAAGGTTTAAAAAGTTTAAAAAAGTTTTCGAATGAAAATAACTACTACAATCGAATTACTAAGTTTAAACTAACTAAAATACTTTATTTAAAATAAAAAAAAAAAATTACCTCCAAAAGTAACGGGACGTTACAATTCCCTATCTGATCAAGTAATTGAAGTGATATTAAGTTCCTTCTTAATTCTGGAACATATCTCACATTTGTGTGTATTTTCTCCATTTTGTCATGAAGTATTGTCTTCACAGATCCAATCACTTCAACTCCATAGGTTTGATTATTACCCATCAAAACCTTCCTGGCCTCAGTTTCCTTAAAGTTGAATAAACATTCCTTGAATGGGGTCATGTGATAAGTACAACCAAAATCAAGTATCCATTCACTGATATGTTCCTTGCTTTCAGAGATGTGGAGCTCAGCAAATTCTTCTTCTGATGCTAAAAGCATTTCTGCATTATAATAACTTCTTGACAAATTGGCGATCTCTTCTTCTTCCTTATTCTATTCTTTCTTCCCCTTAACTTTCTTCCATTAAAAACTATTTCGTTTTATATGTCCATCCTTATTTTAGAAATAACACTTTCTGGTTTCCTTCTTTCCTCTTGATTTTGATCTAACCTTTCCTTTGACTTTAGAGCATCAATAACCAGATCTAAAACCAAGCTATCTCTACCATATTTGATAGCAACTTTTAAATCAATATATGAATCAGGTAAGGCATTTAACAGACTAATTACCTGATTTTCTGAGTCCACTTTCTCACCAATATTAGACAAATGAAGAGTAATTTTGATGAAATCATCTATGTTAGACTCCATTGATCTACTGGAATCAATTTTGAAACCAAACAACCTCTCGTTCAGAAGTATCTTATTTGGAAGAGATTTTATCAGATACAACTTGTCTAATTTATTCCACATATCTATTGTTGTATCCTCTTCACTCACCAATCTAAGGATAATATCTGACAGATGCAAACTAATCAAACTATGAACAATTTTGTTCCACTCATCCTTTTGAGCCTCTGAGATTGCTTTTGGAAGATCTCCGAGATCTGCAATAGCCTTTGCAACCTTCTGATGGATAAGTAATGCCTTCATCTTCCTCTTCCAAATACTAAAATCTTTGTGGCCATCAAATCTCCCAATATATATTTTTGGAGATATTTTGTTATGAAAACAGAGCTTGATAAAGATGGTTAGTTGTCTGAGAACAAATACAGGAAGGAATATATGATTTCTCTTTCTGACTTTGATACCAATTGTTGATTAGAAACTCAATCTATTGCATGATTGAACACTTAGAAAGGATCAACAATCACACAAATCAAATTTGAAAGAATAACAAAAGAGAGAGTCAAACGAAGAAGACAAAGATTTACGTGGTTCGACAATTTGTCTAGGGAGAATCAAGAGCTTTTATTCATTAACCTTCCGCATCAACCACCATGAATCACACTACAAAAGTTTATCACTCAACTCACATCATAATGAAGCTCTGAATGCTTCATCAATGGGAGCTCTCTCACACTTTTCTGCTTGCTCTCTCTCGAGCTCTCTTTCTCCAAATATTTACTTATATAGATAAAAGCAATATTGGAAGAAGAAGTCTAGAGAATTCTGATAGCACATGGAAGGAATCTCAATTTTTTATCCCAGTACATGTATTATCCAGCTCATCTACAATGTTACCTAAAAGAGAATGATTAACTAATGATTTGAAAATTTGTATCAGCCTTCACAGTCACTAATTTACTTAATTCGTAATCGTATATCAATGTGTGTCTTATTATTAGTGATTGATTATCACTAAGTTACCATGATATACTGCTATTGATTTACCTTCATTCATATACTGCTTTACCAAGTCACAAGATATCTTGGCGGAAAATATTGAGTTCTTGTCGATATATAGGGAAAACAAGTTGGAAGCTTCGGATTTCATCAAATATGAGTTTGGGGATGAGTCTTACAAAAAAAATCGATGATTTTGTAATGGTTTTTTGGGTTTGATTTAATTCTTATCAGAACAGAAAACCTCGGGTTTAAGGTTTTGTCAAAAAAAACATTGAATTCTCATCTGAAAACAAGTTTGGAAGCTTCAAGTTTCGTCACATTATGAATTTGTGGATGACTTTTACCAGAAAAAAAATCAATATATGTTTTTTTTAATAGTTTTTAGGTTTAATTTAATTTTTGCCGGAAAAATAGTGGTGGCGGTGATGGTAGCAACAACGGCAAAAATGACGATAATGGTTGCTGGGAAATAGAAAGAGGTAATTTAAGAAGATAATGATATAGAGGAAGGGAGATAAAGATAATTTAAGAATTAAAAAGATTAATTAAACCCTTTTGTAAAAATGTAATATGTGTAAATAGTTTTTAAATTTTATATATATATATATACATAATCAAATATTAATACTATGTAAATTGCCCAAAATAAATTCTCCTTGGTCAATGACCAAATATGGGGGATGAGTTTCGGTTTGACTTTTTAATTTTATGTTCGGCTTTAATCTTAACTAAAACCCATAGGTACGTAGGGTTAATTTTAAAGACCAACTTACCTCACGTGTCGTATGTGTTGGGAATTTGTGGCCCTTCCATGGAGCGCTTGGGCTTGTTTCTTATTTGACTAGAACGTCTACTTACCTCATCTATTCTATTTATGTCTTAAACCTACCCTATCATAAAATGATTATGTATTATTCTTATTTTTCAAAATAATAATAAGGAAAATACCTGTGTCTAAACTAGTTTATAAAAATCAGGATCGGTTCTAAGAAAATAGCGGCTCAGGGCGAAAATATATTTTTGGGCCCTAATCCTTAATATAAAAAATATCACAAAAATAAAAATTTATACATTTGTGTTAAAAAACGCAATAATATAAAATATATTTTTCAATTAATTACACCAGGAACCACTTTAATTAACCAAATTTCAAAATTGATGGCAAATTATAATCAATATAAAAAATAGCCAACAACCACTATTTTTGGTGGTGATCGGGTGATTTTTGTTTATAATGTTGTCTATCTTATCCTTTTATCTCTCATAATAATTATATCTCATTAATTACAAATAATTTAATTTATCATTTACTTTATTTAGAATTCAAATCCATCTTAATTGATTTGATGAATCTTTATTTAAGGAAAACCTAAATATAGGTTTATTTTTAGCTCCATCGTTCTCTTCCTCTTCTCTCTTTCCCTCCTCGCCGATGTTTTCTTCTCCAACCGTCTCCTCCATTTGTCAACGAGAGTATTGTAGGCGTTAATAGCGTCTTTGTGAGCCTTTATTCTTCCTCCGCTTTTGTCGACGAGAAACCAAGGAAGTTGACTGTAAATATTGCAGGTTCCACTATGAAGATAAAGAATATAATTGAGACGAAAAATAGAAGTTTACAATTGATCACAACTCTCTATTTTCTCTCAATAATGAACAACTCCAAACCCAAAATTATATTTGTCGAACAACTCCTCCACCGCCGCACACAAGAAAAATAAGAAACGCCGCACTATTTCTTTTTTCTCTCACTAGGTCTTCATTCGCCAAACGTAACATGTATGTGTGTTGACGAGGAATTACACGCCTTAATTTCAAAGAGGTGTGCCTGAAGCCCAAAGAGAAATAATCACATACATATATTTGTATTATATGTATTTTTAGCTTCATATGTGTATGGGCTTAGTTGGGTAAATGGGCATTGCCAATGATCAAGCCCCAATATGGACTTTCTATTATTTTATATCCATTACTCAACACGGCGAGCCCGGTGACGGCGTTGGCGTGTTAATTCTAGAGAAGCTTCTTACGATGGCGGACATTAACGTAATCTTTCATGCTGTTCATGGCTGCTACTACATGTTTGTTTATCTATAATACACCGTTTATTAAATATGAACACGTTTATATATGGCTGCTGCTAGAGGTTGGTTTATCAATCATATACTGTTTATTAAATATAAACATGTTAAACTATGTATATTTTTTTTGTAATATTCGTCAAAACAATCATTTATGGCTACTGCTACAGGTTTTCATGGACGTTTCTACAGGTTGGTTTTTTAATTATACACCGTTTATTAAATATAAACGTGTTAAACTATTTATGATTTGGTTTTTCAATTTTTTTTTTCAAACCTTGCATTTGATTTAGTTTTGTTAAACTTTTTTTTTAAGAAAATGAATACTTATTACTTTTTGTTTCTTTTTTGGTTTATCAATCATACATAGTTTAACTTTGTTAAACTAACAGTGATTCTCTTTTAAATTTTTCAGAGTTTGAAGAAGTAGGAATGACGGTCGGAGGATGATCGAAGAAGAAATAAATTTGAACTTTCCTAGAAGAAGGAACTATTCATAAGTTTTAAGATTTTTTTTGTTATAGTTTTAATTTTTTAGTTTTAAATTTTCCTCGAATTTACAAAATTTAAGGGATTTTATAATTTTCTTAAATCTTGCATAAATTAAGGAAAATTAAATCTGGGGTATGTTTAGTCTTTTCACGATGTAATTTAATTTTTTCAGTGGTGGTTTTGGCTAGTTTTGATATATATATATATATATATATATATATATAAGATTGTGTTTTTCTGAAATAAACAACATTAAATTGTCCATTACTGAAATTAACCCTATATTTTTTCTAATTCACATAAATACTAGGGATTATTTTTTTCATAATAAATAACTTAGGATATTAAAAAAATAAATTTTTATGCTCTAAATTTATTATAAATTTAAGTTATACAACTTTTATATGATAAGTTTTAAATAGATAAAATAAGGGAACAATGAATGAAATAGTATACTTTTACTAACTAATTACTCAAATGTCATAACTTTTATAAATTACTCAAATAGTAGTTCAATAAAATATTGAACTAAAAAAAGGCTAAAAACCAAAAAATCCATTGAAAATAATAATAAAAAAAATAGTTCAATAATTTTATTTTATTTTAAAAAAATATCAATAATTTATTGAACGGCTATTTAAGTAATTTTTAAAAAGTTGTGACATTTCATTAATTAGTATACAAAAATATACTTTTTTAAGTCAATTTTTTAAAATTATATTATTGAACTCAGGCCAAAAACCAAAAAAATCCATTTAAAAATAATAGTGAAAAAAAAAGTTCAATAATAATTAAAGGGCTATTTAAGTATCTAGCCACTAAATTGGCTAATTTTAATGATTTAGCCAGTTGAATATTTTTTAAAGTAAATGGCCACTAGAAGAGAGATCTTTAAAGTAAAAATACTAAAAAGACCCTCAACTCTTAAAGAACAAATAATATGCTAAAAATAAGCAAATTATCAAAGATTACATCTAATAAAAATACAAATAAAAAATAAAATCTTAACAGATATACACAAAATCTTCAAAAAAAAAAAAAAAAAAACTCTTTTCTTCAAACCCAGTGAAATATTTCCACCATTTTTCCGGAGAATCAACAACATTACTCGGACACCCTTTTATTACTATCCTGTAGAAATAAATGTACTGTACTGTACATATCAACAAAAACCTACACTCCTTCCTTCTCCAGCCTTATTAGTACTAAAAAATGTACAATAAAAAACAATACCTATTCTCCTCTCTAGCCTCGTCAACCTAGTGTACTTTACATACAAATATAAAGTACACTGTTCATCTTTGTACTGTATGTTTACAGATGTACTGTACTCTTCATTCTTGTTCATATTCATTGCTAACTCCAAAGGGTACATTGTGAAACTATACGTGTCGTCAGCGTAGTGTACATACGTAGGTACTGTACCGTATCTAAGCTTCTCCTTATTAATAATCTGAAAAAAAATTACTCATAGTTAGAGAAAATTAAGGATTTAAATGAGAAAACAGAGAGTTTTTAATAACATAAAATGAATAAAAAATTTAAATGAGTAACCGACCTCCACCTCACTCTTTTCCCATAGCTGTAATTCTCATATTTTCTTTTCTTCGGGAGACGACCCACCTTTGAAGATCTTAAGAAAAGGATCAATGGTTGTTGTTCAAGGATTTGGTGGCTGCGAAATTGGATGATTCATACTATTAATTCTCGTTTTGTGCTCCAAAGGAACTTGGATCGAGTGATGATGAAGATTGGAGAATGAGAAGGTTGAAGATGATTTTTTGAATCATGGGTTGACTGTTGGTCAAGAGGATTGTTGGAACAATTGGAAAAATTATATTGCATTGTATGAAAAGAAAAAAAATGTTAAACTTACCGGGATCGTAAAAACTAAAAGAATAAGATAAAAATATTGAGCTTGGAATCGAAAAGGGAGATGATAGTTTAGTCAGAATATCTAAAAAAACTAAAACTATATATAAATAAAGGAAATCTAATAAAATATGAAAGAAGTGAATCATGGAAATGTTTGAAAAAAAAATCTATAGAATTTTAAAAACAGATGTCAAACATGGAGAATCTGGAAAAAAAAAATTATGATTTAAAAAATAAAAATAAGTAATACGTATAATAATAAAAAAGATTAAAAAAGATATCATGGGCATATCTGGAAAAAGAAAAAAGTCATAATCTCATATTGGCTAAATAATGAAAAAAAAAAGGAAGTGGACAAAAAATGAGATGATGTTAAAAAAGTGGCCGTTTACTTAATTAATTCATAATTAAACTCCTTTTTTAATAAAATTTCAATAATTTATTGAATCGCTATTTGAGTGGTTTTTAAAAAGTTGTGATATTTCAGTAATTAGTATGTAAAAATATACTTTTTAATACGATTTCTTTTTAAGTATGAGGTAAATTCTTTAATTATATTTAAAAAATTCTAAAATAAAAACTATGAATAATAAAAATAAAAATGAAAATTTAATACATATATCGAAATTAGAATTGTATCAAGGCCATTGGTATTGCGTGCCAACGACTATGATCGAACCAGGGACTTGTGACTTGTAGCAGTATTTATGGTGAAAAAAACATGTCTCTAATATTATTCACCAAGGGTTTTGGGTCCTATTCCAGTGCTCCGCTTGCACTTGTTCAAGGCCGGCTTTAATAGGAACTCTTCCGTACTTTTATATAAGTTTTATTCTTATTAGATCATAAAACTTTGATGGAGCTACATGTTTTATTAAATTTGATTATTTTAATAGAAATTGACTATTAAAAATTAAAGTAGGTAAAAACCTTTTCAAATTTGGTTGGAGGCAAATTTTATTCTAATAATAATTAGGTCTCAACCTTTTACAAGCGCGTAAAAAAAAGTACAACATTATCTACCCTTACTCAATGTTTAAAATTTTAAACTTAGTCGTAAATTCGTAAAATTTTGGCTCAGGTATATATGAAGGGGATTGTTGCGCTCAAACTTTCAGAAGAAATACACCTTCTCACAACCTTGAAGCTTCGCAACCACCGTCTTAGGCCAACTTTTGTTGTGCTGGCAACACATTTAGGTCCCGTTTTGGTAACCTTCCCAATTCATGTTTCTTGTTTCTATTTCTCTTTTTTAAGAAATGAAGTTGTTTGGTAACTCATCCTATTTCTTGTTTCTTCTTTGTTTAGAAACTCTTCCCAAAATTGTGTAGAAATTTTAGAAACAACAAATTCTAGTTTCTTGTTTCTCATTATTGTTTCCAAACTTTTCAACATATTGATAAATTATTACATTGTCCCGTTTTGACTTATAAAATATATTATAAGCATCCAAGAATTATATTAATATAATATTTTTAAATATATCATTTAAAATTGTAATATTTTCAAAATATTTTTATTTTTTTAAATGAGAAACAGAAACGAGAAATAGTTACCAAACACATTTCTGTTTTTTTTTTCCTTCTAGAAATAAGAAATAAGAAATAGTTACCAAACATGTTTCTGTTTCTCTTTTTAAAAAAACAGGAACAAAAGACAAGAAATAGAAATAAGAAACAAGAAATGGAAACGAAGAATGTTACCAAACGAGCCCTATTTACCAAAATCAATCTAGGATTAATATTAAAAAAGAAAAAATATATATTTGCAATTTTTTAAAATGTTATTTTTCTATTACTTTATAAAGATTCATGTTAATAAATATTTTTAAAAATAAAGTCAATACATTGAAATTTCACTTAATTAATTAATTAATGTTGTTAACATCTTCGAATGAGTGTGCGTTACTAGAACTCGAGACTATGCTGGGACTAATCTTAAATAGATAATTAAGAAAGAAATCATTATTTATCTCACACATTAGTCTTATAAAAAGGAATATTAATAGCTAAACAAGTACAATTATTTTTACGTTGACACGTATGTCTGTAAAAATATAATCCGATTATGTAGAATAATCTCTCCCCACTATCACATTCAACAAACAAAATTTAATTTTGAAATTGCATATTTACATAGGACCCTGTAACGCGGCAGAGCATATGTAAAGAACAAACCGCATTTCTAATATACTAATAACCGACATCGTTACTGGCTTCTAATAGACAGTTTGTCATGAACTAGGCAGAAAGTGCGGCAGCTTCCCTTTAATTTCCCTTTTCATTTATTCTTCATGTCTATCTAATCTCCCCCATAGTCATCGTTTACTCTGCAACTGCATGCATGAGTTGTATATTAGGTGTTTTTTGAAATAATAATAATAATAATAAATTAATCAATCAATTAAGCTTTTAACATTCTTTAGATTAATTTAGAATTTGTTTGATTATTATTTTATTTTTACAACAAATTTATGACATTCTTTTTTTTATTGAAAAAAAAGTATTAAAATAATTTTTTTAATAGTTATGATATATATATATAGGGGTTTTAAAAAATGGCATTTTCATAATTGATATTTTCAAAAATAGTAAAAGATTTGAAAATTTTCAAAAATGGCTTTTCTTAGACTTAGATTCACCAATCTCAGTTTGATATTAACGAATCTCTATTGAAAATGCCATTATTGAAGTATTTGAAAACATTTGCTATTTTAAATATACTCATAAAAATGTGTCATCTATTGAAATTTCTCTATCTTGTAATATTATGAAAATATAGGTAACGTATTATTGTTGAGATATATGATTAAATCGACATTTACCCACTAGCGTAAGCTTTTCGGTATAGTGGTGGTTTAACATATTTAATATGGTATCAGAGCAGGAGGTTCTTGAGTTCGAACCTTGTGATGACGTTTCCTCCCCCATTTAAATTCCACATGTTTGGGTCTTATGTAAAATATTCAAGCCTATATGTGAGGGGGAGTGTTAAGATGTATGATTAAATCTACATTCACCCAATTTGCTTAAGCTTTTGGGTCTAGTGATGATTTAACATATTGAATACAATATCAAAATAGGAGGCCCTGAGTTCGAACCTTTGTAATGATATTTTCTCCCCATTTTAATTCCACATGTGGGTCTTGTATAAATATCCAAGCTCACATGTGAGGGGGAATGTTGAGATATATGATTAAATTTATTCTCACCCATTGACTTAAGCTTTTGAGTCTAGTGGTGATTTAACATATTTAAGAATTATCACTAATAAACGTGTCTTTTAAATTAAAGAAAATAAAATGTAAAATGAGTAAACTCAAGACGTTTTCTTTAGTTATTTTGAATGATATATTTAAAAACAGATTTATGCTTTTTTAAAAAAAGATATTGTTCGGATTTTAATAAGAGAAACTAAAATGTTGTAATGCAATAGAAAGAAATATGAAATCCGATTATGAAATGAAAACTTGTAAAGACCTGACTCTTTTATTTTAGAAATAAAATATAATTAACGCAAGCAGAAAACTTTTAAACAATAAAACCTGTCAAATAAAAGGGGATAAACCCATAATCATTGCAAAAGTGGGATGCACGTCCCTTTTCCTCATAAATAAGTTGAAAGCATTCAAAGGTTTTCAAATTCATAACTTCAATATGAAAAAAAAAAAGCATAAACCAGTCCATGCACCCATAAAACATCTATAGTCAATCTCCGTCATCAATCCTCGAGATCAAGCTGCACCCGCTTCACGGCCACGACCACGTTCCCCACCTGAAAAGTAGTATCATACATGAAAACACCCAGTGAAGATAAACGGAAAGTAAAGTAATTTTTAGGTCCCAAATTTAAATCTGGATTTGTGTCCAAAGACCCTATTAACTCTATACTTCCCAATCCAAACAACTAATCCATGATTTTTTCTATGAATTCTCTCAGTCAATCAAACACAAACTCACAAGAACCCTCAGCTTATCTATGAACTATAATGGAAGAAACAAACAAAAAAGAGAAGACAAAAGGAATGGCACAATTATTTATAGTGCTTCAGCAATTAAGCTTAGTCCACTTGCTCCCTTTTGATTTTTGGAGCTAATTCACTATGAAATTAGTTTCTTGAATACAATGTGTACACTCACATCACTCTATCATCTCCATATTTCGCAAAAGCTTTTATACTAGCCATTGAAACTTTTAATGACAATCAGAGAAGCAACCATCTTCCTCTAACTAATTTCTTGAACTATGACTGTTATCTTACACATGAGAGAGAGAGAGACTAACTTGAGCTTCATTTAGGTAAATTGTCAGCTTACAATCGAGCTTCACCTTCAACAAATCTCCAATTGAAGTTGATTATGCTAACAAGCAAAATAATTCTTCATCTAACAGTGAATTGGACCAGGAGCCAAACATATTAGAGGTGTCATGGTGGTTGAAAACTTGTGACCTTTATAAGGTCTAGAAATTCTTTGAACTTGTTTGCACCTAATAGTTTTGTTAACAGGTCAGCTGGATTCATATCGGTGTGAATTTTCTCAAACTGAATCTCTCTTTGAGATCACATCTCTGAAAAAGTGAGCCTTGATGTCTATATATTTAGATCTCTCATGAAACATTGGATTCTTTGCTAAGTGGATTGCACTTTGATTATCACAGTGAATCATGACTTTATCACATATTAATCCCAGCTCATTTAACATACCTCTTGTAGACACCCATTTTCGTCCGACACTATTCAAAAATTAACTATTTGGTTTCAATTAAAAAATTATTTTGGTTTGGTTCAATTTTATTCCAATAATATAGTTTTAAAAATAAGGTTTAAAAATGATTTTTAAAATAATTCAATTTTTGAAATTTGTCATAAATTTGGTGAAAATATTAGAAGATTTGATTTGGTGTAATTAAAAAAAAACAATTTTGGAAGGAAATGATTTGACCACTAATTTTTAGCACAAATTTGAGAAAATTAATTTGAATGAATAATTAAGGTCACTAATTTTGATTTGATTAGAGCAAATTTTGGTAGTGATTGATTTCATTTTAACCTTATTTTCTCTCCTTTTTGGCTATAAATAAGACTCATTTTTATCAATAAAAGGAAATGGGATCTCTCCTCATCACCTCCTAACCTTCCCACCACCATCGAAATACTTCGTCGCCACTTCCATAACCTCACGATCTAAGGATCTGACTACTTTACCTGCACAATTCGAGGCAGAAAAAGAAGACACTAACGGCTAGACCCATTCTAAAAAAAAGAAGGTTTCATTCTCTCTCGATTTCTTTAATCTTTTAATCTCTATCATTTAGTTAATTCAAAATGATTGGATAAAGCCGCTGCTACTGTTTCATTCGTTATGTAATTCTTTTATTGCAATTTCCCTTCACCGCTTGACTTAGGTAATTGACAACATTTAATAAGTTTGCTTTATGAATATCTATTATTATATATATAGATAATTGAATTTTATCATGGATGGAGATTCTGTCTTATATGCTTGCAAGTGATTGTATATATTTTCTTTACTATTTAGATGATTGTCTTGTTAGTAATCTTAATTCTCTTTTTTTTTGTCTTATTATTTTTACATGATACTCCATATATATTGGTTATTCATTATTTGAAGATGGTTTTGCTTATCTATTTATAATTTTAATAATAAATCGTAGGATAAATGTGATTATAAATTTTGATTTTGATTTTTTTTATTTGATTTGAAATTCTGTTTATTACCCCCAATGGATTTTATTTTTTTAAATGTCTTCTTTTTTTATTACAGTTTATCAAACCTAATAAATTTGTTTTTTTTATAAATTGGTTCTTCATTTTTTTTTTTTAAAAATATAATAAATGGATCTTATTATTATTACTATTATTATTATTATTATTATAAGAGTAAAATAACATGTTTGTTGAAATCTCGATAGGTACGTGGAAATCATCACGTTTGTGAAGACTGCGTAATGTGCTTATCGATTTTTTTTTATATAAGTTTACGAAAACCATAAAAAAAAAAATATTTTAGAAAAATTCTTATGAAATAAACAACATTACATATATTATTTTTTAAAAGAAAGTATTTTAAATAAATTTAAATATTATTTCAAAAATAAAATGAGAGTATTTTAAATATTAATTTAAAAGTAAAAGAAAGTATTTTAAATAAAAAAATATAAATATTTTAAAATATAAATACAATTCCTATGATGGGATTTTGGGGATGTAAAAAACTCTCAATTTCTTTAGGTGAGGAATTTTCTAATTCCAATATTGTTCAATTAATGGTCATAACCCCATCCATTGTAATCTCAATTCTTACTTCATTCTTGAAGTTAAGAAATGATTAAATGGAACATTTGTTTTCACAAATTAAAATCAATATTTTAAAATTATTTAAATAAGGATCATTACTAATTAGGATAATATAAAATAAAATGTGGTAACCGTTTTAAACGGGTGTTGTAGGGTGCTAATACCTTCCCTACACACAAATGACTCCCGAACCTAATCTGGTTTTCGTAAACCGTTTTTATTTTAAATCAATTTGGTGATCAATCACACCCTAATATGATTGATGGCGACTTCCCACTTTATTTTTACATAAGAGACCTAATACATAGGATGTCGACCGCTCCGCGTCGCAATGACGTTGTGACACCTCTCAACCACATACCTTCTTTTATTACCTCTATCACTGCTATATATTCAGCTTCAGTCTATGAAAGAGCCACAACAGATGCAACATGACTTTCCAGTTAATTGCAGTACCAAACAGAGAGTATACATAACTTGAAATTGATCTTATTTTGTCAATGTCCCCTGCAAAGTCAAAATCTACATACCCTTCAAGGAAAAAATCTTCATTTGATTGTTTGATGTAGTGCAAACCATGAGTATGAGTATCTGCCCATTTTACAGCTTGCCAATGACTCTTCCCTAGATTTTATATGTGTCTACTCACAAGGCTAGGTGAGTATACAATATTTTTAACATCTCGACCTTCTCTTCTTCTGACTTTGGACACAGATCTACTGATAACTTGAAACGACTGCCAATGAGAGTATTTGTTGGCTTTACTTTATTCATACTGAACCTCTTTAGTATCTTTGATATATATCTTGATTGATTCAGATGTAGCCAGCATGATCTCTAATTCCTGTTAATTTCCATTCCCAGAATTCTTCTAGCGTTTTCCAGATAATTCATTTCAAACTCTTAGCTCAACATTGTCTTCAATTCTTCTATGTCACTTTCTTTTGTGGATGAAATTAATATGTCATCTACATAAAGGAGTATATATATGTTATCCGTTTCATCGGTTACTTTGAAATAGACACACTGACCAAAACTACACCTTAAATGATTGTTTTAAACTATAAAGGAATCTCTTCAGCAGACATACTTTGCTTTCTTCTCCCTTATGACAAAAGCCTCATGTTATGCCATATATATTTCTTCTTCTAAGCTTCGATTTAAGAAAGCAGTCTTCACGTCTAGTCTCTCCAATTTCATGTCAAATTTATTTACTAGAGTTATGAGTATTTTTATTGAAGAGTGTTTAACTACGAGAGAATAGATCTCATTGAAGTCCACTTATTCCCTTTGTGTAACCCTTTTCTACCAGCCTTGCCTTGTACTCTGGTTTCTCATCATTTGTGGTTCCATGTTTCAATTTGAAGACCCATTTGCATACCACCAATATTACAACTCATGTCTAGTTTTTCATCAAGGTTTCCATTCATCCCTCATAACTCTTAACTATTGCTCGCTATCCTTTCTATTTATTGCATTAGTAATAGATTTTGGTTCTAGTTCTTCATAGTCCTCTGCTATGACAGTGCAAAAGAGGTCAAATCAAGGGATGAATACCCTATAGGAGTTGTGATTACTCTCCTTGTTCTATCTCTGGCAAGTTGATATCTTTCAACATTTTATTTTGTAGCTTTTCTGTTAGTCTCGGTCTTTGGTTCAACATCATTGGTCTCATCTGGATGAAAGTGCTCCACCTCAATCTAAGTCATGTCACTGCTGAATGATGAACCATTACGGTTTTGTTTAGAGTTTAAGTACATTTTCGACTCTCTAAACTTCACATCTCTACTAATGAAGCAAGTTGCAGAATTCCCATATTTAGTCCATAGTTTATAACCTTTTACACCAGGTGGATAGCCAAGAAACATGCACTTTCTTGCTCTCGGATCAAGTTTCCCTTCCTTTTGGTGTGCATATACTACACATCCAAAAATTTTGAGATTATCAAGCCTTGAAGGTCTTTCAGTCCACGGTTTTTCAGGGGTCTTGAAGTTGATTGCACTAGCAGGGCTTCTATGTATTATTTAGACAGCTGTGTGAGCAGCCTCACCCGAAAATCTCTTTGGTAGATTGACATTTGACAACAAACCTCTTTTGAGAATTGTTCTATTCATCCTTCAGCCATTCTATTTTGTTGTGGTGTTTACTCGACATTGTTGTGCTTTACAATTCCTTACTCCCTATATAGTTTTGCGAACTGTTCATTCATAAACTCTACTCCATTATCAGTTCTCAATTTCTTCAGCTTCTTCCTAGTTTTAGTTTGCACCATGGCTCTTCATTCTTGAAACTTTTCAAACACTTGACCTTTTGTCCTTATTAGATACAACCATACCTTTCTTGAGTAGTGATCCTTCAGGGATAGGAAGTATCTACTACCATAATTTGTATCAATCTTGGTTGGTCCCCATACATCAACATGGACATAAGCCAAAGCTTCATGTATCTTGAACTAGATTGTTTGAATTATTTTCTACAAGACTTGCCATATATGCAGTGTTCACAGAAGTCCATCTTGTCCAATTTTCTTCCTGACAATAGATTTTGTTTGGACAATTCATGGAGGCTTCTTTCACTTAGGTGTGCAAGTCTTTGATGTCAAATCATGACATTAGCTTCATTCCCATCTCTTACTGATGCAACAGAGCCTATCATAGTGTTTTCAGTTAAAGAATATAAGACGCCTTCTCTAATTTCCTTAACAACAGTTCTGGAATCATTCATTACCTCATGAACTCCAAGAATATCCCTTTTTATCAAATATTCTAAGAGATGTCAGGTTCCTCTCCAGGTGTGGTACATGTTGACATTAATTTGGATATTCTCTTCTTCAACATGATTTCTTATTGTTATAGACCCTATGCCAATTAATTTTGCAAGCTAGGATGATCGTTTCCAAGAAAAACTTGGCCTCCATTGAATGGTTTATAAGATTCAAACTAGTCTTTATTGGATGGAATATGTGAACACCCAGAATCACTAATCCACTTCTTGTCATTCCTTTTTTCAGTAACTATTAGAGCCTTCGCACTATTGTACCCTTCATTCTCATTCAATTATGTCTTGGACCTCTCTTGGAAATTTCCTTTATTTCTATCAGGACAATTTCTTCTTATATATCCTTTCTTATGGTAAAAGTAGCATTTGAAAGACTTTGTATTTGTCTTTCCTTTGTGATGTTGATTCTGATTTCTCTTCTTTCTATAATCCTTCTTCTCAATGCTTGCTTTCAATGACAACAAATCACCATTGTTCTTTTTAACCTTCTTATCAGTTTGGAGTTCAAGATCCTTAGATATTAAGGAGTCTATCACATCTTTCATTTTCAAAGGCCTTTAGCCATATTTCATTACTGCTTTGAGTTGTCTGTATGCTTCAGGTAATGAATTTAAGATGATAATGGCTTGATCTTGATCACTGATCTTTTCTCTCCTAAGCATGTCAAGGATATGATCACTTTCTTGATATCATTCAAGTTCTTAACTAGACTTCTTGAAGAATCCATCTTGTAGTTGAACTGTCTTTTCTTTAGATGAATTGTTTTGGGAATAGAAACCATTAAATAAATATAATCAAGTTTCTTCATTAGCTCAGGAGCAGTTTCAATGTCTTCCACCAATCTCAGGACATTATCAGAGATGAAGAATTATCACACTGTAGGCCACATCTTGCATCTCTTTCTTTACTAATTCCTTAAATTCTACTCAGTTAATGGATCACAAACTCACAAGAACTCTTAGCTTATCTATGGACATTAAGGGCAGAAAAATTAACAAACGAAAAAGAGAAGAGAAAATGAATGACACAATTATTATAGTGGTTCGCAATTAAGAGTAGTCCACCTGCTCCCTTTTGATTCTTAGAGCCAATTCACAATAAAATTAGTTCTTGAATACAATGAACACTCACATCACTCTATCTTCTCTCGATTTCACAACAGCTTTTATACTAGCCATTGAAACTGTTAATGACAGTTAGAGAAGCAACCATCTTCCTCTAACTAACTTTTATAACTATGACTACTATTTTGGACACGAGAGATAGACTACCTTGAGCTTCATTTAGGTAAATTGTTAGCTTACAATCGAGCTTCACCTTCAACACAAATATTACACATCAACTTTCCCAAACTCATCATTAGCATATCTAGGCTACATGCATAAAAAAATCATCATTATTTTATTAAATCTTTTAAAACAAATCTAAGATCATACCAGGTGTCAATAGTCCTTTCTGTTAGGAATGGTGTCCTAGAACTTGTAATTATTTAATAATAATAATTTATTTAGAATGAATTAAATAAATAAACATAAGTTCTTTATAATATCTATATTGATTCAATTGACGATATTAGGAATATATGGAAATATATTAATATCAAACATTCAAATAGTAAACCCTAAGTTACTCTTATGAAATCACGACTTAGTATGTGAGTCATACGAGAGGATTAAAGTCGAGATGAGTAACTTAAAAGTGTCTACGATGAAATGGATAACGTTTGGGAACCTTATCCTGGTAACATCGTTGATAGCTTCGCATTTTGTTTATAGACAAATGATCTAATCCTGATCATTCATGTGGGAGACATGAAATGGAAGTATCATATGCAATGTTGATTGTATAAGACAGGACCACGATGTTCGATCAAATTTCTCATTAGTACCAGTTTACTAGAAATGATCGAATATCAAACTAAGTTTATCCACCGTGATAGATCTCAATCCTGAGTGAAATGCGGACTCCTATTTATGGAGTTATGTTCTTTGATTCACATGGTTAAGAGCGATCTGTAAGAACGCTCAATATACTCCTGTTTTGGGAACATGACTAGATAAGTAGATGGGAACTCATTTTCACGAGATGGAATTCATAACTTTCCTATAAATTAACGGTATCAGTGCGATACCTAAACATTTTAGGAACTTTAGGAAACTCCCTTGATGTACTGATTCGAGACATGAACAAGTGGCGCCACGACTTTTATTGATCACAGAAGTATATTGTCTCTAGTTCGACTAAAGATAAAGTTCATTGGAGAATCAACGGGAACACAAGGATAAAGCGGTAATTACAGGGGCAAAACGGTAAATTTATCCACCTGTAATTATGAGGGTTCCACGTGAAGGATATATCACAGATATTAATAAAGATAAACTAAATGGACATAACTCATCTATAGTGAGGGGAATTCAGCTATGAATCTATAATGGAATTATTCATAGTTCAATAATAAGTAATTAATCGATTATGAGTTAATCACTTAATTGACTAATTATTAAGTCCATGATCTATAGGTCCATCGGGTCCCTATGCTAGCCCAAATATCGTTGTAGCAAAACTAAGTTATTAATTTAACTTAGGAAGAACAAATAATTTAAGTAATTGATTTTACTTAAAATTAGGCAATATTAATTATTTGAATAATGAGATTATTCCAATGAAAATTAATATTAATATTATTAATATTGATACAATATTAATTGTTTAAATAAAGAGTTTATTTAAATGGAAATTAATATTACATTATCAATTATAATAATATAAGGCAAAATTAATTGTTTAAATAAATAACTTATTTAAACAGGAATTAATGTTAATATTATTGATTATTTAAATAATGAGTTTATTTAAATAGAAATTAATAGTTAATATTATTAATTAAATAATGAGTTTATTTATTTAATAATAAATATTAGAGAGAATTAAATACAATTGGTTTAAGAAACAAATTGATTTGGCCCAAAATAATTAATTAATTGAATAAGATTCAATGGTAATTAATATATTAATTTTTGGCTAAATATATTTAATTAGAAATTATTATATGAATTTTATCTAATTATATATATAGAATTATTATATAAAGAAAAGTTAATATATATATATATATATAATCAAAGTGGCGTCAGAACAATAGTGGCGTGAATGTGCAATATTTTGGCCATTATATATATATATATATATATATATATCTATATATATATATATATATTATATTTCTTTTCTATTATTTAATAATTAGGAGATAAGCATATCTATAGAGATTAGATATCATATTTTCCTATAAATATGACCATTGGGATTCATATTTAATACACTCCTCACTTTAATTAAGAAAGTGAAAATTCTCTCTCAAGTTTTTGCCCAATTGCCGATTTTCCTTAGGGAAAAATTTAGAAGAAATTTCTTCTTCTTTTGTTCTTCCGATTTGATTCCCACAAGTCGGTTTTGCTTTCGATCGGGATATAGCATAGAAGATCCGGTGTTGCTGAGGATTTGATGCTGTAAAGAAACCTCCAACCGATTCTCCATATTTTACTCAATGTAAGTAAACGGGTTTTAATTTTCAAAATTAAGCATGAATCTACATGTTTTTATCACAAATTGCATGATATTAATATATCTGTTATTAAATGCTAATAAGTTTACTAAATAAATTTCCGCTAATTTAGTAAATCATCCCTTCACTTACATATCTTAATTATATTTAAAACAGTAAAACATGAATAATACCAGAGAATGCAATGAATACACAACATATACATTATCTCATTACCCCTCCCATTAATAAGTCCACCATAAGTAAACTAAGTTCATACAAGGTACCAACAGTCCTCACATAACTTATTTACTTTAAAATAAAAAAAAACATGGATAATACTAGATAATGCAAAGAATACACAACATATACATTATCTCATTACCCCTCCCATTAATACATCCGACATGAGTAAACTAAGATCATATTAGGTGCCAACAGTCCTCACATATCTTATTTACCCATTTCAAACAGAAAAATCATAAACAGGGCCTCAAGTGCAAGAATACATAAACAGGCCCTTAAAGTGCAAGAAAACATAAATAGTAAACAGAGTCTCAAAGTGCAAGAAAGCATAAACAAAGTCTCATTATTCTCATAATTCCCATATAACTCATAAACATGCAAATCCATTATACTTCTCAATGATTCATATCCATACATCCTAATATCCTCAGAAAAGCATAATAACTCATAAAATCCCATATGCAAAGTATAAACATGAATTAATTTCTATAACTAAACATACCATAACTAAACTCTTAAACCCAAAATGTTCTCATGTCAAGAATAAAATCTATACACCCAAATCCTATTCCTTTTAGTAAAGCACGCTCAATCACTTATTTCCAAAGTTTTACTTATCTCCCGAGTCATACAAATCGTTTATGAATTTAGTTCCTAAATTTACCGTAAATTTTATTTATCCCCACATTTTCAATCAGAACAACCTGATTTTCACCCAAGGGTATTTTAGCCTTTTCACCAATTTTGATCCAAATAATGTTATCTTTAGTTTTTCCAAACCGTCATGTCGTTAGGAGTTCAACGCAATTGACCGTTCTCCATTCCGAGTTCGGAGTAAAAAGATATGACCAAAATACCGTTTATACCCTCCTTGTCATTTTTTTACCTAAGGACATTTTGGTCTTTTAAAAGCCATTTAGATTCATTTAAAAATCACAAACTTCTAGGTTTATTGGAGTCAGCCGCAATAACGAAGTCAAGTTATTCACAAATTCTTGATCGTTTTTCATTGAATCTCCGAGATAATCTTCGTTTCCGTTCGATCATCTTATTCACGTAATTAATTGATGAACTAGCCTCTGAAACTCATTATTTTTTTTTGGCATTCTCATCTAAAACCAAAGTCAGTTTTGAGGGGGTCGTTCTCATCATCCAAAACCGAAGAAACAATGTTTATAATCTGAGATTTTCACAAGTTGAGTTTACAGGTTGCCGGATTCCTCGCCGTTTTCTGGAATTTTGCCGCGGATTTCTCCGAGTTTTGAGTTATTTCTTACATTGGGTGTTTTTCCGTTTCAATCCTAAGAAGTTTCTGCATGTTAACGAATTAATTTCATCATCAGAGCCTGTCCTAATCGCCGTCTCACTTTTTCCGGTTTTGGGCATTGATAGGACCACTTTTGGATTTATTTCATGCTCGATTGCTACTCCAATTTGTGATTAAGGCAGGTTAATTCCTACTTAGAAGTTAAATTAAATTCCATATGATTGCTTGTTTGTTATGGAATTAATATGATATTTTCGGGAAATGATTTATTGATTTTAATTATTATTATTGTTATTGTTGTTGTTTTTATTATTTTTTATATTTTTATTATTATTAATATTATTATTATTTTTTTTATTATTATTGTTATTGTTGTTGTTTTTATTATTAATATTATTATGTGCTCATTTGATTTGTGAAAATTGTATTTATTTATTTTATGTTCGTTAATTTTTCATGTGTTATAATTAGGCATTAATAGCGGTTCAAGTTTTAAATTAACCTAATAAACACACCTATTAAATTTGTAAAGATGGATGCTTAGCATGGCACGTATCATGAGTGGCCCTATACCCCACTATGATATCTATATACAAATTTAATAGTAAACAAGAGATATAATAATTACATATTAAATTTGTAAAGCTGAATACTATGGCACGTATAATTGCTTGCCTTGATACCTATTTTCCAAGCTGAATAGTATAGCCCGTATAGTTTGTGGTTGCGTATTCCACATTTATACCTATGTACAAATTTAATATTAAATAAGAGTTGTTGTAGGCTAAGTACCTACCTAATTAATTATAAAGCGTGGAAATGGACGAGTATCCATAAAGTATAATGATGATAACTCTTTGGATTTGATTTGCTTATTTGAGTTTGGTTTTAATCTACTGAGCTAAAAACTCACGGTATTCGAATCCCCTCCAAATTTTTATTTTGCAGGTATCACTGATAAGAATGGAAACCATGGCGATTGACGAGGATGGCACTACACTGAGAGCCGTTAAGAGTTGTCATTTATTTATTTCGTTTATTGACTATTTTGTTAGACTTTATTTTTTTCGGATTTCATTCTCATTTATTTTATTGTTTTAATTATTTAAAATGGCGCCAGAATAAAAGTTTTATTTTGAATATATTTTGGGTTATTAAATAAATGTTTCCACTATAATTTTGTTTAACTCTTATTTAATTATATTTAAAATGAGTCATTTATTATTTATTACTTATTCTCGGTTATTTTGGGTTGGGTCGTTACAATTGGTATCAGAGCCCTAGGTTTTAGGATTCTGTAGACTGTATGTGTCACATACATTTAATGTTGTCTTTTGGGCCAGTGTAGCACCTCGTCAGCGCCAGGTGTGCCTTGAACTTAATAAATTAAATTATATTCAAATAATAGTGTTATGTTTATTAGTTGGAAACTGTATAAAGAAAGATAAAACCCTAAGAGGTTTATTCTTGTTTGTGAATTCAAAATGCCTCCTCGTAGGGTACCTGTGAATCAAGTACCTCTGAACCAACAAGAAGATGAGGAAAATCAGCAGATTCTAGTGGCACCCGCTCCTACCGTGACTTTGACTAATGAGCAGTTCTCCTTGCTTATCGAGACGTTGAGTAGAGCACCAGTTGCACCAGTAGCAGTACCTGAGTTGGTAGTTGATCGATTCGGGGTGACAATGGAGGCAAGATTTCTTACAATGCTTCATAAGAGCTTAATACGAGACTTTTGATGGAAAGTCTACGAACCCTTGCAAGTGATGCATGTATATATCAGTTAGAGACTGGTTTTGATGAGATTAAGCGTCCGGAGAGGTCAAGGTTCATTGTGGTCTCGCAATGTTGAAAGAGGGAGATCGATATTGGTGGGACTCTACTACGAGATCTATAGACCGCGTTGATGGTGTGATACCTTGGGAGACGTTCAAGGTAAAATTCTTTGACAAGTATTATCCTAAAGCTTACAAGTATCGGATGAAGAGGGAATTCATGACCTTGACCCAAGGGTCGAGATCGATCCATCGATTATGAGAGGGACTTTGACAGATTATCTCGTTTTTACTCCTGATCAAGTAGACACTGAAGCTAAGAAGATGGAGGCTTTCATTATGGGACTTAGGGAGGATATTCAGGGAGGAGTGGAAGCTCATTTTCCTACTACTTACGCCATTGCTCTTAGTATTTCATTATTTTTGGATAAGGGTAGTTTTGTTAAGAACCAACAACAAGAGTCTCAGGGACAGGCACATGGGCAGAAAAGAAAGTTTGAGCAGTCAGAATCAACAGAATCAAGATTCAGCCCTGTAATTACCGCTTTATCCTTGTGTTCCCGCTGATTCTCCAATGAACTTTATCTTTAGTCGAACTAGAGATAAGATACTTCTGTGATCAATAGAAGTCGTGACGTCACTTGTTCATGTCTCGAATCAATACATCAAGGGAGTTTCCTAAAGTTCCTAAAATGTTTAGGTATCGCACTGATACCGTTAATTTATAGGAAAGTTATGAATTCCATCTCGTGAAAATGAGTTCCCAGCTACTTATCTAGTCATGTTCCCAAAACAGGAGTGTATTGAGCGTTCTTACAGATCGCTCTCAACTATGTGAATCAAAGAACATAACTCCACAAATAGGAGTCCGCATTTCACTCAGGATTGAGATCTATCACGATTGATAAACTTAGTTTGATATTCGATTATTTCTCGTAAACGGTACTAATGAGAAATTTGATCGAACATCGTGGTCCTGTCTTATACAATCAACATTGCATATGATACTTCCATTTCATGTCTCCCACATGAATGATCAGGATTCGATCATTTGTCTATAAACAAAATGCGAAGCTATCAACAGTGTTACCAGAATAAGGTTCCCAAACGTTATCCGTTTATTGTAGACACGTTTAAGTTACTCATCTCGACTTTAATCCTCTTGTATGACTCACATACTAAGTCGTGATTTCATAAGAGTAACTTAGGGTTTATTATTTGAATGTTTGATATTTATATATTTCCATATATTCCTAATATCGTTAATTGAATCAATCTAGATAATATAAAGAACTTATGTTTATTTATTTAATTTATTCTTAATAAATTATTATTATTAAATAATTACAAGTTCTAGGACACCATTCCTAACAATCTCCCACTTGTCCTAGATCTTTGGAGATTTGACTTGTAATTCCAGTCAAATGGATGACTATCAACTACTTAGCCATGGTAGTCATTTTAATACTTTATCGAGAACGTTTTCATCTATTAGTATGTATTTCTTTTGTCTGATGTTAGTTTCATTAAGTGTAATAGATTCCATATTTTATCGCCATAAAATAAACTCTATTAACTATTGATTTGAAACCATCATGCTCAAACACCTTTTCATTTACTAACAACTTAGTAATTTTAAGCGAATTTAGAGTTTAGTTAGTAAAAACTCATTTTACTTATACTTAACTCATCTGATGTTTAATTCGCAAAGGTCTTTCGTCGAATTCTTACATGGAAGTAAATTCATGTTCGAATTTGAGCCCGTGCAACTCATAAAATCTCACATTTTATCTATGTGCACTAACATACTATTTGTAAATTTTATTTTAGTCACATTTGTTCTAGGATTCTCGAAATTCTTAAGCTCCCACTACAAAGTAATTCTCCATTACTTTCATTTGTTTAATGATTACAATTTTATACTTGTTATTATTTCAAAAATAATATATAAGTATAAGTGACCATTTTTCAACTCAGCTATTGAAAATTCATGTCATTTTTATTTCACTTATTTTGAACTTTATTCATTGATTTTGAAGTCAATGAGTTTCACTTGGACTTCGAAAGTCGTTTGGTTCGTATTATGACGCTCCTACTCAAATAAAGTTCTACAAGTAGTTTAACAATTTAAACTTTTAAATAACTACTTGTTTTTATTGTGAAATAAAATCATTGTAATTGTTTTCTATCTTAAGTAAGGTTTAAAACTTTCAGTATCACTGATTTACTGAACTTTTCTTTAATAATTTGTGAATTCAATAATTCACTAATTATTACTTTCAATTTCTATTTTGTTTATTCCATATCAGTAAGTACTCCTTTAAAACATCCTTTTAAATAACTGAATGTTTGGAATACAAGAAATTGATTCTATGTTCATTTTTCACTTAAGTTTAACATCTAAGTGTTGAACTTTAGTGATTTTAAGTCTAGTTATCTTTGATAAATCAAAGATGCTCAATTTCACTTATTTCTTTAAGTTTGTAGATCAACATGGTTATCATCTCAAATTCTTTGAGAACCATCTTTAAGAGGTTAATCCTTTAACTTATTTAAGTGATTTTAGACTTAAACATTTAAACATTTTTAATCCTTCATAACTTGTTTAGATATTTAGGAGTTTAGAATTTGGTTTTCGAATTTATTTGTTTTATACTAAGTATTTTGAACAACCATCCAATCACACTTTGGAACATTGTAATAAAATTGCAAAGGAATATTTAACTAAACGACTTTTATTAAAATATTCCTAATTGATTCTTATAGGGTGAGAATCAATTTTTTATTACATAATTCAAAATTTAAAACAAAATTTAAAAAACTAAACTAAACTAGAAATTTAAATGAAAAATCAAAGACTGAAAAACAGCAAATCCAATCTACTTTTATCTTGAGTCATCTTCATACCAGCAATGTTGAAGAATCAAGCTGCACCTGTAAAGTTTAGATAAAACTTTGCGTTAGTGACTATTGAATCAACCATTCAAAATAAATTTCTCAAATTTTTCACTAAGTAAATCTAATTTACCTTCTTTCCCCTTTTTCTTTTCTTCTAGATATTTGGGGTAATTTCTCTTCCAATGTCCATCTATGTTGCAATGAAAACATTTCCCCTTAGGCTCTTTGGTCTCAGCCTTAAATGCTTTCTTCTTAGCATTGAGCTTGGTCTTTTTAGCAGTAGAGCTCTTTTTCTTCTTAGAAGCATTGAAGACAACATTTGCTTCTCCCGACTTCTTGTTTTCCTTTTTCATTGCTTCGAAGGTTTGAAGTTCGTTTAGCAATTGAGTGAGGGAATAGCTCGGTTTGTTCATGACCAAATTGCTTTTAAAAGCTGAAAAAACTTCGGTGGGAGAGATTCCAATATAAAGCTTATCTGGGACTCGTCATCAATCATGGTCCGGTTCGTTTGACTACGTTAAAGTAGTTCATCATTGTCAAAACATGATCACGAACAGATGTGCCTTCTTTCATTTGAGTGTTATAAACTGACTTTATAGCCTCATGAAGTGCTTGTTTTGATGGTTGGCCAAACATGCCCTGCACGGAATCAGCTATTTCCAAAGCCGTTTCCATTGATTCATGTTTCTTGGCTAAGACGTCACTCATCCCAGTCATCAAATAAACACGGGCCTTTTCATTGGCCCGGACCCAGCGCTCATATGCATCCTTTACAGCTTTAGGAGCATTGGTAGCAGGTGTATCAGGTTTAAGTTCACTAAGAACGAATTTCAAGTCTTCTACCACGAGAATGGTGTTCATTTCATTTTTCCAGGAGGTGTAGTTATCTCCATTTAGTTTGTTCTTTCCAAGGATTGTGACTAAAGCAGATGCCATTTTACTGAAAATTTAAATAAACCTTATCTTAGTAATCTAACATGCTTTCAACATTCAAATATAAAAATTTCGACATATGATTAAATATGATGCATGAATGCGAACATATTAATGAACAGAAAAGCCCTAAAACATGTTACTATGTCACGATATTTTAATGATACCAGCAAGGTGCCATCGAATGATAAGTCAGTTGCCATCATTAAAACGAGATGCCACTCGAACAATTGACAACTCTAGAATAACTCATATTCCTATGTCATTGTTTACCGTGTATTTGGTCAAGAATTTTGATAACAAACTTTATCAAATTTCTTTTTAAGTGTGACCCACTAATTTAGTCTTTTAAATAAAATTGAAGAGTGTCTACGAAGTGTAGATTCAGTCTTCAATCAATCTCATTTAAAATTCTTTATCCCTTTCGGGAGACCCAACTTGATATTGATTTATACAATAAACCTTCCTATGGGAATGAACACCTGCAGCAGTGTTACAGAGGCCATGTATAAATCTCACGTTTCGAGCCCATTAGTGGAGACCATAGGATACATTGACATGTTTCCTTCTCCCACTTAATATTTTGAGTTAGGGTTTCATAACTTAGACTAATTTAGGCTAACTCATTAATCCAAGTTTTAATTAACCTAATCAACTTTAACTCATCAACTTTAACTCTTAAATTGGTTAGATTAATTTTATAAAGTGATTGTTCAAGTTTTCCTAATTAAAACTAATCACATTATGAGCCGTCTTAATAATTTTGATTTATTAATTTGAACTTTTCTCCCAGATTGCTCCCAGTTAGAGGCGCTCCGTGTTAGAGGAACTTTATGAAACCTCATCGCTGGGCGAGCTTTCGCCGAGAGATCCGTTCAATTTAATTAATCTCAATTATTAATTTTTAATTAACCCTTAATTAAAAGTTTCTATTTGTTTATCTTATATGGATTTTGGCCCAATTGTTTAAACAATAATTCCATATTACAAATAATTCATTTAGTTTCTATTCAACTTTTAAACTAGATTTAACTTTTGAATTTTAACTAAATAAGCATGCTTTTAATTCTAAAACAATTAGAATATAATTTTCGATAATAACATTTATAAAATAAAATTATAGCATGCTTCACATACATTAGCATATAATAACACATATTATATCATGATGCATGTATGTACAATTAATAAAATCATACAACCTATGGTGGGATTTTCTACATGACATACTTTTATGCATGAACATTATTTAAAACAATTATATCATACATATAAATAATTTAAATAATAAATAGCTAGATCGACCAGGTATTCTTGGCACTATTTTCTAAAACGGAAAATTAAAATTACAACTTAATTAAATTTTCCATTGTAGAACTTCTTCATCTTTCTCTCTCCTCCATGGCGTGGCAATGGGTAATTATGGAGGCAATATTATCTCCCATAATATTTCCATAATTACTTGTTTTAAAATAATTATCTTTTAATTATATGGAAAGATAAAGAAAATATTTTCCATGTAATCTTATATCAATTTCTAAATTTATAATTTAAGATAGGGATATAATCTTTAAAAAATTTAATCCTTATCTTAAATATTTAAATTTTTAAATTGAGATAACAAGATAATTATGTTAAAATATCTTACCTTATCTCCTTGGGCGTGGACCTCATGGAATGGTGGGGAAAAATTTTCTTCTCTTCCTCCCTTGGTGTAGCCGATTTTGCCATCATTGGGTATGGGAAAATTACAAATTTTTCCTATACCCTAAAATTTAGGGTTTACAAATTTTCTACTAAAATTTAAAATCCTAAGTGCCTCAAGAATACCTAAACAGTCAATAAGCAAACCTCCACAATTTATATAGCACAATTTATATAAACATACATAAAACGATTTTTATGCAACCCACCAAAATTTTCGAAAAATCACAAATTTAGCATGATAATTAAAATTAGCTCTGATACCAATTGAAGGGATGATTTACTAAATTAGAGGAATTTATTTAGTAACACAAATTAACACTTAATTTAGGATCTATTAATATCATGCAATTTGTGATAAAAAACACGAAGAACATGTAGATTCATGCTTTATTTTCAAAAATTAAAACCGGAACTTACATTGACTGATTAATGGAGAATCGGTTGGAGGTTTCTTTACAGCTTCAAATCCTCAGCAACACCAGATCTTCTACGCTATATCCTGATCGATCAAACGAAACCCGATTGTGGGATCGAACTTTAGAAGAAATTGGGAAGAAGAAAAATATTTTCTTCCCAATTTAAATAGGGAATTTCGGCCAAGGGGGGAGAAGGGAAGAAGAGAGAATTCCGAATTTCTAAGGAATTGAATTGTGTGATTTATGAATGACCCAACCCTCCTATTTATAGGAAAATAGGAATCCTAAACACATTAGGATTAATCTATAGAGATAAATACAAAAAGAATAAAGATTATCTCTTTCCTTTATCTTGCAATTTCGAAAATGGCATAGATAAATAGGAGATTATTTTATTTTCTTTATTTTTATTTATCTTGGGTAAATAAATCTATGTAATTATTTTAGGATATAATTCAAGCAATTATCTCTTCCCAAAAATACATATATAGCCGAAAATGCATATATTAATTAATAAATAGTTCTAATTTATTTAATTAATTATTTTGGGCCAATTCCAATTGGGTTCATTAATCCAATTGGGCTAGAAATTCTCTCTTAAATTAATAAGTCCAACTTAATTAATTTATTTATTAATTACCATTTAAATAAAATATTTTATTTAAACAATTAATATTTTCTCCCGACTAAATATTATCAAATTTATATTTAATTATTAATTTCCATTTAAATAATTTTCATTATTTAAATAATAAATATTATAATTATTAATTTCCATTAAATAAACTCATTATTTAATTAATAATTTTATTGACAATATTTTATTATTAATTAATTAATTTTAATTATTAATTTCCGTTCAAATAAAATTAATTATTTAAACAATTAATAATTGTTAATTAATTTCAAATTATTAATTATCATTTAAATATACTCAATATTCAAATAATTAATAATATCTAATTAATAATATTTCATTATTAATTTCCTGTTTAAATAAACTTATTATTTAAACAATTAATAATGTTTATATTAATTACCGTTTAAATATACTCAATATTTAAACAATTAATATTGCCTATTTAAGTAATTCACTTTACTTAAACTTTTCATTTCTTCTACTTGATTTCGCGACTACGATATTTGGGCTAGCATAGGGACCCGGTGGACCTATAGATCATGGGCTTAATAATTAGTTAATTAAGTGATTAACACATAATCAGTTAATTACTTATTATCTAACTATGAATAATTCCACTATAGATTCATAGCTGAACTCCCCTCACTATAGATGAGTTATGTCCATTTAGTTTATCATTATTTATATCTGTGATATTATCCTTCACGTGGAACCCTCATAATTACAGTGGGTAAATTTACCGTTTGCCCCTGTAATTACGCTTTATCCTTGTGTTCGCTGATTCTCCAATGAACTTTATCTTTAGTCGAACTAGAGATAAGATATTGTGATCAATAGAAGTCGTAACGTCACTTGTTCATGTCTCGAATCGGTACATCGAGGGAGTTTCCTAAAGTTCCTAAAATGTTTAGGTATCGCAACGATCTAGTTAATTTATAGGAAAGTTATGAATTCCATCTCGTGAAAATGAGTTCCCGGCTACTTATCTAGTCATGTTCCCAAAACGGGGGTGTATTGAGCGTTCTTACGGATCGCTCTCAACTATGTGAATCAAAGAACATAACTCCACAAATAGGAGTCCGCATTACACTCAGGATTGAGATCTATCACGATTGATAAACTTAGTTTGATATTCGATTATTTCTCGTAAGCGGTACTAATGAGAAATTTGATCGAACATCGTGGTCTGTCTTATACAATCAACATTGCATATGATACTTCCATTTCATGTCTCCCACATGAATGATCAGGATTCGATCATTTGTCTATAAACAAAATGCGAAGCTATCAACAGTGTTATGAGAATAAGGTTCCCAAACGTTATCCGTTTACTGTAGACACGTTTAAGTTACTCATCTCGACTTTAATCCTCTTGTATGACTCACATACTAAGTCGTGATTTCATAAGAGTAACTTAGGGTTTACTATTTGAATGTTTGATAATAATATATTTCCATATATTCCTAATATCGTTAATTGAATCAATCTAGATAATATAAAGAACTTACGTTTATTTATTTAATTTATTTGAGATAAATTATTATTATTAAACAATTACAAGTTCTAGGACACCATGTTAGGAATGGTGTCCTAGAACTTGTAATTATTTAATAATAATAATTTATTAAGAATAAATTAAATAAATAAACATAAGTTCTTTATATTATCTTGATTGATTCAATTAACGATATTAGGAATATATGGAAATATATAAATATCAAACATTCAAATAGTAAACCCTAAGTTACTCTTATGAAATCACGACTTAGTATGTGAGTCATACAAGAGGATTAAAGTCGAGATGAGTAACTTAAACGTGTCTACAGTAAACGGATAACGTTTGGGAACCTTATCCTGGTAACACTGTTGATAGCTTCGCATTTTGTTTATAGACAAATGATCGAATCCTGATCATTCATGTGGGAGACATGAAATGGAAGTATCATATGCAATGTTGATTGAATAAGACAGACCACGATGTTCGATCAAATTTCTCATTAGTACCGCTTACGTGAAATAATCGAATATCAAACTAAGTTTATCAACCGTGATAGATCTCAATCCTGAGTGAAATGCGGACTCCTATTTGTGGAGTTATGTTCTTTGATTCACATAGTTGAGAGCGATCCGTAAGAACGCTCAATACACTCCTGTTTTGGGAACATGACTAGATAAGTAGCTGGGAACTCATTTTCACGAGATGGAATTCATAACTTTCCTATAAATTAACTAGACGATCGCGATACCTAAACATTTTAGGAACTTTAGGAAACTCCTTGATGTATCGATTCGAGACATGAACAAGTGACGCCACGACTTCTATTGATCACGATATCTTATCTCTAGTTCGACTAAAGATAAAGTTCATTGGAGAATCAGCAAGAACACAAGGATAAAGCCGTAATTACAGGGGCAAAACGGTAAATTTATCCGCCGTAATTATGAGGGTTCCACGTGAAGGATAATATCACGATATAAATAATGATAAACTAAATGGACATAACTCATCTATAGTGAGGGGAGTTCAGCTATGAATCTATAGTGGAATTATTCATAGTTAGATAATAAGTAATTAACCGATTATGTGTTAATCACTTAATTGACTAATTATTAAGCCCATGATCTATAGGTCCATCAGGTCCCTATGCTAGCCCAAATATCGTAGTCGCGAAATCAAGTAGAAGAAATGGAAATTTTAAGTAAAGTGAATTACTTAAAATAGGCAATATTAATTGTTTAAATATTGAGTATATTTAAACGGTAATTAATATAAACATTATTAATTGTTTAAATAATAAGTTTATTTAAACAGAAATTAATAATGAAATATTATTAATTAGATATTATTAATTATTTAAATATTGAGTATATTTAAATGGTAATTAATAATTTGAAATTAATTAACAATTATTAATTGTTTAAATAATTATATTTAAACGAAATTAATAATTAAAATTAATTAATTAATAATAAAATATTATCAAATAAAATTATTAATTAAATAATGAGTTTATTTAATGGAAATTAATAATTAAAATATTCATTATTAATTATTTAAATAATGAAAATTATTTAAATGGAAATTAATAATTAAATATAATTTGATAATATTTAGTCAGGAGAAAATATTAATATTATTAATTGTTTAAATAAAATATTTTATTTAAATGGTAATTAATAAATAAATTAATTAAGTTGGACTTATTAATTTAAGAGAGAATTTCAAGCCCAATTGGATTAATGAACCCAATTGAGATTGGCCCAAAATAATTAATTAAATAAATTGGAATTATTTATTAATTATACATCATAATTTCGGCCACCATGTATTTTTTGGGAAGAGATAATTGCTTGAATTATATCCTAAAATAATTACATAGATTTATTTACCCAAGATAAATAAAATAAAGAAAAGAAAATAATCTCCTATTTATCTATGGCATTTTCGAAATTGCAAGATAAAAGAAAGAGATAATTTTTTTTTCTTTTTGTATTTATCTCTATAGATTAATCCTAATGGGATTAGGATTCCTATTTTTCTATAAATAGGAGGGTTGGGTCATTCATAAATCATACAATTTAATTCCATAGAAAGTTGGAACTCTCTCTTCCTCCTCTCCCTCCCTCATTGCCGATATCCCTTAGCCATTGGGAAGAAAAATATTTTTTCTTCTTCCCAATTTCTTCTTAAGTTCGATCCCACAATTGGGTTTCGTTTGATCGATCGGGATATAGCGTAGAAGATCCGGTGTTGATGAGGATTTGATGCTGTAAAGAAACCTCCAACCGATTCTCCATATTTTACTCAATGTAAGTAAAGGGTTTTAATTTTCGAAAAACTAGCATGAATCTACATGTTTTTATCACAAATTGCATGATATTAATAGATCCTAAATTAAATGTTAATTTGTGTTACTAAATAAATTCCGCTAATTTAGTAAATCATCCCTTCACACCATTCCTAACACAGAGGTGCTTTATATCACCTTTCAGGTACCGGTAGAGATCGTGGGCGAGGTGCGACAAGTGGTGCTCGTTGATGTTACGGGATGAGGAATTTTGGATAGGCCACCAGTCACGCGAGCCTTGTTTTTTGGAAGTGGTGTTTGGTCATTTTGAGTTTCCGATTGTGTTTGTGTCTTTTGAAATGTCTTGTGTATAGTTACGTACGTTTTTATTTAAAAGGGTTTTAAAGCTTTGATATCGGTGCACCACGTATTTTTATTTATTTATTTTGAACTTACTTGTTAATTTGAAACGGCGGACGAGCTGATTGTGAATGTTAAGCAGGTTTATAAGATTGTATAGAAAGTTCATGCCCAAATTTTGTTTTTGTCGTATTACTTTGAACTAAACCACTACAAGAAGAATGTGAATTAGCGACGGACAATTAGCGATGAATTGAGGCAATAGTGAGTCGTTACAAGGAATTAACGACGACACGGCCTGACGTTATTTTTGCCATCGTTAGACGAAATTAACGATAAAATGTCTTGTTCCGTAATGAGGGAAAAGTATTCCATCGCTGTGTTTCGTTGACTAGAATTGAGCGATCGTGTTCGTCGTTATAATAGTCAAAGACACATGTGTGACCCTAACGACGCAATTAGTCGTTATCTTAGTCAAAGTCATGTTTCAATATAATGATAGAATACGTCGTTAAGAGTCAAAGACTTATGTTGACGTTAACGACGCATTTAGTCGTTATGTAAGTCAAAGTCAGTTTCGCTATGACGATAGAATACGTCGTTAATAGTCAAAGATTCATGTTGACAATAATGACAAAATGCGTCGGTCCATTTAATTTTTATTTTTTTTTAAATTTAATTAGGGTTTAGGGTTTTAATTACAAATTATTGTGATTTGAAAATTAAATTTAATTACAAAATAAAAATTAAATTAAATTTAAGAAAAAATAATATTAGAGAAATAATATTAAAAATCCAAAAATAATACAAAATAATGTTTTTTTCCTAAAGCCTAATCGACATGAGGATCAGATGGAGGATCGGGAGGAGGGAAACCAAAAACGGAAGTCGAAGAACCCTCGCCGCGCATCTGCGCCATGAACATGTCCATCGTTGCCTTCATCGACCTCTCGAACTCGAGCCTGGACCGCTCGGACTCATTAAGACGAGCCGTAATCCCTATCACCTCCGCCATGAGTCATTCGTTGCTCTCTTGAAGCTGTGCAGTCTCAGTCCTCAAAGTATTGTTGCTCGCGCGAAGCTTGGCAGCCTCATTCGAACGAGCTACCTGGGAAGACCGATGCTGATCAGCGTAAATGACAGGGCCGAGGTTGCCGAGTCTAGGAACAGTACCGTCTTGACGTCTCCCACCTACTGGCTCGAGAAAAGCTGACTCGATATCCTCCTGTGTCGGCTGGGTGTCGGAGCTTGGTAAGCGATCAGCAAGAATCACTTCGTAACGAGCCTGGAAAAAAAAAATCAAATCATTTCATTAACTAATATACTAAAAATCAATAAATTTGAAAAATAATAAATAATAATAAACACTTACCGCTTTCTCTCTTGCCCTATCGTCTACAAAAGTCTGAGTATCTCCACCTTTGGTGTGGAGACGGATAAACAGCTCAGCAGCATGAACCGGACGACCCAATTTTTGCTCCTGCGAATGTTAAAAATAATTAACGAATAATGAATAACTTACAAAAATAAAGTAAAAGTTAAATAGTACGAGAAAATAACTTACGAGTTCTTTCTTGTGCTCGTATGTGGAGCGTGACCCTCCAATGTGCTTCGACGGGTTGGCGTTTGGTTGGTGCTATTGATCGTCGAAATGCGCTGGGCATCCGGCGTCTGAGTGCGCGCCAAGATATCTGCCAAGTCCTGGGCCGGCCGTTTATCGGCAAGGGCGTGGCGAATATTGTAGCCAGTGTCCCTATACTGAACGCCGCCCTGATGATGCCAAGGAGCATATATGACCGCGTCGGCCAGCTTCTCTGGAATATCAAAATATTGCTGAAAGCAATTAACTGTCAGTTTTCGAAATATTATATATATATATATATATAATATTTTGAATATGTTTACCTTCCATGCCGCAAACATCCGCAGCTTGTGCGCAGCAGAGACGCTCTGCCAACGAGGGTGTCCCCGTACAGGAAGCATCTTCAATACCTCCGTAAATCTCCTCGAAACCTCCCGTGATGGATGTAACCTATTGAAATGAAAAGGAAAACATTGAAAAGTTAGAATTTGTAAATAATAAATTATTAATGAAATAAAAATACAAACTAAACAAAACTTACTGGTCGCCCTCGAACGACAACCGAACCCTCCCGGAAATAGACATCTGCACGAGCTCCTGCGCCTGGTCGCTATCCTCATGCTGAATGTCAGGGGTATCCCGGAGACCTGGACATCATCCTCCCGATTTGGGGGCAAACTCCTGAACTACCTGGCACCAGGTGTGTCGAAGGGTCGGAGGGCGTTCTGGTCGGCATGACCTACAATACAATAATTAAGTAATTAAAATTCTAACCTATAAACCCTATATTAATTTCAAACTAAATTAACTAATTAAAATATAATTCAAAGAAAACATACTATTTTCAAACTAAAATAACTAATTAACATATAATTAAATGAAAACATACATACTAATTTGAATCAAAATTAACTAATTAACATATAATTAAATGAAAACATACATACTAATTCCAATAAAAAATAACTAATTAACATATAATTAAATGAAAACATACATACTAATTTCAAACTAAATTAAGTAATTAACATATTTTTAAATGAAAACGTACATACTAATTTCAAACTAAATTAACATATAATTAAATGAAAACATACATATTAATTTCAAATGTTTGTAACTAATTAACATATAATTAATTAAAACATAACTAGTTAGGGAAAACTAAATACATATTACATACATTATCTAAACTACACAAAATTAAATTAAAGTTAACTAATTTTAAACTAAAATAACTAATAACATGGTAACTACAAATTTAAACTAATTACATAAAAACAAATATTAAATTTGAAGAAACTTACTCTGATTCGTTCCAGGGATTGAGGTTTTTAAGAAAGGGAAAGGATTTTTAGAGAATGGGAAGGAATTGGGTGAGGGAATCGATTAAAGAAGAATTATGATTGAGAGAAAAGGAAGAAAAACGGAGGTTATGGTGAAAAATGGAAGAAACGGGTCTGTTTTATAAGGGATACAACGACGTCTTTCGTTGTTAATCACTTAAAAACGCGTCGTCCGTGTTTTCGTAATGACGGAATACCTCGTTCTAGCTATGCAGTTCATCGTCTACGTTCTTATGATGATGAACAACATGACGCAATGCATCGCTTATATTTATATACACGACGTATTGCGTCGTTCAAGCCAGTTTTCAAATAAAGTGAAGGTGACTGTTCATATTACCAAGCGACGAATTGCATCGCCCATTGGCACCACAATTTTCGTGAAATTTTCTATCTTCGCGCCTTATTAATTACCCTTAACGACGCAATCGGTCATCCAGGAATTTGAACAGTTTCCAATAAAGTATCTGTTTGACTTGGGAACGATGCATTTCGTCGTTAAGCTCAACACATCCTATACTTAGACAAAAATTATCCCTTCTTTTGAGGTGTTACGACGCATGTCGTCGTTATATTCAATGTATATCTGAATATAACGATGCATTCCGTCGTCAACACCATTCTATACTTAGGGAAAAATTATCCCATCATTGTGTTCTGTGAGGTTTAACGACGCATGACATCGTTATATTGAATGTATATCTGGATTCAACGATGCCTTCCGTCGTTAATATTTGTATTTTTTTTCCTTTTATTATTATTTCCCCTGTTACACATAAAAACTTCAATCATCGTAATCCGAATCATTCATATTTTTTGAATCAATGCAGTCTTCTTCAGTGTCTTCTTCGTTTGTTTCATTTAGAGAATAATCTTTGTCATTTTCAGGTGGAACATAGACATTCCCTTCATCAAAAAGTGTCTCTGATGCATCATTCAACGGACGCGCAGAGTCAAAATTAATACCTTCATCGATTTCACGATTTTGCACTTCATCCTCCTGGAATGCAACGTAGTTCTCACTATTTTTATCAGGGAGGCTGTCATCTATTATCATCGGTCTTACTTTACAGAAAACTAACCAATCAGATAAATCTCGACGGTGAGCGGGATAGTTTAAGTAGTAAACTTGAATTGCTTGTTGTGCCAAAATAAAACGATCTTGGGTGTGCATGTGTTTTCTCCTGTTCACCTCAACAATTTTAAGATTGCTATTATTGTGAACTCCACCTCGTCGCGTTGTTTCAAACCATGTGCAATTAAAAACGATTGTACGTTTTAGACTCGGACCTGCAAATTGAAGCTCAATAATCTCATCAATGATTCCATAGAAATCTTCTGCATTGTTCCCGAACACTTGACCTTTTATACATACGCCACTGTTGTTTGTTGCCTGGTTCACTGAATGAGCTTTTGTTTGAAATCTGTAACCTTGCACCAGATAACCGGTGTAAGATCTTGCAATTCTTGATGGACCTTTTGCGATCCATATTATACGTTGATCAGCGATCGGAATTGTCAACGTAATTGTAAAACCAGGAACGAAAATGTTTATCGATGATGTTCCCTTCTTCTGATTCAGTAATACCGGGATGTGATGGTCGTACACATGAATTCACAAATAATCTACATAAAATGTATTAATTAATGAAAATTTAAACAAAATTATTCATGTTAAATAAAACAAAACTCCATGAATGAGAAAAACTTACTTAATATATGGCTCTACTTCCGCACAGTTGCATAATAAATAAGTCTGGACGACATGGTACTCCTCATCACTTAAGTTTCTCCGCATAGATTTGCCTAAACCTTTGCCTGGTATGATAAACATATCCAGGTCGTTCAAGTCTACACCTTCTGAAATATTGTCAACCACGTTACGGTTCACTTGGCGAAAGTGGTCGGAGATATTGTAAAGACCCGAATTTTCTCAAATTTTAAATTAGAAATAAACAGCGGAAGACTTGTTTTAACGGAAAATCGGCATGGTGCCGTTTGTATTTTGAACAAACCAAAACCTGGATACATTGTTCACAAGTAGAATAAACGATAAAACAGATAAATCCTGGAAATGCGCATTTCCGACATAGTTTTTAAATTCAAGGGAAAACAACTAAAACCATAAATCAGTCAAGTGCTCTCTCGAGCTCCAAAATACCATATAAGACAATTAAAATGATAAAAGTTCAGAGTGTTTAAAGTTTGTGCATTCCCAGAATGCACATGTCGATCCAGTCCCAGTCCAAGACATCATCCCGCGATCAAGCGGCACCACCACCTCTACCACGGCCTCTACCACGGGCGCACCAAAAAATTTAAGTGTAGCAACATTAGCATAAAAATGCTAGTGAGAGTAAAATGGAGTCATGCAACCCTATGGATGAATTCCACATCGGAAATTGTGTCCAAAAACCTAGCATGCTCTTTGCTACCCATTCTATACTCCCAACATCCTATGCCCACATACAAATCGATTCCAAATATACATTCCACATATTGCCAAAGGAAACATTTAAACCACTAATTACAATCAGAATTTCATGAAACACCACTAATGCCCTCGACCAAGAAGCATTAGTAAAAGAAATACGCACGTTACCATCAATATTCTCGACCAAGATTATTGCCAAAATGATATTACCACCGGTAATGTTCTCGACCAAGAACCATTAGCCAAACACATTATAATCACTAATATTCTCGACCAAGAATATTACCAAATTGATATCATCACCGCTAATGTTCTCGACCAAGAACCATTAGCCAAACACGTTATAATCACTAATATTCTCGACCAAGAATATTACCAAGTTGATATCGTCACCGCTAATGTTCTCGACTAAGAACCATTAGCCAAACACGTTATAGTCACTAATATTCTCGACCAAGAATATTACCAAGTTGATATCATCACCGCTAATGTTCTCAACCAAGAACCATTAGCCAAACACGTTATAGTTACTAATATTCTCGACCAAGAATATTACCAAAATGATATCATCACCGCTAATGTTCTCGACCAAGAACCATTAGCCAAACACATTATTATCTCTAATATTCTCGACCAAGAATATTACCAAAATGATATCATCACCGCTAATGTTCTCGATCACGAACCATTAGCCAAACAACATAAGGTGCGAGCATAAGAACGATAATTCATGCCATTAGCCATTCCTTGAAAGAAAAGTAAATCGAAGATTAAATATACATTTAAATAACATCGGAGAATATTGTTCGCCCATCATTTAGCTTTCCCGTAACCCAATTCCAATTCTTACCCTAGGCTTAACTTTTCTCAGCATCCAACCCGAACACCCCCAAGCAACTCAAACCTCCAATTACACCAATGCTCTTTACTCTTCATCTCCAAATTTAAACCTAAACTCCGAAAAACAACTAAACCAGAGAATTATTCACAACACTCACTCCCGATAATCTTCAAAGCAACCAAAATCCTCATTGGATTCTAATTCACAATCCCTCTTATACTCAATTAACAACTCGTCGTGTAAAACATTCATAAAATCACATAAAACCACTTTAAACTCACCTTTGAAGCGTAGTCGACCCTTACTCGATGGAGGATCGATTTTGTGAACGATTACCAGAACCTACAAAATTACCATTAAACCCACATTATCAAATAGGTTCAACGACTCAATTCCGGCCTAAATATGTAAGAGGGATTAGTGGGGAGCTCGGTCTACGGTTGCTTTTCGACTAAATATATATATCAACATATATATTTAAACAACATTAACATAAGGCCAAATAATTAAGGTGGTAGAGACAAAATGATTTTTGCAGGGGCGTTGGTGGACAAGATTTGACAATATACACAATATAATTATATATATATATATAATAGCTAATGGAAAAACCCATGAAGGGCGTGAGCTTGTTGAAGAAGAATCATAAGGTTATTTTTTTTTAAATAAAAAAAAACAATGGGTTAATTGGAAAGAAAAGAGAATAAACATCACCACTGATTGCGCACGTAGTTCGAACGTCTCTCCGTTGCGTCGTATGATGATCTCACATCCAAATGCGCCTCTTGATTTTCTAAGTAACAAAATGAAAACAACTCTAGTTTAATTTAATCCTCCCCACTCAGCCACAATGAAGATCCCACCATTTTGCGCGTCAAACGAGGCCAAGTCAAACGATTCAAATCTTATCCCAATATTTATAAATTCATCTCCCACTAGTTGCTTGATCCTATAGCAAAAGGTGGCTCATCAATTTCCAAATAAGCATGTCGTCCAAAGTAACTAATTCATATGTTTGAAACATTTGGATGATAGCGATTTCAAGAGAAGAAGAGGCAGCGGCCGAAAGGAGGAGATAGCTACGACTAGGGTTGAGTTTTTGGGTAGAAGAGTTAGGCCCAAAGTTCCATATTCTTAATTTAATGGGCTTTCAAATTAATCCCCGAAAATAAACTATAAGGATTTGAATTAAAACACAAAATATCTAAAGGTTGTATCTAAAACGATCAGTCGTGTTTGTCTAATGACAAAGTGAATCTAAATATTATTAAATGAACAAAATAAAATTTAAACACTTAGTCTTAATAATAATTTTAAAGAATAAAATACCAAGTAAAATAACTATACATCTAAAATCTAAATTATCTAATAAAAAAAAATTAATAATTATATTCTACGACTAAATTAATTACTTTAAAAATATAAAAAAAAATTACTACAAAAATAACGGGGCGTTACAGATATGTTGGTCGAAGTAATACGAACAAAATGTAGTTGTCTTGTGTACCATGTACGCATTACAAATCGATCCTTCCACTCGTGCTTTATTTCTAACAGTTTTCTTCAATCTATGCAAATATCTAGAATTCGTGCAGTAAAATAAATCTAAAATTTAGCATCATGTGTATTTAAATATACTAAAAAGGTCAATTAAGATAATAATATTTTACCTTTCAAATCGGTACATCCATCTATATTGAACAGGGCCCCTAAGTAGTGCCTCATACAGTAGATGAACAGGAAGATGCTCCATCGAATCGAAAAATCCGGGTGGAAACATTCGCTCCAGTTTGCATATTATAACTGGAATCTCTCGGTTTAATGATTCGATTGTCTCTCGTGTTAAATCTGCGCATGTCAAATCTCTGAAGAACACACTTAACTGCGCCAACGGTTCCCAATGTTTCTGTTCGAGGAACAGTCTGAAAACAACAGGCATCAATCGTTGCATAAAAACGTGACAATCGTGACTTTTCATTCCGAAAATAGTATGACTCTGCACGTCAATGCATCTTGAGAGATTAGAAACGTAACCATCAGAGAACTTAATCTATCACATCCATTCAAACAGTAATTTCTTCTCTTCTGTATTTAACATGTATTTGGCCTTGGCGTAGTGCCCATCTTCATCCGGCTCTAACTCGAGGCGACGACATATTTCTTGGATGTCATACTGTGCCTTTAGGATGTCTTTCATCTTATTTGGCACATTTAAAACTGTATTGAAGACATTGTTGAACACGTTCTTTTCGATGTGTATTACGTCCAAGTTGTGCCTGATTAGTAAATCTCCCCAATACGGTAAATCCCAAAATATACATCGTTTCTTCCATCCATTGTTCTTACTAGCAGCCTTGTTTGCAACCTCAACACCTATTTCAGTAATTTTTTTCATGCTAATAGAATCTAACCCGTGTAATATTTCGATTCCGCTATAAACTCGGGGCGGGCCTTGGTTGCGTGCATTACGACCCTTATACCAATCTGTCTTGTTTGATCGAAACAAATGGTCGCTCGGTAAAAATTTTCTATGACAATCGAACCAACACGTTTTCCGTCCATGTTTCAAAGAGAAAGCTCCAGTGTCAATCATGCAATGAGGACAAGCAAAATTTCCGGATGTGCTCCAACCTACGATAAGTTTAAATTAATTATACATAGTATTATGCAATGAAAATAATTTATAATTAATAAGTTATCGTGCTTACCAGATAACATTGAATGTGCCGGGAAGTCACTTATCATCCAAATTACTGTGACTTTCATACAGAAATTTTGTTTTATTGATACATCATAAGTCAACGCGCCATTATTCCACAAATTAGTCAGCTCAACAATAAGAGGTTGGAGGTAGATATCTAACCTTTGTTTTGGACTCTTTGGACCCGGTACGATAACCGTTAAGAATATCACAGGATCTTTCATACACATCGATGGAGGGAGATTATAAGGTGTCAACATAACAGGCCATACAGAGTATTGTGCACCAGAAGCGCCGTACGGGTTAAAACTGTCAGTGCATAACCCTAATCTCACATTTCTAATCTCACTTGCAAATTCTGGATGACAACGATCCAAATTCTTCCACGCGTCAGCATCAGATGGATGTTTCATATGACCATTCTCTTGCGAATGCTCGTAATGCCATCTCATATGAGATGCCGTGACTTCCGATGCATACAATCGTTGAAGTCGAGGAGTGATTGATAAATAAAACATACGAGTATGTGGAATGAGAGTGCGTTTACCTTGTTTATATCTCGGATGGAAATAGAATTTACAATTATGGAGACTCAAATTTCCATCACCCCAAAATATCATGCATCCATTCGGGCAACAATCAATCTTCTCAACAGGCAACCCGAGACCTTCCACTAATTTTTTCGTGTCGTATAAACTTTCTAGCAGTGTGTTGTTCGCAGGAGTGCAACGATGAAATCATTGTGCAATAGAATTAAAACCTCTCTCCTGAATATGATATGCCGATTTTATATTTAGAAGCTCCGTAGCTGCAACCAGTTGACTGACATAACAACCCGGGTATAACGGGCATACTTGCTGATTCGAGCATATGATACATTCGTTGTGCTTCTGGATTCATTTCCTCCTCCTCCTCTAGAGTAGTTTGATTATCGTCTTGAGTATGATTAAACGTACCTTCGTATATCATATCTTGTATTTGTCCATACTCTTCTCGTATTTCATCACAATCTTCTTCCAAATTCGGTATAGCATTTGAGTCGTTTCCTTGGTACAACACGGCTCGCTCCAACGCCGCATTATATTGATCGTCGATTCCCCTTGATAAACCCACTTGAAATAATTCTCCACAAACCCATGACTATACATGTGTTTCTTCACATCAAATGAAGAATATAACTTCTTATTTTTACATTTTTTGCCTGGACATCGTATCATTTTTCCATTACGATAAAAATCCTTTGTACTTTCACAAAACTCAACGAATTCTTCAACCCCTGCTACGAACTCATAGTTCAAATAGCCTTCTAAGAGACGAACATACATCCATTCAAGCATTTTTTTCTACAGTAGAAAAAAAAAACGCAAAGAAACAACAAAATATTTTGATGATGAGTTCTTTGCATTCCTGAGGCATATATATACTGTGAACTAATGACGAAATCGGTCATTACTATCTTAAATAACGATCGATTTCGTCGTTACAATGGCGGGAAACATTCCCTCCGTAACGACGCAATCTGTCGTCCGTTTGCGCGGGAATGTTTCGTGCAATTGTATACGACGCACTGCATCGTTCCCTATTAATGCGGGAATTTTTGGCGCCAGTATTAGCGACGCCAACCATCGTTAATACATAATTATTTTTTCCGTTAAATATATTCGATTAATTAGGCGACGGAATGCCATCTGAAAGTCAACTCTTCACGAGAGCGATGCATTCCGTCGTTATCGTGGGACGCATTCGCTTTTCGTAGCTAGCGCTCCGTCGCTATTACGGCAGTTTCTTGTAGTGAACGTGAAAGTTTACGCTTCCGCTTTGCGTACTCATGTCCTAAGCTTGTTTAACTGGCCGGGTCGTCATACACTCAACTCACATCATAATGAAGCTCTGAATGCTTCATCAATGGTAGCTCTCTCACACTTTTTTGCTTTCTCTCTCTATCGCTCTCTTTCTCCAAATATTTACTTAAAGAAGAAGTCTAGAGAATTCATATAGCACATGGAAGGAATCTCAATTTTTTATCCCTGCACACATGTATTATCCAGCTCTTCTACAACGTTACCTAAAAGAGAATGATTAACTAATGATTTGGAAATTTGTATCAGCCTTCACAATCACTAATTTACTAAATCCGTAATCGTATATCAATGTGTGTGTCTTATTATTAGTAATTGATTATCACTGAGTTACCATGATATACTGCTATTGATTTACCATCACTCATATACTGTTTTACGAAGTCACAAGATATCTTGCCGGAAAATATTGAGTTCTTGTCGATATATAGGGAACACAAGTTGGAAGCTTCGGATTTCATCAAATATGAGTTTGGGGATGAGTCTTATAAAAAAATCGATGGTTTTGTAATGGTTTTTTTGGGTTTGATTTAATTCTTATCAGAACAAAAAACCTCAGGTTTAAGGTTTTGTTATAAAAAAAACTTTGAATTCTCATCTGAAAACAAGTTTGGAAGCTTCAAGTTTCATCACATTATGAATTCATGGATGGCTTTTACCAGAAAAAAAATCAATATATGTTTTTTTTAATGGTTTTTAGGTTTAATTTAATTTTTGCCAGAAAAATAGTGGTGGCGGTGATGGTAGCAACGACGGCAAAAATGACAATAATGGTGGCAGGGAAATAAGAAGAGGTAATTTAAAAAGATAATGATATAGAGAAAGGAAGATAAAGATAATTTAAGAATTAAAAAGATTAATTAAACCCATTTGTAAAAATGTAATATATGTGTAAATAGTTTTTAAAATAAAATATATATATATATATATATATATATATATATAATCAAATATTAATACTGTGTAAATTACCCAAAATAAATTCTCCTTGGTCAATGACCAAATATGGGGGATGAGTCTCGGTTTGACTTTTTAATTTTATGTTGGGCTTTAATCTTTAACTAAAACCCATAGGTACGTAGGGTTAATTTTAAAGACCAACTTACCTCACGTGTCTTATGTGTTGGGAATTTGTGGCCCTTCCATGGAGTGCTTGGGCTTGTTTCTTATTTGACTAGAACGTCTACTTACCTCATCTATTCTATTTATGTCTTAAACCTACCCTATCATAAAATAATTATGTATTATTCTTATTTTTTAAAATAATAATAATGAAAATACTTGTCTCTAAACTAGTTTATAGGAATTGGGATCGGTCCTAAAAAAATAGCGACTCAGTGCGAAAACATATTTTTGGGCCCTTATCCTTAATATAAAAAATATCACAAAAATAAAAATTTAGACATTTTTGTTAAAAAAGAAATAATATAAAATATATTTTTGAATTAATTACACCAGGAACCCCTTTAATTCACCAAACTTCAAAATTGATGGCAAATTATAATCAATATAAAAAATACCCAACATGCAGCAACCACTATTTTTTGTGGTGATCTGGTGATTTTTGTTTATAAAGTTGTCTATTTTATCCTTTTATCTCTCATAATAATTATATCTCATTAATTGCAAATAATTTAATTTATCATTTACTTTATTTATTTATTTTGAATTCAAATCAATCTTAATTGATTTGATGAATCTTTATTTAAGGAAAACTTAAATATATGTTTATTTTTAGCTCCATCGTTCTCTTCCTCTGGAGAAATTATTCCATGGTCCGGGAGCAATGAGGCTGGTTATTGAGATTATGAAATATGTCCTTGGTGAACCATTAACCTCCAAATCTATATGGCATGTAAATTTTTTCCATAACTAATTTATTACAATTTTTTAAAAAATCAATTTTTTTTTCTCAAGTCCCAAGCGGAATAAAAATAAAGATTTTGTTATTTTTTTTAACTTACACGGAACGGCGTGATAAAAAAAACTATAATATTATTTGGTAAAAGAATTATATTTTTATCTATAAAAAAATAATTATAGTTTAGGGTGCTTTTGAAAATGATAATTTTTAAATAGTATTTTTTTTATATAATTTTAAAAAATAACACTATTATTGTATAATGAATTCCATTAATGATATAATAAACGCAACAAAAACTAAAAAAAAAAAAAGCAACAAAACTTAAAAAAATAACGAATTTCATTTTAAAATATCTTTATAAGAAATTAAAACAACAATAATAATTATATTATAATATTAATCATTCAACGGCAAGATAAGAAAAATATTAATGAAAATGAATATATTGATTTAATAAAAAAAATTAATTAATAATGAAAATGCTTGAAGATTATGGAAGGTCCACCAATATTCAATTCCTAGATTTAAAAAAAAATATTAATATATAAAATATCAAAGATGGTAAAATTGAATTATTAAATCAATTGATCCTTTCCTAATAGCTTAAAAAATATCATAGATTTTTCTAAGTAACTGGAAGAAAAAAACCTTATTTAATAGGCTTTAAAAAAAATATTGAAGTCAAACAGATTTGGAAACATTTGACCCCTATATGGATTTGCTGTCTTAATGGCATAGCAAAGACACGTGTCTGAATCCAATTAACGGGCCTCATTGTTCCCGGAACATTCAATAATTTCTCTCTCAACGTTATTTAGTGAAACGAGACCCAATAAATTTTCACAGTGACATGTTTTTCTAATGACAATGTTGGTCACCGCAAATGTAATTGAAAACTAGTGTTTTGTGATGACTTAAGTCATAAATTTAATATCGCAAAACAACACTTTTTTTGTAGTGACCATCCTATGTGGAAGTCATGTCCAACCCATACAAAATACATATATTGTAAATTGTAAAAGTAGTACATTTTCTAAAGAGTGTTTGCTAAATAATTAGACACAATATACATTTTTCTTTTCAACTCATGAACTTTACGACTATATATAACTCTTAGTATCAGAGAGTATTGTAATATAAGTTAGTTTTGGTTTGTTAGAGTGGTTAAGAGTTAGTTAGAGTTCTATGATTAACTACTCTTCTTGTATAAATATCTAATTATCATTAATACAAACTATCTCTTTCATCAGTCTTTTCATGGTATCAGAGCAACTTTGACTGAAATTTTCTTCTCTCTTTCTCTCCTTTTTTCTTTTTCTTTCTCTCGAAAGCTCTTCAATTCTTAGTGGAGCCATGCTTTTTCTCGTGATTGATTGTGACTAGATTCCACCATTCTCGAGTGGAGTCATTTCTTCTCTTGAGTCTTCACCGCCAAAGCAAACATTTGGTTCTTTTTCTCTTTTTCGTTCTTTTCTTTACGAAAGCTTCTTCATACTGTCATGGCTTCCAATTCGTCTTCCGCAAATTCAAGCTCGCAAAACTCTGGTTCTTTACCTGCTTCCACCATTGTTGCTCAAGGAAATCAATTAACCAAGCAAGTATCGTTCTCACATCCTCTCTCTGTCAAGTTGGATCAGAGTAACTTCCTGCTTTGGAAGCAACAGGTTGAAGCGACGATTCGTGGACATCGTCTTCGGAAATTCGTATTTTTCGCAAGATAGGTTTGTTCCACCACGGTTTGCTACTCCCAGGGATGAAGAATCGAAATCTATACACAGGAATTTCCTGGATTGGGATGCGCAGGATAACCTAATTGTTTCATGGCTTCTATCTTCCATGACTCACTCTATCCTGACGAAAATGGTTGGTCGAATACGTCCTCAAGGATCGGTCCTCTCTTCTTGTCTATTTTGCAAATCAAACGAAGGCTAAGGTTTCGCAATTTCGAGATCAATTGAAGGAATTGAAAAAAGGTAATCAATCAATCAATGATTATCTTCTTAAAGTGAAACATATAGTTGATCAATTGGCTTCTGTTGGTCATGTATTGTCTGATTCTGAGCATATAGATTCTGTATTCAGTGGTTTGACTGAAGAATATGATTCTTTCATTGTCTCTGTTCATTCAAGAAAGGATGAGTTTACTGTTGATGAGATTGAATCTCTGTTACTAGCTCAGGAAATTCGTATTGAAAAACGTAATAAAACAGTTGATTCAATGTCTATCAATCTTGCAAATATCCAAGTTTCTAACCAAGGAAAGAAGAATACATCTTCTAATTCCACTTCTCAACAGAATCAGAATTATAGGAATCCTTTTGCAACATCTCGTAATTCTGGAAATGGAAATGGCAAAGGAAGAGGTAATGGTCGTGGGAAGACATCTTGGCAGAATCGACCTCAGTGTCAATTATGTGGTAAAATAGGTCATCTTAGTGGAAGATGCTATGGAAGGTTTGATCCTAACTTTCCAGGATTGGGGTCTGTGAATGGTATTGGTGGATCTTCCACTGGTTTTGTGAATTCTTCTAATTCTATTACTGGCTCAACACAATATGGTGGATCTGCTACTGGTTTTGGTGGTTCTTACCAGTTAAATTCTTCTCCTATGTCTGCTCAAATGGCTTCATATATGGCCACACCTGAATGTGTTGCTGATTCTGTATGGTATCCGGATTCTGGAGCCACAAATCATGTGACTGCTGATGCTCACAATCTCAATCCTCGAATTGAATATCAAGGACAGGATAGGATTCACATGGGAAATGGTACACCTCTCTCTATCAAACATGTTGGTTGTGCTTCTTTTCTGTCTCCTTTTACTCCAAAGGTCTTAAATCTAAATAATCTTCTTCATGTCCCATCTATTACTAAGAATCTTATTAGTGTGTCATCATTTGCTAGAGATAATAGAGTTTTCTTTGAATTCCATCCTGACTTTTGTCTTGTGAAAGATCAGGTTTCCAAGGATATCCTAATGGAAGGGAAACTTAAGGACGGTCTCTATGCTTTTGATTCTACTTCAGTTGATATAGGGAGGTTTTCCAATAATAACACAGTGAGCAAGTCTGATTTTAAGCAATTACCTAGTTTACATAATTCTTTGCCTATTGTTAATAATGTTGTTCTTTCTAATTCAAATTTCAATTTGTGGCATTGTCGTTTAGGACATCCTTCTGCTAAGGTTGTTCACAAAGTTCTTACTCAATGTAATCTACCTTTTACTAATAAAACAGCTTCTGATTTCTGTTCTTCTTGTTGCTTAGGAAAGGTTCATAAACTTCCTTTCTCTTCATCTGTTTCTCAATATACTGAACCCCTTCAATTAATACATACTGATTTATGGGGTCCATCTCCAATGCTTTCTTTTGGAGGTTATCAGTACTATATACATTTTATAGATACATTTTCCAGATTTACTTGGGTTTTTCCATTAAAACAGAAGTCTGATGCTCTCTCCTGTTTTATAAAATTCAAAATGATGGCTGAGCTTCAATTGGGAGTTAAAATTAAAGCTATTCAGTCTGATTGGGGAGGGGAATATAGGGCTTTTACAAATTTTCTAAATGAAAATGGCATTGTTCATAGACTTTCTTGTCCTCATACTCATGAACAAAATGGCTTGGCTGAAAGAAAACACCGGCATATCATTGAAACTGCATTAACCTTACTTGCTAATGCATCTATGCCTTTATCCTTTTGGGATGAGGCTGTGAAAACTAGTGTTTACTTAATAAACAGGTTGCCTACTGTGATTATTAATGGAAAAACACCACTGGAGTGTCTTTTTGGAGTCAAACTGACTATTTCGTGTTAAAAGTTTTTGGTTGTTCGACTTTCCCAAATCTTCGTCCCTATAATAAGCATAAATTTAATTTCAAATGATCGTTGTGTTTTTCTTGGGTATAGTTCTAATCATAAAGGGTATAGATGTTTAGATGCCAATGGTAGAGTTTATGTTTCTAGGGATGTCATTTTTAATGAACATTCTTTTCCTTATACAACTCTTTTTCCTATTCTAAATAATACTTGATGTGTCTATGTTGCCTTCCGCCCTTCCACCTCTTCTTCCAACTCCCTCTTGTTACTTCACCTTATATTCCAACCGCAACATCACATGTTGATATTGAGACACAAGTACCAATTCCTATTGAATGCGGTTCGTACTTCCTATTTCTCGTTGTTGATTTGAATGTGGAAGTGCCCATATCTAACACTTGTAATTGCCAGTTCTTGAATAATGGGGTATCTACTCCTTTTTCTCATCCTCATCATACTACTCCACCAGTTAATAATCATACTATGACAACTAGAGCTAAAGCAGGGGTTTTCAAACCCAAGATATTACTTCTTACAAAGGAACCTACTACTGCTAAGGAAGCTCTTGCCCATCCTCTCTGGAAGGATGCTATGAATGATGAGTTCTTGGCTCTAGCTCGAAACAATACATGGTCTTTAGTGCCTAGTCCTTCTCATAGGAAGATAATTGGTTGCAAGTGGGTTTTTAAACTGAAAGAGAACCCTGATGGTACTGTTCATAAGTATAAAGCCAGATTGGTAGTCAAAGGGTATCATCAAATGGCAGGTTTTGATTTTAATGAAACTTTTAGTCCGGTGGTAAAACCAACAACTATTCGGATTATTCTTACTCTTGCCTTGACTCATAAATGGTGCATAAGACAACTAGATGTCAATAATGCATTCCTCAATGGTACATTGTCTGAAGAGGTCTATATGGAACAGCCAGCTGGTTTTGTTGATTCTACTCACCCAACTCATGTATGTAAATTGAATAAGGCCTTGTATGGCCTAAAACAGGCCCCTAGGGCTTGGTTTGACAAGTTAAGTTCTGCCTTATTTCAGAAAGGGTTCAAATCATCTAAGGCTGATCAGTCTTTGTTTCTTTTAACTACATCCAGCTGTGTTATCTTTGTTTTGGTATATGTTGATGATATATTAATCATTGGAAATGATAAGATTTTCATAAATTCCCTTATTACACAACTTAATGCCACTTTTGCTCTTAAAGATTTGGGTGTACTTAACTATTTTCTTGGAGTTCAAGCCACTTTTACTTCTGATGGTCTTCATCTATCACAGTCCAAGTATATTACTGATCTTCTTAATAGAGTTAATATGAAGACAGCCAAGGGTATTGCCACTCCTCTTGCTAGCACAGAAAAACTTAATAAACATGATGGTAATCTGTTTGATGATGTACACAAGTATAGGAGTGTGGTGGGGGCTTTACAATATGTGACAATCACAAGACCAGAACTTTCTTTTGCTGTTAACAAAGTGTGTCAGTTTATGCAAGAACCAAGGGATACTCACTGGAGGGCAGTTAAAAGGTTGCTGAGATATTTAGCAGGTACTGTTTCTTTTGGTATTATGCTTAAACCAGCAACTCAGCTCAATCTTGTGGCTTTTTGTGATGCTGACTGGGCATCAGACCCGGATGATAGAAGATCCACCACTGGCTATTGTGTTTATTATGGTGGAAATCTTGTTTCGTGGAGTTCTAGAAAGCAGCCTGTCGTGTCTCGAAGTAGTACAGAGGCCGAATATAGAAGTTTGGCTTCTGTCACAGCAGAGTTGTCTTGGCTTCATCACTTGCTGTCTGAAATTACTTTTCAACCTCCAAAGGTGCCTATTGTCTGGTGTGACAATTTGAGTGCAGTCATGCTTGCAGCTAATCCAATACAACATGCTAGGACAAAGCACATTGAGTTAGACTTGTACTTTGTTCGGGAGAAGGTAGCTCAAGGTGTAATTGATGTTCAGGCATGTTCCTTGGTACTCGACTGGCGATGTTCTCACCAAAGCACTGCCTTCTTCCCGTTTTCTTTTGCTCAGAAACAAACTCTTGGTTGGGGAATGTCCACCATGAGTTTGAGGGGGGATATCAGAGAGTATTGTAATATAAGTTAGTTTTGGTTTGTTAGAGTGGTTAAGAGTTAGTTAGAGTTCTATGATTAACTACTCTTCTTGTATAAATATCTAATTATCATTAATACAAACTATCTCTTTCATCAGTCTTTTCACTTAGGATGAGTAGAGAACAAAGTACTTTAAAAAAAACAAACTATATGAATAATCAATTTTATATGGCTTCCTTTGTCTAATTTTAAAAGGCAATCCATGTAATTAATAAAGAACAAGTCAATCAATAAAATCACCCTCCCTCTCATCTTGAAAACATTGGCTCTTCTGCAATCGTCTCCAACAAAGGCTTCCTCGACCTACACATAGACATCCGATGCTTCAACTGTGGCGTTGAAAATTCCTCCAAAACATTCAAATTCAACTTTTCTTGTGATTCCTCTTCTCCTTCCTTCACATCTTCAGACAAAACATTAACAGATTTCTTGTAAACAATCCGAGGAATATTTCCACCAGACACCTGTTTTGCGGCCGAATTCGCAGAGAGGAACAAAACCCCCATATCCGCCACTGAGACTACCGAATTCACCTTCTTCATCGGAAACATAACGTAAATATTAGCCATTTCCAGGTCTTCGTCTGCCGTTAGAGGAGAAAATCTTCGACCAACATGGAGAGATTGAGAATTTACGAGGAAGAAATTCGGCATCTCAAACATGAGCTCGGCAGCTTTCATCGGTTCGTGAAACTGTCGAATTTCACCGCTCGGAAAGATTACCGTTGTCGCGCTCGAGTTTTTACCACCAGCTGGAGTTGAAAGGGTACAAGAGATATAATTCCCCATGCTTATATAACCAAAATCAAAACAAAACTAAGTGGAACAATATATCTTCAGTTTTGAGAGATTGATCTGGAGTAGGAATTCAATTCGATCAAAGTCGGGTTGCAGAATCGACTCAACCACTCACGGATATTAAAAAACGATCCAGAGCTTGGAGAAGATTTTTGAGTTATGGAATGGTTGCGTTTGAGGAAGAGAAGTGAGTAATATATAGAGAGGGAGGAAAAGGTCGTAATATTGACAATGTTATATTGGAAAAGTCAAACTACGAAATGTAGAATATTAGCCAGTTGTTCTTTGAATATGGTTGACATTATTATTACTCAATCCGCGTGGAAGGAAACGAAAAAGTAAAACAAATACAATCTTTTCGCAATAAAATAATATTTAAAAAATATATTTACTTGTTTATTTTAGGGTTAAGAAAATAAAATCTGCTTTAATAGATTAAAATTTGTCAATTTCATTACAGCATGCAAAGGTTTTGGATAAAAATCATGAGGTCAGCTCGTTTCAGCATGCTTCATATATGGAAGATAAACAAATATAATAAGATTTATATATTTTTATTCATTTTAATATTCTTTATTATTCAAAATAGTGCAAAGTCTTGTGCTAACAATAAATTATAATATAATATTTATGTTAACATAAAAAATTGGAATAATTACGTATCTAACAAAATTTTGAATAATATTTATACAAATATCATCTCTAAAACGTATTTACAAATATATCATTTAAAAATAAAGTCCATGGCTAATTGATTATGAAGGAAGATTTATTGACTTTGAAATATACTCAAATTAATTTAATAATTGTCTTCGATTTTGATTGATAATAAATTATGGTTAATCATTGATTAAAAAAGTCATAATAATGACATATTTATGTATATGTTATTGAAAAGTACTAAATTTTGTTTTTAAAATGTTATATATATAAATATAGTATTTTAAAACAAAATAAAACACAGTATGATTATTCAGATTTTTTTATTTTTTATTTTTAAAAACTACATGTTTAAAAATTATTGGGTAAAATACATTTTTGGTCGCTATAGTTTCACTTTGGTTTCATTTTCATCCCTGTCTTTCAAAATCGACTTTTTTCGCCCCCTGTACTTTCCAAAACCCACTTTTTCCGTCCTTCGTTAACTTCTCTCCTGGGACATAAACGGCTAGTTTATGTGCAATTTTTCTTGCTTATGTGGCATCGAAGAAGGAGAAGAATGAAGGAGAAATCTAAGGAGAAGTAGCAAATCGAAGGAAAAGATCTGAGTATCAGGTGAAATACGCAGACGAAGTACGAAGTAGGCGTGGAAAAGCCCAATTTATCAGCGAAAGTCGAACGCCAAACCACAGTGTTCATTCCAGCAGCCTTCAATTCATCAGCGTGGCGCTGCAGATTCCACTCGAAACGAAAGATTGAGAGAGAGAGAGAGAGAGAGAGAGAGAGAGAGAGAGAGAGAGAGAATGGGAGGAAAGCGAATTCGAGGGATAGAGAGAAATTTCAGAGCTGCTCATGGAGCTACAATCGTCTTCTACCTCCGCTTGACGTATCCAAAGCTGATGCTTTACCCTCTAAACTCTTCAAGTTAATCTCTTTCACTTCCTCTCAGCCTCAAGGTCTTTCCTTTATCTATCTCTTTTTTTTTCTATTACTTTTAATCTTGTTCCAATCAATAACTCCCTTACCCTTTGCTTTTCATAGATTCTAACATGGTTTCCAAGGATTCAAAGCAGAAGCACAAGAAGAAATCATCCGTTCAGGTTGAAAAGGTTCATTCTTCTCCTCCTTCGATTTCTCCTTCATTCTTCTCCTTCTTCGATGCCACATAAGCAAGAAAAATGCCACATAAGCTAGCCGTTTATGTCCCATACGGAGAAGTTAATAGAAGAACGAAAAAAGTGGGTTTTGAAAAGTACAGGGACGAAAAAAGTCAGTTTTGATAGTACATGGACAAAAATGAAACCAAAGTGAAACTATAGGGACCAAAAACGTATTTTACCCAAAATTATTTTAGTATAATCACTACAAAAAAAAGGCAATTTGCGACCAGAAATTTGCGACCAACTGGTCGTTTCTATAGTATAATGCGACCAAAAAAGCGACTAACATGGTAGAGGAAAAAAAGCTGGTAGGTCCGGACTTTGTGCGATTGTATAGTCACAAATATACGACCAAGCATGGTTGGTCGCAAAAAAGTCAACATTTTAAAAAACGACCAGGTGGTTGCTTAAAAAGTGACCATCTGGTCGTAATTTAAGTTGAAGATAAGTGACCAGGTTGGTCACATGAAGCGATGACCACGTGGTCATTTTATAAGCGACCAAATGGTCACTTTTCTACTCAGGACAAAATGCGACCAAATGGTCGTTTGTTCCTGGAAAAATACGACCATCCGGGTCGTAATGTAAGTTGAAAAAAAGTGACTAGTTGGTCACATGAAACAGTGACCACCTGGTCTTTTATAAGCGACCATGTGGTCACTTTTGTACTCAGACAAAATGCGACCAGATGATCGTTTATCTTAGGGTAAATACGACCATCTGGTCGTATTTAATAAATATTTTATTTATTTATTTAAATTACAATAATTAGTTAATTAATTATTATTTATTTATTTAATTAATATTAAAATTTAATAAAAAAATTGGAATTAAAATAAAAATATATATAAATCAAATATTCAAAAAATGTTTTATACAGAAGAAAGCATCCTAGAAATACTGCGGAGGGGCGGGGGGTGGCGGAGGAGGCGTCGATGATGAATGGCCGCCGTCTAGGGATCTGAAGTACGAGGCCAAAGATGCTGCGACCTGGGCCTCGACCCATGCATGCATATCAGCCTCAATCGTAGCGACTCGAGAAACGAAGTCGTCACGCATAGCGTCCATGTCGGTGTGAAGCTGTTGAACCTCTGCGCTTAGCGGTTGCTCAACCAAAGAAGGGCCGGCGCTAGTGCTCGCTCCGCTCCTCTGAGGCCGGGGCACATCCGCGTAAAGGCGTCGCCTATACGAGCTGAGCCCAGGAACTGATCCATCAGGCCGAACCCCTCCAGCAGCCTTCAAGAACGCCTCTCTACAGTCTTCCTGAGTTGGTTGCGAGTCTGGTGTGGGCAACCGCTGACTCAACGACTCCGTGAAACGTTCCTAAACATTTAAAATTCAGAAAATAAAATAGTTAATATATAAGTTAGGAAAAATTTTAAAGAAAAAATAATAATTGAAAAAATTATTAAATACCTGAACTGCTTTCGCCTTATCGTCGATGAACGTCCCGTCCTTCTTCATGTGAAGAATGCGGTGCAGCTCATCAAGCGAGACAGGGAGACCGTGCTTCGCTTCCTAAAAATATTAGAGAGATTAAAGAAGAAAAAAATAATAAATTTATAACTAATTGAAAAAAGAAAACAAGAAAAAAGTACGTAAAAAAACAAAAAAAAAACTTACCAATCGACGATGGTGCTCGTCGTGGGACCGGGCCCCTGCTGTGTGTTTGGTGGGATTCTTCGCGCGGTTGGCCTTATTCCTCCTTGACACTGCCATGCCCTCAGAAGTGCTCAATCTCACAACAAGCCGCCCGTGGTCCTCCGGGCTTATCCACACGGGGCGGTTTGCTGCTTGCTTTCTGCGCGCCCGGTACATGAGGTCCTTGAGTCGATCCCAGACGTGATTGTCCCATAGGGGGAACAATCTACCGTCCATGATATCGGGATCGATAACAGGAATTTTGCCTTGAAAAAATTGAAATAAAAAATTGTTAAAGTAATAAAGTAATAAATTTATTTCTATAAATTTCAAAATTAATTAATTATAAAAATAAATGATGTTTTTTACCTTCCAATTGTCGTACATCCGACGTTTCTCCGTCGTCAGAATCTTCTGCCAGCGAAGGTTGCTGGGTAGAGGCATGTTGTGGAGGACTTCACGAAACCGTTTTGAAATGGTTGTATGCGGCTGTACTCTGCAAAAACATAAAAATATTGTGATATTAGAAACAATTAGTTAACAGAAAAAAAAAAACACTTTTAAAAATGTTGAAATATTTAAAAATTAAGTAATTAAAACAATAAAGAAAATTACTTACGTATCCCCTTCAATCCGAAGGGTAGAGTCTACTGCCCGAGGAGGTTGCGTGCCTGAAGTGGAGGGTCCCGCTGGATCAAACCCTGATGCAGACCCTGATGCTCCCCTGGGAGTCGTAGCCTGGGAGTCTTGCGGCAATCGTGGTGTCGCAGTCGGGTCTCGATGGATCGCATCATCAAGCGTGGCGGCAAGTCCTGGCCAGAATCAAGAGGATGATGTCCAACTCCTCGTAGTCAGTGCATCGGGGCGTGGCAGAGAGACGGATGCGGAGTCGCCTCGTCAATCGCGTCGTCAGGCTCTTTTCATTCGGGGGAGGACGTCGTCTGTCGGTCATAATCCTACAACTAAACAAAACTAATTTAATACTAATTACGTAATTAAAATATTGAAATAAATTAAATTAATTAATGAATGAAATAATCTAAATTAAATTGATTAAATAATGTAAATTAAACTAACATAAATTAATTAACTAATTTAAACTAAACTAATTAATTAATTTGAATTAAAGTAAATTAAAATTAGATTAAATGAACTAAAATGAAGTAATTAAAGTAAACTAAGTAGTGAAGAATTAAACTAAAATTAAGTAAATTAAAGTAAATTAAGTAATGAAGAATTAAACTAAATTAGATTAATTGAATTAAAATTAATTAAATTAAACTAACATTAATTAATTAAAACTAAAATAAACTAAACTAATTAATTAAATTAAAGTAATCTTAAATTTGCTTAAGCGAACTAAGTAATTAATTAAAGTAAACTAAGTAATGAAGATTTCAACTATTAGATTAAATTAAACTAAAATTAATTAAATTTAACTAACATTAATTAATAAAAACTAAACTTAACTAAACTAATTAATTAAATTAAACTAAATTAAACTTAGATTAATTGAACTAAAATTTATTAATTAATTAAAGTAAACGAAATTAGATTAATTAACCTTAAGTAAACTAAGTACTTAATTAAACTAAATTACATTAATTAAACTAAAATTAATGAAATTAACAACATTAAACTAAAGTAATTAATTAATTAAAGTAAACTAAAATAAACTAAGTAATTAATTACACTAAATTAGATTCATTAAACTACAATTAATGAAATTAACAAAATTAAACTAAACTAATTAATTAAAACTAAGTAAACTAAATTTAAATGTAACCTAAAACTAACTAAAATCTAAAACTAACTTAAAACTTAAAATCTATACGCAAACTAACCTCGTAATAGAAACCGCGATTGGAGGTTTAGGGTTTTTAGGTTTAGAGTAGGAACGAGGAATGGGAACGGGGAAAAAATAACGGGGAACGGAAAGGGGGAAAGAGAGAAAAGAAAGAAAAGAGAGAAAGAAAAAAGGAAAGGAAAAAGAAGAAACGGGGGAGGAAACTGATCTGATTTTAAATCAGACTTTACGACCAAATGGTCGCAAATATGTAATCATGAACAGAAACGAAAGGTCGCGCGTGCTGGGGAAATTACGACCACCTGGTCGCATTTTTATACATATGTGTGACCACCTGGTAGCATTTATTGAAAAAGCGACCATCTGGTCGCCACTTTGCCATTATCCAGAGCAGCTGTCATATCACGCGTCCCATCAAATATTGCGACCATATGGTCGCAATAATGAAATTCACCGCCAAAAATTGCGACCAGCAGGTCGTAATATTTAAATTCACCGCTATAAATTTCATGAAAACTTAAATTTACCTCTTATATTTGCGACCAGATGGCCGTAATTTAACTTATATTTTTTGAAAAATATAATTCTACTTTTCCACCAATGCGACCAACTGATCGCCTTTCCCTTCTAAATTACTACCATGCGGTCACCTTTTGTGTTAAATTGCGACCACATGGGGTCGCAAATATTAATATATCTATATATTTTTTTATCATTCATTAAAGAAATAGTTTTAATAAAGACATACACAGTGAATAATAAAGTTACAAAATGTCTAATTCATCATCCTCAGTTTCTTCGGTTGTCACTTATTCTTCTTCTATTTATTCGTCGGATTCATCGTCTCAAAGATGTCCGTCACATAAAGTCTTCTTCTTCTTCTTCTTCTTCTTCTTCTGTTTCTTCATCGTCTCGAATAAATTCAGCATCAATGTCACGTGTGTGAGAAGTGGAAGCATTTGCATCATCATCATGCAATGTTATCGTTCCATCGTTCAAAGGACGAACAGTACTTGCATTCTGACCATCGTCGATTGCACGACATCTTATCTCATCTTCTTGAAAAGCAACAGCTCCCTCTGCACCGTCGTCTTTCTTGGACAAGTTTTCTTCTACCTGGCGTGGTTTAACTTTACAAACAACTAACCAATCTGTTAGATCTTGTCTATTAATCGGATAGTTCAGGTAATAAACTTGAATCGCCTGTGAAGCCAGGACAAATCTATCAGCGGTGCGTATATGCTTAGACTTGTTTACCTCAACGATTTGTAAATGATCAAGCTTACAAACTCCACCTCGTTTGGTTGTCTCGAACCAAGTGTCGTTGAAAAGAACAATGCGTTTTAGCGTCGGACTTGCGTATTGAATCTCAAGAATCTCATCGATTACTCCGAAGTAATCGTCTTCGTTTGTGCCGAACACATGACCTTTTATGCAAACACCACTGTTGTTTGTTGCCCTGTTAACTGAATGCGCCTTCGTTTGAAATCTGTAACCGTTACCGACATATCCAGTATATGACCTTGCAATCCGTCCAGGTCCCTTTGCCAAAGAAATAATGCCAGGATTATCTACCGGTAATGTAGGGGAGTCAACCTGTCATTGTTCATATACAGTAATGTTAGGAAGATATTATTTTTTTCAACAAATTGCCACGGTTTTTTTGACAATTTAAAATAACTCACGTATGCACTGAACTAAAAACGAAACTCTTTGTCGATTATTGACCCCTCCTCAGCGGCTGTAAGACCAACTCGTGTCATTCGAACGAATAAGTTTAGAAATAATCTGTATGTTACAAAAATAGTTAGCAAATAGTTTGTAATTGTTTATGCGATGAAATAATGTTAACTTACGAACTCACTCTATGTAAGGCTCGATCTTTGCGCACTTGCATAACACGTATGTCTGCATTACGTGATACTCAGAATCGGTCAACGGCCTACGGACGTAAGTACTTGTGGGTAGGTAGAATGTGTAGAAAACATTTACATTTGATATCACTGTACTTTATACGTGTACATTACAAATTAACTATGCTTACCTTTCAAATGGGTACATCCAGCGGTAATGTACCGGACCCATTAAAAATGCCTCGTATGGAAGATGCACTGGAAGATGCTCCATGGAGTCAAAAAAGCCAGGTGGGAACATTCGCTCCAACTTACAGATAATAACAGCGATCTCTGAACTCATTGAAGCGACAATAGCTTCAGTCAGCTCTGTACATGTCAAGTCCCTGAAAAAAACACTCAACTGTGCAAGCGGCTCCCAATGTCTATTCTCTAGAAACGGTCTGAACGCGACCGACATCAATTGTTGCATGAATACATGATAGTCATGGCTTTTCATCCCGAACATGATATGCTTTTGACTGTCTATACACAGACTCAAATTCGAAACGTATCCGTCCGGGAATTTGATTGATTTGATCCACTCAAATAATGTTTTCTTTTCATCCGTCGTCAACATGTACTTTGCTTTTGCGTAATTATCATTGTCGTCAGGCTCCAACTCAGGAAGGTGACATATCTCCCGTATATCATAACGTGCCTTCAAATTGTCCTTCATTTTTCCCGGAACGTTCAAAATCGTATTGAAAATGTTGTCGAAGAAATTCTTCTCGATATGCATTACATCCAGATTGTGTCTGATCAGTAGATCTTCCCAATACGGTAGATCCCAAAAAATACTCCGTTTCTTCCAACCCGTGTTTTTCCAGCCGCATTGTTTGCACTCTCTGCACCGTCCAATGTAATCTTCTGCATCCCTATAGCATATATACCGTGAAGAATCTCCCTTCCACTATGCATTGTTGAGGGGGGTATCGTTTCTTACTCGTCGACCCTTCTTCCAGTCAATGCCGTTTGAACGGAAAGTATGATTCAACGGTAAAAATCGACGGTGACAATCAAACCAACAAGTTTTCCGACCGTTTCTGAGATAAAATACATCTGTGTCTAGCATGCAATGTGGACATGCGTATTTCCCCGTCGTACTCCATCTTTCAAGAGAAGTAGATTGAGGTTCACACAATTAACTACACTGACTAAGGAAAGCAATAATAAAAGCTAAACACATACTCAAAAATGTATATGAAAGCAATTAAAGATCAACATACCTGACAACATTGAATACGCAAAGAAGTCATTGATCGTCCAGATTAACGCGGCGCGCATCAAGAAATTTTGTTTCTTCGAAATGTAGTACGTCATAACACCGTTATACCACAACCTTTTCAACTCTGCAATAAGTGGTTGCAAATACACATCCAATTTCTATTTTGGACTTTTCGGCCCAGGTACGATCACTGTTAGAAAAATCACTGGGTCTCGCATGCACATCGAGGGAGGCAAGTTATACGGGGTTACAATGACTGGCCAAACTGAATATTGTGCCTCGGATGCCCCGAACGGGTTAAAGCCATCCGTGCATAAGCCCAATTTGACGTTTCTCGGATTTTATGCAAAATCAGGATGATAATTATTTAAATGCTTCCATGCCGCAGTATCTGAGGGATGTCTCATAACACCTTCATCGTGTGAATGCTCGTGATGCCATCTCATGTGCGAGGCTGTCACATCTGATGCATACAACCGTTGCAGACGTGGGGTCAGCGGTAAATAGAACATGCTACCGTACGGAATGAGGTTGCGTTTCTCTTGTTTATATCTTGGAAGAAAACAGAATTTACAGTGATGCAGATCCTCATCCACATCCCAGTAAATCATGCATCCATTCCGACACGAATCTATTTTTTCCACGGGTAAGCCAAGTCCCTCCACTAGCTTTTTCGTGTCGTACAAACTGTTGGGCATAATATTTTCTTCTGGAGCACATCGACGAAACCACGATGCAATCGAATCAAATCCTCTAGCGGTATGTTGTCTCGCGCCTTTATATTTAACCTTCAGAAAGCGTAAGAAGCAAGTTGACTTACCTGACACCCATCGTACAATGATGGTGGCCGTTGTCTTTAGCATCTCGTGCATCTTACATGCGTCCGGATTCATTTCCTCTTCAACAACCCGTTCATCTTCGTCTACGTTTAAACTTTCACGGAAATTTCCATTGCCCCCATACCCCGCACCATCAAGTATCATTTGCTGCATCTGACTATACTGTTGTTCATCATTCCGTTCTTCGGCAACAACCTCTACATTCGAGCTGCTACCTTCGTATCATCTCGATTCATGTAATGGAGCGTCGAACATTTCCTTTGTTTCCCCCTGAAACACCCAGTGGTAATAATTCTGCACAAATCCCCGACTATAAAGATGAACATTCAAATCTGTAACCGGTATGATTCTACTATTGTCGCATTTCCTGCACGGGCAACGTAGCTTTCCACCATACTTTTCATAATAGACAGTTGTCATGCAAAACTCAACAAACTGTTCAACCCCGGCCACGAACTCATCGTTCAAATACCCATCTATCAAACGAACATACATCCACTCTCTCATTTTCTTTTCTTTCTTAATGCTAACAAACAATGGGAGGAGGGATTTTATAATGGACTCCCCTGGTCATTTGTGACCAGATGGTAGTATTTTTGCTACCAACTGGTCGCATTTTCCCGCCAAAATTTCCCGCCATTTTCCTCACTACCCCGGGTCACATCAAGTCACAGCATTTACGACCACATGGTCACTTATTTTGGTGACCACTTGGTAGCTTTTCTTCCACCAAATTGTTTATCTACCACTGGTCACATAAAATCACAACATTTGCGACCATATGGCACTTAACAATGTGACCACATGGTAGCTTCTCTCCCGCCAAATGTTTAAGCTACCCTGGTCACTAAAGGTCACCAAAATTATGACCATATGGTCACTTTGAATTGTGACCACTTGGTAGCCTTTCTCCCGCCAGATTTACGCGCCTTTTTTTTCTACTAAATGATACCTCATGTCACAAAATTGCGACCATATAGTCGTAATTTTGCAGTGACCATATGGTCACTTTCTTCCCACCAAAAATTCGCGCCATTTTTTATGACTAATATTTTGCTTGGTCGAAATTTGGTCTCAAAAAAGTGACCAGATGGTCGTTTTTAGTCAAACTTCATATTTACTACCAGAGTGGTCACCAAGAACCGGAAATTAGAAACCGAACCCTTTTTCCTTTACCTTGGCCGAGAACCCCTTGTTTTACCTGGCTGTTTTGACATTTTTTTTAGTAATTAGATCGTTTGATGTTTGGTAATTAATACGTTTAGTTATGTACTTTACTTGTAAGTTTGATCCGCAAGAAACCGTTCACACATCCAACGAGTGGCGGTTTTCCTACGCTTCCTAGAGGTGAGTTTAAAATGAGCTTAAGTGTTTTTATGGGTTCAGATTACTTGACGAATTAGTTGGATTGAGGTTAAGGGACGTAGTTGTATAGAAGGATAATGAGGTGGGAAGTGTATTTGGTGAAGGAAAGTGCATTTAGACGAGGCTATCCTCATTGGTTGGAATCAAGTTTTGGGGAGTAATGTGAACTTTGAAGTTTAATAGGCTTGGCAGTTGAGACTGTATGTGACGGTTCAGGATGTAGACTTCTGAGGGGAAAAAGGAAGGGGATAGTTCTAGTATGCGTTAGGCATCCTCCTAGTTAATACTCTATTTACTTTAAGAGTTTTGAAAGAATAGAAACCGTAGTGACAATGGTGACAATATATGAATGGTGACAATAGTGACTATGGTAACAATGTATGTATGGTGACAATAGTTACTATGGTGACAATAAGTACAGTGACTATAGCGTTGTTATACGCAGGACGACAATATAATCACGGTGACTATAGAGTTGTTATACGCGAAGTGACAATGGAAGATTGTGATTGTGACATGGTAGTTAGGACTGGCTTTAACTGTGCCTATCATACTTATTTCTTCGTATGTTCGTTCTGAATTGTGAATGGCTATATAATCTCATTGTAAATGTGCTCGGTTTTGTGGTTAAGTGCTTGGTTGTAGTTACTCGATTAAATTATTGGACACTATTTCCAATAAGGACTTCGGTCCATAGATTCACTTGAATTCATTTTCTTCTCACTAGTTTTATGCAAATGTTGCTACACTACAATCTTTACAGTACGCCTCGTGGATGTGGTCAAGGTAGTGGTCGTGGCTCCGCACTGCTGGTCGTGCGATGAGTCCCGGGATATGGATTTGTGGCATCGAGGAATACTAGTCTTTTGGATGTTTTGTAAACTTGTTTAGTTTGTGACTTGAGCTCGAGAGAACGTTGTTTTGAGTTTTAAACTTAATATGATGTAGTTTATGTTTTCTTAAACTTAGGAAATGCGCATTTTCCATTTTTCTCTGATGTGAACCATGTAAAACAGGTTTTTGTTAGTTCGATTTTCAAATGGAACCATGCGAATTTTCTGTAAAAATGTTGTCTTCCGCTGCGTTATGTTAATGTGTTTTAAAAGGAGTTGGGTCGTCACATTTACTATTTTTGAAAATATCAATTATGGAAGTGTCATTTTTGTATATCATAACTATTAAAAAAAATTATTTTAATACTTTTTTTAAAATAAAAAAAGAATGTCATAAATTTGTTGTAAAAATAAAATAATAATCAAACAAATTCTAAATTAATCTAAAGAATGTTAAAAGCTTAATTGATTGATTAATTTATTATTATTATTTCAAAAAACACCTAATATACAACTCATGCATGCACTTGCAGAGTAAACGATTATATGGAGGAGATTAGATAGACATGAAGAATAAATGAAAAGGGAAATTAAAGGGAAGCTGCTGCAATTTCTGCCCAGTTAGAAGCCAGTAACGATGTCGGTTATTAGTATATTAGAAATGCGGTTTGTTCTTTACATATGCTCTGCCGCGTTACAGGGTCCTATGTAAATATGCAATTTCAAAATTAAATTTTGTTTGTTGAATGTGATAGTGGGGAGAGATTATTCTATATAATCGTATTTCATTTTTACGGAGACACGTGTCAACGTAAACATAATTTTACTTGTTTAGATATTAATTTTCCTTTTTATAAAATCAATGTGTAACATAAATAATTATTTATTTCTTAACTATATATTTCAAATTAGTTCCAGAATAGTCTCGAGTTCTAATAACGCTACGGACATACGTGTTAACGTAAACATAATTTTACTTGTTTAGATATTAATATTCATTTTTATAAGACGGATGTATAAGATAAATAATTATTTCTTTCTTAATTATCTATTTAAGATTAGTCCCAGCATAGTCTTGAGTTCTAGTAACGCACAATCATTTGAAGATGTGAACAACATTAATTAATTAATTAAGTGAAATTTCAATGTATGACTTTATTTTTATAAAAATATTTATTAACATGAATTTTTTTTTTTTAATATTAATCCTAGATTGATTATGGTAAATAAAGGGGCTCTTGCAATAATAGCAAAAATAGGTCTAATATTTGTAAAAATAGCAGTAAAAAAACATATTTGCAAAAATAGCAGAAAAATTAAATTCACACCTAAAATATTACAAAAATGTCACTAGTGATCAGTGATATCTTCACAAGTAATCACTGATTAGTAATCAACTGATATCCTGATTTTTGTGCATGAATCACTGATTAGCTGATAGTAATCACTGATTATTTTATAAGTTATCACTGATATCTCTGATCACATGAATGGAGGTTTTTAAAAATCTGCTATATTTGCAAATACTTTTTAAAACTGCTATATTTATAAATATTGCTAAAAATTATACTACCCAATGAAATTTCCCGTAAATAAATGTGTTGCCGGCACAACAAAAGTTATTGCGATGCTTCAAGGTTGTGAGGTGTATTTTAGAATGGCGGGATTCAAACTCCCACCGTCGCAGTTACAAGGAATGAGTTTTACCACTCTACCAAGTGTGCTTTGCGCATTTATCAAACTAGAAGAAAAGGAGAATTCGAGAGCTCCTCTATCTCTCCACTATAAGAATTTTGACAATAGGTGACACAAGTAAAAACTATAGACCACGCTAGGATAAAAAATCCGGATGAATAGTGATTTTAAAAAAAAACCCGTCACCTTTTGTTGAAGAGAAAAAAGCCTTTTTAACATAAAAAAATTGCTGCTCGTTTCACGCTCAAACCTTATCTCTTCATATCCGTTTCACGATCTCTCTCTCTCTCTCTCTCTCAATCGCTCTCCCTTCAGGCTTCAAGATCCAATCTAACCATTGCTCTCCTTTCTCTTTCACTTTGGTTTGATTTGATTCGATTCAATCTCAGCATCGTTCTCTTCGATTCAATCTCAAAATTTTTCTCTTCGATTCAGACTCAACATTTCTCTCTTCGATTCAGACTCACCATAGCTCACTTTGATTCACTCTCAAAATCGTTCTCTTTAATTTTCTTCGATTCATTCTCTTCATCTGACTCCCACCTCTTTGTCTAAACCCTTAATCCCACTTATCAAAAGATTTTGCTCGAAACCTTAGGGTTTCGAAGACAAGTTGGAATTTTGAACAATAGGGTTTGAAATTTCAAAGATTTTCTAAGCCAGTGGTTTTGGATTTTCGAAGAGAATGATTTGAAAGCAAGGGTTTCAGGTAATTTTGTTTTTTGTTTTCCCAAAAATCTTGATATTATATATGAAGCAAGAACGTCATTTTGCTCCAAATTTGAAGGAAAATGTGTGATAAGAATGGTGAACAATAGTTTTGATTGATGTTTTAGGCTAAAATCTTAGTTGTTTTTCTCTTCACAAAGACATAAATAAGCTACGAAGATTTCTATATAATTTATCCTCTAATTTTTATAAGATGCATCATGTAAAAATTTAGTGCAAGCTTTATTTTGAACACACTCGGCCACTTATACACATCTTATTAGTAGCATTATTGGTGTAGTGTCTGCTATTAATTCAATTGTTATTTATAATAGTAGAAACTGTATAAATTTAATTGAAAACCAAATATGTTTTTCTAAGTTTGTTGCTTCCAAATCCATGTCCATGTGTAGGTGTGATTGGGATGTGACTTGAAGGTTTAAAAAATTTCGTTCCTTGCATCTTCAAGAGATCAAACTAAACTAATCAAAGGCTCTGAAATTTCCATCCTTTTTATAATATAGCTGAGTAGAGGGAATGTTGATTATTCAAAAAAGGTTTGGCCTTTGAATAAAAATGATGTAAATGGATAATTAGGCACAAGAAATGAGTGGCTCGCAGCAGGGAAAAAAGGTTTTTATTGACGGCAAATGATAAGTTTTAAATTTCTGTTTTCCCTTTTTCTGCTTTTTCTCTTATCTAAGTTATTTCTTGTCGTTCTCTTGAAGGAAAACCAAAAGTTGAGGTTAGTAAAAATGAGAGAGTTCATTTCGATTCTCATTGGTCAGGTTTGTATCCAAGTCAAAAAAATCCTGTTGGGAGCTTTATTATCTCAAGCGCAGCATTCAGGTATTTTTTCCTTCGATCTGTTTTATATTTGTGTATTTTGAGGATTATTTTTACTTGCATCTGATGATATTTTGTTAGATTTCTTGTTTTCGAATAAAATGACTCTACAGTTCCCCGTTTTCCCTTTTTATTTTGAGCGAAGATGGCAGTTAAGTCATGCATGGAGTGTTAAAGTTTCCTTTGTTTTTTTCCACCAAGTTACTTTCTTAATTATCGTGCTTGACAAGTATATATAGCCATGAGTTTGAGTTCTGTGAAAAAGTGAAGGAGAAGTTAAGTAATGTTGATGATTACCAAGAATTTTTGAAACATCTCCATATCTATAACAAGGAAATAATTATTACTAGAGAAGAACTTCAGTCTTTTTTTTTATAATAAGAGAAGAACTTCGGTCTTTTGTATGGATACTTTCATACTTTCCATTTGTCTCTTCATTTAATGACATATATTTTTCTTGATGATCATATATTTTTAACATGGAAGGATATATATTTTAGTTATGGCTTTCTGTAATGTGAGACCCATTAATGCAGTTTCATTTATCCTTCACTTACATTCTTAAGGACTTTTTTGTTCCAATTCTAGTAGCTTAACGATCCACTAATTATTTCCATGTCTTTGAAATGAGATTTTGATGATAACATTTAATGTGACTTAAATTTTCTATAGAATTCCTTAACCCATTATTCTTTTTTAAATTAGAGGATTCTGATTCATGGTCGCACTATGGAAAACTTCAACTTTTACTCAAATATCAAATATATTTAATTTCTTTGCACTTTTTAGGTTCTTTGTCTGGTTGCCATGGAAAAACTCATCTCCTTCAAACCTCATCTCCTTCAAACCTGATTATATACGTGATGCAAAAATAAAGGTGATATTTCTAAATGAAAGAAATCTTATATATATACATGCATGTTCTTTGAAGACTTGTTTACTATTTTATTTTATTGAATAATGTCTAATATATACATGTATGTTCTTTGATGCTTTTTGTTTATCCATTTATAGATTTATTCCTTTTATTAAAAGACTAGCTGGAAGTACATAATGCTTTTTGTATGTTCTTTGATGCCTTTTGTTTATCCATTTACAGTCAACTTTGATTATTTGTTTTTAAATATTATGGTTAGTTATTGTTTGTATTATTCTATGTGTTGAATTCGAAAGAAAAAAAAATCATTTACTTGTTCAAGACTTGGCTTGGACTACTAGTGCCATGTCAGTCTCTTCTCATTTCTTTCTTTTAATTCATTCATTCTGTTTTCAATGTCAGGTTCTTGAAATTTGTTGATAGGTTCATTGATTTGGTGGTCTCTGTTTATGTAACTGTTGCTCATGTCCTTCTTTCCATTCTCTTTCAATATTTCTTTTTATACCATTTTTGTCTTCAGTTTTTCTAGTTGTTAAGTTGTTCAAACTAGAAAAACTGAAGAGAAAAATATAATGAAGTAATGAAGAGAAAATATAATGAGGATGAGGCAGAAGAGAGGGGCAATTAATGACTTAAAGATATGGTATAGTTTCTTATTAGTATAGTTTCTTTTATTTATTACTACTTCTATTTTTAATAGATTCAATGATTTTTGTTGCGATATCGCATATGACAATTAATGTTCTTTAAAATTTATACACTATAAGAAAAATGACAATAGGACACACTAAAGATTTCCGATAATGGGGTTTTTTAGGAAAATCTAAAGCTTCAAGCCTTTTGTTTATGGATTTTGTTCTATGTATTTTGCAGAAATATAGAGCATAAACTCTTATGAGAATTTTGATTGCAAGGTCAATGGGCCAAGAAAAAAAGCACCTAAGAGATGTTTGTTCAATGGAAGAAATGGGGAGAAATGATGGTTCCAAATGGATATTATTCTGAATCTGAAATTAAAAATGAATTGGATGTGAAGAAGATTTTTTTTTACAGAGTTTGTCTAAAGAAGATTCTGAATATGAAATTAAGCGATGTTTCACTCAATGACAAAGATTTTGATTTGATTTCTATTTAGTTCATTTAAAAAACAACTTGATTTCAATTTTGTTCTCTCAATGATTTCTATTTTATTCTCTCAATGATTTCGATTTAAATCATCTCACTTTCAACCGTGATTTTTGCACTTTGTAGATTATTAAACCCTTGGCTTCTTCATTCCCAGAAATTAGGCCTCAAATTCAAATGTTTTCTCTGGTATATGCTCTCTCTCGATTCGTTTTTCTCTTCTTTTTTAGTTTTTTCACCTTCATTATGACACTTATTTTCTTGTTTGTTTAAACAACTTAAACTTAAATAGTTTCATTAATTATTTAGGGAAAGGAGATAGTTTTAAGACCACACGTTTTATTGAATTAACCATCTTTTCTTTTGCTATGCAATTGCATCAAACTCATGAAACAAACTCAGGTCCAGACACCCCAACATAAAATACTTAAAAGAGGTAAGATCAATGGAATTCTCTTGATTTGGGCAATTCCCATATTCACATTTATGAAATTCATGATCTCAACTTTCTATGATCTCTCTTATTTAAGTTTTTTTTTTGGACTCTTTGATGAGGTTATATATGGAATTTACTGGATGGAATCCTCCTCCTTGCTATGAAAATATATTAAAGCTTGAATATCATGTTACTAATATCATTAGTTTGGAATTGTCTTTTTAATTGAATTAGCTCAAATGATTTCTTGTTTTTTTTTCTTTTATCATTGTGTTGTTTTGCTGAACGTGAAAAAAGGTGGCTTTGTTGGGTGGGGCAATGCCTTGGAATTTTTTGGTCAATGTTTGAAGTCAAGATAGTGTAAAGATTTGTTTAGAATGGAATCAAAGGATGGTATTATTATGTTCTTGGATTGAAATTAAAACTAAAGATCTTTCATGGTCTTCATTGGTTAATCTGAAGCTGGTAGTGGATATCTGGAATGTTTGTATAAAGATAGCTTGATTTGATTTCATTGAGAATTTCTTACCTTGTACAAATCTTGTCTTCCATTTTTCTTAGTCAAATTGAAATTTCTGGCTACATCTAATACAATCTTTTTTCCTTTTTCCTGTAAGTTTTCTAATTTTCTATCTTCTTTCATTGTTTATTTTTCTCAGGCAATGAAGTTCTCGATCACTTTGTCAACATAAATAAATTGAGGTTGAAGCTTTATGTATGGTTCTTTCTATACATATCATAGTCCCTGATTGAGTCTAGTTAAGACTTCTTTGAACTCAAGTGCGGTGAGGTAAGTATAACATATATTTTTTTTTTTTATAGCAAGTATGATAAACTTTTTTCTTCTCACAAAGTACTTTTTCAAGCAATATCTTCCATATTCTAAAGTTTGGAGTTGAAATTTATTTGGTAATCTAGATTTAGTTTACTTTTATTTCTCGATGTGGAGTTAGTTTTTTTTTTTTTTTTGGATTTGTTGTTGTGTTTGAATTTTTAGGAGGTTCAAAATAGAAATTGCAACTTAATTGTTCGAGAATGTGAGTTTTGGAATGAGTAATAAGTTTCAAAGGATTTGTTGTTTATATATTTTTTCTTGTGTTGCAAAGTTAATCATGCACATCAAGGTAGTTTTTATTTCAGAAACTTGAAGGTGACGTTATGGTTATTGATGCTTGATGTGTCCCTACTTATTTTCATGCTAGATATAAAGCTCAAGAGCCTACGTAAGTATCCAAGCATCCAACTTTACTTTAGTTGATACTAATGTTGCATGCAATCGATATTATAATTAGTTATGGAGGCCATAATATTATCAGTATGAATCATAATTAATCTAGTTTGATTGCTTCTTTTTTTTGCTTATGCTTTTGTTTCTTGAAATTTTAACTGTTTTTCGCAATTCCGTATAGCCGGGTTCTAGGCATCAAGAAGCCCAAAGTATGGGGCGTAATCTTAAGGCCAAGGTTGAAAATTACACAAGCTAGTTCAAGATCTTTGCAATTCCTATGTTTATGTTATGGAAATAACTATTATTTTCGAATTATATGCATATGAAATGAAATGTATATTAAAGACTAATGCATTGTTATTTCTTGACAAATGCATCAATGAACTAACTCTACCATAATTTAAGATTTGCCTATTTTTCGTAATAGGTTTCCACCTTTTTCACTTGTACCTTGTGTTGATGAATCCTATTTTTTTTTAACAAAGATTTGAATGTTTGATTGCATGCTAATTTGGTGCTATAAACTTCACGTAGCTCTTATCCAAAAAGCCTTTTGTATGATCTTGAGGTGATAGAATTTCTTGCTTTTGATAAGTATTTCTAGGACATTAGTGATGAGATTTGATGTTTAAACTAATTAGATGATTAACTATTTTAAAAAATATTTTTGACCAACAGGTTAAACATTATATCTTGTGTTGACATGAAGAATTTTTTGGACAAGTTATCCTTTTTATGCGGGTACTTTTTAGTTAATCATCCAATTAGAAATATGATATGACATCTTCTCCATTGTAAACATAAATGTAATTTTTGGGACGAGTTATCCTTTTGACAATTAATTTTTTGGACAACATTCTATCAGAAATGTAATTTTTGGACGAGTTATCCTTTTTATGCAGGTACTTTTTAGTTAATCATCCAAAGCTTTGTGATTTAATTCTATTCTTTTTGTTGAAATGGAAAATTCTAAGAAAAATCTTGATAAATAAAATATTGTCTTATATGAACCAGTTTTCTTATTTTACTCACTAAATGTTTTTTTTTTGTTTTCATCTCATTAGAAATAGTAGCCATCATGTTCAAAATTATGCGGCTAAAGATGTTAAACTTGGGGTGGTGGCTCATGGCCTTATGCTCAACATTGTCGATGCTATGAAAGGCACAATGGATCGTAAGGTATTGTTGCAATCTGTGTTCTTGATGAATATTTTAATATTATGTATCTTTTTTTTATGGCTATCGATATTTTATGGATTGTTTTCCATTTCTTGTTCCATTGAATCTTCGTGCTTTACTATTGTACTTCTTTAATCATAACATTTGATATATGGTGTTAAAATTTTACTATGATGTCTAATGAGTGTGTTTTATTTCAATTTTTTAACACAAATTCTAACGGGCACAATGTAGGGATGCCCAAGATCGAGTTCCCACGATTCCAAACAATATTCTTCAAAAGGTAGTGGTGCTTTAACATTTCTAATGTTGTTTGATTGATTGCCTCTTTTTTTTTTTGTTCTTGCTAAGGTTGTAGTTTTAATCTATAAACTTAAACTCTACATGTCTGGTGGGTGGCATTAATTGAAAATTTGATAACTTTTTTAAGTTTCATGACTTATTGCTTCTTAAATGCACATTTAAATAAACAAAAAATTGATAACAAAAAGTATATCCTCTCTCCCTATATTTTTGTTAGATGAAGTTGCAAGGCTATTATTAAGAAGATTGCCAAAATGCTTTAATAATGAGAAGTAAGAACTCCTAACCTTGCTGTAATTTTTAGAAATGAACTTGGACATGCTCTTGATGGAGGGTTAGAGATTGTTATGGTTTGCATTGATATCTTAGATATCTTATAGTTTCATTGTGTTAGGATCTTCTTTAACTCTACTTTGTTCGACATATCATGCACGAATCTCAAACTATATTGCATAATTTGGATTAACCAAACTTTAGCTTGGTTTCATTCCTGGTTTTATAGGTATATATCTATCATTGTATTGTGTCATTTTATCACTATACAAAGTGTGTGACTTTTGTACTTGAAATAGAAGTGTTGTTCTGTAGAAAGTTTTATTTTTCAATTTCATTTTAATAGAATCTTTTTTATGCAGGTAGAAGAACTAAGGAAGCAAATTGGTGTTGTTGCATTCATTGAATGTAGCTTCAAGACTCAACAGGTAGATATATTTCATGAACTCGGAATTGAAAAGTTTGCATTTTGGCTAGTTTTGCTTCTATCCAACTATTTGTTTCTGTCTACTCATTTTCTTCTCCCAACAAGATTTTCAAAGCTTCTCATTTTAATCTATAAACACCAAGACTTCAGTCATTATACTCAAGGAGGGCCTACAAAGTTGTTAGCTTATTGGTCGATGGTCGTATCTTTTGAAAATTGTTTTAAAATAATAAATCTTCGTATCTTTTTGGCTTTAGCTTGATCCATCACATGTGACTCAAGCCATGTTTTTTATATTTCAATTCTAAATCATCTTAATATGTTTGATGATAGGATGGCTTGAATAAAATTAAAGCAGAACAGTGAAAGGTTCATGGAAACATCACTGTTGTCATGGCAAACATATTTACATCTTCATTTTGCTTCTCTACAATATCATTAGCAAAGTATATTGTCTCATTATTTTAATGTGGTCCTGTGACCAAATAATTCTTGGGAGAGCTATCATGAAAAATAATCTATGGCATTATTACAAATATTTGATGTCTATTTAAATTAAATACATTGGCTCTACCATCATGAAGGTACTTGGTGGAATGAGAGGAATGGCAAGGCTGTTGTAGGAAACGTCATTACTTGACCCAGATGAGGTATACATTATACAATACTCTTAGTTAATAGTAATGCAATTTTCTGATATGTCTGCTATTAAGTTTATTGGGCTTTTGATACATACGTTCATTTATAGTATATAAGAATAGAAAATAATTAGTTTTTTTGTTCTATTTTTTCCCCAATCTTTTCGGTATTAGCTTATTGGATAGTAAGGAAGATTTTGCTTTTGAAACCACTAACAAGAATAATGTACTTGGATATGCTACTGGAGCTTTTAGTGGCTGATATACAAGATTTTTCCATTTACTCTTACCTCTGACTGTTTCATTAATTGTGCAAATCTCTAGTCGACCTTCTTACTTCTGTCATGCATATCAACTATGTATTTGTTATTCTTTAAAGTTGATCAATAAAATAGATCATATATGTCCGTATCCTTAAATTTTTTTGTGAACACAAGTTATGTTGTTTTTGATTGATGAGTTAGAAGAAAATTGATTACATTTCGACTTCTTCAGGTTTGTGTATCCCTATGGTTTGGCCAATCTCCGAGATAAAGGCGAGAAGCTTGTAGGAGAGCGAGTTTTTTGTGTTGTGTTCTGTTTGATTTAATTTTTGGAAGGGTGATTGAAGTTCTTTTAGCAATTCTTGATTTATTGTCTAAGTATGATGTAATTTAATTTTTTGTTTAAAAATATTGTAATTCATGTAGCCATTTAGTGATATTTTTATTGTAATATTTTATTTAAATTTGATAGGTGCATTATAAATATTATTTGAAATCAATTAATAAAAAAATATTTTTTTCTCAAATTTTAGACAATAGGTGACGCTCTTTTGGCATCACCTATTTGAATAGGTGACGGTTTTTTGACCGTCACCTATGGCAGTGTCACCTATTTAAATAGGTGACGGGTAAAAACCGTCACCTAAACCGTCACCTATGAATAGGTGACGGTTTTTTATGCCTGTCACCTATTTAAATAGGTGACACTGCCATAGGTGACGGTCAAAAAACCGTCACCTATTCGAATAGGTGACGCCAAAAAGATGTCACCTATTCCCGAAATTCTTATAGTGCTCCCAACCGAGTCCCAGTTCCAGCCCAAAAAAAAAAAAAAGAAAGAAAAAAGAAAAATTATATATATATATATATATATATTCCATCAAATTGCCAATTAAATCACCTATTAAACCATGTAAACTAGCACGGTGTCTACACAAAGGTATAAAACTAAAAAATTTATAGTCACAGATTTCACGATCCAAAAATTCAAAATGCATACGGATAAAATGTAAAAATGCATTCTAAAAAAAATCATTACGTTGAAATGACATTTTAAAAAGAATTTAGCTTCTTCATGACAGCAGCTTCAATACATTAAATTAACTTCTCTAATTGACCATTAATCAATTGAATTCGTCTATATTAAATTTTTAAAAAGTTAACCCATAATTTAAAAAACAAACAAGAACCTGAATCTTCCCTTCGGCATTCCATGCTGTTTCACCGTGCCTTACTACGATAATTTCAGCAACTACCGGATTCACATAGCTGAATATCAACATAATTATACCGATCAAATTAAAAATAATCACCTTCATTATAAATAACCAAATTTATAAAGAAAAAAATGGAAATCTTTTGGTGAAAGATCATGATGATCGTCCCTGAAATCAGAATCGGCCATAGAAGAAGAGGCGTTTCTTAGCGATCGAGTTCCGAAGCAAGAGAAATTCAGTGAAAATGAAATCTTCTTAGGTTGAGATACTATCAGACGATGATGATTTATTGATGAAGACGGAGAATTCGAAGAAGACAAAAGCGATACGGTTACAAACTTAGAATGAGGAAGTGAAAGCGAAGTGCCAAATGTTTGAAGAAGCATTTTATTTCGGGCCAGTTTGGTATTGCAATGGCTTGTGAAATAATTGCAAAAATCAGTTGTATGAATCAGATTTGTGTTCGGAAAAGTCAACAGAAAATTGGCGTAAATTCAATTTTTAAAACTGCTGTGAGATATATAATTAGTTAAACAGTGTAAGGTAAATTGATTTAATGGTTTTTTTTAATCTATTTTTCTAATGACATAATTATTACAAAGATTTTTTCTAAATATTATTTTATTAATTCAATCCCAATTATAAAAATAATTTATCATAATAATAAAAACATAAAAATAATATTCAAATACAAAACGATATGAAAAAACTCTTATGAATAAACTAAATAAATATTGTCTATCTCGTTCTCATCAAACTTGTAGCAATATCATATTTCAAGGCCGCGACTTCTTGGATATGAGAATAATTACTATGTGATTTGATTCATGAGCATCATTCTCCATCTCTTCATTGAAGTTACCATTCCAATTTTGTTCAAAATGATAGTCAGATCGATCGTGTATCCTTATGTAGTTGTGCAAAGGATTTTTCATCTCTTCTTCCACATTCCAAAAGTCGGTTTGATGACACTTCTAAGAGAAGAATGTACTTGGTTGAAAACTTCTTGATAACCCATTGGTTGACTACCTCGAAGAATTTCAGAAAAATGATATCTTTCTCCTTTATATGGTCCCAAAAACCCCTTCATTTGAGGGTATCCTGCATCTGCTATATAATATTTACCTGTTACTTGGTAAATATGTATTATTATTCAAAGTTAAAAAGCTATATTATGATAATTTTATTTATAATAATGAGTGTTACCTTCTGGTGGTTTAGGAAAATTTAAATTATGATTGCGTAAAGCTGACATAAAAATCCTTACATCATGAGTCGTTCCTTCCCAACCAGCATATGCAAAGATAAATTGCATATCAAAATTACAAACAGCCATTATATTTTTAGTTGGTATTCCGTTTCTTCCAATGTACGACACTTGATCTTCAACGGGAATTGAGGCATGGACATGTACTCCTTCAATTGCTCCAATGCAATCCTAATGCAATAGAGAAATATATATATATATACTTTCCTTTTAAAAGATAATAATTGAATAAATATTTACCTTGAAATGAGGCATATATCTTGAATCTCGTAATATTTCTTTAGAAATGTTTTTCAACTCCGGATCACGTGGCTGATTAAATTGATAGCCATCTTACATACAGTGTTCAACACTTTAGAAAAATATCTACTTACAGTTTCACCTGAATGTTGAAATTGCTCTTTTTCTAGCTTATTACTTACCCTATGTCCAAGAATATGTAAAAACATCCCTGACATTTCAGCTGCACATAATCTCATGAACCTTTTAAACCATAATTCATTTGCAATTCATCACATAAGTGAACGAATACATCTTTTTTCATTCTGAACATACTATGTTAGGTTTCTGTATTAGAGAAGACTAACCTCTTGAAGCAACGCAGCGGAAAACAACACGAGAAACCCGTGTTCAAGTATCGATCGTCGAAAAACCAATCACTGATGGACAGGTTTTATAATTTCACAGCCTAGATCCTTCCTTTTTCTTCTGAGTGATGATATTGAGTTTTCAAGACAGAGAGAGTTCTACTTTTAGATTAGATCTCTGTTCTCTTTTTTTCTCATTCTCTATATTTTGATATGGGAAAAATTTCCCATATCTTGGCAGATATGGAACTGCCAAGGCAGTTCCATATAACTGCCATGAGGCAGTTGTCTAGCAACTGCCTTCATCTCCCACTCGCACATTATGGTTACCCATCATGGGCGTATCTCTAACATTGTTCCGTTTTGAATGAGAAATTTTGTCACTCATCAATAAAGGAGAAACATATTCTCTTTCATCATCATCTAAGTCATACAAGAAAATAGGTCGTGCGACCATCATACTTTCAATTCGAGAGCTTGTTACTTTACAACGGTTAAGTGTGTAATGTAACTCAATAGTGTATTATGGAGAGTGTATGATGTAGTTCCCTAGATCATTTAGTCACATTTGTAATTCCAAATCTCTTTTAAAATATTACCTTTGTATTCACAATTATATTACAAAAATACAATTGGTCGACCGGTGAATACAATATGATGTGACACTTAAAATAATCTTCTCTTTTCCTCAAAAAAATTTCCATCCCAAAAACGATTGCTTTCTAGATAAGTCCCATTAGATCGAATCTTTCATGACCCTTGGTAACTTTCCAAGATAGCTAAATCGTAGAGAAACTTCAAGATTTTAGTCAAAGATCTTAAGGGTACTTGTAAGACTTCTTAGTCTCATGGGTCTCACATTATTAAGAAGTAGAGATCTAACTTCTGTTACCCATTTAGGTCGTTTATAGCACATGTGGTATGAAACACATGTTACAGTATTATTCTCCATTCTCATTGAAGTGTATGTCTCAATTTATACTGTATAGATGATAGTTCAGATATACTTAATATCTAACTTGAATCCACAACTCTACTTTATCAACTTATGACTGCAGGACTTCCATCTGGCTTATAGACAGTTAGGCGAATAGTGGGATCTATTCACTTTCGATTATAAATGTAACCTCATCTTGATTCTTTATCAAGGCGATATTTAGATTAAGCATATGCTCTCTTAGTGTTGTTATCAATTAACAACTATATTGCTTAAAATATCTCATTTCTATTCGACATTAAGTCATAGAAGTGATTACCTATGTGAGAAGGCCAATCTACTGTCTGACATACCTTTTGTTTAATGTACTAAACATTCTATGTATGAAAAATTTGAAAAAAATACTAAATTTTATTTCATAACCAAAGTAAATCAGTAATACAATTTTCATGTCATGTGAAATTAAATTCTACGCAAGCCTAGAGATTTAACATGGCCATAAAAAACGTCTTTAGGTATGGGCTTTGTAAAAGGATCTGCAACCATATCACGCGTAGATATATATTGCACATTCACTTCTTTCTGTGCAACTTTATCTCTCACTAAATTGTATTTTGTATCGATGTGTTTTGTCTTAGAATGATACTTGGGATCCTTTGTGAATGCTATAGCAGCTTGACTATCGCAATTCACTAACACTGAGTTAGACGTAATTTCAATGAAACCCAAGTGACTTAAGAATCTCTTAAGCCATACTGCTTCTTGTACTGCTGATGATAGGGCCACAAATTCAGCTTCCATTATGGATAAGGCTATACAGGTCTGCTTTTTACTACTCCACGATATTGCTCCACTATTTAGTAAGAACACATATCCAGAAGTGGATTTACGTTCGTCGAGGTCTCCTCCCCAATCAGCATCTGTGTAGCCTTCTAACTTTGGATAGTTTCCTTGATAACATAGTGAATAATCCATGGTGCCCTTAAGGTACCGGAGAATTCTTTTTACAGCTTTCCAATGGGTTTGTCCTGGGTTTGACTGGTATCTACTTACCATACCCACGGCAAAGCATATATCTGGTCTCGTACACATCATGGCATACATTAGGCTTCCAATAGCACTTGAATAAGGAACTTTTTGCATTTGCTCTATTTCCTCCGGAGGCTTTGGACACAATCTTTGACTTAAGCTTTCGCCTTTTGCGATGGGACACTACAAAAAAACTGTCAATTTGCGACCACGAAATTGCGACCAAATGGTCGTTTTTGACCTAAAATGCGACCAAAAATGCGACCAACTAAGTGGTGGCCAAAAAGCTGGTCGGCCCGGAATTTGTGCGACTGGATAGTCACAAATATACGACCAAAAATTTTTGGTCGCAAAAAAGTCAACCTTTTAAAAATGCGACCAGATGGTCGCATTAAAAGTGATCATATGGTCGCATTTTATCTTCAATAGAAGTGACCATTTGGTCACATAAAAAGTGACCAAATGGTCGTATTTTATGTGACCAAATGGTCACTTCTAGGCTCGATTAAAATACGACCGGATGGTCGCCTAAAAAGCGACCATCCGGGTCGTAATTTATGTGAAAGATAAGTGACCAAATGGTCACATAAAAAAGTGACCAAATGGTCGTATTTTATGTGACCAAATGGTCACTTTTAGACTAAGTAAAAAAGTGACCAGATGGTCGCTTTTAAAGTGACCATCTGGTTCGCATATAAGAATTTTTTTTAAATTTAAATTTCAATAATTAGTTAATTAATTATTAATTATTAATTATTTATTTAATTAATATTAAAATTTCATAAAAAAAAATTGGAATTAAAATAAAAAATATATATATGAAATATTAAAAAAACGTTTTATACAGTCGAAAGAATCCTAGAACTACTGCGGAGGGGCGGGGGGTGGGGGAGGAGGCGTCGATGATGAAGGGCCGCCGCCTAGAGATCTGAAGTACGCGGCCAAAGCGGATGCGACCTGGGAGTCGACTCGTGCCTGCATGTCGGCCTCAATAGTAGCGACTCGAGTAACGAAGTCCTCGCGCATAGCCTCCATGTCCACGCCTTGTTCTTCCGCTCGATCGGAGAGGGCTGGAGCTAGTGCTCGCTCACCCCGCCGAGGCCGGGCACATCCGCATAAAGGCGTCGCCCGGACGAGCCGAGCCCGGAACCGACCCATCAGGCCGAACCCCTCCAGCAGCCTCCAAGAACGCCTCTATACGGTCCTCCTGAGTCGGTTGCGATTCTGGTGTGGGCAACCACTGAGTCAAGGACTCCGTGAAACGTTCCTAAACATTTAAAATTCAGAAAATAAAATGGTTAATATATAAGGTAGGAAAAATTTTAAAGAAAAAATAATAATTGAAAAAATTATTAAATACCTGAACTGCTTTTGCCTTATCGTCGACGAACGTCCCGTCCTTCTTCGTGTGAAGAACTCGGTGCAGCTCATCGGGCGGGACGGGGCGCCCGTGCTTCGCTTCCTAAAAAATTAAAGAGTGAAGAATAAAACATAATAAATTAATAAGTAATTGAAAAAAGAAAACGAGAAAAAAGTACGTAAGTAAGAAAACGACGAAAAAAAAAACATATCAATCGACGATGGTGCTCGTCGTGGCTCCGCGCCCCCGTTGTGTGTTTGGTGGGATTCTTCACGCAGTTGGCCTTATTCCTGCTTGACACTGCCTTGCCCTCAGGAGTGCTCAAGCTCGCGAGAAGCCGCGCGTGGTCCTCTGGGCTCATCCACACGGGGCGGTTTCTGCTTGCTTTGCGCGCCGGAACATGAGGTCCTTGAATCGATCCTGGACGTGACTGTCCCATAGGGGGAACAATCTACCGTCGGTGATATCGGGATCGATAATAGGAAACTTGCCCTGAAAAAATTGAAATAAAAAATTGTTAAAGTAATAAATTTATTTCTATAAATTTCAAAATTAATTAATTATGAAAATGAATGATGGTTTTACCTTCCAATTGTCGTACATCCGAGCGTTTCTCCGTCGTCGGAATCTTTCGTCCAGAAGGTCGTCGGGTAGAGGCATGCTCGAAGGACCTCGCGAAACCGTTTTGAAACGGTTGTATGTGGTATACTCGCAAAATCAAAAAAAAATTATTGTGCTATATATTAGAAACTATTAGTTAAAAGGAATAAAAAACACTTTGAAAAATAGTAAACAAAATTACTTACGTATCCCCTTCAATCCGAAGGGTAGAGTCTGCGGCCCGAGACGGCTGCGTGCATGAAGTCGAGGGGCCAGCTGGATCCGACCCTGATGCAGACTCGGACGTTGACCCGGACGCATACCCTGATGCAGACCCTGATGCTAAGCCCGGAATCGTAGCAAGGGAGTCCTGCGGCAGTCGTGGTGTCACAGTCTCGGTCTCAGGGACTCCATCATCGAGCGTGGCAGCAAGTCCCGCCTCGTAACTAAAGAGGATGTCCAACTCCTCCGTAGTTAGGTCCGCATCAGGGGCAGCGCCAGTAGGCGTCTGCGGAGACCCCTCGTCACCCGCGTCGTCAGGCTCGTCTGACTGGGGAGGATGTCGTCTGCCCGTCATAATCCTACAACCAAAATAAACTAATTTAATACTAATTACGTAAGTAAAATATTGATTAGTTTATTTAATTAATTAATTAATGAAATAATGTAAATTAAACTAACATAAATTAAGTAAATAATTTAAAATAAACTAATCAAATTAATTTGAATAAAAGTAAATTAAAATTAGATTAATTGAACTAAAATTAATTCAATTAAACTTAAGATTAATTAATAAAACTAAAATAAACTAATCATTTAATTTGAAATAAAGTAAAGTAAAATTAGATTAATTGAACTAAAATTAATTGAATTAAACTAAAATTCAATTAATTTTAGTTTCAATTAATCTAATTTTAATTTACTTTAATTCAAATTAATTGATTAGTTTATTTTAGTTTTAATTAATTATTCTTAAGTTTAATTGAATTAATTTTAGTTCAATTAATCTAATTTTAATTTACTTTTATTCAAATTAATTGATTAGTTTATTTTAGTTTTAATTAATTAATCTTAAGTTTAATTGAATTAATTTTAGTTCAATTAATCTAATTTTAATTTACTTTTATTCAAATTAATTGATTAGTTAATTTTAGTTTTAATTAATTAATCTTAAGTTTAATTGAATTAATTTTAGTTCAATTAACCTAATTTTAATTTACTTTATTTCAAATTAATTGATTAGTTTATTTTAGTTTTAATTAATTAATCTTAAGTTTAATTGAATAATTTTAGTTCAATTAATCTAATTTTAATTTACTTTTATTCAAATTAATTGATTAGTTAATTTTAGTTTTAATTAATTAATCTTAAGTTTAATTGAATTAATTTTAGTTCAATTAACCTAATTTTAACTTACTTTATTTCAAATTAATTGATTAGTTTATTTTAGTTTTAATTAATTAATTTTAAGTTTAATTGAATTAATTTTAGTTCAATTAATCGAATTTTAATTTACTTTTATTCAAATTAATTCATTAGTTTATTTTAGTTTTAATTAATCAATCTTAAGTCTAATTGAATTAATTTTAGTTCAATTAATCTAATTTTAATTTACTTTTATTCAAATTAATTGATTAGTTTATTTTAGTTTTTAATTAATCAATCTTAAGTTTAATTGAATTAATTTTAGTTCAATTAATCTAATTTTAATTTACTTTATTTCAAATTAATTGATTAGAATACTTAAACAAAATTATTCTAATTAATTAATCTAATTGTACTTTACTTTAATCAAATTTAACTAAAATTAAGTAATTAAACAATTTTTATTTAATAATTAAACTAAAATTAATTAATTAAATTAGTGTAACTTATTAATTTAAACTACTTAAGTATAATTGAAGTTAAACTATTTGAATTAATTACCCTACTTTAATTAACTGATTTAATTAAAGTAATCTAAATTACATTAATTAAACTAAAATTAAAAGTTAAACTAGTGTAATTATAAATTAATTTAGTTTAATTTTATTAAATTAAAGTAAACTATCTTAAATAAACTAAATAAGTAATTAAACTAAATTAGATTAAGTAATTAAATTAATTACTACTTAAATTGAATTAAAGTAAACTAAGTTAGATTAATTAAACTATTAGATTAATTAAACTAAAATTACTTAAAGTAACAAAATTAAAGTAAACTAATTAATTAGTTAATGTAAACTAAAATGCTATGAATTAAACAAAAGTAAACTAAGTAATTGATTACACAAATTTAGATTCATTAAACTAAAACTAATTAAATTAACAAAACTAAACTAAACTACTTAATTAAAAACTAAAAACTAAAACTAAGTAAACTAAATTCTTAAACTAAACTTCAATTTGATACGAAAACTAACCTCGTAATCGAAACGGGATTGGGGGTTGAGGGTTTTAGGTTTAGAGTCAGAATGGGAACGGGAACGGGAAGAAATAACGGGGAACGGGAGAGGGGAAAGAGAGAAAAGAACAAAAAGAGAGGAAGAAAAAGAGAAAGGCAGAAAAGAAGAAAAGAAGAAACGGAGAAAAGAAGAAGAAACGGGGGAAAGGAAAGTGATGGGAATTTAAATCATAAATTGCGACCAACTGGTCGCAAATATGTAATTATGACAAGAAACGAAAGGTCGCGCGTGCTGGGGAAAATGCAACCACATGGTCGCATTTTCAGAGATATTTGCGACCAAATGGTAGCATTTATTGTAAAAGCGACCATTTGGTCGCCCAGTTACCATTCTCAAGAACAGCTGTCATATCACGAGTCCCATCAAAAATTGCGACCATCTGGTCGCAATAATGAAATTCACCGCCAAATATTGCGACTAGATGGTCGCATTGTTTAAATTCACCGCCCTAAATTTCATGAAAATTTAAACTTACCGCCCACATTTGCGACCATATGGTCGCAATTTCACTTGTATTTTTTAAAAAAATATAATTATACTTTTCCAAAAATGCGACCATTTGGTCGCCTTTCTCTCCAAAATTACTACCCTAAACCCTAAAAAACCTTAAACCCTAAACCCTAAAATGCGACCATTTGGTCGCCTTTCCCTTCTAAATTACTACCATGTGGTCACCTTTTTTGTGAAATTGCGACCACCTGGTCGCAAATATTAATATTTATATACTTTTTTTTTATATTGGGTTACTTTCTGATATTTACATATGACGGGAACTCTTGTTTCCATGTTGTTATATTTATTTATATTTTTCTTCATGATTTTCGAGATAAATTTTTGTAATTCTTGATTTGGAACTATTTGATTCTATTTAAGAGTTTTTTTTAATAGAGATATAGATAATTTTATTCTTGTTTTTCAAGATAGAAAGTGCTAGAAGGGAACCAAATAGACTATTGAAGATGTACATATTTATATATAATTTGCATCCACATATTCATTCGAAGCAATTCCACTGCAGAATTCGATATAAACATGTCAAAGTTGAAATCAAGAGGAATCTTTCTTATAATAAAAAAAAAAGTTAATTTCATTTTCATTGTATTTCATCATCTTTTGATTTTAAGTTTGGTCTATTGCTTTATTCATAATTGTAAATGCTTTACTTGAACAAAAAAGAGTCAAAAGGACTAGATTCAACTAGAGGTTTAAGGAAAATATAATTCTTCTCTATACAATATTATTGTTCTCTCTTTGTATGAAATTCAGATATTTCAAGACGAGGTTAAATATTATTATTTACTCTACACAAATTTTAGAAAAATCTAAAGGCGTTTAGATAGCTTCTTGATATTGAAGAGTTTTATATTAATTGAAAGTGAATAATTTTTATTTAATTGACATTATTATTATTGTTAAGAAATGTAATCAATAAAATTAACCACATCTTGAAATTTTGGAATTATTGGTAATTTTTTCAATCATCTATTCTTATTTTTATTTTTTCTTTCTTAAGTTTATAATGTAAATATTTTACTTTATCTATTTTACCCCATAAATACAGTGGGAAAAAATCAACAATCATTAAATATTTTATTTGTTCATAAAATAAATATAATTTAAAAATTGATTAACAAACATTTTAACTAATACACATAAAACTCTTAAAATATAAAATTGAATTGTAAAATAAGACTAAAAATTCCACGTGCATTGCACGTGTTAAAAAACTAGTTATTTATAAATTATTGGTCATATAAAATCACAGAATTTGCGACCATCCGGTCACTTTCTAATGTGACCATATGGTAGCTTAATTCCCGCCAAAATTTTAAGCTATCACTGTTCAATAAAGGTCACAAAAATTGCGATCAGGTGGTCACTTTTAATTGTGACCACTTGGTAGCTTTTTTTCCTCCAATTTTAAGCTACCACTGCTCAATAAAGGTAACAAATATTGCGACCAGGTGGTCACTTTTAATTGAAAATTGCGACCAGGTGGTCACTTTTAATTGTGACCACTTGGTAGCTTTTTTTCCTCCAATTTTAAGCTACCACTGCTCAATAAAGGTCACAAATATTGCGACCAGGTGGTCACTTTTAATTGTGACCACTTGGTAGCTTTTTTCCCTCCAATTTTAAGCTACCACTGCTCAATAAAGGTCACAAAAATTGCGACCAGGTGGTCACTTTTAATTGTGACCACTTGGTAGCTTTTTTCCCTCCAAAATTACTCGCCATTTTTTGCTACCAAGGCATATTTTAGTCACAAAAATGCGACCAGATGGTCGTTTTGTTAGGTGACCAAGTGGTCGCTTCTTTTGCGCCATAATTTCGCGCCATTTTTTATGACTACTTCTACTTTTGGTCGCAATCTGGTCGCAAAAAAAGTGACCAGATGGTCACTTAAAGTCAACCTTCAAAGAAAGTGACCAGGTGGTCACCATAAAACTACCACTTTTTTTTGTCGCAAATTTCTGGTCGCATTTTGACAGTTTTTTTTGTAGTGGGAGTATCAATAGGTTTGCAGTCTTGCATTTTAAATCTCTCAAGGATTTTATTGATGTATTGACCTTGTGACAAGGCTAACATCCTTTTGGATCGATCTCTTTCAATCTTGACTCCAAGTATATAAGCTGCTTCACCCATATCTTTCATTTGAAAGTTTGATGATAGCCATTCTTTAATGGCTAATACATACTCCTTGTCTTTCCCGATACAACGATGTCATCCACATATAATGAAAGAAGCACAAACTTATCTTTATGTGTTTTGACATACACACGGTGGTCCTCATCAATCATATGAAAATCATATGAGGTGATAACTTGATGAAATCGATGTACCACTTATGCGGAAGATTGTTTCAGGCCATAAATTGACCTCATTAATTTACACACCTTTTGTTCTTGCCCTTCGGTAACAAAACCAATGGGTTGTTGCATGTATATTTCTCTTCCAATTCACCGTTTAGAAATGTTGTTTTAACATCCATTTGATGTAATTCCAAATCTAAACTTGCAACTATTGCCAGGATGAGACGAATAGAGGTAAACCTCACAACAGGAGAGAATGTCTCTTCATAATCAATTCCTTCTTGTTGTGTGTAACCTTTGGCTACAAGTCTGGCCTTATATCTTTCGATAGAGCCATCAGCTTTACGTTTGATTTTAAGAATCCACTTGTTACCAATTGCTTTGCGTCCTTTAGGAAAATCAACTAGTTCCCAAACACTATTTGACTTCATTGACTCCATTTCTTCTTCCATTGCATTTATCCATTTATCCTTATTAGAACTTTGAAGAGCCTCTTGAACATTATTCGGCTCTTCATCGTCTTGAGGCGTAATCATGAAAATTTCATCATCATAATGACGTTTTGGAATTCTACCACGATTACTACGCCTTATTTTTGGTTCTGAATCACGGGTTATTTGTGGTTCTTTTGAATCACACAGAGTGTTCAAATTTCTCCCACTTGGATGAGAGATCGTTGATAAGCGATTAGAAGTATCGCTCAATTCGTTTGATGGAATCAAATTATTTAGAATATTTAATTCATAAAGAGACGTCTCCTGATCAATCTCACCTCTTGATGGAAAATTATTTTCCAAGAATGTAGCATTACGTGATTCGAATTCTGTTACACTCCCACTTGCTTGTTCTCCGATGAAAACGTACCCTTTTGAGGTTTCAGAGTATCATATGAAAATACTCTTTTTACCCCTTGGACCTAGTTTTCCATGTTGATGTGACGGCTCATGAACGTAAGCTGCACATCCCCATGGTCTCAAACCACTAAGATCTGGTTTTCTGCCAGTCCATAACTCATAGGGTGTAGAAGCAACAGATTTTGAAGGTACACAATTAAGAATATAAGTAGCAGTCAATAAGGCATCACCCCAAAAAGTGATTATCAATTTTGCTTGCGCCATCATTGACCTAACCATTTCTAAAAGAGTTCTATTTCTCCTTTCAGCAACCCCATTCTGTTGTGGGGTTTGGGGAATGGTTAGTTTCCTATGTATTCCTTTTTCTTCACACATTTGTTTAAACTCATTAGACAAATATTCACGTCCACGGTCTGTCCTTAAAGACTTAACCTTTAGATCCAATTGATTTTCCACTAATGTAACAAATTTTCTAAAACACTCTAATGCTTCAGATTTGTGGGAAATCAAATAGACGTGACCAAAACGAGTGAAATCATCTATAAAAGTGATAAAATATTCACCCCCATGTCGTGCCTTCACATTCATAGGCCCACAAATATCAGAATGAATTAATTGTAATGGAATTTCAGCTCTAGTTCATTTACCAAATGGTTTTCTTGCCATTTTTCCCGCTAGACAACTCTCACATGTTGGTAGTTCGACCCTATCAATTTGGCCTAACAAACCCTCTTTAGTTAGTCTAGCTATCCTATGTTGACCTATATGACCTAATCTAGCATGCCACATAATAATGTCAACATTCGCATCAACAGATGATGTAATAAGGGAAAAACTAGCTAAATTATCAGATATCATATCAACAACATCTAACATAATAAAACCATTCATTAAATAACCACAGCCATAGTGTACGTTGTTTAAACTTAAAAGTAGTTTAGTACCAAACATAACGAAAGTAAAACCAAGTCTTAGAAGAACAGATACAGAAACTAAATTTTGTCGTATGTCAGGTGCATATAAAACGTCATGCAGAAACAGTGTACGTCCATTCCGCATATTCAATTTGCAGGAACCAATCCCTTTCACAGGTACCCTTGCATTGTTTCCAACATATAACCATTTTGCACCTTGTGGAATCCGACGAAATTCCACGTAGAGCCCACGCTCTTTGGCTACATGGTCCGTGGCTCCTGAGTCTACAGTCCACGAAGGATGAGAATCAGTTAAAAAAATAGAGCTGGAAACATATAATCTACTTTCATAAAAAGAACGAATCTTAAAGGAATTGAAAGTTGATACCTTCTTGGGTTCAGTACACTCGCGAGCATAATGACCTTTTTTCTGACAGTTATAGCACTTGATCTTAGCCTTGTTCTTCTTTGGGCGAACCATGGGACCTTTTCCTTTGTTATTTGGACCTTGATTATATTTCTTCTTCTTATTGCCACCCTTACCCTTATTTCCCCATTGATGTTTACGCTTGTTCCCTTTACCCTCATGAGAGCTTGGGCCAACCATATACACGTCAGCATTTTCAGGCCTTGTTGCCTCAATGCGGTCTTCCTCAAGTTCCAAGTGACGTGTAACATCAACGAGGGTTTTAATACCCTCATTATGAGATAGGTGCACCTTCATGTGCTCCCAGCTATGTGGAAGTGATCGGATGGCAGCTTGAACTTGTTGTTCATCAGTTAGGACGTGGCCAGCTTCCTTAAGTTCACTAATCATATTGGACATTTCCCTCATGTGTTGTCGCATGTTATGATTAGGACGCTTCTTATAAGTGTCAAACTTAATTGTCAGTTGCCTTAGTTTGGTGACAGAAGTTCCACCAAACTTCAACTTCAAAGCAGCCCACATGTCCATTACAAGGTCATTCTCCATGTTACTCAGCAAAGTAATGCTAGTCAGTGAGTTTTTCTTTTTCCAAACTTCATAAGCTTCACGGTCCCTTTTGTGTTGAGCAGTATTGTCTTCCTCAGGCTCAGTCAACACATGATTCAGTAATTCAAGAGCCTCTTGCTCTTCCAGGACATACTGAATTTTCATTGCCCAAATTTCATAGTTATCCCCATTAAGCTTTTCCCCTTTGTTCAATTCAGGTATTATGTTCTTAGAAACAGAAGCCATCTTACCAAATTCTACAAAACATACATAGATGATTCACTTTATAGTTTATCATACATCTTATATTTTACATGAACTAGATAATTTCGATTATAGTTATTTGAAAGAATATTGAGTTGAAATATCACTTAGTTTCAAAATCATCGTCAATGGTCTTTAAATAATTTTATCGAAAAATTATCACCTTGTAAAATAAATAATGATACATCAATCATTATTAAGTAATTAAATTATAATGAAACTTATTCATTATTGTAAACGTAAATTATGAAACATATTCATAAACAAAAATTTACACAAAATGGAATAAAAGAAATAATTCCAATACAAGTATAAAACATATTTACAACCATTTCCTAGTAACTGGGAATGAAATATGTAAATCTTTTACAAGCTTATATGGAATTTCAATGTCAGTAACAAGGATCTTTGGTTCGTTGTTTTTCACAGGACGACATTTAGGTCCATATATCCTAAAATTTTCCCTTTTCACACCACGAATCTCAAGTTGTTTAAGGAATTCTATCGTGATTTTGCGGTATTTTATAACTCCATTAGTTGTGTTCAAAATGTGATCAAGTAAGTCCTTGTGTCCTTGACAAGGTAGTAAGGACTTCAGTTTTTCAATTCGTTGGGTTTCTTCACGTAAACCTCCCTTCCATATTATATTCTGGAAGTGCTTGTTCAACTTTATGATAAACTCTGTCATATGAACTAAGCTACATCGAAAAACATCTTCGATTTTTATCTCTGATAAATCTTCTATCATTTTCTCAAGCCTTGTTCTTTGTGCTTTTGTCTTAGGAACCATCGATACTTTTAACATTCTTGACAAATTCCCTTAATTTTTTTTTATCTGTAACATATACAAAAAAAAATAATCAACAAATGATTATGATACACAAAAAAAAAAAAAAAGTGTCTTTTGTCAAGAATTTTCAATAAAGTACTATAAATATATATTTAAAATCCATTTGATTTTACCTTTATATATATATATATATTTACTAGCCTAATCAATCTGAACATGAGTCATTGGTTCAGTGGGTATGTCTGTTTAGTTTTGAATATGACTCTTAAGTCTTGGGTTCAAAACAAGGCTGATACATTTTTTTTTTTAATTAGATTTTTGTATATATATATATATAGTTAAAACCAATAAAATCCTAAGTTCCCTTAATGGCAGAGTGGGTGGTATCAAATATCTCTCCTAAGCTGTGCTTAGGATCCGAGTTCGAATCCAGACTGAGGCAGATTTCAACATTTTTTTTTAAATGCTAAAACAGAATACGCGGATGAACATCAGCCCAGAAATTTTATTTTTTTTATTTTTAACACGATTTCAAATCATCGTAACTTCTTCATTTTTCAAATAAATTGATCATATAATATATCAATGGAAAGATCTCTCAATGTACTTTCTAACTATACAAGAATCAAGACCAATGGATAACTGTACAAAACGCTATCATAGATTAAAGTTACTGTCATAAACTTTTGTAAGTTCACTACAAAAAAACTGTCAAAATGCGACCAGAAATTTGCGACCAAAAAAATATGGTAGCTTTTTGGTGACCACCTGGTCACTTTCTTTGAAAGTTGACTCTAAGTGACCATTTGGTCACTTTTTTTGCGACCATATGGTCGCATTTTTGTGACCAAAATGTTCCTTGGTAGCAAAAAATGGCACGTAATTTTGGAGGGAAGAAAGCTACCAAATGGTCACAATAAAAAGTGTTTTTTTGCGACCATATGGTCGCATTTTTGTGACTAAAATGTTCCTTGGTAGCAAAAAATGGCGCGTAATTTTGGAGGGAAGAAAGCTACCAAATGGTCGCAATAAAAAGTGACCAGATGGTCGCAATTTTGGTGACCCAAAGTGTGAGTGGTAGCTTATAATTGGAGGGAAGAAAGCTACCAAATGGTCGCAATAAAAAGTGACCAGATGGTCGCAATTTTGGTGACCCAAAGTGAGCAGTGGTAGCTTATAATTGGAGGGAAGAAAGCTACCAAATGGTCGCAATAAAAAGTGACCAGATGGCCGCAATTTTGGTGACCCAAAGTGAGCAGTGGTAGCTTATAATTGGAGGGAAGAAAGCTACCAAATGGTCGCAATTATAAGTGACCAGATGGTCGCAATTTTGGTGACCCAAAGTGAGCAGTGGTAGCTTATAATTGGAGGGAAGAAAGCTATCAACTGGTCGCAATTATAAGTGACCAGATGGTCGCAATTTTGGTGACCCAAAGTGAGCAGTGGTAGCTTATAATTGGAGGGAAGAAAGCTACCAAGTGGTCGCAATTATAAGTGACCAGATGGTCGCAAATTATGTGATTTTTATTGGACCAATAATTGATAAAGAATTTGGTGGGATAAAAGCTACCAAGTGGTCACCCAAAAAGTGACCATGTGGTCGTAAATTCGACTTGATGTGACCCAGGCGGTGAGGAAAATAGCGGGAAAATTTGGCGGGAAGCTGACCAGGTGGTAGCAAAAATACTACCATCCTGGTCGCAAATGAGCAGAGGAGTCCATTATAAAAACCCCTCCACCCATTGTTTCTTAGCATTAAGAAAAAAGAAAATGAGAGAGTGGATGTATGTTCGTTTGATAGACGGGTATTTGAACGATGAGTTCGTGGCGGGGTTGAACAGTTTGTTGAGTTTTGCATGACAACTGTCTATTATGAAAAGTATGGTGGAAAGCTACGCCAGTGCAGGAAATGTGACAATAGGAGAATCATACCAGGTTATGAGTTGAAGGTGCATCTTTATACTTGGGGGGTTTGTGCGGAATTATTATCCTGGGTGTTTCGGGGGAAACACAGGAAATGTTCGACCATGCATTACAGGAATCGAGACGATACGAAGGTAGCAGCTCGAATGTAGAGGTTGTTGACGAAGAACGAAATGATGAACAACGGTATTGTCAGATGCAGCAAATGATAATTGATGGTGCGGGGTATGGGGGCAATGAAAATTTCCGTGAAAGTTTAAACGTAGACGAAGATGAACGGGTTGTAGAAGAGGAAATGAATCCGGAAGCACGTAAGATGCATGAGATGCTAAAAGACCCGGTAGACCATTGTACGATGGGTGTGAGGTAAGTCAACTTCTGCGTTGCCCTGAACTTTTAAATATAAAGGCGCAAGACAACATACAGGGTAGAGGATTTGATGCGATTGCATTGTGGTTTCGTCGATGCGCTCCAGAAGAAAATAATATGCCCCACGGTTTGTACGACACGAAAAAGCTAGTGGAGGGACTTGGATTACCCGTGGAGAAAATAGATTCGTGTCAAAACGGATGCATGATTTCCTGGGATGTGGATGAGGACCTGCATCATTGCAAATCCTGTTTTCTTCCAAGATACAAACAAGGGAAAGCGCACTGATTCGAATGCCCGCATGTTCTATTTTCCGTGACCCCGCCTGCGCAACGGTTGTATGCATCGGATGTGACGACCTTGCACATGAGATGGCATCACGAGCATTCACAGGATGAAGGTGTTATGAGACATCCCTCAGATGCTGCGGCATGGAAGCATTTAAATAATTGTCATCCGGATTTTGCACAAGATCCGAGAAACGTCAGATTGGGCTTATGTACAGATGGCTTCAACCCGTTCGGGGCATCCACTTATTGCAGAGTTGAAGAGGTTGTGGACTGACGGTGTTATGACGTACGACATTTCGAAGAAACAAAATTTCTTGATGCGCGCCGCGTTAATCTGGACGATCGTGACTTCCCTGCGTATTCAATCTCGTCGGTATGTTGATATTTAATTGATTTCATATACATTTTTGAGTCGGTGTTTAGCTTTTGTTATTGCTTTCCTTAGTCATTGTAGTTAATTGTGTGAACCTCAATCTCCTCCTCTTAAAGGATGGAGTACGGCGGGGACATACGCATGTCCGCATTGCATGCTAGACACAGATGCATTTTATCTCAGAAACGGTCGAAAAACTTGTTGGTTTGACTGTCACCGTCGATTCTTGCCTTTGAATCACACTTTCCGTTCAAACGGCAGTGACTGGAAGAAGGGTCGACGAGTAAGAAAACAAACCCCCCCGACCATGTATAGTGGAAGACAGATTCTGCACGGTATAGATACTATAGGGATGCAGAAGATTACCGTGGAAGGTGCAGAGAGTGCAAACAATGCGGCTGGAAAAAACACGGGTTGGAAGAAACGAAGTATTTTTTGGGATCTACCGTATTGGGAAGATCTACTGATTAGACACAATCTTGATGTAATGCATATCGAGAAGAATTTCTTTGACAACATTTTCAATACGATTTTGAACGTTAGGGAAAAACGAAGGACAATCAAGGCACGTTATGATATACCGGGAGATATGTGACCGTCCTGAGTTGGAGCCTGACGACAATGATAATTACGCAAAAGCAAAGTACATGTTGACGACGGATGAAAAGAAAACATTATTTGAGTGGATCAAATCCATCAAATTCCCGGACGGATACGTTTCGAATTTGAGTCGGTGTATAGACAGTCAAAAACATATCATGTTCGGGATGAAAAGCCACGACTGTCATATATTTATGCAACGATTGATGCCCGTCGCGTTCAGACCGTTCCTAGAGAATAGACATTGGGAGCCGCTTGCCCAGTTGAGTGTTTTTTTCAGGGACTTGACATGTACAGAGCTGACGGAAGCTACTGTCTCTGCAATGAGTTCGGAGATCGCCGTTATTATTTGTAAGTTGGAGCGAATGTTCCCCACTGGCTTTTTTGACTCCATGGAGCATCTTCCAAGTGCATCTTCCATACGAGGCATTCTTAGGGGGTCCCGTACATTACCTGGATGTACCCATTTGAAAGGTAAGCACGGTTATTTTGTAATGTACGCGTATGAATCAAGATGGTGATCATCGAATGTTAATAATGTTTTGTACCCACAGTACTTACGTCGGTTGAAAAAGATGGTTGGAAATAGATCACGAGTAGAAGGATCTATCGTAGTGCGACTGACGCAAGAGACTACCACATTTTGTTCATACTACTTTGATCAACACATTGCAGAAGCGATTTCGGACCGTCAAAACGAAACGTTGTCGATAATTTACTTGAAGGTGTTGACATGAACGACTTGCCGATTTTTACGGAACCTGGCATGACAGTTGGAAGATCGCGAAGGCCGTTGACCGATTCCCGAGTATCACGTAATGCGGACATACGTGTTATGCAAAGCTGCAGAGATCGAGCCTTACATAGAGTGAGTTTGTAACTTAACATTATTCCATCGGATAAACAATTACAAACTATTTGCTAACTATTTTTGTAACATACTGATTATTTCTAAACGTATACGTTAGAATGACACGAGTTGGTCTTACGAGATCTTCGAGGAGGGGTCAATAATCGACAAAGAGTTTCGTTCTTGGTTCAGTGCATACGTGAGTTATTTTAAATTGTCAAACAACCGTTGCATTATGTTGAAACAATTACTATCTTCCTAACATTACTGTATGTGGACAATGACACAGGTTGACTCCCCTACATTACCGGTGGATGATCCTCGCATAATTTCTTTAGCAAAGGGACCTGGACGGATAGCAAGGTCGTATGGTGGATACGTCAGAAACGGTTACAGATTTCAAACGAAGGCGCATTCAGTGAACAGGGCAACAAACAACAGTGGTGTTTGCATAAAAGGTCACGTGTTCGGCACAAAGGAAGACAATTACTTCGGAGTAATCGATGAGATTCTTGAGATTCAATACGCAAGTCCGACACTAAAACGCATTGTTCTGTTCAACTGCACTTGGTTCGAGACAACCAGACAAGGCGGAGTCCGTAAGATTGATCATTTACAAATCGTTGAGGTAAAGAAGTCTAAGCATATGCGCACCGCTGATAGGTTCGTCCTGGCTTCACAAGCGATTCAAGTTTATTACCTGAACTATCCGATTAATAGACGAGATCTGACAGATTGGTTAGTTGTTTGTAAAGTTAAACCACGCCAGGTAGAAGAAAACTTGTCCGAGAAAGACGACCACGCAGAGGAAGTCATTGCTTTTCAAGAAGATAAGATACGATCTCGTGCAATCGACGATGGTCGGGATGCGAATCTTGTTCGTCCTTTGAACGATGGAACGATAACATTGCATGATGATGATGATATACATGCTTCCACTTCTCACGCACGTGACATTGATCTTGAATTTATTCGAGACGATGAATCGATGAAGAAGCAGAAGAAGAAGAAGAAGAAGAAGACTGTATGTGACGGACTACTTGGAGACGATGATGAATGAGATATTTCGTTAACTTGATTATTCAAATGTGTGTGTATGTGTTTAATTAATTAAAACTATTTCTTTTAAGGAAAGATTAAAAAAAAAAATTATATTTGCTACCAAGTGGTCGCAATTTCACACAAAAGGTGACCACATGGTAGTAATTTAGAAGTGAAATGCGACCAGTTGGTCGCATTTTATAATTATATTTTTAAAAAATATAAGTAAAATGGCTACCATATGGTCGCAAAAATGAGCGGTAAATTTAAATTTCCATGAAATTTATGGCGGTGAATTTAAAGATTACGACCATCTGGTCGCAATATTTGGCGGTGGGCTACCATATGGTCGCAAAAATGAGCGGTAAATTTAAATTTCCATGAAATTTATGGCGGTGAATTTAAAGATTACGACCATCTGGTCGCAATATTTGGCGGTGAATTTCATTATTGCGACCTAGATGGTCGCAATTATTGATGGGACTCGTGATATGACAGCTGTTATGGATCATGGTAAAGTGGTGACCATATGGTCGCTTTTCATGAAATGCTACCATATGGTCGCAAATATCTCAAGAAATGCGACCGGTTGGTCGCCATTTTCCCCAAAGACGCGACTTTTCGTTTCTTGTCATAATTACATATTTGCGACCATTTGGTCGCAAAAACTGATTTAAATTCCCATCGGTTTTCCTTTCCCCGTTCCGCTTTTCTTCCTTTCTCTTTTTCTTCCTCTCTTTTTGTTCTTTTCTCTCTTTCCCCTCTCCCGTTCCCCGTTATTTCTTCCCGTTCCCGTTCCCGTTCCCGTTCTTACTCTAAATCTAAAACCCTCAAACCCCAATCCCGGTTTCTATTACGAGGTTAGTTTTCGTATAAAATTGAAGTTTAGTTTAAGAATTTATTTTACTTAGTTTTAGTTTTTAGTTTTCAATTAAGTAGTTTAGTTTAGTTTTGTTAATTTAATTAGTTTTAGTTTAATGAATCTAAATTTGTGTAATCAATTACTTAGTTTACTTTTGTTTAATTCATAGTATTTTAGTTTACATTAACTAATTAATTAGTTTAGTTTAATTTTGTTACTTTAAGTAATTTTAGTTTAATTAATCTAATAGTTTAATTAATCTAACTTAGTTTACTTTAATTCAATTTAAGTAGTAATTAATTTAATTACTTAATCTAATTTAGTTTAATTACTTATTTAGTTTATTTAAGATAGTTTACTTTAATTTAATAAAATTAAACTAAATTAATTTATAATTACACTAGTTTAAATTTTAATTTTAGTTTAATTAATGTAATTTAGATTACTTTAATTAAATCAATTAATTTAAAGTAGGGTAATTAATTCAAATAGTTTAACTTCAATTATACTTAAGTAGTTTAAATTAATTAATTACACTAATTTAATTAATTAATTTTAGTTTAATGAATAAATAAAAATTGTTTAATTACTTAATTTTAGTTAAAATTTGATTAAAGTAAAGTACAATTAGATTAATTAATTAGAATAATTTTGTTTAAGTATTCTAATCAATTAATTTGAAATAAAGTAAATTAAAATTAGATTAATTGAAACTAAAATTAATTCAATTAAACTTAAGATTTATTAATTAAAACTAACATAAACTAATCATTTAATTTGAATTAAAGTAAATTAAAATTAGTTTAATTGAAACTAAAATTAATTCAATTAAACTTAAGATTAATTAATTACAACTAAAATAAACTAATCAATTAATTTGAATTAAAGTAAATTAAAATTAGATTAATTGAACTAAAATTAATTCAATTAAACTTAAGATTAATTAATTAAAACTAAAATAAACTAATCAATTAATTTGAATTAAAGTAAATTAAAATTAGATTAATTGAAACTAAAATTAATTGAATTAAATTAATTTGAGTTTAATTCAATTAATTTTAGTTCAATTAATATAATTAAATAATTAATTAATAATTAATAAATAATTAATAATTAATAATTAATAATTAATAATTAATTAACTAATTATTGAAATTTAAATTTTAAAAAAAAATTCTTAAATGCGACCAGATGGTCACTTTTTAGGCGACCATCTGGTCGCATTTTAACTATACCTAAAAGTGACCATTTGGTCGCATAAAATGCGACCATTTGGTCACTTTTTTATGTGACCAATTGGTCACTTATCTTTTTAAGCGACCATCTGGTCGTATTTTAACTGAGCCAATAAGTGACCATTTGGTCACAAAAATTACGACCATTTGGTCACTTTTTATGTCACCAAATGGTCACTTCTATTGAAGATAAAATGCGACCATATGGTCCCTTTTAATGCGACCATTTGGTCGCATTTTCAAAAGTTTGACTTTTTTGCTACCAAAATTTTTTGCGACCATATGGTCGAATTTTTGTGACCATGCAGTCGCACAATTGAAATCCGACCAGCTTTTTAGCAACCACTCTGTTGGTCGCATTTTAGGTTAAAAACGACCATTTGGTCGCAATTTGGCAGTTTTTTTGTAGTGGTTTCTGAAAAACTGTGGCTTTAAAAATCTCATATCTCATGATTTTAATATCCAAATGGTACAAAATTTTGCAGATCAATTCGTAATTATATACATAAAATACATGCAAAATTTCATAACCAACAATCATCAATACAGAAAAATGCCATTAAAGGTCTAATGATTTTTATGTTCCTTAACATTTAAAAAAAAAAAAAGAGTTTTGATACTTTTAAAAACTAGCTCTGATACCAATATTAGGTTTCTGTATTAGAGAAGACTAACATCTTGAAGCAACGCAGCGGAAAACAACACGAGAAACCCGAGCGTTCAAGTATCGATCGTCGAAAAACCAATCACCGATGGACAGGTTTTATAATTTCACAGCCTAGATCCTTCCTTTTTCTTCTGAGTGATGATATTGAGTTTTCAAGACAGAGAGAGTTCTACTTTTAGATTAGATCTCTGTTCTCTTTTTTTTTCTCGTTCTCTATATTTTGATATGGGAAAAATTTCCCATATCTTGGCAGATATGGAACTGCCAAGGCAGTTCCATATAACTGCCATGAGGCAGTTGTCTAGCAACTGCCTTCATACTATGACATCGATTTTCATTTCCTTTCAATATTTCCATCAACCAGATATTACCTGTCTGTGTTGAATTCATATGAGGAGTTTTGTGAACATATGTCACATAATAATACTCAATAGCTCGAGTTAATATACATATAAGTATGTCAAATTCTTCATTGTCCTCTTGCATATCCATGTAATATCCTGTAAATCACTACTTAAGGTATAATTAAAATCAATTAAATAACATTACTAATATATAACTTACTAATATTGAATAATAAACAAACAAATATCACAAAAATGATAAAATAATAAATAAACAGATATCATAACAATAATTAAATAATAAATAAATAAATGTCAAAACAATAATTAAATATTAATAATAAATCAACAAATGTCATAATAAAAGTTAAATACTGAATAAACAAATGTCTGAGTAAAATTATAGACAAAAATTATAAGGCAATCATAATCCTACTTTTTCATAGTTGAGCCATTAAAGTTTTGTCTCAGGTTCTCCCATAGTAAGAGACATTTCTCTTTTCTCTTTAATTTAGAAAAGTCTTGTTGTAAACAACCATAAGTCACTTCCAACTTGCATTCCAGGTAAACTATTAACCACAACCATTATTTCAATAATACCATAATTCGGAAGATTGTCTGTTATTGATTTGTTCTTTATTTGAACTATATAAATAAATTGATCAATTTGTTGTGAGAGTTTTGCAGCACTTCCCAACTTTTTTCCTCCACTTTTTTTAGCTTTCCCTTACTCTCTTCCTTATCCTTGCACTAGTATTTTCTTATAAACTATGTTCTTGCATAGCATCATCTGAGTCATCACTACTTTCAAGTGGATTACCGTCATCCTTAAATGCTTCATCATTTGTTGGAAGTGATCCAGAAGAAGGTGTCCAAGCATAATCTCCATTTGCAATGATATTTGTAAACATTTTTTCATACTTATTAGCCAACTCTGAGTCAATACCTTCCCCTTGAAATTTTACAGCATTTGGAACCACCTATATTCACAAGGACACAAATTATTAAGATTAATCGCACTATAATTAATATGTAAATATTAAAAAAATTAGTGTATTTACCTGTAATTGTTTTTTGCCATCATTCTTCTGTTGCATCAATAGTTTTTCTTTGAGGATTCCATCCAATACCGGTTTCTTTTCCAATGAGATCTTTCCCTAGTTTCCCATCATTTTTTTAGCGCATCCTATTTATTTTTCAATTGTTGTTTACAATACTGTTTGCACGTAACAATCCCATTTATTTTTCAATATTTGTTTGCAATCCCTTCATATATACCTGAGCCTAAATTTTACGAATTTACGACTAAGTTTAAAATTTTGAATATTGAGTAAGAGTAGGTAATGTTATACTTTTTTTTACGAGCTTGTAAAAGGTTGAGACATAATTATTATTAGAATAAAATATGCCTCCAACCAAATTTGAAAAGGTTTCTACATGCTTTAATTTTTAATAGTCAATTTCTATAATTAAAAGAATCAAATTTAATCAAATATGTAGCTCCATCAAAGTTTTATGGTCTAATAAGAATAAAACTTATATAAAAGTATGAAAGAGTTCCTATTAAGGCCGGCCTTGAACAAGTGCAAGCTGAGAACTGGAATAGGGCCCCCAAACCCTTGGTTCGATCATAGTCATTGGCACGCAATACCAAGGGCCCTGATACAATTCTATATATGTATTAAAATTTCATTTTCATTTTTCATTTTTTTTGGTTATTCATAGGTTTTATTTTAGAAATTTTTAAATATAATTAAAGAATTTACCTCTCACTTTAAAAAAAAATTGTATTAAAAAGTATATTTTTACATACTAATTACTGAAATGTCACAACTTTTTAAAAACTACTCAAATAGCAATTCAATAAATTATTGAAATTTTATTAAAAAAAAGAATTTAATTATTATTAAACATTTTTTTCATTATTTTTTTTAAATGGATTTTTTGGTTTTTGGCCTTAGTTCAATAAATTATTGAACTAGTTCAATAAATTATTGAACTAGTTCAATAATATACTTATAAAAAATTGACTTAAAAAAGTATATTTTGTATATTAATTACTGAAATGTCACAATTTTTTAAAAATTACTCAAATAACTGTTCAATAAATTATTGAAATTTTTTTAAAATAAAATAAAATTATTGAACTATTTTTTTTATTATTATTTTCAAAGGATTTTTTTTGGTTTTTTAGCCTTTTTTTTTAAGTTCAATTACATTTGAGTAATTAGATAGTAAAAGTATACTATTTCATTAATTGTTCCCTTATTTTATCTATTTAAAACTTATCAAATAAAACTTGTATAACTTAAATTTATAATAAATTTAGAGCATAAAAATTTATTTTTTTTAATATCCTCAGTTATTTATTAGAGGCATTTGCAAATCTAGCAACTTTTTTTAGTAATATTTGTAAAAATAAAAGTTCAAAAAAATATTTCCAAATATAGCAAATTTTTATCAAGTTTATCAATGATAAACATTGAATTACATATTTTTACACTATGTTTATCACTGATAAACACATAAATAAATGTTTATCACTGATAAACACGATAAAAATTATTTGCAAATACTTTTTTGAGTTGATATTTTTACAAATATTGCATAAAAATCTGCCACCCAATGAAATTTCCCTATTTATTATGAAAAAAACAATCCCTAGTATTTATGTGAATTAGAAAAAATATGGGGTTAATTTCAGTAATGGACAATTTAATGTTGTTTATTTCAGAAAAGCACAATCTTTTAAATATATATATATATATATATATATATATATATATATATATATATATATATATATATATATATATATATATATATATGTCAAAACTAGCCAAAACCACCACCGAAAAAATTAAATTACATCGTGAAAAGACGAAACATACGCCAGATTTAATTTTCCTTAATTTATGCAAGATTTAAAGAAAGTTATAAAATCCCTTAAATTTTGTAAATTAGAGGAAAATTTATAACTAAAAAATGAAAACTATAACAAAAAAATCTTATTTCTTCTTCAAGGAAAGTTCAAATTTATTTCTTCTTCGATCATCCTCCGACCGTCATTCATACTTCTTCAAACTCTGAAAAATTTAAAAGAGAATCAGTGTTAGTTTAACAAAGTTAAACTATGTATAATTGATAAACCAAAAAAGAAACAAAAAGTAATAAGTATTCATTTTCTTTAAAAGAAAAAAAAGTTTAACAAAACTAAATCAAATGCAGGGTTTGAAAAAATAAAAATAAAATAATTGAAAAACCAAATCATAAATAGTTTTAAATATTGATTATAATTTGCCATCAATTTTTAAATTTGATGAATTAAAGTGGTTCCTGGTGTAATTAATTCAAAAATATATTTTATATTATTGCGTTTTTTAACAAAAATGTCTAAATTTTTATTTTTGTGATATTTTTTATATTAAGGATTAGGGCCCAAAAATATATTTTCGGAGCCACTATTTTCTTAGGACCAATCCTGATTCCTATAAACTAGTTTAGAGACAAGTAAAAAGAGAGTGAGAGCTTGAAAGCTAGATCAAGTGAAGCTAGGAATGAACTCTACCAACCTATGTTTGTATTTTTGTACAAGGAAGTTTGTTTTACACTTAACACGTCTTTACCTAGCATGTTTGTTGACTTTTTGCAGGAATTCAAAAGATTATTCTCTAATGAGATGACTAGTAATTTGTCATCAATGTAAGACATAAAGCATCATGAAGAACACATTCAATGGGCTATCCATACTCAATAGACCACCATCTCAAATGATTTAATGCATGGAAAATAGGGTAAAAATAGCTATGGTAAAGTATCCTAATCTTATTATTGATGAAATAAATATTAGGGGCTCTTGCAAAAATAGCAAAATTAGGTCCAATATTTGTAATAATAGCAATAAAAAAAGTTATTTCTAAAAATAGCAAAAAACTCAAATTCACACCTAAAATATTATAAAATTACCACTTGTTTTGCATGAGTAATAATTGATTTCCTCACAAGTAATCATTGATTTCCACACAAGTAGTCACTGATTTTACTGTTATTTTGATATTTTGTGTATGAATGACTGATTACCTAATAGTTATCACTGATTATCTTATAAGTTATCACTGATTTCTCTTATTCACATGAATGAGGTTTTTTTTTTAAATTGCTAGATTTGCAAATACTTTTTTTAAAATGCTATATTTAAAAATATTGCAGAAAATTCTGCTACCCAATGAAATTTCCCTAAATATTACTTGTTTGCTTGCTAGAATTGATCTCAAATATGAATTTTTACAACTTGAATTGCAATCTAATGATAAACATATGTTTTGTGTTACAAGAGTTGTCTTTGATAAAACATTTGATGAGTTAATGGATAGTATGAAGTTTCCAGAAATTTTTCTTCAGCTTTGAATGTAGCATGAAGATTTTCAGGAGCAACATTATCAGTTCGCATACGAATTGATGTTCGAAAAACATTATATATATATATATATATATATATATATATATATATATAAAGGTAATCTATTTAGTGTATGGATGAAAAGTTCTTGATCTTCGATTTCAATTGAAACAATAGACAAAGAATCCACAATTTCCTTAATGTGAAGAAGATACTAATCAATAGGTTCTCTAGTCTTCATCTTGATAGAGTATAGATTAGACTTCAACTCAAGATCATTGGAGCAAGTTTTTGAAGAAAATTTCTTCATAAGAACACACCATAACATCTTTGATGTCTTAGATCTAATAGCAAAAGCTAAAGATGAAGGAGATAAAGTAGCATTAATTAAAGTAATCAAAGATTTGTAATGACTCTTCCACAGAAGAAAAGCTGGATTCACAGAAGAAAAGTTGGATTCACAGAAGAATCCTCAAGAAATTAATCCGGACAAGGAGTAGATCTATCAACATGACCAAACAATGAATGACCGTCAAGAATGGAAGAAACCTAAAACATCCATGGCGTAAAATTTGTGGAATCAATGCGAAGATGATATAGATGTTAGAGAGAAGAAAAAGTGGGGAATTATGAATTTAAGGGAAAATTTCAGTCCAAGATAGAGTTTGTGAGGGATTTCGAGCGATAATCTATGACAGTGCATTCAAAAAAGAAACCATTAAGACGTGTGTTAGGGAGGCTCTCTGATACTATATAAAGTATATACAGAGTGAGAGAAGGAGTTAATGTAATAAAAATGGAATTAATTAATCAAGAAGACCATTTATACCATAAGTGAAGGCTAACTAAACTATAATAGACTACTTAACTATATGTAACTAACTATAACCAATTAGTTACAGTTGTTTACACTTAATAGATTGGCTTTTATTACAATCAAATGAAACTTTGTAAGATATTGATATTGAAAGTTTAATAGATGGTTTTGCATCTAAAATGTCACTTTTTAAATGAAAGTTTAAATTGTATTATTTTATTGTTATTAGGTATTAATAAAGTTTATAATTGGTCGTTTAGAATTTTTTATAATTTTTTCATATTGATTTTTTATTATACGTGGCCCAAAAATACTTTTCGTACCCGGTCTTTATTTTACTAGGAATTGCCCTGAGATTGATACATGCTCTTTCCCTCTCATTTTTAAGATCAAATTATGAAGTCGACGCAGAGAAGGATACAGGATAAGAATGCCTGTTTTTAATATTTATAATTAAAAAGATGATATTTAAATTCAAAATCTTAAAATATCATGTCCCCTGATACACATTTCTGATTGTATATATTAATTTATACATTTTTCTTGAATTATTTGTTTTTATAATTAATAATACAACTCTTAAATAATATATATTTTTGTTTTGGTCAGAATATCAGAATGATATAAATGCCATTAAATTTCTGTCATATCAAATCATTACCAATATCTTCCAAGAATCATATCCTCAAACACCCTAAGATAAACATTAATATAATAGTGGGAAATTTTTATGGATGTAATTTATTTTATAACATTTATAAATTTATGGTTTAAAACCAGTTTTGATCCTACTTTGGCACTTTCAATATTGTGATTCACGTAATTTCTTTTAGTCCAAAAACGTTAATGAATTTTTCATATATTTATGAGACGATGATAAGGTCATAGTTCTCTAACATTCACCCTTTCAGTTTTTTGAAGAAATAATTCCACCGTTTCTATTTCATTTTTTTTTGAATGAACATAATTATTCTTGTGATTTTACCTATTTTCTATTTAGTTTAAATATAAGTTTGACTCTACTATCAAACTAAGATGGCAAAACATTTAATCAACATTATAAATCAAAAATTTGGGTTTTTAGGTTAAAAAAGTAGACAAGAGAGATAATTGTAGGGACTAAACTTTAAACTTATGCAAAGTTTAAAGACCAAAACATGACTTTTGAAAGTTTAGGGATTAAAATGAGATACGAAAAAATATTTATAAATATATTATTCATGGTAATCACTTCATGTGAATACTATTTTTTAATTGTGATATATGGTATATTACCGAAATGACATATTTATAAATATTTTTATTATATTGAAAATTATTTAAATAACACTTTATTAATAAATATTATATAAAAAAAATATTATATCACCTCGTGGAAACCACGTAGAAATTCAATAAACAGAGTGGGCCCTTATCATCATTAATAAATACAGACCATTTATAAAATTCTCAGAGCTGAATGAGCGAAGAAGGAATTAAGGCAATAGAGGAAATGGAGGGAGTTAAAGGGAGAAAGTGGAAGGAATTTGGGGATGAGATAAAGAAAGTAAGTAATTTTGCTGGGCCAATGGTGGCTGTGACAGTATTGCAATATCTTCTTCAAGTAGTAGGGATGATAATGGTGGGTCATTTAGGTCAGCTTTCCCTCTCAAGTGTTGCCATTGCCATTTCCCTTACCAACGTTACTGGCTTCAGTCTTCTTGTAAGCTTTTCTTTCAATTTTTTTTAAAAAAATATTTCTTAACGTGAAGTACCCTTTTAGTCCCTGAGTTTTGGAGGTCGTTTCTATCTGGTCCATGCGTTTTCAATTTGTGTCTAAGTGGTCCCTGAGTTTTGAATATTGCATCTGTTTGGTCCATGCATTTTCAATTTGGTTTAAGTGGTCCTTGAGTTTTGAATATTATGTCTATTTGATCCCTAGATTTTAAAAAACTATTATAAATAGGTTTAATTGGTCCTTAATTTATCGTGTTTGTTAGCTTCTTACCAGATTATTGACTTAACGCTGACATAACATATTTAATTGGTCAAAATACAAAGATAGGATTAAATATTATTTCAAATCTTTCATTAATCTATGCCTAAAATTTGACATAATAATTAGGGCTATTATCACATAAAGCCGATATTGAGTTTCGGTTTTCAAAAAAACCACAAAGATTGAAAAATATCAAAATTACCCGATGTGTTCATATGGAGACATGAGTATTACCATAATATCCTTCTGTCATAACTAACCCACAATTTTTTAATATAAAAAAAATATATATAACGAGTGATGAAAATTTTGACAGAATGATAAAATCCCATCAAATTAGGGGAGATCAAGAATATTAATTGGAAAATAAAATACCATATTAAATGAAATCTCATCAAACAATTACGGCGCGGAGATCAAGAATAATAATTTTGAAAAAAAACCATATTGAATGAAAATCTCATCAAACGTACAATACCCATTCTCTCCAAAAACCTAAAACTTCTAAACTCCCATCTTTTTCAGTTTTTTCATCTCCATCTTTTTCAGTTTCTTCCCTTTCCATCTTCTTCATTAGACGCATATTGAATAGTTCATCACCGATTAACAAAAAAAATCATCGCTGAATTTCACAAGTAAGAGGTAACTTTCGTTGATTAGACACGATTTTATATATAAAAAAGTAAGTTTGGATTGATTCGTCGTAACCTAAGTATTTCATTTGAAATCAACAAATAAAAAGATGCATTTTATATTTTAATATTTGATAAGTATTTTTTAATATTTACATCAGCTCTATATTATTGTTCCATCATAACATAGATTATATAATTTTGATTTTATGAAGCCATTAGTCTTACTCATTTTATATTTACATCAGCTATATATTATTGTTCCATCACAACATAGATTATATAATTTTGATTTTTTGAAGCCATATCTTTATTCATTTTAAATTTACATCAAATATTTATTATTGTTCCATAATAACATAGATTATATAATTTTGATTTTATGAAGCTATAATCTTATTCGTTTTATATTTACATCAGTTATATGTTATTGTTCTATAATAATATTGATTATAAAATTACATATAGTTTTACTCAAATTGATAAAATGATTAAAGCTATAATCATTGTTATTATGTAACAATAATATATAACTGATGTAAATTAATAACTGTATGAAATATATTGTTATTAGTGTAACCACATGTTGGTAATAAGGAATTTAAATAACTAATGTTAATAAATAAAAAATTACATGACTATTATAATAAGAAATATGTGAAGAAATCAGAAATTAAAAAGAACATAACTATTATGATAATAAAAAATTAATAAGTTATTCAATTAATAAGCACAGTTTTATAAACAATAAAAATAAAATGGACTTTAAATTATGCAAGAAAAAAATTATAAATAACATGACGTATAGATTAAACTGTAAAAAAATTGAAGAACAAGGGTTTACTATAGCCATGGAACTAGAGAAAAGTTGAACTTAAGAAGTTTGAAAAGGAGCCAAGTTTCAAAATGAAATAAAAAATATATAAATATTAAAACAATATATTTGGTGAGAATTTTTTGAGATAAATGCAAAATTATATATGAAACTTTCCAATCTTACAGTCACAAGATTGAAGCAATTTGTCAGGAAATATATGGAAACTTTGAAAATATAATAATTGAGATTCAATTTTTTTAATTCAGCACAAAATTAAGCAATCCACGTGCAACATTTATGGAAATTGTGAAATATGAAATTTTGCATCTTTCTAATAAATAAAATTTAAAATCCACTAAATAAAATGAAAAAAAAATAGAACTCTAAATTTAAATTTGTAAAAATTAATTAGAATGTGAAATATATTTAGTTTTATTAAAAAAATACATATTTGAGAAAAAAATTAAGAAAATAAATTATTATATTGTGAATACGAAATTATTATCAAATACATAATTTATCTAAAAATAAAAAAATATTTAATTCTCAAAGTAATTTATGATTGTGATAAAATCTTGATTTTTCTTTAGGGGTAAAGACGTCACTTAAAATAATAAATAATTTCATTAAATTAAAAGATCATCTAAAAATGGGTAAATATGATATAAATGAGAAAGTGTGGCATATATGAAAACAAGACTCAAATATTGGCTACCACGCATAATTTTCCATTTTTTTTCTTAACACACTCATTCTAGCAAAATATAAATTAAACAACAGTCTGGAATGGCGGGAGGTTTGGAAACACTTTGCGGACAAGCATTTGGGGCCCAGCAATTTAACAAACTTGGGACCTACACTCTCAGCGCTATGATCTCTTTGATTTTGATCTGTCCTCCAATTTGTCTGATATGGATTTTTATGGACAAAATACTTATTCGAGTTGGCCAAGATCCTCTGATCTCACTCAAAGCACAAAAATACTCACTATGGCTCATCCCGGGCTTGTTCGGGGGTGCGATTTTGAAGCCTCTAACTCGATATTTACAGACTCAAAGCTTGATTCTTCCTATGCTATGGAGTTCATTTGGTGTTATGTGTTTTCATGTGCCTCTTTGTTGGGGTCTTGTGTATAAAGTTGGATTTGGAAGCAATGGTGCAGCTTTGGCTTTCACCATTTCGACATGGTTAAATGTGGTGATTCTTGGGATTTATGCTGCTTGTTCCAAAACATGTGGAAGAACAAGAATGCTTTTTGGCAAAGATGCTTTTTATGGTATTAAAGAGTTCTTCCAACTTGGCGTCCCTTCTGCTGTAATGGTTTGGTAATAATTTTGATCCGTCTTGGTCTTGTTTGATAATATTTCTCGTTTTCTGTTTTCAGTTTTCACCTTTCTTTGTTTGACAACTATTTTAGTTTCTTCTATTTTTGAAAATGGAGAACCAAAAATATTTAATAACATTTTTTTTGTCATTATAGAAATTAAAAAATAGTAACAAAATAAAAATGAAAATTATTTTCAAAAACATATATATTTTTTTGTTTGTTTTTTAAAATCTAAAAATTGAAAAAACATAAGTGTCAACAATTGTGTTTATCGTAGCATATTTTCACTTCAGCTCCACTTATGCTCCAACGGGGTGTAAACGAAGAATCTATCACCTGAAATCACGAGTCTATAAAGGAAATGACACCGGTGTGGTGTCGGGCCCCTGCACTCCGATGATAGAATCAGTACAAATTTTGACAGAGTTTTAGCAAGGTCCCAGAGTGTACCTCAAACGTTCGAAGTGTCCTTTTTAATCAATAGTGAATTCGTCGTTTCCCGCCATTCATTTTGTTTATTCCCTACCCATCGTAAGTTGGCCTGCCACACGTCGAGTCAACTGCCACAATTTTTGTCATCGGCCTACTCTGGAGACGCCTCAACCTATCTCCAGGGAATGATGAACTTAGGCGTATCGTTATCATGTACATTTAACTGAGATGAAGTTGATGAGCTCGTTGAGCTTCTTGAGTAGGCTTGGTGGGTTGACTGTAATGGCCTCAATGTGTTGGGCTCAAATAGGTGGGCTCACTAGACTAAGCTGTGTTGGGAATCCTCAACGCGTATTGGGCTCAATGGACTCAACAGGCTCAAAATAGGTTGAATTAGGTGGGTTGAACCACTGAAATTGGGCTGAAGCCCATTGACATTATTATTATTATTCAAATTTACCCCTAATAGAGGCCACCTACTCCATAGTTAAATAGTCTTGATGAGTTTCTCTAATCGTGGCAATCAGTTTGAGAGTATCAAGGATTTTAAGAAAATATCATTTTAACATGCAACCGAGCACAACTTCATCAAGTCACATGCCTGCATACAAACAAAAAATTTACATGTCGATTATATTCAAATTTACTTTTTTATGGAAAAAAACACATATTTTAGAAAGAATTTTGATAATTCTGTCTCTCTCTATGTTTTTTTGGCTTGTGCCAGCGCCCTTAATTCTGATCCAGGCATGTTCAATTTCAAGCTGGTTAAACTCGCCGTGATTTTGTAGGCACTGCCCTTTTTTTTTTTTAATTTAGGCACTGACATGAGCATGTTAGCAAATGCATGTGTTAGCGCTGACACATGCACAGTTTTTTTTTAATAAGCTGATTAGCATATTTTCAACTCATTTTAAGCTTTTTTTTTTCTGTTTTTTAATACTAAATTTTAGCATTTTACTAATTTCTTTGTGCATACAAACTTAGTCTTTTCAGCATATTTAAGTTAGTTTTTTCAGCATGCTCACTCATTTATTAGTGCATACTAACTAATTTTTTTTCAGCATGTTCACTTGTTTCAGTGCATACCAACTCAGTTTTTCAGCATGCTCAATGATTTTTCAGTGCGTACCTACTCAGTTTTTAGCTTGCTCACTTATTTTTCAGTGCATACTAACTCAGTTTTCAGCATGTTTAACTTAGTTTTTCCAATATGCTCACTTGAGAATCATTGTATACCAACTTAGTTTTCTAGAATACTTACTCGTTTCAGTGCATACCAACTCAAATTTTCAGCATGCTCACTGTTTTTTAGTGCATACTAACTCAATTTTTCAGCATGTTTAACTCGAACAAGTAACTTGACTTGGTCTACCTAGCATAGTGAAAAAGTTTTCTTTTTAGCTGGTGAGGTTCTTTGCTCCACTAGGTACCTTGACTTGGTCTGCCTAGCATAGTGCAAAGCTTCTTCCCTCAAGGTGCTATAGTCGTGAGCAGCCCTTAGCTTCTCGAGGCTTTCTACTCATTTTTTTTTCAGTTGTTCATGTTCTTTGCTCCACTAGGTACCTTGACTTGGTCTGCCTAGCGTAGTCTATAGCTTTCCTCTGAGGTTCTTTGCTCCACTATATATCTTGACTTGGTTTGCCTAACGTAGTTCAAAGCTTCTTCCCTCAAAGTGTTGTAGTCATGAGTAGTCCTCAGCTTCTCGAGGGCTTTCTACTTATTGTTTATGATTTTTTATACTGTGTATTTTTCTAAATTGTTCTCAATCTATCTGGCCACCACTCGAATGAGATGACTAATTTGGGTTAAACTCGAGTTTAAATTTTTAGAGTCAGCCCCCTCTCTAATTTTACAAAATAAAATATATTAAAGCAAAACAAAACAAAATAAAGTAGATTAATACATACATAATTAGTTTGGACAATAATCTTGATTACATCAAACTTTCAAAGTTCAAAAGAGAACGTAGAGCCTTTTCAATCAGTTTCAGCATATCACTGGTGTAGGCCTATTATATCAAGTCTTTTCTCAAAATACTTCAAAAGTTATTCTCGATTCCTGATGATGTTTGACCACCAATATCTTGATTTTCGTGATTAAAACCATGTAGTTTTCCATCAATTTTCACAAACTCTTTCAGGTAATCTCGTTGAATTAAGGACTCAATCTCTTCTTTAAGATGAAAACATTTTTAAGTGGTGTGGTTGTTAATCATTGTGGAAAAAAACAATATTTGTCTTTTTTTCTTTTGCTTGCATCTAATTTAATTTTAGCAGCCACTTAACAATGTTCTTGTATTGTATCTCCATTAACATTTGTTCAACAGGTACAATTGTAGGAGTGTACCTCTCAAATCAGCTAGGTAGGAGACCTTGTCACTTAGATTGGTCTTCCTTCCTTTTTATCTTACTGTCTAGTAGTCATTCCTCGATGTGACCTTTGCTCCTGGCTTGGTGGTGTCTACTACTCCTATAATCAGAAACTTTTCTTGAACTGAGCAGCTCCTCAACACTCATGTACTTAATGTGCTCTTGAGAGAAGTTCAGTTTAAGTGGCTAGACTCTTGCATCTTTGATTCCTATCATCATGAAAGTGAGAGTTATATCATCATTGTAGCCTTCAATCTTAAGGGCTTCACTGTTGAACCTCCCTACATAATCTCTAAGGGCCTCTCATTTCCTTTGACACACTGTTAAGAAATTCATTGTTGGTCATTTATGATCTCTTCCTCCCAAGAACTGTGTCCCCAAAGTCCTTAGTTAGTTCCTTTACAGAAGAGATTGAATGCGGCTTCAGCTGCCTATATCATCTTCTAGCTGGGCAACCTAGCGTGAGTAGGAAAACTCTACACTTTATCGTGTCTCGGACTCCCTGGAGCTTCAAACAGGTTCGAAATGTGTCAATGTGTTCCAATGGGTCACATGATACATCATAAGGTGTGACAATAGATATCTTAAATTTGGAGTGTAACTCAGCCTCCATGGTGTCTTCTATAAATGGTGGTTCTGTTTGTTCTAGTAGGTCTTCACATGCTAGTGGAGTTTTGCCTTTTAATTCTTTATGCATGATTCCCAATTGGTCCACCAACTTTTTCAGCTCTGGTTCTCATGGTCGTTGACTTTTACCAGTCGACTTCTCCACCTCCTGTTGAGCTTTTCTCTTATGCTTGAGTATGTTTTGTAAATCTGCTCTCTCTTGATGGTGGGAAGGTCTTGTGGTGAGAAAGGGCCACTTGAAAAGTGTTTTTCCTTTTTGAAATGCCTCCCCTATAAAATTGAGATTATCCTTCTTGCTTCGTAGTTATTTTCCCTTTAGCATTCTTTACTAGATCCTTTCAAGTTGGAATATCCAATACCTTGTCTATATCTCCATTGAAGCCTTGCACCTGCACTTCTAGATCTGCGATCCTTTCACCCTGCTTTGGGGGTCGATTAGCTTGTTGTTCAACTCCTGAGCTTGTTGACAATCTTTATGAGGATTTCTTTTTTGTCTTGGAGCCTCATCTTTCTCTTCTTCTCCATAATGGTTAACACTATGGTGACTCCAACTCATTTTTAGTAACACAATCTTTTCATCCCCACAGACGTGCCAAATGTTTGTAGCATATTTTCTTCAAGCTGACTGGATAAGCACGTCAGCTGCATGAATGCTCCAACAGGGTGTAGATGGATAACATATACCTGAAATCACGAGTTCGTAAAGGAAATGACATCGGTGTGGTACCGGCCACTTGCACTAGGATTATCAAAGTCAATAGAAATTTTGGTAGAGTTTTAGCGAGGTCCCAAAGATACCTTATACGTTCGAAGTGTCTTTATATATAGATGGAGAATTCCTGGTTTCCCACCATTCATTTGGTTTATTTCCCGACCATCGCAAGTTGATCTGCCATATGTTGAGTCAACTACCAAAACTTCTTGTCGCTGGCTTACTCTGCAGACGCCTCAACCTATCTCCAGGTAATGATGAACTTAGGCGTATCGTATCGTGTATGTTTCACTTAGATGAAGCTGATGAGCTTGTTGGGCTTCTTAAGTAGGCTTGGTGGTCTGACTCTGGTGGCCTCAACATGTTGGGCTCAATGGGCTCAGCAGGCCCAAAATAGGCTAAATTAGATGGGCTCAACCTCGCTGAAACGGGTTGAGGTCCATTCACAATATTATTTATTTATTTTCCAATTTTACCCCCTAACAATGTTTTTTTAAAAAAAGAAAAAGAAAATAGAAAACAAAATGATTATCAAATCGGGTTTAAGTTATTAATATTTTTCCATTTAATATTCGAATTTGATTGTTAATTTCTTTGTCCCCTTCCTAAATAGTCTAAAATGGTGGTCATTGGAGATAATTATTCTGCTCTCTGGACTTTTACAAAATCCAAAACTAGAGACATCTGTGCTTTCTATATGGTATGTGCATGTGCTATCAATTTGACTCATTTTGATGAAATTGGATCTAATTTATTGTTTACTTAATTTTTTTTTTGTCAGCCTTACAATTTCTACGTTGCATTTCACTATTCCTTATGCCTTCGGAGCAGCTGCAAGGTTCTTTCTATATGCCCTAAACTTTTGTTTTTGTTAAATTTTATATTTTCTTCCTCTCTCTTTTGTAGTAATTTGAGACTATCTGAGTTAATTTGATAAAAACTGTTTTAAAATTGGTTTTGTAACTATGTTCTTTAGAAAAAAATTCAATTATATTTTAAGGGAAAAAAACAGTTTACACCTCTAAAATTTACATGATTTGTCAATTCAAACCTTTAGCATTTTAATAAATGGTTCAATTTACAGCCACATCAAAACAAAACTGTAAAATTACTCAAAATCATTTGTTGAATGACCAAAAGATCAATGTAAACAAAACATCTATAACATAATTATAAAAACGTCTAATCTGAACTAAAAAAAAATCAAATAAAAGTTTTTGAATCAAACAGTAGAAAAAATTCAAAATCTAACATCAAAATAATAAAATCTAGACATAAAAAATATTTATCACAATTACAAACATAAAATTTTAAATAAATAACTTCATTTAATTAAATATAAAAAACGCTCAAGTCTAACTGTAATAATTGTAATTTTACTAATATTGGATATAGATTAAACCACTTATTAAAATTTAGGGTTTAAATCAAACAATTTATTAAAGTTTAAGGTGTAAATTGATTAGATCAAAATTCAGGGGTTACATTGACACACTATATAAAGTTTAGGGGGTGTAGTTTTTCCCTATATTTTAATTTTAAAACTATTTAGAAAATAAATTTTAACTTTATGTTTCCATTACTTATTCTATAAATTAGTTTTAAAACATCAAATATATTTAAATATGTATAGTACAAGGGTATCAAATGAACTAGGAGGTGGGAATCCAAAAGCAGCAAGAATGGCAGTGTTTGCTACAAGTTTTCTTTGTTTAATAGAGGCAATTGCAGTAAGCACAGCATTGGTTTGTAGCCGTCATGTTATTGGATACGCATTCAGTAATGATAAACAAGTGGTGAACTATCTCTCAGCAATTGGCCCTCTTCTTTCCTTATCCCTTTTCATGGATAGTGTTCAAGCTGTGCTTTCTGGTTAGTTTTCTTTTATTCTTAAATTTCTTATTCCTTTTCAATTTCATTCTCAACATTTAAATTGTCTCCAATTTAATTTTTATAATTAATTTTTTCTTTCATATTTTATTAATTATTGTGAAGTATTTTTTTGTTTTTTACATTAGAATTTTAAAATTCAAAATATACACATATTTATGTTTATTATTTAAAGTTTAATGTAATAAATAAATTGAAAAATTACAGTCAACAATAATTTTTTGTAATTCATGAACAGCCCTTGTAGTTTAAATTTTAAATATATCATTGTTTTAAACTATTTGTACATATAGCATTTTTTAATGCTTTAATAAGTGATTGACAATGATTAATATGTGAAACAGTGATTCATTTTATTGTAAAAATATGCAATTCAATATTAATTTGATCGACTAGCTTACATTTTGCAGTTTTTACAAATATTTTTTGGGGCAACTATAGAGCATAATAGCGCCCAATATTTACCAAAATATTAATCCAAAGAATGCTATGTAATAGTTTATAAAATGCTATATTTACTAATGTTGTAGAAAATTATGCTATCGAATGAAATTTTCCATATTTATAAATCATGATATTTTTTTTTATAAATATTAACGAAAAAATTGCTATGTTTATAATCATCCCAATGATATTTTATCTTAATAGTAATTTTTTAATTGGGATGTTTTAAATTAAAATTTAGTACTTTTCCAAGCTTCGTTAGTTTTAATAAAAGTTAAAATTTGCTATTTATTTGAATTTACCAAATTTTAAAATTGTCATTTTTGAAATAGCCTTTAAAATATATAATTTTGTTTAATCGATATATTTATTTAAATGATAATTATTTTATAAATGATAAAAAAGAGAATTACTTTTTTTTTCCACCTTAACTTAAAAAATATCAAATATAATATTTTTTTTACTTTCCAGAAAATAATAAAAACTACTACATATATTTTTCAAAATTTTATCATTTTATGATTCACATTATTACCATATTTGCATCTTCATACAAAATAATGCGAGATAAATTTTAAAAAACAATACATTAAAAATAAATTTTTTATAATAATTAACCATGAATAATTTCTGCCAACATGAGCTTGTTGAAAGTTCGAGTCCCTCTTCTCTAAATAATATTGGAAAAAAAACATTGAATAATTTCAAGATAATAAATAGAACATTTAATTAATCTCATTAGCCAAAGAAACTTAAAGCAAGAGGTCATTCTAATACAAATCGTTATTATATTTTTTCAAAGACAAATAATAAACATCTATTCCAAAAGCCGACAAAAATATTTTCATTTGGTTGAAAAGATAAATTCTTTATGATAATTATAAGTTTAATGGAAATTGAAATCGTAAGGACCAACTTGAAACTTTTAAATTGTGGAGGTAAAATTGAAACCACATTTATAAATTTTTTAAGGTTTTTTTTTATTTATGTGAAACTTATAAAAAAAAATATAAATAAGGTTAATTTTTTAAACAAATTAAAAGATTAATAGTATAATTGGAACTTTTAAAATGTACGGGGTAAAATTGAAATCAACCGGTGGATAAAATGTATTTTGTATTATTTAACTTATTTTTTTATTTTTCCATATTTTCAGGGGTGTCTAGAGGGAGTGGGTGGCAACACATAGGGGCATATATCAATTTGGGAGCATTTTACATGATTGGACTTCCTATAAGTCTGGTGTTGGGTTTCGTTTTGCATTTAAGAGCCAAAGGTTTTTGGATTGGAATTTTGATTGGTTCTCTTTTACAGTCTATTCTTCTCTCTCTAATCACTGCTTTAACAAATTGGAAAAAACAGGTTTCTTATCAATCCTTACTTTTAAATTCTTCAAAATTATAAGTAATTGGAGCATATTAATCAGATTTAATTTAGAGTTTTTCTTTAAAAAATAAACAATTTGATTAGAGTTGGACCAAATTAGATGAACCTAACACAACTTTGCTTGTCTCAGGAAAATAATGCAAGGAGAAGAATTCTTAATGACGGGCCTTCAGAAAAATAATGAACCTATATGTTCTATAGGTTTGGTTTATGTACATAAAAAAAAAAAAAAAAGAATTTAATCAATTTTCTGTGTATACCAATTTTTATTTTTATTTTTTTACTTTGTTAAGAATGGAACATCCAAATGATTGAGGGACATAAAAAAAAAGTTTATATAAGAACATGTGACAATAAAAAAAACGCATCTGAAAGACACAGACATTATCACGTACTTTCCATTGCATTTGACGGGCGTTGTAGTTGCTTGCTTAATTTAATATCCATTTGGGATAATTTTTAGACGCGTTTAAAACTTTTTATGATAACCATTAAAAAAAACTTTTAAGCACTTTCAAACACTATCCTAAATGGGTAAGTCTGAGACACCTTCCATAACGTTTTTAAAATACTGTCATAAAAACTCTTGAATGTATTGAATGAAATTTGTTTACTTTATTAGTAATCATAACTAAGTTTATATATACAAGAAAACTTACTTATAATATTAGTAAAGTTAACTAACTTCTTGTTAGGAATGGATTAGGAATGGTGTCCTTGGACTTGTAATTATTTAATAATAATAATTTATTTAGAATAAATTAAACAAATAAACATAAGTTCATTATATTATCTAGATTGATTCAATTGACGATATTAGGAATATATGGAAATACATTAATATCAAACATTCAAATAGTAAACCCTAAGTTACTCTTATGAAATCACGACTTAGTATGTGAGTCATACGAGAGGATTAAAGTCGAGATGAGTAACTTAAAAATGTCTACAGTAAATGGATAACGTTTGGGAACCTTATCCTGGTAGCACTATTGATAGCTTCGCATTTTGTTTATAGACAAATGATCTAATCCTGATCATTCATGTGGGAGACATGAAATGGAAGTATCATATGCAATGTCGATCATTTCTCGTAAACGGTACTAATGAGAAATTTGATCGAATATCAAACTAAGTTTATCAATCGTGATAGATCTCAATCCTGAGTGAAATGCGGACTCCTATTTATGGAGTTATGTTCTTTGATTCACATGGTTGAGAGCAATATGTAAGAACGCTCAATACACTCCTGTTTTGGGAACATAACTAGATAAGTAGTTGGGAATGCATTTTCACGAGATGGAATTCATAACTTTCCTCTAAATTAACGGTATCAGTGCGATACCTAAACATTTTAGGAACTTTAGGAAACTCCCTTGATGTACTGATTCGAGACATGAACAAGTGACGTCACGATTTCTATTGATAACAGAAGTACCTTATCTCTAGTTCGACTAAAGATAAAGTTCATTGGAGAATCAGCGGGAACACAAGAATAAAGCGGTAATTATAGGGGCAAAATGGTAAATTTAATCCGCCTATAATTATGAGGGTTCCACGTGAAGGATATGTTACAGATATAAATAAAGATAAACTAAATGGACAATAATTCATCTATAGTGAGGGGTGTTCAGCTATGAATCTATAGTGGAATTATTCTAGTTAGATAATAAGAAATTAACTGATTATGAGTTAATCACTTAATTAACTAATTATTAAGCCCATGATCTATAGGTCCATCGGGTCCCTATGATAGCTCAAATATCGTAGCCACAAAATCAAGTAGAAGAAATAGAAATTTTAAGTAAAGTGAATTATTTAAATTGGCAATATTAATTGTTTAAATATTGAGTATATTTAAACGGTAATTAATATAAACATTATTAATTGTTTAAATAATGAGTTTATTTAAACAGGAAATTAATAATGAAATATTATTAATTAAACATTGTTAATTATTTAAATATTGAGTATATTTAAATGGTAACTAATAATTTGAAATTAATTGACAATTATTAATTGTTTAAATAATTAATTTTATTTAAACAGAAATTAATAATTAAAATTAATTAATTAATAATAAAATATTATCAATAAAATTATTAATTAAATAATGAGTTTATTTAATGGAAATTAATAATTAAACATTTATTAATAATTATTTAAATAATGAAAATTTTTTAAATGGAAATTAATAATTAAATATAATTTGATAATATTTAGTCGGGAGAAAATATTAATATTATTAATTATTTAAATAAATTATTTTATTTAAATGGTAATTAATAAATAAATTAATTAAGTTAGACTTATTAATTTAAGAGAAAGTTTCAAGCCCAATTGGATTAATGAACCCAATTGGAATTGGCCCAAAATAATTAATTAAATAAATTGTATTTATTAATTATCTTATTATGATAAAATCAGCCATATAATGTATTTTAGGAAGAGATAATTGTTTGAATTATATCCTAAAATAATTACATAGATTTATTTATCCAAGATAAATAAAAAATAAATAAAAATAATATCTTATTTATCTATGTATTTTTCGAAAATACAATATAATGGAAATATAATATCTTTTTCCTTTTTGTATTTATCTCTATAGATTAATCCTAATGTGATTAGGATTCCTATTTTCTTATAAATAGGAGGCTTGGGTCATTGATAAAAAAAAAATAACAATTCAATTCCATAGAAAATTGGAACTCTTTCTTCCTCCTTCTCCCCCCCCCCCCCCGGCCTATTTCCCTATAGTTCATTGGGAAGAAAATATTTTTTCTTCTTCCCTATTTCTACTTAAGTTCGATCCCACAATCGGGTTTCGTTTGATCGATCGGGATATAGCATAGAAGAACCGGTGTTGCTGAGGATTGATGCTGTAAAGAAACCTCCAACCGATTATCCATTAACTACTTAATGTAAGTTTATTTGATTCTAATTTTCGAAAGTATAAGCATGAATCTACATGTCTTTATCACAAATTGCATGATGTTAATAGATCCGTAATTAAGTGTTAATGATTTTACTAACACTACAAAAAAACTGTCAAAATGCGACCAGAAATTTGCGACCAAAAAAATATGGTAGCTTTCTGGTGACCACCTGGTCACTTTCTTTGAAGGTTGACTCTAAGTGACCATTTGGTCACTTTTTTTGCTACCATATGGTCGCATTTTTGTGACTAAAATGTTCCTTGGTAGCAAAAAATGGCGCGTAATTTTGGAGGGAAGAAAGCTACCAAATGGTCACAATAAAAAGTGTTTTTTTGCGACCATATGGTCGCATTTTTGTGACTAAAATGTTCCTTGGTAGCAAAAAATGGCGCGTAATTTTGGAGGGAAGAAAGCTACCAAACGGTCGCAATAAAAAGTGACCAAATGGTCGCAATTTTGGTGACCAAAAGTGAGCAGTGGTAGCTTATAATTGGAGGGAAGAAAGCTACCAAGTGGTCGCAATAACAAGTGACCAGATGGTCGCAATTTTGGTGACCAAAAGTGAGCAGTGGTAGCTTATAATTGGAGGGAAGAAAGCTACCAAGTGGTCGCAATAAAAAGTGACCAGATGGTCGCAAATTTGGTGACCAAAAGTGAGCAGTGGTAGCTTATAATTGGAGGGAAGAAAGCTACCAAGTGGTCGCAATAAAAAGTGACCAGATGGTCGCAATTTTGGTGACCAAAAGTGAGCAGTGGTAGCTTATAATTGGAGGGAAGAAAGCTACCAAGTGGTCGCAATTATAAGTGACCAGATGGTCGCAAATTATGTGATTTTTATGGGACCAATAATTGATAAAGAATTTGGTGGGATAAAAGCTACCAAGTGGTCACCCAAAAAGTGACCATGTGGTCGTAAATTCTGACTTGATGTGACCCGGGGCAGTGAGGAAAATAGCGGGAAAATTTGGCGGGAAATTGCGACCAGGTGGTAGCAAAAATACTACCATCCTGGTCGCAAATGAGCAGAGGAGTCCATTATAAAAACCCCTCCACCCATTGTTTCTTAGCATTAAGTAAAAAGAAAATGAGAGAGTGGATGTATGTTCGTTTGATAGACGGGTATTTGAACGATGAGTTCGTGGCCTGGGGTTGAACAGTTTGTTGAGTTTTGCATGACAACTGTCTATTATGAAAAGTATGGTGGAAAGCTACGCCGCCGTGGAAATGCGACAATAGGAGAATCATACCAGGTTCTGAGTTGAAGGTGCATCTTTATACCTGGGGGTTTGTGCGGAATTATTATCACCGGGTGTTTGTGGGGAAACACAGGAAATGTTCGACATTGCATTACAGGAATCGAGACGATACGAAGGTAGCGGCTCGAATGTAGAGGTTGTTGACGAAGAACGGAATGATGAACTACAGGATTGTCGATGCAAGAAATGATAATTGATGGTGCGGGGTATGGGGGCAATGAAAATTTCCTGTGAAAGTTTAAACGTAGACGAAGATGAACGGGTTGTAGAAGAGGAAATGAATCCAGGAAGCACGTAAGATGCACGAGATGCTAAAGACAACCCAGTATGACCATTGTACGATGGGTGTGAGGTAAGTCAACTTCTGCCGCTACTGAACTTTTAAATATAAAGGCGCAGGACAACATACCTGGGTAGAGGATTTGATGCGATTGCATCGTGGTTTCGTCGATGCGCTCCAAGAAGAAAATAATATGCCCCCGCTTTGGTTTATGCGACACGAAAAAGCTAGTGGAGGGACTTGGATTACCCGTGGAGAAAATAGATTCGTGTCAAAACGGATGCATGATTTATGGGATGTGGATGAGGACCGCATCATTGCAAATCCTGTTTTCTTCCAAGATACAAACAAGGGAAACGCGCTGATTCGAATGCCCGCATGTTCTATTTACCGTGACCCCACGCCTGCAAACGGTTGTATGCATTGGATGTGATGACCTCGCACATGAGATGGCATCACGAGCATTCTCAGGGATGAAGGTGTTATGAGACATCCCTCGATCTTCGCGGCATGGAAGCATTTAAATAATTGTCATCCGGATTTTGCACAAGATCCGAGAAACGTCGATTGGGCTTATGCATAGATGGCTTCAACCCGTTCGGGGCATCGGGGCACAATATTCAGTTTGGCGATCATGGTAACCCCGTATAACTTGCCTCCCTCGATGTGCATGCGAGACCCAGGTGATTTTTCTAACTGATGATCGCACCTGGGCCGAAAAGTCCAAAAGAAACTGGATGTGTATTTGCAACCACTTATTGCGAGTTGAAAAGGTTGTGGAGTGACGGTGTTATGACGCACGACATTTCGAAGAAACAAAATTTCTTGATGCGCGCCGCGTTAACTGGACGATCGGTGACTTCCCTGCGTATTCAATCTTGCCAGGTATGTTGATATTTTAATTGCTTTCATATACATTTTTGAGTCGGTGTTTAGCTTTTGTTATTGCTTTCCTTAGTCATTATAGTTAATTGTGTGAACCTCAATCTCCTCCTCTTAAAGGATGGAGTACGGCGGGGACATACGCATGTCCGCATTGCATGCTAGACACGGATGCATTTTATCTCGAAACGGTCGGAAAACTTGTTGGTTTGATGATCACCGTCGATTCTTGCCTTTGAATCACACGCCGGTTCAAACGGCATGGATCGGAAGAAGGGTCGACGAGTAAGAAAACAAACCCCCCCGACCATGTATAGTGGAAGACGGATTCTGCACGGTATAGATACTATAGGGATGCAGAAGATTACCGTGGAAGGTGCAGAGAGTGCAAACAATGCATCTGGAAAAAACACGGGTTGGAAGAAACGAAGTATTTTTTGGGATCTACCGTATTGGGAAGATCTACCGATTAGACACAATCTTGATGTAATGCATATCGAGAAGAATTTTTTTGACAACATTTTCAATACGATTTTGAACGTTCCGGGAAAAACGAAGGACAATCAAGGCACGTTATGATATACGGGAGATATGTGACCGTCCTGAGTTGGAGCTCGACGACAATGATAATTACGCAAAAGCAAAGTACATGTTGACGATCGATGAAAAGAAAACATTATTTGAGTGGATCAAATCCATCAAATTCCCGGACGGACACGTTTGAATTTGAGTCGGTGTATAGACAGTCAAAAACATATCATGTTCGGGATGAAAAGCCACGATGTCATATATTCATGCAACGATTGATGCCCGTCGCGTCAGACCGTTCCTAGAGAATAGACATTGGGAGCCGCTTGCCCGGTTGAGTGTTTTTTTCAGGGACTTGACATGTACAGAGTGACGGAAGCTACTGTCGCTTCAATGAGTTCCAGGAGATCGCCGTTATTATTTGTAAGTTGGAGCGAATGTTCCCACCTGGCTTTTTTGACTCCATGGAGCATCTTCCAGTGCATCTTCCATACGAGGCATTCTTAGGGGGTCCCGTACATTACTGCCTGGATGTACCCATTTGAAAGGTAAGCACGATTATTTTGTAATGTACGCGTATGAATCAAGACGATGATCATCGAATGTTAATAATGTTTTGTACCCACAGTACTTACGTCGGTTGAAAAAGATGGTTGGAAATAGATCACGAGTAGAAGGATCTATCCGTAGTGCGCACTGACGCAAGAGACTACCACATTTTGTTCATACTACTTTGATCAACACATTGCAGAAGCGGTTTCGACCGTCAAAACGAAACGTTGTCGATAATTTACTTGAAGGTGTTGACATGAACGACTTGCCGATTTTTACGAACCTGGCATGACAGTTGGAAGATCGGTCGCGAGGCCGTTGACCGATTCTGAGTATCACGTAATGCAGACATACGTGTTATGCAACTGCGCAGAGATCGAGCCTTACATAGAGTGAGTTTGTAACTTAACATTATTCCATCGCATAAACAATTACAAACTATTTGCTAACTATTTTTGTAACATACAGATTATTTCTAAACGTATACGTTCGAATGACACGAGTTGGTCTTACAGACGCTGAGGAGGGGTCAATAATCGACAAAGAGTTTCGTTCTTGGTTCAGTGCATACGTGAGTTATTTTAAATTTTCAAACAACCGTTGCATTATGTTGAAACAATTACTATCTTCCTAACATTACCGTATGTGGACAATGACACAGTTGACTCCCCTACATTACCTGGTGGATGATCCTCGCATCATTTCTTTAGCAAAGGGACCTGGACGGATAGCAAGGTCGTATGGTGGATACGTCGGAAACGATTCTGATTTCAAACGAAGGCGCATTCGGTGAAGCAGGGCAACAAAACAACGGTGGTGTTTGCATAAAAGGTCACGTGTTTCAGGACAAACGAAGACGATTACTGGAGTAATCGATGAGATTCTTGAGATTCAATACGCAAGTCCGACGCTAAAACGCATTGCTCGTTCAATCGCACTTGGTTCGAGACAACCAGAGGAGGCGAGTCCGTAAGATTGATCATTTACAAATCGTTGAGGTAAAGAAGTCTAAGCATATGCGCACCGCTGATAGGTTCGTCCTGGCTTCACAAGCGATTCAAGTTTATTACCTGAACTATCCGATTAATAGACGAGATCTGACAGATTGGTTAGTTGTTTGTAAAGTTAAACCACGCCAGGTAGAAGAAAACTTGTCCGAGAAAGACGACCACGCAGAGGAAGCTGTTGCTTTTCAAGAAGATGAGATACGATCTCGTGCAATCGACGATGGTCAGGATGAAATCTTGTTCGTCCTTTGAACGATGGAACGATAACATTGCATGATGATGATGATACAAATGCTTCCACTTCTCACGCACGTGACATTGATCTTGAATTTATTCGAGACGATGAATCGATGAAGAAACAAGAAGAAGAAGAAGAAGCGTATGTGACGGACTTCTTGGAGACGATGATGAATGAGATATTTTGTTAACTTGATTATTCAAATGTGTGTGTATGTGTTTAATTAATTAAAACTATTTCTTTTAAGGAAAGAAAAAAAAAAAAAAAAAAAAAAAAAAAAAAAAAATTATATTTGCGACCAAGTGGTCGCAATTTCACACAAAAAGGTGACCACATGGTAGTAATTTAGAAGTGAAATGCGACCGGTTGGTCGCATTTTATAATTATATTTTTAAAAAATATAAGTAAAATGGCTACCATCCTGGTCGCAAAAATGAGCGGTAAATTTAAATTTCCATGAAATTTATGGCGGTGAATTTAAAAATTACGACCATCCGGTCGCAATATTTGCGGTGGGCTACCATATGGTCGCAAAAATGAGCGGTAAATTTAAATTTCCATGAAATTTATGGCGGTGAATTTAAAGATTACGACCATCTGGTCGCAATATTTGGCGGTGAATTTCATTATTGCGACCAGATGGTCGCAATTATTGATGGGACTCGTGATATGACAGCTGTTATGGATCATGGTAAAGTGGTGACCATATGGTCGCTTTTCATGAAATGCTACCATATGGTCGCAAATATCTCAAGAAATGCGACCATTTGGTCGCAAAATCGATTTAAATTCCCATCGTTTTCCTTTCCCCCCGTTTCCGCTTTTCTTCCTTTCTCTTTTTCTTCCTCTCTTTTTGTTCTTTTCTCTCTTTCCCCTCTCCCGTTCCCCATTATTTCTTCCCGTTCCCGTTCTTACTCTAAATCTAAAACCCTCAAACCCCAATCCCGGTTTCTATTACGAGGTTAGTTTTCGTATAAAATTGAAGTTTAGTTTAAGAATTTATTTTACTTAGTTTTAGTTTTTAGTTTTCAATTTAGTAGTTTAGTTTAGTTTTAGTTTAATGAATCTAAATTTGTGTAATCAATTACTTAGTTTACTTTTGTTTAATTCATAGCATTTTAGTTTACATTAACTAATTAATTAGTTTAGTTTAATTTTGTTACTTTAAGTAATTTTAGTTTAATTAATCTAATAGTTTAATTAATCTAACTTAGTTTACTTTAATTCAATTTAAGTAGTAATTAATTTAATTACTTAATCTAATTTAGTTTATTTAAGATAGTTTACTTTAATTTAATAAAATTAAACTAAATTAATTTATAATTACACTAGTTTAAATTTTAATTTTAGTTTAATTAATGTAATTTAGATTACTTTAATTAAATCAATTAATTTAAAGTAGGGTAATTAATTCAAATAGTTTAACTTCAATTATACTTAAGTAGTTTAAATTAATTAATTACACTAATTTAATTAATTAATTTTAATTTAATGAATAAATAAAAATTGTTTAATTACTTAATTTTAGTTAAAATTTGATTAAAGTAAAGTACAATTAGATTAATTAATTAGAATAATTTTGTTTAAGTATTCTAATCAATTAATTTGAAATAAAGTAAATTAAAATTAGATTAATTGAAACTAAAATTAATTTGAGTTTAATTCAATTAATTTTAGTTCAATTAATATAATTAAATAAATAATTAATAAATAATTAACTAATTATTGAAATTTAAATTTTAAAAAAAAATTCTTAAATGCGACCAGATGGTCACTTTTTAGGCAACCATCTGGTCGCATTTTAACTGAGCCTAAAAGTGACCATTTGGTCGCAAAAATGCGACCATTTGGTCACTTTTTTATGTGACCAAATGGTCACTTCTATTGAAGATAAAATGCGACCATATGGTCCCTTTTAATGCGACCATTTGGTCGCATTTTCAAAAGTTTGACTTTTTTGCTACCAAAATTTTTTGCGACCATATGGTCGAATTTTTGTGACCATGCAGTCGCACAATTGAAATCCGACCAGCTTTTTAGCAACCACTCAGTTGGTCGCATTTTTGGTCGCAATTTAGGTAAAAAACGACCATTTGGTCGCAATTTCCTGGTCGCAAATTGACAGTTTTTTTGTAGTGTAAACAAAATTCCGTTAATTTAGTAAATCATCCATTCACTTCTAACTAAAAGTAAAGTACAAGAAGTAGTACAACTAACTAAAATGTACTATATCTTTAGCTAATACAAGTAAGGATAGGATAAATGTGTAGTACACTCCCTTAAAATAGACTATGGATATTCAAAACAGCCATCTTGGACATGAAAACCTTTGAGCAACAGAAAGTTCTTTGCTGTATGCATCCGCATGAATGATTCATAGTGCGAATGGGTAATAAAAGAATGGTGGAATCTGTAATGTGATCTCATACAAAATGTAGATCAATCTCTATGTGTTTTGTACCTTCATGAAATGATGAATTGGAAGCAATATGCATAGCAGCCTAATTATCATAAAACAAGACAATAAAAGATGGAGAAAAGTTGAAAATCAGTAAACAATCGCTTGAGTCAAATTACTTCATTAACAGTTGCAACAAGTGCTCTATACTCAACCTCAGTAGATGATCTAGAAACCGTTTGTTGCTTAGAGGAGAGCGTGATGAAACTAGAGATAATAATTAAAACATCAAATTAATTAATTTTTAAGTTAAAATTAACAAGAACTGGGCTAACGGGACAACAACCTACTCCAATTGAGTAAAATTAACCCCTGAACCGGTCTGGACTGAGAGAACCAGCTCAATTAAAAAGTGAGTGTGCAAAAGTATTATGCACATTGAAGCTAAACTAGGAAAAAGATGATTTATTTTCCAAATTAAATCAGTTTCATATGTCAACAAACTTTTAACACTTACCCATAATGAAAGTCATACGCTCCCATAGTAGACAATGGTTCCTACAAATTTTGACAGGAATGAAATTAAATTAAAGATAAATTTTAATTGTTTAAAATCAAATAAAAAAGAGATGGAGGGGGGATTTTATTACTAGTAGGTCATATAGTGTAGTATGATATAGGATTGTAAACGTTGTAAGACATCTGCGACACACAATGACTGGCAAACCCGAGAAGTACTCAACAAGGTGGTATCTCGTAGCTATAGACATCTTATCTGTTAGAGAGAATTCATGATTATATTGTCTATAGAGAGAGTTTAACTATCAATTACTACAAATAATAAAACTGAACTAAGTCGCAATGTCAAATGCTATAAAGAAAGATATAAAATGCTATACAACAAATAATTTTTTACTACATTGAACAAATACCAATTTAGGGATTGTTGTGTTTGATTTACTAAGATATTATTAAGAGCAAAGAAGTAGTAAGTACTAGGGTTAGGGTCAATTTGGTAATATTATATCAGTTGAAATAATTGTTATTAGTTGTGGTATTGAAAAAAATAGTTGTATCATGAGTTTTTTTTTTTTAACATTTGTATCACGAGTTAGAATTTGGTAAATTAACTTCCAAAAATATTTCAGATATACAAATAGTTAGACTGTGTTTAATAAATTAATTTAAAAAAATATATATTTACTGTTGCGTAAAAATGGAGAGCTTCCACGTAGGCAACGAACTTAATTTATCGGATGAGTCGGAGATAGTGCACTGCTTCGACGGCGTGCTACGTAGGTACCTGCACAGGAAAGGAAAAGTGCACCGGTGTGGTGCCGGCCTAACACCCTCCGATGCTAAAGTCAGAGCAAGCAGAGCTAGTGTGCCAGAGAGTAGTAGTAGAGATTAGTTACCTAATGAATGAGTTTCTTCTCCTATTTATAGGAGAATATGTTGATGACATCATCGTGCCACGTGTCATGTCAGGATTGGGCCACATGTTGCTTCTCAGTTACGTGTCGCTTTCGGGTTACGCCACGTGTCGCTTTCTAAATGGACGCTTGCAATCGGTTTAAATGTGTTGGTCTGTGTTGGAGACTGCGTAGCCAGTTCTTTTCAGGTCCATGGACTTTATGCCTAGGTACCACGGTCCGACGAGGTGCTTTGGACCAGGTGCTTTAGACCAGGTGCTTTACACCAGGTGCTCCGGACCAGGTGCTTCACACCAGGTGCTTCGGACCAGGTGCTTTACACCAGGTGCTTCGGACCAGGTGCTTTACACCAGGTGCTTCGGACCAGGTGCTTTACACCAGGTGCTTCAGACCAATTTTGTCAAGTTGTAAAATTCCACGTGTAATTCAATTTCACCCCACAACAGAGGCCCCCTACTCCCGAGTTGAGTTGGGATGCGAGTTCAATGCTACTTGGGAGTATTCTTTCAAAGTGGAATTTTGCTTCAATTAATTTCCCGAAAATATTCAAAGTAAAAATTCGTAAAAATTCTTCTGAAGCCTCCACCACCAAAGAAAATTTAATCTTCCCTAATTTTTTGTGCTCAAGTACCACGGTCAGACCAGGTGCCTAAGTACCACGATAGACCAGGTACTTTAATCTTTATTGGACCTGACATCGTCATAAATTAATTAAGAGATCTGAGCCGTTGCTTTTGTCTCGATCCAACGATTGAGATATCAACCAAATCAGGGATAAGATCAAATCATGAGATAAGATTAAATCTCTATAAATATCAAAGTCCACCTTCTTCCATAATTCACAACTTGGAAAACTGGTAAGTTTTAAATTCTCTCTTCCTTTCTTCCTTTTATTCGAAGACTCTCTTTGACATCGTCTTCTTCAATTTCTCGATTTTGCAGGTTTGCCTTCTCATCCAGTAGAAACAACCGTGGTAGGGCGTCAAATTATCAGGTACATATTGCCCCCTTTCTAAGTTTAAGATGAATTCTCTTAAAACGTAGAAATTTAGTAATTTAGGGCTTGACGAACTAAAGTTGATGGATTGAGGAATGGACAATATATAAATCGAGAGTAGAATTGAATGTAGGTAGAAGGAAAAAGAGGTAAAAAAAAAAAAAAAATTATATATAAAAAAAAAAATTAAGAACAGCGCCTACGGCGCTGTTCATTCATAAAGTTCTTTTAATTGAACAGCGCCTGCGCTGTTCATTAGTAATCTAATTAATTTTTTTTTTTTTTATAAAAAAAACTGAAACTCGCGGGTCAAAGCGTGACCCGCGAGTTGACACGCGGGTCAGGTTTTGACCCGCGTGTCATGCATCATCATTTTCATTTTTTTTTTTTTTTTTTAAATAATTTACACCTGCTGGTGTAAATACCCGCGGGTCAAAACCTGACCCGCGGGTCACGTTTTGACCCGCGTCCTTAATGATGATTTTTTTTTTTATTATTATTTTTTTTTTGTCTTTTAGAGCTGTAGCCTTTTTTTTTTTTTTTTTTTTTTTTTTTAGCTAGCGCTGTAGCTTCAATATTCACGCCTAATCTTGAACTTTCACGCTCTTTTGTAGGCGCGTTTGCGGTCGCGTGATTTACTTAGAGGACCATAGTCGATTCTTTCCTCTTTGCCGAATTCAGGTATGCCATATTGGTCTCCCTCTAAGCACTTTTTTATTTTGTACGTCTAAGTAGTTGTTGCTTCAAAAGTCTCTAAGATAGAATCCTTTTTCATTTTAGGATGTGTGACGCAAATTCTAATTACGAAACTGAGAGCAAAGAAGATTCGGGGGGGTCGAGTTTTGAACCTGAACCGAGTACTCACGAGGATGATTCCGAGATAGATTCTTACTCTTCTACCATTACCTTAGGACACCTAAAACGAATTAGGACATTGTATGATATACCTTCATCCGTTACTCTTAGGTGTCCAGAAGTAGGCGAGACTATTCATGACCCCCCTATTGGAGAAGTCATTTTTCATTTACTCACACTCAAATGTGGAGTTAGACTTCCTCTTCATCATTTCTTTCAGAGAGTTTTGAATTATGTAGGGTTAGCTCCTGCTCAACTTGCTCTGAATGGCTGGACCGTTTTACTTGGGATTTGGGTTCTTTGGCATCTCCATGGCGGTGGATCTTCTTTAACTTATAAAATTATCCATGCTCTTTATCGACTGAAGAGCTTACCCGGGGAGAAATCCATGTATTATTTTGCCTCCCGTGGTGATAAGCTATTGACGATTCCCCCTACTGCAAAGAAATGGAAAAATCAATGGTTTTTTGTGGGCGGTGATTGGTTGTCTTTAATACCTGAACAAAATCATACTCATCGAGTTCCTAGGCTCTTTAGGAGTTCTGGTAGGTTCACACTAGGAAATTTTCTACAACCTGCCTCTCCCATGCTTCCGCTTGTTCATTAACTCATTTTTCTTTTTACTGCAGGTGAGAGATTTGGAACTCATTCAACTACCTCAACCCGACTAAAAAGATAGTTAATGATATTTTGAGTATTCCAGTTCAAGATCGTAACTCTGTCGTCCTCCTATCAGACGAACTACTCGTTGCTTCTGGCCTTGCTCAGCCTTTTGTTGAAGATACCAGTAAGTCTTTGTAATTTTTATATATGTTGTACCACAAAATAGTACATATCTGACACTTCATTTTTTTTTTTAGCTATGTCAGGTGAGGCAGCTCGCAGGTTCATTGAAAACGGAAAACGCCAAAGATGCGTAGATGATTCTGCTAAAGCTCCAAAGAAAGCAACTAACAAACAACCTGGTCGTCCCGGGACTTCATTCGAAAAACGTCGTCGTGAGTCAGATGTTGGTAAAAAATCTTTACCTACTACAGTCCCAAACTTGAGTGCAGGCCCTTCTTCTCATCGTGATGTTCGACATTCTATAGCTGATCCTGGTTGTGTTTACTTCGGAGAGGATGATGAGTCTTTTAAGGAAGAAATTGCACTGATTAGTTCAAATTTTCAGTCTGTTCTTCTACTTGATCGAGACTGTGCACGGTCCATGACCACTCAAGCTCTAGTTGACTCGTCTATTGAGGATTACTTAAAGGTATTCAATGTTACACTTTTATCCTTTTATTTTGTTTCTCCTTCACCCAAATCAATGAAATGATTTCTTTACCTTTATAGGCTGGGGCTAGGATGAACATGGCCTGCGTACAAATGGAGAGGAAGATTCTTTGTCTTGAAGAGACAGTGAAACTTCGTGAGAGAAGTTTATTTGAAAGCGCACAATTGCAGGAAGAAGATCGCGTTGAGAAGAATAAGCTGAGGAGTGAACTAGTCGAAGTGCAGAAAAACTTAGATGAAACTTCTGTCAAGCTCAAAAGTACCTTGATTAAGTTTGGTGAACTCAAATCTAAAACTCAGGATGAAGGTGAACTGCTTGCTATGCTTCAATCTGTCAATAAGGATGCAGACCTGGAAGTTTTTCTTTCGACCTCGGCGTCAAAAGAGCACTTAAGAAGGTTGCCGAGAGATTTCCAGATCTTGACCTCAAATTTGTTCGGGAGAGTTTCCACCTTTCACGCCCCGATGTTGTTGTCGACGTTGAGACAGTAGACGATTCGGCATGACGACTTTCTTAGATTTAGCTTTTATTTTTGTTCCTCTTTAGTTTCTTATAGGTAGGACAATCTGTTTTTATCATGCTTTGATTTTATTTAGGATATCTCCGAACTTATGTTGCTTTTCATCTTCAGATTTATTTCATGTTGCCCTCATTTATTGGTTTTATTTATTTTCTAAGTTTTATCAATCAAGTGTGGCTAAATAGCCTTGCACCTAAATGAACTTAGAATTTTTAATAAACTTAAGTTTTTGTTCTTTCTAAGTTTTATCAATTAAGTGTGGCTAAATAGCCCTGCACCTAAAATTAACTTAGAATTTTTAATAAACTTAAGTTTTTGTTCTTTCTAAGTTTTATCAATTAAGTGTGGCTAAATAGCCCTGCACCTAAAATTAACTTAGAATTTTAATAAACTTAAGTTTTTGTGCTTGTCGCTCATTCTTGTTTGTGTAGCGGCATAAGGCGTAGTAATAATGCAAGTAGTAAACAAAGTAGTAGCAGTAGGCCCCCACTCAAGCTGCACTTTATAACTTAAAGTGTTACTTGAGTTTGTGAGTTTTTGAAGTAGCTTATTCTTTGTTGAGCTCAGATTCACACTTAGTGGTAGCCTTTCCATATGCTTTGTTGGTTCTTTTCAACACAAGTAAGTTTATGAAGTTGAAAGAGTGCAGTCTCATTTCATTTATTGGAATGAAATTACATTGAATGAAAATTGCTGAAACAACTCAAACATAAATGAAATTATAAAGACACTACTGATAAAAGGTCTTGAGGTGCTCTGCATTCCATGGATGATGTAATGCCCTGTTGTCGAGGTCTTTCAATCTATAAGTACCCGGTCTCACTACCTCAGTGACCTTGTATGGTCCTTCCCACGTTGGACCCAAGACCCCGCTATTTGGGTCCTTTGTATTTGGCAACACTTTTCTGAGAACGAGGTCACCCACTTTGAAGTTGCGTGGTTTGACTCGGGAGTTGTAGTATCGTGCCACCCGATTTTTATACTCAGCAACACGAAGACGAGAAGTCTCCCTATGCTCTTCAAGGAGATCAAGGCTTAACCTTAGACATTCTTCATTTGCCTCTGGATTGAAATGGTGTACTCTTGGGGAATTAAGACCTATTTCAACTGGCACAACTGCTTCGGCTCCAAATGCTAGTGAGAAAGGAGTTTCACCTGTGGAGGTTCTAGCTGTTGTTCGATATGCCCATAACACATTAGGTAGCTCTTCTGCCCAGAGCCCCTTCAACCCTTCTAGCTTGGTCTTTAAGTTCTGTTTGATAATTTTATTCACCGCTTCCACTTGACCATTAGCTTGAGGATGTGCAGGAGATGACTTAAAGTGCTTAATACAAAGCTCTGAACACCAAGACTTGAACTTCTCGTTGTCAAATTGTTTCCCATTATCAGAGACAATGGCATAAGGAATACCAAACCTGCATATTATACTCCTCCACATAAAGTCGGTAGTTTTGCGTTCGGTTATTGTAGCTAAGGCTTCAGCTTCAGCCCACTTAGTGAAATAATCCACAGCTACAATAGCAAATTTAGTCTGACCTTTTCCTTGAGGAAGTGGTCCTATTAAGTCAACCCCCCACTGTGCAAATGGCCAAGGACTTGTGACATTTGTTAGATATTCAGGTGGTTGTCTTGGGATCACAGCAAAACGTTGGCATTGGTCACATTTCTTACAGAATGACTTGGCATCTTTGTGCAAGGTGGGCCAGTAATACCCCTGCCTTACAATTTTATGAGCTAACGACCTTCCTCCTGAATGGTTGCCACACACTCCCTCATGAATCTCTTTCATAACATAGTCTGCCTCTTCGGGTATAAGACATCTGAGTAGCGGTAAAGAGAAACCTCTCTTATATAAAACATCTCCTTCTAAGATATAATGTGTTGCTCGACGCTGGAGTCGTCTTGCTTCAGCTTTGTCAAGAGGCAACTCCCCATCTCTTAAGAATTTTATTATGGGATCCATCCAGGAAGGGGTGGACGACTGCAATGTCTGTTCAATATCCATAGCTTCTAGATCATCTATGCTTGAGTTAGGTAGAAATTCTACTGGTACAGTACGACTCAACTCAGTCTCGTATGCGGATGCTAAGCGTGCTAATGAATCAGCATTAGAGTTTTCTGAGCGTGGTATTTGTTTTACCTCCCACCACTCAAAAGTGCAAAGAAGCTTTTTCACCTTGGCTAGATAGGCAGCCATTCTTTCTCCCTTGGTCTGATATTCTGTTGTTATCTGATTGATAACCAACTGAGAGTCGCTAAACACTTTGATACGCCTTACCCCTACTTTTCTTGCTAACCGCAACCTGACTAGAATCGCTTCATACTCAGCCTCATTGTTGGAAGTTCTGAATCCAAACCTTAAAGCGTATTCAATGTGAGCTTGGTCAGGTGAGACTAAGATAAGGCCTGCTCCACAGCCTTTCATGTTGGAAGACCCATCCACATAGAGTGTCCAAATGGACTCTTCTCTTTGTGGAATGTCGAGTTTTTTGTCTGGACCAAGTACTTCTATCTGAGTAGGAAGTGACTCTTCCTTTTCTGGTGTGAGCTCTGCTATGAAATCAGCTACAACTTGTCCTTTAGCTGCAGTTCGGGCTTGTCTTGAATATCATACTCATCGAGTTCAATGACCCCACTTCATCGATCGACCTGACGCTTAGGTTTTTGTAAAACTTGCCTCAATGGGTGATTTGTAAGAACTACAATCCTATGTGCTTGAAAGTATGGCCTCAACCTTCGAGCTGAGGTTATTAAGGCTAGTGCCAATTTTTCCATTTGCGGGTACCTCGTCTCCGCGTCTAACATGGCTTTGCTCGTATAGTAGGTAGGTAGTTGAACTCCACCTTCTTCTCTTACTAGAGCTGAGCTCACTGCCGTTTCTGACACAGCCAAATATAGAAATAATTCTTCACCTAGGACGGGCTTGGAGAGTAGAGGCGCGGAGCTTAAGTAATCTTTTAGCTCTATGAATGCCTTCTCACACTCCTCCGTCCATTCAAACTTGCTTCCCTTCCGAAGAATCTTGAAGAAAGGTAAACATTTATCTGTTGCCCTGGATACAAATCTGTTCAGCGCAGCTATTTTGCCATTAAGACTTTGTAGCTGTTTGAGGTTCTTAGGAGACTCCATGTCTAGGACAGCTTTCAACTTGTCAGGATTCGCCTCAATACTTCTTTGGTGGACCATGAACCCGAGAAATTTTCATGAAGTAACTCCAAACGCACATTTATCCGGGTTAAGTTTCATTTGGTACCTTCTTAGCACATCAAATGCCTCTTTTAAGTCCAAGGTATGTTGGTCTGCCTGCCGGCTCTCTACCAACATATCATCTACATAGACTTCCATGTTTCTCCCAATCTGCCTTGTGAACATTTTATTCACCATTCGTTGGTAGGTCGCTCCTGCATTTTTCAGCCCAAACGGCATAACCTTGTAGCAAAAAAGCCCCTGACTTGTCACAAACGACGTTTTCTCCCGGTCAGGTTCGTACATTTTGATCTGATTATAGCCTGAGTAGGCATCCATAAAAGTCATCATCTCATGCCCTGCTGTGGCGTCCACTAGCTGGTCAATTCGAGGTAGAGGGAAACTATCTTTTGGACATGCCTTGTTGAGGTCAGTGAAGTCTATACATACCCGCCATTTTCCGTTAGCTTTTTTAACAAGAACAACATTGGACAACCAGTCCGGGTAGTGTACTTCATGAACAAAGTCCGCTTTTAAAAGCTTTTCTACCTCCTCAGCTATAGCTTCGTTCCTGGTCTGGTCAAACACTCTACGTTTTTGTCTGATAGGACGGAAGGTATTGTCGACATTCAAACGATGAACCATGATTTTAGGGTCGATACCTGGCATGTCTTCATGAGTCCAAGCAAACACATCAATATTTTCTTTCAAAAATTTTATTAAGTCATCTCTCTGCTGACCCCCCAGTCTTGTCCCGATTTTGACAAACTTTGCTTCATTTAGAAGCGGGACAGACTCCATGTCTTCTGTTGGCATTGCTCTTTGTTCGAACTCTTTCGGTGGTACTACTAAGGGAGGTTGCTCCGCTTCTTCAGCCAGGAAGGCCGTTGCGGACTGCACCTCCTCCTCAGTTTGTTCCACCTCGATCATGTTTACTGGCGTAGCACCCCTCAAAGCTGTGTAATAACACTCTCGGGAGACTTTTTGCTCCCCTTTAACTATCCCTACTCCGTTTGAAGTAGGAAACTTCATCATTTGATAGTAAGTCGAAGGTACGGCCCTGAGAGCATGGATGGTAGGTCTCCCCAATATGATATTGTATGCTGACGGGCGATCGACCACTACGAATTCTACCATTTTAGTAATGGTGTTGGGCTCTTCTCCGAAAGTGGCTGGCAATTCAATACTCCCTTCAGGGATGACCTGCTCTCCTCCGAATCCCACCAAGGGTGCTGGACTTCTTTTCAATTTTTCTCTTCCAAATCCTAATTTTTCAAAAGCACTGAGAGAGAGTACGTCTACCGAGCTACCTCCATCGACCAAGACCCGATGTACTCTTAAGTTAGCCACAATAATTACCACCACCAAGGCATCATTGTGAGGCTGATGGATATCAACCACTTCTTCTTCATCAAAATCTATTTTTTCCTTTCGAACAGGCGTTGTAGAAGTAGAAAAGACCTCGAATCTGGGTGGGGCTTGACTCGCTTCTCGAGCCATCGCCTTTCTTTTTCTACTCGACTCTCCACCAGCTGGTCCACCAAAAATAGTTCTTATGTCACCACCTAAGGATTTTTGACCACCTCGGTCTTGGTCTTTTCGTTCGGGTCTAGTTTCGCGTTGTCCTTCTTCCCTCCTCATCACAAACTCCTTTAAGTACCCTCTTTGAATTAAAGCTTCAATTTCCTCCTTGAGGTCAAAACAGTCGGAAGTAGTGTGACCATGATCCTTGTGGAAGAGACAATATCTATCTTTATTTCTCTTGTTAGGTCCCGCCTTCATCCTTGACGGCCACCTAACCAAGTTCTTATCTTGGATTTCCATGAGTAGCTGCTCTGCTGGTATGGTGGTGGGGGTGTACTTCTTGAACTTACTAGAAGGAAGACTTTGTTTATTAAGTCGATCTTCCGTCTTCCCCCTTTTATCATCTCCAACACGATCATACTTCCGGGTAGTATCTTTCGTTCGTTCTTTTCTCTTATGTTCGACGCTTGCTACTACCCCCTTCCTCCTGGAGCTCTTCTTGCACTAAGCAACTCTCCCGCTCATATATTTTTGTGCTCTTGCAATGAGCTCTGTGTAAGTAGCAGGAGTCTTTTTACCTAGAGACCACAAAAACTTTTCGTCTTTCAATCCAGGCCATCATCGCGGTTAGAGCTATGTCATCGTTGTAACCTTCAACTTTCAACGCTTCACCTGTTGAATCTCACAACATAGTCTCGAAGACTTTCTCCCGATTTTTGACCGACATCAAAAGGTGCGTGGCCGGTTTTTTATGATCTCTTCCACCGAGGAATTGAGTTACAAAAGACCGAGTAAGGTCTTTAAATGAAGGGATAGATCTTGGCTTGAGTGCCTATACCACCCGTCGTGCAGCCCCCCTAGTGTAAGAGGGAATGCCCTGCATTTGATAGCATCTTGGACTCCCTGGAGCTCCATCCAGGTCCGAAATGTATCAACATGCTCAACCGGATCCTTTGTACCATCATAAGTTGCCATAGTTGGCATTTTGAACTTAGTAGGAAGCTCTACCTCCATGATGTCATCTGTGAATGGTGGTTCAGTTTGCTCAAGGAGATCTTCTAACACAAGAGGAGCTTTTCCACGGTACTCTTTCTTCATATGTCCAAGCTCGTCTTGGAGTTTCTTTAGCTCTGGTGCCCAAGGCTGTGAACTTTCAGCAGTAGACCTTGCTATACTAGTTTGTGCTTTTCTTTTTTCGTTGAGCACTTCTCTAAGGTCAGACCTTCCTTTCATGCTAGGATGCCTCTTGGGAGAAGACTTATTGGAAGAAGGAGAAGTGTCCCGAGTATGTAGCCTTGACTTTCCCTTCGAACCACCCTTCTTGTGATTTCGCGATTCTGCAACACCTTCTATAGGTTCTTTTTCTTTTGTTTTCTTCGATCGTAAATCTTGGTTGTCAGCGGGAGCTTGGTGATCCGACCTTTGAGTGAGTATTTCTAGCACTTTTGCAAGATCTCGATTCACACCCCGAACTTGCTCTTCCAAGGCCTCTACCCTTCTGTCTGGCACAGGGGCAACCCGTACCACTTCTCGATTTTCGTCAGCTTGTTGTTGTCGTTCTCTATTGCTACGAGTTTGATATCTCGTATTACGAGGGTTACGGTTTTCCCCGTCATCCATATCATCACCGTGTTGACTTCTTCGACTCATCCTCAATGGTAGAGCACTTAGTTATATACTCTATTTCCTACAGACGGCGCCAAATGTTGTTGCGTAAAAATGGAGAGCTTCCACGTAGGCAACGAACTTAATTTATCGGATGAGTCGGAGATAGTGCGCTGCTTCGACGGCGTGCTACGTAGGTACCTGCACAGGAAAGGAAAAGTGCACCGGTGTGGTGCCGGCCTATCACCCTCCGATGCTAAAGTCAGAGCAAGCAGAGCTAGTGTGCCAGAGAGTAGTAGTAGAGATTAGTTACCTAATGTGCCAGAGAGTAGTAGTAGAGATTAGTTACCTAATGAATGAGTTTCTTCTCCTATTTATAGGAGAATATGTTGATGACATCATCGTGCCACGTGTCATGTCAGGATTGGGCCACATGTTGCTTCTCAGTTACGTGTCGCTTTCGGGTTACGCCACGTGTCGCTTTCTAAATGGACGCTTGCAATCGGTTTAAATGTGTTGGTCTGTGTTGGAGACTGCGTAGCCAGTTCTTTTCAGGTCCATGGACTTTATGCCTAGGTACCACGGTCAGACGAGGTGCTTTGGACCAGATGCTTTAGACCAGGTGCTTTACACCAGGTGCTTCGGACCAGGTGCTTCACACCAGGTGCTTCGGACTAGGTGCTTCGGACCAGGTGCTTTACACCAGGTGCTTTACACCAGGTGCTTCGGACCAGGTGCTTTACACCAGGTGCTTTACATCAGGTGCTTCGGACCAATTTTGTCAAGTTGTAAAATTCCACGTGTAATCCAATTTCACCCCACAACATTTACCATTATTTATAATGACGTAATCATTTCTAACATCTTTTAATTTTCTAAATTTTATTTATTTAGTTCACCGTAAAAGTATATTTGTAGGATTTTATTATAACTAATCTTCCATTTTTATATTAATTTGAGTAATAAAAACTTATAATTTATTTTGATAATTAAAATTTATAAAAGATAATCTAAATACAAAACTTACAATTATTATGATAAGACATGTGAGATTTATATCATAACTCGAAGTTGTTTGTATTATTTTGAAACCATGAAATATGTTATCTAAAAAGTTAAAAAAATTTTAAAATCGGACCAATATCCATTTGAAAAAAAAAACTTGTAAAATAAACCTTTACAAATATTTAAGCAGCAGATAAATATGATATATATTATTATGAATATAATTATTAGAGTTTAGGATATTAGAGTTGTACAAATCAAAATATGCAAATAAACTATTTGAAAATGACCCGAGCTTTGCCCAACAAGATCGACCTAATCTAGCCCGATAGATAAATAGTTATTCCAATTACATTCTTTAGATTTTGTTAGGGACACATTTGTCCACTCGATCTAGACACTAAGTTCTCATGACTTTTGTTTTTAATTATATGACCTCGTACCAATGTAGGTACAATTTTTTGCTTATGAACCAATAATCATCGTCTAATCTAATTGATGTGAGATATATTCATTATTATTTTAAAAAAATTATTCCATATTAATTTATAATTGATTTCTTTAATGTTATAAAATAAAATATTGCAATTAAAAGTATCACTTGAAATGAAGTTTCAGTTTGATAGTTTTTTGCAGTACGAGATAGTAAAAAAGTTATTTGGGCAACATAGTGTGGCTGATATAACGACTAATACCTAAATCAATAGGACTGATAGGTCGTAATGCAAGTGATCGCTCTCCGTCCCACACCAATACCATGGTGCTATTTTGAACCTATTTTAAAACTTGTTAATAAAATTGAGTGAAAAAAAAGTAATAACTTTCTAAACTTACTCATATGCGTTGAAGTAGTGTCTGACAACAACTCTTGAGTAATCAGTATGAGCCTCAAACATCAAATTTAAAATTAAATTAATAAACTTATTTTGAAATAATAAGATATATAGTATTCAAGTAATGAGAACTCACGTATCTGTTCCCCATAATTGTGTCACATTTGACACTTCGAATTGGAGCACGAAATAGAGTTCTATCAGCACAAGAGAGTCGTAGCTCTCGAGGAACTACCAGTTTGAAATACTTTCATTTCAAGCAATAACTTCAATTGTTATATTTTATTCTATTAATATGAAAGACATCAATGATAAATAAATATTGATTAAAAATGTTTAATTTATTAATAATATACCAATAATATTATAATGACATTGATAATAAATTGTGATTGGGTAAAACTAGATCATAATATATCATGACTAGGTAAAAATAAATCCTACCAAACATTTTAAATTAAAAAAAACATTAATTATTACATATAATAAACAAAACATAAAAAAAAAAATCAAAGTTCAATAGTATAATTAGTAGATATAAATCAAAAGTTGATGGATTATTAATAAATTTTGAAAGAATATCTTAAAAAATTAAAAATCATGTATTTAAACGTTACTTAAATCTAAATAAAATTAGATAATATTATGACAGTAAATCATCTATAACTATTTATTTATCGGGCTAGGAAATGACATGAGATTTGCCCGACATGATCAACTTAATATAGCCCGATAGATAAATAGTTATCCAATTGCATTGTTTTGATTTTGTTAGGGACACATTTGTCCACTCTATCTAGACACTAAATTCGTATGACTTTGTGTAAATATTTTTCTTTGCTTATAAATCAATGATCATCGTCTAATCTAATTGACCTGTGTGAGGATCTGATTCATGGTGAGATGACAGGTTAATGATGGTTCGTCTTGAAATTGAAAGAAAACTTAAATTTAAGCTAAAAGTTAAACTTAAATTCAAAACAGAGTAAACTTAAATTACCAAGAATATCTTACCCAGAAACTGGTGACAAACAATGCGGCCAAAAACAACGGTAATTTGAGAAGTTGGACCCTAGTGAGAGGAAGTCCCGAATTCGCGATAAAACAAGAACTCCGGCGTGGGAGGATCCTGATTCACGGCGATGTTCTTTAAAATATCTAAGGGAGAAGGATGAATCGATGTAGATGGTATTGATTGATATTTAAGAGAGACAAGACATTTTGCGATGTTTTTGAAAATGGCGGTAGTGCCCGCGTTTTTGTAAGAATTCACGGCAGAACTTTTAGAAGGCGTTCAGCGATGGTCTTTCAATTACATGCAATATTTTTCAATTCTACATAAAATACCAACTATCGATTAAAAATTCATTAAATAATATATTTGAGATATTTAAATAAAAATATTGTTATGAATAAATTTAAAGTTAAAACATTTCTTTTATAAATATAATTGCAAAGCAAGTATATGTATTGTGAATTCAAAATTAATATTGTAACATAAAAAAGAATTATCATACAAATTGAAAATACTACAGGCCAATAACACTATTTTTATTAATAAACTCTATTAAAGGATATCATCTATTCATTTTATATATTTATTTATGGATTCCAGTACCAATTGAACATATAATATATATATATATATATATATATATATATATATATATATATATATATATATATATATATTAAATTTATAATTTACGTTGCAATTTCAAGTAAAATCTTCTCAAATTTTACACTTTCAAATTTATTTGATTTCATATTTATTTGATAATTCCTTACATTTATGCTTTATTTCTTCTCACAGGCACTTTGAACAATGAAGGACAAGAATTGCAGTGGCGTGAAGGAATACAATGGCTAAAGAATTGAAATTATTTAGAATATTTAATCAAGGAGATGAGGTTTTTTAAAAGTTACCTGATTCGTGCTTGTATAGCTTTCTGCAGTTACTTGAGTGTTGCACCTTTTGCATTTTGCATTATTCTTCATGGGCTGCTTTGTGGGGCGTTGCTGAAGGATAAGGCTATGACTATGTGGCACAATGCTATAAGAGCTCTCATTTGGTTCGTTTGGTGGGAAAGGAACAAGCGTATGTTTAGTGAGGAGTATTTAGATGTCTTAGATATTTGGGAGTTATTGTTTAGATTTTCTTATAAAAAAAATTTCTTATAAAAAAAGGTCTAATAATGTTTTTCCAAGATAACTCATTTTTATACCGATAGAGATAGATATATAATGAAATGTAAAAATGACCTCTGCTTCCCCCAATTTTAAAAGTGATCCCTACACTTTTATTTTTGTAAAATACGTACACTTACACAATTAATAAGTCATTTCCGTTACTTTTTCCATTCATTTTAACAGAGGACTAATATCTCAAAAAAAAACGGAGGTCTCCCCCAATTTAATGTAATATCTCAAAAAAAAAAAAGGAAAAAGAAAAAGAAAAAACGGAGGTCTAATATTTTAATATTTATATGGCATATTTTAAAATTTTAATTAATAATTTTATTTTCATATCTCCCATCTATGATCTCTTGATAAGATAAATGAACAAAAGAGATCCATAAACAATTACAAAAAAATTAGACCAATTGAGGGCAATTTGAGACGGACTATAATTACAAAAATCCTTTACAAGGGAGCTCCACAGCGAAGCAAACCACACCACTTTTTTTTATTAAAACTGTGTAACTTTTCATTAAAAAGAAAAATAATTACATAAAGGGTGAGGAGAGTGCACGAGCCAAAAAGAATTTTAAAAAGCCTTTCTAATCGGTATTAAATCAAAAGAACATTATAATAACAAAAAGATTTAGAAAGAGAAGCAAAAAGAGAGACTTTACAACGAATGAGATCCCACATGTCATTTGGAAGACTTGTTTTATGTTCAAAAATATGACGATTGCGCTCCAACCAAATTTCCCAAATAGTTAATTTAACTGCCCTTTCCCAAATCCATGTTGCTTTGTCTTTGAAAGGGTACCCTACCAAGAGGGAGTAGAGATTAACTTTAGGACAATTACTAAAGCACCTGTTTGGTTCTCGGCCATCTATGGCCCTTCCTCTTATCACGACAGATCCTCTCTCTGGAATAAAATTTACTTTCTCAACGACATTTGTGATGGCTACTGGTGTATAGGAGGTGACTTCAATGTCACAAGATGGGTTGCTGAGAAGTCCTCGAGGGGCCGTATCATTAAAAGTATGCGTCTTTTCACCAAGTTAATTGATGATCTCTCTCTCACAAACATTCCCCTCTCAAATGGCGCCTTTACCTGGTCTGATAAGCGGGAAAGACCTATTTTCACACTTATAGATCGTTTTCTTGTCAACCATGCCTGGAACAATAGGTTCATCCACTCGAGTGAGAACCATTCGTAAAGATCGCAACACCTCTGATCATTTCCCTATTCTCCTTGAAACGGAGAATCTGTCTTGGGGTCCCATGCCTTTTAAGTTTGAAAATTTCTGGCTATCCTAACCTAACTTCCAGAATATGGTACAAAACCTCATCTTTCTTTCATCACTATTGGCTGGCCGGGTTTTCATTTCAATCAGAAGTTGAAAAGGATGAAAGGTGAGCTCAGAAATTGGAAGCTTACAACTCTTGGAAATTTAAATTCTGAGAAAAAGAAAGCCATCTTGACTATCCAATTTCTTGATGCCCAAGAGGAGACCCGTGCCCTTAGTGAAGAGAATTTCAAAAGACGCAAGGAAACCAAATTGCAACTTCTGCACATCGTGCAGAAAGAAAATTCTAGATGGAGACAAAAATGTAAATCAAACTGGCTAAAGGATGGAGATGAAAATACCATTTTCTTTCACAGATTGGCTAATGGGAGAAGAAGAAAGTCCTTCATTTATGAGTTAGTCAACGAAACGATTTGAGACGTTTTACTGATTCCCAAATTGAATCCGAAGTGGTTCCCTTCTTCCAAAATCTTTACACTAAAAAAAGGAAGGTTGAAGATCCCTGATTGCCAACATAAATTGGAGGCTTATATCTTTTGAGGATTACCAAATTCTGCTTCAACCTTCTACTGAGTTAGAAATCCTTTCTTCCATTGGAGCCATTGACTCCAACAAAGCGCCTGGCCCAGATGGTTTCATTGGAGAGTTCAATAAAAAAATTTGGAACACTCTCAAGCCTGATATTTTAACTTTTTTCCAAGATTTATTTTAGAACAAATGCCTTAATGCTTGCCTTAAAGAATCTTATATCTTCCTCATTCCTAAAAAAGGAAGATCTTCAAGGGTCAGTGATTTCAGGCCAATCAAAATTATTTCCAAAGTCCTAACCAACCGATTTAAGCTAGTCATCCCCTCTACCGTTTCCAATTCTAAGTTTGCTTTTGTTCACAGTAGGCAAATCACAGAGGCCATTCTTGCTACTAATGAGATCATTGATGACATTAAAGCCTCCAATGAGAATGTTTGAGTCCTGAAAGTTAACTTAGAAAAAGCCTTTGATAGAGTAGAATGAGATTTCCTTCTTGCAACCATGGAGATGAAAGGTTTTGCCCCAACTTGGAGGAACTTCTGGGATTTCTGATGGGTGTCGAAACCACCAAAAATAAATACTTACTCTCGAGATTTAGAATTTTGTAGTAGTGGTGAGTAAGGTCGATCTCCACAGGGAAAAGGGAATTAAATTAAAGTTAGTAAAAACGGGGGGTTTTGAGTTGTGGAAATAAAACGGAAAATAAATTAAAAAGAAAGAAATCAAAAGAGAAAAGCTTCCAACTGAAGGCTAATCTCGATTATGGTTCATGGATTTGATCATCGATTACTAAACATGCATTCCTAAATTCTTCTCTAAATTTTTCGATAGCCAAGATAAGATCTAATGACTACTTCCCTAATTAACAGATAACCTTAGAATACAATAATAAGATTTAACCCATTAACAGCATTAAGAAGAGAAGAATCCAATTCTAACTAACAAACTCAGTACAACAGGTTCATTTAAGTTAGATCATAAATTCTCATAACATAAATCAAAAAGTGTCAATAATCAATTTATGCTAACATGCTACTTGTATTAGAAATAATTAAACAATTACGGATTCAATCATTCTAACTAGCAATATGAAAATCAATCAATGAACAAGTGGCCAATTTGAACAAGAATTAATCAACAATAAAATATGCAAAGAGAAATCATGAATAAAGAGAAAATAGGAATTAAATTAAGAAACAAAATCTCACAAATTCATAAACCAAACCTCGATAATCCTATAGTTGGAATAAATAATTTAGCTAAAAAACATGATAAAAACTACCTAAGAGTTCTAAGAAAAATAGGGGAAGAAAAGATTTTTTAATTAGGGTACAAGATGGGCTTTATATAGGCTAGAAAAGGCTAAAAATCGGATAAAAAATAATAAAATCTGCTCATATCTCTTCCCAAGCCATCGGAGCCGAGCCGTGAAGCCAGCTGAGCCAAAGCCGCGTGCGTTCCATGTGCCTGAAGCCGTCTGGAGCAAGCCGAGCCGCGCCTCTGAGCCGCCGACGCTGGGAAGGCACTTCCCTGCGCTGTGTATAAGGGGCGACGTGTCGCCACTCACGGAGCGACACGTCGCTTCGCTTCTTTGCTGCCAGCAATGGGGCTGACGTCATCGTGACGTCAGCGCCCACTTTTTCCTTTTTCTCGTCACCGCGGCGACGGGTCTCACCGCCGCTGCACCCACTCTCAGGTTTTTGGCCGAAATTCGATTTTGGTCTCAGACGGTCTTTTTCAATAATAAAATGGGCATAATTTCTTCGTTTTAAATCCGAATTGAGTACCGTTTTCGCCTACGTTCATGAAATTCAACGATTAATAATACAATGGAAATTTGAATCAATTAACAATCATATTTTAATTATATTGGAGATAAAACCACTAATAAACATGCGTAAATTACGAGTTATCAAATACCCCCAAACTTAGACAATTGCTAGTCCCCTAGCAATTCTAGCATTAAGCACAATTTAAAATCAATCATGAAAATCTTTGAAATTATGTAACCATCAAGCTTGTAAACAATTAATACCTAAACAATCAAAGGTTCATACAAAACCCCAAGTGTGTGCGATCAATCTTACTTTTATGCAAATTTTTATAAAATCATGAAGAACATCACATGCAATCTCAACTTCACAAGCCTTATCAAGAATAGAAACCTAAACAATCTTCTCAAAATCAAAGCATATAGGAATAGATACCCTCACGAGATATTCACTCAAATCGCTCAAAGTGTTTAAAGGGAGTCAAAGACCATCACTCAAGTCAAAAGATGGAAGAAATTTACCATAGGCTTGCAAATATATCAAATTAAAACCGTAAATGCAAGAAATCGAAACACATGAATCCAAGGGTCTTTAAAGGTTGCAATGGGGCTTCGGAAAAGGTAGATGGAAGACATTTAGGCTAATTAATTGAGAGATTACTATGAGAATTTTCAATAATATCAAGACAACTCAAATTTTTCTTGAAGCACAAACTCTCAAAAATCAAAATTAAACACACAACTACTTCTCATCTTTCTTTTCACTCTTTTTTTTTTCTTTTTTTGGATTTTCAATAACAAACTTTTCCTTTTTCTTTGCTCTTTTCTTTTTCCACATTTTTTTTTCTTTTCCGATCAACCCATGACACAATTCATCACTTTTATCCACTTTTTCAAAGAGACATCAATCTTTTCAGAACATAGCAACCTCTCAATTTGGGTGAAAAAGGAGATAGAAATAATGGGAAAGTGTTATTTATTATGTGGCTAAATATCAAAGAAAAGGCTTAGGCTCAAAATTGGCATCTAATGAATTAAGTTTGGTAGGCCTTTAGAAAGCTAGACTTGGTTCCCCTAATTTGCCCTTATAGATTTCAAGCATTCAAATTCAAACAAAAACAATCTTAACATGCATAACAGAGCAAGTTCTAGAAATAAAATCCATGTATGACATACTCTCAACAAGAATAATATAGAGCATATGTTATGATAATTGCTCAAAAGGCTCAAAATCTCACAAAAAAAGGCTAAATGGTATCACATCCTATAAACTTCTCAATCAATTAGAAAGCAAGATCAATACTCAAAATGTGACAAGTGAAAAAGTAAGCATGCTTTAAAACAAAAACAAAAAATTTTAATGCAAAAAGCGTGACCGAAAATGCACAAGAAGCATGGGATTAAGCATGAAACAAAGATTGCAAAAGCATCAAAAGTAAACAAGCCCAACCATTATATAACTTCTAGAATTTTCAGAAAGCATTAAACACATCAAAAGTATCAAATTCTACCTCTAAACTTAAACTAAGCATTGTCCTCAATGATTTAAAATTAAAAACTAAGTGGTAGAAAAAAAACTTCCCTGAATGAGCAATCCTCAACAGTCGGATCACTATTAGCTCAGGAATGTGAGAAAATTCGGCGAAAAACTTCATGTCTCAACATGCATATCCCTCATTTGATCCTAATTTCCTTTTTCCTAAAAAAATAAAAACAAAGAAAAGTAAACAAGTAAAATAGACTAAAACTAAAAACTAAAAATTGAAAGAAAAAGCATAGAAATTTGGGTTGCCTCCCAAAAATCGCCTTTCTTTAACGTCTTTAAGCTAGACGGTGTTGCTTCTTCTTTAATGAGCATCCCAAATTGATTTCACATATTTCCTGATTACAGCTTTAATTCCTGCAATTTTGGGTTTAGGAGTAGAAGCAACCTGTTGTTCATCCTTTTCAAAAAGTTTTAAAATATCAATAGCCAAAGGATCAACAAAATCAGTAAAGCAAAAATTGAGGAATTGACACTAGAATGTCCCGTGGAGTTATGAATATTGAATTTAATGATCTCACCATCAAACTCCATGGTAATTGTTCCCTCATGCAAATTGATTATTGTTTTAGAAGTATACATAAATGGTCTTCCTAACAGTATTAAAGGGGGAGTAAGATCATCTTCTCCCATATCAACAACATAAAAATCAGCAGGAAAGACCAAACCATTTACTTGAACTAAAACATCCTCTAAAAGACCATTAGGATAAACATTAGATCTATCAGCGAATTGAAGTATCACACCAGTTTCTTTCAATTCACCCATGTTTAAAGATTTAAAAACATAAAGAGGCATAACATTAATTGAGGCTCCTAGATCTAGCATGGCTTTTTTAAATTTAACATCTCTTAATTGACAAGGAATAGAAAACATATCGGGATCTCTACCTTTAGAAGGCAATTTCTTTTGAAGAACAGCAGAAACACTCTCTCCCATACTCACCCTTTCATTACCTTTCAACTTTTTCTTATTTGTGCACAGATTCCTGAGAAATTTAACATAACGAGGTATTTGTCTAATAGCATCAATCAAAGGGATATTTACCTCGACTTTTCGGAACATCTCGAGCAACTCGTTCTCTTGTGCCTCATTTTCAATTTTTCTTGAGTTAGTTAAACGAGATGGAAAAGGAGGAGGAGTCAATAATACCTTAGTCCTATTTTGATCAGAAATCTCCAATTCAGCTTTTGGAGGTGAGACAACTTCTTTTTCAAGTTCGGCTTTTGGGGTGTGATTGATCTTTTTCATTATAGGCTCTCTCAAAGTTGTTCCACTTCTTAACATGATCACACTAACATTCTCTCTTGGGTTGACAACAGTTTGTGAAGGTAATTTACCTTGGGATTCGAGTCGACTAAGAGCTGATGTGAGTTGATTCACTTGGACTTCCAAGTTCTTGATGCTTGTCTGAGTTGTCTGCTGAAATTGATGAGTGTTAGCAACAAGATTTTGAACCATTTCCTCTAAAGAGTTACCTGATTTAGAATTGTGATTTTGATCTTGAGGAGGTTGTCTTTGTTGTGGCGGTTGGTATTGAGGTAGCGGTGCGCGTGGTCCATAATTAAAGTTGGGATGATCCCTCCATCCTGGATTGTAAGTATTTGAGTAAGGATCATATCTTCGTTGTTGGTTACCTTGATAACCTTCTTGATACCCTCCCACGACATTGACGGATTCTTGAGCGTCATCTTGAAGCGTTGGGCACATGTCAGTTGGGTGATTTGGTGCAGTGCGAATCCCACACACTTTTACCTGTTGAATGTTTTCTGCTACCCATTGTTGAACAAGAGAAGTTAGATTTTTAAGTTGATTTTCAAGAGATGAATCACGTACCTCATAAATGTTTCGAGAATTGAGTGTATCTTGAAGTGCTCCACTTTGTTGACTAGTTGCAGCCATGGTAGTGAACAATCTTTGAGCTTCAGTTGGAGTCTTATTAACTATTGCACCACTACTAGTGGCATCCATCAACCTCCTCTCTATCGATGTCAATCCTTCATAAAAGTACTAAATGAGGAGTTGTTCTGAAAAACCGTGTCGAGGGCAACTCGCGCAAAGCTTCTTGAATCGAGTCCAATACATGTGTAAAGTCTCATTATTCTTCTGTGTAATCCCAGAAATCTCTCTTCGAATGTTTAAGGCTCGAGATGAAGGAAAGAATTCATCTAAAAATAATCCAGCCAAATCAGCCCAAGTACTTACAGAATTAGGAGGTAAATCGAACAACCAATCCTTAGCATGATCAATCAATGAGAACGGGAAGGCATGCAATTTAATTTGATCTTCAGTTACCCCTTCTGGCTTCATGCTTTGGCAGACGACATGAAAAGCCTTCAGATGCTTGTTGGGGTTTTCATCATATAGACCTTTAAAAATAGGAAGAAGATGAATTAGTCCAGATTTTAATTCAAAATTTACCTGTATAGCGGGGTATTGAATGCATAAAGGCTTCTGATCAAGTGTAGGAGCAATCAACTCCTTTAAAGTTTTCTCAGCATTAGCCATCGTTTCCTTGGCTTCAGAATCACTAGAGGATTCAAAAGTATTGTGCAGCAAAGCCTCTTCGTCAGATGAAGATGATGAGGTTTCTAGCTTATTTTTCAGTTTGATTTCCTTCCTCAAGTGTTTGGCCGTCTTCTCGATCTCGGGATCAAATAGTAATTTACCTGTACGAGAAGAACGGGGCATCAAATAGAACAAAACAAAAATAAAATAAAATAAAAACAAAAATTCAATTAACACCGATTCCCCGGCAACGGTGCCAAAATTTGATGGGTGTCGAAACCACCAAAAATAAATACTTACTCTCGGGATTTAGAATTTTATAGTACTGGTGAGTAAGGTTGATCTCCACAGGGAAAATGGATTTAAATTAAAGTTAGTAAAAAAGGGGGGTTTTGAGTTGTGGAAATAAAACGGAAAACAAATTAAAAAGAAAGAAATCAAAAGAGAAAAGCTTCCAGCTAAAGGCTAATGTCGATTATGGTTCATGGATTTGATCATCGATTACTAAACATGCATTCCTAAATTCTTTTCTAAATTGGTTGAAAGTCGTCAAAACCAATCAACAACTTATAAGTATTCTTCCTTAATTTTTCGATAGCCAAGATACGATCTAATGACTACTTCCCTAATTAACAGATAAGCTTAGAATACGATAATAAGATTTAACCCATTAACAGTATTAAGAAGAGAAGAATCCAATTCTAACTAACAAACTCAGTACGACAGGTTCATTTAAGTTAGATCATAAATTCTCATAACATAAATCAAAAAGTGTCAATAATCAATTTATGCTAACATGCTACTTGTATTAGAAATAATTAAACAATTACGGATTCAATCATTCTAACTAGCAATATGAAAATCAATCAATGAACAAGTGGCCAATTTGAACAAGAATTAATCAACAATAAAATATGCAAAGAGAAATCATGAATAAAGAGAAAATAGGAATTAAATTAAGAAACAAAATCTCACAAATTCATAAACCAAACCTCGATAATCCTATAGTTGGAATAAATAATTTAGCTAAAAAACATGATAAAAACTACCTAAGAGTTCTAAGAAAAATAGGGGAAGAAAAGATTTTTTAATTAGGGTACAAGATGGGCTTTATATAGGCTAGAAAAGGCTAAAAATCGGATAAAAAATAATAAAATCTGCTCATATCTCTTCCCAAGCCATCGGAGCCGAGCCGTGAAGCCAGCTGAGCCAAAGCCGCGTGCGTTCCATGTGCCTGAAGCCGTCTGGAGCAAGCCGAGCCGCGCCTCTGAGCCGCCGACGCTGGGAAGGCGCTTCCCTGCGCTGTGTATAAGGGGCGACGTGTCGCCACTCACGGAGCGACACGTCGCTTCGCTTCTTTGCTGCCAGCAATGGGGCTGATGTCATCGTGACGTCAGCGCCCACTCTCTCCTTCACACCGCTGACATCAGCACAGACAAAAAATCAATATTTTTCCTTTCTCACCGCCGCTACGCCCATCTAGGGTTTTTGGCCAAAAATTCGATTTTGGTCTCAGACGCGGCCGTGGATCCCATCGCCGCGTCCGTGGGTCTTTTTCAATAATAAAATGGGCATAACTTCTCCGTTTTAAATCCGAATTGAGCGCCGTTTTCGCCTACGTTCATGAAATTCAACGATTAATAATATTGTGGACATTTGAATCATTTAAAAATCATATTTTAATTATATTGGAGATAAAACCACTAATAAACATGCGTAAATTACGAGTTATAAATTTCCATGAGACTAAAGAATCACCAACAATAATGTAAAAGCCCGTGATGGATCTTCTAGTGTCAATACCCAATCAGCATAAAAAAAACCCCAAAGTTGCACCGAAGAAGCAGTAGAAAATAAAAAACCTTGACTGTATGAGCCGACTCTTTATTTTTTTAAATCAAATATATATGATGCAAGCGGAAGACTTTTAAATCAATAAACCTGTCAAACATGAGGGAATAATCCCATAATCATTTCATAAGTGGGATAAAACCCACAGTAATTTTCAAAAAGGTGGGATGCACATCCCTTTTTATCATCAACAAAGTCTAAAGTCAAAGTTTAACAAAATCCATAATTCAAAGAGAAATGTTCAAATGTAAATAAACTCTCTCATGAGCTCAACTGACCAAGTCAAATAAACATATACAGTATAAATCAATCCATGGAGACATAAAATATCTCTAATCCATCTTCGTCATCCATCCTCAATATCAAGTTGCACTTTTTCCACGGCCAAGACCGCGTCCCCGTCTTATACCTATAAGGTAGTATCATGAGCAAAACATACAGTGAAGATAAATAGAAAGTAAAGTAACATTAGGTCCAAAATCCAAATCCAGATTTGTGTCCAAAGGCCCTATTAGCTCCTTATTACCCAACTGAAACATTACATCTCCACATCTTACTATCTCATGAACCATTTATCCTTTCTCAACTTCAACCTTCCAAACATGTCTCTAACATAGCTAGAATACGTGCAACAATAACAACTCATCATCTCTTACCATTCAAACATTTCAAAGTAATCTAAGATCATGTCAGGTGCCAATAGTCCTTACATATCTTAATTATATTAATCAACAAGTAAGCTAAGTTCATTTTAGGTTCCAACAGTCCTCACATGACTCAATAACTTAAGTACATAATAACATATAGATAATACAAAAAACACACAGTATGTACATTATATTAGTATCCCACTCATTCATATGTCCTCCATAAGTAATCTAAGATCATGCTAGGTGCCAACAGCCTTGCATATCTTAATTACTTAGTAAATTCAGGAAAATTATAAACATAGTCTCATCATACAAGTGAAACGTAAACTGAGTCCCAAATAAGTAAGAACGTAAAAAGAGTCTCAAATAAGAAAGCGCAAACAAGGCCTCAAATCTACATGAAACGTAAACAGAGTCTCAAATAAGAAAGAAACGTAAACAGAGTCTTAATTAAGCAAGGAACGTAAACAAAGCCTCATTACTCTCATACTTTACATAAACCTCCAAATTCCTGAGTTTTCTTTAATAATCATATCCAGAAAACCCACATTCTCAGACAAGTATATAAACTCATAAAAATCCACAAGCAATCCATAGCTTGCATTCTACTACTAAACATACCACACACTTTCAACCAAGACTACCCTTAAGTCAAGAATCCATTTATATACTCCAAAAAATATAATACTTTCAATATAGCATGCTCAATCACTTAGTTTTAAAGTCTTACTCAACTCCCAATCTCACAAATCTTTCAAAAAATTTAGTTCCTAATTTTACATTAAATTCTATTTATCCCCTTTTGATAATAACTTAAAACCAAAGTCCCGAATCGATCAATGAACGAGAGATCACGCACCATCTACAATTAATTACACCTAAAACACATTAATTTAACCAAACAAACACACAAGCGACACGTAAAATGACAATTAGCCAAAACGTCCCAAGAACACCTCAAATAGGCTCTCGACCTAACAACTAGAACAAGGGGTGTTTTCCTACCTTTGGGCGATTTAGGGATGATCCAGGTGCCTTTTTGGTAGTTTTTAGGATGAATCTACTAATGGGTAAAGCTTCCTTGGGCCTTTGAACAAGATTTCACCACACAAACTCAAATAAAAATCACAAAACTTTAAGGGAAAGGGAGACATGGCAGCCACATTTTGGTAGTATTTGGGGAGTTGGTGTTTTGTAATTTTGAAGTCTAAGGCATGAGGAAACAAAAAGAAAGAGCCTAAATGTAATTCCAAATTTTAAATCTTCAAGTTCCATGAAATGGAATTGAAGATTTCAACTTAAATTCACATTGATGAACCTCACATCTTAGGGTTTCCTTGAGTTTGGGGAAAATCTTCAAGTTGTAGATGAAAAGGAAGCTTGCAACGAGAGCTTTCCAACACAAAAAGAATCAAAGCGAACAGAGTTGAGATTAGAAAATCCCGACCCTTGGAGCTCATTATAGTGGCAGCGGCAATGGGGTTTGAGGGGAGTATTTTTTTTGTGTGTGTTTGTTCAAATGAAGGGAAAGGAGGAGAACCTTATTTTAAATGAGGAGGATTTTTCTTGTAAAATGGTCCCCAACCTTTTCCTTTTGCTTTAAAATAATCCCTTTGCATTTGAAGACAAAATTTAACAAATTAACTATACTAAAAACAGTTAAACTGTACTAGAAGGTGATTAAATATTATTAAATGGTCTATTAATAATATTTAACACACCTAGTTTCTAAATAACCTTTCAAAATAATAACTACTACGTAAAAAACTATAATATTTAAAATCTAAATTAACCAAACTTAAAATAACTAAATTCTATAAATTAAATTAATTAACTACTTAATAAAAAAGAAGAAAAAACCTACCTAAAAAATAACGGGACGTTACATTAACCAAGGGTATATTTCAGATATCTAAGGAGATGATGACCTACATCAAAATGTGGCTTGCGAGGTTGAGCAACAAAATGGCTCAAATGATGAACAACAAATGTGATATCTAGGCGTGTGACCAAATAAAGTAATCTGCCAATAAGTCTTCTATATATAGAAGCATCTTCTAAAAGAGAACTAACATTCTTGGATAACTTTGAAGTAGAATCAATGGGTGAAGTAGCAGGTTTGGCATCCATAAAACCATAATCATCCAATAATTGTAAAGTGTAGTGCCTCTGAGAAATTGAAATACCTTTCAAAGATCTAGAAACCTCAAGCCCCAAAAAATACTTCAAATCTCTAAGATCCTTAAGCTTGAAACGAGTATTAAGGAATATCTTCAAATTATTAACATCAAGCATGTTTGAACTAGCTATGATAATGTCATCAACATACATAAGCGAGACTATAAATTCATCCCCAAAACCCTTAGTAAAGAGGAAATAATCAACTTTGGATTGAGTAAAATTATGGACTAATAAGGCATGAAAGAATTTAGAAAACCATTGTCTAGATGCCTGTTTAAGACCATAAATTGATTTATGCAGTTTGCACACAAGTTTCTCACCAGAATTAGGAAGAACAGAATGCTGATAACCTTCTGGAAAATCCATATAAACTTCCTAAAGAAGGCCCACATTTAGAAAGCATTATAAACATCAAGGTGGACCAAATACCACCTCTTTACAGCAGTAATGGATAACAATGTCTTAATAGTGACTAGATTTGCCACGGGTGAAAAATTGTCAAAGAAATCTAACAATTCCAATTGATTATAACCTTTGACAACTAGACAAGGTTTATATCTCTCAATACTACCATAAAACTGAAATTTAGCCTTGTAAACCCATTTAGAACCAATGGAATATTTATCTTATGGAAGAGAAACAATAGACCAAGTTTTAGTAGCCTTCATAGCATCAACTTCAACCTTCATTGCGTTTTTCCAATGCTCTATCTTATTTGCTTGATGAAAGAACTATGGCTCAAAGACAGATGAGACGGTCATACGAAAAGTAGCATGAGAAGAAGATAAATTGGTATAAGAAAGAGATTGACTCAAAGGATAAATGGAAGAAGGACAAAAAGAATTGGAATGAGATAGAACATTACATTGGTAATCCTGTAAATAAGGAGTGTTGGTGTGTCTTGAACTTCTTCTAACAAATGGAATGTATAATGAGAGAATAGGAAAAGTCTCAGTATGAAGAGAAGAAGAAGTATCATATATGAAATGTAAGGGAAATGAAGAAGGATGATTATTAAAAATAAGAAGAGATTGAAAAAGATCATTTATAATTGTTTGAAAAGGAATATGAAGAGCAAGGTCAGGAAAATAGTCAATAGTATCATTGATATGAGGGATTGAGTGAAACGAAAAAATAGACACATGAAAAATGACATATTTGGATGCAAAAAAAATTCTTATTTGTAATATCATAAAGTCTATAAGCATTCATGCCAAAGGGATATCCTACAAAAACACAAGGCTTAGGTTCAAACTTTGTTCTATGAGAATGTAGGGTGGAAGCAAAATAAAAACTACTAAAGACCTTGAAAGTTGGTAATCCATTTTATTTTGATATAAAAGAGAATAGAGATAAGAATATTGAAGTATTTTTTTATGGCAGTCTATTGATAAGGAAAGTAGTAGTGAGCACACAATCACCCCAAAAGAAAAATTTAAGGCTCGGGCTACATTAAGAAGATGTTTGATGTTTTCTTTCCACCACTAAGTTTTGTTTAGGTCTCTCAACACAAGAAATTGATGTAGCATCCACTTGCCCTCAAAGAATTCTATAAAGGCTAATTCAATGGCATTATCAGACCTAAAGGTTTTAATAACCTTGCCAAATTGTGTTTCAACCGTCTTGAAAAATTTAAGAACTATGGTAGTAGCCTTTGATTTCATCTTTATAAGAAATAACCAAGTGTATTTAGTGTGATTAATTTAAATTAATTAGTTTCAATTAGATTAGATTATTTAAGTTAGATTTAATTAGATTAGTTTAGTTTTATATTTTAATTAGATTAGTTTCAATTAGTTTAGATTATTTAAGTTAGATTTAATTAGATTAGCTTAGTTTTATATTTTAATTAGATTAGTTTCAATTAGTTTAGATTATTTAAGTTAGAATTGATTAGATTAGTTTCAATTAGATTAATTTAATATATTTATCTAGTTTATTTTAGTTAGTAATTATTTTAGATTAAAATTACTTAATTAGTTTAATTTTAATTTATTTCTAGAGACTTTGGAATATACATAGTATATAGGTAAATTAGTTAATTTCATTATTATTTTTTTATAATTTTTTTGTTTAGATTAATTAATTATAGCATTTATGTTTACAATTGCAGATAAAAAATGACTGGCGCACGAAGAAGTTGAGTTTCTGGCATTGAAGCAAAGTGGAAGATCTGTATTGGACTTTGAGAGGGAATTTGATAGACTCTCAAAGTTTGCCCGAAATCAGGTAGCTACGCCTGAGCTGAGATTGGAGAGATTTATGATGGCACTGAATGACGATCTCAAGGGACAACTTAAGGCTTTAGAACCGATTTATTATGCATTAACTTTGAAGAAGACCATTGCACTTGATCCTAAGAGTAGGGAAAAAGAAGTTGTGAAAGAAGCTGCTGAGCCGGTGGTGGGACAGAAAAGAAAAGTTGAGGTTGAAACAAGTCAGAAACAGCATAACAAGGGTTCTAGCAGAAATTAGTTTTAGCAGAACAGGCAATCCAACAAGAATTTTTAGGGTAGGCAGTTTCAGGGAGGCAATCTGTAGGGACAGATGCCTTATTGTAAGAACTGCAAGCAGAGTCACTGGGGTTACTGTAATGCACCTCGCAAGTGCTATATTTGTGAGCAGGAGAGGCACATTTCAACTGATTGCAAATTACACAAGAACATGGTAGTTGATTAGTCTAAACCGAATGCTCAGAAAGGAAAATTGGCTGCTACATCTAGGAAGGAACCTGAGGTAGCAGACAATATAGTGACATGTACACTTTCTCTTTTAGGCCATGCAGTTTTTGTGTTGTTTGACTCAGGAGCGAGTCACTCCTTTATATCTGCTGATTTTGTTGAGGTTGCAAAGATAATGACCTTGCCTTTAGAGTATGAATTGTCCGTTTCAACTCCAGCAGGTTTGACTGTGTCTGTGAATAGAAAGGTAGAAACTGATGATTTATGTATGTTAGGGAAGTGTGTATCTGCCACTTTGACAGTATTGCTTATGAGTGACTTTGATGTCATTTTGGGGATGGATTGGTTGAAAGCCAATTATGTCGTGATAGATTGTCATAGGAGGGAGGTGAAATTTAAAGGTCCTTGTGGGACTGAGTTCAAATTCAAGGAGTCTAATAGAAAAGTAACACATGTTGAAATATCAGTATTACAAGCTAAGAACCTATTTGAAGAAGGAGTCTGGGCTTATTTGGAAAATGTAGTAGATATTATAGTGGAAGAAGTCAGAATAAAGTCAGTGCCTATTGTTAGGGAGTTTACTGATGTCTTTTCAGATAAGTTACCGGGATTGCCTTCAGTTAGACAGTTGGACTTCCAGATTGATGTCATTCCTGGGACAGCTCCTCTGTGAAAAGCACCGTATAGAATGGCTTCTGTTGAGTTTAAGGAGTTAAAATCCCAATTACAGGAACTTTTAGACTTGGGTTTCATACGCCCTAGTGTATCACCCTTGGGAGCTCCAGTTTTTTTTTTTTTTGAAGAAGAAAGATGGTACTATGAGGTTATGTATAGATTACCGAGAGCTCAACAAGGTAACTATCAAGAATAAGTACCCATTGCCCAGGATAGAAGACCTGTTTGATCAACTTAAGGGAGCTACCGTGTTTTCCAAGATTGATCTCTATTCAAGGTATCACCAGTTGAGAATTAGAGATGAGGATACACCTAAGACGACTTTCAGGACTATATATGGACATTTTGAGTTAATTGTTATGTCCTTCGGTTTGACAAATGCCCCAGCTGCTTTTATGGACCTGATACACACAGTGTTTAAAAAATACTTAGACATGTTTGTCATAGTATTCATAGACGACATCTTGGTGTATCCGAAGACTAGGGAGTTACATGCGAAGAATTTGAGGATTTTTTTGACTACATTGAGAGATGAGAAACTTTATGCCAAATTTAGCAAATGTGAATTTTGGCTTAGTAAAGTTGCATTTCTAGGACATGTAGTATCTAATAAGAGAGTATCTGTTGACCTTTCCAAGATAGAAGCAGTTAGTAGCTGGCCTCGACCTACTAGCATGACTAAAATTTGAAGTTTCCTTGGGTTAGCCGGGTATTATCACAGGTTTGTACAGGACTTTGCGAAGATAGCTTCTCCGATGACAAAGCTAACCAGGAAGGGTGTTGCCTATCATTGGGATGATGAGTGTGAGAAGAGTTTTGAAAAACTCAAACAGAGATTGATTTTAACTCCGATTTTGATAACTCCAGATGATTCGGGGGTTTGACCATCTATAGTGATGCTTCAAAGAAGGGTTTAGGTTGTGTACTGATGCAGCATGGCAAAGTAGTAGCGTATGCTTCTAGGCAGTTTGAGAAGAAGTATCCTACTCATGATCTTGAGTTGGCTGCGGTTATTCATGCATTGAAGATTTGGAGGCACTACCTGTATGGGGAGAAAATTCTTATTTTCACAGATCATAAGAGTCTCAAGTATTTCTTCACTCAGAAGGAATTAAATATGAGACAGCGAAGATGGTTGGAGTTAGTGAAGGATTATGACTGTGATATACAGTATCATCCTGAGAAGGCCAATGTTGTGGCAGATGCTGAGTAGGAAATCATCACATAGTGCAGCGTTGATCACGAGGCATCCTAGGCTTCAGTGGGAGATGGATAGAGTTGATATCGAGCTGCTTACTTCTAAGATAACTGTGGAATTGGAAAATTTGATTGTGACACCACTGTTGAGGCAGAGGATTATAATTGCACAGAATTCAGATGATAGTCTCAGGGGTTACTTTGTGGATGTTGAGATAGGATTACCGGGACATTTTGCTTATACTTCAGACAGTGCTTTGGTTTATAAAAGCCATTTCTGTGTTCCAAAAGATGAGATATTAAGAAAGAAGGTGTTGGTTGAAGCTCATAACTCGATGTTCACTATTCATCCTGGGAGCAACAAAATGTACAATGATCTCAAAGTATATTATTGGTGGCTTGAAATGAAAAGGGATGTAGCTGAGTATTTTAGTAGATGCTTGGTATGCCAACAAGTGAAAGCCTTAAGGAATAGTCCATATGGTTACCTGAAACCTTTGAGTGTACCAAAATGGAAGTGGGAGGAGATTCCAATGGACTTTATTTGTGGTTTGCCTCGCAAAAAAGGTATAATGTCATTTGGGTAATTGTGGATAGACTGACAAAATCTGCACACTTTCTGCATGGGAAGTCAAACTTATTCAGTAGAGACTTGGCCCAAATTGTATTTGAAGGAGATTATGAGATTGCATGGAGTCCCAGTGAAAATTGTGTCAGATCGTGAAAATAGATTTGTATCCAAGTTTTGGAAAAGTTTGCATAGTGCTATGGGCACAAAGTTGTTGTTTAATACAGCTTTTCATCCTCAGACTGATAGGCAGACTGAGAAGGTGAACCCGATCTTGGAAGACATGCTTAGAGCATGTGTGTTAGATTTTGGAGGCGGTTGGGATGAGAAATTGTATTTGGTAGAATTTGCATATAATAATAGTTTCCAAGCTACTATTCAGATGACACCTTTTGAAGCTTTGTATGGAAGGAAATGTCGATCTTCAGTTCATTGGAACGAAGTTGGGGAAAGGAAACTATAGGGACCTGAATTGGTTCAGATGACAAATGAGTCGGTTGAGTTGATCAGAGAAAGAATGAAAACTGCTCAGAGTAGGCAGAAGAGTTATGCTGATGTTAGAAGAACTGATCTTGAGTTCTTTGTCGGTGAGCATGTGTTTCTGAAGATAGCTCCGATGAAGGGAGTTATGAGGTTTGGGAAGAAAGGGGAACTGAGTCCGAGGTTCATGGGACCATTTGAGATTTTGGAGAGGATTGGTACTTTGGCTTACAGATTGGCGTTGCCACCAGCTTTATCTGGGGTTCATAATGTCTTCTATGTCTCCATGCTCCGAAAATATATTGCTGACCCTTCCCATATGATAGACTACGAACCGGTTCAGTTGAATGCAGATTTGTCTTTTGAAGAACAACCGGTGGTGATTTTGGCTAAGGAGCAAAAGATTCTGAGGAACAAAACCATTGGTTTGGTTAAGATTCTATGGAAGAATCAAACACATGAGGAGGCTACTTGAGAACGAGAGGAAGATCAGATGCGTGAGGTTTATCCCCATCTTTTTCTTGAGCAGTAGCACTTTTCGGGGACGAAAAGCTATTTAAATGGGAGGATTGTAACATCCCGTGTTTTTCGGTAAGTTTTAAATTAAATAAATATTATTCTTATTATAATATTTATTGGATTTAAGGTAAATGATGGTAATTGATATTTAAATTTCTTTTACAGGAATTTAATATAATTACTTTCATTAAATGGAGATAAATGAAAAAGAAAAAAAAAAGAAAGAAAAAAAAAAAGAAAAGTAAGGAAACGTAAAAGGAAAAGGAAGGGAAAGAAAATGAGGGTTTTCTTCTCATTCACGTGAAAAAACAGTACAGAGACTTCAAGGTAGGGTTTTCTCCCTTTTCCATCTCATTCCTTCTTACCATCAATCCAAGACGTCTCGGGTTAATCGATTCTTGTTGAACCTATTCTGTTTTGTTTTTAGTTTGTCGATTCTTACTTAATTTTGTGTGAATTAGAGTTCTAGGAACTTTAATTCAAAAGCCCCAAATTTTTATGTCTTGATTCCAAATTCTTAAACCCTAACGTTTAATTTTGTTCTAAGCCAAACCAATCGACAACCTAATATAGAATTGATAGATAACGACGAATCGGAACCCCGAAATTCTTCCCCCATCATAATCGTCCTACGTCTGTCCTACACCTGTAGCCCTATGTCATAACCGTCCTAACCCGTAGCCAAACCCGTAGCCCTCTGTCATAATTGTCCTAACCCGAAGTCGAACCCGACACTCTATGTCCTAATACTGTCCTAATTGTCCTACAATCGTCTTACCCCATAATCCTTCCGTCCTACGTTCAGTTTAATGTTTATCTTAGCATAAAATTAGGTTTAATTTATTTTAGATTGTAACTTATTTTTCAGGTCGTAGTTGTGTTGTGAAAAGAATAAAGAATTTTGAAAAATTCTTGCCGTGTACAAGGTGAGTAGAAATTTGTTAAGGACTAAATTCTTCCATGCTTGCTTTTCCTTTTTTTTTAATAGAATTAACCTCTGATTTTGAGCATGTTATTGGATGTTTTTATACATGTTAAAGAGGTTTAGGGGCTGATTATATGATTTAAGAAATTAGGACAAAAGCATGCCGAAAACTTGGAATTAAAGAATGTGAATTTGACTATCGATATTGATTAGCATGAAACTGGTTTTTATGGGTTGCATGACTTTGTTTGGAGTTTTAAGAATGGTTTTGGAATGTTTTATGTTGGATTAACCTTGCTGAATAAATTTATCATGGTTGACTGATTAGTGCCCCTTAGTCGATAAACTAAGCCTAGGTGGATAGATATTCGATATTATAATTCTGTGGTTATTTCCAAATGTATAGGGGCTATTTTGGGAGTCATTTTATAGTCGTTATGCTTCTGGAAATCAGTTAGAAAATTATTAATTTTAGAATGTCCGAAAAATGAGCGAAACTACACTAGTTTAGGCTAGTTTCGCTTCTAGATTTGACAGTCGTTGGAAGTCGTTACCAGTGAACCCAAAATGGTATTATGGGTGATTTTGGAATATTTTAGAAAGATTTGAAGGTGAATTTTTGAGAAATTAAGTTTAGGAAAGTTCGGCCTAAAAAGTGAGTTGTTTCGAGAATTTTGAGTTTAGCCTCAATTTGAGCATCATGGTAGTGATGAGTGAATAGTAATATGGTAGTAGGTTCGCTTTAAGCAAAGGTCTTGCTTAAAGAAGAATATTACCGTTAAGGGAGATTATGAAGGGATGATTTACTAAACTAGCGGAATTTTATTTAGTAAACTAATTAACTCTTAATTACAGATCTATTAACATCATGCAATTTGTGATAAAAACATGTAGATTCATTTCGAAAATTAAAACTCTAAAACTTACATTGAGTAATATATGGAGAATCGGTTGGAGGTTTCTTTACAGTATCAAATCCTCAGCAACACCAGATCTTCTACGCTATATCCCGATCGATCAAACGAAACCTGATTGTGGGATCGAACTTAAGAAGAAATTGGAAAGAAGAAAAAAATATTTTTCTTCCCAATGACTATAGGAAAATCGACCAGGGGGGAAGGAAGAGAGAATTCCGAATTTCTAAGGAATTTAATTGTGTGATTTATGAATGACTCAAGCCTCCTATTTATAGGAAAATAAGAATCCTAATCACATTAGGATTAATCCATGGAGATAAATACAAAAAGAAAAAAGAATTATCTCATTCCTTTATCTTTGTATTTGTAAAATGTGATAGATAAATAAGAGAATATTTTCTTTTCTTTATTTTATTTATCTTGGGTAAATAAATGTATATAATTATTATAGGATATAATTCAAATAATTATCTCCTACAAATTATTTCATATGGCCGAAATTATGATTGTAAAATAATTCATAAATATAATTTATTTAATTAATTATTTTGGGCCAATTCCAATTGGGTTAATTAATACAATTGGGCTTGAAACTCCCTCTTAAATTAATAAGTCCAACTTAATTAATTTATTTATTAATTACAATTTAAATAAAATATTTTATTTAAACAATTAATAATATAATATTTTCTCCCGACTAAATATTATCAAATTGTATTTAATTATTAATTTCCATTTAAATAATTTTCATTATTTAAACAATTAATAATAAATATTTTAATTATTAATTTCCATTAAATAAACTCATTATTTAATTAATAATTTTATTGATAATATTTTATTATTAATTAATTAATTTTAATTATTAATTTCCGTTCAAATAAAATTAATTATTTAAACAATTAATAATTGCCAATTAATTTCAAATTATTAATTAATTGTCAGCTCTCTATATATCAATGGTCAGCTCTTACCGCTCCACCACCCCGTCCATACTCATCTCCCCAGTCGTTTCCTCATCCATTGATTCTTGTTCCTCTTCTTCCAATAGAAATTCTTCAAAAAAAAAAAGAGGAATATCATGGAGAGAGAGAGAGAGAGAGAGAGAGAGAGAGAGAGAGAGAGTGAAAGCAAAATAAGAAGAAAAAAAAACTAAAATCATCTCCATCCACCCAAAGAAATATGACAAAATTGATATCGATACCCAAATTACATACAAAATTGTAAAACAACACTCATCAAATCAAAATGCAAAGCAAAATTATGGATACAGAGAAATAGATTGCGGGAGCGAGAAAGAAAAAAATGTGAGTGACGAAAATTAATTCCAACTTTTAATCCAAACGGTGCAATGTCTCTAGCCCTTTTCAATTACTTTTAGATTTTCAAGGCAAGTTGAGTGTTAATGCTCTTCAATTCTTGATTTGGGAAGTGGAAGAGTGTTGGGATATTGTCAATCAAGCATCTGCTAAAAATACAACGTATAGATGGGTGATATTTATTGGAGTAAAGTGGTAATTTATAAATTTATGGAACTTGATAATGAAAGATTCTCCACTTTTCTTCACTTTTAATATATTAAGATTAATAATGTCTAATTAATAATATTTCATTATTAATTTCCTATTTAAATAAACTCATTATTTAAACAATTAATAATGTTTATATTAATTACCGTTTAAATATACTCAATATTTAAACAATTAATATTGCCTATTTAAGTAATTCACTTTACTTAAAATTTTCATTTCTTCTACTTGATTTCGCGACTGCGATCGATATTTGCGCTAGCATAGGGATCCGATGGACCTATAGATCATGGGCTTAATAATTAGTCAATTAAGTGATTAACTCATAATCAGTTAATTACTTATTATCTAACTATGAATAATTCCACTATAGATTCATAGCTGAACTCCCCTCACTATAGATGAGTTATTGTCCATTTAGTTTATCTTTATTTATATCTGTAACATATCCTTCACGTGGAACCCTCATAATTACAGGCGGATTAAATTTACCGTTTTGCCCCTGTAATTACCGCTTTATCCTTGTGTTCCCGCTGATTCTCCAATGAACTTTATCTTTAGTCGATCTAAAGATAATGTACTTCTGTGATCAATAGAAGTCGTGACGTCACTTGTTCATGTCTCGAATCAGTACATCAAGGGAGTTTCCTAAAGTTCCTAAAATGTTTAGGTATCGCATTGATACCGTTAATTTATAGGAAAGTTATGAATTTCATCTCGTGAAAATGCGTTCCCAACTACTTATCTAGTTATGTTCCCAAAGCAGGAATGTATTGAGCGTTCTTACAGATCGCTCTTAACCATGTGAATCAAAGAACATAACTCCATAAATAGGAGTCCGCATTTCACTCAAGATTAAGATCTATCACGGTTGATAAACTTAGTTTGATATTCGATCATTTCTCGTAAACGGTACTAATGAGAAATTTGATCGAACATCGTGGTTCTGTCTTATACAATCAACATTGCATATGATACTTCCATTTCATATCCCCCACATGAATGATCAGGATTAGATCATTTGTCTATAAACAAAATGCGAAGCTATCAACAGTGTTACCAGGATAAGGTTCCCAAACGTTATCCATTGACTGTAGACACTTTTAAGTTATTCATCTCGACTTTAATCCTCTCGTATGACTCACATACTAAGTCATGATTTCATAAGAGTGACTTAGGGTTATACTATTTGAATGTTCGATATTAATATATTTCCATATATTCCTAATATCGTTAATTGAATCAATCTAGTTAATATAAAGAACTTACGTTTATTTATTTAATTTATTCGAGATAAATTATTATTATTAAATAATTACAAGTTCTAGGACACCATTCCTAACAGTTTATACAGTTGTGCACAACTCCATAGCACTTAACGGGGTAGGTTCATGTCATCCGTACAATGGAAAAGAATAATTCTCGTAAGGATTTAAATTGAGAAAAGATTGTTTAAATTCCTTATTGAGCGTAGTCTCTCTTTGTTTGCGGCAAAGAGGAGATTAGATGTATTAGAGAAAATTTTAAATCGAAAAGTTTTAAATTGAGAAAAGAGTGTTTAAAACTGTTTTGAGTATTTTATCTTGTTAATTTGAGGATTAAGAGATATCCTTATGTATTGGAATGATCGGTTAGACTCCGAGTATTTTTGGTGTATATGAACTTTCGGAAGTCAGTGAGGCCGGTTATGGACTTAAAGTCTTAGAAAAATCTTTCATGGTATGATTTTATTTTTAACATTTTTCTAATCATTGGGCGTAGCCTCATGATTAGGGGTGAAACCAGTTCGGTCCGGTTCGATTTTCTAACCGAAATGTTAAAATCGGACCGGTTCGGTTTTATAGATATAGAAACCGAACCGAACCAATTTTGAAAGACTAACCTGTCCGGTTCGGTCCGGTTAAAACCAATTTTTTAAAGGATTTACTATGATGTGCATTTATGGGTTGTTTTGGGATGAGATTGGGCTTTTTTGGGTTGGGCAGGAGTGATATGACAAGCCCATTAATCAATTAAACATAATAATTAAAAGAAATCTTGAAAGTTGCCTTAGCCAAGAATTGAACCTGGGACTCCAACCTTGAAAATTTGTGCCTTTACCAACTCTTCACCTAGGATATATGGTTATTATATTCAAATATTTAAAATAAATATATTACACCGGTTTTTCGGTTTTTAACCGAACCGGCATCTTTGGAACGGAAAACCGAACTGGGTTTTCCGATTCGGTTTGATTTGGTTTTTTTAAAAGGAAAAAACCGAGCCGTTTCGGTTTTTCACGGTTCGATTCTGCTCGGTTTTCTGGTTTTTTCGATTTTTATTTTCACACCTACTCATGATGCTACAACTATTTTTTTCAGGTAAAGGAAAGAAGAAGCTCGATGGCCGATGTGGTTCGAGGCGGTGATCGGTTGTGTAACGTCCCGTTAATTTCGTAATTATTTATTTATTAATATATTTTTTTTATTGTTATTTTTTTTATTTAGTTATTTTTTTTTATCTTATTTAATCATTTAATCATTGATTTAGCTATTTATTTAAATTGGATTGATTAAGTTAGTTAAATTAGTTAGGTTAGTAAAAAGTGCTGTTTAGTGATTTTAGTAGCAATTTGAAGTGTGGGGCCTCTCCTTCAACATTTGGTCTTATCCCTAAATTTTAGGGCAACATCCCTTCTTTGGGCAATTCATATTGAAGTAAGGGAGATTTTAGTTTTAATGAATTTGCTCTTCTCCTTATCCGCCGCCGCACACCATCCCTTTCTCAATGTTTCTTTTTAATTTTGTTCTTCATTTTGTGAGACCACCACTGTAGCTCGTTTCTTCTTCACTAGACAGCCGGCTGCTGTAATGTCCCGTTATTTTTTTTGAAGTGAAATTTTTTTTTTTTATTTAATTGAATATTTCATTTAGTTATTTATTTATTTTAATTAAAGTATTTAGTTTAATTTTATAAATTTAGAATTTAGTAGCTAATTTCGTCCGAAAACCGTTTTTTAATCGTTTTATTAGCTTAAATTAGATTTGGACGTATTAAAAATTATTCGCGGGCCCATTATTTATTGTTAAATACTTTTAAGATAGATTAGAAGTAGTGAAGTAGTATTGGAATTAGAAACGTGAAATAACGAGCACACGGAATAAGTTTTCTTAAGGAATAAGAGGAGGGGCAATATGGTCTTTTACCAAAATTTATTTATATATATCTACTCATGTTTTTCAAGGATAATGATAAGAAAAAAAAAGAAAAGAGAAGTGAAAAATAAGCTCCAAACCCGTAGCTAGAGAGGAGGAAAAGAGAAGAAAAAGAAATTGTCGCCACGGCTTCGTTTCTCGACCGTTTTCATCGTGCCTTAGCTCGTTGGAAAGCTCTCGAGACGATCTTTCTACCCATCCCATCAATCGGGCCAATCCATTAAAGATCCAGGAGATAAAAGGTGAGGAAGAAATGGGTTTTTATGTTATCTTTATTTCCAATCTTGTATGTAAGCCTTGATTCGTTTTTCCCGGATGTTGTTTGTGAATTCTAGTTAGGAAAAATCACTTTGGATGAGGTTGTTGTCTTGGAGCTAAACCCGAGTCAAATCGAAAACCCGTCCCGTATGATTTTCTTTCACTTGGCCATGGCTAGGGTGTTTAGTTTGCTATGATTTTGTGTTTTACTTAATTTTTCGGAAATCGATTATTATGTAAAACCATAAAATACGGTTACCCATAGATATCTCGAGCCTCCAAAGTACCTAAAACCAACCCGGAACACCTCTAAAATGCCTAAAAGTCGAAAAACCAAACCCGAACCTCATTTTCTCTCCTATGGCCGAGAGCACCATAAGGTTAAAAACTTGGGTTTAATCATTTTACGCGTTTAGATGTCGATGGTTCAAATTTTGATTAATTAATGTTTATTGGATGTAACTTATTTGTAGGTTGGTAATTGCTCGCGTGGGATCTACCTCGACACTTTGAAGTTCGGTTTCAATTCTAAGGTGAGTTTAAAATGGAAGTTAGTAATTTTATGAATTATGTTTCATTACGATATTGTTTATCGAGGTTAAGAGGGGAACTAACTTCCTGAAGTTATACTTGGTTGGTGACTTTAAACTCGGATGTGAGTGGAGTGGCTTTGGTGTTCTTATGAATTTGGAAGTAAAAGAGGAGTTATGAGTGATTTGGAAGTATAGAAAGATGAATTGAAGAGTTTAGATGAAAGTTAAAGTTTAAGGTACTTTGAGAAGTTTAGATCAAAGTAGCGTAGATGTTATTCTCAAAAGTATGAAAGGTTATAAAGATTCTGAGACAAAGTTGGGAATTGAATTTACTTTAGGTAGTTTTGACTAAAGTAAAGCAAAGGAAATGTTTAGAAGTTAACTCATGGTTTATGGTAATGGTAAGGAAAGTATTCTTGTGATTTGAGGTGATTTATTGTAATTCGTGACATGATGATGTTAAACCTCATTTTGTTTATTGGGAGTTATAAGACTTCGTGGAATTATGGCATCAGTGATGATAGTGGTTAATGTTTTATGAACTTATTACCTTGTGTGAGTAATAAGGATTGTATTATATTATGGTAATAATGTGGAGTATGAAAGTTGATATGATAATAAGGAATGATGTTGATTGTGTTAGTACTGGGAAGTATGGAATCATGATGATAGTATGATTGATGTACTCGGGACTTTTGGTAAGAGGCAACACTTTAAGTACAAAAGATAAGCATGTCATTGAGTGTAATTGTAGTATGATTGTATTGTTTGTTAGTTGTTTGTGTTGTGATGCTCAAGTAATGAACCGATTTATAGATACTATAATATGTGATTTGGGTATAACAGGGTCATAGATGAAACAGGGTATGAGCGATGTTATACGAGGAGATCGAGATACTATGAGATGTGATTTAGGTATAACAGGGTCATAGATGAAACAGGCTATGAGTGATGTTATACGAGGAGATCGAGATACTATGAGATGTGATTTGGGTATAACAGGGTCATAGATGAAACAGGCTATGAGTGATGTTATACTATGTGATGTGATCTTGGGGTATAACAGGGTCATAGATGAAACAGGCTATGAGCAATGTTATACGAGGAGATCGAGATACTATGAGATGTGATTTGGGTATAACAGGGTCATAGATAAAACAGGCTATGAGCGATGTTATACTATGTGATGTGATCTAACAGGGTCATAGATGAAACAGGCTATGAGCGATGTTATACGAGGAGATCGAGATACTATGAGATGTGATTTGGGTATAACAGGGTCATAGATGAAACAGGCTATGAGCGATGTTATACTATGTGATGTGATCTTGGAATATAACAGGGTCATAGATGAAACAGGCTATGAGCAATGTTATATGAGGGGATCGTGATCTTGGGATATAACAGGGTCATAGATGAAACAGGCTATGAGCGATGTTATATTACAAGATTGGCAGATAAATCGAGTTCTTACCATGAGCATCCCAGCTTGTTTGGTAGTTGTTACGTAGTTACATGCTTATCCTTTGTACAAGTGTTTGATTTTCGATGGTAATACCTGATGTGGTATTATGTGGCAACTTATGGTAATCCGAGATTTGGTGGTATGTGATTTATGGTGTTTGGATTTCGACGGTAATACTTTATGTGAGAATTGGTTAAGACCCCACGTGTTAGTATGTTGATGTTGATACATAAGTTAACACGTTACGATGATACGTGATTTGGTAAGATCGTACGTGTTAGTATGTTGATGTTGATCCATACGGTAACACGATACGATGATACGTGATTTGGTAAGATCGTACGTGGTAGTATGTTGATGTTGATCCATACGATATCACGTTACGAGGACACTTGATATGGTAACGCCGTACGTGTTAGTATGTTGAGATGGTAACATACGGTAATATGTTACGAGATATTTAGATGTGGTAATATGATATGGTATTATGATTTGGTATTAGATGTGGCTTGATACGATTTGGAAATTGGGAAATTGATTGGTGTATGATTACGATGATTTGGAAGTGTAGAATAGGTAGTAAAGAGAAAGTTAGGTCTTTGGACACAATTTCCGGTATGGAATTTGGTCCATAGGATTACTGGCTTTCATTTTATTCTCATTAGCATTTTTATGCTAATGTTGCTACACTTATTTTTTTTTCAGGTAAATCTCGACGAGGGAGACGTGGTAGAGTAGGTGGTGCTGTTTGACTTCACGAAGCGATGAAAGGACTTGAACAAGGAACTTTTTCTTAGCATTCTTGAATGCTTTGAATATATTTATACTTTCTCATGCTTTATGTTTTGAGCTCGTGTGAGCGTTTGTTTTAAATTTTGTAATGGTTTCTGTTTATAAGTTGTTTTTAGAAGGTTTAATATCAATTGGAATGCGCATTCCACCATTTATTGCTTTCTCTGGTTGTGAACTTTGTAAAAACAGGTTTTGGTTTATCCAAGTTTTAATCGAACCCATGCCGTTTTTCTTTAAAATTGAGTCTTCCGCTGTGCATTTGAAGTTAAAGGATTTAACGGATTTGGGTCGTTACAGCTACCCAAGACCAATCCCTTTCTCTCTTCGTTTTGAACCAGCCGCCTCCCCATCCCAATTTATTTTATTTTTAGTTTTCTTTTCTCCCTTCGTGAAGCTCCAACCCGAGACCACCATCCACCATTTCCATCTCGTTGAGTTAAGATGCATCAGCCACCTTAGCCGTCAATCAAACCCTCTAAGCAGCCATCACCGCCGTCTGCAAGCCCAGCGCCACCACCGTGAGTCCATTAAAGTTCGGAGTTGGAGCTCTCGGTTTTCTTGTCTTCCTCGAGGTGGGCTTTCTTTTTCCTAGTTCAAAATCCGTTTTTAATAAGTTTGGGACTGACCCATGCTCATATTAACGACCTCGAAACAGAATTGACTCTCGCCGGAAAACGGGAATAAACTCACGGTTTTGGAAGGAGCTTTGGACGAAGCTTCGATCTTTGGGGAGACTCGGCTTATGCGATTCATTTTCGAATTTTTCCCCACTTCCTAAATCCCTGAAACTAGCCGGAAACGAGGACCACGGTGAGCAGCTTTCTCTCCCCTGCGTTTTAATGGCTACCGTGAGATGTGTTTTCATTTGGTGTAGATGCGGTTCAACTAAACCGGCTGGCCGGTTCACTTGGACCGGTTCAGCTTGGTTCAGTTGAATTAATTGTAAATTGGGTCCGGTTTTGGCTATTCCACTCCGGTTCCCTCGCTAATTGGTGGTAATTAATTATTTTACAGGTTCCGGAAGACTCTAAGGGCGTTAATTTCTTATAATTGAGGCCGGTTCTTGACTTTTAGCTACTTTCCTAAGCTTCAAAGGTGAGTTTAAAGTGGTTTTATGTATGAATTGCACGACGAGTTGTAAATTGAGTATAAGAGGGATTGTGAATTAGAATCCAATGAGGATTTTGGTTGCTTTGAAGATTATCGGGAGTGAGTGTTGTGAATAATTCTCTGGTTTAGTTGTTTTCGGAGTTAGGTTTAAATTTGGAAATGAAAAGTAAAGTTTATTATTGTAAATGGAGGTTTCGAGATGAATGGGAGATTCGGGTTAGGTTTCAAGAAAAGTTAAGCTTAGGGTGAAACTTGAATTGGGATATGGGAAAAAGCTAAGTGTTGGGTGCATGGTTAGTGGAACGATGTTTTCCGTTTTCATTATTTGCATATGTGTTCTTCGTATCTGCTTTTCTTTCATAGAATGGCTAATGGCATGATTTATCGTTTCTTACACTTGCACTTATTATTTATTTGATTATTGGTTCTTACGCTACTTTCTATCGTAGTGATAATGGGTACGTTCGACCCCGTTATGTACTTTATTTTCATGTTTAATTGTGGTTGTGGGCTAATAGTAGTTCGATAGTGGATTTGAGACTCTACCGATATTGGGGACCTTGGATGAAACAGGCCGGGTTGTCAATGAAGGATGTGACTATGGAAATATTGGGGACCTTGGATGAAACAGGCCGGGTTGTCAATGAACGACGTGATTATGTTATTGGGGACCTTGGATGAAACAGGCCGAGTTGTCAATGAACAACGTGATTATGGAATATTGAGGACCTTGGATGAAACAGGCCAGGTTGTCAATGAACGACGTGATACATGAATTGTGGATTTGATTAGTGGTGGTAGTTTCCCTTTGGTAATATTCTTGGTCGAGAATATTAGAGATAATAATGTGTTTGACTAATGGTTCTTGGTCGAGAACATTAGCGGTGATGATATCATTTTGGTAATATTCTTGGTCGAGAATATTAGAGATAATAATGTGTTTGGCTAATGGTTCTTGGTCGAGAACATTAGCGGTGATGATATCATTTTGGTAATATTCTTGGTCGAGAATATTAGAGATAATAATGTGTTTGGCTAATGGTTCTTGGTCGAGAACATTAGCGGTGATGATATCATTTTGGTAATACTCTTGGTCAAGAATATTAGAGATAATAATGAGTTTGGCTAATGGTTCTTGGTCGAAAACATTAGCGATGGTAATATGATTGTGGCAATATTCTTGGTTGAGAATATTGATGGTAACGTGCGTATTTTTACTAATGCTTCTTGGTCGAGAACATTAGTGGTGTTTCATGAAATTCTAATTGTAATTAGTGTTTTAAATGTTCCTTTGGTAATATGTGGAATGTACATTTTGGAATCGAATTATGTGGGTATAGGATGTTGGGAGTATAGAATGGGTAGTAAAGTGCATGCTAGGTTCTTGGACACAATTTCCGATGTGGAATTCTTTCATAGGGTTGCATGACTCCATTTTACTCTCACTAGCATTTTATGCTAATGTTGCTACACTTAATTTTTTTCAAGTAGAGGTGGTGGTGTCGCGTGATCGCGGGATGATGGAAAAATGACATGGACTTGATCATTTTGAGCATTCTTGAATGCATGAAAACTCTCGCATTTTGATTTACGATTTTCGCATACTTTGGATTTGTATTTTGAGCTCGAGAGAGCAATTTACTGTTTTTATGTTATATTTGTCCATTTTGGGACTTAAACTGTTAAGGAATGCGCATTCCTCGCTTTTATCGCTTTCTTTGATTTAGGACAAATGTACACAGGTTTTGGTTAGTCCGAAATACAAACGGCACCATGCTGATTTTTTTTTTTTTAGAAAATTCTAGACTTCCGCTGCTTCACTCTATTTTAAATTGTGTATGAAATTTCGGGTCTTTATAGGTTGGCATGGATTTGCATTGCCGGTAAAAATCTTGTTTCTTCATTATTTGTTTTGGGATTGTCATGTTTTGTTTTGTTGAACTAAATAAAGTAGCTCAATTTTAAATTGAGCATTTCATTTGACAGTGCATTAAATATTGTTTTGGTTTGTGCGATTGTTTTTTTTATGGTTTTAAATAAAACCGATCGATCAAGAATGTTTTAATGTGTTGTTTAAACTGAGAAAAACTCTGATTTGGTTAATAAATATTTCCGCTTTTGTTCTTTTATATTTCTATGTATTTGAGAATTTTCAGGTAGTTGCAGTTTTGATTAGTTTTACCACTTTCATATAATCATTAATTTTACAATTTTCATTCGTTAAATTAACGAAGATTAAAAGTATCACTTTTAAAAATTCTTAAAATTTTTACTATTTTAAAAATTTACCATTAAAATGTGACATTTTAAAAAATACCCCTTAATTTAAATTATAAAATCATGGTAGGATCTATGTGGGCATTAATTAATTTTTTAAAACTTCTTTATGGTTAACATTTCTATCTAAATAAATCATAAATGTAAGGAAAAAATTAATACAAGGTGTACACACACAAGAGTCATATGTTTGATTTAAAATATGCATAAAATATTTCTCTAAGAACAAATTGAAATGAATTGATGGAAATGAACCATAAATGAAATTAAACAAAGGAAGAAACTACCGCTAAGGAATGTGATTCCCAAAGACCCACAAACTAATAATAAGAAATCATGAAACTGAGAAATCTCTTTATCCTTTTTGAGTTTGTAATTATAGGAAGTTTCATAATTCCATCCATTTTCACTCCTGCATCCGAAGCTTCTCTCCAGTCCCTCTCTCACCTTCACCTCTTCTATTCTCACTTTCAAAATTCCCAAATTGGCATCTACCATATTACTGAATCTTCCTGCTTTAACACCCCAAAACAAATAATTAACTAGAAAGCTCAGTCACAAAATAATAATATTATATAAAATAAGATTTGAAATTAATTAACTTTTTATTTTTGTTTTTTAAAAAATAGAAAGAAAAAAAAATATTAAATTTTAGAGAAATTTCATTGGGTAGCAGATTTTGATGTCATATTTATAAATATATCAACTTTAAAAGGTATTTACAAATATGACAATTTTTACTATGTTAATCAATGATTAACAATTATTAATGTATGTATCAGTGATAAACTTAATGTAAATATATGTAATTTAATGTTTATCACTGATTCACCTAATAAATTTTTTTTATATTTATAAATATTTTTTAAAGCTAATATTTTTACAAATATTTTAGAAAAATTGCTAATTTTGCAAATGCCCCAAAACTATATTCAAAATTTAAAATACACTTTTTTTTAATTCGAATAGCTAAAAACTAAATTTGTCATCAGATAATCTTGTTTTACAAAAATAAAAACTAAGAGTAAAAAAGAAGAAAGGATATAGATTTCAAACGGGCCCAGAAAACACGTTTTCAAAAACTGATTTTTGGTTTTAAGATTGGGCTTAAATTATAAGATGAAAAAACTATAAAAAATTAAATACTAAAAACTAAAATAATTATCAAACGGGTCTAAGCGATCGTAGAAGAGAGTCACCTTCATCTCTAAGACTGTGACAATTTGCTTTCAAGGGACGACGAAAAACAGGCAAAATGCATGGTTTTATGGACACATACAGAGAGGAAATCATGATTCTGTGTTTTAGTAGATTTCTGGTGTTTTTAGCAAAACTTCATAAAATTTCGTTTTTTTTTAATGGTGGATTCTCTCTCTAAGAAATAGGAAAGGGAAAAGGGAGATTCTTAGGAAGGGCTTAATTTCCAAGAACAAAAATGCTGTATCCATGAGTGTCTTAATAAGGTAAAATATGATGAATATTTTTTTCGGTGGTCAAACCGTTTGGAAGGTGATTGGAATTACAGGAAAAAACATTTAATAATTTTTTTAAAATAAACGAAATCGGTGAGAAACAACCAGGCATATTTTATTTTAAAAATATATGATTTTAAAATTTGTGCATAGTCAAATATATGATAAAGAATTTGTCTTTGGACTTACTATGTGGATTAGTTGGTTTTTGGCTTTTGATGTTTGGAATTGTATGCGAGGGTTCAAATGCATGCATGATTCATGGTTGGACTTTGAATTTTTTTTTTTTTATTAATTTATATATTACTATATTTAAAAAAAAAAATTGTCTGTAATCGGCTGGTTTTTAGACATATTGAGACATAACTATGGAAATATGTAGGGATAATTTCCAATATAGATGGATTTTTAATATTTGTTATTTTTATTCTTATTTTGGGATAAATAAGTATCATTTAAATGAGTTTTTAGGAACTAAAACTTTCATTTTATTCTAAGTTATTACGTATGGATCCGAATCAACATACTATCATGTGCCATATCACAAAAGGTTAAGCTTCCTAATAAGTTAGTTAATCTCAAAGAATCCTACTAAGTTATTAAGAAACCTAACTTACTAGATTACACGAGTTATTACTCAAGTGTAACTTCTAATTACTTTAACTTCCAAACCGTTCAAAGTAACTCTCATTTCCACTTTCATCTAACATCTCCAAATCACTTTGCAATACTTCCAAACCACTCCGATGTTTCCTTTTCATTGAACTCATTATAATTCCAAATTCTTTCCACTCACTTCCGAATTAAAGTCTCTAACCAAAACTTAATTCTAAGAAGTTATTCCCTCTTTACCTCGATAAACAATAACATAACGAAACTCAATTCATAAAACCACTAACTTTCGCTTTAAACTCACCTTAGTTTGTAGACAAGCTCCGATATATCCAAGGTTGCATTTCCACAATCAATTCACAATCCTACAAACGAATTACACCTAAATAACATTAATTAATCGAAAATCATTCAAACTACATCTAAACGCACAAAACGACGAAGAACCCGGATTTAACCCTATGGTACTCTCGGCCATACAAGGGAAAGATAGGGTCCGAGTTTGGTTTTCCAGCTTTTATGCACTTTAGAGGTGTTTCGGGTTGGTTTCGGATACTTTGGAGGTTTGCAACTACAATGGGTAACCGTAATTTAGGGTTTTGCACATTAATCGATTTCCGAAAAATTAAGTAAATAGTAAGAACACAATAACCCTAACATCCTAAACATAGCCAAGTGAGGGAAAATCACAATGGACGGGTTTCCGACTCAAACTCAGTTTTAGGGTTTAGGGAAAGTTTCTAAAATTGACTATAAAGACTTCCCCGATTGAAACTTTCCAGCTTCGGTGAACGAATTCGAAGATTCTAACTCAAAACCGTGTTTGGACCGTGGATTGATCGCTCGTTCGGAACTCGGGAGCGAAAACTACTTTTGTCAAGGTGAGGATAAATAGAATTTAACGTAGCTTTAGAAACCGAATAAGTACAATGATTTGTAGGACTGGAAGTTGAGATTAAGATTTGAATCAAAGAATAAAGGAAAGTGAGCTAGTATACTTAGGTTTGGAGCTAGTTCTAATTGAGTGAGAATACATATGGATTTCCTCAGGCGGAACATTTAACTTTTGGAAGTTCTAAGTTTAGAATCGTTCCAGAGTTTAGGATGGATTATTGGATGTAGAAGGATTCAAGTTTAATGGGATGGTTAAGGAACTTGAATATGGAACTTTGGATATATATTGAAAAGAATAGAATCGTTCAAAGTGGAGACTTTATTGTTAAAGTTAAGAACTCATGTTTATTAAAGGGTCGTTGGCTTGATTTATTTATTGTTTTTCTTATCAGAAGTTTCTACATTCTTATTTTATGTTTAAGAGTTTTACTTGACCCATTTACCTTTATGTTCTTTCATTTACTGTGAATGTTTATATTTACTTACTTGCACTTGAAAGCATATTCATATCATATCATATGTATATGTACATTAGGAATGCTAAAGGACGGCAGGACTTCGCATGATTGGAGGAGATGGATAATGAGATGATGATGGAACTATGCGAGTTCACATTATCTGGTATTATCCAAAATTACTATGATACATATATGAAGATACAGGGTATGACTTAGCCTACGGGAGCTCATTACCTGTATTCGGTGAGTGAGATAATGGGGTGAATGAACTTAGCCTACGAGAGCTTCATTACCTGTCATTATTCACTAGAGGTGGGAAGATATTATTGAAAAGAATTCATATATTTTGTGTGGAAGTGAGTTTAATGAGGTGAATGAACTTAGCCTACGAGAGCTTCATTACTTGTCATTATTCACTAGAGATGGATAGACATTATTGAAAAGGAATTTGAATATTTTATTTTGGAAAGCGAGATAATGAGGTGAATGAACTTAGCCTACGGGAGCTTCATTACCTAACATTATTCGCATGTGATGTTTATATTGATGTAAAGGTTGTGTGGCCTTTACACTTGTTTCATGAGTTAATGAATAATGGTCAGACTACGTATGCTAACATTATTGTCATTGTTGTAATTATGATTGTTGGTTATGTTAAGTCTGAACGTGATTAATATTATTTGATTAAACATAAAAGAAGGGTAAACTTTATATATAGTATGAGGTATTAAAAGGATGAACCAGAAAAAGGTATTGGATATGAAAACATTCTTCCAAATTTTGGGAGTTTTAGTAAAGATTATTTATGTTTTTCTTGGACACAAATCAGAATGCGAGTTTGGGTCTATTGTTACTTTATATTCCGTTTATTTTCACTGGGATTGTTGTTAGCTCATGATATTACAAACAATTAAGGTAATGCTTATGCTCGTGGTGGTGGGAGAGGAGCTGCCGCGGCTTGATCGAGAGGATGATGATATAGAGATGGACTAGTTACACTTTTAAAAAGTCCATGGACTCATTTTGTTGTATTTGTATCTTTTGATATGAAAATTTGTATATAAGCTCATAAGAGCTTCTTGTTTTACTTTTATGGTTATTAACTCTTTTAAACTTTGGAAAAGGAATTGCATTTCCTTACTATTAAATTTCCTAATGTGAAAAATGTATACAGGTTTTGGCTAGCCTCCGTTTTTTTTTTAAATTCTAAGACCACAGTCAGACTCCATTGATCTACTGGAATCAATTTTGAAACCAAACAACCTCTCGTTAAGAAGTATCTTATTTGAAAGAGATTTTATCACACACAACTTGTCTAATTTATTCCACATACCTGTTTTTGTATCCTCTTCACTCACCAATGTAAGGACAATATCTGACAGATGCAAAGTAATCAAACTATGAGAAATTTTGTTCCACTCACCCTTTTGAGCCTCTGAGACTTCTTTTGGAAGATCTCCGGGATTTGTAATAGCCTTTGCAACCTTCTGATGGATAAGTGAGACGACCCGACACTTTTAAATAAATTAAATCAGAGAAAACAGCGGAAGTCTTTTATTTTAAAAAAATTTTGCGTGGTTTTGTTTGAAAATTGGCTAGCCAAAAACCTGTTTACATCCTAATTTTTCAAATCTAATAAAATCACATGGACTTTAAGTCCCAAATCAGGAGTTCAAATATTTCATATCATAAAAACCACATCAAGAGCTCTTATGAGCTAAATACAACATATACATCATCAAAGTCTTTGAAATTCACAAAATAATTACATAGACTTTACAACAACGAGTCCATCTCGAGGTCAACATCCCTCGATCACGCAGCACCATCTCCCCTTCCACGGCCTCTAGCCAGGGCATTACCTGAAATTTTTGTAATATCATTAACTAACAACTTAAGCCCAGTGAGAATAATAAGCATAAAAAGTAAAAATAGACCTCAAACTCGCATTTCGATTTGTGTCCAATTAATCTGACACAATTCACTCCTAAAGTCCTCCAACTCTAGGTAATTTCATTCTAAACTTTCCAAAGGATGATATTACTACACTCTTGGTCAATCCTCATCCATTAAACTTGTTATGACATAGAATAAGTAAAGTAAATAAACTTTGTATAAGGTATAACATCTCAATTCTCTATATCATCAATCATATGCAATGTAGGGTTCGCATATACCCTTATGCATGAATGAAGTAATGCGTCTATCTCGTAGGATACCATTCACTCCTTTTTCATCTAGAGTAATGAGCAAATCCCGTAGGATCCCATTCGTCTCTTTTTCACTTAGAGTAATGAGCAAATCCCGTAGGATCCCATTCGTCTCTTTTTTACTTAGAGTAATGAGCAAATACTGTAGGATCCCATTCGTCTCTTTTTCACTTTCGTTTCTTTTTCACTTGCTTTCTCTTTTTCATTTCTTTTTCATGAATGATGCGATAATGGTATGGTGTAAATGATAAGCATATGCTTTCATATCTTGTAAAAGTAAATAAATAAACTGTGGAATTAAAACAAGTAAAATAATGAGCATCTCGGACGAACGATATGTAAATCGAACTCCGGTATCAATAATAAAAGTAGAATCATAACTTAAACGATTAACCTTTACCTTCCAGGATTCTAAACTTCCAATAATCTGAGGTTCTATTAATCGTTCTAATTACAAGTTGGATCTTTTAACTTCCTATGGTCCAACCTTAGTTTCAAATCGAAACTAACTTAGAATCTTTTAAGATTCAATACTTTCCTCGAGAACTCCTAAGTTCTCACTTAAAGGATTAACTTCTAATCCTAAGGGCACTAATTCACAACCCTCTAATCTTAGATTCGGATGCTAATTTTAGTTTCAAACTCTACAAACCTTCACACTCATTTGCTTTCTATAATTACTTTAAATCCTAACTATTCTCACCTTTAATAAAAGATGACTTTGCTCCTAAGTCCGAAGGAGCGATCAAGCGAGCGGTTCAAAAACACCTACAATTGCATTATATCATACAATCAATAAATTACCAACTATCAGTCAAACAACAACTAAACATACAAAATGACGAAAAACCCAACAAAACCCCACAAGAGGCCCATGGCCCTAGCAAGAAAATGGGCTTTGGGTTTGGTTTTCCGGCTTTTAGGCAATTTAAAAGTGTTTCAAGTTGGTTTTAAGCAAATTCAATATTCCCGATTTCAATGGGTATCGATAAATAGGGTTTTTGAACAATAAGCCCTTTCCCGAATTGAATTTAAATAAACATTATTTCATTAAATTCTAACCCAAAATCAAACCCAAAAGGGTAAATTTCAAACGGGAAGGGTTTTGACTGAAACTCGGTTTTAGGGTTAAGGGATTATTTCCAAAAACACTTAAAACAACTCCCGTATTTACAGACACCGAGTTCTACAACATGAAATCGAAGGAAATCAAAGAAAACTCCATTAAAACACTATTTGGAGCTTAGGGTTTGAAACTTTACTTACCGAGATCTCCGTATAACACGAGTGGCAAGTACGATGGTTGGGTGGAAAAGGATCGTAGGACTGATACCTTTCCAATGGACCCGGAATCAAGTCGATCGGGCAAGAAACGAACAAAATCGAAAATCTCTCTTTTCTCTCTTGAAGCTCACGGGTTGAGGAGGCAAAATATGAAGTGATTTTGGTCAATTTTGAGTCAAAGGTGAATTTATAGAAGATTGGTGAATAGTGTTTAGATATTTAGGAATTTTGGAAATGACGGTTGCGTCCTTTTATGACTTTTGGCTTAAAAAACGAATCCCGAACTTCTCAAACTATCCCAATGGTGATTAATAATTATTAATTGGCCCGTTAATAATTATTAATACCATTAAAATGAAAATAAACTAAAAAGGTAATTAAAAGGATTTAAACCGAAATAAACTACTAAATTCTAATTTACCGATAAATAAATAAACTTTAACTATTTAAATTAAAATAAAATAAATAATTTTTTTTTTACAAAATAACGGGACGTTACAATAAGCAATTCCTTCATCTTGCTCTTCCAAATACTAAAATCTTTGCGGCCATCAAATCTCTCAACATCAATTTTAGGAGACATTTTGTTATGAAAACAGAGCTTGATAAAGATGATTAGTTGTCAGAGAACAAATACAGGAAGGACTATATGATTTCTCTTTCTTGCTTTGATACCAATTGTTGATCAGAAACTCAATATATTGCATGATTGAACACTTAAGAAAGGATCAACAATCATGCAAATCAAATATGAAAGAATAACAAAAGAGAGAGTCAAACGAAGAAGACAAAGATTTATGTGGTTCGACAATTTGTCTAGGGAGAATCAGGAGCTTTTATTCATTAAACTTCCGCATCAAACACCATGAATCACACTACAAAATTTTATCACTTTGTAAGGCCCCGGGTTTTTAAAAGTAGTTAATTAAAATTTTACTTAAATGGTATGCTTGTGTGATTAATGATAAGCTTTTTACAAATTATTTTCTATTTTTAATTTGATTATTTGGTGGTTAACCATTGTTAAAATTAATTAAGGCTGCAAGATTTGATTAAAAGAAAAACTTTTAACCATGGTTAAGTTGAAGGGAGGGGATGGATAGAAGTTTTCTAGGTTTCATTCATGGAAGTTGTGGGGTTGTTTTTGGTGGCTGTTTTAAATCACTTTGAAGTTGTTTTTCCTTTATTTCAAATTCTGTAAATTGACTTTCAAACTCATATTATAAACCTTAGGATTTATTATCTTAAAGCTCTCTTGAGATTGGAAGCCATGGATGAACACTAAGCTCAAAACCTCCATTAATGGAAATTTTTCAAGCTTCTAGCTTTTTCAATTTTTGAGTTTTCTTGACTTTTACTTGGAAAATCTTAATTCTGGAACTTATGTGTGCCTAAATGTATATATTTCACATGAAAAGCAACTTGGAAGAGTAAGGAAATGATATTTGAAGATTCTCAAATTTGGCCAAAATACAAGTTTTAAACTTAGCTAGTTTTGGGTTTTCTTGATTAATTTTGAAAGGTTATTAATTTTGGAATTTTTTGGTGATTATATGTATATATTATACATGAAAAACACATTAGAATATAAACCCAATAATGTTATAATTTTCCTCATTGGCCGAAAATTACATATTTAAAGTTCCCTAGTTTTAGACTTTTCACCACTAACCGGGTTTGAGTTGTATTTTGTTTATTTTGGGCTGAGTTAATGTGTTATCATAAATTTAAATATGTGTGGAATTATTGATGTAGGATAAGGGCAAGCACAAGCAAATTGGGAGACCATTTGTGAAGGTGAGAACAAAAAGAATCAAAGTGGTGAATGGTGATGTTAGTGAAATGGTGTGGGATGAACTTCGAACTTGTCATGGCTGAAATTAAGGTTATTTTAGTATTTGAGTTTAGGAGGAAATGGAAGTTGTGAAAGGAATGGTAGTTATGAGCTAAACTTGACAAGTTGTCAAGAATTCGGGAAAATACGGAAATACCTTGAACCATTTTTGCATTCACTTATAACTTGGACTATTCTTATGTGTTTTATATGCATTTACACATGTGTCAAGTTAAAGATCGAGTCATATACTGAATTAGGATTTATATTCATTTATTCTCGATATGCTTTTGATTATTCTTTGATAGATCATGCATAGTCAAGACGAGAGACATAATGCTTAGAATATGACTTTATATGCTTAGTGTACTCTTTGAGAATGTTATGAGAAAGGATTGAGTCATATGCTGATTGGAGGATTATCCTACTTGAACCCGTTATGCTAAACTTTGTATTCGATGAGAATTTACAAAGAAAACATGTTCATTTACATTCTATCTCATTCATGCATATCATTCATTTGTTGCATGGCCATGGGGTCATAACCCATGTAATGGTGAGTGGTTGTTGGAAGTTACATGTGGTTACCGGGGCAGTTGTTGTAGCTCCGACGCACTGTGTGGTGGATGGCCTGGATGCTAGAGTGGCTATTACGATAGTCTGGAAGAATATATGAGCTACGGCTCGAGTGGTATTTGAGATAGTTTGTGAAAAATGCGTGATAAGACGCGAGGAATGTGAAACGTAAATTGTGAAATGGAAAGTTGGTATCAGATTGACTTGTTATTGAATTTGAAAAATTGCTAGTTTCATAATTATACATGTTTTGAGTTTGATCATTCTTATGCATTCATACTTGGTTAGTTCCTTTTGAAATATGCATACTGAGAAACGGAAAAGTGTAACGGTAAAGTATAGTGATTCGGAAAATGAACGGAATGTGGTATTAGTTTGAACGAAAGCTTGATGTAAAATGGGAAAATGTGATATATACATAAGGGAGCTACGGCTCGAGTGACTTATGTGATGAATTGTGTATGCGCGTAGTGAAACGCGAGAGATGTAAACGTAAGCAAGTATTGGATTGGAGAGTATGTTGGAATGGGGCATCGGGTTGATTGTTGTTGATTCGACTTGGTTATGAGCTTGACATGCCCATAGTTTGATCAATTCTACATGTTTATGCTACCTTACACGTTTTATGCATTCAATAGTATTTGATTCCGTTGAGCATAACATTCAGAGCATTGCATATCATCATTTTAATTCTTTTTGTTTTCACTGAGTGTCATGCTCATAGTGAAGGGACGATTTACTAAATTAGCGGAAATTTATTTAGTAAACTTATTAACATTTAATAACGGATCTATTAACATCATGCAATTTGTGATAAAACATGTAGATTCATGCTCATATTTTCGAAAATTAAAATCAAACCGGAACTTACATTGAGTAAAATATGGAGAATTGGTTGGAGGTTTCTTTACAGCATTAATCCTCAGCAACTCCGAATCTTCTATGCTATATCCCGATCGAAAGCAAAACCGATTTGTGGGAATCGAACCTGAAGAAGAAGAAAATTCTTCTAAATTTTTCCCTCCGGAAAATCGCCAATTGGGCAAAAACTTGAGAGAGAATTTTCACTTTTCTTATTAAAGTGAGAAGTATATGAAATATGAATCCCAATGGTCATATTCATAGAAAAATATGATATCTAATCTATATAGATATGCATACCTCCTAATAGAAAAGATAAATAAATAAACTAAATTAAATTAAAAAAAGAAAAGAAAAGAAAAGCATATGGTGGACGCAGGGCATTTCCTTTTTTTTCTTTTTATTTATTTTTTATTTTTTTAATTCATTTATTTATTTATAATTACTTTTCTTTATTTGTATTTAATAATAGAAAAATTCAAATAATAATTTCTAATTAAACACATTTAGCCAAAACTAATATAATCAATTACTATTGAATCTTATCCAATTAATTAATTATTTTGGGCCAAAACCAATTTGTTTCTTAAACCAATTGTAATTAATTCTCTCTAATATTTATTATTAAATTGAATAAACTCATTATTTAATTATTAATTTTCATTTAAATAAACTCATTATTTAAATAATTAATAATATTAACATTAATTCCCGTTTAAATAATTTATTTATTTAAACAATTAATTTTGCCTTAAAATATTATAATTGATAACGTCATATTAATTTTCATTTAAATAAACTCTTTATTTAAGCAATTAATATTGTATCAGTATTAATAATATTAATATTAATTTTCATTGAGATAATCTCATTATTCAAATAATTAATATTGTCTAATTTTTAGTAAATTCAATTACTCAAATTATTTGTTCTTCCTAAGTTAAATTAATAACTTAGTTTTGCTACAACGATATTTGGGCTAGAATAGGGACCCGATGGACCTATAGATCATGGGCTTAATAATTAGTCAACTAAGTGATTAACTCATAATCAGTTAATTACTTATTATCTAACTATGAATAATTCCACTATAGATTCATAGCTGAACTCCCGTCACTATAGATGAGTTATGTCCATTTAGTTTATCTTTATTTATATCTGTGATATATCCTTCAAGTGGAACCCTCATAATTACAAGCGGATTAAATTTATCGTTTTGCCCCTGTAATTATCGCTTTATCCTTGTGTTCCCACTGATTCTCCAATGAACTTTATCTTTAGTCGAACTAGAGATAATATACTTCAGTGATCAATAGAAGTCATGGCGCTACTTGTTCATGTCTCGAATCAGTACATCAAGGGAGTTTCCTAAAGTTCCTAAAATGTTTAGGTATCGCACTGATACCGTTAATTTATAGGAAAGTTATGAATTCCATCTCGTGAAAATGCGTTCCCAGCTACTTATCTAGTTATGTTCCCAAAACAGGAGTTTATTGAGCGTTCTTACAGATCGCTCTCAACCATGTGAATCAAAGAACATAACTCCACAAATAGGAGTCCACACTTCACTTAGGATTGAGATTTATCACGGTTGATAAACTTAGTTTGATATTCGATCATTTCTCGTAAATGGTACTAATGAGAAATTTGATCTAACATCTTGGTTCTGTCTTATACAATCAACATCACATATGATACTTTCATTTTATGTCTCCCACATGAATGATCAGGATTAGGTCATTTGTCTATAAATAAAATGCGAAGCTATCAAGTATGTTACCAGGATAAAGTTCCCAAACGTTATCCATGTACTGTAGACACTTTTAAGTTACTCATCTCGATTTTAATCCTCTCGTATGACTCACATACTAAGTCGTGATTTCATAAGAGTGACTTAGGGTTTTACTATTTGAATGTTCGATATATATATATTTCCATACAGTCCTAATATCGTTAATTGAATCAATCTAGATAATATTAAGAACTTACGTTTATTTATTTAATTTATTCGAGATAAATTATTATTATTAAATAATTGCAAGTTCTAGGACACCATTCCTAACAATCTTCCGCTTGTCCTAGATATTTGAAGATTTGACTTGTAATTCTAATCAAACTGGATGACTATCAACTATTTAGCCATGGTAGTCATTTTAATATACTTTATCAATAACGTTTGTCATCTGTTTAGTATGTATTTCTTTTTTCTAATGTTAGTTTCATTAAATGTAATAGATTCCATAATTTATTGCCATAAAATAAACTCCATTAACTTTGATTTGAAACCATCAAGTTCAACCACCTTTTATTAACTAACAACTTAGTAATCACGCAAATATAGAGTTTAGTTAGTAAAAACTCATTTTACTTATACTTAACTCATTTGATGTTTATTTCGCAAAGGTCTTTTGTCGAATTCTTACATGGAAGTAAATTCATGTTCGAATTTGAGCCCGTACGTACTACTCATAAAATCTCTCATTTTATCTATGTGCACTAACATACTATTTGTAAATTTTATTTTAGTGACATTGGTTAAGATCCCACTACAAAGTAATTCTCCATTACTTTCATTTGTTTAATGATTACTATTTTATACTTGTTATTATTTCAAAAATAATGTATAAGTATAAGTGACTCTTTTCAACTCCACTATTGAAAATTCGTGTCAGTTTTATTTCACTTATTTTGAACTTTATTCATTGATTTTGAGGTCAATGAGTTTCACTTGGACTTCAAAATAGTTCGTACTATGACGCTCCCACTCAAATAAAGTTCTACAAGTAGTTTAACCATTTAAACTTTTAAATAACTACTTGTTTTATTGTGAAATAAAACTATTGTAATTTTAGTCTATCTTAAGTAAGGTTTAAAGCTTTCGGCATCACTGATTTACTGAACTTTTCTTTAATAATTTGTGAATCCAATTATCCACTAATTATCACTTTTCAATTTCTGTTTTGTTTATTCCATATCGGTTAGTACTCCTTTAAAACATCCTTTTAAATAATTAAATATTTGGAATATAAGAAATCGATTTAATGTTGGCTTATCACTTAAGTTCTAACATCTAAATGTCCAACTTTAGTGATATTTAAGTCTAGTTATCTTTGATAAATCAAAGATGTTTGATTTTTACTTATCCTGTAAGTTCGTGGATTAATATGGTTATCATCTCAAATTCCTTGAGAACCATTGTGACGACCCGACACTTTTAAATAATTTAAATTAGAAGACACAGCGGAAGTCTTTATATTTTAAGAAAATTGGCATGGTTATGTTTGAAAATTGGCTAGCCAAAAACCTGTTTACATCTTAATTTCAAAATCTAAAGAAAAACAGAAGGAACTTCAAGTTCCTAATCAAGAGTTCAAAAGACTTATAATCATAAAAGACAATAAGCTCTTATGAGCCATTTACAAATATACAAATCCAAAATATATGTAAAATTCATAAAACATAGTCCATGGACTTTAAATCAGCCTAGTCCATCTCGAGGTCATCATCCCTCGATCACGCAGCACCATCTCCTCTCCCACGACCTCTAGCCAGGTCATTACCTGAAATTTTTGTAATATCATGAGCTAACAACTTAAGCCCAGTGAGAATAATAAGAATAAAAAGTAAAGTTAGACCTCAAACCCGTATTCCAATTTGTTTCCAATTAATCTGACACAAGCAATCCTAAAGTTCTCCAAACTCTAGGTAATTTCATTCTATAATCTCCAAAAGATGATATTACTAACACACGTAGTCTAACTCTCATCCATTAACTTGTATAACATAAACAAGAAAAGTAAATAAACTTTGCATAAATATAACATCTCGATTCTCTATCCATGATATATATTTCCATCGATCATATGCATGAAGGTAATGAGGACATCCCGTAGGATTCGCATTCGCCCTTTATGCATGAATGAAGGTAACGTGGACATTTTCTGTAGTATCCACCATTCAACCTTATGAATGAAGAAGGTAACATGGATATTTCCCGTAGTATCCACCATTCAACCTTCCTTTTCTTTCTCACTTTCTTTTCTTTTTCTTTGAAGGTGATGCGGACATTCCCCGTAGGGTCCAACATTCTCCCCTTCTTTTCTTTCTCATTTTCTTTTCTTTTCAATGATGCGAGATGTTATGGTATGCTCGCAAAAGTAAATAAACGTAAAGTGCGAATATTAAAGTAGCCGAAACAAGCATAAAGTAAAAGACATAAAGTAAATAGATAGGAAATTCCGGAAGAACGATATATAAATCGAACTCCGCCACAATAATAAAAGTAAATCCTATCTTAAACGATTAATCTATTCCTTCAAGGATTCTAAACTTCCAATAAAAAAATCCGAGGTTCTATTAACCGTTCTATCTTAAAGTTTGGATCTTTTAACTTCCAATGATCCATCCTAAGCTTCGAAACGAATCTAACTTAGAATTTTCTAAGATTCAATGTTTTCCTCGAGAACTCCTAAGTTCTCACTTAAGGATTTACTCCTAATCCTAAGGGCACCAATTCACTTCCCTCTATTCTTAGATTCGAATCCTAGTCTTAGTTTCCAATTCTACAAATCATTATACTTATTCGCTTTCTAAAATTACTTTAAATCCTAACTATTCTCACCTTTTTAAAAGAAGACTTCACTCCCAACCTCCGATAGAGCGATCAAGCAAAGTTCAAACCACCTACAATTAGAATTACATCTAACAATCAATAATTTACCAAATGACGATCAAACAACATCTAAGCGTACAAAACGACGAAAAACTCAACAAACCCCAACATGAGGCTCTCTGCCCCCCCATGAAAAGTGGGTCTCGGGTTTGGTTTTCCAGCTTTTAGGCAATTTAGATGTGTTTCGAGTTGGTTTCAAGCAATTTCAATATTCCCGATTTCAATGGGTATCGATAATTAGGGTTTTTGAACAATATGTAATTCCCTAATTGAATTACAATAAACATTATTTCAATAAATTATAACCCATATTCAAACCCCAAAAGGTAAATTTCAAACGGGAAGAGCTTCGACTGAAACTCGGTTTTAGGGTTATGGGTTTGTTTCCAAAAACACTTAAAACAACCCCCGTACTTAAAATCATCGAGTTTACCAGCAAGAAATCGAAGAATCAAAGAGAAAACTCCATTAAAGCACTATTTGGAGCTTAGGGTTTCAAGATAAACTTACCGAGAACTCCGTGCATCACGGGAGAAAGGCACGATGGTTAGTTGGAAATGAATCCTAGACTTGAGGGCTTTCCGATGCAATCAAGATCGAGTCGATCCTTCGAGAAATGAGTGAAACCCGAAAATTTCCCCTTCCCCTTTGAGCCCCACGGTTTTGAGAGAGAAATGGAGGAGGAAAATGGTCAACTTTTGGGTTAAAGACAATTTAAAGAGATGAAGTGAATAGTAAATAGATATTTAGGAATTTTGAAAATGACGGTTGTGTCCTTTAATGACTATTGACTTATAAATCGAAACCCGAACTTCTTAAACTATCCCAATGGTGATTAATAATTATTAATTGGCCCGTTAATAATTATTAATATCACCATAACATATTTAAATAAATAAAGCCATTAAAATGACTTAAATCGAAATAAACTACTAAATTCTAATTTACCGATAAATAAATAATCTTTAATTATTTAAATTAAAATAAAATAAATAAATTTTTTTATCACAAATTAACGGGATGTTACAACCATCTTTAAGATGTTAATCCTTTTAACTTATTTAAGTAATTCTAGACTTAAACATTTTAAACATTTTTAAACCCTTATAACTTATTTAGATATTCGGAGTTTAGAATTTGGTTTTGGAACTATTTGTTTTATACTAAGTATTTTGAATAACCATCCAACCACACTTTGGAACTTTGTAATTGTAAAGGAATATTTACCTAAATAACTCTTATTTAAAATATTCCGAAACTTGGTTCATACGAAATGAGAGCCAATAGTTATTACATAATTCAAAATGAAACGAATTGATAATCAAACTAAACTAGAAAACTATGATTTTGGGAAGAAGAATATTTTCTTCCTTTTAGACTACAGTAAAATCGAACATGAGGAAAAATAGGAAGAAGAATAGTTTTCAATTTCGAAGATTGAAATTTGTAAAGACTCGAATTTTCACAAATCTTTAAATCAAAAGTAAAACAGCGGAAGACTTATTTTTACAAAAATTTGGCGTGGATCCGTTTAAAATACGAACTCCCTAAACCTGTTTTTAAGAACTCATCTCAGAAAATTTTAATCACATATATTCCTACTCCAGAATATACTCAAATCAGAGAAAGTAAACTCAAAATATACATACAACCGACCTTAGGCTCTCATGAGCCACAAAATACAAGTTTTAGGACTTTATTTCAAGTTTATATGTATATATTGCATTCTTAAAATGCTCCAAACTTAGATTTACTAGTCCAAATATCCATAAGCATTCACTCGAGATCACGCAACACCACCTCCACGACCTCGTCCTCTACCACGAGTATTACCTGAAAAAGTTTAAGTGTAGCACCATTAGCAAACAATGCTAGTGAGAATAAGATGGATGCAAGCACTTTTATGAACCAAATTCCATATCGGAGAATGTGTCCAAATAATTCTAATGTACTTTTGCACTACCCATTCGATAATCCCATGTACTTTACATAAAAGATCAAACCATTATACTATCTCGTAAATTCGGAAAATAAACATTCAAGCCCGTAGTTAAAGTAGGTACTAGTGCTTAACAAAGTAAATGACAAAGAAATTAACAAAGTAAATAACAATGTAAATTTCTCATTTCATCCGTGACCACTTGTCACCAATCACAACCATACCGTGATCTCACTGTCACCGTGACATCCGTGCATAACAATATGCAAGTCACCAATCACAAACATTCCGTGACCTCACTGTCACCGTGACATCCGTGCATAACAATATGCAAGTCACCAATCACGACCATTCCGTGACCTCACTGTCACCGTGACATCACAGTCACCAATCACAAACCGTGCATAACAATATGCAAAACTTACTACTCTCTTTAGTAACACCTAAAAGTGAATCTCATCACTAATAATAACGTACTAACTCGATTCTACACAAGAATCTCTCCAAAGTTCTTTTAACTATTCTAAAACCACTCAAAAGCATCTTTCTTTAAGCAACAACCAATCTTAACTAAATTCCTTATGCACTTTCCTTAACTCCCGATTAACATATGTTCTTGGAAAGTTCTCAAGTCTAATAACCCTCTTAGCATCGATCTAACATAAACGTCAAGCAATTCGAAAACATAAAAGTAATCACAACCATTTTAAACTCACCTTATAAGAGTAGTCAACTCCTAACCACCGGTTGATCGAAAATCACGAACGATGCTCAAAACCTATAATTACAATACACCTAAAGTATATTAATTATTCAAAATGAACAACGATCGACACGATACAAAATTAATAGACAAAACAGCCCGTAAAACATGCCAAGAGGCTCACGGCTTAAGGGGAAGGAAGAAAAGGAATTTGTTTTCCAGATTTTAAGCACTTTAAAGACAATCCGGGTTGGTTTCGGGTACTTTGAAGATTGGTAAACTCAATGGGTAAACCTAATTTAGGGTTTAGGTCAAAAATTCAATCCCGAACAATTTAGTAAAGTCATTAAACTAATCAAATTCAAAGCTCTCATCAACAACAAACAAGAGGAAAATTGAAATAAATGGCTTTTTGGCTCAAACCCGAATCTAGGGTTAGGGAAAGTTCCTAAAAATGAATAAAACGACTTTCCCGAATGATATCTTAAAGCCCCGATGAACGAATTCGAAAATTACAACTCAAAACCTCCATTAAACACTATTCACTTCTAGGTTTTGAAACTTTAACATACCTTAAGGCCTCGAGAAAACGAGCGGAAATCACGAAGAGTAGGTTGGAAATGATCCCCGGGCCAAGAGCTTTCCAACGGATATAGAATCGATGCGATCCGTTGAGAAATAAAGAAAATAAAAAATTTTGGGGGGGGGGGGTCTTGTTGGTCACGGCAGCAAGGAAGAAGAGAAGCAGAATTTTGGTGAAAAAAATGCTAAGTGTTGGTATTTAAATGATGATGAATAGTGTTTTTGTGATTTTTAGTAAATCGGGTAATAACGCCTACGTTCCTCTTTTACTTTTACTTTAAAAACGAAACCCGAACCACTTAAACTAGCCCAATGGTGATTAATAATTATTAATTGGCCTATTAATAATTATTAATACAACCAAAACTAAAATAGGCTAATTAAGCGATTAAAAAGGTTTCCGAACGAAAATAACTAAATCTAATTTAACTTTAAATAAATAAATACTTATATAAATAAATAAATAAATAAAAAATTACCTCTAAAATAACGGGACGTTACAAAATTAGAAGCTTTTGAATGAACAACCAAGACGTTTGTATTTATATGCAAAACATTTTTCCAATCGAATTAGGAAATACTATCAAAATAAATACAAGATAAATGCCAAGAATAAAATCAAATTTTATTCCTTATTTATCTTACGTGCCGATTTTATGTGCATAAAATCAATAAGAAAAACTAATTTTTCTTTGTTTTAATTTGTCTTTGGTTAAACATTATTTTATACAAAATAATTCAACAATTATTTCTTAAAATATCATATATGTGCCAATTTTGGTATTCAAATAATTTGAGCCAAAATTCTATTGAATTCACTAATTCAATTCTAGATTCTTCCTTTTTAATAAATCTTATTTATTAATTCTTGATATTTATTTAAGGGGCATGGACTCAAAGGACATGTTTTATAAAACTAATTCCCTATATAGCACCCCATTTTCATTATTCCCCAAATGACTTTTTTTCTAATATAACTAAATTAATTATTTCGTTAAATTTACAAAAATGCCACTCATTTATTAATTCACTAAATTTGTTCTCTTATTCACTAATTAGTGTATTAAAATCTGAACTTTATTAATTCACTAAATTTTCCCTTTTAGTCAATAATTTAGTGAATTAAAATTTGAGTTTTATTAATTCAATAAAATTTTCCCCTTCATCAATAACTTATTAAACTAAATTACTACATATAATTGAGATACCTTATATTGATTTTAATTCCATAAGTTATTGAAGTTAATAAATTATTGAATAGCGGTTTTGATTTTGCCCATAAAAAAAATAGAAAATCTCAAAACTTTCTACAAATAAAAATTACATTCATTTGCACTAGTATGCAACATCAACCACTAATATTAGTGATTATAAACTTGAAATACAAAACAATATTTTCATGTAGTTGTAATATAGTATCAAGATTTTAATTCATGGGATTTCAACGATTGAATGTGTTAATTTTGAATGGTGGAGTTTCAATGTGAACTCGAACAGAGGCTTTGAAATCGCAAGGTTCGCAAGATTTGGGCCTGTAACGTCCCGTTATTTTGTGATAATAAAAAAAAAAAAACTTTTATTTATTTTATTTTAATTTGAGTAATTAAAATTCATTTATTTATTATTAAATTAGAATTTAGTAATTTATTTCATTTTAATTCCATTTAATGGCTTTATTTATTTAAATACGTTAAAATGGTATTAATAATTATTAACGGGCCAATTAATAATTATTAATCACCATTGGGATAGTTTGAGATGTTCGGGAATCGTTTTAAGCCAAAAGTCTTAAAAAGGGCAAAGTTGTAATTACCCAATTTGACAAAATATCTAAAAATACTATTCAATTGTCTTTAAAACTCACCTTTGATCACAAATTGACCAAAATTTGCTCATCCATTTTCTCTCCAAGCCGTGAGCTTCAAAGGCCAAAGGAAGAAAATTCGATTTCGTTCGTTTCTTGACGGATCGACTCAAGCTTAGATAAATCGGAAAGCCCTCGGGTCAAGGATCATTTTCCACCTACCCATCGTCCGTTTCTCTCGGGATCCGAGGAGTTCTCGGTAAGAATCTCTTCAAACCCTAAGCTCCAAATAGTGTTTTAATGGAGTTTTGCTTGTTTCCTTTCGATTTCTTGCCGTGAAACTCGGTGTTTGTCAATTCGGGAGTAGTTTTAAGTGTTTTTGGAAACTATTCCATAACCCTAAAACCGAGTTTCAGTCGAAACCCTTTCCGTTTGAAATTTACCCTTTTGGGATTGAAAATGGGTTAGAAATTAATGAATGAATGTTTGTTTAAATTCAATTCGGGAAAGGGATTAATGTTCAAAAACACTATTCATCGATACCCATTGAAATCGGGATTATCGAATTTGATTAAAACTAACTCAAAACGTATTTGAATTGCCAAAAAGCCGAAAAACCAAACCCAAGACTCGTTTTTTGATGATAGGGCCGTGGGCCTCTTTGTGGGTTTTGTTGGGTTTTCGTTGCTTTTTATGTTTAGTAGTTGTTTGATTGATAGTTGGTTTCGTTATTGATTGTTACGATGTAATTCGTTTGTAGGTGTTTTTGAACTTCGTGGTTGATCGCTCCTTCGAACTTAGGAGCTAAATCATCTTATTATTAAGGTGAGAATGATTAGTATGTAAAGTAACTATAGAAAGCAAATGAGTGTTTTGGTTTGAAGAGTTTGAAACTAAGATTAGAATCCGAATCTAAGATTAGAGGGTTGTGAGTTAGTGCCCTTAGGATTAAGAGTTAATCCTTTAAGTGAGAACTTAAGTGTTCTCGAGAAAGACTTGAATCTTAGAAGATTCTAAGTTAGATTCGATTCGAAGCTTAGATTGGATCCTTGGAAGTTTAGAATCCTTGAAGGTTTAGGTTAATCGTTTATTTTATAATTCTACTCTTATTGATACCGGAGTTCGATCGATATATCGTTCATCCGAGATGCTTATCTACTTTTATCTTATGTTATTTACTTTGTCTTTTACTTTACGCCTTTACTTTATGCTTGTATTCGATTACTTTAATTCCGCATTCTATTTATTTACTTTTTCAAGATATGCAAGCATACGCATATCATTTGCACCATACCATTATCGCATCATTCTTGAAAAAGAAACGAAAAAGAGAAAAGAAAGTGAAAGAGAAAAGAAAGAGAAAAAGAAAAGAAAGTGAAAAAGAAAGAGAAAAAGAAAAGAATATGAAAAGAGACGGATGGGACCCTAAGGGATCTGCTCATCACTCTATATGAAAAGAGACGGATGGGACCCTACGGGATCTGCTCATCACTCTATATGAAAAGAGACGGATGGGACCCTACGGGATCTGCTCATCATTCTTGATGAAAAGGAAGTGAATGGTACCCTATGGGATTGACACATTACTTCATACATGCATAAGGGTATATGCGAGCCCTACATTGCATATGATTGATGATATAAAGATTTGAGATGTTATATTTTATGCAAAGTCTTTACTTTTATTACTTTATGTCATATCTAGTTAATGTATGAGATTTGACTACAAGTGTAGTAATGGCATAATTTGGAGAAAATGGAATAGAATTACCTAGAGTTTGGAGAACTTTAGGAGTTGTGGTGTCAGGTTATTTGGATACAAATCGAAATGCGAGTTTGAGGTCTATCTTTACTTTTTATGCTTATTATTCTCACTGGGCTTAGTTTGTTAGCTCATGATATTACAACCAATTTCAGGTAATGCCTTGGCTAGAGGTCGAGGAGAAGGAGGTGGTCTTTGCGTGATCGAGGGATGTCGACCTCGAGATGGACTATTGGATTTGTAAAGTCTATGTTTTATTTTGTGAATTTTAAGGACTTTGATTATTTTGTATCATATTTTGGCTCATAAGAGCTTCTGGATGATGTTTTTATGATATTATATATTTGAACTCCTGATTTGGACTTAAAGTCCATGAGATTTTATTAGATGTGAAAATTAGGATGTAAACAGGTTTTCGGCATGCCAATTTTCAAACAAAACCACGCCAATTTTTCGTAAATTAAAAGACTTGCTGTTTTCTCTGATTTTAATTTATTTAAAAGTGCGGGTAGTCACGATTGGTATCGGAGCCGACGGGTTCGTAGACTACATGCGATGCATGTTTGTATTTCATGTTTTGTTTTAAGTCCATTCTCGAAAGTCATCATCGAGATCAGCGACACCAGGTATTCCTAGACCTTATCTTTAAACTCGCATTTCATTTCGATTTGGTAAAAGAGTGGTAAATCCTCTTTTACAAGTGACTTATCTTGTTTTATTGACTTTATTTCAGATGCGTCCTAGAAGGGGGGCTAGGCGAGTGGGAGTGAGAGGTAGAGGTAGAGGCAGAGCTCGGAGCCCTACACCTCCACCACCACCTCCACCTGTGATTCCTATAGTACCTCCGCCGGTGATTCTGTTGTACCGCCACCTGTTCGGGGCGAGGAGTTTATATTTCTGAGGAGGATTATCTGGGATTATTGCGAGATCTCTGGTAGACCAGGATTGCCTGTTGTACCACCACCTAGACCAGCTGATGTGGCAATTGATCAGGTTGGATCTACCGAGGCTGCTAGGTTTTTGAGAGAGTATAGTAGACATGCACCTGGTGAGTTTAATGGTAGGTCTTTGGACCCATCTTTTGCTGAGCTCTGGATTGATAGAGTTGAGAGAGCTTTCGAGTTTATCAGGTGCCCGGACCATCTGAAGGTCCACTATGGTACGTATTCTTTGGTTGATGATGCTCTATATTGGTGGAGAGGTCTCCATAGGTCACTTTCTTTGACTATGGAGATTACTTGGAAGGTATTTCGTGAGAAATTTTATGAGAAATACTATTCTGCTGATTTGAGAGATAGATTGGAGGTGGAATTTCGACCCTGAAACAGGGTGATAGCTCGGTGGCCGAGTATGAGCGAGAGTTTGACCGACTGTCTAGATTTGCTCCTGGACAGATTGCTGATCCTGAGAGCAAGATGAGGAGATTTTTAGTAGGGCCGAGAGCCGAGATTAGGGGTCTTTTACGCACTTTGCGTCCGACTACCTATGAGGAGGCTTTAGAGTTTGCCCTTTCTTTGGATTTGGCATCTGAAGAAAGGAAGGGTAAACTAGCTGCTACCGGAGAGACTTCCTCTCATAAGAGGAAGGTAGAGGATGACCCTGCCGGTCGAGTACTACCACTACAGCAGAGACAGCAGCAGCAGCAGGCTCGGGGTGGACTTCAGTTTAGACAGCCGAGTGTACAGGGACTACCTCTTCGCGATTGCCAAAACTGTTTTAGTCGTCACGCTGGGAGATGTACCCTACCACAGAGGTGTCATACTTGTGGTCAGGAGGGTCATGTATCTAGATACTGTAGGGCTCATCAGACACAGCCACCACAGTATGGTTACCCGGGACAGGGTATTGCAGAGACCTTACCAGGCTCCACCGCTTTTTATGCTCCTCCAGGTTAGAGGTCGTGACCGAGGCACGGTCGGGACCGGGCAGAGGACAGTTTAGAGGTAGAGGTCGGGGTGGTCAAGGCACGCGATTTAGACTTACGCTGTTGTTCGGCCGCCATGATTTTACCTCCACCACCACCGAGATTTCCTCCACCGCCACGTCGAGTCCGCCTCCACCGCTCGATCCGGCCCGAGTTTATGCTACTAGAGAGGAGGGAGAGGCGCGCAGCTGTAGTTACTGGTACTTTGACAGTTTTGGGCCATTTAGCATTTGTTTTATTTGATTCTTGAGCTAGCCACTCTTTTATTTCTTCTGCTTTTGTTGAGTCGGCTATGCTAGAGTCTGCACCGTTAGGTTTTGAGATGCGTGTTTCTACCCCAGTGGGGAAGTTTGTTATTGCTGATAGCATGATTAGCACAGATGATTTGTGTTTTATGGGTTGTTGTTTGCATGCTACCTTGATTATCATGCTTATGTCTGATTTCGATGTGATTTTGGGTATGGATTGGCTATCAGCTAATCGTGCCACTATTGATTGTACAGAGAGAGTGGTTGATTTTATGAGTCCATGTGGGACAAGTGTACGTTTTCGTGGGACTAGTAGTAGCTTAGCACCCACTTTGATATCAATGTTAGAAGCTAGTATGCTTCTAAGTGATGGAGCCTTGGGCTATATAGCTAGTGTGGTTGACACTTCTATACCAGAGGCTAGTTTGAGTTCAGTGCCTGTAGTGAGGGATTTCATTGATGTTTTCCCTGATGAGTTGCCGGTTTGCCACCCGGTGAGACAGTTTGATTTTCAGATTGAGGTTGCTCCTGGGACAGCTCCATTGTCCAAAGCACCCTATCGTATGGCACCGGCTGAGTTGAAAGAACTCCAGAGCCAGTTACAGGGACTTTTAGACTTGGGGTTTATAAGCCCAAGTGTTTCGCCGTGGGGAGCTCCGGTATTGTTTGTGAAGAAGAAGGATGGTTCTATGCGATTGTGTATTGATTATAGGGAGTTGAACCGTGTTACGGTGAAGAACAAGTATCCTTTGCCTAGGATAGATGACTTGTTTGATCAGTTGAGGGGAGCCACTATCTTTTCGAAGATAGATTTGAGATCTGGCTATCATCAGTTGAGGATTCGGGATGAGGATATTCCCAAGACTGCATTCAGGACGCGTTATGGACATTATGAGTTTGTAGTTATGTCCTTTGGCTTGACTAACGCGCCTGCAGCTTTTATGGACCTTATGCACACGGTGTTTAGGAGGTTCATTGACTCTTTTGTGATTGTATTCATTGATGATATCTTGGTTTATTCCAAGACAGAGGAGTTACACGCTATGCACCTTCGAGAGGTTCTGACAGTACTACGAGATCAGAGATTGTATGCCAAGTTCTCTAAGTGTGAGTTTTGGCTGAGGGAAGTGGCATTTTTAGGCCACGTAGTATCGAGTAGAGGAGTATCTGTTGATCCCTCTAAGATTGAGGCGATTACTAACCTGGCCTAGACCGACGAGTGTGGGCGATATTCGCGAGTTCTCGGGACTTGCCAGGCTATTATAGGCGGTTTGTGCAAGATTTCTCCAAGATTGCTTCAGCCTTGACACGTTTGACCCAGAAGGGGTTGATTTTATATGGTCCGAGGATTGTGAGAGGAGCTTTGAGGAGCTCAAGAGGAGGCTTGTGACAAAGCCGGTTCTAGTGTCACCTGATAGATCTTGGTGGTTTGACGTGTATCCGGATGCTTCCCACGAGGTCTTGGGATGTGTGTTGATGCAGCATGGTAAAGTTATAGCTTATGCTTCTCGTCGATTGAAGGAGCATGAGAAGAAATATCCGACTCATGATTTAGAGTTGGCAGCTGTTGTGCATGCATTGAAAATATGGAGGCATTATTTGTACGGTGAGAAGATTATGATATTTACTGACCATAAGAGTCTCAAATACTTCTTCACTCAGAAGGAATTGAATATGAGACAGCGGAGATGGTTAGAGCTTGTCAAGGATTATGACTGTGACATTCAGTATCATCCTGGGAGAGCCAATGTAGTGGCTGACGCACTCAGTAGGAAGTCTTCTCATTCATCAGCTTTGTCAGCCTTACCTTTGAGATTGAGGTGGGATATGGAACGCAGTGAGATAGCATTGCTTCATCGCCGAGGTCACCGTGAGTCCGGCTAGTTTGAACATGAGGGGCCTACTTTGAGGCGGAGGATGATTGATGCCCAGAGGGGAGAGGTTCATTTGCGGCCGGTTTTAGAGAGGCCGAGTCCGATGTTCCTAGTCATTTTACCTTCTCTACGAGATAGTGCTCGATGTATCGTAAGAGGCTATGTGTGCCTTTAGGATCGACTTTTAGAAGGGAAACTGTTGGAGGAGGCTCACGTTCTATCTTCTCTATTCATCCAGGTAGTACGAAGATGTACAGGGACCTGAGAGAGCACTATTGGTGGCCGGGAATGAAGTTTGAGATAGCGGACTTCGTTAGTAGATGTTTGACTTGTCGCCAAGTCAAAGCTTTGAGGAAGAGTCCACCTGGGTTTGCTTAACCCTCCGAGTGTGCCAGAATGGAAATGGGAGGAGATTTCCATGGACTTTATCAGTGGTTTGCCGAGGACGCCCAAGGGTTATGATACCATTTGGGTGATTGTAGACCGTTTGACGAAGACCGCGCACTTTATACCTGGGAGGATCACCTACCCAGTTGAGACTTGGGCACAGTTGTATCTACGGGAGATCGTTAGATTACATGGTGTGCCAGTGAGGATTGTTTCCGATCGGGACACTCGTTTTGTCTCGAAGTTTTTGCGAGCTTGCATTGACTATGGGTACAGGCTTGGATTTTAGCACGACTTTTCACCCCCCAGCATGGATGGTCGACCGAGAGAGTTAACCGGATTCTGGAGGATATGTTGAGGGCTTGTGTTCTTGATTTTGGGGGCGTTGGGATTCTCGGTTGTACTTGGTAGAGTTTGCTTATAATAACGACTATCAGGCTACTATTGAGATGGCACCATTTGAGGCACTTTATGGTAGAAAGTGTCGATCTCCACTCACTGGGATGAGGTTGGAGAGAGAAGGCTTTTGGGACCCGAGTTGTTACGATTGACTAGTCGGTCTATTGACTTGATCGAGAGAGAGGATGAGGGTTGCCCGAGTCGACGGAAGAGTTATGCGGATAAACGACGTAGTCCACTTGAGTTTTCAGGTGGGGGACCACGTGTTTTTGAAGGTAGCACCTATGAAAGGTGTTATGAGATTTGGAAAGAAAGGTAAGTCGAGTCCTAGGTTCATTGGCCCTTTCGAGGTACTTGAGCGAGTAGGAGCAGTGGCTTACAGATTGGCTTTACCACCTTCTTTATCGGCAGTTCATAATGTTTTCCATGTATCTATGCTTCAGAAGTACATGGCAGATCCTTCTCACGTGATTGATCACGAGCCGATAGTTTTGGATGCTAGTATGTCTTATGAGGAGACACCAGTTGAGATTTTAGCATTCGAGCAAAAGGTGTTGAGAAACAAGACTATACACTTGGTGAAAGTCCTTTGGAAGAATCAAGTGTCCGAAGAAGCTACGTGGGAGCGTGAGGATGATATGCGAGCAAAGTATCCTCAGCTTTTCACTTAGTGAGTTTACTTTTCGGGGACGAAAAGCCTTTTTAGGAGGGTTGACTGTAACGTCCCGTTATTTTGTGATAATAAAAAAAAAAAAACTTTTATTTATTTTATTTTAATTTGAGTAATTAAAATTCATTTATTTATTATTAAATTAGAATTTAGTAATTTATTTCATTTTAATTCCATTTAATGGCTTTATTTATTTAAATACGTTAAAATGGTATTAATAATTATTAACGGGCCAATTAATAATTATTAATCACCATTGGGATAGTTTGAGATGTTCGGGAATCGTTTTAAGCCAAAAGTCTTAAAAAGGGCAAAGTTGTAATTACCCAATTTGACAAAATATCTAAAAATACTATTCAATTGTCTTTAAAACTCACCTTTGATCACAAATTGACCAAAATTTGCTCATCCATTTTCTCTCCAAGCCGTGAGCTTCAAAGGCCAAAGGAAGAAAATTCGATTTCGTTCGTTTCTTGACGGATCGACTCAAGCTTAGATAAATCGGAAAGCCCTCGGGTCAAGGATCATTTTCCACCTACCCATCGTCCGTTTCTCTCGGGATCCGAGGAGTTCTCGGTAAGAATCTCTTCAAACCCTAAGCTCCAAATAGTGTTTTAATGGAGTTTTGCTTGTTTCCTTTCGATTTCTTGCCGTGAAACTCGGTGTTTGTCAATTCGGGAGTAGTTTTAAGTGTTTTTGGAAACTATTCCATAACCCTAAAACCGAGTTTCAGTCGAAACCCTTTCCGTTTGAAATTTACCCTTTTGGGATTGAAAATGGGTTAGAAATTAATGAATGAATGTTTGTTTAAATTCAATTCGGGAAAGGGATTAATGTTCAAAAACACTATTCATCGATACCCATTGAAATCGGGATTATCGAATTTGATTAAAACTAACTCAAAACGTATTTGAATTGCCAAAAAGCCGAAAAACCAAACCCGAGACTCGTTTTTGATGATAGGGCCGTGGGCCTCTTTGTGGGTTTTGTTGGGTTTTCGTTGCTTTTTATGTTTAGTAGTTGTTTGATTGATAGTTGGTTTCGTTATTGATTGTTACGATGTAATTCGTTTGTAGGTGTTTTTGAACTTCGTGGTTGATCGCTCCTTCGAACTTAGGAGCTAAATCATCTTATTATTAAGGTGAGAATGATTAGTATGTAAAGTAACTATAGAAAGCAAATGAGTGTTTTGGTTTGAAGAGTTTGAAACTAAGATTAGAATCCGAATCTAAGATTAGAGGGTTGTGAGTTAGTGCCCTTAGGATTAAGAGTTAATCCTTTAAGTGAGAACTTAAGAGTTCTCGAGAAAGACTTGAATCTTAGAAGATTCTAAGTTAGATTCGATTCAAGCTTAGATTGGATCCTTGGAAGTTTAGAATCCTTGAAGGTTTAGGTTAATCGTTTATTTTATAATTCTACTCTTATTGATACCGGAGTTCGATCGATATATCGTTCATCCGAGATGCTTATCTACTTTTATCTTATGTTATTTACTTTGTCTTTTACTTTACGCCTTTACTTTATGCTTGTATTCGATTACTTTAATTCCGCATTCTATTTATTTACTTTTTCAAGATATGCAAGCATACGCATATCATTTGCACCATACCATTATCGCATCATTCTTGAAAAAGAAACGAAAAAGAGAAAAGAAAGTGAAAGAGAAAAGAAAGAGAAAAAGAAAAGAAAGTGAAAAAGAAAGAGAAAAAGAAAAGAATATGAAAAGAGACGGATGGGACCCTAAGGGATCTGCTCATCACTCTATATGAAAAGAGACGGATGGGACCCTACGGGATCTGCTCATCACTCTATATGAAAAGGGACGGATGGGACCCTACGGGATCTGCTCATCACTCTTGATGAAAAGGAAGTGAATGGTACCCTATGGGATTGACACATTACTTCATACATGCATAAGGGTATATGCGAGCCCTACATTGCATATGATTGATGATATAAAGATTTGAGATGTTATATTTTATGCAAAGTCTTTACTTTTATTACTTTATGTCATATCTAGTTAATGTATGAGATTTGACTACAAGTGTAGTAATGGCATAATTTGGAGAAAATGGAATAGAATTACCTAGAGTTTGGAGAACTTTAGGAGTTGTGGTGTCAGGTTATTTGGATACAAATCGAAATGTGAGTTTGAGGTCTATCTTTACTTTTTATGCTTATTATTCTCACTGGGCTTAGTTTGTTAGCTCATGATATTACAACCAATTTCAGGTAATGCCTTGGCTAGAGGTCGAGGAGAAGGAGGTGGTCTCGCGTGATCGAGGGATGCTGACCTCGAGATGGATTATTGGATTTGTAAAGTCTATGTTTTATTTTGTGAATTTTAAGGACTTTGATTATTTTGTATCATATTTTGGCTCATAAGAGCTTCTGGATGATGTTTTTATGATATTATATATTTGAACTCCTGATTTGGACTTAAAGTCCATGAGATTTTATTAGATGTGAAAATTAGGATGTAAACAGGTTTTCGGCATGCCAATTTTCAAACAAAACCACGCCAATTTTTCGTAAATTAAAAGACTTCCGCTGTTTTCTCTGATTTTAATTTATTTAAAAGTGCCGGGTCGTCACAGGGCCATAGTATCTTCGAATTGTGATGCTCGATGCTTCTAAGGTAGCGATAGATGGAATAATTTAGTGAATTAAAGGGGATAATTTAGTGAATGAAATGGAATAATTTAGTGAATAAAATTATACTCAAGGTAAGATTTTCCGTCAATCTCTTACTTGAAAATGGCTTGAATGACAATTTTTATAGCCCCCAAATTTCAGATGGTCGATGTGTTAAAAAAAAGAAGATGAAAATGGACCCCACCATAAGCTCTTAGTTTTATACTGTGTTGTTCACTAAGTTATTGAATAAAATTTCTTCATAAAGTTTGTAAATTCTGTCATTTTAGTTTTTAAAATAGTTTTTCATCCTAAATCCCTTTTTTGTGTCAATTTAGTTTTTCGTTGTACAATTCAATAATTTATATTGTATTGTTCACTAAGTTATTGAATAAAATTTCTTCATAAAGTTTGTAAACTTTGTCATTTTAGTTTTTAAAATAGTTTTTCATCCTAAATCCTTTTTTTGTGTCAATTTAGTTTTTCGTTGTACAATTCAATAATTTATAACCTATTGTTCACTAAATTATTGAATTAAACTTCTTCGTTTTATTTTGCAACATAATTCATTGAGCTTTTTATTTTACACTATTGTTTAACATGTGCTAAGGTATATGTGAACTGGAGAAGAAGGCAAGGAAGAAAAAAATGTGAAGAGAGGCCTAACGAGAGTCGACAAATACAGATGCCATTTTTTTAATTCTTTTTTGTGTTTGTTATAAATTTTAATGAATTGTTGATGATGTATATAGGTGCAAATCGATCTTGCTGTTGAGAAATCTTGATACTATCTTACGACTACATGAAAATATTATTTTGTATTTCAAGTTTATAGTCACTAATATTGGTTGTTGATGTTGCATATTAATGTAAACGAATGTGATTTTTATTTACAGAAAGCTTTGAGATTTTATGTTTTTTTATGGGCAAAACCAAAACCGCTATTCACTAATTTATTAACTTCAATAACCTATGGAATTAAAATCAATATGAGGTATCTCAATTATATATAGTAATTTAATTTAATAAATTATTGATGAAGGGGAAAATTTTTATTGAATTAATAAAACTCAAATTTTAATTCACTAAATTATTGACTAAAAGGGAAAATTTAGTGAATTAATAAAGTTCAGATTTTAATTCACTAATTAGTGAATAAGAGAACAAATTTAGTGAATTAATAAATGAGTGGTATTTTTGTAATTTTGTTATATTAGAAAAAATGTCATTTAGGGGATATTGTAAAACGTAAGTTATTTAAGACATTAACCTTAATAAAAGTGTCATTATAGGCAAATTCTCTTTATTTAAACAAATCAATCATTTAAATAAAATATCATATTCCGATTTTTTTATACTTTATTAGTAATAAATATTTATTATTTTCTATTTAAATAATCTACATTATTTAAATTAACAATAAATATGTTATTTAATATTATCCTTTTAAATAATCGCTATTATTTAAAATTACTAATAAATGTTTAATTATTAATTTCCATATAGGTAAACACATTACCTAAATAATTAATAATTATTTATCAATAATATTTTATTATTAATTACCATTTAAATAAACACATTATTTAAATAATTAATAATAATGATATTAATTTTCATATAAATAAACTCATTATTTAAATAATTAATATTGTCAGTTATTTAAATAAATCACATTACTTAAATTATTCATTTCCTTTTTCTAGGAAACATAGTTCTCATCGTTCAATTTGTTATCTCCAAGTATAGTGACTAAAGCAGATGCTATATTACTGAATTTTAAATAAACTTTATCTTATTAATCTATCATGCATTCAACATTCAAATACTCAAAGTTTTGACATATAATTAAATATGATGCATGAATGCGAACATATTAATGAACAGAAAAGCCCTAAAACATGTTACTATGTCACAATATTTTAATGATACCAGTGAAGTGTCGTCGAATGATAGGTCAGTTACCATCATTAAAACGAGATGTCACTCGAACAATTGACAACTCCAGAATAACTCATATTCCTATGTCATTGTTTACCGTGTGTTTGGTCTAGAATTTTGATAACAGACTTTATCAAATTTCTTTTTAAGTGTAACCCACTAATTTAGTCTCTTAAATAAAAATTGAAGAGTGTCTACGAACTGTAGATTCAGTCTTCAATCGCATTTAAAATTCTTTATCCCTTTCGGGAGACTCACCTTGATATTGATTTATACAAAAGAACCTTCCTATGGTAATGAACACCTGCAGCAGTGTTACAGAGGCCTTGTATAAATCTCACATTTTGAGCCCATTAGTGGAGACCATAGGATACATTGACATGTTTCCTTGTCCCACTTAATATTTCAAGTTAGGGTTTCATAACTTAGACTAATTCAAGCTAATTCATCAATCCAAGTTTTAATTAACCTAATCAACTTTAACTCTTAAATTGGTTAGATTAATTTTATAAAAGTGATTGTTCAAGTTTTCCTAATTAAAACTAATCACATTATGAGCCGTCTTAATAATTTCAATTTATTAATTTGAACTTTTCTCCCAGATCGCTCCCAGTTAGAGGCGCTCTGTGTTAAGGGAAGTTTATGAAACCTCATCGCTTGGGGCATAGCTTTCTCGCCAGAGATCCATTCAATTTAATTAATCATAATTATTAATTTTTAATTAACCCTTAATTAAAAGTTTCTATTTGTTTATCTTAAATGGATTTTGGCCCAATTTTTTAAACAATAATTCCATATTACAAATAATTCATTTACTTTCTATTCAATTTTTAAAGTAGATTTAACTTTTGAATTTTAACTAAATAAGCATGCTTTTAGTTCTAAAAAAAATTAGAATAAAATTACATAATTTCCAATAATAACATTTATATAATAAAATTATAGCATGCTTCACATACATTAGCATATAATAACACATATTATATCATGATGCATGATGTATAATTAATTAAAATCATACAACCTATGGTGGGATTTTCTACATGACATACTCTTATGCAGGAACATTATTTAAAACAATTATATCATACATATGAACAATTTAAATAATAAATAGCTAAATTGACTGGTATTCTTGGCACTATTTCTAAAACGGAAAAAAAATTAAATTACAACTTAATTTAAATCTTCCATTGTAGAACTTGAGGCTTCAACTTTATCTCTCTTCCATGGTGTAGGCGTGGGCATGGGTATTTATGGGGCAAATATTATCTCCTTAGTATTTCCATAAATACTTGTTTTAAAATAATTATCTTTTAATTATATGGAAAAAATAAAGAAAAGATTTTCCATGTAATCTTATATCAATTTCTAAATTCATAATTTAAGATAGGGATATAATCTTTAAAAGGATTTTATCCTTATCTTAAATATTTAAATTTTTAAATTGAGATAACAAGATAATTATGATAAAATATCTTACCATATCTTTACGTTTTCTCTCTCCTTGGGCGTGGACCTCATGGAATGGTGGAGAAAAATTTCTTCTCTTCACCCTTTGATGTAGCCAATTTCATGCTCTTTGGTATGGGAAAATTACAAATTTTTCCTATACCCTAAAATTAGGGTTTACAAATTTTCTAATAAAATTTAAAAACCTAAGTGCCTTAAAAATACCTAAACAGTCAACTAGCAAACCTCCGCAATTTATATAGCACAATTTATATAAACATACATAAAACAACTTTTTATGCAACCCACCAAATTTTCGAAAAATCACAAATTTGCATGATAATTAAAATTAGCTCTGATACCAATTGAAAGGATGATTTACTAAATTAGCGGAAATTTATTTAGTAAACTTATTAACATTTAATAACGGATCTATTAACATCATGCAATTTGTGATAAAACATGTAGATTCATGCTCATATTTTCGAAAATTAAAATCAAACCGGAACTTACATTGAGTAAAATATGGAGAATTGGTTGGAGGTTTCTTTACGGCATCAATCCTCAGCAACACCGAATCTTCTATGCTATATCTCGATCGAAAGCAAAACTGATTTGTGGGAATCGAACCGGAAGAACAAAAGAAGAAGAAAATTCTTTTAAATTTTTCCCTAAGGAAAATCAGCAATTGGGCAAAAACTTGAGAGGGAATTTTCACTTTTCTTATTAAAGTGAGAAGTGTATGAAATATGAATCCCAATGGTCATATTTATAGGAAAATATGATATCTAATCTATATAGATATGCATATCTCCTAATAGAAAAGATAAATAAATAAACTAAATTAAATTAAAAAAATAAAAGAAAAGAAAAGCTGCTTATGGTGGACGCAGGGTCTCACAATTGTAGAATTCTTGGTATATGCAAACACGATTGTGTGGCACTTGCCCCCGCTCACGGGCAAACCAGCCAAAACGCTAGGGCCTAACTCGCTCTATATAATGACCTCCACGCACGTTTATCTGGAAAAGGTTTTATAAAACGTGGTTGGAGAAATACATTTGAGAAAGCTTTGATTCATTCGAAAACAAGAGTACATTGTAGTCAACAACATTGAGAAAAAAGAAAGCTTGCTAGCATACAACGAAGTAGGAGAATATTGAGTTGAGACTCTTCATACCCCCCCCTATAGTACATTCTGGAGCATTTTTAGTCTGGCAGGCCTAGACTTGAAAAGTGGCGAGGAGTCACTCGCTTACAAAAGTGATTAAAAACATAATTAAAATCTTAATCTATTAACAATGCTTAATTTAGACAATGGGACAATGTCGTGGGCATACGACCATAAGTAAACAAGACCCTGGACAAGCATGATCATGACATTCTCCCCTCATTTAAATGGTTGGCGTCCCCGTCAACCGACCTGACTTGACTTAAAGTATTCGATCTTCTGCTTGAACTGCTCCAGGTCTTCTTCACGTTCCCAGCTAATCTCTTCACTCGGGAGATCTTTCCACTTGACAAGATATTCTCGCTGATCTCGCCGACGTTTCCCCACTCTACGTGTCCTCTCAGCTAGGACTTCTTCTGCTATTCTTCCTTCGGTATTCTTTAAATTCACTGGTGGTCTAAGAACTTCGTTACGAGCGTCATCCTCCATGTCAGGATGATAGGACTTCAGATTGCTAACATGGATGACTGGGTGGATTTTCATCCAAGCTGGCAACTAAACTTTGTATGAAGCCTTGCCCACTTTCCGAATGACTTCAACTGGCCCTTCGTATTTTCTCATCAGACGATGATCCTTCTTCCCTCGATATCAAAGCTATTCAGGTCTTAGTTTTATAAGCACTTTGTCCCCTGCTTGAAACTCTAGCAGACAACGCTTCTTGTCTGCCCACTTCTTCATATGCTTAGAGGCTTTTTCTAGATAGGCCTGAGCTACATCAGCGGTCTGCCTCCACTCCTTAGTGAAGTTGAAGGCTTGAGGGCTCTTCCCCATATACGGGTGGTCAATGAGATGTGGCATAGATGGTTGTCTCCCATATGAAACTTCAAAGGGGCTCTTTCCAGTTGTAGAGCCTTCTGACAATTAAAACAGAATTGGGCAACATCTAGCAATTGCACCCAATTACGTTGTCTTGCATCAATAAAGTGGCGTAGATACTCTTCGAGGAGACTATTGAAGCGTTCTGTTTGACCATCTATCTAAGGATGGTAACTTGATGACACATTCAGATTGGACCCCAACATAGTGAACAACTCGGTCAAGAACGAACCTATAAATCTTGCATCTCGATCACTGACAATACTTTCAGGGATGCCCCATAACTTCACAACATTTTTAAAGAATAATTGAGATATCATTTCCACCGAACACATCTTCGGAGCTGGGATGAAGGAGGCAAAGTTGGAGAATTTGTCTATCACAACCAGAATGGCTTCAAATTCTCCAACCATTAGGAGGTGGGTGATAAAATCCAGAGAGACACTCTCCCAAGGGCGAGATAGCATAGGGAGAGGTTCCAGTAACCCGGCTATCTTGGCCTTTTCAGTCTTATCTTGTTGGAAAATAAGGCAAGTCTTCGTATATTGCATTACATCATCACGCATGTTCGGCCCATAGTACCTCCGTTTCAGCAGGGCGAGCGTACGTTGCAGCCAGCATGGCTGGCCCAAAGGGTGTCATGACATTCTACTAACAAAGACTTTCACAACCCACCTACTCTCAGAACATATAGCCTACCCCTTTTGTGAGAAGGAGATCATCTTCCACCCAAAATTGTCTCGTCTTCCCTTCCTTAGCCAGGCTAACAATTGCCTAAGCCGTAGGATCATCTTTTAGGTGACGCTTCACTACTTCTTTTATACTCCATACCACTTTACTAGCTTGAAGGTGAGCTAACATGCACAGGGCCGCATGTTCGCTCTTCAGACTCAAAGCATCAGTTGCTAGATTAGTCTTCCCCGGTTTTATGCTCAAACTGGAAATCAAACTTGGCTACAAATTCTTGCCAGCGTGCTTGCTTGGAGGTCAACTTCGGTTGAGTAAAGAAGTGGCAAACTACGCTATTATCAGTCTTCACAACAAACTTGGCCCCTAACAAATATTGTCTCCAGGCTCGAAGACAATGGACCACAACTAACATTTCCATTTCAGACGCTACATACCGTCTCTCAACATCATTTAGCTTCCGACTCTCGTAAGCGATAGGGTGGCCATCCTGAAGAAGGACACCACCAAGAGCAAAGTCGGAGGCGTCTGTCTCCACTTCAAAAGGCTTCGAGACATCCACTATCCCGAGGATTGGGACCTCCATCATGGCCTTCTTTAGGCTATAAATGGTGCTTGACAATTAGGAGTCCAACTCCAATTATTACCTTTCTTCAATAATTCTGTCAGGGGTGTCGCCTTCTTTGAGAATCCCTCAACGAAGCAACGATAATAATTAGCCAACCCCTAGGAACGATCTCAACTTAGAAATAGTCGTTGGGACCTTCTATTCTTGGACAGCTCGAACTTTCTCATCATCGATGCCAATCTGCCTCACTCGATTATGTGGCCAAGGAAGCTGATGCGTTGTTGTCCAAAAGAACACTTTTCTCTTTTGACATATAACTGATTTTCCCGCAATTTAGCAAACACCGACTGAAGGTGAATTCGATGTTCTTCTATGGTAGGGGTGAAAACAACAATATCATCTAGATAAACCACAACGAACTTATCAAGATACTCGTGGAATACCTGATTCATCAACGTACAGAATGTTGCAGGAGCGTTTGTCAAACCAAATGGCATGACTAGAAACTCAAATGCACCATAGCGAGAAACACACGTCGTCTTCTGTTCGTACCCCTCTACAATCGTAGAATTCTTGGTATATGCAAACACGATTGTGTGGCGCTTGCCCCCGCTCATAGGCAAGCCAGCCAAAATGCTAGAGCCTAACCCGCCCTATACAATGACCTCCACGCACATTTATCAGGAAAAGGTTTTATAAAACGTGTTTGGAGAAATACATTTGAGAAAGCTTAGACTCATTTGAAAACAAGAGTACATTGTAGTCAACATCATTGAGAAAAAAGAAAGCTTGCTAGCATACAACGAGGTAGGAGAATATTGAGTTGAGACTCTTCATACCCCCCTATAGTACATTCTGGAGCATTTTAAGTCTGGCAGGCCTAGACATGAAAAGTGGCGATGAGTCACTCGCTTACAAAAGTGATTAAAAATATAATTAAAATATTAATCTATTTACAATGCTTAATTGAGACAAGGGGGACAATGTCGTGGGCATACGACCATAAGTAAACAAGACCCTGGACAAGCATGATCATGACACAGGGCATTTCCTTTTTTTTATTTTTATTTTTTTAATTCATTTATTTATTTATAATAACTTTTCTTTATTTGTATTTAATAATAGAAAAATTCAAATAATAATTTCTAATTAAACGCATTTAGCCAAAACTAATATAATTAATTGCTATTGAATCTTATCCAATTAATTAATTATTTTGGGCCAAAACCAATTTGTTTCTTAAACCAATTGTAATTAATTCTCTCTAATGTTTATTATTAAATTAAATAAACTCATTATTTAATTAATAATATTAATTATTAATTTTTATTTAAATAAAGTCATTATTTAAATAATTAATAATATTAACATTAATTCCCGTTTAAATAATTTATTTATTTAAACAATTAATTTGCCTTAAAATATTATAATTCATAATGTTATATTAATTTCCATTTAAATAAACACTTTATTTAAACAATTAATATTGTATCAATATTAATAATATTAATATTAATTTTCATTGAAATAATCTCATTATTCAAATAATTAATATTGCCTAATTTTAAGTAAATTCAATTACTGAAAGTATTTGTTATTCCTAAGTTAAATTAATAACTTAGTTTTGCTACAACGATATTTGGGCTAGCATAGGGACCCGATGGACATAGATCGTGGGCTTAATAATTAGTCAATTAAGGGATTAACTCATAATCAGTTAATTTCATATTATCTAACTATGAATAACTCCACTATAGATTCATATATCTATTTATATCTGTCATATATCTTTCACGTGGAACCCTCATAATTACAGGAGGATTAAATTTACCGTTTTGCCCCTGTAATTACCGTTTTATCCTTGTGATCCCGTTGATTCTCCAATGAACTTTATCTTTAGTCGAGCTAGATATAATATACTTCTGTGATCAATAGAAGTCGTGGCGCCACTTGATCATTTCTCGAATCAGTACATCAAGGGAGTTTCCTAAAGTTCCTAAAATGTTTAGGTATCGCACTGATACCGTTAATTTATAGGAAAAGTTATGAATTTCATCTCGTGAAAATGCGTTCCCAGCTACTTATCTAGTTGTGTTCCCAAAACAGGAGTTTATTGAGCGTTCTTACAGATCGCTCTCAACCATGTGAATCAAAGAACGTAACTCCACAAATAGGAGTCCACACTTCACTCATGATTGAGATCTATCACGATTGATAAACTTAGTTTGATATTCGATCATTTCTCGTAAACGGTACTAATGAGAAATTTAATCGAACATCGTGATCCTGTCTTATACAATCAACGTCGCATATGATACTTCCATTTCATGTCTCCCATATGAATGATCAGGATTAGATCATTTTTCTATAAACAAAATGCGAAGCTATCAATAGTGTTACCAGGATAAGGTTCCCAAACGCTATCCATTTACTGTAGACAATTTTAAGTTAATCATCTCGACTTTAATCCTCTCGTATGACTCACATACTAAGTCGTGATTTCATAAGAGTGAATTAGGGTTTTACTATTTGAATGTTCGATAATAATATATTTCCATATATTCCTAATATCGTTAATTGAATCAATCTAGATAATATAAAGAACTTACGTTTATTTATTTAATTTATTCGAGATAAATTATTATTATTAAATCATTACAAGTTCTAGGACACCATTCCTAACATAGAGGTGATTTATATCACCTTTCAGGTACCGGTAGAGATCGTGGGCGAGGTGCGACAAGTGGTGCTTGTTGATGTTACGAGATGATGACTTTTGGATAGGCCACCGGTCACGCGAGCCTTGTTTTCTGGAAGTGGTGTTTGGTCATTTTGAGTTTCCGATTGTGTTTGTCTTTTGAAATGTCTTGTGAATAGTTATGTACGTTTTTATTTAAAATGGTTTTAAAGCTTTGATATCGGTGCACCACATTTTTTTTTTTTTTTTGAACTTACTTGTTAATTTGAAACAGCGGACGAGCTGATTGTGAATGTTAAGCAGGTTTTATAAGATTGTATACAAAGTTCATGCCCAAATTTTTTTTTTGTCGTATTACTTTGAACTTAACGTGAAAGTCTACGCTGCCGCTTTGCATACTCGCATCCTAAGCTTGTTTAACAGGCCGGGTCGTCACACACTCAACTCACATCATAATGAAGCTCTGAATGCTTCATCAATGGTAGCTCTCTCACACTTTTTTGCTCTCTCTCGCTCTCTCTCTCCAAATATTTACTTATATAGATGAAAGCAATATTTGAAGAAGAAGTCTAGAGAATTCTGATAGCACATGGAAGGAATCTCAATTTTTTATCCCTGCACACATGTATTATCCAGCTCATCTACAACGTTACCTAAAAGAGAATGATTAACTAATGATTTGGAAATTTGTATCAGCCTTCACGATCACTAATTTACTAAATGCGTAGTCGTATATCAATGTGTGTGTCTTATTATTAGTGATTGATTATCACTGAGTTACCATGATATACTGCTATTGATTTACCATCACTCATATACTGCTTTACGAAGTCACAAGATATCTTGCCGAAAAATATTGAGTTCTTGTCGATATATAGGTAACACAAGTTGGAAGCTTCGGATTTCATCAAATATGAGTTTGGGGATGAGTGTTATAAAAAAAATCGATGGTTTTGTAATGGTTTTTTTGGGTTTGATTTAATTCTTATCAGAACAAAAAACCTCGGGTTTAAGGTTTTGTTAAAAAAAACTTTGAATTCTCATTTGAAAACAAGTTTGGAAGCTTCAAGTTTCGTCACATTATGAATTCATGGATGGCTTTTACCAGAAAAAAAATCAATATATGTTTTTTTTTAATGCTTTTTAGGTTTAATTTAATTTTTTCCAGAAAAATAATGGTGGCGGTGATGGTAGCAACGACAGAAAAAATGACGATAATGGTGGCTGGGAAATAGGAAGAGGTAATTTAAAAAGATAATGATATAGAGAAAGGAAGATAAAGATACTTTAAGAATTAAACCCTTTTGTAAAAATGTAATATATGTGTAAATAGTTTTTAAATTAATATATATATATATATTATATATATATATAAAATCAAATATTAATACTATGTAAATTACCCAAAATATATTCTCCTTGGTCAATGACAAAATATGGGGGATGAGTCTCGGTTTGACTTTGTAATTTTATGTTGGGCTTTAATCTTAACTAAAACCCATAAGTACGTAGGGTTAATTTTAAAGACCAACTTACCTCACGTGTCTTATGTGTTGGGAATTTGTGGCCCTTCCATGGAGCGCCTGGGCTTGTTTCTTATTTGACTAGAACGTCTACTTACCTCAACTATTCTATTTATGTCTTAAACCTACCCTATCATAAAATGATTATGTATTATTCTTATTTTTCAAAATAATAATAATGAAAATACTTGTCTCTAAACTAGTTTATAGGAATCAGGATCGGTCCTAAGAAAATAGCGACTCAGTGCGAAAACATATTTTTGGGCCCTAATCCTTAATATAAAAAATATCACAAAAATAAAAATTTAGACATTTTTGATAAAAAAACGCAATAATATAAAATATATTTTTGAAATAATTACACCAGGAACCACTTTAATTCACCAAACTTCAAAATTGATGGCAAATTATAATCAATATAAAAAGTACCCAACATGCAACAACCACTATTTTTTGTGGTGATCTGGTGATTTTTGTTTATAATGTTGTCTATTTTATTCTTTTATTTCTCATAATAATTATATCTCATTAATTGCAAATAATTTAATTTATCATTTACTTTATTTATTTATTTTGAATTCAAATCAATCTTAATTGATTTGATGAATCTTTATTTAAGGAAAACTTAAATATATGTTTATTTTTAGCTCCATCGTTCTCTTCCTCTCCTCGTCTATGTTTTCTTCTCCAATCGTCTCCTCGATTTGTCAACGAGAGTATTTGTAACGACCCGAACCCGTTAAATTCTTTAAATTCAAATGCACAGCGGAAGACTCGACTTTTAAAGAAAAACGGCGTGGGTTCGTTTAAAAATCGAATAACCAAAACCTGTTTTACAACCCAAATTCCAGAAAAAGCGATAAATCGGGAATGCACATTCCAAAAGATATTTATATCATAAAACATAGACATATTTTACAGAAATACCCTTTCGGGCTCAAAAAGACATAAGTATGTAAAGATGGAATAATTTACAAGCATTTCAATGAATGCTAAACCAAAATGAGTTCTTAATATTGTCCATACACCATCTCAACTAGTCACACGACTCCACCTCCGCTACCACACTTCTTAGGACGGGGTTTACCTGAAAATTTGTAAGTGTAGCACCATTAGCATAACATGCTAGTGAGGGTAAAACAAAAGCAAGTAATCCTATGAATAAAATCTCATAACCGAAATCGTGTCCAAAGGCCTATAATGCTCAATACTACCCTCATCCACACTTCCAATTTCCATACAATCATTCGATAGTCATAAATTACCCGTAATCATCAATCAATACCATGAGATAGATATAAAGACTTAAAGTAAAGTAACATTCACTACTAAGTCTTACTACACAATTCTAAAGAATATGTAAAGTAACATTAACTATCTTTATTACCAAACACATTTCATCGTATCGTGCTATTGTATGGATCGAAATCAACATACCACGTACAGTCGTACCATGTCTCAAGTTACCGTACCATGATACCGTATGGACCGAAGTCAACATAATATCATGTACCATATCACAAATCATCGTACCATGATACGTATGGATCCGAATCAACATACTATCATGTGCCGTATCACAGATCATAGTACCATGGTACGTATGGATCCGAATCAACATACTACCATGTACCATATCACAATCACCGGATATCAGGACTTTCACCATATCGGATATCAGGACTTTCACCATATCGGATATCAGGACTTTCACCATATCAGGTCTCAAGAATTTCACCATATAGGTCTCAGGAATTTCACCATATAGGTCTCAGGAATTTCACCATATAACACACCATGATACGTATGGATCCGAATCAACATACTATCATGTGCCATATCACAATCATAGTACCATAGTATGTATGGATCCGAATCAACATACTACTATGTACTATATCACAAACCCTCGCACCATGATACGTATGGATCCGAATCAACATACTATCATGTGCCGTATCACAAACCATAGTACCATGAAACGTACGGATCCGAATCCACGTACTACCATGTACTATTCATAAACTCTCGCAACATGATACGTATGGACCGAAGTCAACATACTATCGTGAGCCATATCACAAACCATAGTACCATGATACGTACAGATCCGAATCCACAACCTACCATGTACTATTCACAAACTCTCGCAACATGATACGTATGGACCGAAGTCAACATACTATCATGAGCCATATTACAAAAGGTTAAGCTTCCTAATAAGTTAGTTAATCTCAAAGAATCCTACTAAGTTATTAAGAAACCTAACTAACTAGATTACACGAGTTATCACTCAAGTGTATCTTCTAATTACTTCAACTTCCAAACCGTTCAAAGTAACTCTCATTTCCACTTTCATCTAACATTTCCAAATTGCTTTGCAATACTTCCAAACCACTCCGATGTTTCCGTTTCATCGAACTCATTATAATTCCAAATCCTCTCCACTCACTTCCGAATTAAAGTCTCCACTAAAACTTAATTCTAAGAAGTTGTTCCCCTCTTTACCTCGATAAACAATAACATAACGAAACTAAATTCATAAAACCACTAACTTTCGCATTAAACTCACCTTAGCTTGTAGACAAGCTCCGATATATATCCAAGGTTGCAATTCCACGAGCAATTCACAATCCTACAAACGAAATACACCTAAATACCATTAATTAATCGGAAAACATTCAAACTACATATAAACGCACAAAACGACGAAAAACCTGGATTTCCTCCCTATGGTGCTCTCGGCCATACAAGTGAAATTGGGGGTCGGGTTTGGTTTTCCGGCTTTTATGCACTTTAGAGGTGTTTCGGGTTGTTTTTGGATACTTTGAAAGTTTGCCATATCAATGGGTATTCATGATCTAGGGTTTAGGACTAGAATCATCCACACTAAATCAAGGAAAACCAAAAATAAGGCATTTTCTATCACAAACAAAACAACCACGACAAGCCTGGTTCAAAAGGGTCGGGGTTTCGCTTGGGCTTGGTTTAGGGTTCAAGGAAACTCAAGAAAAAGTTACTCCAAGTGTTTCCCAACATGGATTTAACAAGTTTTGGAAATGGATGAAGGTTTGGCCATGGAAAACACAAGTTTGAATCAAAACTCATATAAAATGTTTGAAATTTCGAAATCTAGGGCTTACCTTAGAGAGGTGAAAACGTCCCAATGGTAGAATGGATAGAAAGATCTCGGCGAGAGCTTTCCAACGCATCCGAAATCACGCAAAACGGACGAGAAACGAAGCTGGGGCGACGATTTCTTTCTCTCCTCTTTTTCTCTCTCTAAGCTACGGGTTTGGGGGAGAAGATGAGAAGAAAAATATGATTTTTGTCTAAATTTGGCTTAATAAAGAAGATAGTGAATAGTGTTAGGATATTTAAGAATTCCGGAAATGATGCCTACGTCATTTCTTTTACTTTTTGCTTTTAAAACGAAACTCGAAGCTCTTAAATTAATCTAAAGGTGATTAATAATTATTAATTGGCCCATTAATAATTATTAATGTCACCGAAACAAATTTAAAGTATTAAAACGATTTAAATGAATTTCGGACGAAAATAGCTACTAAAATCGAATTTACCAAATTTAAATTAATCTTAAAAGCTTTAATTAAAATAAATAATTAAAATAATAAATAATAAAAAAAATTACCCCCAAAAGTAACGGGACGTTACAGTATTGTAGGCGTTAATAGTGTCTTCATGAGCCTATTCTTCCTTCGCTTTTGTTGACGAGAAACCAAGGAAGTTGACCGCCATATATTTCTTCTCTAATCACCCGCTTCTCTTCGCCAGAGACGACGATAGTGTTAATGGTGTCTTCATGAGATTTTACTGATTCAACACAGCGGTGATCGAACCGTCGTGAATGGCGAGCCCGGTGACAGTGTTGGCGTGTTAATTCTAGAGAAGCTTCTTACAATGGCAGACATAACGTAATCGTTCGTGATGTTCATAGCTGCTGCTACATATTTTTTTTATCTATAATACACCGTTTATTAAATATGAACATGTGTATATATGGCTGCTGCCACAGGTTGGTTTATCAATCATATACCGTTTATTAAATATAAACATGTTAAACTGTGTATTTTTTTTTCTGTAATATTCGTCAAAACAATCATTTATGGCTACTGCTAAAGGTTTTCGTGGACATTTCTACATGTTGGTTTTTTAATTATACACCGTTTATTAAATATAAACATGTTAAACTATTTATGATTTGGTTTTTCAATTATTTTATTTTATTTTTTCAAACCTTGCATTTGATTTAGTTTTGTTAATTTTTTTTAAGAAAATTAATGCTTATTACTTTTTGTTTCTTTTTTTATTTATCAATTATACATAGTTTAACTTTGTTAAACTAACAGTGATTTTCTTTTAAATTTTTCAGAGTTTGAAGAAGTATGAATAACGGTCGGAGGATTATCGAAAAAGAAATAAATTTGAACTTTCCTAGAAGAAAGAAGTATTCATAAGCTTTAAGATTTTTTTGTTATAGTTTTAAAGTTTCTTCTAACTTACAAAATTTAAGGGATTTTAAAACTTTCCTTAAATCTTGCATAAATTAAGGAAAAATAAATTTGGGGTATGTTTCGTCTTTTCACGATGTAATTTAAGTTTTTCGGTGGTGGTTTTGGCTAGTTTTGATATATATATATATATATATATAAGATTATGTTTTTCTGAAATAAACAACATTAAATTGTCCATTACTTAAATTAACCCTATATTTTTTCTAATTCACATAAATACTAGGGATTGTTTATTTCATAATAAATAACTGAGGATATTAAAAAAATAAATTTTTATGCTCTAAATTTATTATAAATTTAATTTATACAACTTTTATATGATAAGTTTTAAATAGATAAAATAAGGGAACAATTAATGAAACAGTATACTTTTACTAACTAAATACTCAAATGTCATAAATTTTTAAAAATTACTCAAATAGTAGTTCAATAAAATATTGAATTAAAAAAAAGGCTAAAAACCAAAAATCCATTGAAAATAATAATTAAAAAAATAGTTCAATAATTTTATTTTATTTTATTTTAAAAGAATTTCAATAATTTATTGAACGGTTATTTGTCTAATTTTTATAAAGTTGTGACATTTTAGTAATTATTATACAAAAATATACTTTTTTAAGTCAATTTTTTAAAAGTATATTATTGATCTAAGGACAAAAACCAAAAAAATCCATTTAAAAATAATGATGAAAAAAAAAGTTCAATAATAATTAAATTCTTTTTTTAATAAAATTTCAGTAATTTATCGCTATATGAGTAGTTTTTAAAAAGTTGTGACATTTCAGTAATTAGTATGTAAAAATATACTTTTTAATACAATTTTTTTTAAAGTAAGAGGTAAATTCTTTCTAAAATAAAACCTATGAATAACCAAAAAAAATGAAAAATGAAAAATGAAATTTTAATACATATATAGAATTGTATCAGGGCCCTTGGAATTGCGTGCCAATGACTATGATCGAACCAAGGGTTTGGGGGCCCTATTCCAGTTCTCAGCTTGCACTTGTTCAAGGCCGGCCTTAAGAGGAATTCTTCCATACTTTTATATAAATTTTATTCTTATTAGATCATAAAACTTTGATGGAGCTACATATTTTATTAAATTTGATTATTTTAATAGAAAATGACTATTAAAAATTAAAGCATGTATGTGACGACCCGTCACTTTTAAATAAATTAAATTAGAAAACACAGCGGAAGTCTTTTATTTTAATAAAAATTGGCGTGATTATGTTTGAAAATAGGCTAGCCAAAAACCTGTTTACATCTTAAATTCAAACATCTAAAAACACAAGGAACATTAAGTTCCTATCAAGAGTTCAAAATGATTTATAAACATAAAAGTGAAGACAAAAGCTCTTAAGAGCCATTTACAAATATACAACTCCAAAATTATATAAAATTCACAAAACCATGTACATGGATTTTTACAACTACTTAGTCCATCTCGAAATCATCACCCTCTCGATCAAGCGCGCACCAACTCCTCTCCCACGATCCCAAACATTACCTGAAATGTTTGTAATATCATGAGCTAACAAACTAAGCCCAGTGAGAATAATAAGAATAAAAAGTAAAGATAGACCTCAAACTCGTATTCCGATTTGTGTCTAATTTACCTGACACAATCAATCCTAAAGTTCTCCAAACTCTAGGTGATTCTATTCTAAACTTTCCAAAGGATGATATTACTAACACTCGTAGTCAATCCTCATCCATTAACTTGTTATGACATAAATAAGAAAAGTAAATAACTTTGCATATAATATAACATCTCGATTCTCTTTCTCATCGATCATAAGCATGAATGCATGAGAGCATCCCGTAGGATTCGCATACGCCCTTATGCATGAAGAAGGTAACGTGGTCTATCCCGTAGGATCCATCGTTCTCCCTCCTTTTCTTTCTCACTTTCTTTTCTTTTTCTATGAAGGTGATGCGGACACTACCCGTAGGCTCCAACATTCTTCCCTCTTCATTTTCTTTCTCACTTTCTTTTCTTTTTCTGAAGGTGATGCGGACACTGCCCGTAGGCTCCAACATTCTTCCCCCTTCTTTTCTTTCTCACTTTCTTTCTTTTTCTATGAAGGTGATGCGGACATTCCCCGTAGGGTCCAACATTCTTCCCCTTCATTTTCTTTCTCACTTTCTTTTCTTTTTCTATGAAGGTGATGCGGACATTCCCCGTAGGGTCCAACATTCTTCCCCCTTCATTTTCTTTCTCACTTTCTTTTTCATGATGCGAGATGTTATGATGTAATATGATGTGTTTGAAGTAAATAAATAACGTGCGGAATTAAAGTAGACGATACAGACATAAAGTAAAAGGCATAAAGTAAATGTATAAGGTAAAAGACAAAAAGTAAATAAATGGAAACTCTGGATGAATGATATATCAATCGAACTCCGCTAACAATAATAAAAGTAGAATCAAAACACGAACGATTAATCTATTAACCATTCTAAGAACAAGCTTGGATCTTCTAACCTCCAATGATCCAACCTAAGCTTAGAAACGAATCTAACTTAGAATCTTCTAAGATTCGATACTTTCCTTGAGAACTCCTAAGTTCTCACTTAAAGGATTAACTTCTAATCCTAAGGGCACTATCTCACAACTCTCTAATCTTAGATTCAAATTCTAATCTTAGTTTCAAACTCTACAAACCTTCACACTTATTCGATTTCTATAATTACTTTAAATCCTAACTATTCTCACCTTAGCCATAAAAATAGCTTTGCTCCAAGTTTCCGAAAGCACAATCAAACAACGATCCGAAACACCTACAATTAATTACATCTAACAATTAATAAATAAACATACATCGATCAATTAACATCTAAAAGCTCAAAACAACGAACAACCCCATAAACCCCACTATGAGGCTCTCGCCCCCCCCCCCATAAAAGTGGGTCTCGGGTTTGGTTTTCCGGCTTTTAGGTACTTTAGAGGTGTTTCGAGTTGGTTTTTAGCAAATTCGATATTCCCATTTTCAATGGGTATCGATAATTAGGGTTTTTGAACATTAAGCCCTTTCCCGAATTGAATTTAAATAAACATTAATTCACTAATTTATAACCCATATTCAAATCCCAAAAGGTAAATTTCAAACGGGAAGTGTTTTGACTGAAATTCGATTTTAGGGTTATGGGAAAGTTTCCAAAAACTCTTAAAACTACTCCCGTATTTACAAACACTGAGTTTCACGGCAAGAAATCGAAAGAAAACAAAGAAAACTCCATTAAACACTATTTGGAGCTTAGGGTTTGAAACTTTACTTACCGAGAACTCCGTGGATCTCGAGAGAAAAGCACGATGGTTAGGTGGAAAAGAATCCTAGACTCGAGGGCTTTCCAATGCAACCGAAATCGAGTCGATCCGCCGAGAAACGAGCAAAAACCCAAAATCCCTCATGATAGCTTCGGCCTTGGGAGAGAAAGATGAGAGGTTTTTGGTCAACTTTGGTCAATTTCTTGATTTTTAAAGACAAATGAATAGTGTTTTGATATTTTTAAGAAATTGGAAATGACGGTTGTGTCCTTTTATGACTTTTGACTTCTAAAACGAAACCTGATGCTCTTAAATAAATCTAAAGGTGATTAATAATTATTAATTGGCCTATTAATAATTATTAATGTCACCGAAACGAAATTTAAAGTATTAAAACGATTAAAAAGAATTTTGGGCGAAATTAACTACTAAAATCGAAATTACAAAAATATAATTAATCTAAATACTTAAATTGAAATAAATAAATAAATAAATAACATTAAATAAATAATAAAATAAAAAAAAATTCACTTCAAAATGACGGGACGTTACAATGTAGAAACCTTTTCAAATTTGGTTGGAGGCAAATTTTATTCTAATAATAATTATGTCTCAACCTTTTACAAGCTCGTAAAAAAAGTATAACATTATCTACTCTTAGTCAATATTCAAAATTTTAAACTTAGTCGTAAATTCGTAAAATTTAGGCTGAGGTATATATGAAGGGATTGCAAACAAATATTGAAAAATAAATGGGATTGTTATGTGCAAACAGTATTGTAAACAACAATTGAAAAATAAATGGGATGCGCTAAAAAATGATTGAAAACTAGGGAAATATCTCATTAGAAAAGAAACCGATATTGGATGGAATCCTCAAAGAAAAACTATTAATGCAACAGAAGAATGATGGCAAAAAACAATTACAGGTAAATACACTAATTTTTTAATATTTACATATTAATTATAGTGCGATTAATCTTAATAATTTGTGTCCATGTGAATATAGGTGGTTCCAAATGTCGTAAAATTTTAAGGGGAAGGTATTGACTCAGAGTTGGCTATTAAGTATGAAAGAATGTTTACAAATATCATTGCAAATGGAAATTATGCTTGGACACCTTCTTCTGGATCACTTCCAACAAATGATGAAGCATTTAAGGATGACGTTAATCCACTTGAAAGTAGTGATGACTCAGATGATGCTATGCAAGAACATAGTTTATAAGAAAATACTAGTGCAAGGATAAGGAAGAGAGTAAATAAGGGGAAAGCTAAAAAAAGTTGGGAGGTGCTGGAAAACTCTCACAACAAATTGATCAATTTATTTATATAGTTCAAATAAGGAACAAATCAATAACAGACAATCTTCCGAATTGTGGTATTATTGAAATAATGGTTGTGGTTAATAATTTACCTGGAATGCAAGTTGGAAGTGACTTATGGTTGTTTACAACAAGACTTTTCTTAATTAAAGAGAAAAGAGAAAAGAGAAATGTCTCTTACTATGGGAGAACCTGAGACAAAACTTCAATGGCTCAACTATGAAAAAGTAGGATTATGATTGCCTTCTAATTTTTGTCTATAATTTTACTCAGACATTTGTTTATTCAGTATTTATCTTTTATTATGACATTTGTTGATTTAATATTAATATTTAATTATTGTTTTGACATTTATTTATTGATTATTTAATTATTGTTATGATATCTGTTTATTTATTATTCTATCATTTTTGTGATATTTGTTTGTTTATTATTCAATATTAGTAAGTTATATATTAGTAATGTTATTTAATTGATTTTTATTATACCTTAAGTAATGATTTACAGGATATTACATGGATATGCAAGAGAACAATGAAGAATTTGACATACTTATATGTATATTAACTCGAGCTATTGAGTATTATTATGTGACATATGTTCACAAAACTCCTCATATGAATTCAACACAGACAGGTAATATCTGGTTGATGGAAATATTGAAAGGAAATGAAAATCAATGTCATAGTATGTTCAGAATGAAAAAAGATGTATTCGTTCACTTGTGTGATGAATTGCAAATGAATTATGGTTTAAAAGGTTCTAGGAGATTATGTGCAGCTGAAATGTCAAGGATGTTTTTACATATTCTTGGACATAGGGTAAGTAATAAGCTAGAACAAGAGCAATTTCAACATTCAGGTGAAACTGTAAGTAGATATTTTTCTAAATTATTGAACACTGTATGTAAGATGGTTATCAATTTAATCAGCCACGTGATCCAGAGTTTAAAGACATTTCTAAAGAAATATTACGAGATTCAAGATATATGATATATATATATATATATATATATATATATTTCTCTATTGCATTAGCATTGCATTAGGATTGCATTGGAGCAATTGAAAGGAGTACATGTCCATGCCTCAATTCCCGTTGAAGATCAAGTGTTGTACATTGGAAGAAACAGAATACCAACTAAAAATATAATGGCTGTTTGTAATTTTGATATGCAATTTATCTTTCCATATGCTGGTTGGGAAGGAACGACTCATGATGTAAAGATTTTTATGTCAGCTTTACGCAATCATAATTTAAATTTTCCTAAACCACCAGAAGGTAACACTCATTATTATAAATAAAATTATCATAATATAACTTTTTAACTTTGAATAATAATACATTTACCAAGTAACAGGTAAATATTATAAAGTAGATGCAGGATCCCCTCAAATGAAGGGGTTTTTGGGACCATATAAAGGAGAAAGATATCATCTTTCTGAAATTGTTCAAGGTAGTCAACCAATGGGTTATCAAGAAGTTTTCAACCAAGCACATTCTTCTCTTAGAAGTGTCATCAAACCGACTTTTGGAATGTGGAAGAAGAGATGGAAAATCCTGAGAGATATGTCTAATTATCTTTTTACAAAGCAAGTGAAGATAATTATTGCAACTATGGCGTTGCACAACTACATAAGGATACACGATCGATCTGACTATCATTTTAATAGGTGATTTAAAATTTAATTTAGACGAATTCAATTGATTAATGGTCAATTAGAGAAGTTAATTTAATGTATTGAAGCTGCTGTCATGAAGAAGCTAAATTCTTTTTAAAATGTCATTTCAACGTAATGATTTTTTTTTAGAATGCATTTTTACATTTTATCCGTATGCATTTTGAATTTTTGGATCGTGAAATCTGTGACTATAAATTTTTTTAGTTTTATACCTTTGTGTAGACACCGTGCTAGTTTACATGGTTTAATAGGTGATTTAATTGGCAATTTGATGGAATATATATATATATATATATTTTGTAGAAATTTAAAGGTGTAATGTAATATTGAATGTCTACCCTTGTAACTAACTCTATACAGGGAGTAGCTTGTAGGAGCTCTCGAATTCTCCTTTTCTTCCAGTTTGATAAATGCGCAAAGCACACTTGGTAGAGTGGTAAAACTCATTCCTTGTAACTGTGACAGTGGGAGTTTGAATCCCACCATTCTAAAATACACCTTCTCACAACCTTGAAGCTTAGCAACCACCATCTAAGGCTAACTTTTGTTGTGCCGGCAACACATTTATTTACGAGAAATTTCATTGGGTAGCAGAATTTTTAGCAATTTTTTTAAATATAGCAGTTTTAAAAAGTATTTGCAAATATAACAGATTTTTAAAAACCCTCATTCATGTGATTAGAGATATCAGTGATAACTTATAAAATAATCAGTGATTCATGAACAAAAATCAAGATATCAGTTGATTACTAATGAGTGATTACTTGTGAAGATATCACTGATTACTAGTGGCATTTTTGTAATATTTTAGGTGTGAATTTAATTTTTCTGCTATTTTTGCAAATATGTTTTTTTACTACTATTTTTACAAATATTAGACCTATTTTTGCTATTTTTGCAAGAGCCCCTTTATTTACCATAATCAATCTAGGATTAATATTAAAAAAAATATTCATGTTAATAAATATTTTTATAAAAATAAAGTCATACATTGAAATTTCACTTAATTAATTAATTAATGTTGTTCACTTCTTCGAATGATTGTGCATTACTAGAATTCAAGACTATGCTGGGACTAATCTTAAATAGATAATTCAGAAAGAAATAATTATTTATCTTACACATCCGTCTTATAAAAATGAATATTAATATCTAAACAAGTAAAATTATGTTTACGTTAACACGTATGTCCGTAGCGTTATTAGAACTCGAGACTATTCTGGAACTAATTTGAAATATATAGTTAAGAAATAAATAATTATTTATCTTACACATTGATTTTATAAAAAGGAAAATTAATATCTAAACAAGTAAAATTATGTTTACGTTGACACGTGTCTCCGTAAAAATGTAATCCGATTATATAGAATATCTCTCCCCACTATCACATTCAACAAACAAAATTTAATTTTGAAATTGCATATTTACATAGGACCCTGTAACGCGGCAGAGCATATGTAAAGAACAAACCGCATTTCTAATATACTAATAACCGACATCGTTACTGGCTTCTAACTGGGCAGAAATTGCAGCAGCTTCCCTTTAATTTCCCTTTTCATTTATTCTTCATGTCTATCTAATCTCCTCCATAGTCATCGTTTACTCTGCAAGTGCATGCATGAGTTGTATATTAGGTGTTTTTTGAAATAATAATAATAATAATAATAATAAATTAATCAATCAATTAAGCTTTTAACATTCTTTAGATTAATTAAGAATTTGTTTGATTATTATTTTATTTTTACAACAAATTTATGACATTCTTTTTTTATTTAAAAAAAAGTATTAAAATAATTTTTTTAATAGTTATGATATACAAAAATGACACTTCCATAATTGATATTTTCAAAAATAGTAAATGTGACGACCCTACTCCTTTTAAAACACATTAACATAACGCAGTGGAAGACAACATTTTTACAGAAAATTCGCATGGTTCCATTTAAAAATCGAACTAACCAAAACCTATTTTACATGGTTCACATCAGAGAAAAATGGAAAATGCGCATTTCCTAAGTTTAAGAAAACATAAACTGCATCATATTAAGTTTAAAACTCAAAACAACGCTCTCTCGAGCTCAAGTCACAAACTAAACAAGTTTACAAAACATCCAAAAGACTAGCATTCCTCGATGCCGCAAATCCATATCCCGGACTCATCGCACGACCAGTCAAGCAGCACCACGACCACTACCCTGACCACATCCACGAGGCGTACCTGTAAAGATTGTAGCGTACCAACATTTGCATAAAACTAGTGAGAATAAAATGAATTCAAGTGAATCTATGGACCGAAGTCCTTATTGGAAATAGTGTCCAAAAATTTAATCGAGTAACTACTACAAACAAGAACTTAACCACAAAACCGAGCACATTTACAATGAGATTATACAGCCATTCACAATTCAGAACGAACATACGAAGAAATAAATATGATAGGCACAGTTAAAGCCAGTCCTAACTACCATGTCAAAATCACAATCTTCCATTGTCACTTCGCGTATAACAAATCTATAGTCACCGTGATTATGTTGTCGCCCTACGTATAACAACGCTATAGTCACTGTACTTATATTGTCACCATAGTCACTATTGTCACCATACATACATTGTTACCATAGTCACTATTGTCACCATTCATATATTGCACCATAGTCACTGTAGTCACCATTGTCACGACGGTTTCTATTCTATCAAAACTCTTAAAGTAAATAGAGAATTAACTAGGAGGATGCCTAACGCATACTAGGACTATCCCCTTCCTTTTTCCCCTCAGAAGTCTACATCCCGAACCGTCACATACAGTCTCAACTACCAAGCCTATTAAACTTCAAAGTTCACATTACTCACCAAAACTTGATTCCAACCAATGAGGATAGCCTCGTCTAAATGCACTTTCCTTCGCTAAATACACTTCCAACCTCATTATCCTTCTATACAACTAAGTCCCTTAACCTCGATCCAACTAATTCGTCAAGTAATCTGAACCCATAAAAACACTTTAGCTCATTTTAAACTCACCTTTAGGAAGCGTAGGAAAACCGTCACTCGTTGGATGCGTGAACGGTTGCTTGCGGATCAAACTTACAAGTAAAGTATATAACTAAACGTATTAATTACCACATCAAACGATCTAATTACTAAAAAAATGTCAAAACAGCCAGGTAAAACAAGGGGTTCTCGGCCAAGGTAAAGGAAAAAGGGTTCGGTTTCTAATTTCCGATTCTTGGTACATACGAGGCATTCTGAGATGTTAAAAGTATCAAAGGGAAACACTTTTAGAAGTTTACAAACATGAATTTCCCACAAAAAACTCAAGGAAAACAGAAGTTGAATAAGGAATTAAACACCAAAAACAGTTACGGTTTGAAGCAAATTCAAGGGGCTCGGGTTTTCATTCGACTCGAGTTTTCGGTCAAGGGAATCAAGCTTCATTTTAAGTGGTTTCCTTAGCTAGAAATGACAACTAACACAAGGGGAAAAGGAATTGGAGCTTGATTCAAAATTGGAAAAAGGATAAACATAATTTACCTATTTTTCTGAAACCTTTCTCACCTCATAACTTCCGGATCTTGGACGGTTCAGCTCGATTTGATGGGATGGGTAAAAATCTTTCATCGAGATCTTTCCAACGAGTCAAGAATTAATGGAAACGGTCAAGAAACAATGACGAAATCCCGGGATCTCTCTTTTCCTTCTTGGCCGTGGTTGGGGGGTTGTTTTGGGCTTGCTCACGGGTTGGGGGGAGTTTGGTTTTTTTTTCCCTTTGCATATATGAATTTACCTATATATATATATATATATATATATATATATATATCTTGGTAAAAGACTAAAGTGGCCCCCCTCCCATTTCCTTAAGAAATTACTCCCGAGTGCTCGTTATTTTACGTTTCCAAATATGAATTAGCTCAACTGCTACTAAGCTAACTAAAATGACACATCGATTATTATTTGATGGTTAATAATCGTTAGCACAATCGGTTCTAATTAAATGTTTCTAACGGAAATAATATTAACGAAAGAACTTGAGCTTGAAAAAATATTTACTAAATTAAACTTCTAAACAAACAAACAAGCAAAAAAAAAATAATATTAGACTAAATAAAATAAAATAAAATTCACTTCAAAAGTAACGGGGCGTTACAATCTATCCTCCTAAAAAGGACTTTTCGTCCCCAAAAAGTAAGCTTCTTGGGAGAAAAGAATAGTATACTTAGCCTATAATCGAATAACGCAAAGGCAGAGTGTCCTATAAAGGTCAAAGTACCTGTAACCACGATGTCTGATACCTCGAGATCCTCCTGAGTAGCGACAAACACCCTAGCCTGCTGCTGGTTCTGAGGTGGTGGTATCTATTGTTGGTTAGGTGATATGAATCATAACACTTCACTTACTCATGGAAAGCTAGATGATGGAGCTAATGTTGGAAATGATCAAGGGGAGCTAAATCTGCCAATTGAGCCAATAATAAGATCAAAGAATAAGAAATTGAAGCTAGCTTTGATTCAACATGTCCAAACATATTTGAAGGAAATCAAAGAGGAAATCCTAGAAATGAAGGGTTTAACATACAATTTGGGGACAATTCAACTACAAAAAGATTCACAAGCTCAAAATTGTCCGTTTGAAGACTTTTCCTGAAATTTAGGAAAATCCCTAAAATTTAGGAAATGGATCCCTAAATTTTAGGCCATGTGACACTTTCCATTTCTAGATACTTTATGTTGAGAGCTTTAAGATGATGTAAAGAAATGGAAGATCCAAGTAGTGTAGGTTTATTAGATATGCAATTTAAATTTCCTAGAGTAGGATTAATTTTTTTGATGACTCATCATGGTGATGTCATGATAAGATCATCCTTATCAGCTTTTTATCTCATATTTTCGAATTTAGTGTCATATTAGAAGTAGGAGACTTTACTTTTCGCCTATTTAAAGGCATCCTTATTCATTAATAAAGGCAGATTATCATTATTCAAGAAAACTTGCTTATTTGCATGATTTGGCTTAGAAGACCATTCTCTTCTTCATCTTTTGTAATTCTTGCTTAGGATTGCATGTTTTAGAGCATTAAAACAATTCTGATCACATTGTTTTTGGAGTGTTCGAATCTTGGGGTAAGAAGTCATTCTTGTTTCAAGATCATAGATCATAAAGGTAGCCTAATTCCTTAACTCTTTCCTTTGAGTTTTTACTACTGATTTTGTGGGTTCTTGTTTCTTCATCTAGGGTTCTTCTTTTGAAGGGTTCTTGGTAAGTTTCTAAGGTTTTTCATATCATTAGGCCTAGCTTGGTATCTACCCCAGTTTGGCATCGTCCTTGACCCTGGATTTGATTCTGGCCCTGTCTCATACCCTGAAACTATTTCTAGCCTTAGCCTCACTCACTATGCTTCCCTGAGGTCTGAAATTTAGGGTAGTTTCGTCCAACATGTCCCAACTGGCCACAATGATAAAATTCCTTCACTCCACACACCTTGAAATGATGCTCCGCACAAGTATAACAGTAAGGCATTGGTGGCACCTGAGCCCTAGGCTGGCTCATCTGTCCGAAGTAAACATGCGATCAAGCCGATACTCCGCTCCTACCCTGAAATTGGTTCTGCGATTGAGTCCCTCGACAGGTTGGTTGTTCTCAGCCTTCCTTTTCTGCGATGAAGACTGTGCGACTCCCAACTCTGCTTTCTTTTCGGAAGGTCCGATATCTAATGCCAAGGCATGGCTCAGTGCCTTCGCATAGGTGGCGGGTCGTAAGGCTCGTACTTGTCCCCAAAGATTTGTTCTCAAGCCCATGATGAACCTTTTCTTCTTGTTTTCAGGGTTGGCGATGTGGCCCTTTGCGAACCTAGATAACTGGTCAAACTCTCTCTCGTACTCCACCATGGATTAGTCTCCTGTTTTAAGGTAAGAAACTGTACTTCCAACTGGTCCCTGATGTCCTCCAGGTAGTATTTACTAAAAAACTTCTCCCAGAAAATCTCCCAAGTAACTATCAATTCCGAGTCCAGAGAACGAAATAATCCCTCCTACAAAAACAATGCGTCATCGATCAGTGAGTAAGTCCCGCAATGGACCTTCAAATGCTCGGGGAATCGGATGGAGCCAAGTACTCTCTCCACTCTCGTGCCCCATCTCTCGGCAAGTGTCGGACTTGAAGGGATGATTTACTAAATTAGCGAAATTTATTTAGTAACACAAATTAACACTTAATTTAGGATCTATTAATATCATGCAATTTGTGATAAAAACACGAAGAACATGCTTATATTTTCGAAAATTAAAACCGGAACTTACATTGACTAATTAATGGAGAATCGGTTGGAGGTTTCTTTACAGCATCAAATCCTCAACAACACCGGATCTTCTACGCTATATCCCGATCGATCAAACGAAATCCGATTGTGGGATCGAACTTAAGAAGAAATTGGGAAGAAGAAAAATATTTTTCTTCCCAATGGCCTATGAAAATCGGCAATAGGGGAGGAGAGGAGGAAGAGAGAATTCTGAATTTCTAAGGAATTGAATTGTGTGAAATATGAATGACCCAACCCTCCTATTTATAGGAAAATAGGAATCCTAATCCCATTAGGATTAATCTATAGAGATAAATACAAAAAGAAAAAAGATTATCTCTTTCCTTTATCTTGCAATTTCGAAAATACCATAGATAAATAGGAGATTATTTTATTTTCTTTATTTTTATTTATCTTGGGTAAATAAATCTATGTAATTATTTTAGGAATAATTCAAACAATTATCTCTTCCTAAAATACATGTCATGGCCGAAAATTGGCTTAATAATTAATAAATAATTCTAATTTATTTAATTAATTATTTTGGGCCAATTTCAATTGGGTTCATTAATCCAATTGGGCTTCAAATTCTCTCTTAAATTAATAAGTCCAACTTAATTAATTTATTTATTAATTACCATTTAAATAAAATATTTTATTTAAACAATTAATAATATTAATATTTTCTCCCGACTAAATATTATCAAATTATATTTAATTATTAATTTCCATTTAAATAATTTTCATTATTTAAATAATTAATAATAAATATTTTAATTATTAATTTCCATTAAATAAACTCATTATTTAATTAATAATTTTATTGATAACATTTTATTATTAATTAATTAATTTTTAATTATTAATTCCGTTCAAATAAAATTTATTATTTAAACAGTTAATAATTGTTAATTAATTTCAAATTATTAATTACCATTTAAATATACTCAATATTTAAATAATTAATCGTATCTAATTAATAATATTTCATTATTAATTTCATGTTTAAATAAACTCATTATGTAAAAAATTAATAATGTTTATATTAATAACCGTTTAAATATACTCAATATTTAAACAATTAATATTGCCTATTTTAAGTAATTCACTTTACTTAAAATTTCCATTTCTTCTACTTCATTTCACGACTACGATATTTGGGCTAGCATAGGGACCCGATGGACCTATAGATCATGGGCTTAATAATTAGTCAATTATGTGATTAACACATAATCAGTTAATTACTTATTATCTAACTATGAATAATTCCACTATAGATTCATAGCTGAACTCCCCTCACTATAGATGAGTTATGTCCATTTAGTTTATCTTTTATTTATATCTGTGATATATCCTTCACGTGGAACCCTCATAATTACAGGCGGATAAATTTACCGTTTTGCCCCTGTAATTACCGCTTTATCCTTGTGTTCCCACTGATTTCCCGATGAACTTTATCTTTAGTCGAACTAGAGGTAAGATACTTCTGTGATCAATAGAAGTCGTGACGTCACTTGTTCATGTCTCGAATCAGTACATCAAGGGAGTTTTCTAAAGTTCCTAAAATGTTTAGGTATCGCACTGATACCGTTAATTTATAGGAAAGTTATGAATTCCATCTCGTGAAAATGAGTTCCCAGCTACTTATCTAGTCATGTTCCCAAAACAGGAGTGTATTGAGCATTCTTACAGATCGCTCTCAACCATGTGAATCAAAGAGCATAACTCCACAAATAGAAGTCCGCATTTCACTCAGGATTGAGATCTATCACGGTTGATAAACTTAGTTTGATATTCGATTATTTCTCGTAAACGGTATTAATGAGAAATTTGATCGAACATCGTGGTCCTGTCTTATACAATCAACATTGCATATGATACTTCCATTTCATGTCTCCCACATGAATTATCAGGATTTGATCATTTGTCTATAAATAAAATGTGAAGCTATCAACAATGTTACCAGGATAAGGTTCCCAAACGTTATCCGTTTACTGTAGACACGTATAAGTTACTCATCTCGACTTTAATCCTCTCGTATGACTCACATACTAAGTCATGATTTCATAAGAGTGACTTAGGGTTTTACTATTTGAATGTTTGATATTTATATATTTCCATATGTTCCTAATATCATTAATTGAATCAATCTAGATAATATAAAGAACTTATGTTTATTTATTTAATTTATTCTTAATAAATTATTATTATTAAATAATTACAAGTTCTAGGACACCATTCCTAACAAGACCAGTAAAAGTCCCGTTGAACTCGAACGGTGCATGCTTGCTATAATCCTTCAAAATCTTAGCAACATCATCAACCCTAGGTAAAGCTGCTACCGGATCACACACTTTTGCAGGTAGAATAGCGTGATCAGCACCACCTCTTCCACCCCGTAGTAAATCTATGTAGTCCTCCTATGAGATAGTAACATTTTGCCCTTGCCTAGGCGGCGGGTCGACTGAGGGCTCATTCTCTAGCCCAACATTGCCCGGAGCTGCACCTTCAGTGCCAACATGATCCACAGGGGGTGGCGGTAGTGGATTGACGACTCTAGGCCGACCCCACCCCTATGCTGCAACCGGGTTTGCCCCATTACTTTAGAAGTGAATTTCACTTTATTTAGTCTAATATTAATTTGTTTTGCTTGTTTGTTTATTTAGAAGTTTAATTTAGTAAATAATTTTTCAAGCTCGAGTTCGTTCGTTAATATTATTTCTATTAGAAACGTTTAATTGGAACCAAGTGCACTAACGATTATTAACCGCCAAATAATAATCTATGGGTCACTTGAGTTAGCTTAGTAGCAGTTGATCTAATTCATATTTGGAAACGTAAAATAACGAGCACTTAGAACTAATTTCTTAAGGAAATGGGAGGAGGGGTACTTTAGTCTTTTACCAAAGGGAAAAAAAACCAAACCCCCCCCCCCAACAAGTGAAAAATCCCAAAACAACCCCCCACCCACGGCCAAGGAGGAAAAGAGAGTTCCTCCCGGGAATTCATCATCGTTTCTCGACTGTTTCTGTTGATTCTTGATTCATTGGAACGATCTCGACAAAATATGTTTACCCATCCCATCAATCGAGCACAACCGTCCAAGATCTGGAAGTTACGAGGTGAGAAAAGTTTTAGAAAAATGGTGTCCAAGATCATGTTTTTCCCTTTTCCAATTTTGAATCAAGCTCCAATTCCTTTTTCGCTTCTGCTAATTGTGATTTCTAGCTAAGGAAAACAATTAAAACGAAGCTTGATTCCCTTGACCAAAACCCCGAGTCGAACGAAAACCCGAGCCCCTTGAATTTGCTTTGAACCGTGACTGTTTTTGGTGTTTAATTCCTTATTGAATTTCTGTTTTTCTTGAGTTTTTGGTGGGAAATTCATGTTTGTAAACTTCTAAAAGTGTTTCCCTTTGATACTAATATGGTATAGGCTACTTTGAACACCCATAATGCCTCGTATGTACCAAGAACCAGAAATTAGAAACCGAACCCTTTTTCCTTTACCTTGGCCTATAACCCCTTGTTTAACCGCGTTATTTTGACATTTTTTTAGTAATTAGATCGTTTGATGTTTGGTAATTAATACGTTTAGTCATGTACTTTACTTGTAGGTTTGATCCACGAGCAACCGTTCCAGATCCGATGAGTGGCGGTTTTCCTACGCTTCCTAGAGGTGAGTTTAAAATGAGCTTAAGTGTTTTTATGGGTTCGAATTACTTGACGAATTAGCTGGATCAAGGTTAAGGGACATAGTTGTATAGAAGGATAATAAGGTTGGAACTGTATTTGGCGAAGGAAAGTGCATTTAGACGAGGCTATCGTCATTGGTTGGAATCAAGTTTTGGGGAGTAATGTGTGAACTTTGAAGTTTAATAAGCTTGGCAGTTGAGACGGTGTGACAGTTTGGGGTGGAGACTTTCGAGGGGAAAAAGGAAGAAGATAGTTCTAGTATACGTTAGGCATCCTCCTAGTTAATACTCTATTTACTTTAGGAGTTTTGATATAATAGAAACCGTGGTGACAATGGTGACTACGGTGACTATGGTGAGAATGTATGAATGGTGAGAATGTATGTATGGTGACAATGGTGACAATATAATTACGGTGACTATAGCGTTGTTATACTCAGGGTGACAATATAATTATGGTGACTATAGCGTTGTTATACGCAGGGTGACAATATAATCACGGTGACTTATAGCGTTGTTATACACAAGGTGACAATGGAAGATTGTGATTGTGACATGGTAGTTAGGACTGACTTTAACTGTGCATTTATTTCTTCGTATGTTCATTCTGAATTGTGAATGGTTGTATAATCTCATTGTAAATGTGCTCGGTTTTGTGGTTAAGTGCTTGTTGGTAGTAGTTACTCGATTAAATTGTTGGACACTATTTCCGATAAGGACTTCGGTCCATAGATTCACTTGAATTCATTTTATTCTCACTAGTTTTATGCTAATGTTGCTACACTAAAATCTTAACAGGTACGCCTCGTGGAAGAGGTCAGAGTGCTGCTTGACTGGTCGTGCGATGAGTCCGGAATATGGATTTGTAGCATTGAGGAATGCTAGTTTTTTTGGCTGTTTTGTAAACTTGTTTAGTTTGTGACTTGAGCACGAGAGAGCGTTGTTTTAAATTTTAAACTTAATATGATGTAGTTTATGTTTTCTTAAACTTAGGAAATGCGTATTTTCCATTTTTCACTGATGTGAACTATGTAAAACAGGTTTTGGTTAGTTCAATTTTCAAATGGAACCATGCGAATTTTTTGTAAAAATGTTGTCTTCCGATGCGTTTAGGTAAAAGATTTAAATTTTCAAAAATGGTATTTGTTTGACTTAGATTAACCAATCTCAACCTGATATTAACCATTCTCTATTTGAGAAATGCCATTATTGAAATATTTGAAAACATTTTCTATTTTAAATATACTCATAAAAATGTGTCATCTATTGAAATTTCTCTATATTGTAATATTATGAAAAAATAGGTACACTATTATTGTGAGATATATGATTAAATCGACATTTACCCATTAGCTTAAGCTTTTGGGTATAGTGGTGGTTTAACATATTTAATATGGTATCAGAGCATGAGGTTCTGAGTTCGAACCCTGCTATGACTTTTCCTCCCCCATTTAAATTCCACATGCTTGGGTTTTGTGCAAAATATTCAAGCCTTCATGTGAGGGGGAGTGTTAAGATGTATGATTAAATCTACATTCACCCAATTTACTTAAGCTTTCGGGTCTAGTGGAGATTTAACATATTTAATACGGTATCAAAACAGGAGGTCCTGAGTTTGAACCTTTGTAATGATATTTTCTCCCCATTTTAGTCCCACGTGTGGGTCTTGTGAAAATATCTAACCCCACATGTGAGGGGGAGTGTTGAGATATATGATTAAATTTACTCTCACCCATTGACTTGCTTTTGGGTCTAGTGGTGATTTAACATATTTAATAATTATCACTAATAAACGTGTCTTTTAAATTAAAGAAAATAAAATGTAAAATGAGTAAACTCAAGATGTTTTCTTTAGTTATTTAGAATGATATATTTAAAAACAGATTTGTTAGCAAAGGAAATTAGGAGGAGGGGTTTATTTTTAAAATTAGGAGGTGGAGGGTTTTGGGAGTAAATGTAGGAGGTGGAGGGGGGTAATTGCAATTAGCTTTTAGTTATGAAAGTGATGGTAAAAATCCTAAGAATGTTAAGAAATGATTAAGTGGTATTGGAGAATTATGGTTAAGAAGATATTTGAAACCTCCATTAATGGAGTATTCCTAGCTTTAGTATTATGAACTCTATAATGTCTTGTATGGAGGAACTATGATTTCTGGATTTTTTTTTGATGTTATATGTATGTGTTATATAAGGGAAACTCAATGGAAGTTCAATTGGGAGAGTTTATGATAAAGCCAATTTTGGCCAAAATTGTTACCTTAAAATCATGTAGTTTCGGGACTTTTTCTCTAAGCGGGTGTGAGATTTTGGTGTAGTATTATAACTGATTGTGATGTGAATATTAACTTATGTATTTGGGTGGATTAACTTGTTGTACGACAAGGAAGATCGGTGATCCACGGGGCCAACTATGAAGGTGAGAACACAAAGAATCGAAGGGGTGATTCGCGTTGTATTCACGATTCTTTCTAAGCTATCTTGGAAATGGATTTATATGGTTGTGAGTAATGGTGGCTTGTGATATACGTTTGGTAAGGTGATGGGAATAAGAGAAGTAACAGGAAGAGGTGTTGACTCCGGCATTGGTTTAAAGGGCCGAAGAGCTAGTTAGCTCAAAACCAGATTATGTTATGACTAGTTGTTCCCAAAAGCATGCTTACTTGTTTAATACTTGGGTTCTTAGTCCATGATCGAGTCATATACTGATTTGGGGCTATAATTATACATACTTGACATGTTTTTTGATTTCGGTTTGATGGATAACTTGCAAATAAGTTAGTAAAAGAAATGTTTGGAATGTGAACTATGAGTTATGTGAATTTTGAGCATGATGCGTATAATAATTGAGTCATATACTGCTTAGAGGAATTTTCCTATTTATGCTCATTGTATTGAGGTTTCGTTATATGATGTTTACTGAAATAAAGTATGCCAATTTTACTTCATCTCATAACACTTCATTCATGCATAGCATATGATCGATTTGTGGCCATGAGGTCGTAACCCATGTAATGGTGAGTGATTGTTGGCCGTTACACGTGGTTACCGTGGCAGTGATGTTGTGTAGCTCCGAGGTGCTATGTGGTGGATGGCTCAAATGTTAGCGGTTACTGTGATAACCTAGAGGTTGATAAAGCTATGGCTCGGATGTTGTTTTACCATAGAAATTGGGCGTATTGAGATGTCGTGTCTTGTGACTGTGATGTGATTTGGGGCGTAGTGTGATGTTGGGTTGTGATGGTATAGCTTGTGAACTAAAAAGGAATGGTAATTGTGATACGTGAAATGTGTTAATTGCTTGACTAAAGCACGGGTTGAAAGGATTATGGTTTGATTATCATTATCCATACACGTTGCGTTGCTCGTTATTTACAACTTTAAACATGTCATTTCTTTTTGTGCATTTTATTATGACCATTCCGCATCACCGTTCATATTCTTTTTTTTTCACTGAGTGCCATACTCAAATGTTCAACGAAACACCTTTCAGGTATCGCTAGAGGACTAGGACGCATAGCGGCAGGTGGTGCTCATTGAGGATTGTGATGAAGACTTTGGATGGGTCTTCAGACACGCGAGTCACGTCTATGGGTTGTAGTTTTTTGATGATGTTTTCAGAGTTTGGTTTTTAAAACACTTTTATGTAAATATGTGTAAAAGACTTATGTTTTGTAATAACTCCACCACGGTGCACCGCGACCTCTTTACCACGTATTTTATGACTTTTACTATTTGGTTGATAACTCTGAACTCCTTCAGGTTTACATATCGTTACGTGTTTTCCATATCCGATTTTTCATTGTCTTGTCTTAGAATTAACTAAACTATGATTAGTCCTTATTTCCGTTTGCGTACTCGTGTCCTAGGCTTTTAACATAAGTCGGGTCGTCACAGAAACTAAAATGTTGTAATGCAATATAAAGAAGTATGAAATCCGATTATGAAATGTAAACTTGTAAAGACCCAACTCTTTATTTTCGAAATAAAATATAATTAAGGCAAGCAGAAGACTTTTAAACAATAAAACCTATCAAATAAGAGGGGATAAACCCATAATAATTTCAAAAGTGGGATGCACATCCCTTTTCCTTATAAATAAGTTCAAAGCATTCAAGGGTTTTCAAATTCATAACTTCAATATGAAAAAAATTTGAGTAAAGTGAAATTCTCTCATGAGCTCAAAAAACAAGTCAAATAAATAAATAAAGCATAAACCGTCCATGCACCCATAAAACATCTATAGTCAATCTCCGTCATCAATCCTCGAGATCAAGCTGCACCCGCTCTACGGCCACGATTGCTACCACGTTCCCCACCTCAAAAGTATTATCATGAGCGAAAACACCCAGTGAAGATAAACGGAAAGTAAAGTAATTTTAGTTCCCAAATTTAAATCCGAATTTGTGTCCAAAGACCATATTAACTCTATACATCCCAATTCAAACAACGAATCCATGATCTTTTTCTATGAATTGTGTAACGTCCCGTTATTTTGAAGTGAATTTTTTTATTTTATTTTATTATTTAATATTGTTTATTTATTTCAATTTAAGTATTATTTTAATTATTATTTTTGTAATTTCGATTTTAGTAGTTAATTTCGCCTGAAATTCTTTTTAATCGTTTTAATACTTTAAATTCGTTTCGGTGACATTAATAATTATTAATAGGCCAATTAATAATTATTAATCACCTTTAGATTTATTTAAGAGCTTCAGGTTTCGATTTAGAAGTCAAAAGTCATAAAAGGATGCAACCGTCATTTCCAATTTCTTAAAAATATCCAAACACTATTCATTTGTCTTTAAAATCACAAGTTTGACCAAAGTTGACTATTTCTTCTCCATTTTTCTTCTCTTGGCCATGGCTATCAAGGAGGGATTGGGGGGATTTTGGGTTTCGTTCGTTTCTCGACAGATCGACTCGATTTCGGTTGCATCGGAAAGCCCTTGAGTCTAGGATTCATTTCCACCTAACCATCGTGCCTTTCTCTCGAGATCCACGGAGTTCTCGGTAAGTTTATCTTGAAACCCTAAGCTCCAAATAGTGTTTTAATGGAGTTTTCTCTTTGATTCTTCGATTTCTTGTCGGGAAACTCGATGTTTGTAAATACGGGAGTTGTTTTAAGAGTTTTTGAAAACTTTCCCATAACCCTAAAACCGAGTTTCAGTCAAAACCCTTCCCATTTGAAATTTATCTTTTGGAGTTTGAATATGGGTTATTAATTAGTGAAATAATGTTTATTGTAATTTAATTCGGGAAATTACATATTGTTCAAAAACCCTAATTATCAATACCCATTGAAATCGGGAATATCAAAATTGCTTGAAACCAACTCGAAACACATCTAAATTGCCTAAAAGCCAGAAAACCAAACCCGGGACCCACTTTTCATGGGGGGACCGAGAGCCTCTTAATGGGGTTTGTTGAGTTTTTCGTCGTTTTGTATGCTTAGATGTTGTTTGATCGATATGTGGTAATTTATTGATTGTTAGATATAATTCTATTTGTAGGTGGTTTGAACTTTGCTTGATCGCTCTAACGGAGGTTGGGAGCGAAACCTTATTTGGCTAACGTGAGAATAGTTAGGATTTAAAGTAATTTTAGAAAGCGAATAAGTATGTTGATATGTAGAATTAGAAACCAAGACTAAGATTCGAATGGAATCTAAGATTAGAGGGAAGTGAGTTTGTGCCCTTAAGATTAGGAATTAATCCTTGAGAACTTAGGAGTTCTCGAGGAAAACTTTGAATCTTAGAAAATTCTAAGTTAGTTTCATTTTGAAGCTTAGGATGGATCATTGGGAGTTAGAAGATCCATACTTTTAAATAGAACGGTTAAGGAACTTGAATGTACAACCTTGGATCTTATTTGGAAGTTTAGAATCCTTGGAAGATAAAGATCATACTTTAGTATGTAATGGTTCTATGGTTTACTTGTCGTTCTTCCGAAAGTTACTATCTATTTATTTTATGTCTTTTACTTTATGCCCCTTTACTTTTTGCTTGTTTCGGCTACTTTAATATGTGTACTTTACGTTTATTTACTTTTGCGAGCATATCATAACATCTCGCACCATAACATATTGCACCATAACATCTCGCATCATTGAAACGAAGGAGAGAATGTTGGACCCTTCGGGGAATGTCCGCATTGCCTTCAGAGAGAGAAAGAAAAGAAGGAGAGAATGTTGGACCCTTCGGGGAATGTCTGCATCGCTTTCTGAGAAAAAGAAAGGAAAGTGAGAAAGAAAAGAAGGAGAGAATATTGGACCCTACGGGGAATGTCCGCATCGCCTTCAGAGAAAAAGAAAATAAAGAAAGAAAGAAAAGGAGGGAAGAATGTTGGACCCTTCGGGGAATGTCCGTATCACCTTCTTCATTCATTTCATGCATAAAGGGCGAATGCGTATCCTACGGGATGTTCTCATTACCTTCATGCATGTGATCGATGGAATAGAGAATCGAGATGTTATATTTATGCAAAGTTTATTTACTTTTCTTATTTTTGTTGTAATAAGTTAATGGATGAGAATTTGACTACGAGTGTTAGTAATATCATCCTTTGGAGATTATAGAATGAAATTACTTAAAGTTTAGAGAACTTTAGGATTGATTGTGTCAGATTAATTGGACATAAATCGGAATACGAGTTTGAGGTCTATCTTTACTTTTTATTCTTATTATTCTCACTGGGCTTAAGTTGTAGCTCATGATATTACAAAAATTTCAGGTAATGCCCTGACTAGATGTCGTGGGAAAGGAGATGGCGCTGCATGATCGAGGGATGATGATCTCGAGATGGACTAGGTGTTATGTAAAAGTCCATGGACGATGTTTTGTGCATTTTTCACATATTGTGGAGTTGTATATTTGTAAATGGCTCTTAAGAGTTTTTGTCTTTATGTTTATGATTATAATCATTTTGAACTCCTGGATAGGAACTAAATGTTCCTTGTGTATTTTAGATTTTCAAATTAAGATGTAAACATGTTTTTGGCTAGCCAATTTTCAAACATAATCACACCATTTTTCTTAAAATCTAAAGACTTCCACTGTGTTTTCTAATTTAAATTATTTAAAAGTGTCGGATCGTCACAATTGGTATCAGAGCCTTAGGGTTCTGTAGAGTACATGCGATGCATGTTTGTTTTCATGTTTTGTTTTAAGTCTATTCTCAAGTCATCATCTGAGATCAGCAGCACCAGGTATGCCTATAACTTCTATTCTCATGCTTTATTTCTTTGATATTGAAAGAGTTATGAGAATATTGTTAGAAGTTAATGATGTTTGTGATATTTCACATCCTTGTAAAACTACTATGTGGTTATGTTTATTTGACCCATTATGAGATTTGGGTAAGGGTGTCGAGAAAGTGAATGAACCCGTGCAGATTTGGAGGTTATACACCTCGTTAAGTGTATTGACATAATGTCAAAGTAAAGGAGATGAGATACTCTGAGAGATCAATCGTTTAATTCTTAAAGCTGATTAAAGTGTTAGTGTCACACAATTGCTAAGTAGTGGTCTTAGTAGATGTGTGTTGACATTTATGTGTAAAAAGGGGACGTGTTTGTCTGGAGCCTAGTATTAAGAGATGAAACACCTGCTTTTGAGGTGAGAAATTGTTGAAAAGAAATCGGTCTGGCTCAAGTCCAGTAACCTAGATTCAACTCAAGGGACAAGTTCTTGGTTTGAGTTGAGAAAGTTGAATTATGGTAAGTGGTAAATCCTTGTGGTACTGTTGTGTTAAAAGGAAAGAGAGTTGCCACTCAAAAGAGGAAGTAAGGACTTTACGTGAAAAGTCTCAACGAGGACCATTAACAACAATGTTAATTGGTGATTGGCCTAGTTTGGTCGCTACTACGCTATGGTGTATCAATCTGAATGGAAATACTCGAGGTCGAGTAATAATTATCCATATTCAGTAAATTGTCAAAATTGACTAACACTAAGTTGAGTGTTGGATTTTTATTGAAATATAGAAGTAAGTTGATGGACCGTGGTATCGGTAACTTCTATAAGGCAATGAGATGGTTTGGTGAATTTCAATTCACATGGTGTTTGACAATCTAATTAGACGATGAACTTTGAGAAACTTGTAGGTTGTAGTTTGGACCTACTGAGTCTTTTCAAGATAGACTCTAAAGTGAATCATATGTTGGAAGGATAGAATGTTATTGGCTAATGTGTTTGACAGACACCAGTTTTTCTTTTTAAGAAAGGAAATGATCTCTGAAGTCGAGTTGATTCAAGATTTGAATAAGGAAGCTTAGGAGTTATCCTTATCTTGGATTTCGCATATTATGAAAGGAAAAGAAAACTAACTACTACAGACCAATTTCCTCTCAGGAGCAGATGACTGAAGATGACGATGCCAGTCAAGGGATCACGAGAAGCTGCAACAATATCAACAGCAACAAGGACAGCAGCAACAACAACAAGTTCGAGGTGGAGCTCAACATGGACAGCCAAAAGTACAAGGATAGGATCATCTTTACTAAAATAGTTGTGCCAGTTTCCATCAGGGAGATGCACGCTTCCATCAAGATGCTATGTTGTGATCAAACTTGGAATCACGCCACTTTTATAGGGCGTATAAACTGCTGTGCCTGGCCACCCTGACCTCTACCTCTAAACTGTCCTCTGCCCCGATCCTGACCTCTGCCTCGGTCATGACCTCTACCTCTGACTGGAGGAGCATATAAAGCGGTGGTGCCTGGTAAGGTCTCGCCGCATACCCTGTCCAGGGTAACCATCTTGTGGTAGCCGAGCCTGATAAGTCCTACACCGACTAGATATATGACCCTCCTGACCACAAGTATAACATACAAGTGGCAGAGGAGCTGCCTCGTGCTCTCCTGTGTCCAAATCGAATCCCACCCCGAGCCTCGCTGCTGCCGACATCTTGTCTCTCTTTGTGGCGGTGGTACTCGACCAGCACGGTCATCCTCTACCTTCCTCTTATGAGAGGAAGTCTCTCCAGTAGCAGCTAGTTTACCCTTCCTTTCTTCAGATGCCAAATCTAAAGAAAGGGCAAACTCTAAAGCCTCCTCGTAGGTAGTCGGACGCAGGGTGCGTAAAAGACCCCTAATCTCGGTTCTCAGCCCTACCAAAAATCTCCTCATCTTGCTCTCAGGATCAACAACCTGTCCAGGAGCAAATCTAGACAGTCGGTCAAACTCTCGCTCATACTCGGTCACAGAGCTATCACCCTGTTTCAGGGTCAGAAATTCCACCTCCAATCTATCTCTCAAATCCGCAGGATAGTATTTCTCATAAAACTTCTCACGAAATACTTTCCAAGTAACCTCCATAGTCAAAGAAAGTGATCTATGGAGACCTCTCCACCAGTATAGAGCATCATCAACCAAAGAATACGTACCACAATGGACCTTCGGATGGTCCAGGGCACTGATAAACTCAAAAGCTCTCTCAACTCTATCAATCCAGGAGCTCAAGAAAAGATGGATCCAAAGATCTACCATTAAACTCACCAGGTGCATGTCTACTATACTCTCTCAAAAACCTAGCGACCTCGGTAGATCCAACCTGATCAACCGCCACATCGCTGGTCTAGGTGGTGGTACAACAGCATCCTGGTCTACCAAGCATCTCGCAATAATCCCGAGATAATCCTCCTCGGAAATATAAACTCCTCGCCCCTGAACAGGTGGCGGTACAACAGAATCACCGGCGGAGGTACTATAGGAATCACAAGGTGGAGGTGGTGGTGGAGGTGTAGGGCTCCGAGCTCGCCTCTACCTCTACCTCTCACCCCGGCTCGTCTAGCCCCCCTTCTAGGAGGCATACTGAAATAAAGTCAATAAAACAAGATAAGTCACTTGTAAAAGAGGATTTACCACTCTTTTACCAAATCGAAATGAAATGCGAGTTTAAAGATAAGGTCCAGGAATACCTGGTGTCTGTGATCTCGGATGATGACTTTCGAGAATGGACTTAAAACAAAACATGAAATACAAACATGCATCGCATGTAGTCTCCGAACCCGTCGGCTCGATACCAATCGTGACGACCCGTCACTTTTAAATAATTTAAAATCGGAGAAAACACAGAAGTCTTTTAATTTACGAAAAATTGGCATGGTTTTGTTTGAAAATTGGCATGCCGAAAACCTGTTTACATCCTAATTTCACATCTAATAAAATCTCATGGACTTTAAGTCCAAATCAGGAGTTCAAATATATAATATCATAAAAACATCATCCAGAAGCTCTTATGAGCCAAAATATGATACAAAATAATCAAAGTCTTTAAAATTCACAAAATAAAACATAGACTTTACAAATCCTTTAGTCCATCTCGAGGTCAGCATCCCTCGATCACGCAGCACCACCTCCTCCTCCTCGACCTCTAGCCAAGGCATTACCTGAAATTGGTTGTAATATCATGAGCTAACAAACTAAGCCCAGTGAGAATAATAAGCATAAAAAGTAAAGATAGACCTCAAACTCGCATTTCGATTTATGTCCAATTAAACTGACATACTCAATCCTAGAATTCTCCAAGTCTAGGTAATTTATTCTAAGTATGACATTACTACACTTGTAGTCAATTCTCAATTATTAATTTGTTATGACAAATAAAGTAAAGTGAATAAACTTTGTTTAACATATAACATCTCGATTCCCTATATCACCAATCATAATCATGATTGTATAAAGACATCCCGTAGGATTCCACAATATCTTTTATGCATGAGGAAGTAATATGTACGTCCGCAACTTACAATTCAACTCCACGTAAGGAAGTAATATGTGCGTCGCAACTTACAATTCAACTCCCTATGTATGAGAAGTAATATGTACGTCCGCAACTTACAATTCAACTCCACATAAGGAAGTAATATGTACGTTCGCAACTTACAATTCAACTTCTATGCATGAGAAGTAATATGTACGTCCTGCAACTTACAATTCAACTCCACATAAGGAAGTAATAGGTGCGTCGCAACTTACAATTCAACTTCTTTTCAATGATGCGAGATGTTATGCATATGTTTACATATGCTTGCATAAGTAAATAAAATAAAAGTAAATGATAAAGCATCCGAAATAAGCATAAAGTAAAGGGACATAAAGTAAAGAACGTAAGGTAAAAGGGCATAAAGTAAAATAGATAGAATTCAGGACTAACGATATATCGATCGAACTCCGCTAACAATAATAAAAGTAAAGGTCAAACTATAACGATTAACCTAAACTTTCAAGGATTCTAAACTTCCAATAATCCGAGGTTCTAACAACCAATCATTATCAAAGTCTTGTATCCTTAAACTTCCAAATGATCCATTTTAAACTCCGAAACTAATCTAACTTAGAATCTTCTAAGATTCGAGGTTTTCATCGAGAAATCCTAAGTTTCTCGCCTAAAGGATTAACTTCTAATCCTAAGGGCACTAACTCATAACCCTCTAATCTTAGGTTCGGATTCTAATCTTAGTTTCAAACTCTTCAAACCAATACACTCATTTTCTTTCTATAGTTACTTTACATACTAATCATTCTCACCTTAATTAAAAGTGAAGACTTCGCTCCCAAGCACCGGAAGAGCGATCAAACAAACGGTTCAAAAACACCTACAAAAGGATTAATATCCCGAAAATTAATAAATTACCAACTAACGATTAAACAACGATGAAACAAGCAAAAAGACGGAAAATCCTCCAAACCCCTTCAAAGAGGCTCTCGGCCCTCCCTAAAAACAAAGGTCTCGGGTTTGGTTTTTCGGCTTTTTGGCAATTTAAATACGTTTTGAGTTGGTTTTAAGCAAATTCGATAATCCCGATTTCAATGGGTATCGATAATTAGGGTTTTTGAACATTAATCCCTTTCCCGAATTGAATTTAAATAAACATTCATTCATTAATTTCTAACCCATTTTCAATCCCAAAAGGGTAAATTTCAAACGGAAAGGGTTTAAATTGAAAACTCGGTTTTAGGGTTATGGAATAGTTTCCAAAAACACTTAAAACTACTCCCGAATTGACAAACACCGAGTTCCACGGCAAGAAATCGAAAGAAAACAATGAAAACTCCATTAAAACACTATTTGGAGTTAGGGTTTGAAACTTCACTTACCGAGAACTCCTAGGATCTCGAGAGAAACGAACGATGGCTAGGTGGGAAATGATCCTTGACCCGAGGGCTTTCCGAAATATCCAAGCTCGAGTCGATCCGGCAAGAAACGAACAAAATCGAATTTTTCTTTTCCACTTCTTGAAGCTCACGGTTTGGGGAGGATTGAATGAGCAAATTTTTGGTCAAATTTTAGTCAAGGCTTCATTTAAAGAAGAAGGCAAATAGTGTTTTTAGATATTTTGCAAATTGGGTAATTACAACTTTGCCCTTTTATGACTTTTGGCTTAAAAACGAATCCCGAACATCTCAAACTATCCCAATGGTGATTAATAATTATTAATTGGCCCGTTAATAATTATTAATACCATTAAAACGTATTTAAATAAATAAAGCCATTAAAAGGAATTAAAATGAAATAAATTACTAAATTCTAATTTAATAATAAATAAATGAATTTTAATTACTCAAATAAAAATAAAATAAATAAAAGTTTTTTTTTTTTTTATCACAAAAATAACGGGACGTTACATTTTCTTAATTTTATTGTTAATTTTATTGTAGTGTTCAATTTTATATAAATCTAGTCATGCTCTTTTATGTGGGATTTATACAATATAATTTTATTGATGATTTCTTTATTTTATAAAAAATCTCTTACTGCATTATGACTTGTTATATTGTCGATCTTTGATTTTTTAAAAATAAATAATATGTTCTTAATTTGAGAAATTGATCTACTTAAATACATTTGAAAATAATTTTTGTGATTTATTTCTAAATTTTCCTAATGATTATTTGGGATGTGAAATGTTCAATTGAGTTATATAAATAAAAAAACTACTTAATTTTGTAAAACATAAAATGATTCTTACACTTAACCAATTTCATTATTAATTTATTTTTCAATCAATTTTATCATTTATTTGCACAATTTTCAAAACTAAAATTCTAACCCTTCTCTCTTTCTTCTAAATTTCTTCTACTTAAATTCTTCATTGATCATCATTTCTCCGTGGAATCGACCGCCCATCTAAACTACAATCGATTGCTTTGCATTGACATTTTTTGGCGTAATCAATGACAAAGAAATCAAATTAAAGAGATTTAAGGAGCACTATGGAGGATGAAGGAATATAAGGGCACACTTACAGGAGTTGCATCGTTCCAAGAGTTAAATTCCGTCAATAAAAAACTTAAATGGCAGTTAGGAAAAGATTCTTTCAACATAGGTGTGGCAAATGTTCCAAATGTTGTATTTGATTTAACCAATGCTTTCTTATCATTTTCCCTACAAAAATGATAGGGGATTAAATTTATCATTTTGCAGCTCTGTGAATACTTGGACAATTTCTTCATCACCATGAAAGAGATAAAAATAAAGATACGCTTAGCACGAGCACTTCCAAGACTTCTTCAGGTATTCAAAGATGCCCTTTATTCATTTCTCTAATCCCTTCCATTCATGTTTAATAACTCATGTTTCTTGCAGCAATCCAATGTATAACTCTTGGAGTCAAGTGGGATGTTTAGATTTGTAAGCTTGCGCTCGGGACCTAAACGGAAATGCTAAAGAAGTTCACCTGACAAGTTTCCGAGAGCACATCCAACTTTACTTTATCTGTATGCATACCAATTCACTTAAGGTTATTTGATAAATATACTCTTCTATTGGGTCAGGTTGGAGAGTCCATTATATCCAATAATTCACAGGTCAAGTGTCTACATAAGGACATGAGCTATATTAATTGTGCCACAACTCTGTGAATGAGGATTCCAGTACATACCTCTTTAAGTGTCAATTACGTCGTATTAGCGTTGCTACATTTCTTCAGGTATTAGAGAATCCCTTATTTTTATTTTTATCTCTATGATCAGTTATTGATAATCGAATGATTTGGAAGAATACTTGATGCCTATGCAGTTTAGCAAGTTCCATAGTTGATTGAATAGTTTTGCTTTTGGTTTGTCAGCATTTCTAACCTGAGATTCAGAATGAAAAGGTTTCTTTGAAAACACTAATTGAAAGTCCAAATTCAAAACATGGGTGAAAGTTTTTATGCCTTTTTCTGCTATTGTTCAGTATCTGCTTGCCAATGTTCTGTAGCCAAATGTCATTCGAAGCCCCAAAACGAAGGCACAAAATTTGAACAATTTTTGGACATGTTGGGAGGAAAATTGGATAATTATATTAGACCACAAAACGTATATTATGCTGTCCCATTTTTTTTTTATTTAATCTTTTATTATGCTTTGGAATCTAATTTTGTGCTTGGCTTTTGATTTAACTGCATAAATATTGCAGAAATGTGGTAATCATGTAGGAAGTTTGACGGCAATACTATTGTATAAGTTCTTTTGTTGTTTTGTGCTGTGAGTGTCATAGGGTCAATGTCTTTTGATTTTAGCGTGGTATCATTTGTATTGTAAGGGTATTTTACAAGGTGTTCAAGATATCAGATAACCAATATTTTCCGCAATCATTTATAATTTTGTTTTATCGCAGGTGGTACAACTTTCTTAAGATGATAGGATGATAGAAGATATGTTATCAATTATCGCCTGGAGGTCTTTGTTTCGGTTATTCATAAGAGTCAGTCCGTTTACTGGACATTGTTTGTTAGCATGTCTTGTATAGTTGTATTTAAGTGTAAATGTACTTGTTACTATGGGTCGCAAAGCACGTCGTTGGCGTGAAATCCAGTATTCATTGTTGTATGTGAAGGGATGATTTACTAAATTAGTGGAATTTATTTAGTAACACAAATTAACACTTAATTTAGGATCTATTAATATCATGCAATTTGTGATAAAAACACGAAGAACATGCTTATATTTTCGAAAATTAAAACCGGAACTTACATTGACTGATTAATGGAGAATCAGTTGGAGGTTTCTTTACAGTATCAAATCCTCAGCAACACCGGATCTTCTACGCTATATCCCGATCGATCAAACGAAATCCGATTGTGGGATCGAAGTTAAGAAGAAATTGGGAAGAAGAAAAATATTTTTCTTCCCAATTTTGAATAGCAAAATCGGCAAAGGAAGAGAAAAGGAGGAAGAGAGATTTTTCAATTTCCAAAGAATTGAATTGTGTGATTTATGAATGACTCAACCTCCTATTTATAGGAAAATAGGAATCATAATCCCATTAGGATTAATCTATAGAGATAAATACAAAAAGAAAAAAGATTATCTCTTTCTTTTATCTTGCAATTTCGAAAATGCCATAGATAAATAGGAGATTATTTTATTTTCTTTATTTTTATTTATCTTGGGTAAATAAATCTATGTAATTATTTTAGGATATAATTCAAACAATTATCTCTTCCTAAAATACATGTCATGGCCGAAAATTGGCTTAATAATTAATAAATAATTCTAATTTATTTAATTAATTATTTTGGGCCAATTTCAATTGGGTTCATTAATCCAATTGGGCTTGAAATTCTCTCTTAAATTAATAAGTCCAACTTAATTTATTTATTTATTAATTACCATTTAAATAAAATATTTTATTTAAAGAATTAATAATATTAATATTTTCTCCCGACTAAATATTATCAAATTATATTTAATTATTAATTTCCATTTAAATAATTTTCATTATTTAAATAATTAATAATAAATATTTTAATTATTAATTTCCATTAAATAAACTCATTATTTAATTAATAATTTTATTGATAACATTTTATTATTAATTAATTAATTTTTAATTATTAATTCCGTTCAAATAAAATTTATTATTTAAACAATTAATAATTGTTAATTAATTTCAAATTATTAATTACCATTTAAATATACTCAATATTTAAATAATTAATAATATCTAATTAATAATATTTCATTATTAATTTCATGTTTAAATAAACTCATTATTTAAACAATTAATAATGTTTATATTAATTACCGTTTAAATATACTCAATATTTAAACAATTAATATTGTCTATTTTAAGTAATTCACTTTACTTAAAATTTCCATTTCTTCTACTTGATTTCGCGACTACGATATTTGGGCTAGCATAGGGACCCGATGGACCTATAGATCATGGGCTTAATAATTAGTCAATTATGTGATTAACACATAATCAGTTAATTACTTATTATCTAACTATGAATAATTCCACTATAGATTCATAACTAAACTCCCCTCACTATAGATGAGTTATGTCCATTTAGTTTTTCTTTTATTTATATCTGTGATATACCCTTCACGTGGAACCCTCATAATTACAGGCGGATAAATTTACCGTTTTGCCCCTGTAATTACCGCATTATCCTTGTGTTCCCGCTGATTCTCCAATGAACTTTATCTTTAGTCGAACTAGAGATAAGATACTTCTGTGATCAATAGAAGTCGTAACGTCACTTGTTCATGTCTCGAATCAGTACATCAAGGGAGTTTCCTAAAGTTCCTAAAATGTTTAGGTATCGCACTGATACCGTTAATTTATAGGAAAGTTATGAATTCCATCTCGTGAAAATGAGTTCCCAGCTACTTATCTAGTCATGTTCCCAAAACAGAAGTATATTGAGCGTTCTTACAGATCGCTCTCAACTATGTGAATCAAAGAACATAACTCCACAAATAGGAGTCCGCATTTCACTCAGGATTGAGATCTATCACGGTTGATAAACTTAGTTTGATATTCCATTATTTCTCGTAAACGGTACTAATGAGAAATTTGATCGAACATCGTGGTCCTGTCTTATACAATCAACATTGCATATGATACTTCCATTTCATGTCTCCCACATGAATGATCAGGATTCGATCATTTGTCTATAAACAAAATGCGAAGCTATCAACAGTGTTACCAGGATAAGGTTCCCAAATGTTATCCGTTTACTGTAGACACGTTTAAGTTACTCATCTCGATTTTAATCCTCTCGTATGACTCACATACTAAGTCGTGATTTCATAAGAGTGACTTAGGCCCTGTTTGGTATGCAATCCAGATTCAGTTTTATGAATCTGGATTGAATGAATAAAAGGAATCTGCGTTGTTTTGTGTTTGGTTTACAATCCAGAAAAAAGCAATTTGGATTCAATTTCTTTTTTAGGCTAAAAAATGAATTCAACTAAAACAAGAATCCAAAATATCCAACTCAAAAAACACAGATTGACCTCACCCACATAATTTAATCCACGAGTTTCAACACATGAGATAAAAATACGAGTCGGGCCCATTTTACATATTTGGGTCGGGTCGAGCCCGTTTTTCGAGGTTGACCCGGTCCTTTCTAGCTTTTATTTATTTAATTAAATTTTTAATTGCATGTTTTTAAGCTGATTTTTAACTTTTTAAACTTAAAATTAATTCTAAAGTGATGGAAAAAAAGTTAAATTATTTTTTCATTATATCCTATTTTTTATTTATACTTTGTTTTTATAATTATATATAAGATTAATTTAAATATAAAAAATAAAATAATTTATATATATATATATATTTATATATATGTTTTGGAGGTTGTTGCTCACATTTTTCTCTGCTTCTTGTTTACTAATGTATGCAGTACTATTTGAATAACGTTATTGGAGGTTTTCAATGCCCAAATGGTCTCTCCATTCAGTGTGAAAATATTTTTTCAGATTCTCTTTTATTGAGAAATTCTCTCTTTGGTTGCACTAGGTTCTTATGAATTTTAGAATGGATCTCATTGTGTCTTGTATAGTTCTCCTTTTGGAAACAATTGAGTTGTTTTAATCTAAAGAGTTTATTAGTTTTTTAAAAGAAAAATTTGTCCTAAGAATGAGAATAGTTATAGTTGATGCGGATAAAGATGTTTCTAATTTATAAGTTATGAATTATTAGTTTTTTCAAACTTAAAAATGATTGATGTAAAGTTGGAAGTATTATTTTTATGAGTGGGTCACCCAAAATTTGGATTATGATCTAAACACATATTCTGATTCACAATCTGATTTTAAATTTTTTGAGTAACCAACCAAACACATATTTCAAATTTCTGAATCTCAATTTTAAATTCTGGATCTGTTACCAAACACAGTTTCAGAACCAACAAATTCACAGAATACAACTCTGAATTCATTAGAATCCACTAAATTCAAATTCTGCTTTTCAGATTGCATACCAAACAGGGCCTTAAGGTTTTACTATTTGAATGTTTGATATTTATATATTTCCATATATTCCTAATATCATTAATTGAATCAATCTAGATAATATAAAGAACTTATGTTTATTTATTTAATTTATTCTTAATAAATTATTATTATTAAATAATTACAAGTTCTAGGACACAATTCCTAACAATATGAACTTTTAAGTTCCATTTCTATCCATGGTGCTTTGCCCTGACTTGTTTCGTTGCACTAATAAATGGTTGAAGTTTGTTGTTCTATATGATGTGGAGTTTTTGGTGTCGGTTTGATCAAGATCTAGGTTGGACGTCTTCCAAGATGGTCAATTTGAGATTGATGTGATAGCTTTCAAAGGACATAAAATTGTTGAAAAAATTTCTTTTTTCCAAAGATACAAAATTGTCTATAAAAATACTCTAACCTCTGAAATAATGAGAACCTTCGAAAAAGATAATACTCAAAAGTAGTTTTATCGATTAATAATTTGTTAAATTATACAAAATACCCTTAACTTTCGGGTTTTGTTTCAATTTTACCCCTAATGTTTTAAAAGTTTCCAATTTTACCCTAAATCTTTTTATCTATTTCATAAATATCCTTAATTAGCAATTTTCGTATAGCTTTTACGAAAATTTAAATGTTACGGGAAAAATTAGAAGTTTTAAAACAGCCAGGGGTATAACTGATACTGACTACATTTGATATATTTTGCTTCTAACGTTTTAATTTTCTTAAAACTTAATAAAAATGGCTAACCAAGAGTATTTTTCAAATAAATTAAAAGATTGAGGGTAGAATTTAAACTTTTAAAATGCCAAGGGCAAAATTGAAACAAACCCCAAAGATTAGGGGCATTTTGTATAATTCACGCTTTACAATTTAATAATAATAATTATTAACATTGTGTAACCCTCGAAAAATCTCAACTTCGTAGGTTAATAAAACTTTGTAGAAGTTTTTTTCGACTGGATTTATTCCGACGCTTCTTGAAGGTTGTGTTAGCCTTCGAAATAAGAAATATCAAATATTTAAAAAAATATATATATATATTCTTCAAAGGTATGCCATCTTTGTAGACTCACATGTGCTTTCCATTACATCCAACCATAATCGTCCATGTTGAATAAGTCACGCTTCTTGCAGCACGCAATGTGTTGCTCAAAAGGTGTCGTATATTAACATGATATCCTAAAAAAGTAATATTTGATGAGTAAATACGTATATCAAACCATTTTTTCAATTGATTCGTGAAAATTTATATGCACGGATCATCGAGCTTTCTGGGATTGACATAGAAAAATGCTTTGAAATGCTTCTTGAATTCAACTCAAGAAAGTTAAAGCTAGTAAAAAAAAAATAATTAAAGTCTTAATCATGTGTTTTCCAAGATGATTCGAGAAACATCAGGTAAGATTTGTTGGAAATATTCAATATATGAGACTACACATGTAATTATTTAATGTGTATGCTATTTTTAACTAGCCAAATAAAGTGATATACTAATGTTTTAATGTTGGCTTAAGAGTAATTATATAATTCCATAGAATTATATAAGCATACATACCATTTAGAATTTTCAATTTGATGAGGGGCCAAATTCGAAATTCAAATAATAAATAACTCTCTTCAGTTATTTGACCAGTTAACAAAAGGGAGTTATGGTTGCCATCCTCTGCAATTGAACGTATTCTTTTTATCCCCATCAGAGGATATATTCCCTCTGCAATTGAACGTATTCTTAATTATGTGTTTTCCAAGATGATTCGAGAAACATCAGATAAGAATTGTTGGAAATATTCAATATATGAGACTACACATGTAATTATTTAATGTGTATGCTATTTTTAACTAGCCAAATAAAGTGATACACTAATGTTTTAATGTTGGCTTAAGAGTAATTATATAATTCCATAGAATTATATAAGCATACATACCATTTAGAATTTCCAATTTGATGAGGGGCCAAATTCGAAATTCAAATAATAAATAACTCTCTTCAATTATTTGACCAGTTAACAAAAGGGAGTTATGGTTGCCATCCTCTGCAATTGAACGTATTCTTTTTATCCCCATCAGAGGATATATTCTCTATGAGAACTATAGACAACGGTGATTGCATGAGGATTGCACCATAATTACGACGGCCCTGCCCGTGCGGTATTGCTTTCAATTCATCAATTCAGGTACGCTTCTGCATTCGATCTTCGGTCTCTTGAAATGGTCATGAACATAATTTCCAACAAGTGGTATCAAAGCTATCCCATGACGGATTCTCGAGAATTTCATTCACGATTCCTGAAATAATGATCCATTTTTTGTTGAAATTTGTGAATAAAAAAAACTTGAGTTTTAATGGCAAATTTAACCTGAAGCATAAATGCAAAACTACAGATTTGTTGAACAAAGGTTTTGGAATTCACAATTTTAAATTAGGTTATTTTGCGTTTTGAATTTCTTAATATTGTTATTTGGGAAATTTAGTGGGTTTTCCACTTAATTCATACGGCTGATTCGATGATGATGATGATGATGATGATGATGATGATGATGATGATGATGATGATGATGATGATGATGATGATGATGATGATGATGATGATGATGATGGGTTGCGGTTTTCATATTGTAATAAAATTGAGATCAACCATTCCACCGATTATTTTCCTTTCAATTGAATTTGCAATCTTTTGTGGATTATATGAATGATCTGAACGGACGAGTTTCAATTGATGCATCATTTATGTACATGCAAGATCATATCATGATTGATAAAGCATCAATGTTTGGGTATCACATTAAATTTTGGGTGTTTTATTAGAGATTATGATTTTCAAGGGTTTTATATTGCCATGGTTGTTTTGAAATCTATTTCTAATGAAGTTTCTTCTAAGTGAGAGTTAAAATACTTTATTTATTAGTATTTCAATTCTTCAACTATAGATTGAGTTAATAAAATTAGATTATGGGTGCATTAATTGAATGACTAAATGAAATCATGAATTTTATATTCATGATATTATGATATCTATGACCCATATCTTATTTATATGGATTATTAGTTGGGTAAAATGCAAATAAGACCCCTGTGGTCTTTTCAAAATGCATGAGCACCTCCTATACTTTAAAAATGGCAAATCGCACTTCTGTGGTTCCAATTTTTTTCAATCAGACCCCTCCCCTTCAATGTCAATAATTTTCTTCTAGCCATAACTTCTTTGTTTGAACTCTGATTTGGATGATTCAAGATGTTTTGGAATCTTCATTTCTGGCTTTACATAATCGTCGTTTCGAAACTTTGAAATCATCAATAACCAAAAGAGTTAACAATGTCAATCATACCTAGTGTTTCGATGTTATTAAAATATTTTATTTATTAATGCTTTCAAAGTTTCGAAGTGATATTTATGTAGATCCTAAAATGAGGATTCCAAAACATCTTGAATCGTCCAAATCGGAGTTCAAACGAAGAAGTTGTGGCTAAAAGAAAATTATTGACATTGAAAGGGAGGGGTCTGATTGAAAATTGGAATCATAGGGGTGCGATTTGCCATTTTCAAAGTACAAGGGGTGTTCATGCATTTTGAAAAGACCACAAGGGTCTTATTTGCATTTTACCCTTATTAGTTATACACCTTAGTCATAAAATATATAACTATTTGAGTATCGTTAATTTAAAACTTGGTATATATATATATATATATATATATATATATATATATATATTTATTTTTTTTTTTTTTTTTTTTTTTTTTTTTTTTTTTGTGTGGATGTTTAACATTTTCAAGTGAATTAATTGAAAAAAGATGTTGCCAAAGTGAGCTCTCTTATGTAAATTTTGTCATGAGGGATGTTAAAAGTTTGAGGTGTATGTGAATTCATGCGAGTATTAGCCGACCCAAAGGAGGGTTATTGTTTGGCAGAATTACATACACATTTGTGGTAAATATGTGACGATTATAAAGTCATTTGCATGTAAACAATAAATTGATCCAAATATAGTTTTATTATTTGACATGAACTTGTCAATATGTTATCACGAATCAAGATATCACTTTACAGTTAATATTACTGTCCAAAAACTTGTTATTAATGTTGTACTCGATACCTTGATATGGGAATTGCCATTCTTTAAATTTATTGGTTATTGTAATTATAAACTATAATGTGAGCATGGTTTGCTTGGGGATGTCCAACTAAAGGTAGGTCTTACTTACCACATGAAAATAAATTGGACTCCAAAAATAGTAAACAATTATGTTATTGGCTATTTGAATGATCCAGGGGTATAGATTTATGATCCCAGCTTAGAATTTTTTTTGGAGTTTGGATCAACTATATTTTTTGATGAAGAAATACAGTTAAAGATAATTGAGGATAAAAAAAACTTATAAGAATACCAATTTTATGTTGGGATAATTATTCTCGAGTAACAAACTCAACAACCTTAAGAAGTAGTATATTTAAGGAGATATTTTAATCTCAATAAATGCTCAAAAATAAATCTTGCAGTTAAAGAAATACAAAAGATTCTTACTCTTTAGAAGTAGAGTGTCTACTATGTGTTCAGGAATGTTTGTCTTTGAATACTGCGTACATTTTTTTGGTAACCCTGGTATGGATCATTAGAAGGCGACCAAGTGGGTTATGAGGTATTTGTAGAGAACTAAAGATGATATGTTCACGTATAAAATGTCGGATCAGTAAGAGATCATTGGGTATTCTGACTCTAATTTTGATAGATGCCAAGATAATAGAAGATCCACTTCGGGCTATATTTATATGTTAGCAGATGGATCTATTTTCGGGAGGAATGTCGAATAGACACTCATAATTTCTTTTATTAAGGCAGCAAAATTTTGAGACATCTAATCATTGAATAAAGTTCTGAACATTTTAGAGAGTATTGAAAGACCACTCAAAATTCATCGTGATAATAAATTAGTAATGTCATATTTTAATAACAATAGGAGCTTGTATATTCCTAGTTGTGAATGAAAGAAACAGCGTGAACAAAATATCAATAGAACACATTCGGTCAAACTCCACGATAGTGGATCCACTTCAAGGTCTTTCATGAGCATATTGCTCATAAAGTGTTATCCTATATCATAATATCTCATTTCAGTGGGAGTTTGAGTTTTTTTATTGCTCTATATATAGTTTTATAGATATATTGTTCAAGTATTTTTGATATTTTCTTATCAGAAATAAGGGAAATAAGTTTATTTCACTCTCTTACATTGAGTTAAAGATTTGATCTCACTAAAGTAATATCGAGCCAGTTGGAATAGATATGTACAGATCATATATATATAATTTTCATGCTCTGCATCCAGGTTGATCTATGTCATTTAGTTATAATGGTGTTTGTGACCATTGATGGGTTTAGTTACGCTAAATGTGACGAAAACCGTACAATACTGATATAATTAATGGACGAGATTGTCAAACTACTATTTATTTGATAGCATCTTTTAGGAGCTGACCAAGTTAAATACATTTGTAAAGTTACATATGTGGTCTAGTGGGAGATTGTTGGAAAAATTCAATCAACGGTAATTTTTAGCTCTTGTTAAATTGCAGGATTAATTTTTTTTCCGTTAAGAAACGTAATATCCTCTGTTTTCATAAGGATAAACCAATCTCATTGATGAGATTAAGGAGCACTGTGGAGAACGAGAGAATATAATGGCGCTCTTGTTAGTTAAGAAAGAAGTTCTAATACTCAAAAAATTGAAATAGCTAAGAGTAAGCTTCTCCAAGTGTGTTGTCAATGACCTCGAATCGAATTCAATCAAGAGGTAGTTAGAGAGACAGAGAATGGTCACACAAGGAAAGTATTATTTCGACCAAACTGTTATTAACTAACGCTTTCTCGTTATTTTTCGTACAAAAACTATGGTCTGATGCGTCTTCAATAACTTTTGTTTTCAAGCAATATATAATTATTGGATGTCTTGTTCGATATTATAAAAGCATGTGATTAAATTTATCATTTGTAGCTTTGTAGAATACTAGGATAATTCTTCATCATCATGAAAGAGATGAAGATACCCTTAACGGAAGCACTTCAAAGATTTCTTCTCTTATAATCTTCCATATTCTGAATAATTCGTGCTTCTTGCAGCATGCAATGTGTAGCTCTCAGAATGAGGTAAGATATTTCACAACTTGGAGATAGAAATTTGTGTATTACGCCATGAACTCTATTAAGTTTGATTGCAGGAGTGAGACAGTTAAAAACATTTTTGTAAGAAATTGACGATCTTTGATCTCTAAATGGCTGTTTGGGATAGCTTTTAAAAATATTTAATAGTGTTTTTTCATGGTTATAAAAAACACTCTCTTTATTAAAAAAACACTGTAAAAAGCTCTTCCATACTAATAGTAAGAAGTATAGGACCAGTGGCGAGGCCAGGAACTCTTTTTTGGGGGGCAAAATTTATATGAAAAGAGGGTTATGTAAAATATTGATTTGACATCCGTGTGTTGATGTTTTATAATTATAAATTATTTTCCTAGCAAAACGTGAACCAATTTTGTTTGTTGTTATAATTTATTCAGTCTGTTTGGTTGGATTTTTAAATTTGACTTATCTGCCTATTATAAAATTATAACAATAGATAATAAAAAAATTGCTAAAATTTAAGTTAATTATAAAAGTATAAATATCTTCAAAATAGAGAAAATTTTAAAATAATTTCTTATTTTATATGGTAAAATATATATTAATTTTTATCTTTCAAATCATTGAGATTAATTTTTTATTTCAAATGTTTTTCATAAATCTAATAATAAGAATCACAATCACAATCACAATTAAATATATTTGTATCATAAGTAACAATTAACAAGTTTGAAATATTTTACTATAAAATAAGCAAGAAATAATTAAAATAATTAAAACAATTGTGAAGCTCATGAACATAAAACTATATAACTATTAATCAAATTTGAATTTCACTAAACAATCATCCAAATATAATATTGTTATTTATAATTAGAAAAATAAACTATTTATAAACAAAAAATTAGACTCACTTGTAATCTAACAAGTATGAATTAAACTATTTATAAATGTTAGAACATAAAATTATCAATACATTCCATTATAATATAAAAAGATGAACAAGAAAATAATATGTATTTATTTAAAGTTTTCATTTAATTAACACTAAACAATAAATAATGCAAATCATAGATGGCTGCAACAAAATTATCAAGAAAAATCAGCAATCATCCCATCTATTAAAAAATCACATTAATGAACAATAAATATTTAATATATATATATATATATATATATATATATATATATATATATGTGTGTGTGTGTAAAGACTCGAATTTTCTCAAATCTTTAAATCATAAGCAAAACAGCGGAAGACTTATTTTTAAAAAAATTGGCGTGGATCCGTTTAAAATACGAACTCCCTAAACCTGTTTACATGAGCTCAATTCAGATAATTTAAAACAACAGACATTTCACTCCATTTTATACCCAAAATCAGAGAAAATAACAAGAAAATATAAACAACTGATCTCAAACTCTCATGAGCCACAAAATACAAGTTTAAGACATCAATATCAAGTTTATGTATACGTATAACATTTCTAAAATGCTCCAAAATATGCCTTTACTAGTCTAAGTATCCAAGACATCCACTCACGATCACGCAGCACCACCTCCACGACCTCGCCCTCTCGCACGAGTATTACCTGAAGAGTTTAAGTGTAGCAACATTAGCATAAAAATGCTAGTGAGAATAAGATGGATGCAAGCACTTCCATGGACCGAATCCCATATCGGAAAATGTGTTCAAATAATCCTAACGTGCTCTTACTACCCATTCAATATTCCCAAGTACATTACATAAGAAAATCAATCCATTCTAATATATCGAACTTTCGAAAAGTAAACATTCAATCTTGTAAAAAAATAAAGTACTAAAACAACTAAACCATAACAAAGTAAATAATAAAGTAAATTTCTATCATTTACTTCATTCCACACGTTATTTCACATTGTGACTACATTGTCACATTTCACAATTCAACCGTGACCACTTGTCACCAATCACAACCATACCGTGACCTCACTGTCACCAATCACAAACCATATCGTGACCTCACTGTCACCGTGACCTCACAGTCACCAATCACAAACCATACCGTGACCTCACTGTCACCAATCACAATCATACCGTGACCTCACAGTCACCAATCACAAATCATACCGTGACCTCACAGTCACCAATCACAATCATACCGTGACCTCACTATCACCGTGACCTCACTGTCACCAATCACAAATCATACCGTGACCTCACTGTCACCGTGACCTCACAGTCACCAAACACAAATCATACTGTGACCTCACTGTCACCAATCACAAATCATACCGCGACCTCACTGTCACCGTGACCTCACAGTCACCAATCACAAATCATACCGTAACCTCACTGTCACCGTGACCTCACAGTCAACAATCACAAATCATACCGTGACCTCACTGTCACCGTGACCTCACAGTCACCAATCACAAATCATTTTAAACTCACCTTAAAAAGTAGTCAACTCCTAATCACCGGTTGACCGAAATCACGAACGATGCACAAAACCTATAATTAAAATACACCTAAAGTAAATTAATTAACCGAATTGAACAACGATCGCCACGTCATTAAAATAAAAGACAAAACAGCCCGGGAATTCATCCAAGAAGCCCACGGCTCAAAAAGGATTTAAAGGTGAAGTTGGTTTTCCGGATTTTTAAGCACTTTAAAAGGATTTAGAGTTGGTTTTGGGCACTTTGGAGGTTGGTAATATCAATGGGTAAACATGATTTAGGGTTTAGGTCAAAAGTTCAATCCCGAACAATTTAGTAAAATCATAAAACATATCAAATTCAAAACCCTAATCATCATGAAAAAAAAAAGAATAACTCAAAGAAATGGCTTTTGGCTCAAACCCGATTCTAGGGTTAGGGGAAAGTTCTAAATACACATAAAACAACTCCCTCGATCTAAATCTCCGAGTTCCCGAGCAAGAATTGGAAGATTAAAACCAAAAACACCATTAAAACACTATTTGAAGCTTTAGGTTTTGAATTTAAACATACCTTAAAGCCTTGAGAGAATGGAGAAAAACCTCGATTGATGGGATGGGTAGAAAGTACGTCTCGAGAGCTTTCCAACGAGCTAAGGCACGATGAAAACGGTCGAGAAACGAAGCCGGGGTGACAATTTCTTTCTCTCCTCTTTTTTTTCTCTCTAAGCTACGGGTTTGGGAAGCAAATATGAGAGGAAAATTATGATTTTTGTCTAATTTTGGCTTAATAAAGGAGAAGGATGAATAGTGTTTAGATATTTAAGAATTTCAGAAATGACGCATACGTCCTTTTCTTGCCTTAAGCTTTTAAAACGAAACCCGAACCACTTAAACTATCCTAATGGTGATTAACAATTATTAATTGGCCTATTAATAATTATTAATATCATCGAAACTAATTTAAGCTAATTAAACAGTTAAAAAGGTTTCCGAACGAAATTAACTATTTACTTCTAAATAACAAAGTCTAAAATTATCTTTAACACTTTAAATAAATAAATAAATAATTAAAATAAATAAAAAAAAATTTCACCTCAAAATAACGGGACGTTACATTATATATTTAAAAACCATAAAAACTCACATTAATGAACAATAAATTGAACAAATATTGAGAGAGAAAATTTAGTAGTGACAAACTTAAATTTGAGGTAATATATAGAGAAAAAGTTGTTTTTTAAAAGATTGAAATATCCCTAAATACTATATAAATAAGGGGCAAACATCAATTTTTTGGAGGGGCAAAATCAAAACTTGATATCAATATATACAAATATTGAAAAGTTCTAGGATTTGAAAACTGATATAACTCCGTGTAAGTTCTTAAAATGAGTTTTTGATAGAGTTGATGTTTGATATGAGGCAAAAAATGACTTGCAACCACGTAGTCTTCAAGTTTTGTAAAGAAATTTTCAATTTGACCATTTCTACAAACTAGTCTTCAAATTCTCCAACGAAAAATGCTTCAAAGTTGGAAAATTTTCAATTTGACCATCTCTACAAACTAGTCTTCAATTTCACATTCTATATTGTCTTTAATGAATTCAGAACTTGATTCCTATATTTTTTTATAACACATATTTTGTGGATTTGGAGTTTAGATTTTTTTTTGTTAAACTCAATAGAAAATGACATATTATAAAACTTACCAGTTAATTTACTATCTTTGTGTTCAGATCTATTAAAATCAGAAAAGACACCAATATAAATCAAACATTATTCAAGATTACAATTGCTTGAAAGATATTAGAAAATTCAACATTTAAGCACTCTCAATATCAAAACCATTTCATCATTTATTAGAAACACTCTTAATTGTTTTAGATTAAGTTGATTATCTCATTAATATCAAAATCAGAAAGGAATGGATAAACTCAAAGACAAAGCAAGGAGACTTGACCATATTAGAAATATCTTAATTGAAAGTTAATTATCTCATTAATGTCTTTGTTTGCCTTTCACTATGCTTTGAATGATATAATTTTGAAAATTCTTAGTCTCCCACATAAGAGCAGAGCAGGTAGAAGTAGTTGTGAATTTATGGGATTGTGATGTGTGGGCTGCCTGACTGGTAGCTTTTATTTATACCATCTTTTGTAGCATTATTTCTTATCTCAAAAACCAATTGATTTCTTTTCTTTGTCTCCACTTTTTGTAAGTGTAAGCCATGGCCGAAACAATTCTGTTTAATGTTGTTGGGGAGATCATCAAGAAATTAAGCTCTGAAGCTTTCAAAGAGCTCGGAATGATGTGTGGAATCAAGGATGATATCTCCAAACTCACCAATTCTGCTTCAATCATCAAGGATGTTCTTGTTGATGCTGAGAACAAGCACTATCAAAACAAAGCTCTAAGCGAGTGGCTCGGAAAGCTTAAACATGCTTTTTATGATGTGGAAGATGTTATTGATGAATTCTCTTGTGAGGCTTTACAGCGAGAAGTGATGACTAAGGATAAAATAGCAAAACAGGTACGTTTATTCTTCTCCCAAAACAACCAGCTTTTGTTTGCGTATAAAATGGCACGTAAAATAAAGAATGTCAGGGAGATTCTAGATGCTATTGTTGCTGATAGAAACAACTTTGTTTTAACCATAAACGTTATTGAACCAAATATTCCACATGTTTCGGGGAGAGACACTCACTCTTTTATACCTGAGGAAGAGGTCGTAGGGAGAAATGATGATAAGGAAAAAGTGAAAAACCATCTGCTCAATATGAATACTGAACATAACATTTCATTCATTGTAGTAACTGGTATGGGGGGATTGGGGAAGACAACACTAGCTCAGCTCCTCTTTAATGATGAGGATGTAACTCAATTTTTCGATCTTAAAATATGGGTTTGTGTTTCTGAATTATTTCATTTGAAAGTGGTGGTGAAAAAGATAATAGAAACAGCAACAAAAAAAAAACTTGATACTGATGAGATCGAATGTTTACAAAGTAAACTTCGAGAATTGATTGGGGGAAAGATATTTCTTTTGGTATTGGATGACGTGTGGAATGAAAACGAAAATAAATGGTTTGATCTTAAAATTTTATTAAAGGGTGGAGCGAGAGGAAGTAAGATCTTGATCACAAAACGTGACAATAAACTGGTTACAGAGATTGTTGATATGACTCTATTGTACAATTTACAAGGCTTATAAGAGGAAAACTCATGGTCGTTATTTAGAAAAGTGACATTCAAAGAAGGTGAAGAGCCAAACAATCCAAACTTGATAAAATTGGGAAAAGAGATTGTACAAAAGTGTAAAGGCATTCCTCTCGTGATAAGAAGTATAGGACATTTATTGCACTCGGAATCATCGGAAGAAAAATGGATATCAATCAAGGATAAGCTGCAACTAGGAAATGATGATGTGATTTCAAACCTAAAATTGAGCTACGACCACCATCCAACATCATATTTGAAGCAATGTTTTGTCTACTGTTCGTTGTTTCCCAAAGATTATTCTATCAGAGCAGATGAATTAATTAGACTATCAATTGCTCTAGGTTTCGTCCCATCATCATCAGATTCAAGTAAGTCTATGGAGGATCTAGGAAATGGTTATTTTATGGAATTATGTTGGAGATCATTGCTTCAAAGTTCAGTTTTAGAAAGTGAAGATGATATTTTTTATGTTGGTTTTAGGAGAATTTACCAAAATTTTTGTTTTTCATATAAAATGCATGATCTTGCACAGATGGTTGCAAGCGACGAGTGCAAATCTTTAAATAATGAAGTGTGCGACGGTGTTAATGAAAAAACTCGTCATATTTCACTTCAAAGTGTATTAAATCATGGAAAAAATCTCCCAACCTCGATATTCAAGGCTAAAGGGTTGAGAACATTACTTTTACAAGATGATAGTTTTTATCTGATTACAATTGATACGTCTACTTTAAACACGCTATTTTCAAACTGTGTACGTTTGCGAGTGTTGAAACTAAATAGGTCAGGTATTAAAAATGTGCCAAAATCTATCAAGAAGTTAAGACAACTTCGATATCTAGACCTCTCAGGAAATAGTGAATTGAGGTTTCTCCCAAATTCTATCACTGAATTGCAAAATTTGCAAACCCTGGACTTGCATAGATGTCGTAGATTAGAGAAACTACCGAGAGATATAAAGAATCTTGTAAATCTAAGGCATCTTGATCTACATCATACAGGCTTAAAGCATATGCCAAATGGTATGGGAAAGTTGACAACTTTACAGACCTTAAATCTGTTTGTGTTGGGCGACAAGGACGACATGCATGCTTGTAAGCTAAGTGAATTGAAAGAGCTTAACCATTTAAAAGGAAAATTAATCATAAAAGGTTTAAAACATACTACTCCATCTGAATCTACCTTAGTAAGGTTGAAAGACAAGAAATATTTAGATTTGAAATCTTACAAAATCCGGGGGGAAACAAACAGGGCGTTAGAGACTTGTCCAGAAGTAGAAGAAAGATGCAAGGAAGGACGGGAGGATTTGCCCAAGATTGCCCACGTTCCAAAAGTTTCTCTTTCTCAGTGGAGAAGATATTAAAGATAGCTCGACTTCTCCAGGTATTCAATCAAACCATCCTTTATTTCATTTCTTTATTAATAAACCATGATTTATAATTACTGATGCCTACAGGGTGTAAGATTTTTTTTTTCTCCATTTCTTTATCATTCCAATTTTTTCAAATTTAAAACAAAAGTTAAGAATAATATTATTAAATATTATAAAAACCCAAGAATTTCACTAAAAACTAGAAGGAAAAAAAAAAATTGAAAATTGGGTTAAAAGGATGAATCTTAAAAAATGGAAAGGAAAATGTATTATGAGATACGGTTTGTAACACTTCATGTAACTATAATTGTATCGGTTTTTTTTTTTTGTTTTTTTTTTTTTACGAAACAATGTTGGTGCAGGGGATCGAACCACTTTCTTGGAAGTAAAAATACATGCTTTTGACCATTGGGCTATACTTTGATTCGTATCGGTTAGAGAGTTTAGCTTTATGATAAGCATTGTATAAATACTGTTTGAATAAAAATTATTTTGAGTTGTATCATAATTTTTTTAAAATGACTGTTATTTTAGAAAAGCGACAAAATAAATACCCTATGCTGAAAACTACTCAAATAATTAAGGAATTGAGATATGTTTCTATATTCACTTTTAGGATCCCAACCAAATTCTCCTACTATTTGGAACTCAATCAAAAGTTGTGGACTCTGGAAATGTGAATAATGTGATAAAAAAGAAAAAAGGTACTTTTTATTTCTTCTATTTTTATTGATGTTCATTAGTTAAATTGTGAATCATATATCTATGATTTGTTTCTTAAATAGATTTGAATGGCATTTCCCCTAACAAGAATTTGGGCACATGAATGTTTTTTAAGCAAGAGGTAGAATGATAGAATCTCTTGAATATATCATCAAGTTTTGGGGAGAAAATAAACACAATGATTCGCACTTACGAATTTTAAGATACCTTTCATTATGTATTAGAAGCTTGAATTCCTTCTGAGTTTTAGGGCATAATTGTGAGGTTGATAAATGATTCCTTGGATATAATATTGAAACAAGGAATTTTAAAATTATGGTTCCGTTGCTGGACATTTTTTATTTGATTGAGATAACCTTTCAACAAGTAGTTTTACATGCAGGAAATCATGTGGTGGAAAAGGGAGAAGTGTTTTGAATTTTCATGTGGCACGAGGGTTGTAAGCTTACTCAAAGGAAGGATGAAAATCTAAACATCAATGAACTACAAGGCAATGCAAAAAAAGTTCATGATAACTCGTAAATTCCGCATGTTTATAAGTGGTTTTATCTCCAAAATAATTAAAATATGATTGTTAATTGATTAAAATGTCTATAATATTATTAATCGTTGAATTTCATGAACGTAGGCGAAAACGGCGCTCAATTCAGACTTATAACGAAGAAGTTATGCCCATTTTAGTGTTGAAAAGACCCACCGCCGCGGCGGTGGGATCCACGGCCGAGTCTGAGACCAAAATCGAAATTCGGGCCAAAAACCCGAGAGTGGGCGCAGCGGCGGCAACGAGAAAAATAGAAAAATTGTTTTCTGCTGGTGCTGACGTCATCCTATTGAAGAGAAAATGAAGCGCTGACGTCACGATGACGTCAGCGCATTGGCTAGCAGCAAAGAAACGGAGCGACGTGTCGCTCCTTCATTGGCGACACGTCGCTCTTCATCACAAGTCAGGGACGCGTGCGGCTCAGCAGAAGCGGCGCGGCTCGTTTTGCGGCTCGCGCGTCCGGCTTCTCTCACAGAAAACGCAAATGGTGCTCGGCTTAGCGGCTCCAGACGACGGCTTAGGCGGCTGGAAGATATAGATAGCAGATTTTGTTGATTTTTTATCCGATTTTAGCATATTTTGGCCTATTTAAAGCACCCTTTGAACCCTAATTCAAAAACCTCTTCTTCCCCTATTTTTCTTAGAACTCTTAGATAGTTTTTAATATGTTTTCTAACTAGTTTATTTATTCCAACTAAAGATTTATCGAGGTTTGATTCATGATTTTGTGAGGTTTTGTTCTTCAATTTAATTCTTATTTTCTCTTTATTCATGATTTCTCTTCGCATATTTTATTGTTGATTAATTCTTGTTCAAATTGGCCACTTGTTCATTGATTGATTTTCATATTGCTAGTTAGAATGATTGAATCCGTAATTGTTTAATTATTTCAAATACAAGTAGCATGTTAGCATAAATTGATTATTGACACTTTTTTATTTATGTTATGAGAATTTATGATCTAACTTAAATGAACCTGTCGTACTGTGTTTGTTAGTTAGAATTGGGTTCTTCTCTTCTTAATGTTGTTAATGGGTTAAATCTTATTATCGTATTCTAAGGTTATCTGTTAATTAGGGAAGTAGTCATTAGATCGTATCTTGGCTATCGAAAAATTAAGTAAGAATATTTATAAGTTGTTGATTGGTTTTGACGACTTCCAACCAATTTAGAGAAGAATTTAAGAATGCATGTTTAGTAATCGATGATCAAATCCATGAATCATAACTGAGATCAAACCTTTAGTTGAAAGCTTTTATTTATTTGATTTATTATTTTTAATTTTGTTTTCTTATTATTTTCAAAACTCAAAACCCCCGTTTTATTTTGTTAACTTTAATTTAATTCTCTTTTCCCTGTGGAGATCGACCTTACTCACCACTACTACAAAATTCTAAATCCCGAGAGTAAGTATTTATTTTTGGTGGTTTCGACACCCATCAGTTCACTTGACAAGCATTTGAAAACTCATCCGACTCTACTTGTTCAACAACAGTTGATAGTTTTTTGGATTTTAATGAGTTGATGACTCCCTTGCAGAAGTGAGTTGAGATATTGAACTACAACACTTAGAAGTTTGTTGATTATTGCATGTCTTTTATCTATCATTGGATTGCAGGAAGGATCATCAATAGAAGTTCAGACATTTTAAAATTACTTTATTTATGGTTATTTGTGATTTTTTATCATTTAGTTTTAACGAAGTGCCCCCTTGGATGAAAATTCTGGATCCGCCACTGATTGAACAAGTAGGTTCAATTAATCATTGAATTAAGAAGACAACGAGTTTAAAGAAGAAAAAAAAATTGAAAAAACAAAAGCATTGTTTTAGATCAATAATTTATTGAACTAAAACAGTGAGTCTAAATTAAACACTTTTTTAGTTCAAAAATTAATTGAACTAAAACCGAAATGTCTAATTAATAAAAAGAAAAGAGTTATTGAACAAGTAGATTTAATTAATTATTGAATTAAGAAGACAACAAGTTTAGAGAAGAAACGAAAAACTGGAAAAACAAAAGCAACGTTGTAGTTCAATAATTTATTGAACTAAAACTGAAATGTCTGAATTAAACACTGTTTTAGTTCAATAATTAATTGAAATAAAAAAACAAATGAAATTATTATTCATATAATAGAAACTGATGGGCGAGAGAAAAATAAAAAAGAAAAATAAAATGAAATAATGATTCGGAGAAATTGATGGGCGAGTGAAGAATAAAAAAAAATGGGATGATGATTTGGAGAAAACGATGGGGAGAGAAGAATCAAAATCAAAAAGAAAAAGGAAAGATGGAATCATGATTTAGATACAACAATGGACGAGAGAAGAATCAAAATCAAAGAGAAAAAAAGATGAATTCATGATTTAGAGAAACAACGGGCGAGAGAAGAATCAAAATTAAAAAAAGAAAAAAAATATACAAACCTGGTGAAGCAGACGATGAGAAGAAACGAAAACGATAGTGTAGAATATTAGTAAGGAATGACTCACATGAAAAGGAAAAAAAATATATTGTAGAATCTGGCGAAGAAGACGAAGGTGAAAACGGAAAAAAGGAAAAATGAAGAAAATGAGTTACGCGCGTGTGTGAGAAAATATGCTATTTGAGTAAATTTTCAAATGTACATATACGAAAGTAATAAATGATGAAAAATATGCTATTGTAGACAATTCCTTTTTAAAATATTCAAGACATTTTCCTATTTTATTATTATAAAATATATTTGTTATATATAAACGCATAAATTCATCTCGTCACTTTTAATTATAGTGAATTGTATATAAAAAAAGAACATTACACTGAAATGAATCTTTTTAAAAAATTTAATAATTAGATAAAGAAAATTATTTATATTATATTCAATGATTTAGTAAAAATTGTAGGTGGAAATTAAATAATATATTTTCAATGCTTCTCAATGAGTAAAAAAATAATAGTCTAACTCTGTTTACTTTGTCATCTCAAAGAATTTTTATTAATAAAGTGACATGTGTCATTCATTGGAGGGAACGACGAGATTGATGCCACCCCTCCAATAATTTATTGTACCGCCGTTAGTTTTTGTATCAATTTAATATTTTTGTTTTCTTTTGGGATAGTATTAAATAGGAGTTAAAGAAAAACTAACCATGGTAGATTGTTGCAACAATTTAAGAAGTTTAAGGTTTTTCTTGATACAATCGATAGGTCAAGGTTTAAATTGATACTACTGTAAAAGGTTAGGGTTTCATTTGATTTTTTCCAAAAAAAAAGAAGCAATACTTTATGTTTGAAACTACTTAAAAAACTAAGAATTTTGAGAAATGTTACTCCTATTTTGAATTGGAACTCAATCAAAAGTTCTCTCTTTTTCTTCTGTTTTTATTCATGTCATCATTTTTCTTCTAATATCAAATTGAGATTTGATATTTTAATATATCTGTGATTCGTTGTCAAAGATTTATGCAAATAAATGTGCTTTCAGCAAAAGGTAATAGGATAGAATCTCTTGTATATAATGTAGTTTTGTGGAGAAATATTGCATCACTCATGGTTTGGAAAAAAGAAAAAAAAAACATGATTCTCACTCGCCAATTTGAAGATTATCTTTAAAATTATGATTCCATTTACAAGATTTTGCTGGTCATTTTTTTTATTTGTTTGAGGTAACCTTTCAAAATACTGGTCTGTTTACTGCAAATTTCATGCATTTATTAAACCAAACTCCAATATGATAAACAAAAATGCTTTCCTTGATGCAAAAATTTAGCTGGAGAAGTGTTCTTGTTGGCACTTAGAGAAATTTGTATATCATGGCATGAACTTTATTTAGTTTGACTGCTAGAGCGAGTCTCTTCGAAAACACTTTTGGAAGATATTGATGATCCTTGATTTCAAAAGAAGTATAGAAGGTGTATCTTTCTTGATAATATTCTTTCTTCTAATTATATTTGGGGCATCTGTGTTTTTAATTTCTCAAGTTGGAGTGAAAATTATAAAGCTTTTTGTAATTACCCGCCCTCTGTTTTAGCTTCCAATTGGAGTGGCTTTTCATGCTTCAAGGAAGAGTTTTAAAGAAGTATAGAACTATCAGATAAGGGGGAAAGGGATGGAGGAATTTGAAGGCTTTTTAAGGGAGTTGCAGTGTTCATCAAGATTGAAGTTCTCAAAGTGTATTGCCAGTGGAGAAGTGATGTGTGCTTGGGGCAATTATGGAGTCATAGCATGGTTTTTTTTACCATCTCTTCAAATTAGTCTTCAAGTTTTATAATGACAAATGTTTCCAGGTTGGAAAATACACTAAAGAAGTAAATTTTTCACATTCACTATTGTCTATGCACGAGAGAGCAATTAAACGAACAAGAAAAAAAAAATTAAAGAAATTCGGGCATTTGAAAGCGGCGAGGTTCAAAGTAAGTTTCTCCAAATTTGTTGCCACTGAAGTTGAAGTTTAGCTTGGAGCACTTATAGAGAAAAGGAAAACAAATTTTTGACCAAGGTATGTCTAGCACTCTTATCATTTTTGTAAATTTTCAAAGCTATCATTCCTTTAATTATTTATGTTCTCTAATGACAGATCTTTCCATGTTGTAAAAACACTGAAGAAGAGAATGCTTCACTATAATCAGTCACAAGGCAGAAATATATCGACAAGCTTGAGAAAGTTCAATTCTAGGACTCATGAACTCTACATCTGAACTCCTTTTGTGATAATAAAGCATTAGCAAAACATAACAGTGTAATTTTTCCTTTCATGCTACATCCAAGTGTTTCTAGTGGAGTTGTGCTGCATTGTATGATCATTCCTTTTCAAATATTTAAAAACATTGATGTTTTTCATGAATGCAACCAAAGCACATAAAAAAAGAGTGCCCGACGGAAGCAGAACAATACTACAACAAATGTACTGGCAGAGGCAACTGAGAGCGAGCATAAACAAATTCCGACAGATTCGACGAGTGGGATTGATGAATTGGGGCGTGAATAGGTAATTGATGCAAATCTAAGTCAAATTCTCTCAAAACTAAAATGCAACTATGAATAAATAAACTAAGGCAGCAAACAGTAATTTTATATATTACTCACACTTATTCGCTTGTTGTATCACTTATATATCCATCATTTAGAACATCTTTGGTTTCATCAAGTATATAACAAACCGTTGGTGCTTTTCTTATCTCCAGAATGTAAAAATAATTTACTGTCCTTTTGAATGGTTAGATTTCTTCAATTGGTTTTTTTTAAAAAAATGGAAGCAAATTTCAGTGTTGTTTTCATAGCAATTATTGCACATAATAATTAGTTAGATTGTTAACTAATAGTTTGTTAGATGTTATTTAGTTAGACTCTCTCTATTGTATAAAAATAAATACATTAACCATATTGTAATAAAGGTGTGGGAAATTATTTACTTGGTTTTAGTTCTAATAGCAATCATATATAGACAAAGTGGAGAGCTACAAATTTTGTTCTTTCTTCAGCATGGCCTTCTAGGTAGCTCGTAAATACCAGCACTTCAACTTCAGTTTATATACTATTGTTTCTGGGTGAAACCAGTTCGATTTTTAATTAAATTGAAAAAACCGGACCAGTTCGGTTTTAAGGGAATAGAAACCGAACCGGTTATATAAAATAACCGTTCCGGTTTGGTTTCCAGTTTTTCCGGAATTGGTGAGATTATATTGGGTCGCACCAGACAAGACTCCATTGAGCTGGGATGGATTAAGATGGGCCTGGCCCATGTATGTATAAGTCATTAGGAATTAAATTGTGTATAAAAACACCTCGGTGAAGATTCAAACCTGGGAATTGGTGGAAGGAAATCAGCATAGAGACCAACTCATCCACGCGCCATCTTTGTACAATATGCAGATTATTAAAGTAATTTACATTTTTCGGTTTTTGGTTCGGTTCGGTTTTCGGTTTCAAATAGAAGAAAACCGAATGGTTCGGTTTTTTACGGCTCGGTTCGATTTGGTTTTCCTGTTTTTTCGGTTCTCCGGTTTAAATTTTCACCCCTAATTGTTTCATTCTCACTATTAGATTCACTAAGATGTCATCACAAGAAAAATGTAATTAAAGACACATTTGCCTTAGTTTCGTCGTAAATGTCAAACTTCCATGCCACTACACTCTGATTTAAAATTTGTTCAACTTGAGGATATTAGTCTCAAGACGTTGGAATTACCGATCTACGTTCTGCAAATCCGTTCTCCATCGACACATTCTCTATGTTTTCTTTAGACAAGCTTGAACTATTTGAAGTCGACGTCGACTTTGAATTTATACTAGAACAATAAAAAAAGATGCAGGCAACAACAAGGGAAGAATTGACATAATTATGAGATTAAGAAACGCAATATCCTCTGTTTTCACAAGGATAAAACAATCCAATTGATGAGATTAAGGAACACTGTGGAGAACGAGAGAATATAATGTCGCTTTTGTCCGCTAAGAAAGAAGTTCTAGTACTCAAACATAAGCGTGTTTAAAACTGTTTCGAGGGTATTATCTTGTTAATTCGAGGATTAAGAGATACACGTGTGTTTTGGAATGTTGTGTTTAGAATACGAGTGTTTGGAGTAAGTGAATTTTTGGAAGTCGGTGAGGCCGATTATGGACTTAAAGTCTTAGGAAACCTCTCATGACATTATTCTTTTTTTTACATTATTCTACTCATTGGGCGTAGTCTCATGATGCTACAATTATTTTTTTTAAGGTAAAGGAAAGAAGAAACTCGGTGGCTGATGATGTTTGAGGCGGGTGATCGGTTGGCATGGATTTGCACGCCGGCGATTTATTTTCTTCTTATTTTATTTTCTTTTGGGAATTATTAACTTTCGTGTTTTGGTTTTATTTGAATTATGTAAAGTTGTTAAATTTCTGATATTGAGAATTTTATAGACAATGGTTGAGATTGTTTTGATTTTTAATGATTTATTGTTTTAAAAATAAAATTGATCGGTTGTGAATGTTATTTGGTTTGATTTCAAATGAGAAGAACTTGATTTTTGTTTTAAATGCTTCCGCTGTCTTTATATTATGAATTCCACGTGTTTTGGGATTATTTGAAATTTTGGATTGTTACAATTGGTATCAGAGCCCTTATGGTTCTGAAGGCCGCAAATCCAAACCAACCGTCATCCCACGAACTCTTCGACACCAGGTTTCATTTTCTTTATTTTATGCCATTAATGAGAGTTACTAAGTTGTTTTAAGTTGTTAAGATAAAATGTAACTTCATGTAATGTTTGTTATATCTTATGTGCTTTTGTATCGTTTTTAGTATGCCTCCAATTGGTATTCCTGGATGGTAGAGGCCAAGGTTGAGATAGGATACGCAGTTGAGGCCGTGGAATTTAACCCTACTTATGGAAGGGATGCAAAGTCATCGATAAGATCAAATCCTATGACACTTCGATTAAGGAGAATAATGTAGAGTTTGAGAATTTTAAGGTACTGTCGTATCTGATAACTACTCAAGTACCACTTGCTGCTTAGAGGGTGTTTACTCCTCAAACTGAGTACGACGATATGTAGATTGCATTTGGAAAAAAAAACCTAGAGGTTTACTGATGATACTCGATTCTTAGAGAGTATAAGAGATACGCACCGGGTGAGTTTGATGGAAAATCTGTGGATTCAGATTATGTTGAGAAGAGGATATCCCGAGTGTAGAGAGTGTTGGGATTTGTGAATTTCTTAGATAATTTGAAAGTGCATTGTAGTACTTAGTCTTTTAGTGAAGGATGTATTGTTGGTGGGAGTCTACTGTTAGATCCTTGAATCTGACTGTGACAGTGACTTGGTAAAAGTTGAAGAAATTGTTTTACAAGAAGTTATATTCAAAGAGGACTTAGAGTGGGAAGGACTATGAGTTTTCGGCCCTTAGCTAGAATGATAGATCAACAATTGAGTTTGATTGAATCTCGAGGTTTATTGAGTATCAAGTGGTTACACTCGAGTTGAAGTTCCAGAGATTCTTGATGGCACTGGATAGAAGACATGTTTGACCATATTAGAGAAGCTACAGTTTCCTTAAAGATGAATCCACCATTTGAGGACAAGAGAAAGAAATATACCTGAGACAAGTTTTAGGACTCGTTATAGTTATTTCGAGTTTGTGGTGGTGTATTTTGGTTTGATGAATGTATCGACCACTTTTATGATTGTGATGAATACTGTATTTCAGAGAATCCTGGATTCGTTGTTTTCATTGACAACTTTCTAGTTTATTTGATATCAGAAGAGTAGCATACTAAGCATGTGAGAGTATTTGTACTCATATTATGGAATGAATGATTTACGTCAAATATCGTAAGTGTAAATTTTGGCTAAAGAGAGATGCATTTCTAGGACACGAGGTGTCGATTGAGAGTATTTCAGTTGATCTCTCCAAGATAGAAGCAATGAGTGGTTTGCCCGACCAACTATTGTTGTAGAAATTCAAAATTTCTTAGGTTTGATAGGATATTATTGTAGATTTGTGCAAGACCTTGCAAGAATAGCCTCGCCATTGTCCAAGCTTCCTATAAAAGGGAAGAAGTATGATTGGGTTGATGAGTGTGAGAAGTGTTTCGAGGAACTCAAGTTTAGATTGATTTCAGCTCAAGTCTTGGTAACTCCAGATGATCCAAGAGGTTTGACTATTTATAGTTATGCCTTAAAGAAAGGGTTGGGTTGTGTGCTAATACAACATGGAAAAGTAGTAGCTTAAGTTTCGAGACAGATAAAGGAGTATCCAACGCATGATATAGAATTGGTAGTTGTGGTTCATGCTTGAAAGATTTGAAAACACTACTTATGGAGAAAATATTTTTAATTTTTATGGATCACAAGTTTCCATATTTCTTCTTTTAGAGTGAATTGAATAAGAGACATCGTAGGTGATTTGAGCTTTTAAAAGATTATGATCGTGACATACTGTACCATCCAGATAAAACTAATAGTGTGGCAGATGATCATTCTTTTGCTATTAGGGCCTGTCAGCGTAGACTACAATTGAAAATGGAACGAGTTGAGATATCATCAATGACTTTTGAGATGACTACTAGTTTGTCTAGATCGATGGTGAGGCATACTTAAAGACAGTAGATCATTGATGCACAGAGGGTATATAGTAGTCTAGCAGGTTATCTTCAAGATGTTGAGTGAGAGTTATCTTTATACTACAGCTTCTCCATAAATAATGTCTTAGTTTATCGTTGACAATTGTGTTTGCTTAAAAAAGATACTTTGAGGAGGGAGTTGTTCGAAGAGGCATATGTCTCTTATTTTTTCAGTGCACCCAGGTTGTAACAAAATGTATGAGGATTTGAAGATGATTATTCGTGACCTGGTATGGAAAAAAAAAAGATATGTTTGAGGTCGTGAAAAAAAAATGTTTGATTTATCATCAAATTAAGATTTGGGAAGAAGTCTTTTTGAATATTTGATTTTCATGCTTGTTTCAATATGAAAAATGGTAAGTGATATTGATGAACTTTATTTGTAGATTACATAGGACTTTGAGGGGTAATAATCTGAATTGGGAGATTATGGATGGTTGACCAAATCATAACGTGGAAGTCGAGTTATCCTATTGAGACCTGGGCTCAAATGTATCTCATGAAGTTAGTAAGGTTGCACGAAGTGCCAGTGGCTATTGTGTTAGATCAGGGCAATAGATTTGTGTGCTAGTTCGGGAGGAGTTTACATAGTGCCATGGGTACTAAGTTACTAATCAGTACCCCTTTTCATCCTTAGACAGATGGTCAAATCGAGAGGATAAACCATATTTTAAGGGATATGATTAGAGCATGCGTGCTAAATTTTGAGGGTAGTTGGGATGAACAGTTATAGCTAGTAGAGTTTATTTATAACAATAGTTTCCAAGTTATAATCGAGATACCACCTTTTGAAGCTTTGTATGAGATAAAATGTAGATCTCCAGTTCATTAGGATGAAGTTGGAGAAAGGAAACTTTTGGGTACAGATGACTAATGAATCAGTAGAACTGATTAGAGAAATAATTAAAATTGCCCATAGTAGGCAAAAGAGTTATGCTGATGTAAGGGGAACTGATTTTCAGTTCTCTGTCTGAGATCTCGTGTTTATGAAGATAGCTCCAATGTAAGGAGTTATGAAATTTAGGAAGTAATGAAAATTGAGTCCAAGGTTCATGAGACCGTTTAATGTGTTAGAAAGAGATCAAATAAAATGTTTATGATTTTTTTTAGAATCTGGTTAGGATTGGACTCATTTAATTCTTTATTTATAGTGAGGAAAAATACATCACGCAGAAAGAAGTTATCTTGAATAAGAACCCCATTCCTTTACGGTGCAATGAAACTTTTGGAGGACGAAAAGTCTTTTAAGGTGGTTAGTGTGTAACAACCCGTTACCAAGTAAGAGTAAATAAAAATTGGAAATTATTACAATTCTCTCAAAATTATACTAATGAAGTTGGATCGATGAATTTGGTGAAAAATACCCCGTTATCTCATAAGGGTATTTTGGTAATTTCTCAAACCTCCAAATTAAAACCACAAGTTTAATTTAATATTTTTGATGATGTGGATCGTCTCGTCATTACGATTCCAACGCAACTGACGACTCATCGTTCTGGTCCCGATGAATGAGTTACGACCGTTTTTGCATAATGACATTTTCGTAAATAATGGAAATCGGGATTGAACCCTAAAATCCTTCTTCTTCTTCCTCCTATAGCCGAAAATCAACCCTCATTAATCCAAATTCTCCCATTTTCGCCTAAACACCATCTTCCAAAGTATTTTCATCATAACTTCTTCATTCGGACTTCGATTTGCGCAAGTAAGTAGTCCATTCTGATCGTTTTTCTGTTATCTTTCCATTGACGTTAATTTTGTAACAAGATCAGTTCTTTATAAAAAGTTATGGCTTAAAAACCCTTCGGGTTTGATATGATTTTTCGACTCTGATCGATTTTTCTTTTCTAATTCATCGTTGTAGGTTGTATTTATCGATGTTCTTGAAATTATATAAGTTTCAAAAGGTGGGGATTATTTTCCTCATATTTTAAAAGAGAAGTAAGGTTGTTGAAAACGCAAATTCAAGGTGAGTAGAACTTATAAAGATTAGACTACTTTCATGTTTGTGTTTACTTTGCTTTAATAGTTTGATTTCTGATTTTGGGCAAGAAATTTTGGAAGGTTATATGCATGTTGATGAGGTTTTGGGGCTGTTTATAATGATATTAATATATGGATTAAAGAAAGTGAAAAATTGGAACAAAGTATGCTTAATTTTGGCTATCGACATCGGATTTTGCCTAAACTAATTTCTTATGTTGATTGACTCTTTAATTGGATGTTTAAGTGTATTTTGGATGGTTTAAAGTGTTTAAACTTTGCTGGATGTGTATACCTTAGTGAAGGATTAGTGCCCAATAAGTCGATAATTTAAGCCTAAGTGGATAGATAGTCATTTTATCATGGTTTGAATCATTGGCAATTATTTCCTTACGTATAGGGGCTATTTTGGGAGTGACTTTATAGCCGTTATGTTGTTGGAAATTAGTTAGAAATATATTTTTTAGAATGTCCGAAAAAAGGAGCGAAACTACACTAGTTTAGGCTAGTTTCGTTTCTAGATTTGAAAATTTTTGGGAGTTGTCGAAAGTGATTCCAAAGTAGTATTTTGGGTGATTTTGGGAAAATTTAGAGTGATTTAAAGGTGAATTTTCCAGAATTTAAGTTTAGGGAATTTCAGCCTAAAAAGATAGTTGTTTCGAGAAGTTTGAGTTTAGACTTATTTGAGCATCATGGTAGTGATATGTAGGATCATATTACTTAAATACCTCGGGTAATATGGTAGTAGGTTCGCTTTAAGCAAAGGTCTTGCTTAATGAAGAATATTGCCGTTAAGAGAGATTATACGGTTGTGCACAACTCTAAAGCACTTATCGAGGCAAGTTCATTCCATCCGTACAATGGGAAAGAATATTTTCTCTTAAGGATTTACATTTTGAAAAAGTGTTTAAATTCCTTATTGAGTGTAGTCTCTCTTTGTTTGCGGACAAAGAGGAGATTAGAGGTATTAGTGGAAGTTTTAAATCGAAAAGTTTTAAAATAAGAAAAGTGTGTTTAAAACTGTTTCGAGGGTGTTATCTTATTAATTCGAGGATTAAGAGATACACGTGTGTTTTGGAATGTTGTGTTTAGATTACGAGTGTTTGGAGTAAGTGAATTTTCGGAAGTCGGTGAGGCCGATTATGAACTTAAAGTCTTAGGAAACCTCTCATGACATTATTCTTTTTTTTTTTACATTATTCTACTCATTGGGCGTAGCCTCATGATGCTACAATTTTTTTTTTTAGGTAAAGGAAAGAAGAAACTCGGTGGCTGATGATGTTCGAGGCGGGTGATCGGTTGGCATGGATTTGCACGCCGGCGATTTATTTTCTACTTATTTTGTTTTCTTTTGGGAATTATTAACTTTCGAGTTTTGGTTTTATTTGAATTATGTAAAGTTATTAAATTTCTGATTGAGAATTTTATAGACAATGGTTGAGATTGTCTTGATTTTTAATGATTTATTGTTTTAAAAATAAAACCGATCTGTTGTTAATGTTATTTGGTTTGATTTCAAATGAGAAGAACTTGACTTTTGTTTTAAATGCTTCCGCTGTCTTTATATTATGAATTCCACGTGTTTTGGGATTATTTGAAATTTCGGGTTGTTACATAAGTATACGATAGCGTTTTACAAAACGTCGTGACAGCCCCTGCAATTAAAAGTCCTTTACTTTTGATAGCCTTTTTTTAATACTATCCTAAACGCTATTATAAAATGTATTATAGGCTTTCTAAAATGCTATAAAGGACATTTAATAGAGTTTATAAAACGCTATTATTAAATTTACTATGAGACGTAAGAAAGGCTATGATAAAATTTATTGTATGCTTTCCAAAGGCTACCGAAAGACTTTTAATAGCGTTTATTAAACATACTCTGAGATCTAAAAAGGCTATTGCAATAATTTGTTTTCACGCTTTCTTTGCTTACTAATACACAATAATAAAATATTTTTCCTTCAACCTAATTAAAAATATAAAATATATATAAACAAACTTGATTTAAAACAATAAGAATCAAACTTAAAAAATTCTTATAATAATAGAATGATCCAAAAACATATATCATAAAAAATATTTTATAACTTACAACCTTCCCTAAAAACTTTAACCTTCACACTCATTACATCATTTAAAAAAAAATACAACATTTCAAGTTGTATAATAAAAAAAAGGTTCTAAATTGATCAATCCACTCTTTCTTACATAATCAAAAGTACGAAATGTGAAAACAAAAGTTGCTGAATCCAACTGTTTGCAAACATCTTTACTCACTTTGAGTGAGGTAGTCTCTCGTTCATGACCTATAAAAGTAGTATTAAAAAACAATATTAAACCCCATCAATTTAATGAAAGTTCAAAGGAGAATCTAAGAAATTGCATTGAGAAAAAAAACAATATAAACAAGAAAATAAATGTAAATAAGACAATGGGTGGCTAATATTGCCTACTTTAGGACACGTTTATTTAATAGTTTAAATGTACGAACTCTTAAAAATTGAACGTCTAATAGTTTGACATGATAATTGTTAACTAATTTTCTACACTCAGATCTATAAGGAAAATACCAAAATAAACACATTTAAAACTTATCATTGATTTGTAAAGTTAAAGATAATTGATCCAAGGAAAGGGGAGAAATAAAAATAGTTACCTTATAAATATTATGTTGCCATGTAAACAAGCATCTTAAATTACCCAAATAGTGTCTATGAAATTCAAAAACATCAGTTAGAATTAAAAATAAAAGAGATGATCAAACAGTAAGTATGAAAATCAAGTAAAAAACAGTACTTTTAGTTATGATGTTAGGGTAAAGTAAGAAGTTGCAAAACTTTATCATGTTATGTATATTTTTGTATGAAACATAGCTTAGTTATGAGTACCACATAAACATTGAACATTTGAGATAAAAAAAATAGCGAATTAACAAACTACCGACTCACAAAATTTTGGTTTGCAACTTCTCCATCCTTGTCTGCCCTGTTATAGAGAACTTTAAAAAAGAAACCATCAAAAATACCATCTGATGAAATCAAATAAGAGAATTGGATGAGTGAAAAAAGCATACTTATAAGAGGGAAAACATTACCGTAAATACGGGATAGCCATAACGCACAATCTACCATAGCCATATCAAATTCCATATAAAGTACCTGAAATATAATACCCCAAAATACTAGCTAATTCAGGATATAAATAAAACTAGCTAATTT